>OX383964.1:23334995-25734995 GCA_947532105.1 Athrips mouffetella | reverse complement strand
TATGTATTTTTGGAAGCACAAGTGACTTAAAAAAATTATAACAATGCTCTTTTCGTACGCTACGATAGAATTTTCCATATCCAAAATATAATACAATTCTTATTTTCATTGGCTGACGTATGATTGGTGAAAAACCACTTGTTTTAAATTTACATTGTAATATTATATCAATCAATAAGCTCGTAAATGACGACAGCAAGAAATTACCTACACTAAAGATTTTATTTCTTACAAAACCTTAAGATTTCGAATAATTTTGCTTTTGAATAAAAAGTAGCTCATGACTACTTTATGAAATAGCGTATTTTAAGTCTAATCGCCGAATTATCAATAGACCTGCTGAGGTGATGCACATAATAAATAGTTTTGTTAATAACTAAAGCTACTTATAATTTAAATTAGAGTGTTTAAAATACACAATGACACTAGTAAATTTAAGGTGTCGAGTTATTAATCCATTGCACAAAATAAAGCTCAATCAGTGTAAGGAAAATAAATACTGCCCGATTTTTTGGGACTTAAAAATTGATTAATGTGTTTACTCAATATTGATAATAATAGTACTTTTAATGTGATTTTTAGCCAAAATAGAGTGTTCAGAGTTATATTTTACATGTAGGAACGTAAATTATTTTTCAATACATTTGCTCGAAAAACGTACTTACAAGGACGTAAACATTGCTCGTAAGTAGTTACTTACCAACCAACTAGTGCGGTACTCGTAAGTAAAAAAATACTACAGTGGTGACTTTTTGGGTGACGACTGTTTACCTATATTTCAAATAAAATGGGAGAGTACCAGGAGAACATAAATCGACAAGAGGCTGACAGTACCCATGGTTGGTTCCTTTACCAAGTGTATTACTTATACCTGTTTTCTCACAAATGTATTGAAAAACGTCGTAAGATACACGTCCGTAAGGGTTATGACAAACTCGTGCCGATGGTAAACCCTCGACTTCGTCTCGGGCTTACAAAACTCGTATGTAATAACCCTACTTACGGAACTTGTATCTTAAACTACTATTACATTTCTACATCTGAAATATAACATTAAAACTCATAGCAAATTGATCTATTTTTAGTCTATTCTGGAGCTTTTTGTGTAGCTGAATATTTAAATTGATGATTGTTCAAATATTCACTCTTTTTTCAAAAATCGTATTATGCATGCATTCCAGAGTAGATAATGCAGCACATGCTCCGAATTTGAATTTCTCCATTAAGACGCTTTACATCGCCAGTTGCAGAAAACTTCTTAAAAATTATAGCTCTTTTAAATCTATTGCTGGCACTCAGTCGATGAATTCATACTCTTTCATACATTTGTAATCAATATAAAAAGAATGACAGCTGTTTCAAGCCAATACCTGTTCGTATATACAACGGGTTACGGAAAGGTTTGATAATACTGAGGGGTGTGAATCTGCCCATAAAACTTAACAACTTTTCAAGGAACAGGTCGAAATACGAAAACCCAAATTTCACCTCCCCAGTTACTATGGGAGGTAAAAAAATTATTTTGTTCTATGACTTATGTTCCTTGGGAAAAGTTGTTCAGTTTCATGTGCAGATTCACACCCTTTAGTATTATCACACATTTCCGTTACGCGCTGCATATATACAATCATACAAAGCTGATTTTTAACGGATATTTTGTGACGTCATGAATGAATACAGAACTAATTGGACGGTTGACGTCATCATTTTTTATAAATCTAATAATGTTTTTTACTTTCATGCATCATCATAGTCATAGATCAACGTCCGGACCACGATTTTTAGTAACATTAAAAATGATGACAGTTTCGACACTACTAATATTTACAGTAGGGAAGAATTAGTAGAAGTAGGGTATTACTTACTTAAAATTATCTAAACGCATTACAGGCATAGCGTATAACTGAGGAGGTTGCTGTGTTTCGATTTGAAGGGCAAGGGAGCCAGGGAAATTACTGGCACATGAGACATACCACCTTAGTTCTCAGGGTGGGTAACGCGCTTTGCTGTCTTATTAGTGTCAAATTATCTCACTAATAAGACAGTGGGTGTCATGGGCGGTGGTGACCACTTACCATCAGGTGGCCCACCTGCTCGTTTAGCCACTTTTGACATAAAAAAAAGGTAGCTGCCCGGTGCGAGGGTGGTGCCGGCCCTAGAGTGACAGACACAACCTATATATCTGCACTGCTTATACCAGATTTACATACAGCCCAGCCCATGCCGCTGTTCCTCGCGCTGCCGGAAAAAACTGCCGCAGCAGGATTGAGATGTGTGTATTCACATACTGGCCTAGCGCTCACTTCGGTTTAGACCACCGGCAATGGCAGACGTCGAAATAATTAAATTAATTATTTGTCTCCTCCGGGCGTTCGGCGAGAACTGAGCGACGGAGCAGGTTGTAAACACGCACTGACGTTTGCGCTGCCCGTCTCTTGACTTGCGAACAAAAAACCGTTCTTTTGGGAAGCACCGGGCAGCGTGAGTGCCAATGGCAGTAGCATGAGAAGTATCGTGTTCACACACTCGTCCTGCCCACTTCAGCTGAATGTAAATGTAGTATTACTCCAGTGATGTAACCCCCCTCCAGTATTACTCCAGGGAGGGGTCCCCGCACCGCCCCACTACCGCAGGAACCTATTCAGCTATGCGCTGATGCCTGTATTTCTTAATGCTATAAAATTTAAATCGTTGTCTCTTACTTGGACATTTTTTTTCAACATTCTGTGCGCGACCTACGTTTGTTAATTAACGACTTTTCAAATTCTCTATAATTCCAAAAACCTCACACTTCTAAGTCACTCCACTAAACACTCATAGATCTACAAGAAAGAATCACACAATTCGAAGAAACTCCATAAAACGTGTTTCTTTACAAGGTGTAACGGAAAGGGTATATCAACCCTGAAGGATGTAAATCTGCCCATAAAACTGAACAACTTTTCCTTAGAAAAGTTTTTTGACCTATACAAAATGCGCTATCAGCTGATTCAGTTTCTATGGGAGTTCAAAAATATTTCTTCGTATTTCGACCTATGTTCCTTAGGCAAAGTTGTTCAGTTTCATGGGCAGATTCTCATCCTTCCGGGTTGATATACCCTTTTTGTTACCCCCTGTTTACTCTGTCCATTTAGTTTATTCAGGATTTCCGCATTTTTTTTCCATTATTCTACTGCTGGACAATGTTCTCCCATGTCAGTCTATAATAATACGAATATGTCGTTATGTTTGACCAGCTTTGTCATGGTCTACCCAATACTGCATTCCATTGCTATAAAAAAAATTCTAATAACTAAATTTGCCTGACAAACCATGTTACATGTAAAACAACTTTTCCTGAAACATGATCTCATAATTCATATATTTTGTTAAAAGTATCAACAAAAAGGTTTTTGAAGTGTGTATACTGGAATAAAATCCGATTTTTTCCCAGAATTTTCCTGACCACCTTGACATTCCCTGAATTTTCAAAAAAATTTAAAAAAGTGGTCAATAGTATTGCAAAAACACTAATTCTAACACGCAAACCATACCAATCGATTTTGTATTTATTGCTTTCTTCAAGTTCTCACTAGTTGCTTTCTCAGATTTTCGTTCTAATGACTTTAGAATAGTACTACTGTTATTCTCATATATTTCCGCTTTTAATATATACTCCTGAAAACCAGCTCTTCGATTTTCGCCCTGAAAGCTCAAAATTACATCTTTTTTTTTCAAAAGTGAAAATTTTTATTGATGTTATTATTGAAATTGTTATTTTCACATATCATGATTTACGTTCAAGGGATTTTATTGTTTTTAAATTTTTATATCTCAAAAATGAGTCAAAACTCACTCGGCGAGATCCAAGAATAGGACTCATGCATTCGTAAATTCACTCTCTTACATTTTCGTTTCGTCTACTGCGTTGGCTAACAAATATAGAAAATATTTCGTGTCATGTAACAAATTGATTAACTAATGTGTCTGGACTTCCATTCCATTCTACCAGAGCTGTAAGAGGCAGGTAAGCTGTGAGCTGAAAAATCCCCAGTAATAGGATTGCTCCATTGCCAAGCATAACGCAGCGCATAGCTCTAATCTAGGAAACGGAGCAATCCTATTGGATGAACTTTTTCCAACTCACAGGTTAGCTACTAGCTAAGTCACCCTTAAAGGTCGTTCTTGTAATCAAAGCGCGTCTATACCGTACAAGCCGAAATGAGTCTGCGCTTTGTCATTAGATGCGCGAATGTAATTTTCGACGTGGATACGTCTTATGCTTTCGTTACGGGGGGGTCATTTCGTGCAAAGTGGATTTAGGCCCTCTGGCGGCAATAATTGGTACGTCGATTTTTATTTAGATGAGTCAGGATGAAAAGAGGGGGGTGACGGAAGTGGCGGGAGGGTTGTGGGAAGAGGGATTAAGGTGAGGGGGGGCAGGGTGAGTGGACGTGGGCAGGATATTGATATGCTCATGACTGTACCAACTTACATAGACTTATCCAGAGATTTTTTATTAATGTCGTGTTTTTAGTCAGAGGTCAGACCTTTTACTTCTGATGTATCCTCTGGCTCTAGGCCTTTGACTTGTGACATAATATTTCGAATGTTAAGAAAGGGGTAGTGTTATGTCAGGGAAAAAGGTCAGAATTCGAAAGACCAGTTAGAAGTCAAGTATCTCTGATTTTAGACGGAAAGTTAGAGGTTAGATGTCAGTTTTAATATAAGGCATGTCAGGTAAGGCGCGTTTCACATAAAAATTCCCTTCCTTTTATATTGTCTTTCATATGGAAGACAATATAAAGGGAAGGGAACTTTTATGGGAAATGCGCTCTAGAAATCAAGTTACAGGTCAGACCCTGTACTTCAGATTTTTGAATTGTAACATATGAATTTAGATTTCTCGTGTATCAATAAAGACAGGAATTCAGAGGTCCAACGTCATTAATAGCTCAGATGTCAACTCAGAGGTCAGACCTCTTGTTTTTTTGACTTTTAACATCTGACCTTCGATTTGGTGTCGGGTGTGGGGAGAGGTAAAATCTCAAAAGATAAGTCAGAAGTGAAGTAAGACGCCAGCGATCAGACCTCCCCACTTCCTTCTTCTCTTATCTTTGACTTCAGAACTTTGATATGTGACCTTAGATTTCTCGTGTATTAATAAAGGGGCGGTGTCGTGATTGGGGATGAGGTGAAAATACCTCTGATTTGAAGGTATACCTACCGCTACAAGTGAATAAGCGGCAGGTCCTTCACCGGTCAGCAGATCTGCGGCCTCTCCGCCAGCTCGTGTATCAGAAGTGGGGTCGTGTCCGGCGTGGGGGGGGTGCAGGTGGCCGGGGGCGCGGGGGCGGGGGGCGCGGGCGCGGGGGGCAGCGCGGCGGGGGGGCGCGCGCCGCACACGCGCTCCAGCACGCAGGAGGCAGAGAGTCGCGCCTCCGCGTCGTGGTCCCAGCATTCCTCCATCGTGTCGCAGAGGACGTTGATGCCCTGTGGGACAGAACAATTTTTTATGTCTCAGCAAGGTATATACGAAGTGCAATTTACTAGATTTACACAGCCATGTTCGCTTGTAGATGAAGGGCTGGGGTCTCTACTAATGTCGTTAATGAGCCATGTCAGAGGCCTTTGGCGGCTCAACAACTCTGACACTAAAGTTTGTGAGATCGACCTTGCAACCCACACGATATGATCATGATGATGACTATTAATTGATTCTGTGCTCCTTTGCTGTTATTAGAGTGTACTCACGGGATGCTGCCTCCAAGTGTGAGGTATGTGCGGTCTCATTTTCCTCTGCACCACAGCTTCCTGGATCTCTTCGAGTCCCGGGTGAGCCCCCACTTCCTCCTCTAACGGCAATCGGTACTGAGCTGCCGCTTCTATGCCTCCTTCGCCACATCTGAGAGGATCAAACATTGGGTCCTACTTTAGCTATTTTCTAGCAGAATAATTATATCATAATGGTGACCCAAAATAATGAGAGTTTGCAAACATCATTTTTCGATTTCGGGATCCGTTTGCGAAATATTTAGCATGAAAACGCAATTTTTTGTTGGAGTCGAGTGTCCACCCTTGCCAGTAAAGTGTTTTTTTGGAAATGTGAAAAAAAATCACTGTAATAACGGAAAGGTGTGATAATACTGAATGGTGTGATTCTGCCCATGAAACTGAACAACTTTTTCTAAGGACCATAGGTCGAAATACAGAAAACCGAATTTGATCTTAGAATCGCTAAACTGAAGTGGCAGTGGGCAGGGCACATCGCAAGAAGAACCGATGGCCGATGGGGCGTGAGGGTTCTAGAGTGGCGACCACGTACCGGAAGACGAAGCGTTGGCAGGTGGACCCCCACAAGGTGGACCGACGATCTGGTCAAGGTCGCGGGAAGCCGCTGGATGCGAGCAGCGCAGGACTGCGAGTCATGGAGTTCTTTAGGGGAGGCCTATGTCCAGCAGTGGACGTCTTTCGGCTGATATGATGATGATGATGAATTTGATCTCTCATACAAAATGCGCTATCAGATGATGCAGATTCAATGTCGGGTCAAAAATTGATTTTGTTCTATGACCTGTTTGCTTTGGGAAAAGTTGTTCAGTTTCATGGGTAGATTCACACCCTTTGGTACTAGTACACATTTCCGCTACACGCTCATTATTTAACGCTGTTATTTAAAATATATATATATTTGAAGAAAGAAGAAGACGTAGTGACTAAAATTGAGAAAGGGATGCTGAGATGGTTTGGTCATGTAGAGAGGATGAATGAAGGAAGATTGACGAAAGAGATCTACAAGGCGAGAGTGAATGGAAACGTTGGAAGAGGAAGGCCTCGGCGAACGTACCAGGACCAAATTCAGGACGTTCTGAATAAAGGCCAGGTTAAAAGTACCCTAAACCGACGAGCATGTATGAAACGATTGATGAAAGTTCAGGAAGCAAGGGAAGTATGTCAAGATGGCGAAGCCCTTGCCGTATCACTGGACATCTCGAAGGCCTTTGACAGGGTATGGCACGCAAGTCTGCTGAGCAAACTTCCTGCATACGGCATTCCCGCTGACTTTTGCTGTTGGATTTCTGACTTACTGAGTGAACGGTCGATCCGAGTAGTCCTTGATGGCTGCTCCTCTGACCTCATGGCTATTGACGCCGGGGTTCCTCAGGGGTCCGTTCTCTCTGCGACTCTTTTCCTGCTGCACATCAACGACCTATTTGGTCCTAATATTGTTGGGTACGCAGATGACAGTACTGTCGTCGAGAGATATATGTCAAGCGCAAAAGCCAGCAGTGACGAAATACGTTCTTTGAGAGAGGCCACGGTAGAGCGTATAAACTCAACCTTAAGTCTTGTCTCCGACTGGGGTGACAAGAATCTGGTGAGTTTCAACGCCACCAAAACACAAGCGTGTCTATTCACTGCCAAAAGGAGTCCATTCAATCTGGCTCCTACTTTTCGAGGTGCATCTGTACCGGTCACCGACAGCCTCGAGCTTCTTGGCATGAAGCTGTGTGCAAACCTGAACTTCGGCGCCAACATTGAGTCAAAAGCTCAAACTGCGGCCAAAAAGTTGGGTATCCTCAATAAGGTTAAGCGGTATTTCTCTCCTGGACAGTTGCTAGTTTTATACAAAGCACAAGTCCGATCTTGCATGGAGAATTGCTGCCACCTTTGGGATGGCTCAGCCAAATACCAACTAGCCGCTCTAGACTTGATCGATCGCAGAGCCAAGAAGCTCGTTGGTGATGAGATGCTAGTGAAAACCAAGTTTCACAGCCTAGCCCACCGGCGCAAAATTGCATGTCTGTCGGTCTTTTACAGATTGTACTTCGGAGAGTGTGCCCAAGAGCTCCATGAGCTTATTCCGCCATCCCCCTTCTACCATCGGGAATCCAGACGCACCGCAGGATATCACCCATATCTGGTTGATATTCCACACATTCGCACAAAGCGCTTTGAAACATCCTTTATAATGCGCACAGCTAAAGAGTGGAATTCTCTGCCTGCGTCTGTGTTCCCGAGCTCTTATAACCCGAATCTATTTAAGTCGCGAGTGAATAGGCTTCTTCTGGGCAAGCTCGTTCCATCGTCGACCTCATCTCTGTCCTCAAGGCTAGATCGAGGTCAAGAGTAAGCCCATACATAGTAAAAAAAAAAAAAAAAAAAGATCGTGGCAGGTGGAGAACTGTGGTCTCTGCCTACCCCGACGGGAACAAGGCGTGATGTTATGTATGTATGTATATATTTGAAAGTTAATTTTAAGGTTTTACACATTAAATATCATTTTTATTTTTAGTTTGATATCTAAACTTAAAAGATCGAAAATTGTTCGTCTTAAATGTCATCCGTTTTCATCATTCTCAAATTTATTATATTTTTTTACGGAAAATATTTTTCGAAAATTAAATTAAAGCTGCTGTAAGCTTAATGTCTTTCCATTCAAACTTAGATAAATTGGATTTGTAATTCCTAAATAAAAGCAAAAGTTTTAGAACGTAAAATTTAGTTAACCTATAATTGTCCATACAAAACGCTAATGAAGTTACCGTTCTGTAAAGAGAATTATAATAAAATTCAATTCTCAGTACAAATACTTTCACACATATAAAATGTGTAAATTGAAATCAAATTTCAAACAAAAATAATATAATAAATAATAACTACAGAAGGAATTTGGTGAATCTGTATTCTTGAAGATTCACAAAAATTAAGGGATCTTGAACCGACGGATGGCGCCAGCCGTATAGTACGAACAACCACAGTTCGAGGTGCCAGCCGCAAAGATAACAAGCGTTGGTGACTATGGTACTTCCCCTCCGAAATACCACGCCTTTTTTTTTGGGACATTTCACACAAGGTCGTCTGATCCCAAACAAGGCATATATAGGTATCAGAGACTGATAACACCCAGACATAGAACAAACACTTGTGTTCATCACACAAGTGTATGCCCTGGGCGGGGAGCGAACTCGCGGCCCACGGCGTGAGAGGCAGGCTCACTACCGACCACATCAACGGGCTTGGCCTTTTTGCTAAAACATTCTGGAAATAGCTCCCAGTCCAGCATTGGACTTTTAAATGGATATTGTGATGATGAACTACATTATATTACTAACCTGGACGCGATTTCCCAAAGCACAAGCGCACATGCGTACATATCTATTCTGAGGAAAGCGTCTTTAGTAAAATTGATTGCGCCGTCCAATACTTCAGGTGCCATGTATCTTCGAGTGCCAACCTGAAGAAAAAAAATATTTACTGGATTTACACAGCCATGTTTGCTAGCGGGGCTGGGGTTTCTGCCTACCCCAATGGGCAAGAGATGTCATGTTATTTATGTATCTTCACTACTCATTTCGTCATATGAAAGATGACCTAGAACACGCTTTAAACTGCAAAGAAACTCGTTAAAACCTGTATTATGCGATTTACACACACAAACTCTATATTTCAAAGTAGCATTCTCTGCCTGCGTCTCTGTTCCCGAGTTCATATAACCCCAATCAATTCAAATCGCGAGTAAATAGGCTTCTTCTTGGCAAGCTCGTTCCAACGTCGACCTCATCTCTGTCCTCAAGACCAGATCGAGGTCAAGAGTAAGCCCATTGACCATAAAAAAAAAATATCCAGTGATTTTATCTCTAATACTCTGTGCTTTCGACATTTTCACGCAAGCAGTTTCAGTGAAATGAAATTAGTAAGGGTATGAAACCCAAATGTAACTCAAGTTGCAGTTTAGTTACTTTTGCGTTGCGCCATACGCTTTGGGTCTAGATGACAGAAGCTCAAATCAATGGACATTTTGGATCATATTGATAATTTCCTCTCAAGTAGAGATGTCTCTCAAGATGAAACCCTCACACATACAAATTACACATCTTGAGTACAATCACAGATTCGAGAGGAAATTATCAATACGACTCTTTGTTTGTAAAAAATGAGACTGCTACAGGCATAGCGCTTAACTTGGCTCTTACTTAACTCAATCGCTAGCTGCGTGGTGCGGGGGGTGGTGCTGTCTCAAGAGGGACAGGGACAACCTATACATCTGCACTGTTTACTCCAACGATGGAACCTCCCTCCCGCGTACTTCCGCCTACTCAGTTCTGCACTATGCTATTAGTTGTGTTTTCACATGTCATGTATTTCGTAAGGTAGGATGAAAAAGGGGTGAATTTAAAGCACTTATGGTAAGTTCGTGGTAAGAAGGCAGTGAGTCATCAGTGTTACTGCAGGGTAAAGTCACAGTGGTATCAAACTTCAAATCTTTTTATTTTTTATTTCTTAGGTAACGCACAAAAGACACAACTGCTTCGAAGGTCTATCTTCAAATCACTGTGAACTTGACTTTATAATTTTAAACTTTTGAGCAACCTGATATGTATTTTTAAGTATTCTTATTTAATATGTGTATTTTTAAGAAAAACAAATGAGAAATTGAAAGGAAATTGCAACATTGCCGCTCATATGCAAATAAATCTGAAATATTGTTAGTAAAAAAATCACAATTACCTGTCCATGCGCATCCCCACATCCCCTTCCCGGCACGAACACCAAAGCCAATCCGAAGTCTGCAATACAAGCGCTCAGGTCATTCTTCAGCAGAACATTCTTAGACTTGAAGTCTCGATGGGCCACCGCGGGCTTGCCTCCGCCTTCTTCATGCAAGTGGGATAGTCCTCGCGCCACGCACGCTGCTATGCGCCAAGCTTCAGCCCAAGTTAACGTATGGGCCTTCAGGTAGTCACAGAGAGAGCCCTGAAAAAAAAATTCAAATAATTCAATTCAAAATAGGTGAGGTCAAGTGCTACGATTCAAAACATGTCGGTCCATTACATGCTTTTACTTTTAGCATGCTAATATGCATGTTTTGAACCATACCCAAGGCTATCACAATATTTATTATAATTTCTGTCAAAGTTAACTGCAATCAGTAAGTATGTATCTTTATACAACTTTTAACAAAGTAATGCAGCAAAATACATTTTGTTCATACTACTTTCTGAAAGTAAAAAAAAAAACAATTTTAACCAACATCCATTTCACATTAGCTCAATAATCACATCATTCAGTAACAGCATTTTTATTTTACGTACACAAGTAATGATGTGTCTTTAAGATTAAGATAACAAGTTTCTAATGAAGTGGTGGTGTGTTCTTTCTTTTGATAACAATAAAATTCTATTCTGTTTCTATTCTACTCTATTCTTCTAAAAAATAAACTTACTTACCTTCTCATGATATGCAGAAATAAGCCAATATTCAGCCTGAAGATTATCCCCTTTCTTATCCACTCCAATATAATGAAGTATATCTGGATGGTCCATTCTTGGCAGCCTGTAGATTTCTTGTTCAGCCAACCAAGACTGTTTATCTTGCAACGGGAAGACTTTCACGGCAACATCCTTTTGACCAAGTTTGGCTCTCCAAACGGCACCAAATCTTCCTCTAGCTCTAACTTCGCAAAGAGTCAATTGGCTAACGAAGCCAGCACCCTCATTCTCCAACCCAGGCCCTGCAGATGGTGGTCGTGACAATGATACTTCACCATTTGCTAATTCAGCAAAAGAACTGTCCTTACGTTTCCTGTACAACATGTAGCATCCAACCAGAATGATAAATAGAACAAATAATGGTGCTAAAGTGTAGACAATGATAGCTGTGGTTTCATCTTCTGGGGTAGGCAAGGGTGACGCTGGCACTTTCTCTGGGGCAGGTTCGGTTGGTATTATACCAGCTTCTAATCCAGGGAATGTAGCATTTTCATTACACATGTCTCCTTCACAGCAGCAGTGCAATAAGGGCAGCTTTGTGTTATGGATTCGACATGCTGAGGTCCGGTCATTACAAGCCACAGTATCCAGAAAGCACCCTTTAACTTTAGCTATTGCTGTGTTGGTAACATTGTCATATTGCCAGAGGACAAAGCAATGACTGCTTTTATCAGTTTCTGGGGCTTGACATGTCTCTTTAATTACTTGACGTACACAGTCAGCATTTGTTGTGTTGTCAGAATTGTTGCACTGTGGTGGTTGGGAACTGTTGTGGAATTCACAATAGCTTGTTTTAATACCACCCTCTTTGGGGCGAGGGGGTAAGTTCTCTTCCATTGGTGGTGCTGATAATGTCCCATGCAAACCTAAACAGAAAATTTGTTCTAATGATAAATTCAATTGACAAAAAATCCTACAGGGTCAAAGTACTCTAAGACCACTTAAAAAGGTATACGGTAAATAGTTCATCAATTAATTACAGATTATGGTATGAAAAATTTTAAATATCTACATAGTTAAAATTTTTAGTTTTGTAGATCATAATCCTTAGACTGTAAATCCAATCGCACAAAGTTTTTATCAGGGAGTATGATATGATAGCTACCTAACAGTATTGTAAACAATAACAATGTGTTTGTCAAAGTACTAAATGCACAGTAGAATGCACATAACAATTTATAAACTATGAAAGACTAATGAGTACCGAACAAACCCCATTCATAAATCAATTCAGTCAATTCCAAATATAGAAGATGCCTATCAGGGTCGAGTATGTCTCAAGTGAATTTCTTTTGTCTACTTACTGAGAAAAAGAACAAGAAGACGAAACATCAAGTCCAGAGGCGCCATGGCGCCTTAACGGGGCTTAGCCCGCGGTCAATTCTCCAGCCACACACCAACCAGTGTTATTTTTGTACGAGTTCGCGACATAAATGTCTATTTCGAACTCCCAAGCATAGGCCGTAGGTACTTGTCAGAAAACTCGCAAACAACGCATAAACGATTATCGCCGATATACACAAAACTACCAAGCGAAAGCTTTCATACAGGTAATTGGCTAAACCATTTAAAGTTATTAAATTAGCGCGATTAATTAACTAATTTTCCGAGAATTTCAGAGATTTTTATCTCGCACACAAAAAAATTGGCTTCGTTTTTTTTTTTTTTGGTTTCGTTCTTCCTTTCGGAAAGGCAAAGAGTACAAAGCCCATACAGCCATGTCTGGGCCCTGAGTCAAGATGCTTTCTACAATCGCAAACGCTATAGAATAGAATAAAAATGTATGGGATTGACATTAGATGTCACGCAACATTTCGATCGCTAATGTCATTCCCGTACATTTTCATTCTATTCTACTAGCGTTTGCGATTGTAGAAAGCATCTTGACTCAGGGCCATGTGTTTAATCTTTCTTTTTGCTCCCCTCGTAAAGCGATAGTGAACTTTACGAAGGAAAATGTTCGTGACTTTTTGGGACAACACAAACGGGGCTTAAACACGAGATCACTTGAAATCTTCATCAGCTGCGCACTCCGTAGTAAATTTACTGCATAACACACTATCTTTATTATCCACTAAGGGCTCCCGCACACGACCGAGAATCGGTGGCCGATTTTTTGTAGGTCAAAAATGGAACGTACTGGTTGCCATACTTCAACGCACACGACCGACAAAAACTCGGTGATAAATAAAATCGGCCGTCACGGCCGATCCGTTTGTCGGTGAGAAATGGAACATACGTAAATCTATACTTCAACGCACACGACTCACCGTCGCCGGCCGTCGCGGTCTCGTCAGTCAGCTCCGTACACTCGCTAGGGAGGGGTGCGTGTTGAATCACGCACGATGGATATTGACATCGAGATTTTGATTCCTGTATTACGTGTAGGTAATAAACAACGTATGAAGACAAGTCTCAGACAAAAATAAAAACCGAACGTTTTTCTGTTTTCCGCCGGACGAATGAACGACGATAAATAAGTAAAATTATGTACCTATTTTATTCTAGATTTGCTTCACGTTTGGTTTTCTAGGTAGGTTTACATAAGTACCTCTTGGTAAGTATCTACCTCATAGAAATTGGAAATCCTTGTCCTACCTACAGAAATTGTCGTGCAACTACGATTAACATTGCCAGCCGTGGACGAATGAAAAATACAGGATGTAAAAAAAAAAGTAGGATGATCCTTCTAAGGGGTGATTGTACGTACAATACTAAAATAAAAATACTTTAATTAATATTTAATTTCTGATTTGTTTGATCATTAAATTAGTTTTTCCTCCGAATTACATTCCAGTAATTTATTGAAATGTGCTAGTGAGTGGATATTAAATAACAATAAACATCCTTGTCTACGTCGTTTAACCCTTGTGCTTCACTTCTTCTTGAGCTAAAACAACTTTTTTTAAGCAAAATATTTTTTTTATATTTTATACGATGTAGAATCACTCCTTAGAAGTACAGTCGAACTTTTTTTACACCCTGTAGATTAAACAGTTCCGTGAGATATACAATGTATGCAAAGGTTCTCGAGTGGTACTTTTGTTCAACAAAAATAAAATACAAAATTCCGATTCTCAATTTTTTTATTCTAATTTCCAATAAAGTTGTTCAGTTTCATGAGTAGAACGAGTAAAACTACCACCCGAGAGGTTTTGCGTATTGGTAATTACAAGTTGTATAATAATATACCTTCTTGGTAGGTAACCTAAACCTACCTAGTCATCATCAGAGTGATTGTGTTTGTTTGACCAACAACCGCGGCGCTAGTGGGTAGGTACAGTCAGCCGCACGTTAGGTAGTAACACTTTGACCTTGAGCGGGTCTTTGGTTTCGGGGGTTTGTAGCTTAGCGCTGGTTCAAGTTATAGGTACCTACTGGCTTTGTTAACACTTACTTGCTACTGTGCGTACCTTGTAGGTAGTTGTAATTATACTGTTTTTACATCTTTTGTGGTACAAAGGTACTGAGGTAGGTGCCTAGGCTAGGTCCTAGAAACTTTAGTAAAAAAATATTAAACTCGCACTGCCGGATTTTTTAATGAGTAGATAATATATCATATTCTAATATGTTTGTATGCTTGGAGATAATAACAAATAGTTCAATCATTATGTCATTTATGACCCGTGAATAATCAGTTCTTGGTTTTTTTTCGTAGGCCCTCGGGGGGGAGTGGACTGGGGGTGTAAATTCAAAAAGTAGACTGAATCAGGCTCCTGTTTATTCGAAAAATGTTTTTTTTAATGGGTTTTCTTGAATAACTCAACCATTTTTGAATTTATAGTAAAACCATGAAGACAAAAATTTTAGAAAATTTGATTCTCCACAAGTTTGTATTTTAAAATTTTTCTTCCAGGATCGATATTTTGGAAATTAAACCTGAAAAACACGACAAATTCAAAATATTATCTCCTATGTTCCACGTTTTACAGCATGAATGAAGAGAAACAAATTTGTAGAGAATCAAATTCTGAACAAATTAAGTTTTCATTAATTAATAGGTAATTAATTAATTAATTAAGTTTAATTTCCAAAATATCGATTTTGGGGGCAAAAAGGTGGGAACCAAAATTGTTCAGAATTTGATTATCTACAACTTTGTGTATCTTCATTAATGCCGTAAAACGTGGAACATAGGAGATAATGATAATATTTAGAATTTGTGTCGCGTTTTTCAGGTTTAATTTCCAAAATATCGATTTTGGGGGAAAAAAGGTAGAAACCAAAATTGTTCAAAATTTGGTTCTCTACAACTTTGTTTCTCTTCATTAATGCCGTAAAACGTGGAACATAGGAGATAATGATAATATTTAGAATTTGTGTCGGGTTTTTCAGGTTTAATTTCCAAAATATCGATTTTGGGGGAAAAAGGTAGGAACCAAAATTGTTCAAAATTTGATTTTCTGCAACTTTGTTTCTCTTCATTCTTGCCGTAAAACGTGGAACATAGGAGATAATGATAATATTTAGAATTTGTGTCGCGTTTTTCAGGTTTAATTTCCAAAATATCGATTTTGGGGGGAAAAAGGTAAGAACCAAAATTGTTCAGAATTTTATTATCTACAACTTTGTTTATCTTCATTAATGCCGTAAAACGTGGAACATAGGAGATAATGATAATATTTTGAATTTGTGTCAGGTTTTTCAGGTTTAATTTCCAAATTATCGATTTTGGAGGAAAAAGGTAGGAACCAAAATTGTTCAAATTTTGATTCTCTACAACTTTGTTTCTCTTCATTCTTGCCGTAAAACGTAGAACATAGGAGATAATGATAATATTTAGAATTTGTGTCGCGTTTTTCAGGTTTAATTTCCAAAATATCGATTTTGGGGGGAAAAAGGTAAGAACCAAAATTGTTCAGAATTTTATTATCTACAACTTTGTATATCTTCATTAATGCCGTAAAACGTGGAACATAGGAGATAATGATAATATTTAGAATTTGTGTCGCGTTTTTCAGGTTTAATTTCCAAAATATCGATTTTGGGGGGAAAAAGGTAAGAACCAAAATTGTTCAAAATTTTATTATCTACAACTTTGTTTATCTTCATTAATGCCGTAAAACGTGGAACATAGGAGATAATGATAATATTTTGAATTTGTGTCAGGTTTTTCAGGTTTAATTTCCAAAATATCGATTTTGGGGGGAAAAAGGTAAGAACCAAAATTGTTCAGAATTTTATGATCTACAACTTTGTTTATCTTCATTAATGCCGTAAAACGTGGAACATAGGAGATAATGATAATATTTAGAATTTGTGTCGGGTTTTTCAGGTTTAATTTCCAAAATATCGATGTTGGGGGAAAAAGGTAGGAACCAAAATTGTTCAGAATTTTATTATCTACAACTTTGTTTATCTTCATTAATGCCGTAAAACGTGGAACATAGGAGATAATGATAATATTTAGAATTTGTGTCGGGTTTTTCAGGTTTAATTTCCAAAATATCGATGTTGGGGGAAAAAGCTAGGAACCAAAATTGTTCAAAATTTGATTCTCTACAACTTTGTTTCTCTTCATTCTTGCCGTAAAACGTAGAACAAAGGAGATAATGATAATATTTAGAATTTGTGTCGCGTTTTTCAGGTTTAATTTCCAAAATATCGATTTTGGGGGGAAAAAGTTAAGAACCAAAATTGTTCAAAATTTGATTCTCTACAACTTTGTTTCTCTTCATTCATGCCGTAAAACGTGGAACTTAGGAGATAATGATAATATTTAGAATTTGTGTCAGGTTTTTCAGGTTTAATTTCCAAAATATCGATTTTGGGGGAAAAAGGTAGGAACCAAAATTGTTCAAAATTTGATTCTCTACAACTTTGTTTCTCTTCATTCTTGCCGTAAAACTTAGAACATAGGAGAAAATGATAATATTTAGAATTTTTGTCGCGTTCTTCAGGTTTAATTTCCAAAATATCGATTTTGGGGGGAAAAAGGTAAGAACCAAAATTGTTCAAAATTTGATTCTCTACAACTTTGTTTCTCTTCATTCTTGCCGTAAAACGTAGAACATAGGAGATAATGGTAATATTTTGAATTTGTTGCGTTTTTCAGGTTTAATTTTAAAAAAATATCGATCCTTGAAGAAAAATTGTAAGGACTAAACTTGTAGAAATTCAAATTTCCTACAATTTTTGTCCGTACGGTTTTACTGTGAAATCAAAAATGGCCGAGTTATTCAAGAAAAACCATTTTTTTTTTAAAAAATAAACCATTTTTCGAATACACACGGGAGCCTAATTCAGTCTCCTTTTTAAATTTACACTCCCAGTACCCCCCGAGGGACCTACGAAAAAAAAATTCAAGAACGGATTATTTACGGGTAGGGTCGGTTTTTGGACTGTAACAACCGAAACAACCGGTTTTCATTGTTTTTTTTTTCTAGTTTCGTTTCAGGTTTGGATAGCTAGCTAGGTAGGTACGGTCAACAGCACGTCAGTCAAAACATAAACAGGACGCCCGAAACCAGAGACCCGCAATGGACAAAGTGTTACCACTGAAGTGCGGTCAACTGTACGTAGGCACTTTTCTATAAATATGCGTCTTACTGCCAGTTGCAGAAATCTTCTTAAAAATAAAAGCTCCTTTACTATATTACGATGTATATCGTAATATTATCATGACATCCCATGAAACGTCCACTACAGGACAGGAAACTCCCTCCCTAAATTTCTATAGCAAATAAATATCTTTATCTTATCTCCAAAATTCCAGTTTTTGCTAAAACAATGTGCAGGAGAAGTATCATAGTCACCACGCTTGTTAGCGTTACGGCTGGCACCATGGACCGCGGTTGTTGGTGACCGCAGGATATAAGAGAGATGATACGATACACATCCTCTGGTTCATTAGCCCTGTAGTCGCCTCTTACGACACCCATGGGTAGAGATAGGTTGGTACTATTTTTTGCCGGCACCACACGGGGCGTGATATACTGTGCCGAATTAGTCTTTGAATTAAGCCAGGTGTGATCTCTCCTTAAGTTTGGTTCTGACCACAGAACTACGATAGGGCCACTCCGCCTGCGCGCGCACCCCCCCATAGAAGCGAATATAGTAAAAAACATTGGTTCCTTATTGAATAGTATACTTATAGTTCCTTATAGGTATACTTTCCAATTTATGTTCCTAGGTGCTTATTTTGAATGCACATCATAAACACATTCGTTGCCATAGAGACGCTGTCACTGGTTTTTTGCATATTACTCTCTCGCGATAATGGTACTATGTTTATCGCACTCAAAGGAAAACGTGTTAGTTTTAGTAAATGGTGACACTGATTTCTATTGAATGACATAAAGAATTCGTCTCTAGAAGTAGATGGACTTCAGAGCTCTGTGGTTCTTATTTTCTGCGCATGGGTGACAGGCGGAGAGCCAATGAACGATTCACTCGCATCCTCTCCCACTACCGCGCTCACTCCCGCGACTCTTTTCTTGACTTCTGCGCCACAGTAAGAGTTATTTTGTTCGCTGTATATGCCTTATACCTACACATGCGTGTTGGCTTATATTTGGCGTTCATGGCCGAATATGTGGATGAGCCTTTAGCCCCCAGTAGACTTTGGGCCAACCGTTGGCCGCGCTGGCTCGGCAAGCTTGATGACAGCGTTCACACGTTGGTGTGTGTAGGTGTAGCGTGTAGGTCTGTCAAGCAAGATGGACGTAGACGCGGAGACTATTACTGCCGCTGCAATGTACTTTTACAGTGCTTTTAATTTTTATTACCAGCTGCACCATATTTGAAAAATAAGATGAAATAATTTTTACTTATTAAAAAAAAATTAAAACGTCCATCTACTCCACTTATTGGAAATGAGGACACGGCCAACGTGTGAACGCCGTTTGCGGCTTGTGGCAAAACCGATAACCGACGGCACGCCGGCGAGCGTTGGTCGCAAACGGCAAACTCACGCAAACGGGCCTAGTAGACGTTGGCTACGCCGGCGCGGTCACGCAGCCAACGTGTAGAGCCAGTGTTTAGTTATCAACCTTTAAAACAAGGTGCTCCGTATCCGTATTTACGATGCCCGCCCCCCTCCCCCCGCTTCACCGCAAGTACCCCTCTGTTGCTCTGCGTAAGTACATTAGGTGCGCTAGAGTAGGTACTAGTGAATATAATATAATCTGTTTCACGAGTCAATGCCAAAGTTTAGCAACACATTTTGCAGCTAACTATATCAAGGCTATTGTGCACCATGATCAATAGTAGATAATCAGCTAAAGCTGTCAGAAAAAAAACAAGTTTGTAACATAATGTTATTTTTTTCGTCAAATATACTCTAGTTCGTCTGGTTCTTGGTGGTTTGTCTGGTTCTATGGCTGCAAAATGTGTTGGTAAGTGTTGGCATTGACTCTTGAAACCATAGCTTGAAACGGATTAGGTATATACTCGTACCTACAACGTGTGGCACGTTAGTTCTGTACATAACAGGGGAAAATAATTAAAGTATAGGCTCTCTTAGATATTATGAGGAATTTGATGTTTAAAGTTATTTTAATATTAATCAAACGCATCATCACGCCTTTATCCCATAGGTAGAGCATCAAAGAGTGTATACGATGATGAGAAATCTAGCTTTGTCTATTACTTATGAACCTAAACCATTTTTTTTATGTTACAAGTGAGCAAACGCGCAGGTGGGCCACCTGATAAGTGTTCACTACCGCCCATAGCACCCATATTAGTGGCAGTAGTTGGTCGACCGAGCTTCGCTCTATAATAGCCGCCACAACATTAAAATATCATTGGATAAGCAAGCTATTCTTACCGCCAACAGATAGCACTGTAGATTTCCGTCTAAATCGAGGAGAAATTGTCAATTTCATCGAAATCGTTAGAGCCGTTTTCGAGAAACCGTTTACAAATATATATATACCGGGTAATTTGAATGCGTGACATAGATCAGGGATCAATATCAGTAACGGAACAACTTTTCCCACGAAAATCAATTTTTGACCTCCCATAGAAACTGCATCAGCTGATAGCGCATTTTGTATGGAAGGTCAAATTTGGTTTTTCGTATTTCGAACTATGTTCCTTGGGAAAATACTATTTAACGAGCAATATTTGTATACAAATATACCTATATGTTTGCAATCTGTTTCTCGAAAACGGCTCTAATGATTTCGATGAAATTTACTATATGAGAGCGTTCGGGGGCCGCCTTTAAGACAGAAACCTACAGCGCCACCTGTTGGCGAGTAGAATAGCTTGCTCACCCGATGATATTTTAATGTTCAGGCAGCTATTATAGAGCGAAGCTCGGTCGACCAGGTACTGTACAAATATTGCACGTTTAATAGTATAGGATATTTGGAAACTAATAAGATAGCAAAGCGCGTTGCTTACTTTGAGAACTAAGATGGTATGTCTCATGTGCCGGTAGTTTTACTGGCTCCCTTACCCTTCGAATTGCTGCTTCACGGCAGAAATAGGCAAGGAGGTGGTACTTCACCAGAAGGACTTTGCAAAAAATCCCTACCACTAAGTAATTTAAAAATAAATCCAAATTAAAAATAAATCCAAATCGTTTTTACTCTTTTTTAGTAACCCGTGACACAAAAAAACACTATATCTTCCCGTGCGAAGCCGGGGCGGGCCTAGTCCTACCTACTATACCCAGCGGTTGATCAAGACGCTCCTAACGGTACCTCATTTGTCAAATTACGATAACTAGTTTAGAAGTTATGAAGGACCAGTATACATACATACCGTTCAAAATCATAACCCTCCTCTTTGCCGTAGTCGGGTAGTGAATTAAAAGTTTATTGTATTTATTGTGCAGAATTTATTGGTTAAGGATACCTGCAAGTACTGTCAATCGATCAGTGATACCCTATGGACGGTCCATTAATTTTATTTGCCGCTGCTCCAGGCCACACGATGTACATATCGTAATATCATCATAACATCCCATAAACGCGTCCACTGCACGACAGGGAGCTCCCACCAGATCTCCAGTAAAATCGCGTGGTACTTTGAGGGGGATTTACCATAGTCACCACGCATGTAAGCGTTGCGGCTGGCGACCGCTGTTGTTGGTGACCGCAGTATGTAAGATCGTACGATTCACAGAAAGTTGTTGCTGCCCATCCTCCGGTTCATAAGCCCTTAGTCACCTCTTACGACACCCACGGGTATAGATGACTCTGTACATATAGTGATCCTAATCTAACACCCTGTATACTTACCCTAACACCCTGTATAGTAATCCTAACCTAACACCCTGTATACTTACTTTAAAACCCTGTACATATAGTGATCCTAACCTAACACCCTGTATAGTTATCCTATCCTAACACCATGTATACTTACCATAAGACCCTATACATATAGTGATCCTAATCTAACACCCTGTATACTTACCCTAAAACCGTGTGTATTTATCCTAACCTAACACCCTGTATACTTACCCTAACATCCTGTATAATAATCCTAACCTAACACCCAGTATACTTACCCTAGCACCCTGTATGTATAGTACTTAGTCGTTCTAACCTAAAACCTTTTATACTTACTCTTACATTCTGTATAGGTATCCTAGCCTAACACCCTGTATATTAACAAATAATGACCATTAGAAGCATTTTTGATAATACCGAGACTTACAAAAAAATATTTTCATGGAATCTTATCTCACTAACAAAAAATAAAATCATCGACATCGTGTGTTATTTTATTTTGATCGATCACCTCCCTATCGTCATTCGTCATACAAGAAAATCGGTCACCGATTATCGCTCGTGTGCGTTGGGTCGGTCACAAAATCGGTCGTAAAATCGGAGGAAAAATGTGCCCGATAATCGGACCTACAAAAACTCGGTCGTGTGCGGGAGCCCTAAATCACTAAATGCACAAAAAAACAAAATTTCAATTAAGCAGGCAAACGCCCATGTCGAGTTCCCGCCAAAAAGTCAATTGGCTTCGCTTCTCACTTATTTTGACTGACGTTTGTAAGGATGGGGTAAAGGAATAAATTAATAGTTATTTTACATATCAGTACCTGGTCGACCGCGCTTCGCTCTATAATAGCTACCTCAAATTAAAATATCATCGGGTGAGAAAGCTATGCTACTCGCCAACAGATGGCGCTGTAGGTTTCTGTCCAAGACGCGATATTTTTTAAAAAATGCTTAGAAACACGGGAAAAGTAATTTTCCCAGACATGAGACCTAGCTTGATCGATTTTTTGTCCCCGAAACCCCCGGATACTAAATTTTATCAAAATAGTTAGAGCAGTTTTCGAGAAACCAATTACAAATATATATATTTAGACAAATATTGCTCGTTTAATAGTATAGGATTCTAGTATTGTTAGAATAAATAATTTGATGTGGGCATCACTGCCTCTTCAATATGGCTACCGTTATGTGAAAAAGTTTATTGTGAATTTTCTTTCTGCTAATACGTGTTTTATTTATCAAGCTGGCAAAATTCCTTGCACAATAAAGCGCTACCTGCATGCCTAATTTTATTACAGGTGCATAGGTTATGGGGCCCAGCTCTAAAATTGCAGATATGGAATAGAATATTACTGGCGCATCCAACGCATTCCGGCTAGACGAAAAACACAGGAATGTATGGAAATTTAGCTTGGGTTTGCTCGAAATCGTTACTAGTACCAGTTTGAAGCCAAAAGAAGGTGATGCCGTCGGCCTGGTAATATGGAAAGAAAATGACGCAAAAGTCAGTAGGTGCTACTTATTCGGATTTCAGAACGCATGTGGTGAATTGCAGCACAGCTTATGAAATCTGGTCAAAACTTAACAGTGTGTTCGAATTCAAATCAGATGCTAGCATTCATCTGATTCAACAGAAATAATAATAATAATAAACTATTTATTGGCCAAAATCAGCGTGAATCTTAATTCCAGGGTACATAACGGTTTACCGGATGGGGGTTATATTAGCATTCCAAATTTACAAACTTCAGATGTGGAGCAAAGTATTCTGAAACTAAAGTCCACAAAATCAGCTGGCCCAGACAACCTGCCCACTTTTGTTTTGAAAGATTGCCGTAGTGTTTTTGCAAAACCACTCTGCCACATCATGAACTTAATCATTCAAACAGGGACTTTTCCTAAGCAGTGGAAAATATCTAGAGTGACGCCATTGCCCAAAACGAGTAGCAGGGACTCAGTAGAGAGCTATAGACCAATTGCAGTTCTTTCATCTACTGCAAAGGTGTTTGAAAAAATAATGCATTGTGCAATTTATAAGCAACTTAATAATTTCATCTGCAATGAACAGCATGGATTCAGACCCGGCAGATCTGTCGACACTAACTTGATAATGCTGGTCGATTATATCTCGGATAGCATGGACCGCGGAAATCAGGTGGATGTGCTTTATTTTGATGTTCGTAAGGCATTTGATAGAGTAGACAATGATATTCTTCTGTCTAAACTAGACTCTATTGGATTTGCTCCGGGCCTCCTTAAGCTTTTTGCTGACTACATGCGGGATAGGCAGCAATACGTGAAGTACGGATGCTTCTCCTCACGGCCCTATTATACGCGCTCTGGTGTGAGTCAAGGTTCCACGCTTGGCCCATTGCTTTTCATATTGATGGTGAATGATCTGGCCAATGTGCTTACACATGCAAAATGCTTGCTCTATGCAGATGACCTCAAGCTATTCTATGAGATAACAAATGAAAGTGATTGTGAGGCTTTACAACGCGATGTCGATGCGGTGTGTAAATGGGCTGAAGACAATCGGTTGCAGTTCAATTTATCTAAATGCCATGTTATCTCCTTTGGCCGGATCAAGCACCCTCGTGCATACCAGTACAGGTCGGGGACGGATGTTATATCTCATACATCTACCATAAAGGATCTTGGTGTCATTTTTGATGACCATTTGACGTTCAATAAGCATATATCTACCGTTGCTGAGGAGTCCTACAGGCGTCTCGGATTTGTACTGCGTAATGTGAGTGAGTTCCATGACAAAGAAGTTGTAATACTTCTGTACACTACCCTTGTCCGAAGTAAATTAGAGAGTAGTGCCTGTGTCTGGAACCCGCATGAATCTAAATACACCTTAATGCTCGAAAAAGTGCAAAAAGCTTTCTTGAGATTTCTCTACAAAAAGACTAAGGGCTACTATCCCTTTTTATACCCTACCAAGTTTCTATTGGGCACACTTGGTATGAATTCCCTGGAATACAGAAGAAACCAGGATGAAATCAGATTTGCGGTAAAGGTCCTTCGTGGAACTATTGATTCGTCTGATTTACATGCAAAGCTTTGTAGGTTGCATGTACCTTTCCGAAGCATTCAGCAGCGTCGAGACAATAGGAGCTACGACACGTTTGCGGTTCCACGATGTCGTACAGTTTTGCGCGTGCAGTCCCCTATTTGCCGAATGCTCAAAGCTCTCAATGCACTCCTGAATATTAATAATTGTGATATATTTGATGACGACATTGGAAAAATATTTAGAATATGTAATGACTTTTCTAACGAAATTTGTAAATAATGATTGACATGTAAATTTGTGGTTAATGTTTGTTTAATGTTTTAATTTAAGTAGTTACTGTAACTGGGATGTAATCTCGTGGTAATTATGAGGGTGGAAGTGCTCAATCTGCGTAATAACGGGGAAACCCGCTCCGGGGGGCGTTTAGTCACCCGCGATGGTGAAACCGGTGCACACCTCTCAATACACCCTTAGCTACCCGCAGGGCAGCTTGTGGCGAGCTGTTGGTGAGTGGCGACACCACGGACCTGAGTACTCCTGGGTCCTACAAGGCACCCGCCTCTAGCTTGCCTTCACCGGCCGGCTAGAGTGGAGTCGCAAGAGCTATATGCTCGGGAGTGGAAGTGTCTAATGGCGTAATAACGAGGAAGCCCGCTCCGGGCGCCGACCCGCACCAGGTGAACCGCCCGTGATGGTGAAATCGGGGCCGCACCTCTCGACACTCCACAGCTGGTAACACCAATGTTGCGCCCAAGGCATGCGCCACTATTTTGGGGGCCCATTTAGTTACCGGCAAGTCACCGTCTGCTTAGCTTTCAATTTGTGAGATATTGATACAGCAGGCGTCCGTTATCTCATCCCATAGCCCAGTACTCCAATCCATAGCCCCTCCTCCATAACCCTAGTAACGTTAGTTTCCTTTTTATTGCAATAGTTTACTGCACCCATCGGGTATTACCTCTGATGCATTTTATGGGTGGGTGTACTTAGAGGTAAGACCCGAAAGGTCAGTTCCATCTCACAATTTAGATTAGTGTCTCAAACGGCCTCTACGTGTTGGACCCATGTCCCCACGCAAGCCTAAGGCCCGAGTTTCGGCCCGTGAACTCCAGCCAGAGACTACAATAATAATAATAAGTTTGGGTACAAGGTGTAACAGAATACAGAAGCACTGTTCAAAGCTGGTTACAACAGTACATTTAGGATTATAGTGAGTGGACGTGATTATATTTTGGTACAATCTTACTAAGTAGATCTAAATTTGTAACAAAAGGAAGATAAGAAATTAATCTAAGATTTAAGAAAGGCGATGAAGAATTAAGAAAATTGTTTAGTTATAAAAACACTGGTGGAGACAGGAGCTCAAACTAGGAAAACCCTGTGCTAAGAGACTCCTCACTCGGAAAATGAACCAAACTACAAAAACATAATAATTGTGCGATCTAGTATTAAGTTGATGACTGAACATTAAAAAAATTAACTAAAATTTCATATTAAAAATAAAAAACATATTAAAATAAAAAGGGAAATAAAATAAATATAAACAAAATTTTGAAAACTTCAGATTAACAGTAAAAATAAATAAAAAGGCAACGCGCGTGTAGGTTTGTGTGTGTGTATGTGTGTGTGTGTGTGATTTATGAAAAAAGTTTTTGAGTACTTGCATAAACGGGAAAAGTAGGTAACTTATGACACAATAGATAGTAAACGCTCCTTTTCTTCGTAATCAAGACTTTGTAGCCAGTCCGCGATTTTTCTTTTACATTCTATTTTGGATAGGCTATATATTGAATGTAATTCATTTGCTCTGTTATAAAGTATACTTCCCCTGAAACTAAAGAATCTCCCCCCAAAACTAGTTTTAACAGAAGAAGTTTCACATACTCTAGGCTTTCTTCTTGCTACTGTCCCTTTCTCTAAAGCAAATTGAATAGAGGAATGTTTTAGTAAGATAGTGTTTAAAATTTACAATTTGCGGACAATTAACTCTTTAGCTTCCATGTATACGAGTAAATCCGTAGTAGGAAACAAACGCGGTTTAAAAAGAGACAGCTTTAAGATCATTCATTGAGACCGTTCCACTTCTAGCATAAGTGTCTTACCTGCACCACCCCATGTAGTGATACAGTATGAGATCACAGATTTATTTATTTATTTATTGATAATTAGGATCACCAGCGAATGATACATTAACAAAATGCTTACAAACAATAATTTGAACTAATAGCTAAATGTACACTCTATTTAAGGTAACCACAGCATGCATTATTAGGATAGACGGGAACTTATATTAAACTATATCTATACATATCATAAACAATAATAATAATATGATTGCTATTTATTGGACAATTTTATTGAGCTTAGCATCCTTAACCAATTCAAGCATCTTATCCCTGAATTTCTTTTCTTTGTCATTGAATATATCAACTGATTGTTCGAGAGAGTTATATAGCTTTGACAGACGGTAGATAGCGTTATGACTTCGTAAGTTAGTTCGAGCAAATGGGGTTCTAAATAAGGGAACAGGAAAACGCGGAGGTCTTCGAGGAACACATATCTGGAAAGAGCTCAAAAGTTGGGGACAATCTATTTCGTTATTGCAGATCTTATAGAGAAACATCAAATCTAATAAGTGTCTTCGAACCATTAAGGTGTCCATATTTAAGTGTCTCAATCGGTCATTGTAGCTAGGAAGTGCCCTAAGAGCTCCACTGGAGAAAGAAACATGCCTAATAAAACGCTTCTGAATGCGCTCTATTCGTTGACAATGGACATTATATTGAGGCGACCATGCTATGCTACCATATTCAAGAGTACTACGAACATATGTGTTAAATAATGTTATCTTGGTCGAAGGACTCTTAAAAACCTTTCCGTTTCTTATGACAAAACCAAGCATTCGCGACGATTTTGAGATTATATGATCAATGTGCGGAAGAAATGTCAGTTTGGAGTCAATAATGATACCTAAATCACGCAGTTGATTGACTTCTTGTAGTGACTTTCCATCTATACAGTAACTTGTGTCGATGATGTTGTGTTTACGCGTGAATTTTATGTGGTAACATTTGTCAATGTTTAGGCACATATTGTTTTGGGAACTCCATTCAGCCAGGCTATCTAGATCCATTTGAAGGTGCTCAGAATCCTTCGAGCTGTCAATCACCTTAACTATCTTCAGATCGTCAGCATATAGATAAACTTTGCTGTACTTGATGACGTCTATAATGTCATTTACAAATATATTAAAAAGCAAGGGGCCTAGATGTGATCCTTGGGGGACCCCCGACAACACGTTAAAAGGATTTGATTGAAAGCCTCTAATTACCACATATTGTGATCTTTCAGCAAGGTAAGATGCGAGCCAGCATAATATTTGTCCACCAAACCCGTATTTCGAGAGTTTCATAATTAACGTTTTATGGCACACCCTATCAAACGCCTTGGAAAAGTCGGTGTAGATGGCGTCTAATTGTTTTTGGTCGTCCAGGGTTTCAACGACGGTATTGATATAAGTCACTAAATTTGTGTTGGTGGACCTGCCTCGAACGAAACCATGCTGATGCTCCGTGAGAATTTGCTTTATATGATAATGGATCGAAGGACAAATCAGAGCCTCAAAAACCTTCGCAAATGTCGATAATATCGAAATTGGTCTATAGTTTGTTACCTCACTAAGGTCGCCCGTTTTGTGTATGGGAACAATTTTAGCCATTTTCCATAGTGAGGGGAAAACACCAGTATTCAAAGATCTGTTATAGATCAGCATTAGTGGGAAACAAAGTGACGATGCACAATGGACAATTAATATTGGGGGTATATTATCGGGACCAGCTCCCTTGGTCATATCGAGTCTTTTTAAGCGTTTGAGTATCTCCCATCGGGTTAATTTAATGCAAGTAAGGCTGCAGGAGTACGATAAATCTGTATCTGTTGAATGATGATTGTGTATATTCGCTGAGTAGACCGAAGAAAAGTGTTCACCAAACATATTACAAATTATTTGACCATCAGTTGATAATCGATTTTTGTAAGAGATCTTAGCAGGGTAGAAGGCAATTGATTTATTTTTAGATTTCATGTAAGTCCAGAAGTATTTTGGGTTTTTAGAGATGCTATGCTCAATTCTAGAAAGATACATCTTGTAACATCTGGTTGAAAGGGCAGAACAATGATTACTTAAAATACCAAGAGAAATTTTATCAAGCGGATTTTTATGAATTTTATACTTTTGTAGTACCTAAGTTATATTTTTCTTTTAGTCTTTTAATTAATTGTTTTGAGTACCAGTGTGGGTATTTACAATTATGAGGTCTGCGTCTAGGTATAACATTATCTATTATTCTGTACAGGTGATTATAAAAAATTTTGATCATACAATTAACATCCTGGCAGTCCTGGAATTCATGAACCCAGTCTATCTTATTTAGTTCAGTTATGACCAATGTATAATCTGCTTTATGGAAGTTATATAGTCAGATTGACACAGAGCTTCATAAATCGTTTTGATCAGTGACCTATTAGAAATATGTCTAATATTTTTAAAAATATATGTTAATTGTCGCAATCGTTTAGATAAACTCATAATGTGATCTCTAAAAGTTAAGTTATTATCAATCAGTAGGTAATCCCAAGTACTTCACCGTGCGACTGTTTTCTAACACGGGGCAATCACAGGCAGTGTTAGAGATTGGATATGAACACGAATGAGCTATAATATATGATAAGTAATTTGATGGAATAAGGTCAAACTATTGATGAGAGAATGTTGTGCATAAGTTTGTCAACGTTTAGTAAGTGTTACAGTTAGAGGCATTTATTACTAACTGGTTTGGTCCACTTTTGAAGTGCCACCAGACCTGTCTCACTCCGCGTGTACGTATGAATTAAATACCTACGCGTGACCTGCGGGTGCAATGCCAATAAGGCTGTCATGCTTTCGGCGTTTTTATGTTCGAAACGTTTGACGCACTTTGTGTCAACTTACATTTGTAAAACAATTTTAATTAGTTCTTCAAGTCTGGGATATATGTACATAACTATAAGTACCTGGGCGACCGCAATTCGCTCTACAATAGGCGCCTCAACATTAAATTATCAATGGGTGAGAAATCAATGCTACCCACCAATAGATGGCGCTGTAGGTTTCTGTCTAAAACGCAAATGCTTAAAAACACGGGAAAATGAATTTTAGCAGACAAGAGACCTAGCTGGATCGATTTCTCGACCCCGAAAACCCTCGTATGGCAAATTTCATCAAGATCGTTTCCGTCCGTTTGCCGTTTCTGAGAAACCGATTAGGAATATATATATATATATATATATATATACCTACCCCCATGTGTGTTCCGCGATTATTGTTAGTTTTCAAGTTATAAATTATTTAATTATTTTATAAATTTTCTGCCGAAAGAAATTCAAATATTCATATCTTTTTTCTGACTGAACATTTTGACTTTTCTAACATTCCTACTTGTTACTCAAAAAATATAGTAAATAAAATTATCGAACAATTTAATGGGCCAATTCAAATTTTGATCGTCAATTTAAAAATACATGAAGGAACTTCCATAGATTGTAGCTTGTTTTAAAAACTTTTCAGGTCTCCAGGCTACCCAAAACACTGAAAAAAAAGTTGGTGCTTAATTAGGTATTTTTGCTGAAATTAGCGTTTAAAAGTTGAGAGGGAAAAACCCTGAATCTTAATTTAGGCTCCAAATAAATAATTTGCCTATTTTGGTGATTCCTATTGCAAATTATGATTGTGGTAGGGCTTCTGTACAAAGTCCGTCTGGAAAAGTACCGACTTTTGCCTGTTTCTGTCGTATAAGTTTTAAGAGAGCTGGTAAGATTTCCGGCACATGAGCGATTCTTTTTTATTTCTGAGGGTGGGCCTTCAGAATTTGTTTTTTTTTCGTAAGAATGACGACTTGATAGGGTATTTTGAAAGTGTTTTGGTACTTAAAATTTATTTTTCGCTGAAATTGGCGCTCAAAAGATGCTAAGGAAAATCCTGAATCTTAATATTTAGGTTTAAAATAATATATTTTATAATTTTGGTTATTCTTGTGGCAACTTTGAAGGTAGTGGGGCTCCTCTGTAAAGTCTGTCCACCATTTTCAAAATTTTTCAAAAGAATAGATAATATTAATGAATAGGTTAATATTTTTCACTAACTTTTGAACGCCAATTTCAGCGAAAAATACCATTTTAAGTACCAAAATACTTTCAAATTGCCCTATCAAGTAGACATTCTTACGGGAAAAAAACCGGTCAAGTGCGAGTTGGACTCGCGCACCGAGGGTTCCAATATACTTTTTGTATTTTGGAAGCAACTAAGTCCATTTTTAGGACCGCAAAACTAAATTTGTTTGTAAAGGTTATTTGCAGATTTATAAAAAACTGTGCAACTTAGAAATATTATTTTATTTTTTCTGTAATGTTTACACAAACTTCTGTCATTTGTAATTAATTCAGATTTTTCCTTTCACAAACTTCGGAGATAAGGGGGGGGATGGTATTTTTTTTGACAGTTTTCATCATAACTTGAAAACTAAGAGACTAAAAAACATACAAAAAAATATTTTAGAATGTACAAACAAAGCTCTTTCATATGATACCCCACTCGACCTAGTAGCGATAATATGAAATTTAGTTCAAGCAACAAGCTGCTGGGTTTTGTGACAAGATCCTCTAAACCTTTTAAAAACCCTCGCAGTTTTCTCCTTCTTTACTACAGTCTCATTGGAAGCACAATCGAGTATGGGTGCATCATTTGGTCGCCCTTCTATCAAGTGCATATTGATAATATTGAGCGAGTGCAGCGTAAAAGTTTAAAAATCCTTTCTTACAGACAAAACTTAGGCCGTTCTTCGTCCAGTTACTCACAAAGATGCAAAAGGTTTAATGTGGTACCCCTTGAAACTCGTCGCCACCAGTCCGATCTGTTATGTCTAAACAAAATATTGCACTCTGTAATCAGAGTGCAGCCTTCTACCCCATTATGTCAGATCAACATCAACACCAACTTTAGGTTTCGCACATCAAACACGTTTATTCTTCAGATATATAAAAACAACACCTCATACTATAACACGCTTTCAAGGATGTGTCGTCTGTTCAATGATTTGCCCAAAGATAATGGTTTTGATATTTTCGATCCAAATATGAAAAAGTTTAAAAATGCTGTCCAATCCGTCCTTAATACTGTTAGTTAACGTCATCAAAATTAGTTACATGTAATAGTCTAACCTTTTTTCCTTTTATTTTTAACTGCTGGATAGAGTAAAGATACTATTATTTCAATTAGTTATAAGTACATATGATTAGATACTTAAAATTTGTTCCACTAACAAAAATCATGCTGTATGTACACTTTTTTGGATTTCTGTCTTGAACAAAACCAATGTTACTCAAATTTTGATACTTAAAATGATGGTGATCTGTTGTGTATATCTAAATAAATAAATAAATTGCAATAGCCAAACAAGCCTTCAACCGGAAGAAACATATACTTAAATCGAAAAAGATATCACTGAAAATTTGAAAAAGGTTTATTAAATCATATATCTGGACTATCGCACTCTATGGGGGAGAAACGTGGACAATGATACAAAGAGACAGAGAGAGGCTGGAGGCGTTTGAGATGTGGTGTTGGCGAAGGATGGAGGGTATAAGCTGGACAGAAATAGTGTCAAATGAAAGGGTACTTGAAAGGGTTAAAAAAAACAGATCTATCGTACAAACTATAGAGAACCGGAGAGGAAATATGATTGGCCACCTGATTCGACACGATTGGTTTATTAAAAACATCATAGAAGGAAAAATTGAGGGAAAGAGAGGAAGGGGCCGACCGAGGAGAACCTTTATGAAACAAATAAAAGAGAAAGTACAGGTCGAGTCGTATCAGGAGGTGAAGGAACTGGCGGAAACAAGGAAACATTGGCGATTACTCCACCGACAAGAGCACAGCTCTTTAGTTTAAAGAAGAAAGAAGAGACTTGAATTTTTTTTAAAACAAGCCACAATCTATGGCACATCCTTCGTGTATTTTTAAATTGACGATCAAAATTTTAATCGGTCCATTAAATTGTTCGAAAATTTTATTTACCATACTTTTGAGTAACAAGTAGGAATGTTAGGACAGTTATTATTTTATGTATGAAAGTAACGTTCAAGGTAAGCACTAAACAAAAAGAAAATTGAAAAATGTGTACAGTAAAAAAAAGATATGAATTTTTAAATTTCCTTCGACAGAAAATTTTAAAAATTAATTAAACAATTTTTAACTCGAAAACTACAAATAATCGTGGAATATACATTGGGGTGATTTGGATACCCCTTAGCATGAGGCATCGAAATGTTTCTTTTGAACGCCTATCAATGGGCCACCCTGTATATAATTATACAAATATTGCTCATTTAATAGTATAGGATGAGGAATATGGATGCTTAAACTGAGAACAAAAGTCTAATAGGTTATCATACCAACTGATTGTAATAGGTGTTTTTATTATTTTTATTAGTAAATAGGTATCGTTTATAAAACATACTTACTTTACCGAAGGAAAAATAGGTATTACAATAATTGTGGCCGACACTGGAGTCAACTGTGCCAATAGACCATCGATTCAGTATATCAAGCTGCAATGCAAACAGGGCTCTAGCCTGACGCGTGGAGTTAATGAGCAATTTAGATTTTGCACGCTATATATAAAGGCGGCTTTTTCCAAAATCTTGTTTACTATTATATATTCTGTGGTGCAACTTTTTGAGAACTTATAAATAACCTATCTACACATTTTTACACCTATCACATCATAGATTTGGCGGTTATCTAAATAGTTATAGAAAAATATTCTGTACGGAGCAGTTAATTACAAGTATGCTATTGCACATCACTACACATATATGTTGCCACAAAAAATAAATCTTGCTAACATCAGGCCGTTCCGTTTTGGGTAATAATTTCCCTTTTCTTTTGACAGCAGTCTGTCTCGATCACACCCTATGGACGTCATATAAAGCTATCCTGTGCTTTCATTGTAATTTCGTTTTCAAAACAAAAAAATATTGTCTTTTTGGCGGGAACTCGGAGTGGGCTCTTGCCTTCGGAGTTCGTAGCTGATTATTTCGACCCCGTTTGTGTTGTTTCAAAATGTCACGGACATTTCCTTTGTAAAGTCCTCAAGACACTGGCGGTTCGCCATATTTATAACTTCTCAACACTGAAGAAATTCGAAAAACTGAAGAATGTTTTAGAACACGACACTGGCAGAAATGTCCCCAAATCTGGGTTAACGATTGCCAAATATTAAATAATAAAAAAATGTTGTGACAGCTGGCTGTCAAAAATCAAAATATAACCACTACGCTTTTTTCAATTCAAAGGAAACACGAAAATCTCAAGGGATTTTCATGTTTTAAATAAAAAGTACAACAATAAAAACCTGTAATGAACAGCTGAAGCAAATGTAGAAATGTCTTTCTTTTACCTAAGTCCAGTGCAGGGAGATATGCCGGTGCATTTGTTAGAAACTATTGTAAACAAGAGGTTGGAATACTTGAAGACAATTTTAAGAGAAGACTTACCAGTTTTTAATGAATATGTGATTGAAGGAAGCACATACGATAATGTGGGACACTTCATGCTGTGTGTAGTCGTAATTTTAAGCGAGAACTTTAGCTCTACGCAGTTCTTTTTCAAAGCGGAACTAGAGCTGTTCAAAAGACGTCTGAACTCGCTATCTGCTTACGACATGCGTTCCTTTTCCAAAAAAGTGTTGAGAATCATCAAAAAGCAAGAAAAAGTACCTGTTTTTATCGAGCCATTACAAATACTTTGCCAGCATTTAATGTTAAAAGATATAGCGCACCATATTTGCGGCACAGCTCACAGGACAGAATGTTCTACCTACAATATCAAGTTAGACTTCCGACACTGTCTCTCTTTGGTGGCAAAAAGACAAGTAGAACTTCATAATGGAAATGCATTTATTCCATGTGGAAAATGGAAAAATTACCTTACTCAACTTTTTGTTACAAATTTGAAAAACAGAATATCAAAATGTAATTTAACTCCTTTGAAAAGTGATGCTAGAGTGATTGAAATACTAACAAAATTGACACATGAATTTCCTGTAATAAGAAAAAATCCTAATGAACTTAAAAGTAAGGATGTTGATGTGATTTCCCAATCCTTTCCTCCGTGTATGCTGAACTTGCATCAATATTTACGCAAGAAGCACCGGTTATCTCATACACAGAGGTTCTATTACAGCTTATTTTTAAAAGACATTGGCATGCCAGTACAGGAAGCAATTGAATTTTGGAGAAAGGAATATAGACAGAGCGCAAACAGCCACAGTTGCTGCCACTCATGGGAGAAAGATGAAAAGAAGTATCTTTACAGCGTCAGACACATGTATGGATTGGAAGGTTGCAAAAAGAACTACACTTCAGTAAGCTGTCAAAGAATTCAGAGCTCTGATAGTTCATGCTCAGAAGGTGGATGTCCTTTTAAATCATTTGACAGCCAAAGAATGCTGCAAATTCTAGATCCACAAAATAAAATGACTGATACACTTTTGTCACAAATAAATGAACTTAAAAGAAGGCATCAGTACACTTCTGCCTGTATGCTATACCTTCAAAAGTCTTTGGATAATAATTACTGTGATAATACTAGCTTTAATTTTACACCTATAAAATATTACTTAGTTGCTTCTAAAAGTAAACCTTCGAACTTATGATGTACAGAAATTAAAATATTTATTGGTTTTTATTAAGTTGTTATTTTTTAAGTTTTGAAGCTTTGTAGGAAGTTTTCCTCAGCCTTAAGACTGTATTGTATGAAAAAAAACATGAAAATTAGACCTAAGTCAAGAAAAACCGGTGAAGTGCGTGTCGGGCCACGTGCAGTATAGGATTCCTTAGTCTTTTTAGGACTTTTTGTAGCAAAGCAGGTTTTGATTAAATGTTTCATAACATACACTTTTTACCTCTTAATGCCCAACAAGGTCCTAGCGCCTAATTACTAATTTTTTCACATTTTCAATTTCAACATTTGGCTGGCAGGGGGAGGACCTCGACTTAAACAATAAATTGCGCTTTCAAGCTTAATATTTCGCAAACGAATCTCTAAATAGAAAAATTATTTTTGCAGACTCTCATTATTTTTAAAAGACCTATCCAACGACACCCACACAATGGGGTAGACAAGAAAAAATATTTTACTAGTAGGGGAGGACTTTTTTTTAAAGATTTCATTTTACCATTTTGTCGGGGTGGATAGAATACATATCCATATTAAATTTCAGCTTTCTAGTACTATGGGTCTCTGAGCTAAGCTTCGGACAGACAGACGGACATGACGAAACTATAAGGGTTCCTTGCTTGTTGACTACGGAACCCTAAAAACGCAGTGTGGTTGGCACAGAACTGTGCCAGTTCTTTTCTCCATACTTGTTAAGCAATCCCAGATGAAATAGTCCTCCTATCCTAGTCCTATACTTCCTAATCTGGGAAATACTCACGAAATTACATTAGGTGGGTACAATACACCGCGTCTCTTTATCCCGTTGCGTCGTGGTAGGCTGTGGCCACAGCCCTCCAGCTGCTACGACCTTGACATTATGAATGAAGATTTTTCCCATTCAGTGGGGTTACTGTGAAATATATAATGCCAGTTGCGTATCGCAGGAACATCTGCCGAAAGACCAGGGCCTCTCCTATTTAGAGATCGTTACGAATCGGCCCTGCGTTGCCCGCATCCACCATCGTCGGATGCCTTGTGTTACGGTACGTTTCGCCGCACTCGAGATCTAATCTAATCTTGAAACTACCAACATGTCACCACAAACACGGAGCGATTGTACATATTATTTTAAAGGATGTTGAACCCTTCAATGTTTTGCCTCTTTATACGAACCTCATCATAAAGTCCACTGCTCGACAGGGTTCTCCCTCCAAAATATTATAGCAAAAATGCGTGGTTAATTTTGGAGAAGTAGTACAGTAAAGCTTGACACTCGCAGTGCGACTGTAGCCCATACGTCTATTGAAATAAGAACGGGATGTGCTCTTGACTACATGGGCCACCTAACCAAGGAACATACTACTCTCTCACCTAACCACGGACGGATGTCAATAAAGCATGATTGCTGTCTCAAAGTGGTAGCTTATCAAAATAGTAGCTAATCGAAAAGCTCATATATATTATAACCCATGTTAGCGTAATATATAGGGTGACTTTTAATTAGTTCTTGATAGAAAAAGGTATGAATGTACTCATGATACTGAACAACTTTCCCCAAGGAACATAGGTCGAAACACGAAAATCAAGTTTTGACCTCCCATAGAAACTGCATCAGCTGATAGCGCATTTTGTATGGGAGTTCAAATTTGGTTTTTCGTATTTCGACCTATGTTCCTTGGGAAAAGTTGTTCAGTATCATGAGTACATGCATATCTTTTGCTATCAAGAACTAATTAAAAGTCACCCTATATTTGCCCATGTTATACTTACTTCATTTAACGGTTTTTATTTCCTTTTTTTTCCCGTGCCCGTGTGGTGCCGGCAAAGAATTATACCAACCCATCTCTACCCGTGGGTGTCATAAGAGGCGACTAAGGGCTTATGAACCGGAGGATGAAGAGCAGCATCTTTCTGTGTATCGTACCATCTTACATACTGCGGTCATCAACAACAGCGGTCGCCAACCGCAACGCTCACGAGGGTGGTGACTGGTGACCATGGTAAATCCCCTCCAGGAGGGAGCTCCCTGTCAAGCAGTGGAAGTTTCATGGGATGTATGAGTATGGGTAGTTTACTAGTATCATTAGATCTGTGTTATATATGGGTAATATCGCCTCTTGAATTGGCTGCTGTTTTGGTTAGGTTACCACTTTGAGACATCATTCATTGTTTATTGACATCCTAATAACCCATCTAACTGTGCACTGTAGTAAAACGGAAAATGGGTAGGTAGGTACCGCTAAATTATAGCGATATCTTGACTGGCATCTAATCTAAGGATTAATAATTTAATGAGTGATATGATTAAAAGGGTGCCAAGTTCTTTTTGAAAGTTCCAACATTTGTTTGCAACTTTTTTTGTAACAGTCAAGTTTTTAAAGTTATTCAAGCTCATGTTTTACTTTGGCTAGTTTTCACATGGACCTATTTCTTTCAATTTTATATTTGGTTAGCTAAAGAACTTGGCACCCATTTAGATCCCAATAGGGTGTTTTCAATGAGCTTTTGGAAGTTCAACTAGATAGCGCTGCTAGTTAGCACTAGGAAAACAGAAAATTGAAACATTGATTGATACTCAACCTTCACCCTGTATGAAAATTATAAAGTCACTTTGATTGCTGCTGTCAAAGTGCGTGTTATATTTTCTTATAAAAAGATTTCATTAAGCCTTAAAAAAAGAAATGACCAACAGTGATGAGCGTACCACCCATCGGTACTAGAAAAAACGTAGTTGACAAACGTCAAGGAAACTCCCTATTCTTTTCTCGGCGAAGTCGACAACTACGCATACTCTTAATATTGAACTTGGCTCCTATTTTCACATTTATGTTTTTGATGGGATTAATTTATGTAAAAACCATAGAATACATGTAAAAACATTCTGCTTTTGGTTTTTCTTTTTGGATTTTCTCACGTCAATGGCAGGATGTCAGGGTTTCGCAGATTGTCAGATGCGATGCGATGTTGCAGTATTTGTATCGCGATCTTGTTTTTCCCATTGTGGTCGTTGATTTTACTTGATTTTACACGCGTATCTACATAGTGGTCAAGGCTTACTTAGGTAAGAAGCTATAATTTTAAAGTAAACTTGTCGTAAATACCTGTGCTACCTACGTACTTTACTAAAGGTAAATAAAAAAGGTGCACAAACATCACGACTTATTCATACCTAGGCAATGCTTTATTTCATTGGGTGGTGGACATTGGAGTGGTGGGACCTGTTTCATGTATTCTATGGGTGGGACCACGGAGCAGAGAAGGGGGTGGGACGCAATACTGGTTTTGTTTCTATGTGCTTGCTGCCGTGCGTACCTTAATTTATTAGTAAACTAGTTTGTCACCCTGAGAGTTTCAGGCTTCCCCTGCTCTTGACTGTACACACGGCCGCACATCAGTAGAAACACTTTTGGACCTTATGGCGTGGTAATAGAGTTGAAAAAGTTTCTACCGACAAGCGGTTGACCGTACCTTCTTAGTTATTTTATGATCGATTCATTGATTTATAGTCGAGGGCGCATTAAAGATAGAGACAAGGGAGTCAAGTGGAAGGTGCAAGGCGTGTGCAAATGCAATCACGATAAAATATTTAATAATTTCTAGAAGATTCCTCCCCTACCAATGGTTTCCGTAGTCAATGAGGAACCCTTATCGATTCGCCATGTCCTTCCGTCTTCTGTCCGCGGCTTAGCGCAGGTGGCGCAGAGACTCAAATGCCGCAATCAAACCTTCCTATTTTGAATTTTCAAAGACTAATTCGACATACATTGCTGATATAGGTGTGTAGAACAATGTACCTACCTATGCCGAATTAGTTTCTGAATTAAGAAAGGTGTGATTGCGGCTTCAGCAGGTTGGTAGGTACTCTAAGTCTTATACTACCTACTTTCGTGGAATCCGTACAAGTGTTGTGAGATCACCTCGTCACGTGACCAAGTGATGTAAAAGACGTGCTGACTGCTGACCAAGAGAAACAACCCGGCCAAGTAAAGGAGTGATCACACTTAGTTGAATTCAAAGACTAATTCGGCATACATTGCTCGTTGAAGTAAGGATATTGCAATAACCATAACCAAGCCTCCCAGCAATGTATGCCGAATTAGTCTTTGAATTCAGCTAGGTGTGATCACTCCTTTAGGGTCAACCTCAATTACTAAAGGGCCATGAATGAGATTTGGTTATTTATACTCTATCGTAACCACTATATGAAAAAACAACGCTCTATTCAGTCAAACTAAGAGCCCCAAATGTAAAAACATGTTGTGTTGTCATTGTGTTGTGAACTTGTAACCGTACGCCAGGGATGCCAGGTCATTTTTAGAGGAAAACGTACAAAAAGAGTAAAACAATCGTACCTCCATACAAATCCTATAAAAAGTAAAAAAAATCTCGATCTTGATCTTGACATTTAAAAAGTGTATGCCCATACAAAGCTACCAAATTTGTAATCGCACCGATGACCAAATAATCGTAGGATTACGACTTAAATCGTACATCTGGCAGCCCTGCCGTACGCACGAGGCTAAGCTCAAGGCTAAGCTCAAGGTGACTCAACTACTCAAGTGCGTCGCACGCAGCCTCGTGGCTACGCTATGCTATGGTGATGTCATGATGCTACGGGTCAGTCGCCCGACCGACACACAGGGTTACCAAACATCAAGATTTTACGGAATTTCCTTTCCAGTCTCTGAACAGGCTTCGTTTGGATTGGGGTCTGTCTGTAGGCTTGGATGAAATTTTGCTTCTTTGTATTTATAGAAACAGCAAAAGCAAAAGCTAGAATTCTGGAGGGAGCTCCCTGTCCTGTAGTGGACGTTTCATGGGATGTTATGATGATTTATAGAAATAGGTATTATTTTTTAGGCAAAAAAGGTCTAGGTAATTTATTTTCGAAAAATCGTCAGACACTTTCGATTATAAAATTGGTTTATTGTGAAGTATTTTCAATTGTACTTTTGGCAAAGAATAACAGAATAACAGGGTAAATGGCACGACAAAATTTTATAATGTGTTTACAAGAGCAAATCCAACATCTTTTTCTTCTTCGACTTTTGGAAACTCGCAATTATTTTTTTTAATTTTCATCTTTAAATTTTTTTTAAATAATAAAAAATAAAAGAAAAAATGTTGCGAATTTTCAAAATTCGAGGAGAAATTGTTGTTGGATTTGCTCTTGCTAAACCATTATAAAATTTTGTCGTGCCATTTACGGGACACCCTGTATAATATTACGCTTAATAAAACTTAATAAATAATTTAAAAAACTTCTAGTAGGCAGCCCTAAGCGCCGTATGCGCTACGGGCGTAACGGACGGGGGACGCTGGAGCGGGACCTTGAGTTTTTGGCTGGTGGATTTAGTGATGTTCTCACGCATTATCGATAGCGACATAAGGCAATATAAAAAACACATATTATTTTATATCTAATATTTTACGCTACCAAAGACTCCTTTTAATATTACATAGTCATCACGATGGTTAGCGCTGTGTTTTGCGATTGTAGTATGGTGGTATGGTACGCACGGCAGCAAGCACGTAGAAACACAACCAGTATAAGCTGAACCAGCGCTACGCTACAAACTGCCCAAACCAGACACCGCTCAAGGTCAAAGTGTTTCCAGCGACGTGCGGCATTGAATACACAGCCGCAGATAAGGGGTTTTCAGAAAGTGAAGCTACACGCTGTGCAGTCTCACGGATTGTATGCACCTGGCTGTCTCATTCGACCTGGCCTAAAACATCATAACTTGCACTGTAAAAATTCAATGATGAAACTTCTGTCTTTATCTATATGTTATCGTGAAAGTGAATCTGTGGATTACCTGATTCGAAGATCACGGAGGACAAAATATAAAAAAAATTACTGACATCTCTAGTATTAAGCAGATATTCTGCAGTTTGACAAAATGAATTATAATTTAAAATTAATTTAAATTTCCTTTGCAATTTGACTAGTAGATACATAATAGACAGACGGCACGTCAATGGTAACACTTTGGCCTTGAGCTAGTCTCTTGTTTCGATTGTTTGTAGCGTAGCGCTGGTTCAGCTTTCACTGGTTTTCTTACCACTTGTTGCAGCGTTGTGCCTACAGCAGCTAAAAAAATAATTTTCTGACCATATTAAAAAAAAATCTGTTAAGTATTACGGTCTACGTACTAAAATGTTTGTGTTGCGAAAAAATTATCCTTAATGCGTCGTAACGAAGTTATGTAGTAAAACCACAGACGTCATGTGCCAAATAGTGTTACTATCGATAGTTTTAATCAGAATAAGGCCACAGTATCGATAGACCTAGGTATCGATACTATCAATAGCTCCAAACAGGCCAATACTATACAATATATTAGAAAGTGCAATACTTTCGACACTTTCGATAGATTGTTGGTTAGAATGATAAACTATCGAGAGTACCGATATTATTGAAATTCTGAGAAGAAATACTTTTTTTGATTGTATCGATACTGTCGATTATGGAAATAAGTACTACTGCAAATTAGCAAACCACCGGTCATCATAACATCCCATACAAAGTCCACTGCAGGACAGGAATCCTTCTAGAACTCCAGCAAAAACGAGTGGTACACACGGCCGCACATCAGAGTGAAACACTTTTGGACCTTATGGCGTGGTAATAGAGTTGAAAAAGTTTCTACCGACAAGCGGTTGACCGTACCACAGACCGTACATTGGAGTAAGCGTTGCGGCTGGCGACAGCTGTTGTTGGTGACCGCAGTTCGTAAGATGGTACGATACACAGAAAGATGCTGCTGCCCGTGTTCCGGTATATAAACCTTTAGTCGCCTATTACGACACCCACTACCCACTAGTAAAGATTGGTTGGTACTATTCTTTGCCGGCACCACACGGGTGTCTGCCGGCACCACAAGGGTGTCACTTAATCTAAGCTATTACTCCTTATAAGTTCCGATAGTACCTATCGAAAATTTTAAATAATTTATTTATTTTTATTTGATTTATTTTTTGATGATTTATTAAACAATAGCTCAAGACAGAGACGAGTGGCATGATAGAGGGGAGGCCTTTGCTCAGCAGTGGGACACTACATAGGCTAATAATAATAATTATCCATGAGCAAAAATACTATCGATATAATTGCTCTTCATTGATAGTATCAATCATCATTCATAAAGTACCGAGCTATCGATAATCGATACTATCGATCAGCAACACTAGTGCCAAAAAACTGTTGCACGTGTAAGGAACCGGACCAATCCCTACTCGTAGTAATGTACCGGTCCGACCGGTTGTTTGTTTTGTTAGTTCGGTCCTGCGTGTGCGTGTTACGATTATTAACTCAATTTAACGGCAAAGCCGAAAAATTAATTTTCTTCGATATTTGGTTGGCAGTTTAATTTAACTTCCAATGTGCAATGTTACGTGCGTTCCCATAGTTTAATTCGGCAAATTCAGTTTGAAAAACGTAGAGTCGACTACGTTAAAATGACTCATAGCGTCATAGCGTTTCCCTAGTACGGGTGTGGTTACGGGCAACATGTGTTCCTATCACACGGCGTCACTGATAATACCTAGTAGGTACCTACAGACAGCTGCCGTCTGTTTTTTTTAGCCTTCAGTCCTATTTCAGACGCGAACGCGGCATCGCGGCCTCCGCCATGGATTTCCCTGTGACACTCGAAGGCAAAACGTACGATCTCAAGAAATTCCTGCACGACCATCCCGGTGGAGTGAATACTTTACAAAACTACAAAGGGAAGTCAGTTCTTCAAGCCATGGAGAAGTTCGGGCATAGTTCTAGTGCGTATCACATGTTGAAAGATTTTAAAGTGACCGGTGAAATAAAGGATTTTAATTTAACTGGTGGAGTGAGTGCTAATGGAAGGATTATTACCAAGGAAGAAGCGAAGAGGAATGTGGAAGAAATTGCCTTCTTGGAAGAACTCGAGGTAATGAATTTTTTCACGTTTTTGGGGAAAGACTTTTGTTGTGTAGTAAGTACAGTCGAGACGAGACTAGGTAGTCCTATGCGTTTGCATAATGGTTTGCATAATATTTTTTGTCTTTAGTCACAGAACAATATTAATACAAGTTTACTTTAGTGATTGTAGGTACATACCTACAATCACTAAAGTAAACTTACTTAGGTACATACCTAGGCTAACTTTTTTTCTCATGGCGCCGCGCCGCCACAATTTGTTCGTACCTACCTAACTGACGTCGCGTCGTCGTCAATAACAAATTGTGTAGGTGTAGTGGTAGTAGTGGGTAGTAGGTAGCCTACATAAACTATAGAACTTTTTTTAACAGTGGTAGGTATCTACAGTCAATACCACGGGCAATACCCGATGTCGAGCTTATCAAATCGGACTGTATAAAGTTCTTATTTTAATAGCTCTAGAAGCTAAATTCACGCTGCGGATGTCAAGCTTGATATGCCCTTGATTGTACTATTATTATAATACAAAGTCCCGGACCTCGGTGTTAGTTCCGCTTTTATTCACATACCAACAGATCTCTATCATGCCAGAAGAGTTCACGAAAGTTAAGATAAGATTCAAGATAGACATACCTATCTATCTAGGATTTTGAATCTAATCTTAACTTTGTCACACATTCTTTATCACACAAAAACAAAACAATCATACAGGAGACTCTTCGAACTAGGCTAGGGTGGACAAGGGCGGTCTTATCGCTTAAAGCGATCTCTTCCAGACAACCAACTCAACTCAATCAACTTCAATTCCTGAGTACACGCTTGTAACCATAATACACCTAGAGAAAACGCTTAATACCTATATCGTTTTAAATACCTACAGAAAGTCAGAAATAGTTTGTATCACCTACATTTTACATGAATTTGAGGTTATGATTTTGTTTACAAAACACCCGATTTTTTTGTGAACTCCGGTATAAGCAATAATAATAATAAAATGTTTATTGTAGTGCCTACCTATTACAGTTTCAGCAAGACTCGCCTACTTTCGCGGCAATGTAATCCTAAGGGTGTTTAATGTAAGTGAGATAAGTACCTATGGATGAGATCATGAAAGCAATGAAAAGTATGAAATCAGGTAAAGCAGGTGGGTATGATAGAGTGTCGGTCGAAATGTTGAAGGCTGGGCGAGGCATTGTGGCTAGTCAGCTGTACCGCCTTTTCAACCTGTGTTGGACGAACGGCCAAGTACCAGGTGACTGGTGCAAGGCTGTGATTGTGCCGCTGTACAAGGGAAAAGGGTCACAACAGGACTGCAAAAATTACCGCGGGATAAGTCTTCTCAGTGTCGTCGGCAAACTGTATGCAAAGGTTTTGATTGAAAGAGTGATGGAAGATACTGACGAAAAAATATGGGATGTACAAGCGGGATTCAGAAAGGGAATGGGATGTACAGATCAGGTATTTTCCTTGCGGTGCATAGCTGAAAAGTTTTTGGCCAAAAACCAAAAAGTCTACTGCGCGTTCGTGGATTTGGAAAAGGCCTATGACCGAGTGGTGAGGAATGAATTGTGGTCGGCATTGTCTACGTGACGAAGTGCAGAAGGACCTGAGCGCTCTCCAAAGACCTGATTGGCGTGAGGAGGTGTAGAAAAGGGCTGACTGGCGGCTTTTGGTGTCGGAGGCAAAGATCCTCTTTGGGTCCCTGAGCCAGCGAAAGTAAGTAAGTATTGTCTACGTTGGGGTAACCAGTCATCTGATTCAATCACTGAAATCTCTCTATGAGGATTCCAGTGCTTGCGTCAGAATAACAGTACAAAGTACACTGAATGGTTTAGCATCGAAAAAGGTGTCAGGCAGGGATGTGTAGCGTCACCTTGGCTGTTTAACCTGTTCATGGATAATTGTTTGACTGATCTGAAAGAGAGTATGTGTGGACTGAGAATGAACGAGTTACTCATCAAATGTCTTCTCTACGCTGATGACCAAGTTATACTTGCGTCATCTGCTGACGAGTTACAGCTTACAGGAGATGGTAACAAAGATGAATGTGGCTTTTGATAGGAAAGGAATGAAAGTTAAGGCCTTAATAAGTCCCGTTGACCTTGACGATTCGAGGATTGCAGAGTCTTCTGCCGACATTAACGCCATCTAGCGGAAATGCTCGGTACTCCTTAGACTAATTCAAAATACAACAAAGATTATACATTGCAGAGGGAACAAGTATTATGTCCTGTGATACTACCTATTTATAACTACTACCACTGAGGGTCCGCACAGAGCAGTTTCCCAGAGTTGCCATGCCATGTTAATAATTGTGTGCTCACTCTGCAGCGGTAGGTTGTGGTTCATGTATGCCTGGTGTCTGCCCGACGACAAGCAGTATTTGTGTACGATTATGATTCTGTGTCTGTTAGACTTAATTAGGTGTGTATGTAGGGGATGTGTAGTATGCGGATGGATGCGTGGTATATGTGTGGTGTGGTTGGTGTGTACATAAGTATGTGTAAGGTAAGTCTCTGTATCCTGTTTTGTCCTTGCTAATAATAATAGCTTTTTTTCAAATTAACAGCTTTTTATTTTTATCACAAAAAATAAATAAAACTAAATTGCTTCAATACAATAAGTCCACTAAGACTCTTCAAAGAATCTTCCTATTAATGTAAACATTTTTAGGCATTAACTAAAAACTGCTAAAATCTAGCACGCGTGAGCAGGGTGGTTGCAGATCTGAAAATATATCATCATAATTAGTATTTTCATTTTTGTGGTCTCTTTTGTTCTCAATTTGTGATGGTGGTGTTTCATCAACGCGTGAGCAGGATGGTTGCGGATCTGATAATACATTATCAAAATTTGTATCTACATTTTCTTGGTCTCTTGTGTTTTTAATTTGTGACGTTGGTTTTTTATTTTCTTTTCCAGGGTTTTTACATATCTTTTTTTTCTTTTCAATTGCATCTAGTATGTACTGTGGTTCCCTTATAGGAAGATTTCTGGTATGACGTGGGTCCACAAGTTCGGGTAGAACGCAATCTTCATAAAATGCAAGAAGTTTAGTTTTCATCACCTTCTCAAAATAATCATCGTCTCTGTATATGATTTCAGTTTTCAGTGGTTGATTTTGATTCGACCACACAGCGAACAAGCAAATGTTTTTTCTGGTGACATGCAGCTGCCCCTGTACTTGCATGTACCAATCATGCTTTTTATTTATAGTAATGCGACCTTGTTTGTCTTGAACCCAGAAAGTTACTTTTTTTTCTCTTATAGCTTGATCTATTCCGATTTTGTGTGCTGTTATTGGACACTTAATTTCAATTATTGTTTCATCACCGCACAAACCATCTGGAGTTGCTCTATCTATAAATAGACCACAGGGTTCTATTTTTATATTTTCTTGTATTGACAATTGGTCAATCGCAAGCTTCTCATTTTCGCGACCATGTTTTATAGACGTAACAAAGTCTAAATTTTTCCCTTTGTACAACAATTCTTTAACTAGATTTGAACAACTCGTGTCTTCTCTTTTTAGGGTTCCGTACCTCAAAAGATAAAAACGGAACCCTTATAGGATCACTTTGTTGTCCGTCTGTCTGTCTGTCTGTCTGTCTGTCTGTCTGTCTGTCTGTCTGTTTGTCAAGACCCTTTATCTCACGAACGGGTAAATGTATCAGGTTGAAACTAATACCATATATTAGGATCCATGAACCACACCAGATCTGAAAATTTCAATTTTTTACAACGACGCAATAAAAAGATATGGCATTTTATGTCCTCATCTCCATACATTTATTCAAAAATGCAAAACCTACAGGGTACTTCCCGTTGACCTAAAATTATGAAATTTGGCAAGAAGCTAGGTCTCACAGTACAAATAATGGGAAAAGTCTGAAATCATTAAATATTTCAACTTTTCTCACAACTAATGGTAACCAATTGTGGTGAGCTCCCGTTTCAAGAACTTTCATATAAGAAGTTGGATGGTCACTGAGGCGATTTTTGTTTTAGTTCTATTTTAAAAACGGGAACACTTACAAACTTGAAAATTGGTATGTTTATAGTGCATAAGCTATAAAATAACAACAAATAATAAAATTTGGTCAAGCGCGTATCGGACTCAAAAAATCTAGCACATTAACTTACTGAAATTTCAACTAATACAATTATGTTTATGTGGTGGTACGGAACCCTCAGTGCGCGAGTCCGACTCGCACTTGGCCGGTTTTTTTTATGATACGTCCAAAATTTGATGCTGTGAGCATCGACCATCGTAGCTCTAACCATTCACTGGAGCTGCTTTGCAGTATAGTTTTTCTTTCTATATTTTTCCTTTCTTCATCTGTTTTCTTCAAATTATTAACGAAGGTCTTCTTTAGTTTATCTATTACATCACTGGGTACATCTGGTCTAAGACTGTTTTCTCCATAATTTTCATCTTTTTTCGCCAATGGCACTCGTCGTTTCTTGTACGTATACTTCTTTAGAAGATTTAATCTTTTTATCTTTCTTTCCTCTAAGACTTTCATATTATGTCTTCGAGGACTCTGTCCTACCAATGATTTATATAATATCGATAGGGGCTTTTTGGTATTAAATGAAACAGCAGCTGCCGTGCATCTCGTTTGGTACCCACCTTGTAGGGCGTAATTAACCCTTTTCCCGCCTACAAATTTCGCAACAACACTGTGAAATCGTTCCACCACATTGCTGTCTACGTTATGAATTAAACTTCTCGAATGGCTAGCAAGATTGCTCATTAAAAAACAAATCCTTTGCCAAAGAGCACTTGTGAAGAAGTCATTTGATATATCATTGTTTTGCATTTCATTGACTACTACGTCTTCTTTATTCAATGATTTGCAAAAATAGGATTTACATTTTGTGTGATTTCCAAATGCGTGCAAATGCGTAGCTAAAATATCTTCGAAAAGAATGTTCGTATAGAAGTCATGGTTATTTTTCTCGGAATTATGTTTAATGGCTTCGCAAATACTCCTTCTTATAGTCAAAATTCTTTTCTTTGTTATAAGTTTCCTCTGTTTGATAGGGTATTTTGTCTCAGCTTGTAGATTTTGCAATTTATTGCACAAATTCCTTAAAAGGTGGTTCCTGCACTCAATTTTTTCGACTGTAACGTTGCTGTATGGACGAGCATCAAGGATTTTCTGGTAGGTACTAGCGTCTCCGTCCGATATGAGTCTACCATATATAAGTCCGTGTTGCTCCAGAGATTGTTTGAAACCTTCCACAATAATAGCTGACTCTATACCAGTTGAGGGGCCGTTAAAATTTTTAAAACATTTGTGAGTTTTAGGATTCACTTTTTTTCTTTCAGCTTGGGTACAAATGCTGCAATATTTGTTTTTAATCCCCATGTATAGAATTTTACCCGTTCTTCGTCCAACTATAGCGGCGGCCCCAGACAAAGAAGAATAATTTTTCTTGTATGTGCGTTTTGCATAGCACCCATCTACAATTACATCAACGATAGGAATCCCATTTTCGTCAACGCTGCCTTCTGCTATAGCTAAGACCTTTTCTTCTTCTCCTACCTTAGCCATATTTTCTGCTGCTACTTCTTCCCATTTTTTCGCAATTGTTTCTTGTTGTTTTTTAAATAGATTTGGTGATATCAGCGGCAAATCTAGCGCTGAAGCTAACTCTTGGAGTTGTGAGTGACCACAACCTATAGCAATCGTGCCTGCGACAGCTGAATTGTTGATATCGCATTTGTCGCAGTCATTTTCAACATAGAAAATCGAATTACACATGCCGCATTTAAATTTGAATTTAGATCTAAATCCAATTTGTCTTTCTCCTACTAGTTGTAAACACTGCAAATCGCAGCCTAGAGGGCCGTGTCTAGAAATCTTCTTTATTTCTTCGAAGAAATATTTTATATCTAACATTCGTCTTCCTTCTGGTTTTTTAATATATTTTTCCACCACTTCCTCCTCAATTAGAAGTTCAGGAGTATTTCTTTCGTCTTCCGGTGTCTGAAAAAAAAATCTGTTATTGAATCAAGGGCTTCGCATCTAGTCCAAATAAAAAAAAAATGGATTTTGAGGTTATAAATCAGAGAAAGGTTCAGCTGTTCGAACATTCGGCGCCATTTTGATTCAGCGCGGCTCGTGTAAAGGCGCGTGTGCCTCTGTCCGTCAACATTCGCCGCGTTATTGCTGATACTGAACAACTATTTCCAAGGACTAAGGTCGAAATACGAAAAACCAAATTTGACCTCCCATACAAAATGTGCTATCAGCTGATGCAATTTGTATGGGAGGTCAAAACTTGATTTTCGTATTTCGACCTAAGTATATGTTCCTTGGGAAAGTTGTTCAGTCAGTATCATGAGTACCTACATTGATACCTTTTTCTACAACTGATTAAAAGTCACCCTATATACAGCATGTAACGGAAAGGTGTGATAATACTAAAGGGTGTGAATCTGCCTATGAAACTGAACAACTTTTCCCAAGGAACATAGGTCATAGAACAAAATAGATTTTTGTCCTCCCCTAAAAACTGCATCAGCTGATAGCGCATTTTGTTTGGGGGGTCACATTTGGTTTTTCGTTTTTCGTACCTATGTTCCTCGGGAAAAGTTGTTTAGTTTCATGGGAAGATTCACACCCTTCATTATTATCACACCTTTCCGTTGTATATCGTTTTTCATTTTGTTTGTCGTTTATGCTTGTCGTTTTTGTATGCCGTTTGTGTTTGTCGTTTTTGTTTGTCGTTTTTGTATGTATTTTATGCTTGTCGTTTTTGTTTGTCGTTTATGTTTGTCGTTTTTGTATGTAGTTAATGCTTGTTGTTTTTTTTGTCGTTTATGTTTGTCGTTTTTTTTTTCGTTAGCTTGTCATTTTTCATTTGTTGTCGCTTTTGTTTGTCACTTGTTTGTCGTTTTTGTTTGTAGTTTGTTTGCCGTTTTTGTTTGTCGTTAGTTTGTCGTTCATGTTTGTCGTTTTTCTTGGTTGTTTGTTTGTCGAATGTTTGTCGTTTATGTTTGTCCCTTTTGTACGTAGTTTGTTTGTCATTTATGCTTGTTGTTTTTGTTTGTCTGTCTTATGTTTGTCGTTTTTATTTTTCGTTAGTTTGTCGTATATGTTTGTCATTTTTCTTTCTCATTTGTTTGTCACTTTTGTTTGTCGTTTGTTTGTCGTTTATGTTTGTCGTTTGTGTTTGTCGTTAGTTTGTCGTTTAACTTTGTCGTTCTTCTTTGTCGTTCCATTCCGTTGTTTTTTGTTTGAATGTTTGTTTTGTTTGTTTGTTCGTTTGTTTGGTTTGTTTCCATTTTTTCTGTAACATCTACCAATCCCAATAAATTTCATGACAAATAGAAACTAACGACAAACGAGACGACAAACAAAAACGACAAACAAAACAACAAACATTATGAGACGAGACGGAAAATCGGACTTCCCATTTACGCTTCATTAGAGCCAGCCGTGGCACCCATGTGCCCGAAACAATTTTTAAGCACTAATGGCATAATGGTATCTTTTAAATAAAATCAATACCATGACAATGAAATTTATTTTTAAGTGTTTAATTTTATTTTAAACTTGTATACCTCTAAAAAACACCCTTACAGGGGCAAACTAACAAACACACTTTCAAATTTTCGATCATACCTATAACTATATATATAACCTACCTCAACATAACATCCCATAATACGTCCACTACAAGACTGAAATTCTGGAGGGAGACAGGGACTGTCTCCTAGAAAAATGTGGAGGGGAAGAACCTTAGTCACCATTCTTGTTAGCGTTACGGTTGGCAGCATGGACCGCGGTTGTTGGTGACCGCAGTATGTAAGGTGGTGCGATACACGGTAAGACGCTGCTGCCAATCTTTAGGTTTTTAAACCCTTAGTTGCCTCTTACGACACCCACAGATAGAGATGGGTCGGTACTATTCTTTGCCGGTATACCACACAGAACTAGTAAGGATTAATTACCTCAAATTCCTGTAAATTATCTTCGTTAATATCAGCGGTCATTTCCGGTAGCGTCTGCTCAGGTCTGCAAAAGAGATTTAAATATATATTATTGTTTTTTTTTATTCATTAAAACAATAATTAAGTGTTTTACATCTTAGCCGGTTTTACTTATTCTGTACACTAGGTAGGTATATTAATGCTAGCGGTCCGCCCGCGTTACTTTTAATTTATCCCGCGGAATATAGACGTTTTTCGCAGGAAAAAATATTGTATGTGTTAAATTAAATTATACGGCGTACAAAATAACTCTGGCTGTGACCGTTAATGCGTAGAAGCCAAAAAATTTGTCACAGGCGTGACGGCGGCATGGGAGGCGAGATATTCATTGGCTCTCCGCCTGTCACCCATGCGCAGAAAATAACCATCATAGCCAAATTTATCCTGAACGCGCTATAATATCTATATGTGTACCAAATTTTAGGCGTGATGAGATAAGAAACATATAGGTACACGTTCACACAAACTTTCGTGTTTATAATATTAATGAGATACCTAATTTTTAGTAGGTACTTACATGGAAATATTTTCAGTGTCATCAGCTACTACCTTATTCACTGGTATGACATCTGTTTCCTGAGCTGCCCTTCCCCTTCTTTGCTCCCTAAAAAGAATAAATTGATTTAGTATCACTGCATATTTACCTAACGATAAATATATTTTTACATAAAATTAAGAAGAAAGAGAAGATACCTATCTAGATAGGTAGGTTAATTTAGACTATGGGTTTTCATACCCGAAGTAAACAATTAACAGCCAGATGGACAAAGCTTCATTAAAGTTAAATCTATTGCCGTGTCTTTGTTTGCAACAGAACAGAAAGAGTCAACAATAGACTTAAAGGAGCTTTAACTTTGTGCAACTGGCGGTAAATACGTAAAAATTTATAGGTACAGTCAAGAGCACATCAAGCTTGACACATTGAACTATGTACCGTTCTTATTTTAATAGACGTAAGGGCGAGAGTCGCACTGCGAGTGTCAAGCTTGACCGGTCGTTGACTGTACAACTCTTAGTCGAAAAGTAATGACATGCGTAAAAAAAAAATTACTCACCAATACTTTTGTAAGTGCCGTCCACTTTTAACAAGATATTTTTTCTTGTGTTTAGGCATTTTTACACTTACGTACACAAAAACTTTGAGTTCTATGTACCTTACACTTTCTTAGTCTATGTACACTTAAAATTAATTTTATGAAGAAAACTATATTTACAGTCCAATAACCTAAAGATAACAACTAAACTAAGTAATTCTGTGAATATTAATATACACAAATTATTAGAAGATTATGAAAATCGCAAATATGTTCCGCAGAAGTTGCTCCGACACCGACGCGCAGTCCAGCCTCGACGAAATCCCGAAACGGACTGAGTCAGGGCTCGCGGGGGATTACAGGGCGACGGAGCAGCCATGCGCGCGCGGATGTGCTTCATTTTTCGGGATAAAATTACTTTTTAACAATAAAATGAGGAATTTAAATAAAACTTTCAAGCGAAAATATGAGTATTTGAAAGACCTTCTTTTGGGTGTGAAAACTAACTTTGTAGCTTTTGCCTATTTCGCGAAATTTTGCAAATTATGACTTAGATTGGTACAAGTTGAGGATTTTTTTTCTAAAAAAGGGTTGCACAAAACCCACTTTCTTTCAAGCGAAATGATCTATTAATTCATGATTAGTCATTGATAATTTTTCTGTATGGATTGAATGGACAGTTTTTGAGATAATTTGACTCAAACATTCCCAAATTTCGGCATTTGACCCTTATTAAGGCCTTAATGTAAGGAAGACGAAAGTAATGGTACTTGAAAGAGAAGAGTGTATGACAGAGTGTACTATATTAATAGGTGGTGAACAAGTCGAACAAGTGAAGGAGTTTGTGTATCTGGGTTCTAAGTTTACGAGGGATGGAAAGTGTGAAAGTGATATCGAAAAAAGCGTGAATGCTGGAAACATGGTGAATGGTGCTCTGCATGCTTTTATGAAGAGTCAGAAGATGTCTGACAAGGCTCGTCTGTCTGTTCATAGACGCGTTTTGGTACCAACACTGATGTACGGCAGTGAAAGCTGGGTATGGAAGAAAAAGCATGAAAGTAGAATTAATGCAGTAGAAATGAGAGCGTTGAGAAGTATGATTGGTGTGAAATTGAGTGACAGGATTAGAAATAGTGTGATAAGAGAACGTTGTGGCGTAAAAGAAGACGTAGTGACTAAAATTGAGAAAGGGATGCTGAGATGGTTTGGTCATGTAGAGAGGATGATTGAAGGAAGATTGACGAAAGAGGACTACAAGGCGAGAGTGAATGGAAACGTTGGAAGGGGAAGGCCTCGGCGAACGTACCAGGACCTAATTCAGGACGTTCTGAATAAAGGCCAGGTTAAAAGTACCCTAAACCGACGAGCATGTATGAAAGGATTGATGAAAGTTCAGGAAGCAAGGGAAGTTTGTCAAGATCGTAGCAGGTGGAGAACTGTGGTCTCTGCCTACCCCGACGGGAACAAGGCGTGATATTATGTTATGTTTACGCACTACGTCCGATCTGAATCTGTAAAAGTAAGACTCACAGGTAAGATACAATAGTAAAATCAGCTTCCGTCATGCTTCCGTCATTCGATTTCACTATTGATTCTTATTTTCACGGATTTGGATCGGATTCGGATCGGACGTAGTGCGTAAACACCCTAAAGCTGTTAAAGTAAGAATGGTACTGTCAACGACAGGTCAAACTTGACACTCGCAGTGCAACTCTAGCCCGTACGTCTATTGAAATGAGAACGCTACAAAGCCCAATATGTACAGCTTGACGTGCTCTTGACTGTACAAAGCCCAACGTTTCAAGCTTGAAGTGCTTGTGACTGTACCGTCTTCCATCTATGTTCGGTTGTTCAGACTTTAGTCGTGCTGTTTAAAAACAATTATCTACGCTACCTTAAAAAGTTTATCCCTGAGTGATGCAAAGACTTCTTTAATCGTTTTAGTGTAAGACACTAATAGGTATTATTCTCTGCGTTCCAATTTGCGCTAACAGACTGCTTTAGAGCACTGTTAGCGCGCTTAAGTCGGTCCAAATTGACCAAAAGTGACCTAAAGCACTCGCTCGTTCACCGCCTTACGTCATTGATGACGTCATCGTTTCCGCTATCAGTGCTTTAGTCAAATAAGGGAGTAGTGAAAGTGCTAATGTCAAAATCGATTTGACACATTTAAAATCCCACACATTTGCAGCCAGCTGACGTTTCTCAGGTTTTGATTTTAATGAGTTTGTCTCTAATGGAAATGACTGTGGATTTGGCGCGCATTTTTGAGAGATTAGCTCAGGCTTTGTTAAAGAAAATAAAAACTTTTTGACAGATGAACACGTGAGAGCGCCTAAATCCGTTCCAAATTGACTAGAGCCACTAAAGCAGTGATAGCTTTGTGAGCGTGCAAACATCAGTACTGTATACGCTTATGGCAGCGTTTGTACATTTTGGAACACATCGATAATTAACTACACTACCATTTAGCAGACCGTTCCAAATCAGGTAGAAATTACTCTGACAGCAGGATAGCGTTATATGACGTCCTTATGTGTGGTCGAGACAGACTGCTGTCAAAGGTAATTATTACCCGTTTTGGAACCCAACCTAGGTTGTACATACTGGCAACCGTGTTTGGTAACCAGTTTCCGTGGATGACAAAATATTATTTTTCATTTAAACATGTTAACAACAGTTGCGTAATATTTTTAAATGCAACTGTCTACAATAGGTACGGTAATGTAATTTTTTCACCTTTTTGTTAGGTTTGGCAACAAAATTATGTTAATACGAGTACTATGATGTATTGGACGCCATCGGTTAATTACCAAGCCATAAATGACAACTTTAAATAAGAACCACCCCCTTACACAGTATTTATAGTTGGCTGAGAGGGATGCAGCATAGATGCAGCATTGTGAAGGAAAGAGAAAAATATACACTGTAATACATGAACGTAGTGATTTACGTTCTGATACATACGTAATAATTTACGTTCTGTATCCATTTCTTTAGTTCGCGCTTGTTTAATCTGTCAAAAAATAACTTTTAATTTAACGATAAACATCTTGATTTCCATAAAAAAATTGTAAATATGAGTAAAATATTCACTCCTACCGAAATAATTACTTGTCACAAACAAGCACTCATCATGTTATAATGACTCATTGCTGGTCGATTTGTAAGCAGATGCAAAATTTTTTTTTGCGAATTTCCAAAATTTGTGGAACAAAAGTTGTTCAGTTTCATGTCCAGAGCTACCACCCGAGAGGGTTTGCGTTATTTACCTAACACCCTGTATATGTTACTAGCAATGACTATCTTTACTTGACAGTGGCATAATAGTAGTTTATGCAACGGTACATAATGAGGGGTATAAAACTCGAGTGTCGGTTTATGGGACGCAGGCGAGCGTAGCGAGCCAAGTTCCATAATAGAAGACACGAGTGTTTTATACCTAATTATGTGGAATTGCATACACAACTTTATCTACTCTCATATCGTAACTCCTAAAATAATGTGTTCAAAAATAAACCTTAATGTTTTTCTCTTTTTCCGGTGATAACTGCTAAGCGAAGTTCCTATAGCTGCTTTAAGAACACTCTTTGGCAAATTGTAAACAATTTTATCACTTATTTCATTACAAAACTAATAAAAATATGTAAATACAACTTTTGTTTGCTGAGTTTTCCGTTATTGCAATAAAACCTCCTTGCAGCCACAGACTACAAACGCATCAAGCTGTCAATGGCGCGCTTATAAAAACCAAAAAATTGTTTAATAGGTCTCCCGCATAGATTAAATACTTCGCGCGCGGCGCTTTTAACCAGATTGCGCTCTTCCAAAAATTATGCGAGCAGAGTAGGACGTAAGAAGAGATGAAGCTGTCCCTTTCTAATAGATTTTGCATGACATTTTGTTTATGTTGCCATGACAACATCAACAAAATGTCATGCAAAATCTTTGTTAAAAATCATTTTACCAAAGAGTTTGAAAACTGAGAGAGAAGTTTATACTTTGCACGTTGAAAATTATTTAAATAAGTATTGAAAAATACGTATAAATAAAGGGGTACACATCTCAACTACCCTCTCCTTGGGAGTTGTTGTATTGTATACGGGTACGCGACCCCGGCTCCCCGAGCTATTACTAACTCATCCTGATCCTTCCGAGAAAGTAATATCCTTTTACCTTATTCCTTTCCTACACCAAGTATTCCTGTCCCAACTAACCTATCCCTTCCGTTCCTTTTATCCCTGTCCATTCCGCCAATCTAAGGTTGACCGTGCCGATGGATGCGTGGCTAGAGGCGAGTCTAGTCGAAAGCGGTCACAGGCCCTGGGCCCAAGCGAACCCAGAACTAGGCTAGCCTTGTCCTGGCATGCGGGCTCTACCAGGATGGACCGCAATCCCTTGCTACTCGTGAGAACGCAATGTTTTTGAATAAAAATAAAAACTTGAAAGGCGGCGGTGTGGTTCGCAACCCATCACGTCCCGTTCCTCCCGGGGGCGAAAAGCGGGCTACGGCCCTGCACGCCTTTATGAGGAGTCAGAAGGTGTCTCACAAGGCTCGTTTGGCTGTTAATAGGGGTGTTTTGGTACCAACACTGATGTATGGCAGTGAAAGCTGGGTATGGCAGAAGAAGCATGAAAGTAGAATTAATGCAGTAGAAATGAGAGCGCTAAGGAGTATGATTGGTATTAAATTGAGTGACAGGATTAGAAATAGTGTGATAAGAGAACGGTGTGGCGTAAAAGAAGACGTAGTGACCAAAATCGAGAAAGGGATGCTGAGATGGTTTGGTCATGTAGAGAGGATGAATGAACGAAGATTGACGAAAGAGATCTACCAGGCGAGAGTGAATGGAAACGTTGGAAGGGGAAGGCCTAGGCGAACGTACCAGGACCAAATTCAGGACGTTCTGAATAAAGGCCAGGTTAAAAGTACCCTAAACCTACGAGCATGTATGAAAGGATTGATGAAAGTACAGGAAGCAAGGGAACTATGTCAAGATCGTAGCAGGTGGAGGACTGTGGTCTCTGCCTACCCCAACGGGAAAGAGGCGTGATGTTATGTATGTATGTATAAATAAAAATTTGTGGATATAAAACTTAAATTTTTGCACGGAAATTGAGCAAACTTCATTAGTATGGCAACAATTAGAAAGGGACGAAGTACATCGACTATGATGTCTTGCTCTGCTCGTTTTGCCTCTGTACAAATTGTTAGGAGCCCTCAATCATGGTAAATGTAAGATCATTGGTCTCCCGCGAATACTTCATAATACACTCCCACAGATAAAAAAATGCTGCTAAGAGTATTTCTAAGCACAGATTGACATTATGAAGATGTTAACCTACAATTTTTGAACGCATTGAGGATTAACGATATGAGAGTAGATAAAACTACTTTTTCGCAACTAGATATAGCTTTTGTATAACCAGTTACGAAGGTAATACAGGAACTGTTTTGTTTTACATAAGGCAATCGTCTACCCATTTATGGGGACATTTCTACCAATGTCGATTGTTGTTTAAGTGTCTACCTACTTCAACTTTTAGATTATATCAATAAAATTGTACCTAATCTGAAGTTGTCAGTGTCGAGTGAAAGATGTGAGTCACTGCTCCCCTCGTAAAGCGATGGTGGTCTTTACAAATGAAAATGTCCGTGACTTTTTGCATAATATAATACACTATCCTTATTATCCACTAAATCACTAATACAAATAATCACCTGCACTCGCACTAATCAAAGTGTAATCCTGCCTAAAAACTTTCAAGACAACAGGGATAAATCTCATTACTCTCATTAGCTCCCGCCATATAGGTAATAGTACATACATACACAACATCACGCCTCTTTCCCGTCGGGGTAGGCAGAGACCACAGTCCTCCACCTGCTACGATCTTGACATACTTCCCTTGCTTCCTGTACTTTCATCAATCCTTTCATACATGCTCGTCGGTTTAGGGTACTTTTAACCTGGCCTTTATTCAGAACGTCCTGAATTTGGTCCTGGTACGTTCGCCTAGGCCTTCCCCTTCCAACGTTTCCATTCACTCTCGCCTGGTAGATCTCTTTCGTCAGTCTTCGTTCATTCATCCTCTCTACATGACAATGTCATAGTCTATTTCTTATTTAGTCTTCGTAACATTGAAAACTATCTCCGCTTTTATACCCGGCCGACCCAGAAGGATGGGAGTGGCATACAGACTGTAAGGGACGGTGCACCGAAAACTGAAATGGCGTGCTCAGTCAACGAAAATGGACAACCTTCCCAAAGAAATATTTTTGGGAAATGAAAAAATTTTGTCCTGTTCATATACAAAACAAACTGTTCGACCAAAGACCAAGAGGGAGAGGTCACAAATTTTTAATTTTTTTGAGAAAGTTGTTCAGTTTCGTTGACTGATCACAGCCTTTCAGTTTTCGGTACACCGTCCCTTACACCTGCATATTTCGAATGTTTAGTACCAATGTAAGTAAGTGTTTGTACTCTTAGTGTAGGTACCATTTACTTATATATAAGTACTAGCCCATCGGCACGTTACAATGTCCCCAATTCGTTGGTCCGAAATCTGACGTTTAGGACCAACAAATGTCAGTCAACGATGCAAATAAACTTACCAACAAAATGGAATGTTCTTAGTTGAAGAAACAATATACTCTTATTATTATTATTGTTATTTCTTATTATTGTTTTTGACTATAATCCAAAAACCAGGCCTAAATCACATATAAACAGTAAAAAGTTTGTTTTGTTTTTCCCGCCATATTATTTCCGTTCCGTGTATTTAATACCGACCGAAGTACTACACAACGTAGTTCACGCGATTTTTCACAGATGGCGCTATTTTTTCTTGTATGGGGAAATTTTGAACCGCTTGTTCCCAAGACCCTATCTTGACTATATAAATCTATGGTAGGTACCTAATTAAATCCAGGCAATTTCGTGGGTGTGACTATGACCACGTAGACAGTGACTCATTTGATTAGTGTCCGAACGAACACCACGATTTGTAGTTATTTTGCGTGCCATGTCTCAGCTAACACAGTCCACTCAAGCTGATGAGCTGCTAAAGATAAATATGTAAAGGTACAGGCAAACTAGGCTTATGTGATGCCTGACACCGCGCTATTACTCCAGTAAAATTACGAGAGCATTGTATGGCGAAACGGAAATAATTTGTAATGGCCGTGTTTCTTTTTCAGATCGATAGATTATATTTCTGTGTAAAGCTTTTTAATGGAATCCACCTAAAATTACACCATTTATTTATTTTTGCCGTCCAAAGATTAAAAAAATATGGAATTTCGGAAAAAAATGTTAATATATTATTGTTTTTATTTACGGCTTGCTATGTATACATACTTTCATATTATACATGAATCCACCTAAAAATATTACCTTTTTTGTATTATTTAACTTTTATACCACGAAATTTCAATAAAGTTTATCTTCGCAACCAAAAATAGTAATAGAGCCGTTTTGCTTTCTAATAATTTAAATAGTGCTAAGTACTCACATTTTTGGCAAATCCAACATAAATGTTAACAAAATCTTTGTAAACGACCGATTACAAAAAACTGTTTTTTTATTTTGTATGGGATTTCTGTGAATATATATAAGAATCCTTTACATTTAAAAAGGTTAAGTTTAGCTCAGTTTATTTCTATTATTTTACCTCGACTTTATATGAAAATAAGTGTCGATCTTATATTTTGAAAAAAATTGAGTGATATTAAAATGTAAAATACTCGTATACGTTTATCTGTGATATAAAGTATATAATTGTCTATTACTATTTTTGCCTAAGCTGTATTTCGAAAAAAATATTTCGATTTAAATTTTAGGTGGATTCGTAAATATTGTGTCTTAACACAAACAAATTTTATAAAATATTAAAAGATTATTTAATCGACCGTGGATATTATAAGATTGAGGAATTATTGAATGAAAAAAATTAAAATTGACATCTCGAATTAATTGTAATATTTTGAGATTTCAAATGTTTTTGCACTGTTTTGACTTTTTATTATTTTAATTATTGTAATAACATGACTCTATTCGTAACCTTAAATTTTGACATTATTATTTAGAATCCATTTTGTATACATATAATATGTTTTTAATTGTACTATTTTAACATTGATTATTTAACTATGTGACTAATATTAAATTAAATTCTATTTTTTTAAATTGTACTAAAGGACTTTTATGCAACACCTACAAAGGTATCAAATGTGAGACTATTTACATGTAAGACCATTGTCATATTATACCATTTGAATGCAATAAATGAAATATGAAATAACATCACATTTAGATACGATATACACAAAAAAGTAGCTATTAACATTTAATGTTTTGCAAAACCGTATTTTTACTGGAGTATATGTGATCTTATGCTAATAGGTAATCAGTTGTAAGTGCAAACTTAACCCTATATTTCAGAAACTATAGGTCACATTGAAATAAAACCGGTGTCAAGTGGTTGGTAATTTTATAACAAATTTGATTTTCCTTTGACCGTTTCTGAGATAAATGAAAAGAACTAAAATCAGGGACCCGTTTGAGGGTGGGAAGAACGGGAGCGTACATGGGATCAACGGAGAATTTTCTCCGGAGGTTGTAAAAAAAAATGATAAAATCCCTGATAAAGAAACTTACATTAGATATTCAGTCTAACATTTTTATGGTATGGGCCATTCTCTACTAAATGGAAAATCGCTGTCCTAGGGTATATTTTCTATGAATTGGTCCTTATTGAGCGTAAAAAACTTATACATCATACAGGAAATTAATTTATCTAAGTGGGCCAAAAGTATCATTCAATAAAACACATTAATTTTTAATGTACAGTCTTCTAATACCCCTGAAAGACAGTCCCCTGTCGTGTCCCAGTTCCAGAATCAAGTATATTACTGCATATAATATACATCAATCTAAGTATTAATATTGCGCGCTCTTCACGGTAATTATTAAACAATAATACTAAATTAACGCTTCACAAATAAAATCCGCGATTTATTTTATTATTTTCATTAAATAAAAATTGACATAAATCTGTCCCAAGATTTTTTCGAACAGTTCCCTGCAGCATTTTCAAAATGTCGCTAAACTTGTTCCTGCATCTATCTGCATCACACGGAACGTTACTCGAGTAAATTTTGCGCGAATGCCGGCAATTGCGAGCTGACGCCATTTTGTTCAGTGTCACAGTCGGGTTTGTAGGCGTACCGCAGCTCCGGCCTCCATCGAAAAGCAGTCCTCAGGTTACGGTTGTATTTCTTATTTTTAGGTATATTTTAATATTTTTTACATGCTAATTTTAAGTATTGAATACTTTACCATCTGTTAATGTTACTTTTAAAATGGTATTTTCATTTCCTTTACAAGCGATTATCTTGATCACAGTCCCCTGGCAACAGTCCCCTGCCTATTTCAGGTACATTATGAAGGGTATGAGATTTTTTTTTTATAATTTTAAATGTACTGTACCAATTTTTAAAAAGAAACGTAAGATAAGAAAACCTTGTACCAATATTGTAACGAAAAGACTGATTTTCTATGCAGTTACTTAACGATAAGATTTAGATATCTTTTCCACAGTAAAGAACAAGGAATAGATTAGTTTTTAAGAGTGTTGAAAACCGGATTTTAAAAATAAAAATTAAATAAAAATGTTTTTATTTCAAGAATACAATTCATTCAACGGAGACTTCCCAGAAAGTAATCAAAAGATACTTGTGGGGGGAATGCCTCGCGGAATAACACGTAATGTTGTTAAGGGAAAAATAAATACATTTAGTTTATTTAATTATAATTTTATTTTAAGTAAAACAGTACCCTGCTGATAAGAACAGTCCCCAAGCACGATATATCAGTGAATCGCTAATAATTTGATAAATACGCAGTTCTTCTTCCGGTTTCCTACAGTAACAAATATAAAAATGTGCAGGACAACTTAGTTAGAGAGAGTTTCCATTTAGTGGAGAATGGCCCATATACCTACCTATTCAATAATACTTAAGGAACGTGTCTCTGTTGCTCTAATGTGTAGCGCATCACTCCGTACTGTCCAGTACAAAGTCCTTTGTGTCAAGGTTGACGTGTTGTAGACTGTAGTTGTGAATTGTGATTGTGAAATTCACGCGAACGGCGCACTTGTGTCCATAAAAGATAATGCTATGACTATTACCATAAACGCGCGATAGGATGTTTTGAAAAGATAAACAGTGTAGTAAATGATGAAGTCTATATTGCACACAAGATTAAAATACGAGTATACGCCGTTGAGTTTTAATAGAAAAAAAACCGGCCAAGTGCGAGTCGAACACACGTACCGAGGGTTTCGAACCACTAAGGTAAAAACACTATCTTAGGGCTCCCGCACACGACCGAGAATCGGTGGGCGATTATCGGCCAGGACAAGGACGGAAGATTCAGGTGATAACACGTCAGAGCGGGATGCCAACAAAAAATCGGTCACCGATTCTCGGTCGTGTGCGGGATCCCTTAGTTATGGGCGCGCAGACACGCAGAAGTGTATTTAAAAGCGCGCGAGTCCGACACGCACTTGACCAGTATTTATTATTTGTTGTTATTCTATAGCTCAAATGCATTATTAACATACCAATTTTCACGCTTGTAAAGAGTTGTAAGTGAACCTGTTTTTACGATAGAGTTAAAACAAAATAAAAAATTTTTTGTAGGGGGCTTCTCTTAATTTATAGATTTTTTATTTTTATTGTTTGTTGTTATATCGGCAACAGAAATACATAGTCTGTGAAAATTTCAACTGTCTTCCTATTACGGTTTAAGAGATACAGCCCGCTGACTGACAGACAGGCAGACATTGGAGGCATATTAATCGAGTCCCGTTTTTCACCCTTTGGGTATGGAACCCTAATAAGGGATGCTACGCGGGTAGAATACAATACAATAGCTTTTAGTTGCGAGCCACGCTTCCACTTTTCCAGGTTTTAATTTTTGTATGTTATATTAGTAGTGGACGTTTCATGGGATGTTATGATGATGATGATATTATTATATTATTTACTTTAAGATGTATCCTAGGTGCGCTCAGAAACTGGCATTAAAATAAGTAATTAAAAAATTTAACCGACTTCAAGCCTAAAAATAGGGAAGTAAAAGTTTTTGAGGTCGGTGCCATTACCAGCCTGATAGTCCAGGGAAATTATTATTTGACCTGTAAGTAATTAAGTATGGCTGTTTTTTCTCGGATTCTTGTTAAACAACTAATCTCTCCTATATATGTATAATTATTAAAATCGTATGACCTCGGGAACATATATTTTTATTTTTTATTTATACTAAAATGCTAATGCAATCAATCGATTAGCATTGTTAATAGAATCATAGGTTGTTTACCTAAAAATTAAAATGTTTTCCCATTGGAATTGCTGAAATTCGGAGTTTCAGTAAGGTAATAAGTTAACTCGAAATTGCACTTAAAGGATAATATGAATTGAAAGTAAGTCTAATGTTTTACTTCTTAAATATTATTTTAAATACATTTTATACAAAATTAAAATTTCAACTGTAATGATAAACTTTATTTTTGAATTTTTCGGTTTAAATTGGTTTTTATCGTCATCTTCCCTATATTGTATTTCTTTAATACTATTTTACATATATGTATTTAAACTTAATTTTGTCAATAATAATAAAAAAGTCACATTTATATTTACTTCAAACCCACTCATATAAAAGTTTCTAAATACCCTGGAGATATTAGGAATGAAACGAGTGTACACAGTTGCAACTTGCTATGTAGTTGCAACATAACACGACCACAAAGTGGCAAGTTTTCCTACGTGTTTTACGTTGGCTGGAACTGACCTCAAAAACTTTTATTTCTCTATTTTCAGTTTTGTTGTTGTCTAGAGGTGGCTGTTTACATAAAACAAATATCTTGCCGTTAGCGGTAGGTTAAGAAATAATGTTATTCAACCACAAGTAATTAGCTGATTTAATTTGTACCTTACCTACTCCAGTAAAAATACGGTTTTGCAAAACATTAAATGTTAATAGCTACTGTTGCGTCCGGTAGGACGTACTGTTATTTATCGGGATGCATCTAGTAAAACTAGCTAATAATGGTACGTAGGACACAGACAGAACATCCCCGCTCGCGGGCTGGCTATGAAGTGATATTCTCCCCGAGTACCCACATTTATTGTGTACGTCACATCTCTTCCTTTTTATATGATTTGAAATACTTTTATATATCATTCTTTACATAATACTTAATGGTCATCATAACATGCAGAATACAATTCAAATAGAGCGACTCGACTACCGTCTCGGATCGTGCTATGGCAGCGTAAAAGAGACGGCAAGAAACCACTGCAGCACGGCCTACTTTAAGAGTCGGCTTTATACAATGGGTTCCCTGTCGTGCTAGAATATCAAAGCACTATAAGTCTTACATTGAACCGATTTAGATACGATAGTATCATTATTAAAATTTACAACTTCGTTCATTAGGTAATTAAGTTTCTTCTAGGTACTGTCCACTTTTCTCCATTTTTCCTTTCATTTGTGGATGCTTCTTGCAACACTGAGAGTTCCAGTATTGTTGTTGTGGTCGCTGGCAGTCTAAAGTCATCTTTAAGCAGAAACTCCACCTGTGGACAATATTGCAGTATCTATATTCTCATTAAGGTGAAATTTCGCGCTTGCGCGCGATACTTAGGTAGTATTATTTATTATTTTATTTTTATTTTATCAGGATATCCAACAGCTTTCCTTATAACTAAGTTTTGAAAATACATGTTCTTACACTTATTTGTTAAAAGAACGCGTTTATTATAAAAGTCAGGGAATGAGATTTCTGTTTTCTGATGAATTGTTAGGATATTTGTTCCAAATTAATTAGAATTTGAATTATGTTTTTAAAATTTATCCAATACATTTTATAATATCGGTTTGTGAACCACCTCTTTACAAATAATACTTTTTTTTTTCTTAAAATAGCAATTCCACAGTTAGTTATCAAGATAATCAGGATGCTTTTGGCAGTTTTTTTTTTAATACTATTTTAACTCGAGTATGACAAAGCATTTGTTTAGTCTTGGTTCATAAGAAACTGAACTGTCACCCTATCTGTGTGTGTGATATTGGAGCCCATTTTTTTTCTTTAAGTTTTACGAGTAGACATGTGTTGCTTTGCCATGGCATTAATGGCATCAAACGACCCATAGTAAATTTATGGTATTTATAATGTTTTTCAACTCTGGAAGATTTATGGCATCTTTCGACCCATGGAATATTTATGGCGTCGTTTGATCCATGCGTACACATTTGTGCATTTTTCGACCCATGGGTAATTGTGGCGTCTTTCGACCCATCGATTATTGTGGCGTCTTTAGACCCTTGTGGCGTCTTTCGATCCATGGATTATTGTGGCGTCTTTCGACCAATAGATTTTTGTGGCGTCTTTCGACAGTTTTGACCCATAGATTATTGTGGCGTCTTTCGACAGTTTCGACCCATAGATTGTTTTTTTTTGTTTTTGATCCATGGATTATTGTGGCGTCTTTAGACCCATAGATTTTTGTTGCGTCTTTCGACCCATAGATTATTGTGGTGTTTTTGACCCATGGGCTATTGTAGTGTCTTTCGACTTGTGGCCAAATCAACACATGCCTCCCGACCACGCATATAAACCTTTATGGATATGAAAAGTCTTTCAAGACACGAGCAGGAATTGAACCCGCACCTTTGGACCGAACCAACTAGTATTTTTTGTATTTACATACACCAGACACCAGAAGCAGCACGATCCAATGCACTGACCACTGTGCTATCGCATCTAGACTCCCCCATTCACATGGTTCACATGCGTAGCTTTTCTCATATTAGTGATGCAACAAGTATAAACATTTATTTTATTTTTGATTGGCTAAATAATAATGACGTATTTACGTCTTGAAATACCAATATTCAGCATATAACAGTTTCCTTATAAATATTTAATCTATTTACTTTTAGGTTTTAATTCCTTATCTGTACCTACATATTATTATGGATTTAAAAATTTGAGACGCTGTTGTTAGGTATTTTTATTTATTTGTGGTATCATTAAGAACTTATTCGTTTTCACAGCTAATACATGGACGAACAAACTCTTGTGACAACTGTGTATATTTTAATCGAAACAAATTATACATTTCCGTATTTTTTTTCTTTACTGTAAGTTTAGATCAATAAAAGAAGTTGTCTTGTCTATATGTGTTTGCTTTGTTTTTGTATAAGTATTAGGTTATTTAAAGGAATTCACACACGTGTAACAATTTAGTTCTTGTGTAGGTATTAGCTACGACCTCGGTAACAGAAATAATGCATCATTAAAATACGGTCAGGCAGCCATCAGCGGAAACAATTGACGAAAGATATATTTGAAACGCATTTCCGTAATTTTATTTTTCTTGAGTGTGAGAAATAAGGCACAGCACGGGTTTAAAGTTATGCCACACACATGAGAGTCTAAGCGAAATTCTCTGTATATTTTTCGAAACCTACTAGAAACATTGTTTGGGATGGCGGTCGAACACTTGTAAACAAACGGTTCAATTTTATTGATCAATGCATAATTTAGCAAATACGTGAATGGAGACATTTTTCAGGGTAGATAGATATGTGTCTAATCCTCCTTTTTTTCCATTGCTTGAGATGGCAAAGGTTTTTCTAGTTATTTTTTGCGGATAATTTGAAAATATTGTCAAAAATTGTTTTCCACTCACCACGCTTTCATTTCATCGTCGTCGCCACTGTTGCGTCCGGTAGGACGTACTGTTATTTATCGGGATGCATCTAGTAAAACTAGCTAATAATGGTACGTAGGACACAGACAGAACATCCCCGCTCGCCGGCTGGCTATGAAGTGATATTCTCCCCGAGTCCACATTTATTGTGTACGTCACAGCTACTTTTTTGTGTATATCGTATTTAAATATGATGTTAACACGCAATATTTACGAATCCACTTAAAATTTAAAGCGGAATATTTTTTTCGAATAACAGCTAAGGCAAAAATAGTAATAGACAATTATATACTTTATATCATAGATAAACGTTTACTTTACATATAGGCATCAAAATCCACCACAAATATATTTAAAAATATCAATTTATTTCAAAATATAAAATCTCCACTTATTTTTACATATAAGGTCCAATAAAGTCGAGGTAAAATAATAGTAATAAACTGAGCTAAACTCAACCTTTTTAAATGTAAGTGATTCTTATATATATTCACAAAAATGCCATACTAAATAAAAAAACCGGTCAAGTGCGAGTCGGACTCGCGCGCCGAGGGTTCCGATATACCTATAGTATTTTTGGAAGCAATAAAGTCCATTTTCAGGACCGCAAAACTAAATTTGTTTGTAAAGGTTTTTTGCAGATTTCTGAAAAACTGTGCAACTTAGAAAGATCGTTTTATTTTTGCTGTAAAGTTTACATAAACCTCTGTCAACTGTAATTAATTCAGATTTTCCCTTACTCAAACTTCGGAGATAAGGGGGGGGGAATGGTATTTTTTTTGACATTTTTCATCATAACTTGAAAACTAAGAAACTTAAAAAAATACAAAAATATATTTTAAAATGTACAAGTAAAGCCCTTTCATATGATACCCCACTCGACCTAGTAGCGACAATTTGAAATTTGGCCCCCCCTATTTTGGCCCCCTTTACATTAATAATCATACTTTTTTCAAAAAAATTTCATGTGCAATTAAGTTGGGCAACTATATTCTAAAACTATTCCAAATTTCAGCTCGATAGCGTAAGTGGTTGCTGAGATATAGAGGTGTGACAGACAGACGGACAGACAGACAGAGCGGCACCATAAGGGTTCCTTTTTTTTACCATTTTGGTATCGGAACCCTAAAAAAAGTATTTTGTAATCGCTGGTTTACAATGATTTTGTAAACAGTTATGTAGGATTTGCCAAAAATGTGATTATATAGCACTATTTAAATTATTAAAAAGCAAAACGGATCTATTACTATTTTTGGTTGCGAAGACAAGATTTATTTAAATTTCTTGCTATAAAAGTTAAACAATACAAAAAAGCTAATATTTTTAGGTGGATTCAAGTATAATATGAAATTCTGAATATATAGCAAGCCGTAAATAAAAAAATAATCTGTTAACATTTTTTTCCGAAATTCCATATTTTTTTAATATTTGGACGGCAAAATAAATTAATAAATGAAGTAAATTTAGGTGGATTCCATTAAAAAGCTTTACACAGAAATATAATCTGTCGATCTGAAAAAGAATCACGGCTATTATCAATTATTTCCGTTTCGCCATACAATGCTCTCGTAATTTTACTGGAGTATACCGTAAATTGATAAGGTTTAATTTTCGAGGGAGTAGGTATGTCACGTTGTAAACACAAATTCGCTTCTGCGACCACAACGTTACGAGCCGAACGAGCGAAGCGAGCGTGCTGCGGTAGCATCCGGCGAGTCAAATGGGCATTTTGTAAAGCCTACTCCTCTTTTAGAGCTGGTCAAGAAAAGTTGAAAAAAATATATGTGAAACATCAGTTCAAGGATTACATTTGGTACATTCTTTTTTAGGGTTCCGATACCAAAATGGTAAAAATAGGTTCCTTACCCTTATGGTGCGAATTTGTCTGTCTGTCTGTCACACCTGTATATCTCAACAACTTCTCATGGTATCGACTTGAAATTTGGAATGGTTTTAGAATATGGTTGCCCAACCTAATTGCACATGAAAGAATCAGAAAAAAAATATGATACTTAATGTAAAGGGGGCCCAAATAGGGAGGCAAAATTTCAAATTGTTGTGACTAGGTCGAGTGGGGTATCATATGAAAGGGCTTTACTTGCACATTCTAAAATATATTTTTGTATTTTTTTACGAATCTTAGTCTTGAAGTTATGATGAAAAATTTCGAAAAAAAATATGAATTAATAACAGTCGATAGAAGTTTATGTAAATATTACAGCAAAAATAATAGGGAAATATTTGCGTTTGAATTCATGTATGCTTGTTACACTTTGATGCTCTGCCTACCCCGTGAGGGATATAGGCGTGTTGATACACTCATTTACACATACAGGAACCGTTAACCAAATACGTGTCTATTCTCGGTTGTAAATAAAACCATAAGAGTCACTTAGAGCGGTGTTTCTTAAATTTCAATTAAGTTAATTATTACACTCATGATAACTGATTCAAAAAGTAACTTACAGGCTCTGATATAGCCTTGAATACGAAGTCATTTATTTGGATAAGGATGAATACCAAGATACGAATAATGTAGTCTAGTTTGTACCAGCGTTAGTAATGCATATTTTAACATGAAAAAGTAGTTATTGTGACATAACTGTCATATGGTATCGCGGAATTTTTTGTAGATATTGATGTCTTCTATAAAACTGTAGAACATCACTATGCTCTATTGTCAATAGTTTCCGCAGCGTACGCGAGATAAGGATGCTATTTGGTATTTTACTTCACACCTTGGGTTACATTATCGAAGTTTTCATACGGATCTCTAACTTTTTCAAAATGTTCTATAACCTATGTTCATCAGGCATGATGTAGAATTCTAATAACTAGCTTAAGGGCCCCAATGGTCGTTTCAGACCGATTGAAACGACGGATCGATAGTGTATGTGAAGATGGTTAACGATTAACTTCATCAAAGACGACATCGGAGATCGCAACAAAATCCCATGCAATCATGAATATCGTGACGATGAATCGACAGCGTATGGCTCTTTGCGATCAACGATTCGATTTTTTTTAGGCTTCCTAGGCTTTTTCCCTCATTTTTATAGGCTTTCTATTTTTCTTTTGTAGCCGAATAAAGATAAGAAGTTCGTTTTCCATTTTATAAGATCACGTATTGAATTATCTGAGCACGTCTTTATCCTTCCGTTTCAAACAAGTAAATGATCGATCGTTACGACCTTATTAGTAAGGGTGATGAAGGACAAATTTCTATATGATTTGCTCATGTCTGCTTCTTTGACTGATGATAAGGAGCATCCTCTAGAAAATACAAAAAATATTGGCGGACATCCACACCCCTGCGTTTTTGAGGAATTAAGTTTTCACTATTTTGAAATTTGACAATGAAACGTACACCTGGAAGACTATGACTATCTGATTAAATACAATGTAGGTATAAAACCCAGAAAAATTGTCTGCCACCATAATAGCCCTGCGTCGTAAAGTTACAGCGCTTCAAAATGCAAAAATGCACTACTTCGTCCCGCGATAATGTAGAGCCCTGCATGTCTGCCTCTTCGATTTTCTACATCTTCAGAAGTATTTTAAACAGGAGCCACAAAGGCAGACCAAAAAACATAATTTAGTATCTTATTTTAATTTTTTTTTTGCATTAACTCAAAAACGCAGCTACGCACAGAAAAACTTGTAAGGACCAAATCGATTCGTATTGAGCTGATCTATCATCCCTATTAATATGAATCATGAACAAATCATATACCCAAATTGCAGCCAGCACCCTAACTATATCGTTTCGTTTGTGAGCGGCAAATTTTAAGCGATCGATCGTCACGATATTCTACGATGGATCGTACAGTGTACGACAAGTCAAGCTTGACACTCCCAGTGTGACTCTAGCCCGTACGCCTATTAAAATAAGAACGGTACAAAGTCCAATGTGTCGAGCCTGACGTGCTCTTGACTGTACAGACGGATCGTTACGTACAAAGACATTTGAACCTCGCTACGCTTGGTCACATCGAGGTTCAAATCTCTATGGTTCCGTATATGGAGCCCTTTACGTTTAGGTCAAGGAGGTTTTACTACGCTGTTAAAACCTCCTTGGTTTAGGTTGTCCGCGATGTGTGGTCTAACCTCCTTTTAAATGTACGACATACCTAACATAATGAGCTGTTTTCACGGTTAAGGCCTTTCTCCCACGACGCAATACCCAATCGTCGCGACTGCGATGCACCCTATATGTCGGATACTAGTATGCAACTTTTTGAGACTGTGTTCCGCACACGGCGGTACTTTTTTTTATGTACTTACTAATCAAATTGTTTTTTTTTTCCAATTTCTATTTACGCTATGTCTGTTATATCCTTTCTCACATACTCCAGAAGTTTATTATAATTTAAACAGGGATATTTTTCTACTTCTATCACGAAATTTATGTTTTGATCTTCCTCGGCAGCCATTTTTGTATCCGATAGCGCATGCGCATACGCGACTCGGGTTGCATGCGACTAGCAAGGCTAGTAGCGTGCGACTGGTATGCAACACGTTGTCGACAGGTTGCGTCGTGTGCGGATGTAGGCGAATTTGTATGGAGTCTACTCACTAGCAACTGGTAGCATACGCGTATTCGACTCAAGTCGCTTGAGAGTAGCGTCGTATTGAAAGGTGTCGATAGATTGCGCTGAAGAGAGTTGCTAAAGAACTTAAAATAAATCTGTCAAGATGATGCTTGAAGTAAATAAACCTCCTTCCTTAGGCAACACTTACATTTACTTCAGACATCAGATAGAAAAAGGAAGTTGACGCTGTCGTCTGCTGTGCCACTAAGTGGCACAGCAGACGACAGACTTTTTGTTCTGACAGACCGCCAGTGTGGCCGGTACTGCAATTATTTTCGTATTACTATAGTCATTGACATGAAAAAAACGCTCCGTTTCTATGCGCGTATTTTCCAAAATCTTTAGTTTGGAAATAAAAACAGCTTGAATTCAAAGAATTAATCACTCGAAAAGGTTGTTCAGATTGATTTTCATTTAGTTTGAAACATAGAGCAACTTTTAAACTTGTTATTTTTGAATTTTATTCTGATAAAAACTATAATTTTCGCAATACCGGCCACACTGGCGACAATGTCCGTGACTGCCCGCGTATGTCCGCCCCTTCATCTGCTGAGCGCCTGAAATTTTCCTACAACAACGTGTATCAAAAAATTAATACAATTCTTTCTTTTTTTAAAACCAGCTCATTAACCAGTTTAGGCGTTGTCCGCGTTGAATTCCCAGAAACAGTAACTACTTAACTAGCCTACTTTCTGTCTCCGGGGATCATTCATTCTAACTCCATTAAAATCGCTTCAGTGGATTGAAATAGACTGTAACGTGGCTATTTATTTTACGTTGGTGACTTTTTACGACTACTTCTTTACAACTTTTTGGCATCATCAAAATATATTTTCATGAAGATTTTGCCAGAGACTTTATAAGTCTAACGTAGGAACCTACATTTTTTTCAAATGAGGATTCAGTGCTGAGGGACGTAGGTACACCTAGGTACCTAACGTTTTATGTTTTTGACAACGTGCGGTTGACTTTACGTCCGAAACGCGAGGAAAGAATGCCTAGGTAGGTACCTATCTACCTAAAGTAGGTTCAGTCATATTTACTAGTAGGTACCTATTATATGATCTGTTGTTAAGTAGCAGTATTTTTGGAAGCAATAAAGTAAATTTTAGGACCGCAAAACTAAATTTCTTTGTAAAGGTTATTACATGTTTCTAAAAAACTGTGCCATCTATCAATGATATGGCAGATACGTGAACAGGACAGGGACGACTGTAATTTGACTAAAAAAGTTCAATAGTTATAGAAGCAATTCCAATACCTAATCATTATTTAAACAAAATGTTTTTAATGCAAAGTTATTAATAATTTTATTTTAAAACTTTGTATAATTTGGGAAAATACCTAACAATTAATTCCAATTTTTAAAAAAAGCACACAGTATAACCGCTGCCGATCCAAATGCCTCTATATAGCTTCCGGCCTCTTTTATCCTGTCATTCATTCGCAAAATTTAAACTACTTATTATAGGTACGCGAAATTTTGCATACTCGTACAAGTGAAAGGTGACCTTCCTTTATCACCCAAACGTCAACTCGTCGACATGCGCATCTTGCCTGTCCTAACCTATGGTACATAGGTTTGGTCTTTGACTGCTTCCCAGAAATCCAAATTAACGGTTTGTCAGCGGGCGATAGAGCGCAGTATACTTACTAAGAGAACGGACAGAGTCCGCAACACTACCCTGCGCTCCAAGACTCGCATTGCTGACGTTACCGAAAAAACTGCAAAGCTTAAAATGGGAGTGGGCGGGTCACGTGTACAGGATGCACCCGGAGAGGTGGGCCAGAGTCTCTACTGAGTGTGTTCCCATAGATAGCCGGCGCGGGAGAGGAAGGCCTAGGAAACGATGCGCGATGGCGCGACGACCTAGACGCTTTCGAAGCCGGTTGGTAAACCGTGGTCCATGATCGTGATCTTTGGAAAGAAAAAGGGGAGGAATTTGCCCTACAGTGGGACATTTAGAGCTAGGTATTAAAAAAAAACCGGCCAAGTGCGAGTCGGACTCGCTCCCTAAGGGTTCCGTACCTATCTACCATATGATATACTAAAAGCTTTTGCTCTTTGATTTTAAAAACTCCGCGACCATCCAACTTGACCCCTCTTTTATAGAAAAGTTCTTGAAACGGGAGCTCACCTTAATTGGTTACTATTGGTTGTGAGAAAAATTGAAGTATTTAATGATTTTAGACTTTTCCCTTTACTTGTACTGTGAGACCTAGCTTCTTGCCAAATTTCATAATTTTAGGTCAACGGGAAGTACCCTGTAGGTTTTGCTTTTTTGCATAAATGTATGGAGATGAGATGAAAAATTGAAATTTTCAGATCTTGTGTGGTTCATGGACCTTAATATTCGTTATCAATTTCAAACTGATACCTCTTCTCGTTCGTGAGAAAAAGGGTCTTGACAGACAGACAGACGGACAACAAAGTGATCCTATAAGGGTTCCGTTTTTTTATTTTTAGGTAGGGAACCCTAAAAATCAAGTGAGCAAGCGAGCTTGTGGGTTAGAGAGTCTTTGCTTGTGGGCGGGCCACCTGATGATAAATTAAAAAAACTCATTCACTAAAATCATGCGGAAGTCAGGCACACGAACACGGAATTTTTTTATAGATCGTGATAAATGTGTCGCCTGATGTGTAGTGTGTGTATGACAAAAATAAAAAGTTTCTGGGACCTGGCATTCGTAAGTTATTTTTAATACACTTATCTATAGGTACAATATTCTAGCTAGATGACCTATTTGCTTGTATGTCTAAAATGTAATAAAATCAGGCGTGAAATAGTTATTTGTTATGCAAAGCAGCAAAATGGTTATATGGCGCGAGTGCATTATATTGTACCTATTGTATTCAAACTCAAGCAAGCAATTGATGCCACGAGCGAAGTGAGTGGTTTAAACGAAGAATCCTAGCGAGGGATTCAAGGACCGAAACGCGAAAGAAATTTGCTGCCGAGCGAAATATAAAAATATTCACCACACTACAGCGAGGTCTTCCTCGCACATACACATTTTTATTAGCGAATAGCGCCAGTACCTTATACCATAATTCATCATCTAATTTCAGAAACCTTTTCCACGCTAGCGGCGAAAAATGTATTTTGCACGCAGACTTCGACCGATTAAAATTTCAAAAATAAATTCCGTGTTTCTACGTTTCTTGTACTTCCCTACAGAAGTTCCCTTAATTTTTTGTTTATTTCTATTATTTTTGTTGTTATAGCGGCAACAGAAATACATAATCTGTGAAACTTTCAACTGTCTACCTATTACGGTTGCCCGTTGACAAATGGACAGACATCGGAGGCATAATAATGGGGTCTTGTTTTTACCCTTTGGGTACGGAACCCTAAAAATGGTTTTCTGCATACAAATTGACCGGATCAGATTTAAATTTTTTATGGAAAATATTGATAGGACGAAAGTTGTTTAGTTGCAAATGGATATTTAACTGCCCCTAACTGAGACGTTTTGCATTTGTAAATTGTATATTCATCTATGTAGGTTATCTAGTATAATAAGTAATAACATAGAAAATATAAAATTACGAAGCATCACTGTCAGCGCAACAACAATGTATTACTTCACGACCATGTGAGTAATAAAAATTGTATTCAATTTAGCCAACGATGAAGTTTATTATCATTATGATAGCTCTATCGTTTTGGCCAATCATATCAATTTGTTCTGGAATTTTGTTATGTAACAAGTGTGTGATACAAGCTTGACGATGGACTCTGGTGAAATTAAAAAAATAATTAAATTAACCTTGAAAATTGTTTGCTGTCATAATAACTTATCATAAAGACAAGTACAATGGGCGCAACGAAAGAAGAGCCTTGACGGATCACGTGGTTAACCTGCGCAGTAGACAGTTCGCCGGCCATTTTGGCGGCAAGTGGGGAGAGACGCTAGGCTGTACCTGCGCAAAATCCCTTCTATAATCCGTTCCACGAGTCAATGCAAAAGCTTACCAACACATTTTGCAGCCGTAGAACTAAACAAAGTACGACGAACCAGAGTATATTTAACGGAAAAAATAACATTGTCTTACAAACTTGTTTTTTCTGATAGCTTTAGCTGATTACTATTGATCATGGAGCACAAAAGCCTTGATATAGCTGCAAAATGTGTTGGTAAGCTTTGGCATTGACTCGTGGAACGGACTATACTTTCAACTGACGGGGCTCTTATTTCGTTGCGCGCATTGTACCTACGTAGTTTCGTAGTCAACAACAAACCCTTAAAGTTTCAGTTACACTCAAGTTACACTCAGTCAGAGGCTCTTAATCTTAGTTGTTTTTTGGCATATAATATTAATCACGCCAGCAGTATGGTAAAATAATTACAGAATTAGGCTTCGGTTTGTATCCCTCGCTCCGCTCAGGATTCTGCTCTGTAATCCCTGTAACCTCCGACTCTACTTAAGTTGCTCTCGGGATCCAACTTATTCCCTCGAACGGAATTTTCTTTTTATCCCTTCTTGGGTAATCTTCTATTACACCCTGTGTAACACATCACAAATCGCACCGCACTATACATGCAGGGGCAACAAAAGCCTGTATGAATAGTGTAGGCAACGAAGCAGTTGACCCCAACATAAATTTCTCAGGCAGATTTTATTTGACAGGATGATAAAGAATCATGAATTAAATGTAAATTCAAAATATCCTAAAACAACTTTACAAAAAAAATTTTCATTCATTTTTTTAATTTTTGTATGGAAAGATTAAAAGTACCTACCGATTTATTTTTTATTTTTATAGAAGGGTTGTCTCATGTTGTGTAATACCCCAGCAAAGTTTCTTCGACTGAGGAATGTGGGGGTCTTCATACAACGATCCGCTTCGTTGCCTAGACTAGAACGTGTATTTCTCGAGATGGTAACCCTAGGATACCAAGGCATAGCGAACGAAACTGCGTGCGATGCGATCATTGAAATCGTAAACATTTCAAACGTAGGTAAACATCTTTCATTCATAAGAAATTGACTAAGCCAAAGCGACTTGCATCGTTTTCTCAGTAAATTGTAGTTTGATAGTTTGTTATCAAGGCTGTCAGTCACGTATATTACTTTTGGTTACGGAACATGAATAGTTATGCTTATCTCGATAATCTGCGTAATCATTTCTACGTAGGTAACTATCTAAATGCAATAAGTTTATGTTGATACGAGTATAATGTCATAATACCAACCAACGTTATGTAGAATATTATAATAAAATCAACTTGTTTGATTGTACGTACAACCCAAGCTTGACAACATAGAGCACCTGAAGCTCCTGAGGCTATTGAAATAAGAACGGTACAAAGTCCAATGTGTCAAGCTTGATGTGCTCGTGACTGTAACTGTAATGCGAATTTGTAGTGGTTTCCGAAATCCAGTGGCCACCAGGCTATACCAGGGCCTTATCACTTGCTCACGTGAGGTTGTCCTCTAGCTAGATAATAAGGTACACTACCCACTCATATTGAAAGTTTACCGTTAGATTAATTGAAAACTGTTATCAAGCAGAAATTATATAAAAAAGGTTATTATTTTCTTGATCTGAAAAATGTAGATGTAGTTTTTGTATTCATTTCTTTCATCAGCTGTTGTTACTGTTGCGTCCGGTAGTACTGTTATTTATCGGGATGCATCTAGTAAAACTAGCTAATAATGGTACGTAGGACACAGACAGAACATCCCCGCTCGCCGGCTGGCTATGAAGTGATATTCTTCCGAGTACCCACATTTATTGTGTACGTCACATCTCTTCCTTTTTATATGATTTGAAATACTTTTATATATCATTCTTTACATAATACTTAATGGTCATCATAACATGCAGAATACAATTCAAATAGGGCGACTCGACTACCGTCTCGGATCGTGCTATGGCAGCGTAAAAGAGACGGCAAGAAACCACTGCAGCACGGCCTACTTTAAGAGTCGGCTTTATACAATGGGTTCCCTGTGTCGTGCTAGAATATCAAAGCACTATAAGTCTTACATTGAACCGATTTAGATACGATAGTATCATTATTAAAATTTACATCTTCGTTCATTAGGTAATTAAGTTTCTTCTAGGTACTGTCCACTTTTCTCCATTTTTCCTTTCATTTGTGGATGCTTCTTGCAACACTGAGAGTTCCAGTATTGTTGTTGTGGTCGCTGGCAGTCTAAAGTCATCTTTAAGCAGAAACTCCACCTGTGGACAATATTGCAGTATCTATATTCTCATTAAGGTGCAATTTCGCGCTTGCGCGCGATACTTAGGTAGTATTATTTATTATTTTATTTTTATTTTATTAGGATATCCAACAGCTTTCCTTATAACTAAGTTTTGAAAATACATGTTCTTACACTTATTTGTTAAAAGAACGCGTTTATTATAAAAGTCAGGGAGTGAGATTTCTGTTTTCTGATGAATTGTTAGGATATTTGTTCCAAATTAATTAGAATTTGAATTATGTTTTTAAAATTTATCCAAAACATTTTATAATATCGGTCTGGAACCACCTCTTTACAAATAATACTTTTTTTTTCTTAAAATAGCAATTCCACAGTTAGTGGCACAGCAGACGACTGACTTTTTGTTCTGACAGTCCGCCAGTGTGGATATGTGTCTAATCCTCCTTTTTTTCCATTGCTTGAGATGGCAAAGGTTTTTCTAGTTATTTTTTTTGCGGATAATTTGAAAATATTGTCTAAAATTGGTTTCCACTCACCACGCTTTCATTTCATCGTCGTCGCCACTGTTGCGTCCGGTAGGACGTACTGTTATTTATTGGGATGCATCTAGTAAAACTAGCTAATAATGGTACGTAGGACACAGACAGAACATCCCCGCTCGCCGGCTGGCTATGAAGTGATATTCTCCCCAGTACCCACATTTATTGTGTACGTCACAGTTACCTATGTTTGTTTACATAATACGTGAAATCTTGTTTTTAGCATACAATTATATTTAATTAATTATTCTTATAAAAATGTAATGCTGTAAGGTTTTCTTTGAATATTTTTTTTTTTATAAAATATCAGATTATCTAGAAGAGAAAAATCCATGGGATTAGGCTACGGTTCTCACAGCCTAATTCAAAATTCAAATTGACTTAATGTTTATTGTATCAACCCTGTACGTACGGTCAACCGCTTGTCGGTAGAAACTTTTTCAACTCTATTACAACGCCGTAAGGTCCAAAAGTGTTTCTACCGATGTGCGGCCGTGTGTACCTACATTCAAAGAGCGCGTGAGTTTTTATTGTCGCTTCGTTTTTTTTCCCACCATGGCGCCAATTTGTTTGAGTTTGAGTTTGATAGACTCATACGAATTCCACAAAGGTAGTAGACATTGAATAAATAAAGTAACCTAATTTTCCAATTAAAGTGTCTATTACTGGCTTCCTAATATGTTTGTTATACGATAGTCGAAAGGTCTGTTCGTGTACGTACCTACGTGGTACCTATTGTAAAAGTGGTTGCATACAACGTGTGCCTCATGTTTTCATTTCTCTCTATTTTTGGCGGCTGCCCAAAAAGCCATCTTTGTGAGTCTGTCGCCGCCACTATGGACAGTCAAGTGCACATATACTTGACACATTAGACTTTCTACCGTTCTTATTTCAATAGACGTACAGGCTAGAGTCGCACTGCGAGTGTCAAGCTTGAACTTATACTTCGTGTACCCCTACGATCAACAGGAGTATCCCAATTTGAGAAACACTGATCTAGACCTACTTTACTGGTTTAGATGTGCATTGTCAGTATGAGAACAGCCTCTTCCTGCCCAGGAACAAAATTCGGGCTGACTAAAATAATTTATGTATTTGTCATTTTTATAGTCACATAATTTCTTTATAAATTATCGGAAAACTAAAAAACCTTTTTAAATAATACTGGGCAGGACGAGGTATGGGGATAGGTCGATTTTTCGAAGCACTAAAAATACCCTATTATTTCTTTCTAGAGCAGACTGGACTGGTCAAAGCCATTGGTCGCGCAGTTGGATGTAATCGCTCCTCACTACTCCAGTTGGGTCAACAGTGCAGTGTACAGAAAATGTCAACTCTTCGCCAACCCCTTTGTGGAAATCCTGACGTATACCCCTTGGTACATCGTACCGCTCTTCTGGATGCCAGTGATACTATATCTAGGGTATAAGGAGTTCATGGAATACGTAATGTGTGGAGGTGAGTGGGATTTTATAAATCTATTTATTGACTTTCGGAAAACAAAGTTTATTTTATCAACTGGCGGCCTTGGTGCAGAATAGCATTGCCCTTGATATCTAAACTTGGCAGTATCTCTTTTTAATTGAAAGTCACGTCTACTGCGCTATGCCTTTTCAATTAATCCAAACCAAACAGACTTTTTGTCAGTACAATTTCTGGGTTTTAAATATCGTGTAAAAAAACCTTTTAAAGGCATAAGAGCCTGCGGGGGCTAAATGCAACTAACTTTGGTTCTACTAAAAGGATTTAGACGAAAATTTAAAACCCGATATAGGTTACTTAGATAATAAAACGAAATCACTTTTTCAAAGACAGGGTTAAAACCGGTCAAGTGCGTGTTAGGCCACACGCAGTGTAGCGTTCCGTAGTTTTTTTTTTATCGCAAAGCAGGTTTTTATTTAGTATTTCATATCGGTTCATATCATAAACTTTTAACCTCCTAATGCTCAGCGAGGTCCTAGTGCCTAATTTGCTATTGCTTTTTTTTTCGGCTTTAGCTCATTTACCTGTGAAGCTTTCTTATCTGTGATAATTTTCCTTTTAATTTCATCATTTATGTTACTTCGCAAACTAACTAACGCATCCCTAAATCGAAAAACCGGTCAAGTGCGAGTTGGACTCGCGCGCCGAGGGTTTCGATATACCTTTAGTAATTTTGGAAGCAGTATAGTCCATTTTAAGACCGCAAGACTAAATTGATTTGTAATTTGTAAAGGCTTTTTGCAGATTTCTATGAAACTGTGCAACTTATAAAGATCGTTTTATTTTTACTGTAATATTTACCATAAACTTCTATCGACTGTAATTAGTTCAGATTTTTCCATTCACAAACGGTATTTTTTTGACATTTTTCATCATAACTAGAAAACTAAGAGTTGTAAAAAAAAACAAAAATATTTTTTGGAATGTACATGTAAAGCCCTTTCATATGATACCCCATTTGACCTAGTACCGACCATTTGAAACTTTGTCCCCCTTTTTGGGCCCCCTTTACATTAATAATCATATTTTTTTCATAATTAAGTTGGACAATCATATTCTAAAACTATTCACATTCAGCCCCCGCCGCTACTCCTCGCGCTGCCGGCAATAATTCCCTGAATAATGCCGCAGCAGGTTCGAGAGAAGTGCATGTTTACTTACATACTGCCCTACTCACTTTTCCTTCGCTTCTGACCACCGGCAATGGCAGACGTCGAAATAATTGAATTAATTAATTGTCTCCTCCGGGCGCTCGGCGAGAACTGAGCGACAGCGCTGAATGTGAACACGCACTGCCAGTGCCACTCGCGCTGCCCGTCCTTTGACTTCCGCACAAAAAACCGGCCAAGTGCGAGTCGGACTCGCGCACTGAGGGTTCCGTACCACCACATAAACATAATTGTATTCGTTGAAATTTCAGTAAGTTAATGTGCTAGATTTTTTGAGTCCGACACGCGCTTGACCAAATTTTATTATTTGTTGTTATTTTATAGCTTATGCACTATAAACATACCAATTTTCAAGTTTGTAAGTGTTCCCGTTTTTAAATAGAACTAAAACAAAAATCGCCTCAGCGACCATCCAACTTGACCCCTCTCTTATATGAATGTTCTTGAAACGGGAGCTCACCACAATTGGTTACCATTAGTTGTGAGAAAAGTTGAAATATTTAATGATTTCAGACTTTTCCCATTATTTGTACTATGAGACCTAGCTTCTTGCCAAATTTCATAATTTTAGGTCAACGGGAAGTACCCTGTAGGTTTTGCATTTTTGAATAAATGTATGGAGATAAGGACATAAAATGCCATATCTTTTGATTGCGTCGTTGTAAAAAATTGAAATTTTCAGATCTTGTGTGGTTCATAGATCCTAATATGTGGTATTAATTTCAGCCTGATACCTTTACCCCTTTTTGAGATAAAGGGTCTTGACAGACAGACAGACAGACAGACGGACAACAAAGTGATCCTATAAGGGTTCCCTTTTTTTCTTTTGAGGTACGGAACCCTAAAAACCGCCTTTTTGGGGAACGCCGGGCAGCGCAAGTGGCAGCGGCAGTGGCATGAGAAGTATCGTGTTTACATACTCGTCCTGCCCACTTCCCTGCTCACTTCGGCTGAATGTAAACATAGTAATAGATTCTGTACTAAATCGAGTGAATATTCGATTTCCAGATTCATGTCACGGAGAATACGGTGAGGAACCGATGCCAGCATGGCGGTTCGTGTACCACTTAGTAATGGGAGTGCTTCTCTGGACCTCGTTGGAGTATGTTCTCCACCGGTGGATCTTCCACCTGGATCCTGGGAACAACGTTACCATGGTCAAGTTACACTTTCTGATACACGGCCTTCATCATAAGGTAAGGAAGGAGCTGTAAGCCGCAATCATGCCTTCCTAAATTCAATGACAAATCTGAATACATTGCTGGGAGGCTTGTTTATGTTAACACTTTGCACGCCGAAGTTATAATCCAATGCCGCACTCCGACAGCCGATCACGAGCTCCACTCGTGATGCTCTTTTGATCAAGTGCGCTGCGTGTTTTTAAAAATGTGGTTCGCCGGCGTTTTTTGGTGATATTGTAAGATTTATAAAAAAATTATTAGCGTATATATAGGAACAATTCTTTTTGTATTTGGAAGGTGATTTCATATATTTTAAGGATAAAAATAAAACAATTTGTTTATATATTTATTTATTTTTTAAACTATAGTAGCGTGAACATGTTATTTGAAAAATAAAATCTAACGTCTTTATTCTTGCTTTTATAACCATTTTAAATAATATAATCTTTTTGTGTGTGATATTTTTTGAAGCAAGGGTAATAACATAATGCTACTGAACAATCACATGCACTGGCGAGGCAGCGCGGGCAGACGCATCGGTACGCCACCTCCAACCACTTACGTTAATCAATTGTATGTGTGTGTGTAGCTAAATCGTTCCTCTATACCAAAGAATATATAATATTACGCTTGCTATCAAGCGGATCACGATCTGTGTTCGTTATTTTGATACAAACAGTATGGAATCTGATCACGAGTACTGTTCGTCATCTGCGACTCTAAGAAAAAAAGTGTAATGAGTGGTGTTCGTGATCGCCGAATTACGCGTGGCAGTTATTTAAATGGCCGGCGAGATGGCGGAAAAACTGCGTATCGAATGGTCTTCGTGATCGGCGTGCAAAGTGTTAATTGAATTAAGGAAAGTGTGATAGCGGTTTTATGGTTAAGGGCTTTCTAAGCTCAGTCGACTGGATTACTCAGTTACTAAATTCAGTCAATCAGTTATTACGCCTTCCCAAATTCAACCGACTGAATTAGTATTTCTTATTAAGCTTCTTAATTATTTGAATAAATTTTAACTTGAAATGTTGCTAAGTTCAGTTACACTTAACAGAATCACTAAGTCTACTGAATTTAGGAAGAAATAATAAGTCCTTAAGTTACCTATACATATTTAATCTAAGAAGGTGTAATAAATATGGGCTTTACAAATAATGTAAGTTAATAAATCACGATCTGTCGTATGAGTATAGTGTTATGGGCACTGTGTAAATAGGGGAGTGTGTTTAAAAAAAATGGCTAAGTTCGAGTTGGACTGCGTGCGCTATTATCTCCTTTCCAAAGACATAATAAAAAAAACCGGTCAAGTGCGAGTCAGACTCGCGCGCCCTGGTTTCCGTTATACGTATAGTATTTTTGGAAGCAATAAAGTCCATTTTTAGGACAGTAAAACTAAGTTTGTTTGTAGAGGCTTTTTGCAGATTTCAAAAAAACCGTGCAACTAAGAAAGATCGTTTTATTTTTGCTGTAATATTTACATAAACTTCTATCGACTGTAATTAATTCAGATTTTTCCTTTCAAAAACTTCGGAGAAAAGGAGATAAGGTAGATAAGAGGAGAAGGGGCATTGGAGATAATAGTATTTTTTTTGACATTTTCATCATAACTTGATAAGAGTCGTAAAAATATACAAAATATATTTTAGAATGTACAAGTAAAGCTTTTTCATATGATACCCCATTTGACCTAGTAGCGACAATTTGAAATTTCAATCCACCCCCTTTACGTTAATAATCATATTTTTTTTTATTATTTCATGTGCAATTATATTGGGCAACCATATTCTAAAACTATTCCTAATTTCAAGTCGATAGCATGACTGGTTGCCGAGATATACCTACAGGTGTGACAGACAGACAGACAGACGGACAGATAGACAAAGTCGCACCAAAAGGGTTCCTTTTTAGGGTTCCGTACCTCAAAAGAAAAAAACGGAACCCTTATAGGATCACTTTGTTGTCCGTCTGTCTGTCTGTCAAGACCCTTTATCTCACGAACGGGTAAATGTATCAGGTTGAAACTAATACCATATATTAGGATCCATGAACCACACAAGATCTGAAAATTTCAATTTTTTACAACTACGCAATCAAAAGATATGGCATTTTATGTCCTCATCTCCATACATTTATTCAAAAATGCAAAACCTACAGGGTACTTCCCGTTGACCTAAAATTATGAAATTTGGCAAGAAGCTAGGTCTCACAGTACAAATAATGGGAAAAGTCTGAAATCATTAAATATTACAACTTTTCTCACAACTAATGGAAACCAATTGTGGTGAGCTCCCGTTTCAAGAACATTCATATAAGAGAGGGGTCAAGTTGGATGGTCGATGAGGCGATTTTTGTTTTAGTTCTATTTAAAAACGGGAACACTTACAAACTTGAAAATTGGTATGCTTATAGTGCATAAGCTATAAAATAACAACAAATAATAAAATTTGGTCAAGCGCGTGTCGGGTTCAAAAAATCTAGCACATTAACTTACTGAAATTTCAACTAATACAATTATGTTTATGTGGTGGTACGGAACCCTCAGTGCGCGAGTCCGAATCGCACTTGGCCGGTTTTTTGTTATCGGAACCCTAAAAAAATGGAGCAAATGAATTTTCCCAGACGTCCCCCAAAAACCTCTGTATAGTAAATTTTATCGATATCGTGAGAGCCGTTTTCGAGAAACCGATCACAAATATTACTCGATTAATAGTTTAGGTTTTTAGTAATATTTAGGCAGGGCAAAGGCCAGGAAGCCAATTCTTGAATATCACCGGGTGATAAAATATCCCTCAAAAATTTCAAAATCACAGATTTTTCTTTTCAAAAGTGAAGATTGATATTGGTAAAATATAAAGCAGTCCTTAATTGTTAGTTTTCATGTATTCTGATTTACCTTTCAACAGTTCATCAGGGAAAATGTGAATTTTTAAAGTCTATAAAGTGATATTTTATCACCCGGTGATTTTCAAGAATTGAGTCCCTGGGGCCAAATTCTTGAAATTCACCGGGTGATTTTCGAGATTTTCAAAATTAAAATAAGCCCCGTTAGTCCTCAAAAGTAATGATCAATATTTAATAATTATAAAATAATGTTCAGTTTTAAAATTACCATCATAAAAATTTGAGTTTTATATGAGTTTATCGTGGCTTTTTTTAATTTTAAAAATCTCGAAATTCACCCGGTGACTTTCAAGAATTGCCCCCCAGGCCTCCCTTCCGTCCTTATACACAATCCAGTTTTGGGCTAGCGCTTGCCATTGACGAGCGTGTTCATTCAGCTAGTCCCAAGTGGTGGTTTATTTAAGTATTTTATGTACATGGTGTATTTTTATGTAGGATTATTATAAGTAGCCACCAACCCGCGTCGCATTATCCACCCTACGCCCATTTCAACACCTAAAGGTTGCCTGGAAGAGATTGCTACTTTAGCAATAAGGCCGCCTTTTGTACTACTCTGTTCTTTTTCTGTATATTTCTGTAACTATTTCTTGTATTTCTTGGTGTGCAATAAAGTATATTTGTATTGTATTGTATTGTGGTTGTTATAATCCAAATTAGATTTGGCATGCGGACGTGACCAGTCCAATCCCACTATAGGTTGGCTTTTTGTGCGGCATCTGTGATCTAGGTCTGGGAACGGGGCGTCGAATTCGAGCATTAAAAATTCTTTTTTTCAATCTAAGTAAAAATCCAGACAAAATAAAAGGACAAAATCCGGACGGAATCGCTGTAAGTCCACACTACAAACCTAGGCAGGGGGATTGGGTATGTACCTTAACCGTTGCAGCTACAAGAAAATTAGACTATTCATTTTTCGTGAAATTTTGATCTTTTTTCCAAAATATTCAAAAAATATACAGCTAGCAGAAAAATGGTAATTTTAAACAAAAAAAAATCGCCTATCGGTCCTGTTTTAATATTTATCAAAAAAATCAATAGGGCCAACCCAGTACAAACTGCGATTTTTTTTTCCAAAAAGATTAATATAAGTGACGTCTCTGACTGAGCACGGCAGTTAGTGAGCCGTAGCGTAGCAGATCGTTTCCTATGACGTCATAGTTTGCATTTTACGTCACAGATACAGATACACACATATACTCGTAGCTCTAATAACTCCGCCTATAGCTCTATATAGAGCTAAACTAACATAGGTGGAGCTTTTAACGACTGGTGACTCACTGACACACTAATAAATACCTAACTGCTAATACTTAATGATAAAGCTTGTGTACAAGATATAACAAAACCGGCCAAGTGCGTGTCGGGCAGGGCACGCGGTTTCCGTAGTTTTTTTAGAATTTTTTTTGTCGCAAACCAGTTTTTGATTAAGTATTTTAGAACATGTTTATTTCACAACATTTTGAATGTGGTAGGGCTTTTGTGCAAAGTCCTTCTGGGGAAGTACCACCCTCTTGCTTTTTTCTGCCGTAAAGCAGCAGAGTTTGCATTGCTGTGTTTCGGTTTGAAGGGCAAGGGAGCCAGTGAAATTACTGGCTCATGATTAGATTAGATTATCGTTTATTTGCACAAAACATGGTATTACAGATGTTCATAATATTTATAGAGTACTTACATTCATGTTTTACTTATCTTAATACATTATTCAAAAATTATCAAAACAAAATCAATTAAATAACGAATCAAATGTCCTAATAATACCTTAGCTGTCAATATTTTTTTTTGTTTAAACAATTCATTTAGCATAAAACTCATTTAAGTCATATACAGGGTGTTAATTTGATTGCGTGCCGTAGCTCAGGGGGTGGTTCAGTAACGATAAAGGAACTAAAAAATATATAAAAAAATCCTACTTTGAAAAAATAAACTCCATTGAAACTAAACTAACGCGGAGGGCAATGACATTGAGCACCGCGCTATCAAAAAGAGTCATTGCCCTCCGCGTAAGTTAAGTTTCAATGGAGTTTTAGTTTTCTTTTAGGGAGGATTTTTTTAAATATTTTTTTTGTGTTCCTTTATTGTTACTGAAAAACCCCCTAAGCTCTGGCACGCAATTAAATTAACACTCTGTATAACTTGCTCTGTCACTAAGCCTAAAAATATTTTAAGTGTAAATTTCTAATGTCAATCGGGATTTAATTAAATATTCTAACAAACATACATAAACAATTTCTATTATACTTCGCCGAGGTGGGAGTTTCTTCCAATACCAATCTATTTGGGTCTCTTTGTGGTCTAGAGCTGACCTCACATGCCCTTTTAAAAAGATCAGGGTGTTTTTTTATGAATATACATACCTCGTATATATATACTTATAATGCAGGTAGTGGTAATAATCCAAAATCTTTAAAGACAGGTCTCATGTCATGAGACACACCATCTTAGTTCTTTGGGTAGGCAACGCACTTTGCTGTCTTGTTAGTGTCAATTATGCTACTAATAAGACAGTCGGCGCTATGGGCGGTGGTGACCACTTACCATCAGGTGGCTCACATGTCACAAGCTCGCTTTCTCACTTGTTACATGGAGCCACCTGATGGTAAGTTTATGTTATGAACGTTTTTTTGTATACATTTTTCACAACATAAACTTTTTAACTCTTAATTCTCAGCGAGCTCCTAACGCCTGATTGTTATTTTTATTATTTCCTGTCAGTCTGCTATAAGCTCGTTGATTAACCTGTGAAGCCTACTTAGCCGTGACAGTTTTCCTTTTAATTTCATCTTATCTTCTACTGTGAATTTCACATTTCCAATAACAACTATTTAGCTGGCAGGGGGGGGGGGGGGACACTCGACTGCAACAAAAAAATTGCGTTTTCAAGCTAAATATTTTGCAAACGGATCCCTAAATCGAAAGATGATGTTTGCAGCAAAGAGATTTTAACCTCGCTGCCGAGCGTAGCGAGGTTCAAACCTCTTTGGTTTGCAGACTCATTATTTTTAAAAGACCTATCCAACGACACGTCCACACGATGGGGTAGACACATGGTAGACAAGAAAAACATTATCTTTGCCGCGCACTTTTTGAATTTGGAACATCTTATAGTTCAGCGCCAAAGAAATCGAATGCTTTGAATCAAGACTGGCTGGTAGTCGCGCCACCGGCTGAATAAAATAAAATATGAGGCGCCTTTTATTTTCTCATAGTGGGTGATAAAAAGTATAGTGTATCACTCGGGCTTAAATATATTTTTGGCTCGGGCGACGTAGGTACTATAAATCCCTCGCTATACGTTCAGGATTCTAGAATCCCTCACTTCGCTCTGGATTCAAATAAATGGCAGCACTATTAAAAAGTATCAACTGCAAACTTAAATTTTTAATGCTATATATATTGTATGGAAATGGAAACTTAAATTTAAGTTTTTCAAAAAAAAATTCTCATGATAATTTGGAAGAACTGGAACAGCCTTTATATGAATGTTTACAGATCAATGGATACTACCGTAAGATACTTGCATAGAATTTCCCAACATATATTTCTAGGGAAAAGTTGTTCAGTTTAGTCTACTGAGCAAGCCCTTTCACTTTTTAGTACATCCTGTATACTAGATTTTTGCAAAAAAAAAAAATCTAATAGAATATCCAGTCAGGTAGATAACCAATTCAGAATCCAAATTGTAGAACATAAGATCAATGAAACGAATTTTGAGTAAATTACATTTATACATTTTAGTAATAAATTGTATGAACTTCCACGGACAATTAGATACTGCCGTAAGATACCTTGCATGGTGATTCTTGGTCATGCAAAGTTTCATCAAAATCTTTTGAACCGTTTTTGAGCAAATTGCGATTTTTCATTTTCGTTGTATGACAGCTACCCTCAAAATGAGAGCCAGTTAAAAAAAACCGGCCAAGTGCGAGTCGGACTCGCTCCCTAAGGGTTCCGTACCTATCTACCATATGATACTCGTATACTAAAAGCTTTTGCTCTTTGATTTTAAAAACTCCGCGACCATCCAACTTGACCCCTCTTTTATAGAAAAGTTCTTGAAACGGGAGCTCATCTTAATTGGTTACTATTAGTTGTGAGAAATTTTGAAATATTTAATGATTTTAGACTTTTCCCTTTATTTGTACTGTGAGACCTAGCTTCTTGCGAAATTCCGTAATTTTAGGTCAACGTACCTTGTAGGTTTTGCTTTTTTGCATAAATGTATGGAGATGAGGACATAAAAAGCCATATCTTTTGATTACGTCGTTGTATAAAATTGAAATTTTCAGATCTTGTGTGGTTTATGGACTTTAATATTCGTTATTAATTTCAACCTGATACCTCTTCTCGTTCGTGAGAAAAATGGTCTTGACAGACAGACAGACGGACAACAAAGTGATCCTATTAGGGTTCCGTTTTTTTATTTTGAGGTACGGAACCCTAAAAACCACTAAGAATCTTTCGATGGATTTATATAGAAATCTTAAATTTAAAATATGGTGTCAATCGGACTATTCGTTTAGCCGCTAGGCCAAAAGCGTGACGGACAGACCGGCCGACGACGGACCGACCGAGCGACCGACCGATCGACCGACCGACGGACCGACGGACGGAGGACATTTTTGGGAGACTTGCTTTTTATGATGTATAAGTGATATTTAGAACACATTTTTGAGAAAATTTGTTTTTTTTTTTTTAAAATATTACTTTGCTGCCTTATAATTCAATCTACTATTTACTCGACAATATTTTTTTCGCCTTCCCATACAAAATGAGACGATCACGTGACCAATTTACTATTGAGGATAAAAACTTTTTTTGGAGTTTCATGGTCAGATTCACACACATTTTTCCGGCTTGATATACCTACGGTCAACCGCTTGTCGGTAGAAACTTTTTCAACTCTATTTCCACGCCATAAGGTGCAAAAGTGTTTCTAATGATGTGCGGTCGTGTGTACCTGTTACTTTTCGTATAGCATACTCGTGGTCATTCTTTCATCGTTGGTCCTGGAAACTGGCTGAGAGACCACTCGTATAACTGAGCGATTTTCTTTCTTCGGAAGGCACGTAAATAATAAATAAATAAATAATAAATAAATAAAATCATTTATTCATGTACAACAAAAATAATTAACATTTTTAGTTATTTCTGTGAATACAGTCAGTTGTACGCTATCATATGTAAGGGCAAAGTCCATCATCAAATTCCTTTACTAGGAAGACCTGTACAAAAGGAACAGACGATGTTCCTCCGCGGAGTGTCACTATTGTTTACAACTACGACAACGATCATTACTGCATATACCATTTGCCAAAACCAATTACAGACAAAATTGTTTTCTAATTCGTGCTTGCCGTAAATCAAATGAGATATTGAGCGATGCTAATATTGATATGTTTTGTACTAGTGCTGTGACTATCAAAAGGTTGCTCACCAATCAATTTAATACTCGTAGTACCTAGTTAATGTCTTTTTTATTTCTTGTTTTTGAAACCATATTTCTTGTTTTCTTGTTTTTTTTTTATTTATTTCATAATCTCAGGCGTAGTATTATATTCTTCTTCCTATACTTATAAGCCTCTATAAACGCTCTGTCAAAGGATTATTTTTATGTTTGTGTTATCGGTGAAGATTTGTTATTAGTATAGGTATACTCATTTGTTTATTTATATAACTTCATTTATCTGTAAATCTTCCAAATAAAAAAAAAAAAAAAAAAAAACTTAAATTGTCGAAAGTAATTATGCTAAAGCTATGTTTTATAGCTATAATGCGCTGCCTTCAAGATGTCACTTGACATTTCTTTGCCTAATGTCAATCCCATACATTTCCATTCTTTTCTACTACCATTCACGATTATGAAAAGCCACACCTCTAGGCACCCTGGTGACCTTCAAAAGAACTCAACTTATTAGTAATCATTTTTATAAAAATTGTACCATTCCCAAATAAACGTTTTATCTATCTATCTATTCATTGCAAAGTGTACATACAATAGTTATTGATAATGTACATACCCTGTAAGGGTGTAGCAAAGAGGTTAAACAATAGCACTAGAAGTTAAAATTCCACGTAGGTATAGAGTGGGTGGCTCGGCGCTGACGCAGAATTCTGACAAACGATTCTCAACTGAACAGGTGTCAAAGTCTGCGATAGTACTTATGCAACATTCTTGGGCCTCCTTGAACTGATAATAGTATTTATCTTTCAACTCAAGTATCTGTGTTAATCTTTATATCGCTTTTCCTATCTAAGCATCATATAATGTAAATACTACACGACATCCTATACTATTAAACGAGCAATATTTGTATATATATATATATATATTTGTAATCGGTTTCTCGAAAACGGCTCTAACGATTTCGATGAAATTTAGTATACGGGGGTTTTCAGGGACGAAAAGTCGATCTAGGTCTAATGTCTGCGAAAATTCGTTTTCTCTGATTTTTTGAGCATTTCTTGAAAATTCAGAAACCCTACAGCGCCGTCGCGCGCAGCAAGATTATGCAGAACAAAGCTCGGTCGCCCAGGTACACTCTACGGCACGTCAGTAGAAACACTTTTGGACCTTTTGGCATGGTAATAGAGTTGAAAACGTTTCTACCGACGTGCGGTTGACCAATTTATTAACCTGCGCAGACGAAGTCGCGGGCACTAGCTAGTTATTTATATTACTGTTATTCTACAGGGGTTAGAAGGAACAACTGTTTCCTGTAACACAGAAATTACAAGTTAGAGGGAGCAGTTGCATATCATAACAATATATACTGTAAGGGGCAGGTTGGAAAATACTGAAAGGCCATCAGTTAAGTATCTGAACAACTTTCAGTTAATAAAACTTTCCGGAAATGAAAATAAGTCGAGCTCTCCATACAAACTGTTCAATCAAGTTGGCAATTTTGTATGGAGAGGCCGAGTTTTTTTTTCATTTGCGGAAAGTTTTGTTTACTGAATTCTTTAGTTTTTCAGTTACGATAACTGATCATGAAAAATAAATAAAATAAAATAAATAAATGACATCAAACAATTTTTAAAAAAGCCGTAGGACGACACAATCGTGTAAGATAAATATCGGCGTATACAGGGTGTTAGGAACAGTATGAGACTGAATAAAGCCCAAGAACGAAAAAAAAAAGCGGAAATTCCGACGCGGAAAGATCCGCACATTACGCTCACAATGCTTTATGGGTTATGTATGACAAATCTACAGACCTATTTTGTTATTTTCGTAATTTATTTTAGATCTTTTAATGCCCTCCTCAGTACTTGTTTTCCCGCCTAACACCTCAGGGAAAAGGGTATGACTGAAAACCAGCGCTGTGCGGGACGGCAACCTTTGGTGCTTTCCTTACTCCGTGTTTCCCGCACTGCACAAGCTGAGTCATGGCCTTTTGCCACATTACCTTCATTATTTCTTGTTGTAAAAATCACAATTGTAATGAATTTGTGTTCTCTTATTGCAACGTAATGAATTTGTGTTTTCTTTTTATTGTAGCAAATAAATGTATCATAATATTTTTATTAAATCTGACGAAATTTCCGTTGGTGTCATACATAACAGATTTTTCGGTCGCAGAAGTTTCCGCATCAGAATTTCCGCAGGTGTGTTGCCAGGTCGCACATTTAGATACTCAGTTGTTCAGTTTTATGGGTAGAACATGTAGTTAAAAGGATCTCAGTAGATAATAGGTACTGCAAGGGTTTCAAAATATTTTTATGAAAATTCTATCTACGATGGTTTGGTAACCTAAAAGCCATAATAACGGACAAATGTTTTTTTTTTTTGATTTCCTTTCATCGAACGTTAAACTACGTTTTGTAGCGTTTCATAGAAGCGATATTTTTATTTTGTAGTACGAAGCTATATTTACACTGTATTAAGGTCCATAATCCAGCTTATTCAACACGTGTGCTTTTTTCATTATATTACCGCATTAGTGTTTTATTATTGTTTTTTTTTTATAGGGGCAAGGTGCAAGGAGTTTCTATATCTATAACATTCACAATATTTTCATGAATAAAGAACTTGTTCGATAATATGATAATTAAACGTTAATTACATGAAGCGAAGTTAAGTTAAGGCGTGATGTTATGTATGTATGTATGTATGTATTACATGAAAATATTTATATGTATCAACTAACTAAAAATTTGTCTTTAAAGTAACAAAATATTCAATTTTAAAATAATGTGTTGAAAAACGTCGTAAGAAACTCGTGCGCTTTGGTGATTACACCCTCGGCTCTATTACGCCCTCGCCTGCGGCTCGGGCTGCAATTTCTAAGCCTCGGGCGTAATATCCAAAACAGCGCACTCGAATCTTAATCTACTATTGAAATTCACTGGTCATTTAGGATATCAGAAGTGACACATCAAATATATATTTCCCTGATAAGATGGTGACTAGTGCAAAAAATTCCAATAAACGTAGGAACGGTCGACCCCATGTCTATGAAAACGTTTGCAGCTCTATTATACTTTGTCATTAAGTTTAAAGTGTTTCTGCTGACTTGCTGCTGGGACCTAGCTGTATTTGTAATTCCTCCTTATCTGTATTTCCTTGATGGCAGGAAATACAGATAAGGAAGTATTGCAATATTTTAAAAATATCGGCTATGAAATCACATCGAATATAGAGGGTGTAACAAAAAGTCTATAACAACCCTGAAGGATGTGAGTCTGCCCATGAAACTGAGCAACTTTCCCTATTAAATAAAAAAAAAATTAAAAATTAAAAATATTTTTATTTAGGTAAATCTGAACACATACATACATATACCGGGGCTTCCCTGTAAGTAATCAGAGATACTTGTAGTGGGAATGCCTCGCTCCTCCAAGTTACATAACACAAGATTTACAGCTAACTTAAGTCTGCTACTGGAGTCGATTCTGGCGTGATTCTGGCAGACACAGAACAACACTAAACCAAACCCGACAGGTCCAGATCTGTCGCTGGAACATAGTTCGAAATACGAATAAAAATTTTGATCTCCCATAGAAACTGAATCAGCTGATAGCGCTTTTTGTACGGGAGGTGATTTTTTTTTCGTATTTGTTTATTTTATTTTACTTAAGGAAAGTTGTTCAGTTTCATGGGCAGAACAGAATCACATCTTTCAGGGTTGATATACCTTTTTTCAAGGGCGGAGAGTTTCCGTTCTGTATGATGATGGTACTATTTATTACTTTAGCTTTCCGCCTGCGGTTTTACCCGCATTAAATGCGCTTTCCCGTGGGAATGAAAGTTTTTCCACGGTAAAAAGTAGCCTATGTGCTATTCCAGGACCTAACCTATATGTGTGCCAAGTTTCATTAAAATCCATTCAGTAGTTTTTACGTGAAAGAGTAACAAACATCCATCCATCCATATTTACAAACTTTCGCTTTTATAATATTAGTAGGATTGTGTGCTCACAGTGCGACTTTAGCTTGAACGGCCCATACAAAGCCCTGCCTGCAGGGCCCTGCTTGCAGTGCGCACTGCCAATCGTACTGTGTGTGGTCTTGCAGGGCCGATGTACCTAACGGCGATTTTGTCGGCCCTGCATGCATACGTTATATACTGCTCTACTAATGTTCTTGCCATATTATGGTGATTAATTTTGTTTTTAACAACGTGAACTATTTTCAAACGAAATCTACAGATATGATTTTCATGTACTTATTTTGTTTGACGTTCATGTTACGCGACGCTCATTTGACTATAGTTCGTCCATCGTAACGTAAGAATATAGTGAGTCATAGCTTTCCGCCCACGGAATATAATTCCGTGTTTTCGCCCCTGGTAGCCAAGCCCCATAACCAATCAGGTTGCTTAAAATTATAAAGTCAAATGCACAATAACTAATTAAAGGCAAATCTTCGAAGGAAACGGTTGTTTCGTTTGTGTGTTACCTATTAAAATATTTTTTTTTTGCGTTTTGACTCCTTTACCTTTCATTTGCTTTAAAGTAAGGCCATCGTAATAGGTCCATTTTGACAGTTGTCAAACGTATGAAAAATTACGACCGGCAAAGAAAAATTAACTCTGTGTATTGGTGGTAAGAAACTTCTTACGTTCTTACGCGGACGAACAATAGGCATTAAACTCGCCTTCAGATCTTAAATTCTCCCTCTCTTTTCAGATGCCATTCGATGGCCTTCGTCAAGTGTTCCCGCCTGTACCAGCGATGGTCATTACGTGGATTCTGTACCAGTTGATGCGTTGTTTATTCTCATACTGCTCCATCATGTTAGTCGGCGCATTGGCCGGTAAGCTGGCATTTTTTTAGATTCGAGATTCTATCATTGTAGATCTTCATACAAAATGATCAGTCCCAATTTAAATAAAATGTTGATCTTTTTTGCGAATTTAAAAAATTCGTTGTTGCATTTAACCAACCAGAGAACGAGCTCAAATTGTCCATTAAGGTTTTAAACTAATTTATTAAAGCCATGTATACCTATTAATGCTCGTGACAGAAACATGGCTAAGGTCCAATAGTATAATCAGAAACATCTCTTTTGTTTTTCTTTCCAGGCTACGTGACGTATGACATGATCCATTTCTACGTTCACCACGGGTCGCCGAAAGACGGGACTTACCTGTACGCGATGAAGCGGTATCACTCGAATCACCACTTCGTTAACCATGACAAAGGTAACAGTTATATGTGCTGCTTTATGTACTTCACATTCCAGAGTCCACCGCTAGACAAGAGGTCCTTAATTTTTTTACGGTGTTTCTTATGCTTGCGTTTTATAAGACAAGTTTTTTAGTTTTCATTATGATATTGATAATACTTAGGATAGAAAAACAAATGATAGGAATGCCTTATTTTCCTGAAACGTCATGTGTCAGATTTTATTCACATGGAGCATTCATACAGTACCTAATTGGTATATTTACTTTAGTAAAGGAGGAAGGAAAACGGCATACATATTAGAGAAATATACTTATTATGGCTGTAAATAATATATTTTCTCACTACTAGACATATTAATACGACATTCTAGTATGACTAGCAAGCAAAATGGTTTTTCAAGGTTAAGGCCCGTTGCATTTTCCCGGTAAAAAGTGTCGTTTGCTTGGGTTGCATGTTTGGGATTAGTTGGCATAAACTAAAATTTCATGATCATTCAACGAAACGGAACTGCCAAAGAAACAACGAAGAAACGATAAAAGATATCGGCCTCTTTCTTATTTATAGCAAGTATCATTCGTTAGTATTATTCTGTACAGAGAGCTTTTAGAGCCACCGCGCACTAGCGATTTTTAGTTGGCCGACAGTTTAGTCGCAATCGTACTTTCTATAGACAAATCGATCGACAAATGCGCGCACTAGCATAGGGGTACATACTGATTCCCAGAACGATCAAACTATCGGCCAACTAAAAAATCGCTAGTGCGCGGTGGCTCTTAGAATTCTTCTTCTTTGCGTGTCGATGGCATCGTCATTTTAATTTTATATTTGTTTAGCCCAAAATTCGGCAACATGCACTGCATTTTGTGTGGCATCCATTAACTCTTGCTGTGTGCAGGTGGAAGGGGACGCAGAACACGATGTTAGGTGGGCCATAGTTTGTATCGCACCACACGTGCAGATCAGATTAGGATCCTTTGAGAAACCCCACCTGGACATGTTGTCTTTACTGCAGCCAACCTGAGTCCGAAGTCTATTTAGAGACTTCCAGGTCAGCCATGGCAAATTCTGTCCAGGCGAAAGACTCTGAAGGTGGAACAAAAGGGGAAGGAAGTGAAACTTAGAATAAACTTAGAATTACACAATAGGATCGAGTAGCACATTTTGAGCTGGATCTACCATGCTAACCATGGTGTCAAAGCTTATGTTGCGGTTGCCAAATAGACATTATTTTTTCATTTCCGTTCTGTGGTACGGGCTATCGGCAATGAACTTTGGGCAATGCAGATTTGATTTGAGTTAAGTCAAAAATTGTACATTTATAAAGAACACAAAGAACATTCTCAGAACCATTTGCGCTGCTCCATGGTACACACGAAATACGATTTAAAAAAAAGGCATGAGAAACTCTGATGAGAAGCGAGTAGCCAAGTATCCAAATTCACTTGCTGATTGATTTTGTTCTTGACAAGTGATTCTACCAAAAGACTAAAGTGTATATGTACTTATGAACTACGTACTTGCTGAATGACGAGGAATTATGTTATGCTACCTCATAAAATGACAGGAATCTGAGACCTAATCTGATTATAGTTAGTAATGGCACATAATAACAAATGAGAAAAAGAAATCCGTACTGTTTGATAAAGCCTCCCGGCGCAAAATGTCACGATAACGTCGAACGTAACATACTGCCTAACTTGTACTTATAGGTACAAGTAATTGTAACTTGTAATTGTTACTTGTAGGTATCACACTGGTACAATAGATACACGCTGCTACCCATCCTCCAGCTTAAAATCCACTAAGCAAGCTAAAGTTACAGCAACATTGCAGAAACACACATTTGAAAGGTTGTAACTTTCAACTGAAAGCTTGTAACGTTACAGCAACCTCTCACGAACATTGCAGCAACCTTGAATCGGCCACGCTATATTCACGCTATAGTTTGTGGAAACAAAAATTTTTTTTTAAATATAATAATTTTTTTTTACTTTATCTGGAATTTAAACTCTCTTTCTTCAGCCATCTTTTTTTTTATAGAATGTTCTAAACAAATGATAAATAATAGATCACCCATGGGTCGGAGGCTGGATTTGAACGGGCAACCATCGGGTTGTAAGCCCAATGCCCTATCTATTGAACCACGGGGCTCTTAGCTGACTTGTCGAAATTTTAAAACAGTTCTCTCGTATGGCAGCTGACAACCTGACGACATGTTCGTGACCGAGGAGCTAGTTGTTCGTAACATTATTATTTTAAGACTAGCGGCCCGCCCTGGCTTCGCACGGGTACTAATCTATTTACGGGTAGAGTGGTGCCTTTTATTACGATAGTCTTCAACTTGCTACACAATTTTTAAAACATTCTAAAATATTTCGTTGTACACAACATTTATAACTTCTTCAGGATTAGGTACAAAAATGAACATATTGAGTTTTGATGTTACACGTGAAAGGGCCACATACAATTGCCCATGTGAAAGACAGGAGCATCTAAGAAAAATATTTTCTCTATGTTATTGTTGACTGATGACATCATCGAATCGTATACATTTTTTTTTCTCTGGATTCAAACGACACTCATTTTGAACTATCTGTAAAAGTCGAGAATGGTTGAACATATCTAAAATTTTAAAAATCAGGCTTCGGACGACCAGTCGCAATGACGTGTGCCCTCCGTGTGTGCCCCCGGTGCCCCGTCGGGTCGGCTATCAACGGAAATGCTTATCGAGTGTGAAGCTCATTCTAGGACTTTAATTAGAGTGATTTTAATATTGTGATATCTTCCAAGATATTTATGTAAATAACATGGTGTCAAGAACAATTTTGATCTATGTTCATTGCTTATTATTACTTAAAATTAGATAAGGATCCGTACCTTAAGGGCAAAAATACGTTCAAAAATACCTTATTTTGAAAATCTACTTTTTTGCTATAAAAACTTGGTTGCTATGGATAATCCTTAAAAGATAGATAAACACTATCACGTACTTTTATTTAGAAATCTTGGAGAGCAACAATTCTTTCGTACATAACTTTCATATAAATGACACCATTTACGCAGCGCACGCCCAGAAAGCTCTCAAGAGGCACGTTTTTTTCCAACTCGATCGACAAACATCATCATAGTTTAGTTAATTTGCAATAAATATTTATAAATTATAACCGCAAACCTTCCTTTTGAATTAATCTATCTATTAGTGAAAACCGGATCAAAATCCATACAGTAGTTCCTGAGTTTAGCGATCACAGACAGACATGATGCATGCACGACAGAAAAACGTTTCGGGGGACTTTCTTTTATAATATGTAGTGATAGTGATACTAATGTTTTCTGAAATAAAAAGAGAAATCGTTGAGAAATTACCCTGACTGACAGCAGGATAGCATTGTATGACGTTCCTATGAAGTTATGTAATAATAATAACTTAAAAAGACGGACATTAACTGTTTTGGAACCCGGTTAAATTGGTTTATTCGTAATTTCGTTTGGTTTTATTTTATTGGTATATTGTATTTTGATTCTAAATAGTATTTTGAAGCTTCTCAATTTAAATCCAATTTTTTGTCAGTTTGTTAGTAGATTTGTTGGAGCATGACACAAAAAGGTAGGTAGGTAGGTACCTACACATTTTATCTCATTCCGATGATGAGAACCGGAGATGTAGCAATTTTTCACAACCAAGAAAAGTGAATGTACGCCTTCACTGGTTATTGAACAATATTCCGCGATTCTACGCCAGCGAAGCTTTACAATCAAATACCTACTACTTAATTTAAAGTACCTACGTGGGAATGAAGTCGCGGGCAGAAGCTTGTGCCAAATAGTTTTAAACAACATTTTGAAACAACATTGCGGTACCTACGTCTAATGTACAAATGCATTTCATTTCACGTCTGATGTATAAATGCATTTAATTTAAAATGCATTTCATTTAAAACCTAGCGAGATAATTCGAGGCTTTCTTTGTGAAGGTTTCTATTGCAATTTGCTATCAATTTTGAAAATAGACATTACATTAGTAATATTTTGACAACACGACCTTCAAAACTTATCAGCAAATTAATTTATGAATAAGTCTGCAATATTTCGTTTAAGTGCTATAAATAAAACGTTGCTGCAATGATTAACTTGTATCATTGCATGTTTAAGGTAGCTGTAACGTTTCTTTACTACGCTATTACAAGTTCCGAAAATAAAGTTGGTATAACCTTTGAATTATAACTTTAATTTGTGATGTAACAAAACTTGCTAATATAACAAAACTTACAAACAAGCTGTATGACAAAATCGCGAGAGGCTTGCTGCAACATTGCTTTTGGACCTTTCAAATGGGTGGTAAAGAACGTTATCGTAACTTCATTTAAGTTATAATGTTAAGTGTAACCCTTAGCCGCCTTTTGCCATTCCCACGGGAAGATATGAATTGACAAGTTATTCTAAGCCGGCGACGCTAAATGGTCGCATGCATTAAGATAAACGATTTTAAAACTATATTTAAGTTTTGTCTCTGTCTCCATTCAATTTGAAAGGGACGTGGTGGTTATGTACTTATAATGAAAATTACTGAAATCAACAATCTTTTTTCAGCTTTCGGCATCAGCAGCAAACTATGGGACCACGTGTTCAGGACACTAGTACACGTGAAAAGATTAGGATTTAGTTTACAATGGTAAATTGAGATTTTGACTAAAGATATGTTACGTCACAAAGAATTATACCTATGTATGAGGTGATTATATTGTTGTTCTTTAAGTCCGGTAAGCGCCAATCTAGTCAGACAGAATTGAAAAACGATTGCACACTTTTTGATGGTATTGAGTAAAGAACCGTATTAGTATTATGCCTAAGGCTTAGTTCAGATCAAACGGAAATAAATTCTCGAGCAGGAGTGAGCATTTTTTCGTTTGAATTTGAAACGAGTCTTATGCACATAGAAATAAAGCTATTTTTTCAATAGAATCAGATAATGTGCTCCTTAGCTAGTCTGCTTTCGGTCTGCATTTTATGCTCAAGCATTGAAAAAACGACGTCAAGTTCGCATACAGTGCGACAGGTGGATAAAATCGGAATTGGAATTTTGACATTTCACGTACAAAATATGTGAGAGCAGCGCCCTCCTGTAAATATCATCCGCCTGCCAAAATAAACGTGCCGCACGAGCTCACTGTACATATGCGGTCCTGTCATTTCTATTAATCGGGGCGGTGTCGTGTAAAGAACATATTACTAACCATAATTTAAAAACTGATTTTTTTCATTCTATGCAATTAATAAGCCATAATTTACTTAACTTATTGTATCAACCTCCTGCTCATAAAGAAATATATAAGAGAAATGTTTTCTATATGTGTACCTTGTTATATAATAACCTACCTGATGACTTAAAATCTTTAACTGGTAAACCTTTTAAATCTAAATTGACAAAGTGGCTGCTGCAAAAGTGTTTTTATAATGTAAGAGAGTATATGACCTATAGAAATATTGACATGTATAAGTAAGTTTTGTAATAATTGTATTTTTATTTAATTTTTTCTCATCTCCATTTTATTATTATTTTTATTCTTGCTTCAATTTGGTGGACTTATTCATATTTGCATGCCTGCATGCAGGCTGAATACATTGTACAAATATAATTTTAAGACCTTTTTTTTCCATACTGTATTCTAGCAAATAAACATTTTGAATTTGAATAATAGATTTTTTTAAAGCCAAACCATCTCCTCACCTTTATGCCGGATTTATACGAAGGCAAAATTGAGGCGCCTCTGAGGGATGCAGCTATACGAAAGAAAGAGAAAGCTATTCGACAATTTCTTTCTTTCGTATAGCTGCATCCCTCAGAGACGTCTAAATTTTGCCCCGTGTAAATAGCCATTCATTATACAGTGTATAAAAGTAGGTACAATGATTCTGCACCATTAATAGGTTGTAAATATAAAAAAAAACTTTATATTAGATTATAGAAACAAGTGTAAGGACGGAATTTCAAAGCTTGAGCTAAAAATGCAAGGTAAGGAACCATTCGAGCAGGTTACTGACCGGACTATTTTCAAGTGTTGTTACCCAGTTTTATTACAATGATGTTAAATATGCGGTTGACTGTACTGTCGCAAAGACGTTTATAATGTTTTTTTTTAACTTTTACAGTCAACGACAGGTCAAGCTTGACACTCGCAGTGCGACTTTAGCCCGTAAGTCTATTGAAATATGAACGGTATAAAGTCCAATGTGTCAAGGTTGATGTGCTCTTGACTGTACACAAACCTGAACAACTTACCAGGAGAAGCTTGGGTTGAAAACGACTCCTTTTTTACATGCGTTGGAATAGTGAAATTTGTAAGAGACGATCAGAATTATTTTTACTTTTCGATGTTTATCTTTGTAGGAAAGTTGTTCAATTTTGTGTTGTAAGTACGATTCATAAATAACCCAGTATTTTTTTCTAATATACAGTCAGATAATATGTTTATTTACTTATATTCATTAACTTAATGTAAAATGTGTGAATAGTCATTTTATCGACCGTTCATGCTATGGGGCCGTAGACAAGTTGCTTTCTATAATCGTAAACGCCAGTAGAAAAAATTTAAAAATGTTTGAGATTGTAATTTTTTTTAATTAGCTTGATATAAGCTAACGAAATGTTGCGTTGCAGCTAATGTCAATCCCAAACATTTTATTTATTTATTTAACTGTTTATTGTACACATAAAAATACAAATAAAACAAACATTTAGAGAACAGACACAACAGGTGCTGCTTATTTCAGCGTGGAAATTTCTTCCATTTTCTTTCTATTCTGCTAGCCTTTACGACTGTAAAAAGCCATTTGTCTAAGTACCCAGATATTTTTAACTACACGTATATCTAGTACACAAATACAGGATGTTCACACACTGTCGTCCCTCAAGGAGGTAACTCAGTACCTATAGTGTGTGAAACACAATTTCCTATGAAAAAACAATTTTACATTGCCTACCTACTTACGACCCGATCAGCTGATGGCTGAGAAGTGAAAAAGGATGAGATTAGGATAGGACATAATAGGTCCTGAAAAGCTGTTTTTATAAACGAAATATGCTGAGGTACCTTCTACAAAAAAACATTATTTACCCTAAAACTCTGTATATTGATAGCATTAAAGTCGTCTATTTGTGTAGTTTTTTGAACGAAATTATAAAGAAATGTCTTTTTTGTCTTTTGAAGGAAATATTGTCAAGGTATTGATAATGCCAAGCTCTGGCTTTGAGAAGCCTATTTCTCAAAAATTATTCTGTGTCTGCAATTTGCGGGTACGACAATCTTGTTTAATGTTATATATTCTGTGGTACCTACAGAAAACGATTTAGATTTAGTTGAGTTTGTTCAAAATCGCTGTTCAATTAACAGTTCTGTAAATTTGATCTAATGCGTGCTAATTATTTTCGCCTAAATGCGTTTAGAAGAACTGCGATTTAGACCAACCGTTACTAAATAGTTTGTCGGACCGGTAACAATAATCCGAGAGGAGAGCGACCTAAAACTGCAAGCATTTGCTAAAAGCTGGTTTTTTATATAACGTCAAATTAGTTAGAGTCCTTCCGCCAGTCTGCTAGATTCGTTAGCGTTTGGCCTGTATACCTCTTTTTATTGCTAAGTAGAAGATACCTACCTACTTATAGTTTCACATATCATATTTAAATGCAAAAGTCATGTTTTGACGGTCTTAGGTGGTTAAGGATGGTTTACTCTAAAGCTACGGCGACTACTGTCAGGCAGGATTCAATGCCAATGTAATACGACCTTGTAAATTCGCAACTGTTTACTTAATTGCATATATTATTATTGCAGTTTTTTGTATGGTGGAGTCTTAGAGATAGACCAATCGCGCCATACATAGAAGGGCAGGGTGCAACCTTTTATCGGAGAAAAGTAGTTGCGAGGTGTAGCGATTCCAGCTGACTGACGGGAGGCTATTTCTCTAATCCACTAATGTGACGACATCGTAAAAAAATCAGCTTTTAGAAAATGCTTGCAGTTTTAGGTCGCTCGCCTCCAGGGCTACAATGAACTTATGTTAAAAACTACATACGGCAAACGCACCGAGACTTAATGGTGATTCTAAAAACGTATCAGATGAATGAGATAAATGTAAAAAGTGCCATTGAAAGACATAATTAATTATTCATTACTTATCTGACAAGTTTGTTGAAAGCTAATCGTCCTAATGAATGAGAAACAACTCTAAGCTAGTGAAAATAGACTAGACAATCAAGGTATTCAAAATCTGTTTTTTTTAACGTCACAAGTGAGCAAACGAGTCACCAGATAGTATAGAGTAGCAAGCATCTGTCGGCAGGAGGATAAAATCGGAAACGCCGCTGTCCTCACACTTTGACTTAGAAGCAAAATGTATATTCTTTTATTTTCCATTTATTTCAAGCATCTAAGGCCCTTGACAACAGCGCACTCCTGTTATCATTATCCAACTGAAAATAGATCCTTGTTGCTCTTTTATCCCACCGCTGATAAGATAACACATTATTTATTTTGTGGAATACTTTGTCACCTAGAACCTCCAGTCCAAATAATGTACATGATTAGAATGAAGAGAGTACTAACTAGGGCCCTAGAGTCAAGTGGCTTTCTACTATCGCAAACGCCAGTAGAATAGAATGAAAATGTATGGGATTGACATTAGCTAACGAAATGTCATGTGACAGCTAATGTCAAACCCATAGAGTTTTATTCTATTCTATAGCTTTTGCGATAGGTAATAGAAAGCCATTTGTCTCAGGGCCCTGAGGTTGGGCAGCAGTGTCTTTCTGTGTATCGTACAATCTAATATTATTGGTAACAACCACGGTCCATGGAGCCAGCCGCCACGCTTGCAAGCGTGGAGTCTATGATACTTCTCTCTCATTGTTCCAACAAAAGCTGGAATTCTGGAGGGAGCTGTCCTGCCGTGGACGTTTTGTGGGATGTTATGTACCAGGATGGAGCGATGCGTAAGGTATTGGAGCGACAGAGATACGTAGTATCGCTCTGTCCTGCTCTCATTCTAACCAAGCTTCATTGTTTAGACTGCAGAATCCGATTTTTTTGTATGTTGTTGCCTTAAGACATGAGACTTTTTATGGTAAGATACTTCGTTCTTGTATGGAAGCAAATGAGTAAGGAATCCCTTCCTTACTTATTTGTTAGAGCAACAGGTATGCAACAAGTAAAACTTACATTTTGATCTATTTCTTTATTTTTTCTAGCACCGTCGGTAGATGCAAATGAATAGTATTTTACCAAATTAGTGTAATATTTTTTGCTTTTTTAATTAGGTAGGTAAACGTCGCACAATATAACTTTGGCCATGTCAGTTGATGCGCAGAACTAAGTTAAGTCATATCATAAGAAAATAAGTCGTTTTTGACTTCTGCGCATCAATGAAATGACATGGCCATAATTATTTTGTGCGGCGCCTACCTATGTTTTCAAATGTCTGCATTTAGTCTCTATATGTTACATAATTTACATGGTGTACATAAAAAGTACGAATATCCTTATGAAGAATTAAAAAATGTACCTATAAAAAAAGGTTTGACAAGCTTATGCAGAGGTGAAACACGTAGAAATTGGTTCGGTTCAATGACCTCTATAATCAGCTGGTGACGCAGATGACGATTATTTTTGTGATAGGTAACATAAACTTGTTTACTATTAAATATTGACTGTAACGCAATTAAAATAAAATCCTAATTTCATGATCAGCCGTAATTAAAAAATAAATGTTTTTGCAGTCTATTAACTATGGAGATCTGCCCATAGGCCGATATTTCACTGGGACACCATGGCGGCGCAACCAGTCGCGCCACCGTGGTGTCCGTAACTAGACACCAGTAAAGACACCAGAGTCGCCACACCCTGCGGCCACTTTCACTGGGAGTGGTAGCGCGACCAGCATCCGAGCTGGACCCGCCGCCAAATTGGTTGCGCAACCAAACGGACACCAGGTCTTCTTCTTTTCGTATCAATGGCAAATGATTTTAAAGTAACTTAGCCCAAAATGTGGCTACAGCAATAGCTCTTTGGTTGCCTTCAGGTGAGTAACTCTCTATAGAGCTGTATACATTTTGTTGGTAGCGGCGACTGGTTGCGCCGCCATGGTGTCCCTTAGAAGGATCGTCGTATTTTTTACACCCTGTATTATTATGGTCCTTATTTTTCCGAAGAGTTGCCTTAAAATACCACTGTGATGACAAACCGTAAATGAATACTGTTGTTGTTAAAATATTTATAGAATGTTCAAATATTTTGTTAACATTTACCAAAGACGATTTTGATAAGTAAATGTTTTGAAATAAAGTGATACAAAATAAAGATAAATAATATAAAGAATGTTACAAGCTATTATTAAGTAGGGCCAACGTAAGAAGTCCGTTTTGACGTTTCCTTAACACCAGCACACAGGGTTCATTTTTCTTTGCTGGTCATAATTTTTCATACGTTTGACAGCTGTCACATCGGGCTTGTTACGATGGCCTTACTTTTCTTAGATTAGACCCATGAATCGAAAACCCGCAATAAACGAAAGCGTGGGTTAAAACGTCCCATGAACAAGTTTTGACGAATACCAGTACAGATAACAACATTATTTATTTTGTGGTATTACTTAGTTCCATGGACGTACGAGGAACAACCCGCTATTTCGATACACGTAAGTTCTAAGGTAAGTCTGTGGTTTCCGCACTTAGTCCTATATGGACCATTGTGCGTGGGTTCGATACACGTATGGACGCCATTAGCGTAATATTATTATAGAGGGTGCAATTAGGATGGTGTACCGAAAACTGAAAAGGCGGGAACAACTTTCCCCAAGAAACATTTAGTTCCACTTCCATGGACGTACGAGGAACAACCCGCTATTTCGATACACGTATGGACGCCATTAGCGTAATATTATTATAGAGGGTGCAATTAGGATGGTGTACCGAAAACTGAAAAGGCGGGAACAACTTTCCCCAAGAAACATTTAGTTCCACTTCCATGGACGTAGTAGGAACAACCCGCTATTTCGATACACGTATGGACGCCATTAGCGTAATATTATTATAGAGGGTGCAATTAGGATGGTGTACCGAAAACTGAAAAGGCGGGAACAACTTTCCCCAAGAAACATTTAGTTCCACTTCCATGGACGTAGTAGGAACAACCCGCTATTTCGATACACGTATGGACGCCATTAGCGTAATATTATTATAGAGAGTGTAAGGGATGGTGTAATTACCGAAAACTGAAAAGGCGGGAACAACTTTCCCCAAGAAACATTTAGTTCCACTTCCATGGACGTAGTAGGAACAACCCGCTATTTCGATACACGTATGGACGCCATTAGCGTAATATTATTATAGAGAGTGTAAGGGATGGTGTAATTACCGAAAACTGAAAAGGCGGGAACAACTTTCCCCAAGAAACATTTAGTTCCACTTCCATGGACGTAGTAGGAACAACCCGCTATTTCGATACACGTATGGACGCCATTAGCGTAATATTATTATAGAGAGTGTAAGGGATGGTGTAATTACCGAAAACTGAAAAGGCGGGAACAACTTTCCCCAAGAAACATTTAGTTCCACTTCCATGGACGTAGTAGGAACAACCCGCTATTTCGATACACGTATGGACGCCATTAGCGTAATATTATTATAGAGAGTGTAAGGGATGGTGTAATTACCGAAAACTGAAAAGGCGGGAACAACTTTCCCCAAGAAACATTTAACCTTTTTGACCTCCATACAAATTGATTGAAGAGTTTGTATGGATAGGTCAACATTTTTTCATTTCCCAAAAATGTTTCTTTGAGAAAGTTGTTCAGGTTGGGTGACTGAGCGCGCCCTTTCAGTTTTCGGTACACTTAGGGCATGCTTAGGGCCGTTAGCACTAAACTTAAGAATCGGCGGCGCCGTCAAACTATGGCTAGGAGTTCCTAAACAAGTTAGGGGCGATTCTTAAGTTTAGTGCAAATGGCCCTTACAAAGCCATAATATGGAATTTACCAACAGTGATGAATGTGCCACCCATCGACACTTAAAAAAACATAGTTGACAAACGAAGAAAACTGAACGAAAATTCCAAAACTAAATCTACGTGGAGGGCTACGACCCGGTAAGTAGGATTTATTTTTATATTATTTTTGTGGTCCTTTATCATAACCCTAACAGCATAAACTACAAATTAACACCCTGTATAATTATGGTTAAATATCAGAACAAATATCAAATTCTTAGGGATGTTTTTTAGGGTTCCGTACCCAAAGGGTGCCACTGGGACCCTATTACAAGCCTACTCCCTGACCTTACCCCTACCTACCTTACTTACCTACCTTTAAAGGACTGTATATTTTTCTGTTGTTGTTTTTTTGTTGTTGTCTGGTAGAGATCACTCTTAGTGATAGGACCGCCTTTGCCCAATGTAACATTAAGTGTTTTTTCCTTGGTGCGTTTTTATGGCCAGTATTGATAAATCCATCTCAAAATCTTCCCTAAGACTAAGTCAGCTGACTTAATTATCAAGATGCAATTAGCATGTCAAGATCTTGCTAATTAATAAACTACTATCCAAATATCAATCTCAAGTGTCCGTCTTTGAGTCCAACGTCAAAAGAGCAAAAATAATTTATGTCTGCGTTTTGTAATGTTGTTAATGTTCATTTTAAAGTTTCTTCTTTCTTAATAAATAAATAATGGAGACTGACAGTTCAAAATAATACTCGAAACTATTTGACAGCATCAACAATTTTGAGTTATGTTTGGTTTATAAATTAGTGAGTGTGTTTTTAACACTCAATTGATAATTGCTCCGATGACAGCTACTCAATTTTTGTTTATTAATTAATGCAACACCTCAAGATGCCCCCTTAAGGACAATCTCACACTTAAGCGGGATTTATCAATTCGACCCTATGTTATGTTTGTGTGTGCATTAAATAATTTATTAATTAATTCAATTTTTTGAACAGTAATAACTATACCTATGTGTTATTATGGCGGATTTTTTAAAACGTAATAAAAGGGTGTCCTTATACAAGAAACGTATTTATTTGTTTTAGCTCTATCGTAAAAACAGGAACACTTTATTAAGCGTGAAAATTGGTATGCTTATGCGCATAAGCTAAAAATAACAACAAATAATAAAACTCAAGCGCATTTAATACTCTTCAGCGCAACTGCGCGTCTCTGAGTAAGACGGTATTTTTACTTTATACTAGTGCTACGGAACCCTCGGTGCGCGAGTTCGACTCGCACTTGGCCAGTTTTTCCTTTACGTTCCCGGTGGATTGAACGTTACTTTCCGCAATACCTAACTCGCCCACCAATTTGTTTTTGAGTTCAACATGCAGTTGCACAAACCGGTCGTTTTCTGGTTTGGTGTGACAGTAATAAATATAAAGAAGCTTTATTGACGCTTTGTGTACATTGACGTGCTGATCAAAATACAGCGTAATTAGGGTTCCGATACCAAAATGGTAAAAAAAAGGAACCCTTATGGTGCCGCTTTGTCTGTCTGTCTGTCCGTCTGTCTGTCTGTATGTCACACCGGTATATCTCGGCAACCACTCATCCTATCGACTTGAAATTTGGAATAGTTTTAGAATATGGTTGTCCAACTTAATTGCGTGTGAAAGAATTAAGAAAAAATTATGATTATTAATGTAAAGGGGGCCCAAATAAGGGGGGCATTTTTTTACAACTCTTAGTTTTCAAGTAATGATGAAAAATGTCAAAAAAATTCCGTTCCCCCCACCCTTATCTCCAAAGTTTGTGAATGAAAATATCTGAATTAAATACAGTCGATAGACGTTTATGTAAATATTATAGCAAAAATAAAACGATCTTTCTAAGTTGCACAGTTTTTTAGAAATCTGCAAAAAACCTTTACAAACAAATTTAGTTTTGCGGTTTTAAAAATGGACTATTGCTTCCAAAAATACTAAAGGTATATCGGAACCCTCGGCGTGCGAGTCCAACTCGCACTTGACCGGTTTTTTTTTATTGGTTTTGCTCCCGAAGCCCAGTGATTCTACTCATGATAACAAGCAACTTTCCTGAGGAAAAAAAAAATTTACTCGAAAAATTTTTTTTGTCTCCATTGTAAAGTGGTCACGTGATCGACTCATATTGTATGCGAAGTCAACGTAGTGTGATGCGAAGGCGAAAAATTTTTTCGAGCAAAAAATTTTTTTCTTTGGGAAAGTTGCTTTAGAATTACATTGTTCTATTGTGTAAAATGTAAACAAATGTGACAAAATACTTGACACTTGTTTCTCTAAAATTACCTAACACTTGTAACACAGACGTGACTTGATTAGTTTTACCTTTCGCGATAATTCGTTCAATAAAACATTGTCTTACTTTTCTTTCAACCTTAGCCTTCCACAGAACCTTAAAAATAATAATTAAAAAAGTTATTAAAACTCCTTGCTCAGCAAAACTGGCCGTGACGCAACTTATTCGAAAGCTATTAGTGGAATTAAAAAGAATGTTGATTTATTTTTCACGAGCAAAAGGCTGATTAAATTGCTTTAATAAAAGTTGACAGTTACAATGTGTACAAATAGAAACTTTTTTGTGGAATTAAACTTTTTGTTAGCGTTGACGTTTTATGTTTTCGGGAGTGTAAGTGGTTGTTTTAACACAGGCTGGGAGACTTTATTTGAGGATTTGTTTTGTGATGTGTGTCCACTTCTAGCTAGCACCACTAACAGAGTTAGCGAATTAATAAACTTGATTTCTGAAGGTAAATATGCAATTAAAATTTTTAATAACTGCCATTTATTAATAAAACAGGTACCAAAGTAACTCCTTGGAGATCGACTTCTATGTTTCCAGCTTAAGGGGCTGATAAGAGCTAAATACGCTTCACTTGAGCAGGTTTTTAACGAAAAGTGATGAATATATGGCCGTGAAAAAAAAATGTGATAATTAAGCATCTTTCCAAGAATATGGCCAACTCCGAAACACGATTAAATATATTCTGTACGCCATAAAAAAAATCCAGTTACTTCTGCTTTTTTCTTTTAAACCGTTTCTCTTAAGTACCCATTAATCTATGATATCAAAACTTTTACACATTATTCAGTACATTATGCATAATAATATAGCTATTTGATAATTACTATTGTCCCGTGTGGTGCCGGCAAAGAATAGTATCAACCCATACATACCCGTGGGTGTCGTAAGAGGCGACTAAGGGTTAACTGGAGGATGGGCAGCAGCATCCTCCTTTGTATCTTACATCTTACTTACTGCGGTCACCTTCAACCGCGGTCCGTGGTGCCAGCCGTAACGCTAACAAGCGAGGTGACTATGGTACTTCCCCTCCACATTTTTTCAGCAAAAGCTAGAATTCTGGAGGGAGCTCCCTGTCCTGTAGTGGACGTTTCGTGGGATGTTATGATGATTATGGGTATATATTTTGAGAAAATGCAAAAATGAGCGAAAAACATAAAATAACGCAAATTCGCCCCGTTCTAGCACGCGCATTCTGCCCTTTGTTAGAATGGGAGATAATTCAGCTCTTATCAGCCCCTTGAGCCACGATCACACCTTCCCTAATTCAGAAACTAATTCGGCTTACATTGCTTGTTGAAGTAAGGATATTGCAATTAACATAACCAAGCTTCCCAGCAATGTATGCCGAATTAGTCCTTGAATTCAGTTAGGTGATCGTGGCTTTAAATCTTGTTTCAAACTACCTATACGAAGAAGGATGTTCATTATTCATCTGTAAATCCGTAGTTTACACAGACAGTTGCAAAAAGTTTCTTATAGTTTAGAATTCTTTTAACATTATTGCTGACACTTATAGGACTGCTCGTCTGCGCTATGAGACATCTGAGCATAGTGAAAAATTAACATTCTTCTTTGCTATGAAAATCTTTTATAGTAAAACAAGTTCATCTGAACCAAAATCAAGCGAAGCCTTAATAGTAGATTAGTAGCCAAGGGCTGTAAGGCATCAAGTGCAGCCCGAGATATTTAGGCGCACCCGCACGAGCGCAGCGAGACGTATTCATTAGTATTCATGCGGAGAGCGGGCTCAAGAGCTCCATGAGATCATTCCACCATCTCCCTTTTACCATAGGGAGTCCAGACGCACCGCAGGACATCACCCACACTTGGTTGATATTCCGCACATTCGCACAAAGCGCTTTGAAACATCTTTTAATGCGCACGGCTAAAGAGTGGAATTCTCTGCCTGCGTCTATGTTCCCGAGTTCATATAACCCGAATCTATTCAAGTCGCGAGTGAATAGGCTTCTTCTGGGTAAGCTCGTTCCATCGTCGACCTCATCTCTGTCTTCAAGACTAGATCGAGGTCAAGAGTAAGCCCATTTTCAATAAAAAAAAAAAGTCTAAATCATTATAAAGGATATAAGCTACTTCTGATTTCAAAAATGAGACTGGAAGGGGTGAAATAGGGGATGAAAATTTGTAAGGGAAATCAATTAAATAATTCATGTTACGTTTTCACGGCTAAACCGCTAAACTGATTTTGATGAAACTTGTATGATGATAGTCAGTGGGATTCTCTGCCTGCGTCTGTGTTTCCGAGTTCATATAACCCGAATCTAGTCGCGAGTAAATAGGCTTCTTCTGTAAATAGGCAAGATTGTTCCATCGTCGACCTCATCTCTGTCCTCAAGACTAGATCGAGGTCAAGAGTAAGCCCTATGACAATTAAAAAAAACCTTCACACACAAAACGAACTCTTGTGTTCAACACAAAAATGTTTGCCCTGGGCAGGAATGCAACCCAAAGCCTACGGCATAAAAGCAGGGCCACTACTAACCGTGTCAACAGGTCAGTCAACAAACAATCGATCCAAGAACAGATTTTCACTCACAGATTCTGAGAAAAATGCAAAAATTAGCGAAAAACGTAAAACCGCGCGAATACGCTCCGTTTTAACACGCGCAATCAGTCCTTTGTTAGAATTAGAAAGGGAGGTAATTTGGCTCTTATCAGCCCCTTAAACTAGCCTGTTCGCCAAAGACCATTTACTTATATATAAGTACTAGCCCATCGGCACGTTACAATGTCCCCAATTCGTTGGTCCGAAATCTGACGTTTAGGACCAACAAATGTCAGTCGTTGTCAGTCATATTGTCAACATTGGATGCAAATAAACTTACCAACAAAATGTTGTTCTTCGTTGAAGAAACAATATACTCTTTTTATTATTATTGTTATTTCTTATTATTGTTTTTGACTATAATCCAATTAATGAAACTGAAAAACCAGGCCTAAATCACATATAAACAGTAAAAAGTTTGTTTTGTTTTTTCCCGCCATATTATTTCCGTTCCGTGTATTTAGTACCGACCGAAGTACTACACAACGTAGTTCACGCGATTTTTCAAAGATGGCGCTATTTTTTCTTGTATGGGGAAATTTTGAACCGCTTGTTCCCAAGACCCTATCTTGACTATATAAATCTATGCCAAAGACTGTTGGCGCAGTAGGTACCTAATTCCTACCTTCAAAGCCACAGGACGAAGGTTCGAACACCGCCCAGGACAAACACTTATGTGATGAATGTGTATAGTCTCTGATACCCATAGTTCACACTTTACCTAATTTGGAATCAGATGACCGTGTGTGTGTTTCCTATATTTTCTCTCCCATATTTTATATCATCTGTTTCCTACAGAAGAAGATTTGCCTTCGACGATTCCATCTGACCTTATATCAGAATGCATGAGTTGCGGTCGGGAACTTACCCGCGCGGCGAACAAACGAGCGAACCAGCTGGTCAAAAGCGGCATCAGTCTGGAAGCCTGCTCCCCAGCCATGCACCATTTCTTCTCGTCTGCACCGCCCTATGAGGTGAAAAAGGCTGCGCAAGCCTCGCAGGAAATGCTGGCTGCTACTAAACTGCTGCAGATGAAACTTTGCAATGGGTAAGTTAAATTAGCAGCACAGGTATTAGGGCTTTCACATAGTAAAGAGACCGTCCGAAGAACTTGAAGAAGTACCACCCCCTTGTTTATTTCGCTATACGTAAAACAATACAAGCACAGAGCTGTATCGAAAAGTTAAGTAACGTACTTAGGTACCTACTTTATACCATAGGTACATAACGAGTTAAGAACAAGAACAAAGGCAAAATGTCGGTCACGGCACGAGGAGTGTGCAGAGTGAGCATTTTGTTTACAGTTTTATTTGCTAAGTGTGACCCTAACGGAAGCAAGAAGTAATATTTTGCTAGCGGGACCTTTTGCGTCTGAATGATACCAATATACCTACTAGTAAGGAGATCCAACAAGGCATACCTTGCACAAAACCTGCTGGGATGAAACGTGGCACAATTCAAGTACCTAAACACAGTGGCGGCCTTACCCATTGCGAGGCTCCGGGCGGCAGGTCTTTGCGAGGCCCTTTGTCCTTCGTGAAAAGTATGTGAAGCGAAAGTAGGTCTGGTTGTTTGGTATAGGTATTTTTCATGTTTGAGGAGAAATGATAAGGATATACAAATAAAAAAAATAGTTTTAAAATATTTTACATTGAAAGTTTCACAAAATTAACAAATACAAAGATGATAAATTTCAAAATTGATGTTTGCGGCTTTTCCTAAGACTAAAATCTTTAATTAAAGCACAATAATCCCACGAATTAGCTACGTCATTTTCGATTGAAAGAATAGCAAGGGCTGAAAGCCGATCTTGTGTCATCGAATTCCTCAAATATGTTTTAATAATTTTAAGCCTCGAAAAACTCCTTTCAGCAGACGCAACTGTAACCGGTGTGGTAGCAATAATTCTCAGGACTATTTCGATAGTGGGGTAAACTTCAGTTAATTTTTTTTCTCTTATGTATTTCAGCACCGAGATAATGTTCTCGTTTCCTTCATACACACGGATGAACATATTCAGTTCTTCGTACAATTCATGTCCATCAATATCACATGATTCTCCTACTGTCATCATAGTTTGCAAGTCGCTGCATTGCTTTAAAAGTTCACTATCACTAATTTCCTTTAACTTTTTTATATTATACATGAAACCAAATATGCTCTCATGATGTTTAAGAGCCTCAAACCTAGGATGGCAGCTTGCGCGCACATTGTAGTTTATTTTGAAAATTTCTTCCGCATTCAATTCATGAGCTTCATCTTCCCCTTCATAATCAAAATGCCTTTTTTTACGTCGTCTTCTGACATCTTTGAATTCTCTGGTCAATATCATTTTCCTCTGCTATTTCTCTCGCTGTTACAAGGGATGACTGAAAACCATTTTCTCGATAATTATCGAGCCAATTTGTGAATGCGTCTAGGTGTTGTAAAGCCACATCTAAGTGCATGTTTTCGCTTTGCCACATTTTACTTATAACATTTATCTTTGTAAGAATGTCATACCATATGACAAGTGACACTACAAATTCGTAGGTAGTTATTTCCTTATGGCATTAACTGACCAACTGACAATCTGTTGTATTTTCGGCTAAATCCTTTAAAGCATCACATATATCGCTTAGTTGGTATTTAACAGCCTTCACTGATTCTACCCTGCACTCCCATCTAGTTTCAGAAAGTGGTTTTAGCGATAACGATTTTACATGAGCATTTAAAATAGCCCACCTCTGACTTGAACCGGTAAACAGAGTGTACAATCTTTGTAGCAAACCAAAAAAGATTTTGCTTTGACACAAGACGATGCTGCGTCTCCTAGAATTAGGTTCCAGCTGTGACTTCCACAAGGTACAAAATAAGCAAGTGGATTAATTTAAAGAATACGTTTTTAAACACCACTTTTTTCACCACGCATATTGGCACCGTTATCATATCCTTGGATTCTGCAGTTTTACAATGATATACCTAACTGTTAACTAACCTTATTTTAATTAACCGTTATGTTATAACCGTAATAAGTAATTAAGGATCAAAAGTTTAAAAATATATATATATATAGTTAAAAAAAATATATTTTTTTAAATTTGCTTGGGTTGTTGCGCGAGGCCCCTGCAAGAGCGAGGCCCCGGGCGATTGCCCCGTTCGCCACCCCCTAAAGCCGCCCCTGCCTAAACACTTAGGTAACATTATGAGAAGCGGTGCTCCCTGGCAGGACATGACAGATTCGCACAGTGGGGCATAATGTCGAAAATGTGTCGTGTTTTACTAGGTCGATAGTTGTATATTTTGAACCGAAATAGGTAGCAGGTTGAAAATTTCACAGGATATGTGTTTTTTAAAAACACTAAAAAATAATAAAACTAAAAAAAAATTAAAATAAGGGCGATCGCCATACTAGAAACGTTTTTTGTTTGTTTTTGCTCTGTCGTCAGAACGGTTATTATTTTGAGCGTCGGACTTGGTATGAAATATCTTAGATTATGAATAACGGCAGCTTACTTGAAATATAGTTCACTAAAATGTCAATAAATTGACATAAGTATATTGATTGACTGACTGACGCCGACCCGTAACCGCTTTAGCTATACGTTCAAAATTGTGTGTGCTAATTTAATGCAAACCACAAACACCATATCAGAAAGGATTTTCCAAAAGTCGTCCTCCAAGGATGTGAATTAAGGGATGACAGTTAAAGCTAAGTAAAAAAGAACCGGCCAAGTGCGAGTCGAACTCGCACACCGAGGGTTCCGTACCACCACATAATCATAATTGTATTAGTTGAAATTTCAGTAAGTTAATGTGCTAGATTTTTTGAGTCCGACACGCGCTTGACCAAATTTTATTATTTGTTGTTATTTTATAGCTTATGCACTATAAACATACCAATTTTCAAGTTTGTAAGTGTTCCCGTTTTTAAAATAGAACTAAAACAAAAATCGCCTCCACGACCATCCAACTTGACCCCTCTCTTATATGAATGTTCTTGAAACGGGAGCTCGCCACAATTGGTTCCCATTAGTTGTGAGAAAAGTTGTAATATTTAATGATTTCAGACCTTTCCCATTATTTGTACTGTGAGACCTACCTTCTTGCCAAATTTCATAATTTTAGGTCAACGGGAAGTACCCTGTAGGTTTTGCTTTTTTGCATAAATGTATGGAAATGAGGACATAAAATGCCATATCTTTTGATTGCGTCGTTGTAAAAATTGAAATTTTCAGATCTTGTGTGGTTCATGGATCCTAATATATGGTATTAATTTCAACCTTATACCTTTACCCGTTCGTGAGATAAAGGGTCTTGACAGACAGACAGACGGACAACAAAGTGATCCTATAAGGGTTCCGTTTTTAGGGTTCCGATACCAAAATGGTAAAAAAAAGGAACCCTTATGGTGCCGCTCTGTCTGTCTGTCTGTCTGTCTGTCCGTCTGTCTGTCACACCTCTATATCTCAGCAACCACTTACGCTATCGAGCTGAAATTTGGAATAGTTTTAGAATATAGTTGCCCAACTTAATTGCACATGAAAATTTTTTGAAAAAAGTATGATTATTAATGTAAAGGGGGCCAAAATAGGGGGGGCCAAATTTCAAATTGTCGCTACTAGGTCGAGTGGGGTATCATATGAAAGGGCTTTACTTGTAAATTTTAAAATATACTTTGTATTTTTTTAAGTTTCTTAGTTTTCAAGTTATGATGAAAAATGTCAAAAAAAATACCATTCCCCCCCCCTTATCTCCGAAGTTTGAGTAAGGGAAAATACTGTGCGTCTCTGTCGCGTCCTGCCGGGGAGCACCACTCCTTATATGTTACCTATAAGTGTTCACTTGAATTGTGCCAAGTTTCATCCCAGCAGGTTTTGTGCAAGGTATCCCATACAAGCTCGGCCTTGGATCTCCTGCTTTAGCAGATGGAATAATAAAATATTAATGTGAGCAGGATATCATTGTATTCATGAACTCCCTCAGGATAACGCATGCCTAACTGCCAGGATCGTTGTTTTCTCACAAGCACTAATTAAAAAAAAATACTTTCAGCGCCAACGTGACACCAAATACGTTCATGTCTTTCCTGGAGAACCAAGTGATCCGCGTGAATGATGCCAGCTGCTGCCAGCCGGTCACCCTGGCTTGCAAGAAGAGGGATCAGTACCGCTCGGTAGATGGTACTTGCAACAATCTGAGACATCCCGGCTGGGGGAGAAAAGGTGCACCCATGACCAGGATTGCTAATCCGCGGTATGCTGATGGTAAGTTGAGAACACACGCACTATGTTGTGTGAAGAGGGACCGTACTGCTCAATACTGATCACTGTTGTAACAATCAAAAACTTAACTCCGTGTTCAAAATTCGCCATCACTATCAGCTGATTCACTTTCTATGGAAAGTTGCATTTTATGTAGATACCCCTATTTATACATAATATGCTCTGGGAAAATCATGGGCACTGATAGCACTGGGCAGATTCACATCTTTTGCTTGGTCCAATGGCTCCAATGCCTTATGAAATAAGCTGAAACTTTTAAACGTCTAGAACGTTCAAAACCCTTTGTAATTTGCTGTTACTTTCCTCCCTTCTTTTCTTTTCTCCCACCCTTCTTCTCCCCAGGGATCTACGCTATGCCAGTAGCAGTAAGCGGACGTCAACTGCCGAACGCCCGTGTGTTGTCCACGCGGCTGTTCTCTGACCAGCCGATACCCAACCGTCTTCTCACGTACATCAACATGCAATGGGGGCAACTCGTCACACATGACCTCGTGTTCCAGGCTATGGAAGTCACAGGTATCCGCTGTTGTTTCAAATATTAGAGAAGGTATTATGCGAATGTAAGTAAGTTTTCTGTTATAAGTGAGGTTCTTGCGGTGGTAAACGGTGCAGGAGAGATGGCAAACTTGCCGCGTCGCCGAGAATATGATCATGATTTTTGAGGGATTTTAGGTCGCCATTCCAACCCAGTGGCTTTTGCCTACGGCTCAGCGGCTTCAGTATAGAGCGATTTTAGTGTGACAAGGACAACCTATAAGTGCATCCAAAGAGATTGGAACCTAGCTGCGCTCGAGCGCATCTGCCTTGCTCACTCACTCCCTTTAATGACGTCATCGCTCTCCCGTCCCGCGGTCCGCTACCGTAACGACTTTCTCTGTTAAAAGCGTCATGTCATCTAATTTCAGATGAAGGTGGTATCCAATGCTGCCTCAGTAACGGCGCAGATGTGCTGCCCCAACAATGGCTAAACGACAAGTGTATCCCGATCTGCGTACCCGACGACGACCCCTTTTATAAACACCACGGAGTCAGGTGCCTCAACTTTGTGAGGAGTGTCACCACGCCAAGAGACGACTGCAGCTTAGGACATGCTGAACAAGTAGGTACACCATAAAGCATTCCAACAAGATAATGATGAGAAGGAAAGACTTAGGTAACTTTTAATGATTCTGTTTCGTGGGTTTTAAGAGTACATAGAAACACACTTACCTACACACAAGGATTGAGAATTGGTTCTTTCTAAAGTTTCTAGATGAAGTTCTTTTTAATCATTATTCACTTGCCCTGTTCCCAATTTATATTCATTCACTCTTACTTCTCAGTTATCACTCTTTTAGTCATATATTATGAAGGTCACCCTCGTCCATACCGCTAATCCTTTTACTCTCTCTTTTTCTCTTCACAGATGAATACAGTAACCAGCTACCTGGATGGTTCACCAATATATGGGTCAGACAAGAAGCTGTCTTCCAAGCTCCGCAGCAAGTCTGGAGGGAGACTGAAAGAGGAGAAGAGGAAGTACTCAAGAAAAGGATTTCTACCCTCCGTAGATGATAAGTCAGCTGTTTGTGACTTGAGGAATATGTCTGAGCCTTGTTATCTTGCAGGTATGTATGTTCCGTTCTGGCTGAGAAAAAGTCCTGTACCAATTATTTTCACATTTTAAGGTCACATCACATCAAGCTTGTTAGCGTTTCGACTGGCAACTTTAGTTGGTGGTACAATACACAGAAGAACGCTGCCGGCCATGCCCCAGTTTGGGATCCCCATTCTAACGAGATTCGGAAGAAATGTGATGGCTGGGTCTTAGCTGACACCTCAAAGATATTTGTTAGCCGGCACCAGAAGAATATCTTAGCACTATTCTTTCCATCAGTTGCAGAAACATCTAAATTAAATTAAGCCTCTCTTAAATCTGATGCTGAAACTTTCTGTTTTCACATGGAGAAGTCGGAGATAGCTCTGTTTTAGGGCTTAGGGGAATTTTTTGAAGATAAGGAGATTGTGTTTCAAACTCCCAACGGCCAATGCGTCCTGTACGGATTTATTGTGACCACCAACTTTGTAGACGATTTTAGACACTAAAGACAAAAATATATCTAGCTAGCTATGACTATGACCCAGCTAGATTAAAATGACATCAGCCGTGTTAAAGCAAGACAGAGCGGTGCACAAGATATTGGAGCGACAGAAAGTATAGCTCCATTCCTGCTCTTACGCATAGCTCTGTCATGTCCTGATGTCAATCTAATCAAGCTAGGTAGGTACTAGTGGATTTAAATAATCTTAGTGTAACTGTTTGTTCTCGCAGGTGACAGCAGAATCAACCAAACTCCAACTTTAGCGCTCCTTCAGACCCTGCTTCTTCGCGAACACAACCGCGTGGCTGACATCTTGAAAGATTTGAACCCCACGTGGACTGATGAGAAACTCTACCAGGAGTCCAGGCGCATTGTCATCGCAGAGATACAGCACATCACTTACCAAGAGTGGCTGCCGATGAATTTCGGTAAGATGATACAAGGCGTATTTTTTTAATTCAAATAACTCAAGGCGTACATTCCTTGAGCTGAACGAAGACATATTGTCCAAGAAACATAAGTCGAAATACGAAACAAAACTTTTGACCTCCCATACAAAATGCGCTATCAGCTGGTGCAGTTTCTACGAGAGGTCAAAAATTATACCTATTCGTATTTCGCACTTTCTTGGGCCATGTTTTCGTTTAGCGCAAGGAATGTATATGTCTTGAGTTGTTCGAATACAAAAAATACACCTTGTACAAGGTGATCCGATCTGCGTTGGCAATAACTTAGTACATTTTACAACGGAAGGAGTGTACAAAAAACTATTTTATTAGAATTTTTACAATTATCCACCTCTTCACTTATCTCACTACGGCTCCTATTTAGTCAGGATATACAGTGGTATACTCCGGACACTACATACAACGAGCACGAATTTAAAATTTGAAGGTCGCGTAGGCTCGCTTATTCAGTACAAAAGCACCAAGAGAATCGCGAATCTCTTGGCGGGTGCGCACGGGGGTGCGGGGTGGATTGCGGGCGGGGGGTGCAGAGTGTCCGTTTTGTATGATATCCTAGTACTTTATTCTGTGCTTGGGCCACAACCTGACTAAAATATATTGTGATGGAGTATAAAAAGAGTTTCTTTGATTCAACAGGCGACAACTACCTTCGCTACTACCGGATCTCACCATCAACTCTCTACAGCCACGACTACAGTGAAGAAGTCAACCCTGGGGTTCTCAACAGCTTCGCGACCGCAGCGTTCCGGTTCATGCACTCTATTGTACCCGACTCCATCATGACTTGTCCGGCCTCGTACCAGACTGGGTACTTGTACAAGTAAGAATTTAGATATAGGGTAAAGTGTGTCTCACTAAATTCTTTGATATCAAAATGATAATTATCGCCTTATTCCGTTTCTACCAATGTGGATTTTAAGAAGGTTACCAAAAGAAGAAAATTTTACAAGGGCACTGGTTTTTACACGGAGCACACTGCCATCTGATCTCAGCAACTCGGAGAGCAAACCAGACCCAATCCTCAATTATCTTTGCCAGATTAATGGCCAACCTAGCTTTCTGTGTTTCTGTTTTGACATTACGACTAAATAAAAAATGCAGTGGAGTGGAGCTAAGATAGGTTCCTACTGCCTTGGGGCAAACTTCCGTTATAATTTGTACTAGGATCATTCCGTTATAAAGCGGAATAGACAACCTCAAGTAAAACTTGAAAAAGCTCTTTAGCAAGCATTCTCCACTTACACTTTCAAACTGGAAAGTTGCTTTTTAACTTGATTTCAGACTCAGCGACCACTACATGAACCCGAGCCTTCTAGAAAGTTCTCCAACCTCCTTCGAGGACCTCCTCCGCGGTATCCTCACACAAAGCTGCGCGCAATCCGATCCCTACTGCACGGGAGAAATCACCAACCTCCTGTTCAAGTCTTGCAACAAATGGGGCATGGATTTAATTGCTATGGATATTCAGAGAGGAAGGGACCATGGACTGGCCAGTTATAACGAATACAGGTAGGTAAGGTCTTTGTAAGGTGCAATCTGATCCCTACTGCACGGGAGAAATCACCAACCTCCTGTTCAAGTCTTGCAACAAATGGGGCATGGATTTAATTGCTATGGATATTCAGAGAGGAAGGGACCATGGACTGGCCAGTTATAACGAATACAGGTAGGTAAGGTCTTTGTAAGGCGCAATCTGATCCCTACTGCACGGGAGAAATCACCAATCTCTTGTTCAAGTCTTGCAACAAATGGGGCATGGATTTAATTGCTATGGATATTCTGAGAGGAAGGGACCATGGACTCGCCAGGCATAACCAATAGGTACAGGTAAGGTCTTGGTAAGGTAATCGACGACATAGCCTGCGACAGTGGGAAGAGCACATCGCTCGAAGAACTAGTCACTGATGGTGTAAAACGATTCTGTGGTAGCCACGGATCTGAAAACAGTGGGCAGGACCACCCACAAGTTGGTCTAACGATCTGGTTAAGAACCATGGATATTATGGTTCTGCCTGCGGTTCTGCAATAATCCTTTCTTATTTCCTTTCAGAGACATTTGTGGTCTTCGGAGAGCAAGAACGTTTCAAGATTTGGCAGGAGAAATACCTCAAGATGTAAGTCCTCGTTTTTAAGAGCATTTATGCAGGACAAATTTGTTCTTCTGGGAGTCGCGTCTTGCGACCACACCATGGTCTTGAGACGTAACGCAAACCGGCGGCGCTGCGGCGAGGCCGATAGAACCTACCCTACCTAAACCTTCAGGGAGACTAGAGGTCCAGCAAAAGTCCTCGACTAGGCAGGGAGCTCCCCCGAGAATTTCGCAACAAAAATGCGTGGATATATTTTTATGGGGATGTACCACAATAAACAACGCTTGTTAGCGTTGCGGCTAACGTACTGGAACGCGGTGGTGGTTTGTTCGCAGTATAATTGTGGTACATACAATACGAAGAAAAACGCTGCCCATCATCCAGCTAGAAGAAGATTTTATTCATCTTTGCAACACCTATGGAAAGAGATGATGGCACCACACTGGCTACAAACTGGGCGTGAACAAGGGCTAATTGCTATTGACCAAAGAAGACTTGTATATCACGGAAATGTTTTTTGTTTTCGGGATTTTAGGCCGCAGCTCTTAAAATTTGAAAAAATGTTGGAATTTCAGCGCATCAACGCCCTGGCTCAACTGTATGAGTCGGTAGATGACATTGACCTATTCGTGGGTGGTGCTATGGAGCGGGAGGTAGCGGGTTCGATCCTCGGCCACACCTTCCAATGCATCATTGCCGAGCAGTTCTATAGGACGAGAATCGGAGACAGATTCTTTTATGACAACAGCGAGATGCCGCATTCTTTCACATCTGGTAAGTTTGGCCTAAAATAACCGGTCAAGTGAGAATCGGACACGCGCCCTAAGGGTTTCGTATTCATCCACCATATCATATTTTTCAAGCTTTTGCCTTTTGATTTTAAAAACTCCGTGTCCACTCTGACCTGATCTCTCTTTAATATTAATGTATTTGAAACGGCAGCTCACCTTAATTGGTTATGATTACTTGCGAGAAAAGTTGTAATTTTTAATTATTAGACTTTTTCCTTTGCTTGTGCTATTTTTGCCAAATTTCATAATTCGCAAAGGAAACTTATATGTAAAGTACCTTGAAACTTTAAGGATCATTAAAGATAAATAAAAAATACCAATTTTTTTCGGCCATAAATGACGAAGTTTTAAAAAAAAAATCGTTTTCGTCAAATATCGATAGGTCGTATATCAGAATGTAATGATTAGTCATTGCCTATCATAAAAAAAACTAACAGCTGTATAAACCGACCACAGACTACTTAGAACAGTTATCAGTTTTTTTTTTAGACTGGCCATGGCTACGTTTCATTCTGCCATACGGGATAATCTATATTTGACAAAAACAAAATAAATTTTTAACTTTATTATTCGCCACCGAAAAATATTCGTATTTTTTATTTTTACTTATTGACCTTATCCCTGTCTATGAGCCAAGTTTCGAGGTACCTTACACATACGTTTCCTATGCGAATTCTAGGTTAACGGAATTTTTTTTATCATTTTGTTTTCAGAGCAACTACAAGAGATAAAGAAAGCGTCGATGGCTCGGCTCATATGCGACAACTCTGACGTCCACTACGTCCAAAAGAAGGCTTTTGAAATGGAGTCAGCATATAACCCTAAATACCATTGTGATGACTACATCGCTATACCCAAAGTCGATCTTACAGCTTGGAAGAGCAAATAAGTAATAACAAACTAATGTCATTTAAAGTGGTTACAATAAATATATTTTTATGACATTTAGACACTATTATTTTAAACAGATAAAGAGGATGAAATGTTCAACTGAGCTATCACGTCCATCTGCTTGAGGACGCGAAAGTCAGATCAGTCAAATACATTTTTGTAACTCAATACATAGGTCATGATTTCACTATAGTAAGGGTGATGAAGGACAAATTTATATATAATTTGCTCATGTCTGCCTCTTCGACTGATGATAAGCATCCTCTAGAAGATACAAAAATTAATGGCGGACATCCACACCCCTGCGTTTTTGAGGAATTAAGTTTAAACTATTTTGAAATTTGACAATGAAATGTACACCTGGTAGACTATGACTATCTGATTAAATACAATGTATAAAACCCCAGAAAAATGGTCTGCCACCATAATAGCCCTGCGTCGTAAAGTTGCAGCGCTTCAAAATACAAAAATTCACTACTTCGTCCCGTGATAATGCAGAGCCCTGCATGTCTGCCTCTTCGATTTTCTACATCTTCATAAGTATTTTAAACAGGAGCCACAAAGGCAGACAAAAAAACATTATTTAGTATCTTATTTTAATTTGTTTTGCTTTAAAAAACTTGTAACGATCAAATCGATTCGTATTGAGCTGATCTATCATCCCTATTAATATGAATCATGATCAAATCATATACCCAAAATGCAGCCAGCACCCTAACTACTATGGGTGGGTTGCTCCATATAACGAAATATACGGGTTCTTGCTCTCTTCAAAGTGTAACAGAAAGGGTATATCAACCCTGAAAGATGTGATTCTGCTCATGAAATTGAACAACTTTCCATAAAGTAAACAGGTCGAATACAGAAAAAAAATTTGACCTCCCTTAGAAAATAATTAAAAAGCTGATAGCGTATTTTGTATGGGAGGTAAAAAAAAATTCTTTTATTTGTACTTTAGGGAAAGTTGTTTAATTTAATATGCAGAATGACATCCTTAAGAATTTGTATAGGTACCCTTTCTTTTACACCTGGTATAGGGTAGAGAGAGCAAAAGGCTTAGGTATATTCGGCAACCCACCCCAAGTATTTAACGCCCTTTTTGTGCACTCTCAGAAAGTTTACATTATTCTTATAATTTATTATAATTGGGGTATATTGAGTTATTCGATGGTTATTCAAACGAGAACTGCCGCGTTTGAAAGGTTTTGTATTTGCGACACAATAAATTTACTTCTTTAAATGGCGTCACCTCTGCACTGACTGATATCATCTTTAAACAATGTATTAAAAAAAGAATTAATTTAAAATACAATTTATTTGTAAGAGATACTTAGGTATAAACAAAAAAAAATCTTGGTCCTAATGCTATCACAGTAAACTAAAACTAAATTTAATTGCATGATATTTAACAACTTAACACGGACTGTTAAGATAGCAGAATTTTTACAACTCTTATATCATAGTTAACTTTTACGATATAAAATGTCATATATTACTGTACTATTATTTTGTAAAAACCCTGTTTCCATAATATCTACCTTAAAATATTATGCTTAGCAGTATTGCTTAGTAAAGATTTTTGTATTCAAACTCGACGCCGACCAATCCTACTATAAAACGCGAAAGTTTGTAAACATGAATGGATGTACTAGCTTTCCGCCTGCGGTTTCACCCGCATTAAATGCGTTTTCCCGTGGGAATGAAGTGTTTTCTCGCGGTAAAAAGTAACCTATGTGCTATTCTAAGACCTAACCTATAATATGTGCCAAGTTTCATTAAAATCCATTCAGTAGTTTTTGTGGGAAAGAGTAACAAACATCCATCCATCCATACTTACAAACTTTCGCGTTTATAATCATTTACTTATATATAAGTACTAGCCCATCGGCACGTTACGATGTCCCCAATTCGTTGGTCCGAATTCTGACTCTGAATCTTGAATTTAGGACCAACAAATGTCAGTCGTTGTCAGTCATATTGTCAACATGGATTGCGAATAAACTTAGTAAGCTGCCGTTATTCATAATCTAAGAAACTTACCAACAAAATGGAATGTTCTTAGTTGAAGAAACAATATACTCTTAATTATTATTGTTATTTCTTATTATTGTTTTTGACTATAATCCAAGCAAGCACGTAGAAACAAAACCAGTGTAAGGCGCTGCTGGTTCATCTTACACTGGTTTTGTTTCTACGTGCTTGCTGCCGTGCGTACAAATTATTTGTTTGTTTGTTTATTTAAGTAAGTAGTCGTTAGCACTTATTGATTATCTTTTGAAAACCTATAATTGGCTTTATTCTCAAAGTATTTTTTAAAATGTTAAAACTTTAGTGCATAAGCTGTTGGTTTTGTCAAAAATAAAAATTAAAAAAATAAAAATTAATGAAACTGAAAAACCAGGCCTAAGTCACATATAAACAGTAAAAAGTTTGTTTTGTTTTTTCCCGCCATATTGTTTCCGTTCCGTGTATTTAGCACCGACCTAAGTACGTTTTGTACGTTTTTACGTGAAAGAGTAACAAACATCCTACTTATTAATATTATAAACATAGATTTATATAGTCAAGATAGGGTCTTGGGAACAAGCGGTTCAAAATTTCCCCATACAAGAAAAAATAGCGCCATCTGTGAGAAATTGCGTGAACTACGTTGTGTAGTACTTCGGTCGGTACTAAATATAAGGAACGGAAATAATATGGCGGGAAAAAAACAAAACAAACTTTTTACTGTTTATATGTGATTTAGGCCGGGTTTTTCAGTTTCATTAATTGGATTATAGTCAAAAACAATAATAAGAAATAACGATAATAATAATAAGAGTAAATTGTTTCTTCAAATAAAAACATCCATTTTGTTGGTAAGTTTATTTGCATCCAATGTTGACAATATGACTGACAACGAGTGACATTTGTTGGTCCTAAACGTCAGATTTCGGACCAACGAATTGGGGACAGAGTAACGTGCCGATGGGCTAGTAAGTAAATGGTGGTCATACATTACAATCAGTCAGTCAAGTTCAGTGAACAATCAATCATCCCCTGTTTTCCTACCCTTAGGGTTGGATTTTTTTTCAAATTTATATGGGACCAACTTCGGGGTATACCCTTTCCAATAAAAAAAGAATTATCAAAATCGGACTACTCTGTAAAAAGTTATGCGTGGTCATACATAAAAAAAATAAAAAAAATATACGCGTCGACTTGAGAGCCTCCTCCGTTTTTTTTTCGTCGGTTAAAATGGTATGAATGTACTCATGATACTGAACAACTTTCTCTAAGGAACATAGGTCGAAATACGAAAATCAAGTTTTGACCTCCCAAGAAACTGCATCAGCTGATAGCGCATTTTGTATGGGAGGTCAAATTTGGTTTTTCGTATTTCGACCTATGTTCCTTGGAAAAAGTTGTTCAGTATCATGAGTACATATATATCTTTTGCTATCAAAACTAATTAAAAGTCACCCTATACTATAGCTTATACATCAGAATAACACATGGGCTACAATTTATAAACCTGCGCAGACGAAATCGCGGTCACCAGCTAGTAAGCTACAAATAAGGTCGCTCGTCTCAGATTGAATGCATAGTTTCAAGCACAGAGCATAGAACTTTGGCGCGCCCCGCTACCAGAGACGGCAGTAATAATTACACGCAAATATGCTGCCCAGCGGCCACCAGTTCCTAATTGCGCGTTGTGGAGTATACATTATCAAAAATAGCGAAAGAAATGCCAAATGGTCTAAAAATCTAAGTAAAAACGTAAATAAACAATATTTTGGTGTATCTATATCACAACTAAGTAATTTAGAGAAATTCTTAGCAGTTTGACTTTAGGTTGTCTCGGAACACAAAACCTCAAACTTGCAGGAGCCGTGAATAATCAGTACAATAGTGAGGAAATGGTATGCGTAAACGGGTGGCGCCCCCTGACACGCTTGGTTTGTATGGCAAGTGTTGACCATGCCGCCTCTTGTAGCGGTGAGCGCGCAACCATTAGTCACAGTAAATATATAAGTTAAAGCAGTATGGAAACTCCTAACAAACTGTTGAAACAGTTTTGCGGGGCATTGTTTTATTGTATTTTTAATATTTATTAAGTGTAATAATTTAATAAATAATAAATAACGTAAATAAAAAAAAAAAAACAAAAGAAAAACGTCGAAAAGCGACACACTCCCACATGCGCATACCGCTACAGGAAAATAATCAGTTTTCGCACTGAAGTCAGTCGTGGGTCCGCGTCGTCGATTCAAGCAGTCAGGTTTTTCATTCCATGACAAGTAATTATTGTCGTACTTTTCTCATTTCAAAAATTCTGGGTAACAACCCTGACGCTCCGACGCACCATAGTTCTGTTTTCAAAAAAAGGGCCGAGTTTCCATACTGCTTTAGCTTATAGAGTTACTTTGATTCAGTGCTCTGTGGTTTCAAGAATCACAGCGTTTTCCCTAACTCCGGATTTTGTTCTTAACACTAAACTTACCAAACTAACGTCATATCAAAAGGTTCCTATTCCCTTGGCGGTCTTTCCCCAACAACTCCGCAACCTTTACATGGAAGTTGCTCCAAGTTACGGAGCTATTCATAATCTGTGAGAGGCCGCTGGTACCAGGTTTGACGAGCCGCTCAAAGAACGGCCGTTTGTACAGACGATGGGCCTCGGCTCGCTGGTCGTCGGTAACTCGGCGGTCGTCCAAGTGGTTTAGAGATGGAAACTGGGAGATGACGAATAGTCTGTAAAGAAGTTATTTATTTTTGGATGGGATCAAAATTCTACTTTCTATACCTATCTATTTAATAAATCTTTACAAACAACTTTCCCGAATAAATGACATGAAAACATAAATTCCTTGTCTGGTGATCGACAAATTTTGTATGGGAAGACGAAATTATTTTTTCAAGTAAAATTTATTTTTCTCTTGAGGAAATTTACTGCTTACTGGGATTTTAAAGCAAAACGATTAAGAGGTCGGACCAGACGCAGCTTGTATCTTGCGCCGCGTAATAGCGTAAGATACGCAGCTCACTAGCAAAATTCTTAGCGTAACTTGCGCGCTGGTGTGAACAGAACGGTTTGTCAAAATTCTATGAAACGTAACGTCAGCGCGTAACGCGGGGCAAGTTGCGTCGCGCAAGATGCGTCTGATCCGACCCTAAACTTTCATGTATATAAATAGATAAATAATAATACAACATTTTTATTTACCTACATGCATCCACGAGTGTGTGAAACTTAGTGCTACAACAACAATGATAATGATAACTTATTGACTCCTGTCTAGACCGATTTTGATAAAGTTATTTTGGTCTTATGAATTGTAGTAAATTTTACGAGCAAGCCATTTAAAATATGTAGTTGGATCAAACTACTAGTAGGAAAGGGAAGGGAAATACAGCAAGAAGATATGATAATTGTGTGTATATTACTGATGTATTGGGAGAAGAATTTAAAAGCAAAAGACTACCTACTGTGATATTCTAAGAAATTTTGGATTTGGAAATTCTGAGGGTATTTTGAAATAGAGAAATTCTTGGGAAATTTTGGCAAAGGGAAATTCAGAGGTCATTTTAGGAAAGTAAAATTAAGGGAACATTTTAAATTCTTTATTAATAATTACACACTAATTTTATTTAGGTACCTAATAATTTTGGTGTCGGATTTTTAAGGCCTAAATTTAGCGGTCATACATGAAAAGCTTATAAATAAGTTTATAGCACTTACCTATATTGCAAGTATTCATAGAAAGTCCCTCCGTTTAGGTAGCTAGGGGCCGCTGGGTTGCCCATTAGGCACAGATGTTGTAGGTTCGGACACGACTCCTTAAGTTTGCCAACCCACGGGTACAGAGATGCAATCTTACAATGGTTTAACCTGGAGAAGGAAATATAAATCCTTATGAGGAAATCCGCAGAAGAACTAAAGTAACCAACATTGAGAATGGACATAGTAAACTTTTTGAAAATGTTGTTATATTTTAAATTTTTCTGATATTTAAGGGCACAATGTCAATAACTCAACTAAAATTAAACAGTAAATGATTTTTTATGCATTAGTTTTAATAAAAATTTTTTCAAAAATATTACCTATACAAATGCGTTTCAGAAAACGTACACCGCCAAACTAGATGGGTCCTAGCGCCACACTAAATGCAGCAGTCCATGTGGTCAAATTTTAAACCAACAAAATATGACGATTACCATCGAAGAAGCTTAGCAAATTCCAAATTCCTTGGTTTTAACACAACTTACCAGAGCAACTTTAGTTGTGGAAGTCGTGGTAAAATACAGCTTTCAGTAATGGCGTTGTGGTCAGCTATTAATGAAGTTAAATGCTTGAAATGCACCAGAGGGTCTAAATTTCTGAAAAATGAATAAACTGAAATAAAAAAATATTAAAACATTTCCAAAATTAGCGCGGAAACGATTGATTAAAGCCTTTATATGGAGTATTGCGCTCTACGGCTGTGAAACGTGGACCCTAACGCAAAGAGATAGAGAAAGGTTAGAAGAATTCGAGAAGAATTTAATGAAAGAAGAAGCATATTAAATACTATTGAAAATAGACGAGGGAACATGTTGGGACATCTAATACGACACGAAATTTTTTTTTAAAACTATCATAGAAGGAAAGTTGAGGGAAGGAGAGGTAGAGGAAGGCCAAGACGTTGCTACATGGACCAGATTAAGGAAAAAGATAAATGTCGTGTCGTATCAGAAAGTCAAACAAGTTGCAGAAGATAGGAAGGCGTGGAAGTTACTCCACCGACAAGAATGTAGCTCTTAAATAAGAAGAAGAAGTTTTTTATGATGATAGCCATTATACCTATCAGACTTTGTAACTCGTATGCCTTTTTAGTATGTAACTAAGGCAAAAAAGGAGAAAATGGAAGGCAAATAACGGAAACTAATGGAAAATAATGGGTAAGTGAGTTTCTGAAGTTTGACAATGGAATTATCTGAGGGTATTTTGAAAAATATAAATTCTTGGGACATTTTGAGAAAGGAAAATTCTTTGGATATTTTGGTATGGTGAAATTCTGGGGTCATTTTGGAAAAGGAATATTCTGAGAACATTTAAAATGCTTACATTTAAAACCTTTATTTCTATAATCTTAGAAAATTAAATAGGTACTCACGGAATCTTATTGTGACTGATGTCTAGGTATTTGATATGGTCTGAGAATCGTTCCACAATCGTTCTAGGGATCTCATACAGGTTCTCATAGGCCAGAGTAAGCTTTGTGGAGTCATCCTCACTTTCTGCTGCACCTTCGGAAGTTCTGGATAAAAGTTCCTAAGTTAGCCGGCTCAGCACAAACTCCCAGATAAAAATATATCTAAGTCCACATATTGCTTTTTGACTTTTAATGTATGAAGCAAACTTCACAAAAAGGTATTTGACCTTAGATATAATTAAGGTATTGTGCTGAGGCTGCAGAGTTCACAAAAGAGTTTGCGTTATGACAACAAAATAAAAACCTCAAACTTATTTAAAGTGTTAAAAATGTGGATATTTCTGACTACTGTATATAAAACGATAGTCTAAGCATTTTCCTGTGTCGGTATTTTCGTTACAAATATGTACCTCCTGTAACTGAAGATAAGCAAAATGTTTGTTAACAAAACGTCACTCTTTTGTGAACTCTATAATTATCGGTTAACAATTACATAATCCAACAAAAGGTAAACAAGGGATCTTGAACCACAGGGTACGCAGCAGTGTCCTGCATATTTTACTATCACATTGTGGTCACCACGTTGCCATCATAATGCTAACAAACACCCCTAAAATAAATGTGACCTTTAATGTTACAAAAAAAAATTTACACTAGGTCTTGTCTTACCATAATCACCATGCTTGGTTTGGTTACTTTGTAATTGGTACCTACTAGTAGAATTTTTTTGTGCAGTGGCAAAAGTCGTAGAACAAAAGTTGTTGTTAAGACCACACTTATAAGCGGCAAACAGATATTGTTCCAAAAATTAACCAAACACTTAAGCTGTCCTCCGGCCTAGGATCCCTATGTCACTTCCATGGGAAGAGATGTGATGGTACCATACTATTCTTAGCTTAGACTATATAATACTAACGTAAGAGATTAATAGGGCCGGGTTCCAAAACGGGTAATATTTACTGTTTGACAGCAGTCTGTCTCAACCACACATAAGGACGTCATATAAAGCTATCCTGCTGTCAGGGTAAGTTCTCACCGTTTTGAAACACGCCCTGTGTAGAAATTATAACTTACAAGGTTAGCAAGTCTGGAGGTATAGGTGTATCAGACATATTCGTCACAGAATCAACTAGAATTGTCCTCGATACATCCACGGTTAATATACCTTCGTCACTCCTGAAAATATAGAAAAAAGTTAAAACTAACAAAAAAGTTTCAAAGTTTTGTTGAACTTTTGTTCGAAAATAACCTTGCTGACTGTACACTTACTAAGAAAATGTTTTTTATTTTACCAAAGGATAAACACCAGCTACTTTGTTTTTTTTTCTATGCCTAATAAACTCAGTTCCTAATAAAAATAACAGGAAAAACAACAAAAACAAGCGACGCTACCACAGGTTGCTGCTGCACATAAAAAAATGTTGCCATATGATAAGATTAGATAAAATTGGTAGTTTTAAGATAACAGATATAAGTGTTGAGATAACGCACAACAAGCAAGCAAGTGAAGCTAGTGAGTGGTGGCTGAAAGAAAGAAAATATGTTGCGATGCTTTACTCACCTATGCACAATTGGATCACTACTATCCATGACATGAGTGATTGCATTAACTCATTAATTCACCTTAAATCAAATCTTTTATCACATAGGACGTATTTATTAAAATCACCTGAGTATTTATTTATCTGTCAGTTGAATGCTAGCAATCGGCACATACTCAATGCAAACAAAACAAATATAGGTCAATTTATAAAAATGTAATGACACACAATTAAAAACTCACAATGAATTCCATCACTTAAAGATTTATACTAAACGAAGTCAAAGCTACTTTTATAACAAGTAAATTCATGTAAAAATAATTGTACATTTTTTGTTTTTGTTATATTATAAATACAGAAATTATCTGTTCCTAATAGTAATATGGCAACACACACAGCTGACTGGTCTTAGACTTAATACTAACGTTGACTGGTTGTCAATTTGACAGTTTTTATCACGTTGCCATTGCTGATTTGTGAGGAATTACTCAAAATGCGGGGAATTTTAAACCGATTGGGAAATTTGAGGTGAGAGCGTCGTTGAAGGGAATATGCTGGGAATCCGGGATTTTAGGATGTCCCTAACCACAGAATAGGTAATAGCACTAGTACCCTAACTATAACAGTAATGAGGAACAGAAAACAGGCTACTAAGCGACTTTGAAGTTATAACCCTCAAGTAAAATGTTAAACAAGAAAGTTTGGAGAAATCAAAATCTCGATTTACACTAGAAATGTTGTGATTATTTTTAACTGAAAGTTTATTCATTCCAATGATGAAAAAAAATCTTATTTAATTTTTAACATCTGCAGGGAATTTTATGATGGGTTTCGGGGGAATTTAAAACATCGGGATTGGCAACTCACTCACGACACGACGTCGACTCGCGACACGTCACAAAATCGAACAATTTTTGTTGTTTTTCCTTCGTTTTATGAGTGAAAATGAGTAAGATTTGTCTCATATAAGTTTGCATCTGATAAAACATTTATTGCGAATATGGATGTAAGTGTGAAACTTGTTTTAAATCATTGAAAAATCTGTATTTAACGCAAGGCGTAAAGTTGCTTGTTTTCTAACATATTTTTCTTATATTTCCCAGGAAAGCAACATACCAATCGACATAAATATAGGTAAATTGCAGGATTGGCTTGTTAGTCGCCGACATGTAAACAAGGAATGGCAGAAAAGTGTGATTGCAGTGAGGGAAAAGATTAATAATGCTATTCAAGACATGCCTGCTCATGACGACATTGCTTCATTACTTTCCGGCAGCTACATCAACTATTTCCACTGTCTGAAGATTATAGATATCTTAAAAGAGACCGAGGCTGATACTAAGAACCTTTTTGGAAGGTACGGGTCGCAAAGAATGAAAGATTGGCAGGAGGTGATAAAGAATTATGAAAAAGAAAACCTATACCTAGCAGAGGCAGCTCAAATGCTGGTCAGGAACATAAATTATGAGATACCGGGTCTAAAGAAACAGATAGCCAAAGAAGAACAATTACAAACAGTAAGTATAAAGCTGTATCCCCATTTATAATCAGTACCTGGTTGACCGAGCTTCGCTCAACGTTAAAATATCATTGGGAGAGCAAGCTATGCTACCCACCCACAGATAGCATTGTAGGTGTCTCTAAAACGCAGTATAAAAAAAAAGCTTAGAAACATGAGCTTTTTTATGCAAATTTTTTGAGCTAGCTAGACATGAGACCTAGCTAGATTGATTTTTTGCCCCCAAAAACCCCTGTATCGTAAATTTTATCGAAATTGTTAGAGCAGTTTTCGAGAAACCGATTACAAATATATATACAAATATTGCTTGTTTAATAGTATAGGATTTCATAAGATACAGCCCACGGACAGATGTCAGAGGCATATTAACAGGATCCCGTTTTTCACCCTTTGGATACGGAGCCCTGAAAAGGATACTTCTTAAAATAACATTTCACAAATTTTTTTAGGAATGTGAAAAGAAGCAAGCAGACTTTTTGAAGAATGAGGCGTCTACCAAATCCGAGTTCTTGAGTTTATGCAAGCAGCTGGGCATCCAGGGTAACAGCATTAAGAAGGAGCTGGTCGAAAGACTTCAGGAACTACCAGGGATTTATGATGAGGTAAGTGCTATGTCTATTTCTGGATGCGGCACTTTGTATATTTTATATATAAATATATATATTTTTTTTAATACATATATTTACCCTGTGTTGCCAAGTGGTAGGCATTTGATTATCTCTGCTTTGTGTATTAGATATAGCAAGTGCAGGATAAATTAGGCTCTGATGGTTATTTAATGCGTTTTTTTTGCTCGCCTCCCCCCAACTGCCGCGCTCACCCCCGCAACTTATTTTTTTACTTCTATGCATTTACAGACTGTCAGAATTATATTGTACAGTAAAATTATAAGAAAAAAGAAATTCATGAATTGTTAAAACAGCACTAAGATTTTAGAAGTAGAATTTTTTATGCATATTTTTTGTTTTTTCAGATTGCCAAGTCCCTGAAACCACTGCAACCCTGCATAGATTTGTACTCGTCTTTCTCTAAGTACATCCTTGGAGATAGGGCACAAGAAGTCCTACCATTGCTGCAATATATTGTTGAGCATGGCAACACTACTGTCTATGAATGGAGCTATGGGGAACCACCATTGAGTGTTGAGTTGGACCCGATTCATATTGAGATTGATGATGAAGAGGCCCAAGCAAATGGAGATCAGGTAAGGGTTATTGAATGGAATATTAAACTTAAGCCTTAAAGAGCTAGTATCAAGGCCATATACTTAGTTAAACTTGGATCCGAGGGATTGGAATCGGATAATATCCAGCCAGTTGAAATAGTGTAGCTTGATTAGAATGAAAGCAAGATAGAGCTATGCGTAAGAGCAGGACTGAGAGATATGCGTCTGTGTTACTACAATCCGTCGCTCGGTCTTGCTGTTATACTGCTGTTATTCCAATCCAGCTACTTTAAAGCTACTCGAAAGTGGTGACTAGTGCATGATGTGCATTACTTATAAGAACTTGGGGTGGTAGGGGCCTACCTGCAAGCGGTCCACTCCGGGCAACGGCGCCGCGGGACATCATGTTCCGTGGCGACGGCCGTGGCGACGGCTGAAGGTCCCTCACAGCGCTGCGGTGGTAGGCTTCGGCCGCCTGGCTCGCGACCACCCTCCCGCCGGAGCCCGACGCCAAACAGCTTAGCTGTGTTCCGTCGGAGTGCGGGAGTGCCAGTGCCATTGGGGGATGGGAGGTGGTCAGTAGCGCGGCTCTGATTCGGTCTTGGTCTCTAAGCAAGTTTGTACCGGGTAACTCATACTGGAGGGTAGCGGGATCCGAGGCACGGTCCCTGCCGTTGGCCGACCGCAGGTAGATGGGGGCCCAAGTACCACGAAAGCCGACGTGGGAAAGGCTGCCCCGCCAACTAGCGAAAAATCCCGAAATGCTCCATCGTGCCAGCTGGCGACTGGACGGGAGGACCCGATGAACCCATTTCGGGGGGGCTCGGGCGTCCCCGCAGTCTCCAGATGAGTTCCCCACAGGTTGAATGAGCTGAAGCGTCCAATTGGAAAAAGGAGTAGCGTCTCGACCATTCTTCCGTTTCCCCACCACACACTCCTCAAAATGAAAGTTAAAAATAAGAATAAAGTTACCAAACGGCGGCACTTCCTCCCGCTTAAAGTGCACCTAACAAACATCAGGGGGTTGCACTCAAATATCGACCCGGTCCACCATCATCTCGAGACCGAGAAGCCGCATTTATTCTTTTTAACGGAGACGCAAATAGGAACACCGTCAGACGCGGCGTACCTCAACTACCCAGGATACTCGTTGGAACACAAGTTCAAAAAACGAGCTGGGGGTCTGTGTGTACATTCGCGATTACATTTGCTATCGATGTCTCCGTTGCTTTGAGGATTCCGGGTTTTCTACAATCTGGCTACTGGTAGACACCGGGGTCGAGAAATCGCTCTACGTCGGTGTCTATCTGTCGCACAGCAGTGACGAGGAGACAACCAGGCTCTTTGAACAGCTAATGGAGAAGGCGGATTGTGCCCAACAACGGTACCCAACAGCGCAGCTTCATTTTCTGTGGGACTTTAATGCCTACCACAACGAGTGGTTGTTCCCATACCAGAAAACTGACCACGCTGGGAGAGAGGCGCGCAAACTAGCACTATCGCTAGATCTCACCCAGCTGGTGAATGTTGCTACGCGGGTGCCAGACGTTGACGGACACACGCCCAATTGCTTGGACTTGCTGCTGACCACAGATCCGGACAGGCACTCCGTGTCGGTATCAGCCCCGCTGGGAACATCCGACCACTGTCTGGTGAAGTCCGTGTCGATCATCTCTCCTCCGGATGATAGCCCAAGAGGCACGAGGCGAGTTTGGCGATACGAGTCAGACTGGGATGAGATGCGGCACTTCTTTGCATCCTACCCATGGCAGCCAGTGTGTTTTTCTTCGGGCGACCCCACCTGTTCAGCTGAAGCGGTTGCAGATGTGATACGGCAGGGAATGAAATACTACATTCCGTTCTCCGATATACCGCTCGGTCACAAAGCCCGACCTTGTTTCTACGAGTATGCAGACTGCGCTCGCGCTGAGGCTCGAACGCAGTCTGCATACCAAGCCTGGGTTCAAGCCCGTGACCGCAAAGTTCGAGCTCGACGGGTTCGCGCGAAGAAAAGGGCATTTAATTCTGCTGCGAAGTCCTGCAAGCGGGTGATCCGAAAGGCTCGTTACGACCACGTCAGTCGCATAGGGACCAAACTTGCATCCTATCCCTCTGGTAGTAAGCAATTTTGGTCCCTGTCCAAGTCAGTCGAAACAAACTTCTGCCGTCCCACATTACCTCCCCTGTTGAAACCAGACGGGTCGCTAGCTCACTCCGCAACAGAGAAAGCAAATTTATTTGCATCTCTATTTGCGGGCAATTCTCGCCTAGATGCCGACGATTCCTCGCTGTGATTCTTCGATGTCGGAGATCACAATACACTCAAAAGAGATTCGTAGAGTACTTCGAAGCCTAGACGTGAACAAAGCTAGCGGTCCTGATGGCATACGAGCAAGAGTATTGAGGAACTGTGCGCCTGAGTTGTCTCCTGTGCTGACACGTTTGTACCGCCTCTCTCTTAAAACAAGAACGGTGCCAAAACCTTGGAAAGTTGCCAATGTACAGCCCGTACCCAAGAAGGGTAGCCGTGCTGACCCCGCCAACTATCGGCCGATCACCTCCATACTCTGCAAAGTTATGGAAAGGGTACTAAATGGAAAATTGCTTACATACCTAGAAACTAACGACCTACTCAGTGATCGTCAGTATGGCTTCCACCGGGGACGATCAACTGGGGATCTTCTAGTGTACGTAATGCATTTCTAGGGCGAGGCCATCGAGAAACACGGCGAAGCCCTTGCCGTATCACTGGACATCTCGAACGCCTTTGACAGGGTATGGCACGCAAGTCTGCTGAGCAAACTTCTTGCATACGGCATTCCCGCTGACTTTTGCTCTTGGATTTCTGACTTCCTGAGTGAACGGTCTATCCGAATAGTCCTTGATGGCTGCTCCTCTATGATATATGACATTTAATAATTTTTGGGTAGAAGGCTTTTATTTCATGTATTTTTTATTATTAGTTGTAAAAGTTTTTGCATGCCGCCATATGGTAGAATATGCTGACACTATTTTATATCACCATCTTTCTTACGTGTATTCTGCAAATAAATAATTTTCATTTTCATTTCATTTTCTTAGTCTTAATTCGTAATTTCAGATAGACTTTGGAGACAACACCATAGATTTCGGTTCGATAGAAGTGGCTGCCGACGGCGTCATAGATTTTGGTGAAGGGGATGCCGTTGAAATCGACTGGGGTAACATTGACAACGCGGCACCAGCTGATCTCGTAAGTGAATTTGAAAAAAAAAAAATCCTCATTCATGTATTTTTTTTTGTTTTATTCTCCCTTTCGGAAAGGCAAGGAGTACAGAGCCCATACAGCCAATTCTTATGTCTTTGCCATGTAATAAACAGTTTAGTATAACTATTTTTCGAAATACTATGAAATTAAAAATATATAGGTAAGCCATCGAAGATTTGTTTCTGTCTCTGTCTAGCAAAATGAAATTTAACACGGAGTTTATATGGCCGTAGTGACATGTGACGTCAATGTCCATGTCGGACACGCAATTTAAAGTTTTGAATGCTTATATTGGCCCGATTTCTTAGCCGATTTAAATTTTAATTTCACTTTTTGTCATCTCTACTCCGGTATTTTCATATTTTGACAATAAATGCGACTATAAAAATTTATGCATATTGTGTCCTACTGCCCTCATGCTTTGGAGTTAATTATTTTCCCTTTCTTGTTTATCAAGAGAACATACAAAGAGCTAGATAGCTGATCATTTTCAAAGAAGCCTTTTTATTGAATCCTAAAAAGATTATGCATGTAATTTCTTAACACCTTCTACTACGTGACTTTAAAAAAAATATATGTTCTCATCTAGGACATATCAGCGGACATTGCAGCGGTATCGCTGGAAGAGTCGGGTATCGTGGTAGAGGGGCAGGGATTGCTAGGGGGTGTGGCGCGGGGAAGGGACGCATTGTCGCTTCTAGACAACCCTACGACGAGGAACCAGATCATTGACCAACTTGTTGAGGTATTTATGAAGATAGATAATACGTTATAAACTAGGATATTTGAGAGAGACAAGAGGATACTGCATCGGTATCGTTAGAAGAGTCGGGTATCAAGTGGATATGGAATTAGGCTAGGGCTATGATTTCCTTCGCATTTTAAAATGTTAAGGTTTGTTAACAAACTTCTAAAAACTGAGCGTTATCCTTTGTTATTTTTTCGTTTGAAAGTAAGATAATCACAAAATTCCCTAGTTAGTTGTATCCTTGATACGGCCGTAAGTTTTAATCGAACTTGGACAAATGCTCGATTTTTGTTTAGTTTCCGAAACAAATAGTTAAGCAAAATGCTAAAACAATACAGTAAAGCAGCACAAATTAGATAACTGACACAATCTGGTAACATCGCCATCTTTCAGCACACGTACGAACTTTTCCCAACTTAGCTGTGACTTAACCAATGTTCGACGTAGTACCAATGATTGTCGCCAGATGGCATAAAAACTCCTTTTACATAGACGTCATAATTACATTCCATGTAACGTCCACTGCAGGACAGGGAGCTCCCTCCAGAACTCCATCAAAAGCGCGTGGTACATAAGAGGGGATTTACCATAGTCACCACTCTTTTAAACGTTGCGGCTGGCGACCGCTGAGTATAATGTGGTATGATACACAGAAAGATGCTGCTGCCCATCCTCCGATTTATAAGCCCTTAGTCGCCTCTTACGACACCCACGGGTAGAGATAGGTTGGTAAGTATTCACGTCAAAATAGATCATTATAAAAACACATCTTGGACACAGTACAATTTCTAATAATTAGTAGTTAGTTAATAGTTTTCTTTTATTGTTCAATTTATTATTTATTAATGTTTAGATTGAACTTGATTTTGTATAGCCGTTCCGGATAGATTAGATCTTTAATGAACTGGATTTCAATTCCATTACAGCTGGAATCGTTCCTCAAAATGCGTCTTTACGAGACCGCAACTAACGAGAGCTCGAGTTTTTCTCTCTCACAGCAAGTGGGTGGTGAGAGCGAGACGGCACTAGTAGGCATGTTAGACGTGACACGAGCCGCTGCATCCAGACTGCAAGCTTCGCATTTGCACCACTTGCACAACGTCAAGCATTCGCCCAGGTAAAGAAACTATTGTTATCTCTTTCTCTCAGTATGTAGTTAGAGTGAGACGGCACTAGTGGGCATGTTAGACGTCACGCGAGCCGCCTCTTCCAGACTTGTATTTGTACCACTTGCATAATGTTAAGCATTCGCCCAAGTAAATAATCTATCGCTGTCTGCTTCTCTCTTATGTAGCTAGCGGGCGGTAAAAGCGAGACAGTACACTGTCCCTTACACCCTGTATATATAAAAGAAATAAATAAACAGCAAGTAAAAGTGGTGAAATGAAATGAGGAGATCTAAAGAAGAGAACTAATTAATAAAATTCCTAGTGCGGAAATAGTAGTTTTTGCGGATGATACTAACGCTGTAATTCGGGCAAACAGTATATCAGAACTCAATAGTCATGTCAATGAGGCACTTTTAGCTTTTTACTCATGGTTTGAGGTTAATTATCTGCAATTAAATGCTCAAAAAACGAATGCCGTTCTTTTTAAAACTATACCTCACGAAACGAAGACACTTTAGATGTTGCGTTAAAAGGTAATAAAATTGACACAGTAGATAGTGTTAAATTTTTAGGAGTTTTTGTGGATTCCTTACTTAACTGGAAGGATGAATTAAATCGAGTTGAAGGAAAAATAAGCTCAGCTTGTTATGCTTTACGAACTCTTAGAGATGAGCTCACAGAAAAACAGCTGCTTACTGTGTACTATGCCTTGGTAGAGTCTCATCTGAGGTACAGTGTTCTGCAATGGGGAAACAGTTATCAGTACAACATGCAAAAAGCTTTTACTATTAAAAAAAGAGCTGTACGTACTATTGTAAGAATACCTCAATGGGAATCTTGCAAATCTCATTTCGTTAGGTTAGGCGTCCTCACAGTTCCGTGCCTTTATATATTTGTATTGTTGGTAAACTTCAAAAGAAAGACTCTAGGACAGGAAACAGAACATGATAAGGCAGCTAGGGTTGGAACGCGCAGGAGGGATTTTAAGCGTATCGAGCTACCGCAGCGTCTTAACGTAGTACGCCATGGAGCGCGCTACAATGAGGTGCGTCTATTTAACGCACTGCCGTTAGAGCTCAAAGGAGACGTCACGTTGAATAGTTTTAAAACTGAAGGCTTTCTTGCTGAGAGAGTGCTTCTACTCTGTAAATGATTTTTTAAATAATAAGAATTGACATTGCTTTAATTAGAAATTGATTTGACATAATTCTTCCTGACATTTAGTGATTATTTTTAGTATTGATTTGACATTAGTTTTTCGTCCAGTTTTATTATGCTTATGAAGTTATTGATTGATATTAATTTGCACTGACATAACCTAAATTACTTTGTAATGTTTTAGTTAAGTGTCCTTGTTACAATTATTGTCTTAAGTTAGATATAGAACCTATGTTTCGAACACAAATTATTTTGTAAACGAACTGAATAAACTAAACTAAAGTAAGGAGAGAACTAAAGTAATTGACATAGCCCTGAGAATCGCTAAACTAAAGTGGCAGTGGGCAGGGCACATCGCAAGAAGAACCGATGGCCGATGGGGCGTGAGGGTTCTAGAGTGGCGACCACGTACCGGAAGACGAAGCGTCGACGGCCCCCACAAGGTGGTGGGACGAGCTGGTGGCGGTCGCGGGAAGCCGCTGGATGCGAGCAGCGCAGGACCGCGAGTCATTGAGATCTTTAGGGGAGGCCTATGTCCAGCAGTGGACGTCTTTCGGCTGATATGATGAAAGGTGGTAAGGCTTTTGTGCGAAGCCCGTCTGGGGAAGTGCCCTTGTGTCATAAAAGGCGACTAAGTGTCTTTATCTGCCCTTGTGTCATAAAAGGCGACTAAGTGACTTTATCTGCCCTTGTGTCATAAAAGGCGACTAAGTGACTTTATCTGCCCTTGTGTCATAAAAGGCGACTAAGTGACAACCTTTCCTTGTGTCGTAAAAGGCGACTAAGTGACTTAAGCTTCTAACTTAACAGTTTATGCAAGACTATCTGCTAAAATAAATTTTAATTTAACATGACACGATTGGGTGTCCCAGGACCATAAAATTGAACAGTTTTCGCGAATAGCGAACAAAACGCGCTATCGGCTGACGGAGTTTCTAATGGTAATGGACATAAAAAAAAATATTTCGTATTTCGACTTCTTACAGAAAATTGTTTAGTTGTACGGTCCGAAAACATGTTGAAAGGAACACAGATGATAGAAGCACCCAATATTTTGAGTTCATCATACTATTCTTATTTAAAAACTTCTGGGTTACATTACAACCCTGACGCTCCGACACAAACTAGTTCTTTTTTTTTTTCAAAAAAAAGGCCCGAGTTTCCATACTGCTTTAGCTTATATATTTACTGTGGTAACGCGGTGTTATGAGCGGTGGTGACCACTTACCATCAGGTGGTCCCTGTTCGTTTTCCCATTTGTGACATAAAAAAAGTACTCTTAGCCAACAAACAGATAGACAGTTTCACTTTGTGATAGTAGTATTAAGTTTAGATTATTTTTTACGTATATATTTATTAATACGAGTAATGATAGGTACGTGGATGTCCTAACGGCGCAATTGAAGCAGAAGCTGACTCTATGCGAGAAGTTGTCGAAGCTGGGTGCGCGCGCGCAGGAACAAAGGAACTCGGCCTCGGCGCGCGGCGCCCGGCTGCGGCCGCTGCTCGCCCGGGTCGGCGCGCGGACCAGGGAGCTGCAGGCGCATGTGAGTTATCTAAACTAGATATCAAGTACGGTCACGCTCCGGCATCTACATACAGTGCGACAAGGCTTATAATGAACGTGGCAAATAAAGGAACTAACACCGCCACCTTGTGAAACGTCACTTTTGACAGTTCTCCTCATACAAACCAGCGCCCCCACCCGCGTTCAATATAAGCCTTGTCGCACTGTACAACGAGCGCAATCTTAAGTAGGACCTGTCAAAATTTGAAATTGACAGAAGCGTATACCTGCATATTCAGTACAACTAAATCTGGCTTTTTTTTAAAGATGACCTTGCTTTTAGTCTTATTAGCTGTCACAACTTCATCGGGCGGGTGGGGAGAACTAAATCCGGCTTCGAACCACCAGAATCAGAGGGAGGATCGTGGGGGTGAATTTCAACAGGGAAGGAGATTTTTCGTTTTGTATCATAACACCATCATAACTTCCCATGAAACATCCACTGCAGAACTTGGAGCTCCGTCCAGGTTGAAAACGCAGTCATGTCGCATAATCATGACTAACAATCAAGATAACGATAGGCAAAAGTAACTTCTTATCTTATCTAGCGCTGCTCGTGAAAAATCCTCGCGTTATTGGACCCACATACTATGAGAAACTGCCCGCTGATATAAGAAATGAATCTTCTGACGAAACGTTCAGGAGTCGGCTGAAAAACTTTTTATTGAATAAAGCATTATACTCTTTGAAAGAGTATCATATTTTTATACATTAAGTAGTACTATTTGACACTTTAACTAATTATTACTCAATGTGATTAATATTTTGACATTGAATTTTATATTGTTTATCATTTCATTTTATTATTTTTATATACAGACTGACGATCATATTGTGAAGGCATATAATTTGACATAATGGAATTTGTATAATTTTACAATATGAAAATAAATAAACTAAACTAGCTTGTAGTGTGCCACTGCTGGGCAAAGGCCTCTCTCTCTTTCCTCCATCGGTTCCTATCTAAAGCTCGCACTTGCCAGGCCTTGCAAAAGGCGTCAAGTTCATCGCGCCACCGGCGCCTTGGTCGGACTCAACGCCTTTTGTCAGTTTGCGGCCGTCAGGTGGTGATGGTCTTGGCCCGTAGGTCCGGCGACATACGGGACACGTGGCCTGCCCAGTCCCGTTTGAGCTTGGCGACAGTGTAGGCTACGTCGGCTATTTGTGTTGTAGAGCGCAGTATGGTGTTTCTGACCCGACCAGTCAGCTTCAGACCCAGCATACTGCGCTCCAGTGCTCGTTAAAATCAAAGGCAAAAGTAACATAATGTTAAAAACTTTTAATATAAAAAATTGTTTTGTTAACAGATAGAAAGTGACATCTCCAAGAAATACAAAGGCAGACCTGTGAACATCATTGGAGGTGTAAAATTTTTATAAACACGATTTTATTAACCCTAAGGAGAAGTGAAAGAGACAGGGATACTCTAAGGCGTAATTATGTTTTAACGTCAGAAAGAGACCAAACGACAGTACAATGCCATAAACTTATCTAACTCGGTGGTTAAAACTAGAACTAATGGCACTATAGTTAGGCCATCGTAATAGGTCCGTTCTGACAGCTGTTCAACGTATAAAAAATTACGACGTGCAAAGTAAAATGAACTCTGTGCGTTGGTGTTAAGGAAACGTCAAAACGGACTTCTTTCGTTGGCCCTACTTTAGTATGGAATTTTAACGCTACAGTCAAAATTTATTAGAATGATAGATACGAATAAATAATAAGTCAGGAACTCTAATTCAGATCAAATTTCAAACAAAAAGTGGTCCTACGTGAAACCATAGCACGATCCGAAACGGCGTAGACTCGCTCTATTTGCATTGTATTCTGCATGACATTCAATAAGTATTCTGTAAAGAATCTACATTGAATAAAATTATCTGAATCTGAATCTGAACCAAAAGGACGTATAATTAAAATACGAATCAATTGGTTCAAATTCAGAACGAGAGCAGCGATTGGTTCGCGAGCGTGCTGCAATGTCAGCTAGTAGTAGTTGAGTCAATGACGCGGTGGAACGACTTCTGAAATACACGACTTTCGTTGGGTAATTTTTTGAGCGCAGTTACAATTCCTGACTTATTATTTATTCGTAGCAGTGTGACTGCAGGACGGAGTGAGGCGTAAGATATTGGCACAGAAAAATAAAGGTACTTAGAAGGAGGATTAAATACATAATTCGTCACTAGGTGGTGTAGGCGTTTTTCTATGGATTTAACAGGTTATTTTGAATGTTTTCTATGGATCATCGATGATGGGGTTGTGACATGTTGGCAGATGTCATCCCCTACTAAAATAAATTAGCAAGGTATCTATTCCGAGCGAAGCAAGGAGGTCCGAAAGCTTTGGATATTGGAGCGACAGATACAGATACACTAAGACTAAATAATTCCGACTGTAGGTTGAAGCATTTTTTGCTTACAGCAACCACATATGGGGTGTAAGGGACAGCCTTCCGAATACTGAAAGGGCATGATCAGTCAACGTAACTGAACAACTTTCAGCGAATAAAACTTTCACGAAATGAAAAAAAATATCTGCCTCTCCATACAAAATTGCAAACTTGATTGAACAGTTTGTATGGAGGCTAATTGTCAACGTAACTGAACAACTTTCAGCGAATAAAACTTTTACGATGAAAAAAAAATATCTGCCTCTCCATACAAAATTGCAAACTTGATTGAATAGTTTGTATGGAGGCCATTTTTTTTTCTTTCCCTGAAACTTTTATTCGCTGAAAGTTGTTCAGTTACGTTGACTGAACATGCCCTTTCAGTATTCGGAAGGCTGTCCCGTACACCCTGTATAATCAATTTTTTTCGTTAATTCCAACGATTACCAACACATTTGCAGCTATGTCAATAGCAATTGGCTAAAGCTGTCAGAAAAAAACAAGTTTGTCAAACAATGTTATTATTTCCGTCAAATATACTCCGCTTTTTAAAAAAAATGGATCACAGTAACCCAACTTACTAATCTGGGCAGTAACCTTTTCTGAAAGCGGTGATTTTATTCCAATCCCGCCATCTGTTGATTTTTACCCTAACTATTATGCAAAATGGAACATGTAATTAAAATTTTATAATTTCAAAGTGTTGCATGGTGAAATTGCTTTTATGTTAAATATTATAAAGGTTAAGTTAAAGTTTTCTTTTCTGTGCTCTATCTATAGTTAAGAGGGGGATAGGGCGTCGAAAACTAAATAAAAGTGATAATTTTTACTTTGACAACATTCATGTATGGACGCATAGTGCCATCTATCGTTGAGTGCCGGTACTATGTAGTAAAGCGCCATTGCCATTAAGCCGTTCCAGTGACGCTGGTCAGATAAGTTTGTGGCTCTACATATGACTTAACAGGAAGTGTACATCTAACAGCACGTCAGTAGAAACACTTTGGACCTTATGGCATAGCAATAGAGTCACCAATGATTCCTCTGACGTGCTGTTGACCGTACAACGACCGTAAAGGGAGTGAATATGCCCATGAAACACGCGGTCGCAAAAGGAATAAAAATGTTTGTTCTCCCAAAAAAAATGGGTTACAATTTGCAGTTTTCATGAGAAGGTGATTTTTTTTTGTATTTTGATCGTGAAACAGTGAACATTATTTTTACATGTTACTTAGACCATGAGACTAAACAACTTTTCCAAAGGAACATAGGACGAAAAAAATGTTGAACTCCCAAACCTTACCTCCCCCAAATGCGCTTTGCAGTTTCTATGGGAGGTCAAAATTTTTATTTACTATTTCGACCTATGTTCCATGGGGAAAGTTGTTCAGTTTCATAGTCTGAGTATCATGGTAAAATTATGTTCAATATTTGATTAAAACCTTATATTTTTTGGGAAACGTGGATCAGTTTCATGAGCAGATTCACACCCTTCATTATTTTTATCATCCCGGGTATTATAAGAGGTGGTTAGAAACTAGGCCTATAAAACTGAACAACTTTTCTCAAGGAACAAAGGTCGAAATACAAAAAATAGTTTGACTTTCTATGCAAAATGTGCTGTCAGTACCTTTTTTGGTATTTCGACCTATGTTCCTTAGGAAAAGTTGTTCAGTTTCATGGGCAGAACCACCTCTTAAAATATCCGGGGTTATAAAAAAAATATTGTGTATTATTTTTAATACACATTGTATAAATTGTTTTTAGATGTCTATAAACTACCTTTAATTTTATTGTTGGACTTTATTCTGAATGAATATATGGATTTTATAAGCATTCAGTTGTATATCTTTCAAAACAATGTTAAACACTGACAGACAGTTGCACTAAGGGCCGTTTGCACTAAACTTAAGAATCGCCCAAGTTCTTGCTTAAGGGCCGTCAAACTATTGCTAGGAGTCTCCTAAACAAGTTAGGGGCGATTCTTAAGTTTAGTGCAAACGGCCCTAACCTTAAATGACCACGGCTATTATCTGAACATTACTATGAATATTTAGTAATACCATAGTTTATTCATAACAATTTCAGATGACAACATTTTCTTAATACTTTTTAGAGCAAGTCCTTTTGCCCAGTCGGATTCTAATTTTTGAACGAACTTTTTATACAATGTTATTTTTTTGGACCTGATTCACAGATTAAATAATACGAGTAGTACAGCGCGTTCAGAACAAGTTTGTCCATGACGGTTATTTTCCGCGCATGGGTGACAGGCGGAGAGCCAATGAACGATTCGCTCGCCCCCTGGGGGGAGCCGCGCTCACCCCCGCGACTTATTTTTTGACTTCTGCGCATTAACGGTCACGGACAAAGTTATTTTGTACGCAGTATAAACTAACCTGATTTCCTTTTGCCCACTTATTAGTGAGGTCAAAAGCAACAACTTTTGTTCTACGACTTTGCTAACAACGCACAAAAAATTTTCGACTCTCCATACTAAAGTGGTCACGTGACCGACCCATTTTGTATGGGAAGTTGAAATTTTTTTGGTGCGTTGTTAGCAAAGTCGTAGAACAAAAGTTGTTGCTTTTGACCTCACTTATAAGTGGGCAAAAGGAAATCAGGTCCAAAAAAATAACCTTGTTTAAGCTAGTTTGCTTGTACTTTCGTATCGCTGGCATAAAAATAGTACTAGGTAGTTTGCTCAAACTTCCAAGGTTCCATATTTCATTCAAGTTTTATGAACAAAGAACCTTCTAATATTACTGGGTCAGAGATAAAACCTCTATAAAAATGCTAACTCTAATTATGAGAGATTATAACTGTGCACTCATTTTAAAAATATGAAACAAAAATTCTAAACTAACCCCGAGGAGAGGATTTTGTAGTTGCCAAAATGCGTACCGAAAGCCTTGCAGGATGTGAATATCCGGAACAGAAGAGAACAATTTTTTTCAAAGAACAAAGGTAGAAAAAATCTTCCCATGGAATCTCCAAGTAATGGAACTCTAGTTAATAATATTTGTGTACATTCTCAAATAGTGAACACAGCATTCACAAGGGATAAACAAAAATATCCGGTAGTTTTAATTTAAGTTACGTTAAATTAGGTTAGAAGTAAGATGTTAGATTACAACTATAGGTTAAATTAAGTATTAATTAAAATTTGGTAATAACCAAATTACTAAGTACTTTATCCTTAACTGAGGCCAAAGAACCAGTGAATATGTCAAATTTGAAACGAATACCGTTATAACCGGCACACATTCTGTGGATAGGACTGTGTTGGCCAATGTTGGTCCTAACATGAGGAAGGACAAATGTTCTCCTATTTAGAAGCCTACTGTTTGGTCGTGGAATTTCAAATTTTATGGCTTGTAGAAGTTCCATGGAGTCAACACTTACTTACTTACTACGCTGGCTCAGCGACCCAAAGTGAGTCTTGGCCTCCAATACGAGATGTCGCCACTTCTCCCAACACACCCATTGACTAATTTGTACAGGAATGTTACGTCCGCACATTTTCTTCGGATACTCGTACTTAGCGGTGTTATTTTATAGAACTTTAGCCTAGATTCATACGAAGTAAATTCATTCTTATAACACCTTTTTAGCTGGATAGTTAACAAAAAGCACTAAACGAATAGCCCTGGGCATCTCAGTCATGCATTATTTTAATAGCTTGCACACTTTTAACGACTAGACTGTAGTTTTTAAATTATTTTTGGAGTAGCGCTGGTCCTAGTAGCTTTTAATCTTTCTTTCCGATTATGAAGGCTAAGCTACTTTTGGGTGTATAGCTGAAAACCGGCAAATAGAGCGTTTACTTTGCTTCAGAAAGCACGTTAAGAAGTTAAATATATTGATTAATAATTGATTAGAATAATAGCAAGACAGAGCTATGCGTGTGAGCAGTACGGAGTGATATGTGTCTCTGTCGTCAGTATCTTAGTATCAAGAGGCTCTCCTTTATATAATAGGTGATTGCCGAAATTTTCTTACAGATTAATTAGATCATAATTCCTATAATACTAATGCAATTTTTTTCATTTGTCTTATATTTGAAAGTTGACTTCAAGGTTATTAATTCACGCATAAAATAAACTTTTTATTTTTAGTTTGATATATAAAATTTAAGGTTCGAAAATTGTTCGTCTTAATTGTCGTCCGATTTCATCATTAGATTTGTTATATTTTTTTACAGATAATATTTTTCGAAAATCAAATTTAAGCTTCTGTTAGCTTAATGTCTTCCCAATAATGCTTAAAAAAATGAAAAAGATTGGATTTATAATTCCTAAGAAAGATGCAAAAATGTTAGTACTGAAAATTGAGTTTACCTAAAATTCGCCATACAAAACGGCAATTTCATAGGTAAAGACCTAATATTTGTGGTATCCCATCACTGTGTCCTACTGTCATACTGCTGTAATTCTGATCAAGCTACATTAAACTTGTAACATGTACAGTCAACGACAGGTCAAACTTGACACTCGCAGTGCGACTCTAGCCCGTACGTCTATTGAAATAAGAACGGTAAAAAGGTAAATATGCCAAGCTTAATGCGTTCTTGACTCTATCATCTATGGTACGAGTAGGTACAAATCGTTGGTAGGTAGGTACTACTGACTGACACTAAACCATTATTTCGACTAAATTTGAAAAGCCCACAAGCAAAAAAGCGATGTAAATCTGTACCTAAACATACTCGTAAATCTGTAACACTGGAATGAATTCTCGAAATAAAGAATACCTTATGACTTTGTTAAAAAATATTTGTATTTCTAAAAAAACTTATTCTATGCAATAAATACTTAACAAATAATACTCAAATGTAAAAACCTAGTCATCAGCCGAAGACAAAAGGATAAAAATACGTGGGGTAGTAGAAATAGGTCATCGGGTAGTAGAATTTGACAGGCACTGGGACGTATGTGAAGCAAATCTTCGGTGGGTCAGGTATTTCACACTTTTCTGAACTTCTGCCGATGTGCCTGCAGTTAACGTGTGAGAGTAACGCTATGACTAGGCAAAATATTAGTTTGGGCGACATCTGAAAATATACAAATTATTATAGGTATACAGGGTGTTAATTTGATTGCGTGCCATAGCTTAAGGGGTGGTTCAGTAACGATAAAGAAACTAAAAAAAAATATTTAAAAAAATCTTACAAAAAAAAATTAAAACTCCATTGAAACTAAACTAACGCGGAGGGCAATTACCTCGCGAATGGGCGCGCCATCAAAAGCGCGCGAAAAAGTTTCAGTTATGTAGTGGTCATGGAGATCTTAAGGGGAGGCCTATGTCCAGCAGTGGACGTCTTTCGGCTGATATGATGATGATGTGCCTATCGTATTCACTGATACTCGCGCGCTAAGTTTCAATGCAGTTATAGTTTTTTTTGTAGGATTTTAAATTTTTTTTTTGTGTTCCTTTATCGTAACTGCAACACCCCCTAAGCTATGGCACGCAATTAAATTAACACCCTGTATAAGTCAATCATCAAATACCTTCTAGGACTCAATTCTTGAATGTCGCCGAGTAATTCTTGAGATTTTAAAAATTTAAATTATCCCCGAAGAATTAAGAATTCATCATACACTTGTTTATAATGATCAAATAATATGTCACTTTTTAAGATTTTAAAAGATATTTGTAAGTTTTAATATTTCTAAAATCACTTATAATCCAATGAATAGTGGAAGGTTCTCTTGCAAACGGTCCGACAATTCAAATTTTTTTATAAATATGTTGTAACGTCTAACTTTAGAACGCTATAATGCCGTTATGGCCTATTCTTAAAGTTATAAATATGAGAAATTTCCCGAAAATTAGTTTGTTTTTAATTTTTTTATATTGCATATTTCCGTTGTACTATCAGTCCTAGAAACAAAATTTAAAACGTAAATTATGGGAAATTTAATTTTCTACAACACTGTACTGAAACCTTTTCTAGCTAAAATGCACCCAAACGAAGATATAGGCGTAAAATGTGATGTACCGTTTTTTTTTGTTTTCTTTGTTTGTTTCCGAAGGCGGAATTGTGCATTGTATTTTTAACACTTACCTACTACTAACCATCCTAGACAACATATCAAAAATTTTGAGTTGCCGGACCGTTTGCAAGGTAACCCTCCACTTTTATTCTCTATTCAGTGGATTATTAAAGAATTGGGTCCTAGAAGTTATTTTAGTTCGACCGCTTAGGTATTTGATGTAATCTATTATCTAAATGTAAAAATAAACACAAACCAACTTACTATGAAGATATTCTACTTTTGAAGTCTTTTTTCTTGACCCTTTTTCTGCCTCTTCTTCTAGTGATATAAAAAATATATCTACCGTATCGTATATATTAATTATCTTGAGTATTTTTTAAGTAGTGTGCCAATTTATTGCATAATATTTTGCACGTGAATTGAATTTATTTGGATATTTTCCTTTAAAAATCAAAAACCAGCTGCAACACTCAATATTTCCACAAGAAGTGAGCAAATGCATGTAATTTCGTTTAGATTGTTTTGTAATTGGTTTTGATTAAACGGAGTAATTATTTTTTCATAAATCATAAATTCTGTAAAGGGTTTAATAATGTAATCACGTGGCGCTGTTACTTCTTTTATCTACACTCATGTCGTAATCTTTGAATTATGATTCAAAAAGTTGGTACTTAAGAGCGCGTATAAAGCCAGGAAAAAATCCGATTTCACCCGCGCGTCTTGCATCCCCCGCGCCGCGCAGCGGGCAGGAAATGATCGCACGGCGCTCGACACTTACGAGTATTATCATAGTTCGCTCGATTTCATACGACGCGCATAGTATTTAAGCCAAAAATAAGAGGAATGTGCTACATATTTAGCATTTTGTAAACATCATACACGCAATCTAAATTTAGTAAAAATAATGTAATTTAGATTATTTGAACAACAACAAACAACTACATCTAACGTAATGAGCTATGCCAAAAGGAGAATAGGCATTTTGGCCTATCGGCGGCCATTGATCTTTCTGGTACTGTTCTTTCTCTTGACAGCTCGTAACAATATTATTATACTTAATATTACCGGGAAAATGTTGTAATCGTAATAATATTAATTTAAAAAAATGAAAAATCATTGGTCACTAAAATTCGGTATCGCGGTTGACCCTGGTAAATGCCAATCTATTATTTTAGGTAGTTCATATTAATGTTGGTAGTACAATAATAATGTTATTAAACTCTGTAAAAGCGTGAAGGATCTTGGCTTAATTCTTGACAACACCCTCAGTTGGAAAGACCAACAACATTAGCCGCAGGGTCATAAATTCTCTTAAACTTCTTTATAGATTTAAAAACTTCCATCCAAATCTTCCCATTGAGACAAAGCGTATGCTTGTGCAAGCCCTCTGCGTCCTGGTCATTTATTATGCAGACACATGTAGCCTCGATCTCAACTTGGGGTTTCTGATTTTTTTTTATTGTCAATGGGCTTATTCTTGACCTCGACCTAGTCTTCAGGACAGAGATGAGGTCGACGATGGAACGAGCTTGCCCAGAAGAAGCCTTTTCACTCGCGACTTGGATAGATTAGGGTTATATGAACTCGGGAACACAGACGCAGACAGAGTACCACTCTTTAGCCGTGTGCATTATAAAAGACGTTTAAAAGCGCTTTGTGCGAATGTGCAGAATATCAACCAAGTATGTGTGAATTCCCGCGGTGCGTCTTTACTCGTAGAGCTCTCGAGCATACTCTCCGAATTACAATCTATAAAAGACCGACAGACATGTAACCTTGCGACGGTGGGCCAGACTGTGAAACTTGGTTTTCACTAGCATCTCATCTCATCATCTCTCATCACCAACGAGCTTCTTGGCTCTGCGATCTATCGAGTCTAGTGCTTCTAGTTGGTATTTAGCTGAGCCATCCCAAAGGTGACAGCAATTCTCCATGCAGGATCGGACTTGGGCTTTGTATAAAACTAGAAGCTAACCAGGAATGAAGTATCGTTTAACACTATTGAGGATGTCCAGCTTTTTAGCCGCAGTTTGGGCTTTTGAATCAACGCTAGCGCCGAAGTTCAGGTTTACACACAACGTCATGCCAAGTAGCTCGAGGCTGTCAGTAACTGGTACAGTTGTACCTCGAAAAGTAGGAGCCATATTGAACGGACTCCTTTTGGCGGTGAACAGACTGGTCTGTGTTTTGGTGGCGTTGAAACTCACCAGATTTTTGTCACCCTACTCGGAGACACGACTTAAGGTCAAGTTTATTCACTCTAACATAGCCTCTTTCGAAGAACGTATGTCGTCACTGCTGGATCTTGTGCTAGACATATATCTCTCGACGGCAGTACTGTCATCTGCGTACCCAACAATACCAGGACCAAGAAGGTAACCGTTCACAGGACGCGTCACTCTTTCTGTTCTGCCTTTAGGTTGGCCGGTAGATAATGCTGCGTGGCATCAGGCCCGCCCTTTGTACGTTTGTGCAATTAATTTAAATTAACAAAAAAATGTAATATTTTCATTATTATCACTTGAATTAACTTCGTTTTCAATACGTAAATTATCAAACATTAGACATTCTTTTCTGGACATTGACTCCTAAAATCGTACTGAAAAAAAAAGCAAGAAACAAAAGTATTAAGCTAAAAACATGCCTTTCAGTTGAGGAATTATCAACAGTGTGGGTGGGTACTATTTCAACCAAAATTATCGTTATTTTTCTGCCTTACTGTTGAGCTAAAAAAGGTTTTTATTTAGGCATAATTCATAAGGCATAATCCATAAGAAAATCAAAGTCCGGTAAACCAAGCTTAGTTCAACATTATAAAGAATAAATTGGTGTCTAAGATATTTTCCAAGTCACCAAAAAGACCACAGATAAGTGCACGGTAACGTTTCTAACGACTGCAAAGACTCCATGAAGGTGACGTGGGTTTATTGCCTAGGAGATAACAGGCGAGAAAGAGACAGAACACATGGCTGCGATCCTGTTTGCGTCATTACTCATTACTCAGACTAGAAATAAATGCTAGTGTGTATGACAGCGGTATCACGCACACAAAGCATGCGTGCGCGATCTACAAGCGAAGTTCGACCGAGTCGTTGTGACTTTTAACTGTTTTTAGACTTTCTATTTCTAACGAGCTTATTTTATTATTGAATATTCCACGGGCGACGGGACTTTTTTTTCGAGCCACTAAGAAAAATGTGTACATATGCATTTTCAAATTGTTTATGTTAAGACAGACTAGCATAGGGTCAGGGTGTGAATACCCTTTGGTTTCTATTAATGATACCAATTATTACTCCGAGTTAGATGTTTATGGGAAAAAATATATTTTTACATTTTAACACACTGTCGGCAAGAACACGGGCTAAATCTTACTTGCCCAGAAAGCGGCTACCGTGGTAGCCCTCTGGTTACCGTCAAGTAAGTCCTCACGCGAGCAGGTGGTCGGGCACGCGGGACAATTAGTGAGGTGCACCATGGGGTTCTCCACATTCACAGCTGGCGTCTGCGCTACTTAGGAACCCCCACCGGCACAGGTTATCCTTGCTTCGGCCAACCTGGGTCCTTAGCCTATTTAGACTTCTCCAGGTTGGCCAAGGTTCCTTCTAGCCAGGAGGCAGGTGTTCGTTGGGGGGGTACAGTGAATGTGGGCACTCGTTTGCCCAAAGGCTGCATCTCACGTCGGAAGGGTTTTGGTCGGTATGCTGTGTAGATCGCAGGAAGCTTTTGCGGCTTCGCAACTGACCTGCGGCGGGAGAGAGCCCGTAGAGTGGATGTCTCGGCTTTGTTATCGTATATATTATTTTTACTTATTTATTAGGCACAGGAGTTGAAATCATGTGTTATATGCTAAGAAATTCAATGATTATGAAATCACATAATTCCTGAAATTTGCAAGGTCATAACTTTTTTTCACCGGGACCTATATTTTTGGTGCTATAGTAAAAGTTGTTACTGATGACAAAGTCTATCATTTGACATAGGTTTCGCTCTTGTACAACACCTTTCAAAATGTTGGACCAGAGGTCTATGGAAAAGTTGCATTGTCTTTTGTAAGGTGTTTGTTGTTTTTTTGTGTTGTTAGCAAAGTCGTTGAACAAAAGCTGTTCAGATTGATCCCATCAATACAAGGTAAAAAAAAAATATATAAACCAAAAAAAAACTAAACGAAAACTACGAATACATTCACAGCCCTTCACAAAAAGATTTGTTTTCCGTATTTATTCATGTTTTCTTTGTTGGTTATGTTTATTTTACCGTGCGGTGCACACAATCACAGTCTTCCCGTCTCAACGGAGCGAACAAGACTGATTCGTGAAACAAAACACGCTTGATGCCTGCCGTTAGCTGCGACGGACGATAACTTGCTGCGCGGAATAAAAATGTCGTAAGCGCCGAATGTTGTTTATTTTATTAACTCGTAAAATATAATTTCTTTTGTAAAATCGCTAATAGTGGCGCTCGATGGTATATTAAGGATGTTATTATTAAATAATGGCTTAATAATATGCAATACAACCTGAGAAAAACTCATTTTAGATGAAAATAAGAGGTTACTTTGGGATTTTTTTCTATCAAGATAGTTTTATTCTACTGTGAATTGAATCAATTAAAAATCTTGCAAATACGATGTTGTAACCATATATATTTATTATTTATTAATTGGATCTTATTTTGCGATATTAAATTCAATCTAAGATAGGTAATTTGCCTTTATACCCGCTCATAAGGCTGAATATTACGCAGAGTATGCATAAAAAATTAAAAAGCTACCATTACGTAACGATTTTTGTATGAAAATTTTGCAAAGGTGTTACGTAATTTAACTTTTTAATCATAACATAACACTTGGATAAAATTCTTCTTGAACCTAAACCTTTTTAAAGAAGACTGAATATAAGGTCTTTTAGAGAGACGGTTATAAATGTAACAGTTTTTTTAGTAGCTGTCAAATATTAGTAGCATATTTACATAGTGTGCCTTATAAACAACCTATTATTTTGGAGCAGTTACAGTAGCAGTTACTATAGTTACAATTATTTTATCTGTAGTGGAAAATATGCGCGCGCAGCCTGAAATTAGAAGGAAATAGATATTAGATTTGCCGCCATTTTCAAACATTTACCTTTTTCAAGTTTTTTGTGCCCGTGAAAGTAATGTGAAAGTTTATTGAAAAAGAAGATAAAGTGGTGCAGTCAGGATACTGCAGTTACACCAGAAGATACTCAATAACTTATGATCTTCTCCCATATTAGTCTAGGACATTTTATGACATAACCTACAATGAATTGGGAAAGAATGAAAATCGAAAAGAAAACCATATCTTGTTAAGAAAATGTTCTGCTTGTATATTTCAAAGAAGACCTAGCGGATATATTAAGGCGGCTTCTTCAGACTCATATCAGAACTGTAATATACATAATATAAGTTACCATTGTTGTTTACTTACTTTTGTTTAATTTTTATCATTTTTATAAGTAAATAAACCTATTGCATGAGTGAAGATAAAGTAGTATACACAACTGCATATAATATGGTATTAAAACACTCGTTTGATGCTATTATCACATTCGGCTACGCCTCATGTGATAAACCCAAACTCGTGTTTTAATAACCTGTTTTATATGACAGTTGCATAAACTACTATTTTGTACACGTTTAAGAAATCATTAAAGAAACATAAATTTAATCTACACCTATAGTATTTTTGGAAGCAATAAAGTCTATTTTTAGAACCGCAAAACTAAGTTTGCTTGTAAAGTATTTTTGCAGATTTGTCTTCTTCGACAGTACCAGAGACTCTTTACCAACTAGGCTTCGGTGGTCCTGCCTGATGTTGCGAAATTTGCGGCCTCTATACGCATTTCAATGTTGCGTTTTGTGCTGCTACCTAGTAAGCTAGTAAGCATTGCCGTGACGATATCGGGACAATATCGGCGCCGTCATGTTGTGTTGGGACAAACGGCTTAAGAAGAATTAGGGCATTTATGGTCCCATTGGCATGCCTTTAATGCGGAACCTTAAAAATAATGAAAAGTTATGGTTTCTTAACTGGGTCATACTCATATAAATAATATCTTTGTTTATTAGAGAAATGATCGTTAATAAAACTGTATTGTTTCGTCTTTATTATAACTGTTATCGATGAAGCTCACGACACGACAATAACCTCCTTACGCCCGGCGTCTGATTGCTATTTCATAATTTGTTATTATGCCAAAAGAAATTGTTTTGTAGGGTTTAGAACCAAAATGGTAAAAACGGAATCATTATGGTGCGACTTCGTCTGTCTGCCTGTCACACAATATCAGCAACCACTCCTGCTATCGACTTGAAATATAATTGCCCAACTTTTACTGTACAGGAAAGAATTACAATAATATATTTTATCATTTGGGGGGGGGGGGGGGGTAAATACTGGAGGGGGGGGGGAACAAATACGGGAGGGCGGGAGGAATATTTTAAAATATCGTTACCTACTAGGTCGAATAGGGTATCATATGAAAGGGCTCCCAAAAAAGACTTTTAAATTTTTTTATGACTTATTTTTCAAGTTATGATGAATAATAAAAAAAAAATACCATCCCCCCCACCCTTATTTCCGACGTTAGCCAAAGGAAAAATCTGAATCAAATTATAGTCGATAGATGTTTATGTAAATATTACAGGAAAAATAAAACGATTTCTCTAAGTAGCAGCGTGTGTTAGAAATATGCAAAAAAAATTTACAAACAAATTTAGTTTTGCGGTCCTAAAGATTGACTTTATTGCTTCTAAAATACTAAGGTAGGTATATCGACACATCAGCGTGCGAGTCCGACTCGCACTTGACTGGCTTTTAAAAAAATTGGATTTCATGCATTAAAAAAATCTTAATTCAGAACATAAAGGGTATACAAACTCTCCCATGAAACTGAACAACTTTAACGAAGGAACATAGGTCGAAATACGAAAAAAAAACTATCAGCTGATTCAATTTCTTTGGGAGGTATGTGATTTTTTTTTGCTATTTCGACCTATGTTCCTTAGGGAAAGTTGTTCAGTTTCATGGGCAGATTCAGATCCTTCAGGGTTGGTATAACCTTTTTGTTACACTCTGTATATTCTATAAATTGCACAATTAACAACAAAATTACATTTTACAAATCGGACCTAATCTGAACACGGTCGGAGTCTAAAATACCTACTTGCATTTTTGACATTTAGAAAATTAAAACGAAATTAAATTTATGAAAAGTTTATTTTGTAGATTCTATTTACATGAAAAGTTGAAACTTGATATTTCTCTCGTATCAAACATTCAAGTACCAGTTTTACTGATTTAAGCCGCATCACACCTTCCTTACTTCAGAAACTAATTCAGCATACATACATAGTTCATTGAAATAAGGATATTGGAATTAACAAAACTAAGTCAGCAACGTATGCCGAATTAGTCTTTGAATTTAGGACGGTGTGATTGCGGCTTTCTGAAACAGAAATGGATACCTACCTAAAAATAGATCGTCTAAATTTTTTCAACTTGCTTTTTTGTGAAAGTAATTATTACGTTTAGCTGCACGGTTATATATGCTATTAAGAACTTACCAATACTATTTACAAGTTAACTTTGTACTATTTACAAGTTAACTTTGTACTTACTTTGTACTTTATACTTATGTATACCTACCTATGTTATACAATGGCAATTTTTTGTTATGTGTACTTAAAATAGACTGTATAATGCAGTCAAGAAAGTAATTTTAAACTAGCGTTCACAAAACTTAACCGTCCGTCATACATAATACGTTATTTGAATGAGATGAATATTAGGTATAACATCGTTGCGCTCCCCTTTTTTAAAGGATTAGTTCGCACGTGCTTGCTAAGCGCTTCTTGGAGCCTAGTGAATTGCCTGGCTAGCCTCTTGCTAGTATAACACTATTGGCAACGCAAGGCGACTCGCCAGGCCCCTAACCTGCAGAGCGGTAAGTTAAAATAGTCCCGTACATGTTAAAACGATTCAGCTGCTCTACTACTGAAACTCAGTTGGTATCAGTTCGAAGTACTTCGAAGCTAGTTTTAAGCCGAATAAAAAGTTAAGAACGTGATTACTATGAAACTGGGTTTCATGTAACTATGCCATAAATATTATTTAATTTTGCTTACACACCTTTCATCAGTTTCAGTTTTCGATCGGTTTCAAACTGGGCGACTTACTAGGCACTAAAGGACTTATTAAACCTTCCTAAATTCAGTCAACTAAATGATTCAGTAACTAAATTCAGTCAAGTGATGCATTTAGTAAGTATGAGGATACCTAATGAATTTAACAAAAAGAATGGTTACTGAATAATTATAAGAATGCTAATTTAGTGTACTAAATTTAAGAAGGTGTAATTTTGGCTTCACAAGCCACCTGCACTACCTGCAGAGCGTTTTTTAGCTTAAGACATCTTTTAAAATTGACTTTAAGGTAACCCTATTAATTACACTTACCACCAGTTGCACAAAGCGTCTTTAAAGTTAAAGCTCCTCTAAGTCTATTGCTGACTCTTTCTGTTTTGTTGACAAAGAAAGTGATAGCAATAAATGCTTGTGCAACTGCTGATAGAGCTTTAATTTCTTTAATCTCATGCAATGTCACCGGAACATCAACAGATTCTGTAGTAATCGCAGAGGGGAAGAGTGACATAGTGCTCTCCTTTTCGGGCAAGGGTATTTCTTGACACACATGGCGAATCTTCTGTCGCATTCGCACAACCGTGCTGCGCATCCGTTGATGAACTGATGCTGGGTGTGGTAGTTTTCCTTAGCGCAGAGTGGCTGCCCGCGGTGGCACTTCCAGTAGTATGGTTGGAAGTAGACCGTGAAGAATGGACAGTAGATGTTCTCGTAGCATTCATCATGCATTTTGCAGCATCTGTAAAAAAAATATCTTGTTTACATTTTGTCAGTTGCCAGTACAGTAATCGCGTACTCGTAATTTGTGGATCTTCCCATTGTCCTTATGATGCCGGCCAAGAATAGTACCATTCTATCTCTTTCCGCGACTAACGATAGAAGATGAGCAGTAGTTTCCTTTTGCGTCTCTCTCGTAACCGCCATGCTGCAGTAACCAGCCAGTTGCCAGTCGTGGTACGCAGGGTAGTAAGTAAGTGGAAACAAAACCAGTAGGTATAAGCTGAACTAGCACTAGGTACGCTACAAGCCTCAAACCAGTGGCACATTCAACGTTAATACTTCAACAACTTTTTTGTGATTACGTCATCATCGTATTGGCCCAAAGCTGGCCATGACCACTCAACTCAACTTTTCCTGCTTTGACAACCGTTCCTGCCTTGCATTGCATCTAGTGGCTCCCCGTTACTACGGGTTAGCGTAATATTATCTATTCTTTACCGTTACCTTAATTAGATCGTTTACACTTTGTGGGGCCTGCCTACGCTTGGCTTCCTAGACTCTCGAACCTTTCAGCTCCATCAGTCATTATTTCGACCAAACTTTGTAAGGAAAGTTCAGAAGAAAATCCAAATGTCGTTAGGAAATACCATATAATTTGACCCCAATGTCAATACGAATCCATCGTTCACGTAACTTAGAATACTGAGATTGAATCCACGCGGCTTGCCCACAAATTGCATGACTATAGGGGGAGGGGGGGCACTTTGATACACAAAAATCTCTCTTTTCTGAGGACCATAAAGCATTATGTTTAAATATTTGTTTTGATGTGTGCATTGGCTGATATGTCAGCTTATATTTTGGCTACGCAAAAACCGCAAAAACTGGCGACGTATAGAGATAAACTGATTTTAAGAAAAAATCATTTTTGTATCATTCTGCCCCACCAGTGGGGCACTTTGATACATGGGGTGGGGCAGTTTGATACGTATTTTAGATCTATATGAAATGCAAATTTAAACTGACTAAAAACCCAATATAAACTGTATTATTACTTAAAATTAAGAAATAAAACAATTTTATTGATTGAGATCGCAAAACACTTTTTATTAAGAGTGCACATTAGCCATAATCAGTCTCTTAAGTTACTTAAGGAATATAATCACAAAAAAAACAATATTTTCATCATAGAACAAGACTAATTCTCTGTTATTTTCTTAATTATATAATCAGTTATATAACTGATTACTAAGTAATCAGATTTTAACATTGAATATTGTTAATGAAAATATAATATTAGAACCTCCTATCAAAATGAACAATGTTTTTCTTTAAAAATTGAACAAACATCAAAAATTTAACATACCTAAATAATCATAAAAACTCACATATAAATTACAAAACAATCTACTGGATATTATATCGAGTTAAACCTACCGAAAATGAATAAAGCGACGATGTTCGAGATGTGCCTTTGGAGAAAGTTGGTTTTGGTAATTGCAAAACTACATCTCTAAAATCCACACTTGCTTTTTCTTCCACAATTGGAAATACAAACTTAGAAGACCCTGCTTTTTTTCTGAGATATAATACTTCATATTCTGTCACATTATACTTAAATACAACTTTGGCAACGTAGTGAATCACAGTTTTCTTCTTCTCAAACTTAATTAGCAGGAAATCTCCAATATTTATGTGTTCAGGATTAACTGGTTCTTCGTTAATTACCTCTTCTTCTGATTCCGACGGCATTTCAATGTCTTCACTATCACTCGCCATCACGACTTCATCTTGACTAGAATCGGAATCTATTTCTGCAGGCAAAGAAGTCACTCTCTTTTTCTTTTTTGGCTCAGTTAATCCCAACAGATTTTTCGCTGTTTTCAATTCTTTTGCATGCTGTTTTGCTTTTTGTAATTCTCTTTTTTTGTCCTTTTCATTACGTAAGCTTTCTAATCTATTTTTTTCTGGTGTTTCAGTGTATATTCTTGATCGTCCCTTTTCTCTTCCTTTTCTTTTTAAGACACTGTCAGTAACCGCCTTTTTTGGATAAGGCCTAACTACTTCAGGAGTAAGAATAGCATTTGATGAAGAAACATGTAGAGGATCGTCAGCAACAGACACTGAAACTGGGTCGGCATCCAAAGTAGGAGTTTTATTTTGTTCTCTATCAACAACCTCACTATTTTGACTTCTTTCTGAGTCTACAAAATGTAAATCTTGTGTGTTGTGAGTATTCTCATCTGTCAAATCGTGATAACCTGTTCTGAAAATGTCTATCGGTGCAAAGTCGTCGTCGCCAAATACCAGTTTATTAATTGGCCATATTCCAGGTTTGGAAAAACCACCTATGATATTCTTTGGTGTAAATGATTCCAAATATGCTAATTTTGACAGTTCAGCAATGTTGTATATGGTCAAAGTTTTTCCAACATTTTGAATGTGCCAGTCGTTGAAAGCTATCTTCAATTTGCCTTTGAAGGGTCCGAACACACTGACATCAAGCGGTTGCAATTTGTGTGACGTGTGTGGGGGAAGACTCAAATAAACAATACCGTTGTCACGACAGTAGTTAACAGCTTCTATTGAAATGTGAGATTCGTGGTTGTCACAAATGATTAGAATTGGGTTATCTTTATTGCTCGAAGTAAGGCGTTGAATGTGTTTCAAAACTCTTATAAACAATTCTGATGTCATCCAGCCGCTTCTGTTTGCCAACCCTAGACTTCCATCAGGAGCACCATTTAGGAAGTGTTCTTTTTAGTGAACTCTTGGAAAGACATAAACTGGAGGAAGAGAAGAACCAGTTGCAGTAATAATACCACAGAAAGTAACTAACTCTCCGCGTTCTGCAGAAACTATTTGTCCCACTTGTCTTTGTTTTCTTCCAGCAATAACTTTAGGAGTGGAAAGGACTGCGCTTATGCCTGTTTCGTCTAAGTTTATTATTAGATCGGGTGTAAAATTGTGTTGTCTCATTATGCGTTCGTAATTATCATGAAATTGAGCTACAGCAGCTTTATTGAAAGCAAAGCTTCTTGCTGCGCTTGTGTTTTCTGGTTTTCGTAGACTCAATTTTCGGTTTCTCTTCCTGAAGCCAGCTGCCCAATCTTTTCCAGCGCATTTGTTTTCTTTCCAGGATTTTGGATAATTACACTTTGATAATTCTGCGTATTCGTATGACAAAGTCAGAAGCTTTTTCAATGTAAGGCCGTGGTGCATTTTACTGCAATTCAATAAATATTGAGTCAATGCCTTTTCTTGTTCGGTTGAAAAAACTTGTGCAACGGTATACTTGGAACCATACATGTTTGATGAAGTAGCTGTAGCAGTGTGTGATGATAAAGCTGCAGTAGTAGTGTGTGCTGAAGATAATGCTATTTGTGCCATCTCCATAGATGGTGCTATTTGTGGTGAAGATGGACCTGCTTGTGATAAAGAAGATTCTGCTTGTAATGAAGAGGATACTTCATTTGTAGATAATGTTCTGGTAGCTTCAAATGATTTTCTGACTTTTTCTATGCGATGTTGTAGGGTTGCAGTTTTGATGCCATATTTGTCGGCTGCTTTGCGTATAGATAAAGTCTTTGACAATACTTCACGTATTGCATCTTCAATGTTTTCTTCATTGATATTTTTTCTATCAGTTTTGGGTTTGTACGTGCGCACCATTTTCTGAAAAAAAGAAAAAAAAACAATAAAATAAACTATTATTTTTGACGGGGCACTTTAATACACTAGAGGGGCAGATTGATACGTATCATTGTACCCCGCTCATTACCGTATCAAAGTGCCCCAAAGGACTTTTTCCACAAACAATTAATTTTATCAAATATATAATAATCTTGCAATCAAAAACATTTAAAAATACAATAATAACTATATTTACTTACCTTTAGTAACAAATAATAACAAAAACAACTAAGAGTATCCTCCTGAGACACAATTACATTTCACGTATTTTTTTTGTAGGCAGCGGCGCACGCCACTTCCAACACGTTAGTGACCGTTGAGGCCCAACGGCAAACTGGCGGCGAGCGGTGTTACAACTGTCATTCTTGTGAATGTCCTTGAGCATTCTAGTGATGTGCCGTACTGTGTAGCGTTTATCGGTTTTGAGATATAGATACTGTACCAATGTGCCCCGTGAATCAATGTGCCCCCCCTCCCCCTACAGTATTAAAGTCATGTTTTCTTTGTAAGCGATACATTCCATAGCTGTTGAGTAATGATTTTTATTATTGTTTACAGTTTAGGTACAGTCAAAAGCACTTCAAGCGTGACAACGCACGACTTGAAATCATACGGCTAAAGGTAGGAGAAAGGGACAGTCGGCTGCACGTCAGTGGTATCTTGATCTCTGGTTTCGCGCGTTTGTTAGTTTATTTTTTTTTTGAGATTTGACTATGGGTTCTATGGGGAAAGTTGTTCAGTTTCATGGGTAGAAACACCCCTTGCAGTGGTGGCATATATTTTAGAAGCACGTCGTACCCTATATGTATACCATGCCTTTTTCCTGTGACATAACGTAATTTGTGTATGCAATAATGATGATAAAACCTAAAGTATAAAAATCTCATTAACCTGTCGATTCCATCCGTAGGCCTTCCCGCGCCTAGAAACCCGCAGTAGCAGCCGTAACCCTTATAGGCCAGGGGCTCACATCCCGTAGCGCAGTACATCATGTTGTAGAGATGTAGGACTCCACGTTTGCCGCGGTTCTGCTCCTTGCTTACTATGGCTTTGGGGTTCATATTTCTGAAAAAACGAAGACAATCGTCATCATGTCGTCGGGTTGCAAGGTCGATGACCGACCTCACTTACCCTGGTGTCAGAGTTTTTGAGACATGGCTCATTAACGACTATATTCGTAGGTAGAATTCGCCACCAACGGCTTAACGTGCCTTCCGAAGCACTGACTCATCTAACTTTTCGGACAATCAAGTGATTCATCTTGCAATGTCCTAACCAAACTGGGGAGGTCGTACAAAGGGATTTTTGTTTGACAGTTGACAGTGTTCCCTCCAGGAGTCGAACTCAGAACCTCCGAATCGAGAGCCGAGCCCTCTAACCACTAGATCACGGAGGCTGTTCAACCGGCAACAATCAAACTGAAGTAATTATGCCTGATATGAAAATGCTTCCTTATGGGTGAATGAATCTTATGTAGATTTACCCAAAGAAAAACAACGAATCGGTTTTGGCCCACGTCAACGTTTTGTTTGGATTCACCTTACAACAAGGTGATTTGGCTATTAACAAGGCATTTGCGAGGTTGTCACAGCTCAGATAATTTTTATTTTTTATTTATTTATTAAGAAACAAACAGTCACAAATATTTGTACATAATACAAAAAAAAGAAAAATTATGATTGTAGACTTACAGTTTCATTACTAAAGTAAATGCTAAAAATAAATTAATAAATAAATTTATTTTATCTGCACGGTATCATGATCGGCGGACGGTGGCGCCGGTTACTGTCTTCAATTATGACATACTTACCATACGATGGGCTTGAAAACTATACAAGGTGTAACATAAAGGGTATATCAACCCTGAAGGATGTGATTCTGCCCATGAAACTGAACAACTTTCCCTAAGGAACATCGGTCGAAATACGAAAAAATAATTTTGACCTCCCATAGAAACTGAATCAGCTGATCGCGCATTTTGTATGGGAGGTCAATTTTTTTTTCGTATTTCGACCTATGTTCAGTTTCATGGGCAGGATCACATTATTCAGGGATGATAGACCCTTTCTGTTACACCTTGTATATTAAGATAAATTATCCAGCTGGCCATTGGTCTAAGGGCGCAAACACGTAAAAAGCAAGGAGCCTGCGTTGCAGATCTACCAGCGCAGAGCGCTTTTTGGAACCAGTCCGCGCTGTAAGTTGGTGCAGACAGTCAGTACCGAGTCTATACTGTGTGCCAAACCAGCGCTTATCGGAACCAGTCCGCGCTGGTAGATCGGCGCAAGCTTCTTGCTTTCTACGTGTATACGCCCTTGCTTAAAAAGACTTATCGTAGCTATTTGCTAAAAGAACTCACCTCACCCCTTTCAAATAATCGTCTTCAGGCACCGAATATCTGAACGGATCATGAGAAAACCCCACTAAAAGAGGTTCTTTTACAAAATCTTCCACTGAATCTTCATAATCTATTTCTATTTCATTTCCTTCATATTCTTCTAAGTTATATCTATTTATATGTACTAATGTTCTATGGTCTCCTGCACTATGACTGTAGGTGAATTTGGGTATATATGGCCTGGGTCCTTGTTGGAGCTGGACGTATTCCGTCCCATTAAAGATCTCGTCGAAAGAGAGGGATCTTGACCAATCTGGAACAAATGAATATAAAGTTTAGTAAGTAATAAAAAAGTAATTACTTGACTTTTAGTGAAGATCACCTAACTCTCTTGCCTAAGATTTATACCGACTATTGGGCGGTGGTGAGTGAAAATAGTGATTCCCCATGACTCCCCTGGTTGTGTCATTTGGTGGTGTCAAAGTGAATGAACAATTCTACGGAGTCTCCTCTAACCTCACATCTGCCTAACGAGTACCAAACTAATTTTTGCTTGTACTCATAGAAGCGTATTCCACCTCCACCTGGTTGGTTTGAAAATTAAAGAAAAAAAATGTTGTTGCATTATAAGGGAGTGTGGGTCAGACCACGCAATATTCAGATGATTCAGACGGTTTTTTTAACTGGACAGGCGGCAAGGTCCGCGCTAGTACCGACACAACAATTGCCATTATTTAGTACAGGATTTTAGTAACGAAACTCTTGATTAACTTTTATTTTCAAAACCGTGTTTGGGTTCAACTGAAACAAAACCATTGCGATCTATGGAGATTCTACCTTCATGCACTACATGGCACTAACAATAACCAATGTAGTTACACAATTGCCTTTACAAAAGGGATTGTATACTGCGAATTAATGACCAAGATTCAATAGCGTTTCTGTGCTAGTGACCATTGTAGGCTACGTTTACCTATACATAAATCAAAAATTATTTTATCGTAGATTAATTAATTACATTTATAGCAGTGGTAGCGTAAAGCTGTCACACCTTCCTGAATTTAGAGACTAATTCGGCATACATTGCTGGGAGGCTTGGTTCAGTGTCCAATATCCTTACTTCAACCACCAGTGTATCCCGAATTAGTCTTTGAATTTCTCCTGGCGAGTAGCTATATTAATAAATGATCCTATAACCCAGTGATTCGCCTTCAGTGCGGTTACCAAATGACCTAACGAAAAGCGAAGCGACTCACTGGGCTCCCTCCAGACTCCAGGTACAAAGCAAGCCACCTGCATAGTGCGAATTAAGGGGCAATCACACCTGCCTGAATTCAGAAACTAATACGGAATACATTGCTCGTTGAAGTAAGAATATTGGAATTAACAGAACCAAGCCTCCCAGCAATGTATGCGGAATTAGGTTTAGAATTTAGGAAGGTGTAATTGCGGCTTTAGCCTTAAGAGGTGCCTACCTATTTCCCCAGACAGATTTGGCACAAGGACAAAAATTTGGTACAAAAATATTAAAATCCATTAAAGAATAACAAGTTATGGCGTCAATCAATCAAAGTGGTGTTTTATGGAAAAAAACTAACTATACCTTAATCACACAGTGGTGGTGTTACCGTTCAAGTGCAGAATATGTTGATGTGCATATTAAATAGGTAGGTAATCTGCACTTTATCTAGAAAATCTGCATATTGACGGATGGTACACCGTTAAAGAGTGGAAGCCTGAGACCGAAACACTAATCTAACCTAACCACATCAAACCTAACCAAATCTAAATCCAATCCTGCAGATTGACTAGGTAATCTGCAATCTAGCTGATTTACGCACATTAGCGGTAACACTCAAAACTTATGACAAACAGCATCAAATATAGCGTAACTGTAGACGGCGCGGCGAGAGAATGCAGTATGTCCAGGAGTACTTATATCTGGGCCAAATAGTTTCCTTCCAGGCACGACAAGACAAAGAAGTTGCTAGACGCACTGAAAATGCCTGGAGGAGCTATTGGTCCATGAAAAGCTACATAAAAAGCGATCTTCCGATCACATTGAAGCGCAAACTAATGGACAGCTGCATTCTCCCGATTCTTACGTACGGTGCACAGGCTTGGTCTTTGACAGAATATCAAAGATCCAGGCTCACGGTTTGCCAACGAGCAATGGAGCGCAGTATGCTGGGTCTGAAGCTTACTGATCGCGTCAGAAACACCATACTGCGCTCTACAACATAAATAGCCGACGTAGCCTATACCGCCGCCAAGCTCAAATGGGACTGGGCAGGCCACGTGTCCCGTATGTCGCCGGACCTATGGGCGAAGACCACCACCACCTGGCAGCCGCAAACCGACAAAAGGCGTCGAGGCCGACCAAGGCGCCGATGGCGCGATGAACTTGACACCTTTTGCAAGGTCTGGCAAGAGCGGGCTTTAGATAGGGAAGGGAAGAGAGAGAGGGAAGAGAGAGAGGCCTTTGCCCAGCAGTGACAGGGTGTAAGGGACGGTGTACCGAAAACTGAAAGGGCGAGCTCAGTTTACGAAACTGAATAACTTTCCCAAAGAATAATTTTTGGAAAGTGAAAAATAATTTTGACCTCTTCATACAAAACTGTTCGATCAGAAATTTTTATGTAGACTTTCATTTTTGGGTCTATTCTACACTGTGATTCTACATCTTCCGTAAACGAAGACGATTGTACAGCGTGTAACGACATGTAAGTGATAAAACATAATAATATGACCTAACAATCTACAGCGTGTAACGACATGTAAGTGATAAAACATAATAATATGACTGATACATTTAACAAGAAAATACCATGAGGAAAATTGGCTTTATTCAGCATAAAATTGACAGACAAATCCACAGATAAAATACATGTCATTCACCCCTCCCTAAAACATAATCTTCCAGGTGGACCGGCAGACGGCGAGGGCGTGTAGAGCGTCGAATTTCACGCTCGTTCTCGTTCTCACCAGATCCCTGTTCTCCGTGCTGTTGTCCGCTAGGTGAAGGCTGGAACGTAGAATATACTTCGGTTCCTTCAGGCTCTTCATCATCTGAAGAGAAGTCATCTTGTACTGAAGGGAGTGGAGCGAGATGTCTATTAGAAATCGTGCCTTCTCTTCCATCCGAGTACCGAATAAAAGAGTACGTTGGATTACTCTGTAGAAGATGGCCTTCTTCTACTAAAGGCTCAGACTTAGAATTACGCACGGTTCTTTTTATAAGTATAGGACCAGGTGTCATTAGCCAATCAGGTAGAGATACGCCATTAGGGCTTCGCCGTGGATGACTGAACATTCTTTCATGTGGAGTTGCGTTGATAGATGTGCATAATAACGAACGTATAGAGTGTAAGGCCATGGGCAAGACTTTTTCCCATTCAGAAGCTTCCATATTCTTGGATCTTAGACAAAGCTGTATGGTCTTCCAAAGAGTTCCATTTAAACGCTCTACCTGGCCGTTACCTTGAGGATTGTAGGGCGTGGTTCTGCTTGACGCAATCCCCAGTGAGACCAGATAACGTGTGAGTTCTTGCGACATAAATGAGGTACCTCTATCAGAGTGTATGTACATAGGCGTGCCAAAAGTAAAGAAAATTTCATTCAGGCATCTTATAACAGTATTCGATGTCATATCTTTACATGGAAAAGCAAACGGAAAACGACTGTATTCATCTATTACTGTCAGTATGTAATGATTTTGAGTTTTTGATGGTAATGGACCTTTAAAATCTAGATTCAGTCTTTCAAAAGGCGCCGTTGCCTTTATAAGTGTACCCTCAGTTCGTGCATATCTTGGTTTTAATTCGGCGCAAACTTGACAGTTCGTACTAATTTGTTTTATGTCATTGATTGAATAGGGCAAATTCTTCGATCTAACCCAATGATACATTCTGACGATACCAGGGTGACAAAGATTATTGTGCAATGTCTTCAAATTGTTAACGTCCATATGTGCACAAACTCGAGTGAGAGCATCAGCTGCTCTGTTTTCTTTCCCGGGACGATATATAATGTCAAATTTAAAACAAGATAACTCAAGTCGCCAACGCTCAATTTTCTCGTTTTTTATTTTACTTGAGTGTACTTGATTAAGCATAAAGGCAACTGATCGCTGATCCGTGATTAACACAAAATGTCGTCCGATCAAGTAATGTCGCCATTTACGTAAGGCTTCCACGATGGCTGCAGCTTCTTTTTCTATAGATGGATGTCGTCGTTCAGGATCTGTCAAAGAGCGAGAAAAGAAGGCCACAGGCTGTCCATTCTGGGAAAGAGTTGCTGCTAGTGCATTCTCAGAGGCGTCTGACTCGACGGTAAAAGTAGCCTTATCGTCAATTGCAGTTAAAGAAGCTTTAGCAATATCTTTTTTTAGGTCGTTGAAGCTCGAAATTGTTTCTTCAGATAACGGGAAAGTAGTTGTTGATAGTAAAGGCTTGATACGTTCTGAAAAGTTACTTATCCATCTTGAGTAGTGCGCAAATAGTCCAAGTGCTCGCTTTAGTGCAGGCGCATTTTCTGGAATCGGTAATTCTAGTAAAGGTTTGAGACGATCCATATCTGGCCTAATTGTATTTTTTTGTACAGTATAGCCGAGGAGATTGATAGTTTCTTTGTTGAAAATGCATTTTTGCTCATTTAACGTCAAATTATACTTGGCCGCCGCTTTCATTAAATGGGACAAATTGTCGTCATGTTCTTTTTGGGTTTTCCCGCACACGGTGACGTCATCTAAATATGCAAACGTGCCCTTTAGACTTTCTGTTTCAATAATATAATTTAAGGCACGTTGAAAAGCGGCAACACCATTGGTAACACCAAAGGGTATTCTAGTGAATTGATATAATTTGCCATTTGCTTCAAAAGCTGTATAAACTTTTTCTTTTTGAAGGATAGGAACTTGGTGATATGCACTTTTTAAATCGATTTGACTGAAATGTTTGTATTTAGCAACTTCCGCTACAATAGTTTCAATGTTTGGTAAGGGGAAGGCATCTAGTTCCGTGTATTTATTGATAGTTTGGGAGTAATCTATTACCATTCTCTTTCTGTGCATTCCACCACCTGCTACCAAAACTTGTGCACGCCACGGAGATATACTCGGTTCAATGACTCCATCTTCAAGCAACTTATTGATCTCAGAGTTAATAAACAATTCATCGTCTTTACTATGACGTCTTGATCGAACCGCTATCGGTTTAATATTCGGTGAAAGATTAGTGAATAACGTTGCGGGTGGTAGTGATGCCTCCATTACATTACAGATTCGCAATGGCTCTTGAGACCCTCCGAAATTCAGTTCAAGTGAAAAATGATTTTTGAGCATGTCATGGCCGATTATTACGTCTGCGCAAAGGTTGTTAACAATAAGTAAGGGTTGCTCTTTGTATTTATAATCGGCGAGTTTTATAGTTGCGTGGCAGATACCTTCGACAAAAGAAACGTGACTCAATGAAGCTAATGTCACAGACTGATTGCATGGTCTTATTTTCAGTTTGATGTCCTGCACAAGTTTCCTGTCTATAAAACTTACGGAGCTTCCTGTATCGATAAGAGCGTCCGCTCGGTATTGATTTACAAAAACGGGAACAGTAGCTTTACTGAGACTATTTGGAGAGGCAGCGGAGATTGTAGACAAGGCGTTAGTGTCCTGAGACTGGTTATCGTTTTCTGTTACAGCATTAGCTCGTTGTGATTGTTGGGGATGATCACTTCTACACACATTCGCGAAGTGCCCCTTCTTCGAACAAAGCTGGCATTCAGCACGATAAGCCGGGCATTTTATTCGCTGATGTACATTTCCACCGCAAAAGAAACAGCGACGACGCGAAGTTGATCGAGAAGCTTGAGTTTGAGGCGTGGCTGCGAGATTTTGTTCCACCTCCGGCAGGGCATTGAGATTCAAATGATCGTTGGAAGTAGAAGGGTTTGAAGTGAATGCTTGAGTGTTTTTCTCGGCATTCTCAAGTGTAATAGCTAAATTGACGGCTTCGTCTAGAGTCAAGGTTAACTTTTCGAGAATTCTTTCTCTTATTTTTTGAGAATTGATACCGGCAATAAACGCGCCTCGCATAGACTCATTCTGATGATCAATCGCGGACACTTGTTTGAAATTGCACTCTTGTGCCATGAGTTTTAAGGCTTGAACGTATTCTTTCACAGTTTCGTCAGATTTTTGCTTGCGCGTGTTTAATATGTGCCTTGCTAGAATCACATTCTTAGGTTTGGAATAAATGTTATCTAGTATTTGAATAGCATCAGCGTAAGTTGTTGATTCACGAATGTGTGAATAGTTAGTAGGGGATAAATGATTTACCAGTAACTTCAGTTTTATTGAGTCCGGTGTACCTTCGATGCATTCTTCCGACAAAAAATTTTCAAACGTAAATTTCCAATGCGACCATTTTATGTCAGCCGCCATTGAACTTGGTTCTTCTGCGAAACGTTCGGGCCGCAAATAACGGGCTATCGCATTTTTATCCGAAGATTTTATTTCTTTGGACTCATTCCCCATTTTGCAAATTATTCTTTTGATAATTTATGCTGAATAAATTGATACATTTAACAAGAAAATACCATGAGGAAAATTGGCTTTATTCAGCATAAAATTGACAGACAAATCCACAGATAAAATACATGTCAATGACCTAACAATCTACAGCGTGTAACGACATGTAAGTGATAAAACATAATAATATGACCTAACAATCTACAGCGTGTAACGACATGTAAGTGATAAAACATAATAATATGACCTAACAATCTAGAGCGTGTAACGGAAAGGTGTAATAATACTGAAGGGTGTGTATCTGCCCATGAAACTGAACAACTTTTCCCAAGGAACATAGGTCGAAATAGGAAAAACGAAATTCATACAAAATCGATCTCCCATACAAAATGCGCTATCATCTGATGACCTATCTATGGGAGGTCAATAATTTATTTCGTTCTATGTCCTATGTTTCTTGAGAAAAGTAGTTCAGTTTCATAGGCAGATTCACACCCTTCAGTATTATCACACCTTTCCTTACACGTTGTAGATTGTTAGGTCGATCATTATGTCTTATCACTTGCATGTCGATAACGTAGAGAGCACTAAAAAATGCAAACGATATTTGTAGCTTGCATGCGTTCGACTAATATTGCAGTCGTGGATAATGACCCTTATTCTTCTTTTTTTTTTAATGTGAGAACTGGCAAACGAGCAGACAGCTCACCTGGGCCTGGAGACAGGCGGCTTTCTACTGTCGCAAACGCTAGTAGAATAGAATGAAAATGTACGGGATTGACGTTAGCTAACGAAAAGTTACGTGACAGCTAATGTCAGTCCCATACATTTTTATTCTATTCTCTAGCGTTTTCGAGAATAGAAAGACACTTGTCTCAGGGCCCTGATGGTAAGTGTAACTGCCGCCCATGGACATCTTCAACACCAGGGGGGTACTTGTGCGCTGCCGGCCTTTTAAGACTTGGTTGACCCGCTTTTTGAAAGCCCCCATGTCGTAAGATACGAAAACCGCTGAGGGAAGCTCGTCCCACATTTTACCAGTTCGCAAGAGGAATGAAGTGTTATATAAGAAATGAAGAAAAAGAAGTCACATTTGTTAGATGTTTGAAAAGCTATCTAGTCCAAAACTGTTTTTATAATCTAAAGGAATTTTTTTAAGATAAAATTTAAATATTAGTAAAACATTAATAAATAAATATACAAAAAACCTTTCCTGATACTAATAGGCAATCATAATTGTGAATATAATTATGATATGAAAATATTTTACTAATACTTATACTAATATTTTAATAATAATGTAGGAAGGAACTGAGTTAAAATTAAAAATTTTATAAAAATAATTGAAATTAATTATTCAGAACGTAATAAGATAAGATAAGATAAGATAAAATAAGATAAAATTTATTTCAATAACACTTAATCTAATTACAAAGTAGGACTAATTACATGTTAAAAAAGGTATTAAAATAACAATTGTGATACCTAAACTAAGTAAGATTTTCTTACCTGTATCTTAGGCATCTACATACAGCTAAAAATAATATTAGGTGCTTACAATATACGATTTTCTTTATCAAATAGCGTTAACAATTTATAATAGATTATTTATAGGCTGCTTGTACACTACTTAGGTAAATGTTATGTAAGATTACGCAAGTACTTCCAACAACTTCTCCGTTTCCTCGTATGTTTTCTTCTTTAACCAATTTTGTACAATTTTCTTACATTCCGATTTGGACAGCGTATAGAAGTTGAGAGAAGAGTTTAACTTGCAGTAAAGAAAAGAGCCGAGGAAACAGTAAAATTTATGAGAATGTTCTGTGCGTAAAGAAAGGATAGAAGAGACACTATCCAGTGGTCGACGTGAAGGGGGAAGCATGGGGTCTAAGGGAGTGGTTGAGTGCTTTTTGAGGATTGTTTGTAGGATAAATAGCTGGCGGACAGTAAGCACGTCGCATTCGGCTAGGTAATGTTACAGTTACGAGTAAGTCTGTATACTAAAATTGTCTAATATGTTATTTTGTGTTATTGTTTTTTGTAAGTGTTATTGTGGTTATTGTCATGCTACCACGTAACTATTGTAAAAATAATTGTATTTTGAAATGTCGATTCCAAAAATTGCAGTGCCCTTCCAGGGTCCATATTGTGTTCTGTATAATTGTTATTTTCCATCTATGTACCATATGGAAGCAATAAATAATTGAAATTGAAATTGGTAAGACGACATGCATCCAAATGATGTGGGTGGTACTTCTCTCTCTTCTTTTTCGACTACCACTTTTACTGCCATCTCGTTTTATCTTGTTGAAATGTTTGCTAAAAATAATATCTACCATTGAACTAGTAATACGTGTGAAAGTTGCGCTACTCTGACCCTTGCTAAATAGTGAATCGACATTGTTTACATATGTTAGGCAACCGACCTTCGATCGAGATGGTCCGACTCTATTTGGCGATACATTATTCCCCCGTCTATAATCTATAATGTCAAGGCTTTTTGAATGGAAGCTTCGTGGGAAAAGTAGAAAGAAAGAAAGAAAAACAATTTATTCAATGCACGACAATGAGTGTTATAAACCAAATAGAATGTACACAGAATATCGTGCGATGAAATGGCACTAGACTCAGCATTTTTCACAAGTACCAGAGAAGTATTTGTGACACTGATTTTCAGCCAGCACCAGAGTGGAGGTTACGCTAAACAAAAATAATAAAAACCGTGAAACTTACGGGCTAGACCTTAGATTATGAATAACGGCAGCTTGGCTAGACAATACAACTGTTATAAAAAGTAATAAAACAAACTAATATGAAAACTTTAACAAATCCGGGTGTTACACAAGTAAAAAATAAATAAATTATTATTATTAAATAAATAAATAGAAAGGCAATTCAAGTTAAACTAAAAATTGCAATATACCTATAGTTGCAGTTGATGTATATTTTTGAGGAGGCATCAGACTAACGTGCATTCCTACTTTGCTTGAGATACTATCCTTTGTTGGGCAAGAAGATATTCCCTGTATTGTTTCTTGAAGCTCCATTTGGACTTGATATTTCTAATGGGTGGAGGGATGTTATTCCAACATTTGGAAATTGTATCGTCACTTTAAACATGAGGAAGCACGTTTTGGGCAAGATCGTTCTATCGTCGACCTCATCTCTGTCCTCAAGACTAGATCGAGGTCAAGAGTAAGCCCATTGAAGAAAAAAAAAAGAAATTGGCTGTAAAATTAAAGTTGGAGAGAGGCTCAGGCTGAAAACCAGTGCTGGCAGCAGAACTCCTGTTTTCAGAGCTTTCTCTGAGTCTGAGTCCTCGCCATACATGTTAACTATCATCATAACATCCCATGAAACGTCCACTACAGGACAGGGAGCTCCCTCTAGAATTCTAGCTTTTACTGGCAAAATGTAGAGGGCTGGCACCATGGACCGCGGTTGTAGGTGACCGCAGTAAGTAAGATGTTAGATACAAAGGAGGATGCTGCTGCCCATCCTCCAGTTTATAACCCTTAGTCGCCTCTTACGACGCCCACGGGTATGTAAGGGTTGGTACTATTCTTTGCCGGCACCACACGGGGCCAACTATAGCAGCTAGAATTTATAGACAAAGACTTCTAGAGGTAATATTAGAAGTTTTTATTTTTGTAACCAAATAAATGGTTTAAAGAAGACGCTAAAATGTCTCATTGTTTTTTTCGATTGACAAAAATTTAAATTGTCATCATGAAGAGAATAGTATAGTTTAAATATTTGCATTTCCTTTTTATTTATATAGACGAGGAATAGAAATAGCCTAAAGACGATTGCATTTGATTTCCGATGACGAAAGTTAAGCACACTGGTCATGGCCGGAACCGAATGGATAATCGCCTAGTGGTATAATAAATAAAGTGTCTTCCATGCTTCGGAAGGAACGTCAAACCCATGGTCTCGGACACTATCTATCGGCTGTGTCGTCTCTGTTTTCATGCTTTTTGTAGCGGCTATTTGTCGGCTTAAAAAGTCTGCAGGGTCCGCCTATAGATTGGTCACTGAGCTGGGGTGAAATTTTGAGACGAAAACTGACTTTATTTTTTGTATAAGTAAACGAATAACACCCAAACACAGGGTGTCTACTCTCAAAGTTCGATATATCGAAACGATACTATTCGAAACATGCAAATTCAAAACTTCGTCCCTTGACAATACAGTAGAATATTGGTTGGATGCTAACTACTGGCAGTTTGAAAATTCATCCAACCAATATTCTACTGTATTGTCAAGGGACGAAGTTTTGCATTTGCGTGTTTCGTATAGTATCGTTTCGATATATCGGACTTTGAGAGTAGACACCCAGGATGCCCTGCGCGAGGACCGAATCCGCGACACACGGCGTAGAAGGCTCGCAAAACAACAGTAAGTACTAAACTAACCACGCCAACGTAAAGGGCCGGTGTATGCTGCAATTTTAAATTGTAAGGATCCATCAAGCCATAGCTGACGATAGTGACTACTAATAAAATCATACAACCATTATACAACAAAAAACCGGCCAAGTGCTAGTCGGACTCGCGCCCTAAGGGTTCCGTACCTATCTACCATATGATATACTAAAAGCTTTTGCTCTTTGATTTTAAAAACTCCGCCTCCATCCAACTTGACCCCTCTTTTATAGAAAAGTTCTTGAAATGGGAGCTCACCTTAATTGGTTACTATTAGTTGTGAGAAAAATTGAAATATTTAATGATTTTAGACCTTTTCCTTCATTTGTACTGTGAGACCTAGCTTCTTGCCAAATTTGATAATTTAAGGTCAACGGGAAGTACCCTGTAGGTTTTGCTTTTTTGCTTAAATGTATGGAGATGAGGACATAAAAAGCCATATCTTTTGATTGCTTCGTTGCAAAATATTTAAATTTTCAGATTTCGTTATCAATTTCAACCTGATACCTCTTCTCGTTTTTGAAAAAAAGGGTCTTGACAGACAGGCAGACAGACAGACGGACAACAAAGTGATCCTATAAGGGTTCCGTTTTTTTATTTTGAGGTACGGAACCCTAAAAAGGTCACTGTTTCGTCAAAATCAAATTAATCGATAAACAGCAGAAGCCTAAGAAAATAATAATAGCTCGAACTGCAATTTAAAGTTTGATCACGCATGCTGCATGTCTACAATCAAATAGTTACCTACCTATTTTAATTGCAAGGTTTATAAGTACCGTGAGAAAATGATTGAAATATACCTTAATATGAACATGTATTGAAATCAAATTTAATATAATATGTTAGCGTAAGTCTTAGGCAGATTCGAATAGTTTTCATCGACTAAATAACGATTATTTTTTGTGGTAACTTTCTTTATTAAAACTAAATGTTGGTGGAGTGTGAAATCTAAGTTTTTATGGCCCGCAATTCTCAATTATTTTTATTATCATTTCATTACGATAATGATACGATAGGATTTAATCATCTTATAACAAAGAAACTCAAATTGCATTATGAGTTCTGACCTTTTATCTCTCATTGCAAAATTCCCACCTAATTATACAAAGTAAACTAAGTATTCGAAAACTAAGCAAGCATTGCTCAATAACTGTATTTGTGTGAAGTACTATCCCAATAAGGTTAGGGTGTTAGGGTTATCAACCCAAATGGAATTATTCTTCTTCAGGAAAAAGATTTCCTTCTGACATTTTGAGCAATTGTGTGAAAACATACATACATACATAATATAATATCACGCCTTGTTCCCGTCGGGGTAGGCAGAGATCACAGTTTTCCACCTACTACGATCTTGACACACTTCCCCTGCTTCCTGTACTTTCATCAATCCTTTTATACATGCTAGTCGGTTTAGGGTACTTTTAACCTGGCCTTTATTCAGAACCACAGACAAAAAAGAATCTGAAGAGGTTCTTTCATCGGTGACTTCATCGGTGATATGATTGTCATCTTCAGGGCTAGTTTCTGGTCTAGCTAAAGCTAAAGGCCATTGATAATAATAGCAAGCGTCTTTAGTTCTTTAGTCTTTTGTAATTAATATATTGGGTTTACTTTTCAAGATAGGTTTCTAGCGGTCATCATAACAGAGATGCGGTCGATGAAATGCGTGATGAAAATAGTACAGCGCGTTCAGAACAAGTTTGTCCATGACGGTTATTTTCCGCGCATGGGTGACAGGAGGAGAGCCAATGAACGATTCGCTCGCCCCCTGGGGGGAGCCGCGCTCACCCCCGCGACAAATTTTTGACTTCTGCGCATTAACGGTCACGAACAAAGTTATTTTGTAAGCAGTATACTTTCACGCAAAGCTTGAATAAATTCGGGTTAAAATGAACTCGGGAATACAGGCCAGACATATAATCCGTTATTTATACGTCATACAAAAAAACTCTGACTGTGAAGTCTAAAAATGAGCGCGACAGGTGGAGGAGGCGTACGAATCGTTCATTGGCTCTCCGCCTGTCACCCATGCACAGAAAATAAACGTCAGAGACAAACTTATCATGCACACGCTGTAACTGCCAAGTCAAATACTCGTAAGCTAGTACTTAAGCTTTTCACCCACACTCCTGAGCTGTCGCGAACTCTACTCAAGCTAGGCACGAACGGAAAATAATGTATGAATTATAGTCATAAAGACGTCATAATTTGCTTCATAATGTCTGCCGTCGTTTATGAACTTCAAAATCGTCACATTTTGAAACTATGATAATTTTTTTTTTCATTTATTCCTACGCTTAACAACACATTTTGCACATGTCAATAGCAATCGGCTAAAGAAGTCATAAAAAACAAATTTGTAAAACAATGTTATTCTTTCCGTCAAATATACTCTGGTTTTAGTGTCATGGCTGCAAAATAGATTAGTAAGCGTTGGAATGAACTAAAAAAAACTGGCCAAGTGCGAGTCGGACTCACGCACTGAGGGTTCCGTACCTATTTACCATATGATATACTAAAATCTTATGCTCTTTGACTTTAAAAACTCCGCGACCATCCAACTTGACCCCTCTTTTATAGAAAACTCTTGAAACGAGAGCTCGCCTTAATAGGTTACGATTTATGACGTATAAAAAAAAAACTACTTACTTACTTACTATTTTACTTACTCTTATTTTAGAATTTTCGGGGGGGGGGACACACATTTTACCGCTTTGGAAGTGTCTCTCGCGCAAACTATTCAGTTTAGAAAAAAATGATATTATAAACCTCAATATCATTTTTGAAGACCTATCCATAGATACACCCCACACGTCTGGGTTGGATGAAAAAATAAATTTCGAGTTTCAGTTCCATGTATGGGGAACCCTAAAATTTATTGGTTTTTTTTTCTATTTTTGTGTGAAAATCTTAATGCGGTTTACAGAATACATCTACTTACCAAGTTTCAACAGTATAGTTCTTATAGTTTCGGAAAAAGTGGCTGACAGACAAACAGACAGACAGACAGACATGAAGAATCTATAAGGGTTCCGTTTTTTGCCATTTGGCTACGGAACCCTAATTATCATACACATTTGTGCTTGTGTGAGTAATTTAACTAATCATTTTAGTCAAAACACAAAATGTTTATTTTTTTTTTATAAATTTATATGATTATTTTACAGCTGAAAGTAGTTCTTTTTTTATTCTATTTTTGACCTAGGAAACGCTCTGTATTATGGCAACATTGGCAGCCCTAATAAGGTGAGTTTTTAAAGCATGGATAATGGCTTCATCTACATTAACGCAATGGTCTCTACGATGTCCATAAACATTTTATGGAGTCATATTGGGATAGAAATAACTTGGGTAAACATCGCATTTGGACAATATGAAGTATTTAGATAAAATACTCAGTTTTTCACATTTAAAACTACATCGATGCGATTTACTTCAAAAGAGTTTAATTCCAAAAACAAAGAGATTTCGACCGAGGTTAAAATCTCTTTGGGTGTGGTCCGAGCAAAGCAAGGAGGTCCGAAATCTTTGGTTTGCTCGGATGATTGAATGGCGAGGTTCAATCAAATCTCTTTGATTGAATCACTGCGTGACAGCGATGTTTTTTTTTTCATTTGTAAATGGCCTCACTCTTGACCTCGATCTAGTCTTTAGGACAGAGATGAGGTCGACTATGGGACAATCTTGCCCAGAAGAAGTCTATTCACTCGCGACTTGAATAGATTCGGGTTATGTGAACTCGGGAACACAGACGCAGGCAGGCCAATAGACGATACTGGCTATATCTACAGGAGGATATTCATCATCATCATCATAATATCCCACGAAACGACGACTGCAGGACATGGACCTCTCTCCAGAATTCCAGCTAAAAAGCGTGGCCAACGTCAGCGCGCTTGTTATCGTTGCGGCTGAAACCATGGTCCGCGGTTGTTGGTGACCGCAGTATGTAAGATGGAACGATACACAGAAGCACGCTGCTGCCCATCCTCCGGTACATAATCCCTTAGTCGCCTCTTACGACACCCACGCATAGTGCTGGTTGGTACTATTCTTTGCCGGCACCACGCGAGAAGATATTCAAATTCAAAGTTATTTTATTCGTATATTAGGATATAATACAAGGTTTAAGGGACAGGTTGGCAAAAACTGAACGAACATGACTGAACAACTTTCAGCAAATAAAACTTTAAAGAAAAGAAAAATTAAAATCAGCCTCTCCTTACAAACTGTCTAATCAAATTTGCAATTTTGTATGGAGAGGCCGATTTTTCGTTCATTTTCTGAAAGTTTTATTGACTGAAAGTTGTTCAGTTACGTTGACTGATCATGTTCTTTCAGTTTTTGCCAACCTGTCCCGTACATCCCGTATATCACTTTATGAAGGTAGATGATTTACGTCGCTTCGTAAAAAAGTACCGTCATATAAGAAAAATAAGAAGGTGATAGATATGGTGGTAGGTAGTACTATTTTTTCCCGGTAGCTCCATGAATAAGAAATAAACCTGGTTATATCCATCAAAACACCTACACAAGTTTGAAGCTCTTATTCCAATAATAGAAATTAACAGTTTCACGGTCCAAGAAACTTATTTCCCCATTAATGTAGAATTAAAGTCAACCACACATCAATTTAAGACACATACCAGCACTAATGCTTTGTAATAAAGGCGGATTCAAGGTCCAAGCGTTTCTACTGAACTTATGCTGACTGTACTATCTTTAGTGGTCCATTCATACGTGGATAGAGATTGAAAACTAATGTTCTAGTTGCGAAACACACAATTTATCACGTGAACAATGGCAACAGCGACAAAAGCTCTGCGATGGCCGAGGCGCAGTATAACGATATTTAGACCACGTTGTCGTCAGGTCGTTTCAATAATAAGAGCGTATTTGAAAGGAAGTAGAAGAAGATAGGGTAGTTAATATAATATAAGTCCTTACCTTTGAAATTTCATAGGTAAAGGACCCAATATGTCAGTCTTGGCAGGTTGTGGTTTCTACCCTTCGATCGAAATTAAAGAGTTGTCTCTACCTACCTATGATACGTATAGCGGCAACAGAAATAATAGGTCTTTACCTATGAAATTGCAGTTTTGTATAGCGAATTTTAGGTAAACTTAATTTTCAGTACTAACATTATTGCATTTTTTTTAGAAATTAAATTTTCATCTTTTTACTTTCGAGCGGAGCGAGAAAGGTATTGTATTCGTGAAAAAAAAAAGGTTTTCTAATTTTCTCAAAAATATGTTCTATATCAAAAACAAGCCTCCCAAAAATGTCCGTCCGTCGGTCGGTCGGTCGGTCGGTCCGTCGGTCGGTCGGTCTGTCCGTCACGCTTTGGCCTAGCGGCTAAACGAATGGTCCGATTGACACCAGATTTTGAATTTAAGAGTTTTATGCAAATCCATCGAAGGGTTCTAAGTGGTTTCTTGCTGGCTCTCATTTTGAGGGTAGCTGTCATACAACAAAAATGAAAAATTGAAATTTTCTCAAAAATAGCTCATAGAATCTTGATGAAACTTTGCATGACCAAGCATCTCCATGTAACATATCTTGGGCTCTTAGGATCAATTAATTTGTATAATTTCATATAAGGGGTGTTACTTTACCACCAAATCGTAAATAAGTGATTTACCCAAAATTGGTTCCATTGAGTTTATAAAATTTTTCTATAATATTAATCCTGGATTAAATAAATAAAAAATAAATAAATGATTTATTGTACAAAAATAAAGTAGATACAATGCCTTATGCAAAAAGGTATTAAAAACTTGTACAAAAATGTCTATATCTAGATGTTCGGAAAATCAGATACCTAAACTAAGTTAAAAACCTGTGTTTTGGTTGTTGTTCTTGATTTTCTTGAATAAAATTTAGTACACATGGTGTACCAAAAACTGAACAGTGGACTAAACTGAACAATTATTCATAAGGAACATGTGTTGGGAAATAAAAAAAATCTCAAAAAAATAACATTGGATACTAGCGTAGGATACTTGCATGGTATCCTACGGTAGTATCCAATGATCTGTGAAAATTCATATAAAGGGTGTTCCAGTACTACCAAAAGTTAAACATGTGATTTACTCGAAATCGTTTGAAGTATGTTTGTTTTAATGTTTGACAATTTGAATTCAGAATTGATCTGTATATTTCATTTGAACATTTTTATGGAAAAACCTAAATAAAAGTTTGTATTTCCATACTATGTGTATGGCCTTACAAATTTAATTTTGCGGTTGACAGTTTTTCATTGAGTATTGCGAGAAAGTAAGTGCAGTGCAGCTGTACCATTTATTTTTTTTAAGCATGATTGGTAAGACAACAGAAGCTTACATTTAATTTTAGAAAAATATTAACTATTTGTAAAAAAGTATAACAAATCTAATGATGAAATCGTTTTGTAACTAAAAATAAAATTTTTATTTTGTGCGTTAAGTGATAACCTTAAAGTCAACTTTCAAATAATTATAAGACAAATAAAAGAATAGCTTTAGAATTATAGGAATAATGATCTCATTAATCTGTAAGAAAATTTCGACCTATTACATAATCTGTGAAAATTTCGTCTGTCTTCCTATTACTATTCATGAGATACAGCCCGCTGACAAACAGACCCTGTATTTTCAGGATCGTAAACAGTTGTGAATAGATGTTGTCTCTATCTGATTGGATATACAATTGTTATTGTACTGTACTGTATACGGCGTACAAAATAACTCTGGCTGTGTCCGTTAATGCGCAGAAGTCAAAAAAATGAGTCGCGGGGGTGAGCGCGACACGTGGTCCCCCACGGCGAGCGAATCGTTCATTGCATGAAGGAAAAAAAAATTACGCGCGTAATTTTTTTTTCCTTCATGGTTCATTGGCTCTCCGCCTGTCCCCCATGCGCAGAAAATAACCGTCATAGTCAAACTTATCCTGAACGCGCTATACTTATGTTTACTTGTTGCACCTATCACTATTTTTGAGTAGAGTAAGTGGTACAAACCTGTTTATATTGTGTTTCCATTATTATTATAAATACAGGTAGGCGCATTTAGTGATTGTTGTTATGGTCGTTATAATGTCTCCTAGCAGTTTTTTTTTATAGAAGAAAAGAGAGAAAGATTTTTATAACTTTATTTTTGTAGTATTAAACTTAAATTTTTCACGATACCGGTCAAGTGCGAGTCGGATTCGTGCGCCGAGGGTTCCGAATCAGGTTCCGAGTTTCGACGATGGAACGAGCTTGCCCAGAAGAAGCCTATTCACTCGCGACTTGAATAGATTCGGGTTATATGAACTGAGGAACACAGTCGCACGCAGAGAATTCCACTCTTTAGCCGTGCGATTTATAAAAGATGTTTCAAAGCGCTAGTCAGAAGGTGTCTCACAAGGCTCGTCTGGCTGTTCATAGAGGCGTTTTAGTACCAACACTGATGTACGGCAGTGAAAGCTGGGTATGGCAGAAAAAGCATGAAAGTAGAATTAATGCAGTAGAAATGAGAGCGTTGAGGAGTATGATTGATGTGAAATTGAGTGACAGGATTAGAAATAGTGTGATAAGAGAACGTTGTGGCGTAAAAGAAGACGTAGTGACTAAAATTGAGAAAGGGAGGCTGAGATGGTTTGGTCATGTAGAGAGGATGAATGAAGGAAGATTGACGAAAGAGATCCACAAGGCGAGAGTGAATGGAAACGTTAGAAGGGGAAGGCCTCGGCGAACGTACCAGGACCAAATTCAGGACGTTCTGAATAAAGGCCAGGTTAAAAGTACCCTAAACCGACGAGAATGTATGAAAGGATTGATGAAGGTTCAGGAAGCAAGGGAAGTATGTCAAGATCGTAGCAGGTGGAGAACTGTGGTCTCTGCCTACCCCGACGGGAACAAGACGTGATGTTATGTATGTATGTATGTTGTGCGAATGTGCGGAATATCAACCAAGTATGGGTGATATCCTGCGGTGCGTCTTACCAAGAACATTATCATTTTGAAGGCTTCAAATCTTTTATTTTGTTTAATTGTATCTCAGCGTGATGTTATAAAAAATGTGGTAGATATCATACTAGGGAACCTTTGCCCAGCAGTGGGACATTAACGACTATTGAAAAGGGTTTTAATTAGTAGACACCGGTTGAAAGAAAAAGAATAAGGCCTTTGTCTAGAAATTCATAGAATACATTAGAAATTAGTCTGATATTTATGTCTACAGCGTGAATTTGTATTCGTTTTAAACCCGAAGCCCAGTGATTCTACTTATGAAATCAAGCAACTTTACCGTAGAAAATTTTTTTTTAAATCGAAATTTTTTTTTCACCTTTCCATACAAAATGAGTCGATCACGTGACCACTTTACTATGGGGAGACGAAAAAAATGTTTTCTTCGGGAAAGTTGCTTGTTTTCATGAGTATAATCACTGGGCTTCGGGTTTAAAACGAAAAAAATTTTAAAAAACGCTGTATAATTCGCTCTCTTGAATTCTAGGATAATTTAATAGAATTTAGATTTTTTTCTTTGTTTACTTTGTACTAAATAAAGAGCTTTTTTTCTAATTCCTTATTTTTATACTACAGCTAGCTATGCTCGCAACTTTGTATCCTATCAGTAGTCGGTAGAAATACTTTGGACTTTATGGCATGGTATTAGAGATGCAAATATTTCCACTAACGTGCAGTTGACCGTACGCGCCCTAGCCTTAAAATCAGCCAAGCCAAATCGGTCTAGCCTAAAGAATCCGGCTCTAGAGGTATAGTCCGGTCCCTTATAGTCTTATATCGCCACATTCACCAAATTGCACCAAATTTTTTCTACGTACATAGCTCTAAATTTTTGATAGGAGCCAATTCTTGAATTTTCTATGGAAATTTTTCGAAATTCAAGAATTGGCTCCTATCAAAAATTGAGAGCTTTCGAGCTTTTGATAGGAGCCAATTCTAGAATTTTCTATGGAAATTTTTTGAAATTCATGAATTGGCTCCTATCAAAAATTGAGAGCTATGTACCTAACTAGTACCTGGAAAAAAAAATGGTGAAATTGTAAGGCGTGTCTACGTGAAACAGCTAACTGACCGCACTAGTAGCATTATTTTAAATATTAGGTAGAGACTTTTACAATGTCCTTGAATTTATTAAGTGAACATTTTCATAGCTCGTTTTAGAATCATGATTTAAGTTATCACTGGAATATGCAAACTGCCAATCACGATTTGTAGATTCATCGGTTATTAACATTTGTTTCCAAGGTAACGGAGTTTACTAATAAAATAACTAGAAATAGCCACGCTATTTCAACACAGTTTGTTGAAACTTTTAATTTTAGAGAAAAATCACAGTTTCGCAGTTCAGGAGCTGCCAGGCCTCTTTAGGGTTCCAAAATCAATAAGGAAGAAACCCTTATACTTTTGCATGTCTGTTCGTACTTCTGGTCTGTCCGTGATTTAGCGCAGGGACCACAGATCACAAATAAGTCTAGATAACGCAAACTCCGCCGTTGGTATAAAAACGAAGCGTGTCACAGTTCTCGGTGATATGACAAGCCCATGACAAGCAAACTAAGCGTTTTGAGCTTAGTTTGGGCCACGGTTTTGGGCACGCAAAGTTATTATATCATAGATTTTAAACAAAGTTATTTCTGATCTGTGGCAGGGACTCTTACAAAAAAGCTTTAATTTGGCATAGGTATGAAGTATCCTGGACGATCAGAACTTTCCACATAATTTTTACCAATACCAAGGCTTATCCTTGTACAGTCAAGAGCACATAAAGCTTAACACTTGTAGCGCATATCTAGCACGTAACTCGTTTGAAATTAGAACGGTACAAAGTTAAAGTTATCAAGCTTGACGTACCCTTGACTGTACCCTACATAAGTCATAGGTGTTACATTATTTTTTTTGTCTGGACTGCTGCCTACCCTAATATCCCACTACTAGACAAGCCGGGAATGCAGAGACTGTGGGATGATCATTGGGCCAAGTCTGTCATCGACCATCCTATAGAGTCGTCTACTGGGGTGGACGTGGCTCGCCTCAAGGCTGCGTCATGCTGTGAGTTTGGCGCCTGGTTTCATGCCCAGCCATCACCCCACGTAGGCACTTTTTTTTTTATAATTCGCTCCATTTCCAGCGGCTCTCTGATTTGGGTGCAAAAGCCTGATGCTGGTAGGTGTGGGGCGTAGGTTGACGGTAGCGGCCGTCATGGTCCTAACTGCAGGTTGTGTGTCGGCAGACATCTACGGCGCCACGCACTGAAAAAAAAATGTGTCTGCCGACATCCATTGATTCATAGAGCCAGGGCTGTGTCAGTCTGACGGCAAAAGGCCAGACGGACTGACTTTGTTTCCCTGGGTGAAAGGTCAATGTCTCTTGTGGGATACTACCTGCGCCTGCACCTATGCGGCCACTTACCTATCCTGGACCTCGCGTTCTGCTGGCGCGGCCACTGAGGGGTTGGCTAATCAAAAGTTAAATTAATATTCGGACTACCTAGGGTGCTATGATTTTATACCTTTCGCAGTTGAGACCTCTGGGGTGTGGGGCGTAGAAGGGAAATGTTTTTTAAGCTAAATAAGAAGACGCTTAAGGGAGCGTAGTGGTGACCCCCGCGCCGGCTCGTTCGAGTCCAGCAGTTGTCGCTGGCCATAGTGGCCATTAAACGCAGTAACGCGGTCATATTAATTTCTACTTGATACCTTTACCCGTCCGGGAGAAAAAGTGTCAGACAGACAGATGGACAACATTGTGATCCTATGAGGGTTCGGTTTTTTGTCCTTTTGGGGGTACGGAACCCTGCAAACAGCTAAGCTTACCCTATAGCACAGCCTGTAGACAGCGCTATATTTCCGTGGTTGAAGATAAGTACCAATATGTATTGTTAAGTAAGTAATGCGCAATGGCACTTATTTCGCACTAACGCATAACTGACATAATCGCTTTATCATACTTTTGTGAATCGGTTAAGAGTTGCGTAAGTGAAAGCCGGTTGACGATGGCAGTTGATAATGAAATAAGAAAAAACGGTGCAAGATCGGCGTACGACCGTAACGCTACTGGTTGACCGCCAACGAAAGTGGTTTGGACCGTTTCCATTGACGCACGAGAAGAAACGGTTTCTGTGGCGGCACGGCTCAATCGGGTGTACGTAAAATTTTTTACTAGTTCTATGACCATTTTATCTGTAAAGTTGGTCAACAGAGACCTTGACTACGAGACTCAAGTGCCCCAGGCACCTGCTTGGGGTGTATTTTTTTAATGTTACAAGTGAGGAAACGAGCAGGTGGGTCACATGATGGTAGGTGGTCTCCACCGCCCATAGCACCCACTGTCTTATTAGTGAAATACTTTGACGCTAATAAGACAGCAAAGCGCGATGCTCGCCCTGAGAACGAAGATATTATGTCTCATGTGCCAGTAATTTAAAGACGCATGAATAAGTAAGTAGCTACATAGTATCTAAGTACGAAATAAAACTGGACTTCGGATTTTAAGAGCCAGACTTAGGTTAATAAAAAAAAATTATAACAGTGCTTTTATGGGTTACTTTTATTGTCACACACTCGCGATTTTTTTAAATTTGTGGGTGATAGGTAAATTATGTCCTTTTGCAGTAGGTGTTGTATCGGGAGTGCCTCCGCTCCTCAGCAGGAGCCTCCTGGCCCTCATGCGTATGCGTTGCTAACGCTCCCTCAGTTGACACAGCAGTAGGTACTTGTATTTTATTTGGTATCGTGACAAACTACCCTTGACCCTGAACTAGGCTTGCTTTGTGTGTGATGAATAGTGCCCGATTGTATGGAACTCTACAATTCGGTTTATCTATGTAGAGCGGCTCAGCATGTAGATGTAGGTATTGGATGTAGTAAGTGACTTTTCAATCGACCGTATTATCTCATTAATTATGGATTTTTTTCATGTGCAATCAAGAACAGGTCAAACTTGATACTCGCAGCGCGATTTTAGTTTCTACAGCTATTGAAATAAGAACGTACCTACATAATCCAATGTGTCAAGCTTGACGTGCTCTTGACTGTACATCTATTTACATATGTCTGGTGTCAGAGTTGCTGAGCCGCCAAAAACTTAACGTCTACTGCCGTATATAGTTGACGGGACGTCCTCACGTGCCTTCCGAAGCACGAAATCCTTATTAATCGGACAATCGGGTGGTGCGAACGTACTTACTGAAATCGCAAGTTTCACATGATCAAAGAAAGTAATGAGATTGCAGTTTTATTGCACTAGAGAAATTTTATTTAAATGTATACATGTAGGTATTTGACTTTGAAATAACGCAGTGATATTACGTAAAAATATTACCAAAGTCGCAGCAAGATTATTACAAAAATCAGACAAAAAAGTGGTCAAGCAAGTTCATTGGACGTCTGATTTCATAAAGAAGACTATACTAGCAAAGCAAGGTTATAAAAAAATTCCATAGCGTTTCATACATTGTCGGGCGAAGTTGTAACTTTTGGTTATTATGAGATTAGAATCTCTAATCTATATTTAAGATTTATTTCTCAACGATGTTTTGAATTGGTCAACTTTGGTATTATGAACAGTGGGTACAAAATTAATTAAAAATTTCGGGGTACTTAGTCACCACGCACAGCAGGGTTGGCGACTTTGTTGGTGATGTCAATATCAAATATTTAAATAGAAGCCCGGAGTTCGGACAAAAGCCTAAAATGTTATAAAAATCAGGTCATAGGTAGTGCCGGTTTCGGAGAACATACCAATCAGGATCCTCACGTGAGTGTTGTTAATGGTAAACTCGTAAAATATGGTAAACTTATAAATGGTATACTCGTAAATGGTAAACTCGCAAATAGTAAAATCGTAAATGTTAAACTTGTAAATGGTAAACTCGCAAATGGTAATCACGTAAACGGTAAACTCGTGAAAGTAACCAGAGAGAAAATGAACCAGAGGACAAGCAGCAGCGTCTTTCTGCGTGTCATTCCACCAGATTGGCAGTCACCAACTACCGTAGTGACTAATAAATAGTACACCCTCACGGGCGAGTGAGGTTAGTTTAAAATTCGGACAAACGAATAACAAAGCCTGACACTGACAAAGGATATGTTTAATTCCAAAAGGATGGTAAGTAACCCTACTAGCTGCATTGCAAGGGTCTTTAGAATGGATAGGCCTTTAGGCTGAAGGGGTTTTAGACAGATAGCCTTTCAGAATGGTAGATAATCCTTTGTGTTATTCTGGAGTGCAAAGTAATTAACACCATCAGAGAAAACACACTTGGAGCAGACATCCTTAGATCAAATACCCAACAGACTAGATAAACTGACTGAGTTCTGGCAACAGTTAGGGTGGCTAATTTGATAGCCACATAGGCCCACGCACAATGGTCCAGATAGAACTAAATGCGGAAACTACACACTTAACTTAGAACTTAGAATCTTTTGCTGAGCTACTTATTAAATGTTAAATCTCGGTAATAATTTTCCAAATTTTCAATTATTGGCAGCCACTGCAACCATTATTATACGACGTACAGTTTTTAACACGTGAAGCGACGTCATTCGGTTATAATCTTTAGATTTGTATGCACGTGTCGTGCTATATGTCGTATTCAGATCGTCTGTCCATCCGTTCATCCTCTGATCGTATTAATATTAATTTGAGTGCGGACGTCGACCTCACGTAGTACTATTTTGGCTGAAGTACCGTAATTACATGTATGAATTGATGATACCTTCCTACATGCTTGCTTGATTCTGGTTTATGGTTTCTTTACTGTTTTTATGAGTTCACACGGCCGCACGTCGATGGAAACACTTAGACTTTGACTTTGAGCGGGTCTGTGGTTTCAGGTGTTTCTAGCGTAGCGCTGGTTCAGCTTATACGGGTTTTGTTTCCACTCTCTTGTTGCCTTGTGTACCTTTAGGTTTATGTATGGAGCAGTGTACCGCAATACTCCAATTTTTGTATGTTAGGGAGTTTCTAATATCCCTTCCGAAACCGGAGGATTCCGACCGTAGGACTGAACAGCATTCGCCAAGGAACATAGGTCGAAATGTGACTTTTTTTTTGTCCCCATACAAAAATTTTAAAACACTTTCTACAAGAAGTAAAAAAATTCGTGTATCGACCTATTTTCCTCGGAGAAATTTGTTCAGTTTCATGGTGTGTTCAGTTTTCGGAAGATTCAGATTCAGATAATTTTATTCAATATAGATTCTTTACATAATACTTATTGAATGTCATGCCGAATACAATGCAAATAGAGCGAGTCTACTCCGTTTCGGAAGATTTATTTTACACCCTGTATTCACCTGTATGTACTCGTACATGACATACATGTATCATGATTCTTAAATCTCAAATGGAATCAGTGTTGTGTAGAAACCGGCTTTTAAGTATTTTTATGCAATGCAATATCAAGAATCTGGTTCTCATGCCCTTTATAGTAGGTCCTGGTAAGAGATCTGGTTGTTGTCACCACAATGTGAGTCATGGGGTAAAGGGCACCAAAGCGCAAGAATTTATGAGTTACATTTCTTGTTGACAAAAAACAAAATTTCAATGTTCGAGGCTGTGAAAGGTAGCAAGTAAGAGATAAGAAAACCGACAGATAAATTATATAAAGAAAGTGATCTACTCACAGTCAGACAGCTGTACATTCTACATTGTGTCATGAAAACACACAAAAAACTTAAATTTGATCCTAAAATTTATGCGCGGAGAAGGAACGATATTGCTGCATATGTACCAGTTGCTAAAACTAACTTAGCCAGCATGCAATTTTATATAAGATCACCGTACCTTTACAATAAAATTAATAAAGAAGTATTTATATATGATAAAACAACTTACGAGTGCAAGTATCTAGTCACTAAGTGGCTAAAGACTAGAAATTATGATCAGACTGAAGAGTTTTTGAAATGTATAACATAATACACACACACACACACACACCTACATATATACACCCATGGACACGCATGCACGCACACATACACATAAACACACACAGATTAGTACTAACCCTAAAAAGACATGTATACTAGTGGTTTTTTATTCCGAGATAAAACTAACAGACTTGAAATTTATATAATATGAAGGAGAATAAAAAAAAGAAAGAAGAACAACAAAAACATTTTTTTTTAGTGCCGCCATTTTTTTTTAAATGTTATTTTAAAAAATCGATAGTGGACTTTTTTTTAGCTACTGGCAACACCAAAGGAAAATATTACCCTGACATTGACAGCAGGATAGCTGTATATGACGCCCGTGTGCGTGGTCAAGACAGACTGCTGTCAAAGGGTAATGTTTATTAATTCTACAAAGTAATATTTTTTTGACAGCAGTGTGTTTCAGGGCTCCCACGACCGTATTTAGTATTACGGCTCCCGCACACGACCGAGAATCGGTGGGCGATTATCGGCCAGGACAAGGACGGAAGATTCAGGTGACAACACGTCAGAGCGGGATGCCTACAAAAAATCGGTCATGTGCGGGATCCCTAAGGAGGTGATCGATCAAAAATCAAAATAATATCGACACACGATGTCGATGTTTTTTTTTTTTAGTAAGATAAGATAACATGAACATATTTTTTTGTAAGTCTCGGTATTATCAAAAATGCTTTTCATGGTCATTATTTGTTAATATTACAGGGTGTTAGGCTAGGGTAACTGTACAGGATGTTAGGGTAAGTATACAAGGTGTTAGGTTAGGATGACTACTATATGTACAGGGTGTTAGGGTAAGTATACAGGTTGTTAGGTTAGGATTACTATACAGGATGTTAGGGTAAGTATACAGGGTGTAAGGTTAGGATGACTACTATATGTACAGGATGTTAGGGTAAGTATACAGGGTGTTAGGTTAGGATTACTATACAGGATGTTAGGTTAAGTATACAGGGTGTAAGGTTAGGATAAATACACAGGATTTTAGGGTAAGTATACAGGGTGTTAGATTAGGATCACCATATGTACAGGGTCTTAGGGTAAGTATACAGGGTGTTAAGATAGCATAACTATACAGGGTATTAGATTTGAATCACTATATGTACAGGGTCTTAGGGTAAGTATTCAGGGTGTTACTGAACAGGGTGTTTGGGTAAGTATACAGGGTGATAGAATAGGATAACTATACAGGCTGTTAGGTTAGGATCACTATATGTACAGCGTTTTAGGGTCAGTATACAGGGTGTTAGGATAAGATAACTACATAGGGTGTTGTGTTAGGATCACTTTTATGTGGGGTGCAAGCAGAGAACCTCCCCGTGGTGCACCCTGGAAACTGTTTTGGACCCGGTTACGCATGCGTCCAGACAAGCCAATTCTTTGTGAGACTGCTCTATAGCTCTCGCTATGTCTGTTGCGGAACGTAATGCGAAAGGTCACTTTTGGAAGAAAGTAAAAGACCCGACTAAATGCCCTTCTCAGGGCCGATGTGAGGAGTCAGATGCGTCTGACTGCAGTGCTCGGACCGTGACGTCTCAGGCTTCTACTGCCAACCAAAGCGTCAAGAGGACTCATAGTCAGAGCAGCACGGCTTCCACCAGTGACGAGGCTGCTAATCCTTTTAAAATTCCTACCTCATTACGAGGAAGGGGAAGAGGTCTTCCACGTGGTTCGTCAGGGGCTCGCGTTGAGCTTTCCGACGAAGAATTAACGGCTAAGGTCAACGAGATTGCCTAAGCCAGACGCGAGTTTGCCACACTGATTGCAGCATCAGGTAAAAGAGAAGCGACGGCTGTGGACATGACTGGTGTCCTCGAAGTAAAAGCTTTTCAGGGTGCAAACCTCGTACTTGACGTTGTGCGCAGGTTTAAAAGCCTGACCAGCACAAGTGCAAAGGCGATCAAGGAGGCTATCGAGTGTATCCGGACTGCCGTAGAAGGTCTAGCGAAGCGGAGTGTGACTGATGAGACCCACTCCCTTCAAATGGAGAACGATCATCTGCGAGTGGAGTTTAATACCACTCGCAAACACATGGAATCGATTGCGAAGGAGAACCGGGAGCACAGAATGAGTCACCTTACTGGGGGACCTTCTCAAGAGGAGACAATGGCTGAAAACTTGATGCACTCCATCCCATCATCTGCCAGGGGGGCAAAATGCTTCATTCGCGGTTCGCCGGTCTGGAGGATCGACTGCTGCCTGCAAGGGTCTGTCGACCTCCATTGGCGGCTGACAAGAGGACCTTGGTGGCCTCTAAGATTACTGAAAATCAGCAGTCAGCTGGTGCAGGTTTAGTACCGGCTACTGTTGGCTCTGCTGCCTCATCAAAGAAGCCAACGAAAAAACCAAGGGGTGATGCTGCTTCAGCCACACCGGCTGATGAGGGTTGGCAGACAGCCGGTAGCAGATGAGCGAAGTGGAGGAAGAATGCAGCTCATTCTGCTCCTTCTGGTCCTCCACTTCCTCCGAAGGTGAACAAAACAAAAAAGGGTAAGAGAAAGAAACTCCGCGTCCCTAAAACAGCAGCTGTAGTGCCCACACTGCAGCCCGAGGCGACGCAGTCAGGTTTGACCTACTCAAGCGTTAAATTAAGCAGTGCGTGGTAGCAGGTTAGCTTGGCTGAGCTCGGCATAACCGGAGGTTGCCACTTCAGACAGGCTGCTACTGGCGCCCGAATGATAGAATTACCTGGTGCTGATAGCGGAGAGAAGGCAGACAAACTTGCAGAAAAGCTGCGGGAAGTCCTTCTTATATCTGTCAAGATCATGAAGCCCACATAATGCGCTGAAGTGCGTTTTTCTCGATGATTGTACGACCGAAGCGGATGTCGAAGCGGCCGTCGTTGCAAAAGCTTAATGCCCTACAGAGTTGGTTAAGGTGGGGCAGATACGCCGCGGCTCTAGGGGCGCTGGATCTGTTTTGGTCAAGTGTCCAGTTGCGTCGGCCAAGCTGCTCATTGAGAAAGAGCGGCTCTTAATTGACTGGAGCTCTGTTCGAGTGCAATCCCTGGAACAATGCCTGATGCGTTGTTTCTGGTTATGAGGCAGGGGCACATAAGGCAAAATTGTACCTCTGCTTTCGACTGTGGCGAGTTGTGTTTCCGATGTGGTCAATCTGGTCATAAGGCGGTGTCTTGTACTGCCGCCCCTCATTGTCCGGTTTGCGCAAAGGCTAAGTTACCACCCAACCATCAGGTTGGCGGCAAGGGCTGCAATTCTCCAGCTCCGGCTGGTGTAGGTACTGACTGGACATGGTTGTTTTGACCGGTATCTGCACCACATAGCTGACAGAGAACTAACTCCACCATGCCATCATTGTGACTGCACCGAGGACACGGTGCAGCACACAGTGGTGGAATGCCCAAGATGGGCAGAGAAGCGTGCTGCCCTAGTGGCGGTAGTGGGTGGAGGTTTCTCGCTGCTGATTATTGTTCAGCCTATGGTCGGCAGCAAGAGGTCTTGGGAGGCCATGGTCTCCTTCTGTGAGTCAGACATATCGCAGAAGCATATCGCTCTTTCTGACACGCTTCGCAGAAGGCGCAGGGGGCACAGGAGCCGGGAGTACGCCCGTCCTCCGCCCGCTCCGTAGGCTTGCGTGCGGCGGGCCGGGGAGCCCGTCGCTCGCTCTAAAAGGCCAGTGAGGGGGCGTCGTCTGATGTGTGCTCAGACGTCGCCTAGGTGAGGGAGCCTCTCCAGAGGCTATCGCAGGGTGGGTTGCGAAAGTAGTGCAAAGGTACAGAGCTCGTGACCCACCCAAAATGCGAGAGTGGCACACGGTGGAGTTTTTAGTGATTTCAAGCCCCACATAACCGTACCGCTTCCCCGAACGGTGCGGCATGCGTAGGAATTTTCTCCATCACAAAAAAAAGGATTACTATTATATATAGTGATAACTACACAGAGTGTTGGGTTAGGATGAATACACAGGGTGTAAGGTTAGGATCACTACACATATAATGATCCTAACCTAACACCCTGTATAGTTATCCTATCCTAACACCCTGTATACTTACCCTAAGACCCTGTACATATAGTGATCCTAATCTAACACCCTGTATACTTACCCTAAAACCCTGTACATATAGCGATACTAACTTAACATCCTGTGTAGATATCCTATCCTAACACCCTGTATACTTACCCTATGACCCTGTACATATGGTGACCCTAATCTAGCACCCTGTATACTTACCCTTAAACATACATATGGTGATCCTAATCTAACACCCTGTATACTTACTTAACCTAAAACCCTGTTGTAAGTAGGGTTGTCATAGTCTAATCAGTGTTGCCATATTCCAATCAGTGATGCCGTATTTCAATAACTTTAAAAATCAATTTTAAAAAAATGGTGGCCTTTAAAAAAATTCTTTCTTCACCAAAATATTATCTACTATCCTATCCACCATATGAACTTGGTTTCAACCCTGTTAATCGTCCCTCGAAATAAAAATCCAACCTCCATAGTAAGATTGAACATCTCTTTTAAAATTTTTAAGATTTATATTCATTAAACTTAATCGGTGCCAATGGAAGAGAAATGTCTCCTAGCACAGGCATTGTTTGCTTAAAAGGAGGCATCATGTTGCTTAATTTTTGTAAAATAATTAATGAATAAAGATTATTCTATTCTATTCTATTCCAGTATAAGATGAAACAGCGCTACGCTACAAACACCCATAACCAGAGACCCGTTTAAGGTGAAAAAATCACTGATGTGCGACTGTGTAGAAGCGCACTCAAAAGTTTATTGTATTTTGTTATGTCATGCTGGAAGTTAAAATTTACGTAGTAAACTAAAACTAAAAGCACATACAGCAACAATCTTGTCCGACCGTTGAAGAACGGCAACACGCTAACAACGAGATGTATTAGGGGCGCGAATTAAAGAAAGAAATAATATTTTCAACACATTTGCTCATAAAACAGCTTTATTTGCACTGTATTAAGGTCCATAATCCAGCTTATTAAACACGCGTGTTTTTGTTATTAGATTACTTTACTAGTGTTTTTTTTTTTTTTTTTTTTATCGGCCAAGAGTAAGGAGTTTTTATGCTTATTATGTTACTAACATTTTTAAGCCGACTTCGAGAAAATATCATAAATAAATGTTGATTTTATGAAATTATTTACAGTAATTAACTAGTTAAAAAAAAATTAAAAAAAAAAAATTGATAATTTATTTCAAGGTTAATGGAATAGGATGTTTGGGTACCGAGTGACAATTACTTTTTTTTATGGCTTGGTTACTAGATTGACTAATAATTGATAAAATCCTCCTCATGCGACGTATAATCTGTGCCCGCTCAAAAAGAAATAATGCGCGCTATTTTACAAATATTTGTAGTGTTTAGTATTGTAATTATTTCTAATGGTGTCGACTTCTACAAATAAAAACTGTTCCTGAACCGTCTAAAACACTCATACACTAAATACAGTTTTGAAAGCTGGTAAAATTAACATGAACATATGCAGCCGACAAAATGTTCCGGTGGACGTGCGGTGGACGTAAGGTTAGCAAAGTTTAGTATTTTTAAAGGTAACCAATTTGATTTGTTTTTATTCGCAAATGTGTTGAAAAACGTCGTAAAAAGCTCGTGCGCGTTGGACATTACAGCCGAGGCTCAGAAATTGCAGCCCGAGCCGCAGGCGAGGCGTAAAACAGCGCACTTGCATTTTAATGTACTATTATTTGTTGCATTAAATTTCTTAAAATTTTGTTAATGCGTTAACAAAAAGGTCCCGCTCAGCAATATGCTGCGGTTGAACCGTGGCGCTGTTCTTCCGCGAAACCCAATAAATATGTTCTCTCTTTTTCACACTCACCCGGCGCTAAAGCCTCACACACACAAACGGTATGCGAACAGATAAATAAATGGTACAGCAGCACTGCACTTACTTTCTCGCAATACTCAAGAAAAACTATCAACCGCAAACTTAAATTTGTAATGCCATACACATAGTATGGAAATACAAACTTTTATTTACGTTTTTCCAAAAAAATGTTCGAATGAAATATACAGATCAATTCATAATTCAAATTGTCAAACATTAAAACAAACAAACTTCAAACGATTTCGAGTAAATCACATGTTTAACTTCCGGTAGTACTGGAACACCCTTTATATGAATTTTCACAGAACAATGGATACTACCGTAGGATACTTGCATGCACATTTTTTTAATTTCCCTACACATGTTCCTTATGGATAATTGTTCAGTTAAGTCTACTGAGCAAGCCCTTTCAGTTTTTGGTACACCCTGTGAACTAAATTTTATTGAAAAAAATCATAAATAATATCCAGTCAGGTAGACAACCAATCCAGGATTAATATTATAGAGAATTTTAATAAACTCAATGGAACCAATTTTGGGTAAATCACATATTTACGTTATGGTGGTACAGGAACACCCCTTATATGAAATTACACAGATCAATTGATACTGATGCATGATATCTTACATGGAGATGCTTGGTCATGCAAAGTTTCATCAAAATTCTATGAGTCGTTTTTGAGAAAATTTCAATTTTTCATTTTCGTTGTATGACAGCTACCCTCAAAATGAGAGCCAGAAGGAAACCACTCAGAACCCTTCGATGGATTTGCATAAAATTCCTAAATTCAAAATATGGTGTCAATCGGACCATTCGTTTGGCCGCTAGGCCAAAGCGTGACGGACAGACCGACCGACGGACCGACCGACCGATGGACCGACCGACCGATGGACCGACCGACCGACCGACGGACCGACCGACCGACGGACCGACCGACCGACGGACGGACATTTTTGGGAGACTTGTTTTTTATGATGTATAAGTGATACCTATAGAACACATTTTTGAAAAAATTAGAAAAACTTTTTTTTTCACGAATACAATACCTTTCTCGCTCCGCTCGAAAGTAAAAATCAGTCCGCTTGTAGGAAGTTTCGTGAATGTGCTACCAAGCTCACCTTTTGGATATGTGCTGTGGCAGCGTAAAAGAAACAGCAAACAGTTCTAGGAGTATTCTATTGCATACGTTGTGTCAACCCAAGGATTGAAGAAGCCAAAATAGTATGAGACTTACCGACTTTTTCCATTTAGTAGAACTCATACTCACTTATGCTTCCACAAATAGCATTAGTGCTTAAGTTCATGTTCACGAAATGACCAAAGTGTAATCATCATAAGATTTAATTTTCAGGAGTACCAAAACCATGTATATCTGCAGGTGATAATTCGACTGTATTTACGTAACCCTGTAATCTTATTTCACTCTTGATGTGTTATTACGTATAAAATTGCAAAAGCAGTTAGCGGACAAAGGATGGACCTTAGTGATTAACATCGAGGGCAAATGCTCGGGCATTGATGGAATCTTAAGCTTCCTGCTTATCTTAAAAGCATGTTCAAACAATTGTTGGTCTTTGCCTATAGCATCTTGTGTCTTACATGTGACTTGATTGGACAGAAATAAGACAGCAAAGCGTCTTGCCCAAATGCCCACCCTAAAAACTAAAGATGAAATATTATGGAGCCGGAAGCCAAGCTCGCGGTCTTTGCGGAAGAAATATTAGGGGGTTACTTTACTGTATGTACTATCCTTCTAAACTTTAAAAACGTTTAACAGTCATTTAGATCGATTGATAAATTAAAGTTATCTAACTATCGGAAATAGTAGTTTAAGATACAAGTTCCGTAAGTAGGGTTATTACAAACGAGTTGACGTTTTGTAAACCCGAGACGAAGTCGAGGGTTATCCATCGGCACGAGTTTGTCATAACCCTTACGGACGTGTATCTTACGATATTTTTCAATACATTTGTGAGAAAACAGGTATAAGTAATACACTTGGTAAAGGAACCAACCATGGGTACTGTCAGCCTCTTGTCGATTTATGTTCTCCTGGTACTCTCCATTTTAATTTAAATATAGGTTGGCAGTCGTCACCCACGTAAAAAGTCACCACGGTAGTATTTTTACAAGATAATTTTATGATCAGAGTGTAAAAGCTCCTTGGTATTATACTTTTCTTACTTACCGCACTACTTACGAGCAATGTTTACGTCCTTGTAAGTACGTTTTTCGAGCAAATGTATTGAAAAGACTATTATAGACTCATCATAACATCCCATGAAACGTCCAATGCAGCGTTCTACCTACTCCGTGGTTCTACCAGAACTCAAGCAAAAACGACTTACACTTGTAAGCGTTGCGGCTGGCGAGCGCTGTTGTTGGTTACCGCAGTTTTAAAAGTTTAAAGAATGTGTAAGAATGTGCAAACGTTATGTAAAAAAGCTTACTATAGATTGGATGACTATATGAATGACAAAGAGGTATGGTGCTCTGATATTCCAGCGAAACACAAGAAACACATTGTAAAAAGCCGACTCTTAAAGTAGGCCGTGCTGCAGTGGTTTCTTGCCGTTTCTTTTACGCTGCCATAGCACGATTCGAAACGGCGTAGACTCGCTCTATTTGCATTGTATTCTGCATGACATTCAATAAGTATTCTGTAAAGAATCTACATTGAATAAAATTATCTGAATCTGAATCAGTGTCCGCAGTATGTAAGATGGTAAGATAAACATAAAGATGCTGCTGCCCATCCTACGGTTCATAAGCCCTTAGTCGCCTCTTACGACACCCACGGGTAGAGATGGGTTAGTACTATTCTTTGCCAGCACCACACGGACGCTGCTATTGTATACTTAGTATTTCAGACGAATTAGAAGTCTAGCAATTTGAATTTAGGAAATCTGTGAGCTAATTCGTTTCCTAATGCCATTTTAAATTATGTTTATACGTATTAAATTTTAGCTTGCTCCAACACCGCAACCATCAAACTAAAGAAACTACAGTCAACGGATATTTTAGTATCCCACACAAGCATTCGCGTGCATTGTCTTTTTTACCGCCATCATCATTTATTACTTACATGCTACTTACACGCGTAATTTGTAATTTGTTTGCCTTCATGCATACATTAGCACATTTTCTCACGGAATCAAGGTGAGGTGATATGACATTTTTAGGAATTAAAGTAGGTATGTTTATAAATGACAACAATAGTCTAGTGACATTGGCCCACTTCACGAAATAGTATTTATCTTTATAATAAACCCCATTATCATCATGTAAATGGTAAGGTCGATGACCGACCTCAAAAACCCCGGTGTCAGAGTTGTTCAGCCGCTAGAGGTCTCTGACATCGCTCATCATAACATCCCATGAAACGTCCACTACAGGACAGGGAGCTCCCTCTAGAATTCTAGCTTTTGCTGGAAAAATGTAGAGGTGAAGTACTATAGTCACCTCGCTTGTTAGCGTTACGGCTGGCACCATGGATCGCGGTTGTAGGTGACCGCAGTAAGTAAAATGTTAGATACAAAGAAGGATGCTGCTGCCCATCTTCCAGTTTTTAACCCTTAGTCGCCTCTTACGACACCCACGGGTATGTAAGGGTTGCTACTATTACTTGCCGTCACCACACGGGGCACGGGACATCGCTCAGTAACGACTAATTCCGTAGATAGTTGCCAGGCCAACGTTCTTGCCTTCCGAAGCACGGAATCATATTATAGTTACCACATAGTTACAGACAATCAGGTGATTCGTCCTGCTATATCCTAATCAAACTGGGGACGTCGCACAAAGTGATTTTTACTCCCCACCGGGATTGGAACCCAGACCCTCCGAATCGAGAGCCGAACGCTCTAACACTAGACCACGAAGGTTGCAGAGAGTAAATAAGTATCAACTGTAAACATAAGTTTGTAATTCCATACAAAAAATCCGGAAGCCATTGGAATCAGGTACAGACAGTAATAGCATTGCCAATGTACTCAATCTCAATAGAAATAACAATCAGTGCTGCTACACTGTATGTCTCGACTATTATGAAACTGTAAATTGATTCTGTCTGTACATAAAATATCACGTTATCCTTTTTTGATGCCCCTAAATCCAAACCAGTGAGATTTTTTTCTTTTTGTCTGTTTGTACCTTCCATACAAAATGCGATATCAGCTGATGCAGTTTCTATGGGAGGTCAAAAATTGATTTTCGTATTTCGACCTATGTTCCTTGGGAAAAGTTGTTCAGTTTCTGATACTAATCCCGCCCCTATGAGCTATGGCCCGCAATCAAATTAATACCCTGTATAAGAAAAGTACGCGAGTAAAGTACGTTTATTTATTTACATGAGAACAATAAGACACGACATTAAAATAATTAGAGGCTAATAACAATATCCACATTCCTACTTCAAATCACTTTTAGTCCCTTAAGGATAAAAAGTGATTTTAGTCCCTGTTAACGAAGAACGAACTAGCTCTTTAACCACATTCCTAATTCAAATCACTTTTAATCCTTTAGGGACGCGATTTTGTCCCTGATAACGTAGAACGAACTAGTTTTTTTCGAATAAATATGATAAAAAGTGTTTTTGGACCGTCGTCACGACTCTTTAGCAATTTATGTCTTCGAAGTTTCTACTTCTTTCCACCTCAAGTTATTTTGTGTTGAACTTCGAACAACTCGATGGAGGCTCTCTGGACCTTTTATTCTTCTGTTCTATCTTGGTGCGAGGAACAACAGATTACCTTACAGAGATCTACCCAATTTTATCTTGTTAGATTTGTTTCTTTTTAGGGTTCCGTACCTCAAAAGAAAAAAACGGAACCCTTACAGGATCACTTTGTTGTCCGTCTGTCTGTATGTCTGTCTGTCAAGACCCTTTATCTCACGAACGGGTAGAGGTATCAAGTTTAAATTGATACCATATTTTAGGGTCCATGAACCACACAAGATCTGAAAATTTCAATTTTTTACAACCACGCAATCAAAAGATATGGTATTTTATGTCCTCATCTCCATACATTTAAAAATGCAAAACCTACAGGGTACTTCCCGTTGACCTAAAATTATGAAATTTGACAAGAAGCTAGGTCTCACAGTACAAATAAAGGGAAAACTCTGAAATCATTAAATATTACAACTTTTCTCACAACTAATGGTAACTAATTGTGGTGAGCTCCCGTTTCAAGAACATTCATATATGAGAGGGGTCAAGTTGGATGGTCGCGGAGGCGATTTTTGTTTTAGTTCTATTTTAAAAATGGAAACACTTACAAACTTGAACATTGGTATGATTATAGTGCATAAGCTATAAAATAACAACAAATAATAAAATTTGGTCAAGCGCGTGGCGGACTCAAAAAATCTAGCACATTAACTTACTGTAATTTCAACTAATACAATTATGTTTATGTGGTGGTACGGAACCCTCAGTGCGCGAGTCCGACTCGCACTTGGCCGGTTATTTTTTATGTCAGGAGGCGATACGGGATCCTTATCCCGACCGCGCGACCTTTCGCGCATTAGCTAAGCCTTAGGCCAAATTACTTCGGCTCCATGATTGTGATCGCCTTTGTCAGATTTTCAAGAACACCTATAAAAACTAACTAACAAGTTTTTATATTAAATACTATGTACACAAGAATTATCCTTAAGTGGTATTCTCACAGGCACGATGCTCAATAAGGAAGGCGTAATGATAGCGCGATGCGGAACCGCGTCATTTATTTAACGATTATCAGTGGGTCATTTCTATGCAGACACTGAATAACTGGCTGATTTATTAACGCACAGCCAAAGTGCAGTAGCTTTTGCATACATTGCTGGTTGAAGTAAGTATATTGGTATTTACAGAGCCAAGCCTTCCAGCAATGTATGCCGAATTAGTCTTTGAATTTAGGAACGTGTGATTGCGGCATAAGCTTCAGTTGTTTGATTGAGTGAAAATAAAAATAAAATAAAGACAAATTCAATTCTGGCTATCAGGAGCAACCAACATCAAGTAACACCAAGGCCCAGTTCTGACTACTTGACAATTCGGTACTGTAATTTAATGTAATGTAATATTTATTTATTAGGAAGTTTACAATTTAGAATTAATTAAATACCAAAGCCCCACAAAACCGCTTAAGCGGTTTGTCTGCGGGAACGACAGTCTCGTTTAATACTTATGCTACAGCTAGTAACACATAGGCAACCTATTTTTTATGTCCGTGTGGTGTCTAGCAAATAATATCAACAACCCATCCCGAACTGTGGGTGTCGTAAAAGGCGTCTAAGGGACTATAAAGCGGAGGATAGGAAAGCAGCGTCCTTCTGCGTACCAACTAAGGGTGAATTTCCACCAGTGCTGTGGGAGGGAGCTATATTCAATTCAATTCATTTATTGATAAAATATTACATTTTACAAGTCAGCAAATTGTATACAAAAATTATAATAGAAATGGAAATGGAATCAACATATTATTAAATTTCATTCAAAATTATAAATTATATGTAGGCATTTCATTGATTTAGTAAGCCGAGAAGTAGGCAGGCGCAGATCGTGACGCCGCCTCGTGTTATAGCTTGAGGTATCACCGACCGTAGGGAACTGTTGGATGTTACGACGCATGTACTTAGCTATCTCTAGTATGTAGACACAGGGTAATGTTAATATTTTATGTTTGATGAATAGTTCCCTCGCTGGGTGATCCCAAGTCACACCTGAAAGTATGCGGATAGCTCGTTTCTGTAGCCTGAAGACTCCCTATCTGCGGCTATAACTATGACTTGGAAAACTCCAACCAATAGCCGCATTTGACAAGCTTGGGAAATGGGCCAATCCTATTGATTGAATTTTCTCAGCTCACAGCTTCGCACAGCACTTTTAGAAATTCACCCTTATGCTGCGGTCGCCAACAGCCGCGGTCCTTGGTGACAGCCGCAACGCTAACAAGCGTGGTAACTATGGTACTTCCCCTTCAGATTGTACTATGCGTTTTTGCTGGATTATTGGATTATTTCTTTTGTGCGTGTGCAAAACAAAGATTTTGGAAACTACGCGTCAATGATGATATAACATAGAAAATTACACACCCTGACCGCATTTATCTATACGCTTTATTGTAGGAAGTAATTATGTTTTTCAAACAAAAAACAGTAGGTAAGCATTTAATTTTGATTATCTAAATAGTACTTAACCACATTATCCTTGAGTTCAAACTCGCAAAACGCAAATTGATGTTATTTTTGTTCCTGCAGATTATCTAGAAATATTGTAAGACTTGTTTGGGTTTGGACTTACCTCGTTAAAAGTAGCGAGGCAGCATAATTGGAATTAAAACTTAAAACCAACGCCAATTTTGCAGAATAAAAAGTCTACAGACTCTAACATCTGTAATTATTTCAAGTCATTTTGAAATTAGATTCATTTCCTGATTAATTTTCGAGAGATTCACAGTCATATTAATCTATTTATTTATTACCTATCTAAATATGTATATCAGTGATTGGTCTACTTATTTTTTTAAACTTCATGCTAAGCCGAGTTCTGATTTATATGTAAGAATAATTGGCGGTTTTCAAATAAGTACCTGCGTACAGCAGATAAAATTATATTTGAAAGAAGTCTCAAGTCGAAAATAGCAACTTTAACCTCTAAATATCTGCCACATTTATACCTACATAGAGTCAATGAACTTACTTCTTAGTTAGGAAGTTAGTTTTTGTTCGGTAGGTTGTTGTATTTTATATCCCAGTAGTCAGCAAGGCCGTCTTTAACCATGTTGGGGCCCTGAGCACACTTAATTTGGGGGCCTTTTAATGGCAGAATCGTATAAAAGTATTCGCAGTTGATTTTTGCAGACTCATGCCGGACCATTTTTACTTTCGAGCGGAGCGAGAAAGGTATTGTATTCGTAAAAAAAAAGATTTTCTAATTTTCTCAAAAATATGTTCTATATCACTTATACATAATAAAAAACAAGGCTCCCAAAAATACCCGTCCGTCGGTCGGTCGGTCGGTCGGTCGGTCGGTCGGTCCGTCGGTCGGTCTGTCCGTCACGCTTTGGCCTAGCGGCTAAACGAATGGTCCGATTGACGCCATATTTGGAGTTTAAGAGTTTTATGGAAATCCATCGAAGGGTTTTTAGTGGTTTCCTGCTGGCTCTCATTTTGAGGGTAGCTGTCATACGCAAAAACGGCTCATAAAATCTTGATGAAACTCCATTTAAGGTATTTGCGGCAGTATCAATTGGTCTCTAGAAATTAACATAAGGGGTGTTCCTTTACTACTAAAATTTAAAAATGTGATTTACTCAAAATCGGTATCGTTGGGCTTATTTTGATGTTCTACAAATTTGAATTCTAAATTGGTTTTCTACCTGACTGCATATTTCATTATATAATTTTTACAAAAATTTTGTTGGTATATAGGTAAGTTTGTATTTTCATATTATTTGTATGGAATTACTGTTGATACTTATTTCGCAACCTTTATAATATAGCAGTTAGAGCATTCGGCTCTTGATCCGGAGGTTCTGGGTTCGTCTCCCGGCGGGGACACTGTTGAATGATGACTCTCGTATATCGCGAGAAAGTAAGTGCAGTGCTGCTGTACCATTAATTTTTTTTTATTAAAGAGGGAGGCAGACCAGCAGACGGGTCACCTGATGGTGAGTGACCACCGACGCCCATAGACACCCGCAACACTAGGGGGCTCACAGGTGCGCTGCCGGCCTTTAAGATATTTGTAGGCTCGTTTCTTAAAGGCTGCCCCAATAATACCCGTAAGTTACAGATTAAACATGTGAATGGAACTCACTACTTGCAACTGTTGCAAGTTCAATGTTCAATGTAATGATTCAAAGTCCCGACCTAATCTACTGAAGGTAAGTTCCGTTCGAGTAAGTTTAACTTTGAGGTTTCAGCTCGTGCCTATTAACTGCATAAACATATATAACAATTCTAAATAAAATTAACTCACTCTTTATTCAAGATTTTAAGAAAAAGGCAGTTAGTATTCAGACAAAAATATAATTTTCGTAAGAACGAATTCAAGGTCATATTTAAAAAATCTACTTCCCATATAAACTGCATCAGCTTATTATTTTGTATGAGAGGTCGATGTTCTTTTCATATTATTATGTTCTTTTTTCTTGGGATAAGTGAACACAGTTTCATTGGCAGATACTATAAAAAATTATCAGGGTGATGTCTTTATCGGTTAGTGATCTGTGAAGAACTATAAGGGGCCCCAAAAATAGGCAACAGCACAGGGCCGCATCTTGGGCCCCTGGGCTCTTGCTTATTTTGCCCAAAGATGGCCCTGGTAGTCAATCTTGAGGGTCAATAACGTTACGATCATCAGTCACTTAGAACAATGGCGCGATCATCCAACTTACGCGTCGTAATTGACATCCTATAAGGTTATGTCTTTATGTGAATAATAAATTATGAATCAACCAACAGTAGCTTAAGCCACGGTCACACTTTCCGGAATTCAAAGCAAATTCGGCTTACATTGCTGGGAGGCTTGGTTATGTAGTTGCAATATCCTTACTTCAACGAGCAATGTAAGCCGAATTATAGTTTCTGAATTAAGAAAGGTGTGATCGTGGCTTTATGCATAAAGAGAGCTGCATTTTGAGTTTCTTAACAGATTGATCATCATCAATATTAGGTCGTACATCGATGAAATCTGGTATCAGAGTTGTTGAAATGGAATGAAATGATTTATTTGTACAAAACATGGTATAAGTATGGTGGTCAGTTCGTACATATTTTTTGTACATGGCATGTTTTACCAGTCTGGTATACAAATATTTCTTAAAACTACGAAAGTACAAACTTAAAATTACATAATGTAAACTAATAACAACTATAACTACCTTTGATTAAAATTATTATCCTATAATAATTCATTATTAAAATAAAAATTGTTTTTCTTTAGCCACCGTTTCATGTGGAGGCGAAATTGCTTGAAAGGCAGGTTTTTAATTTCAGAGGGAAGCTTATTGTAGACCCTGACACAAATGACATGACAGTTTTTATAATACACTGCCGTATTCGGGGTAGTTTCTTATACAAGTCTATTACAGTGTCTGAGATTCCTCGCCTGAGTCTCGAGTTAAGGGCTCCCGCACACGACCGAGAATCGGTGGGCGATTATCGGCCAGGACAAGGACGGAAGATTCAGGTGATAACACGTCAGAGCGGGATGCCGACAAAAAATCGGCCACCGATTCTCGGTCGTGTGCGGGAGCCCTAAGCCGCTATAAAGGCCTCTGTATAGCTCATTGACGAGGGGTACCGTACCTTCCCCTCCTTAAACCCATTTTGCATGCCACAATTGGCTAAACATGTGATACCTATTTTTAAATTGACTCTGTTATTATACTACCCTTAATCATGTTTATGCAAATATCTCAAATTCTTCAAGCAAGAACGCGGGGAGCTTAGTAGGATTTACCATAATCACCACGCTTGTAAGCGTTTCGGCTGGCGACCGCTGTTGTTGGTGACCGCAGTTAAGATGGTACGATACACAAAAAGATGCTGCTGCACATCATCCGGCTCACAAGCCCTTAGTCGCCTCTTACGACAGACGTAGAGACGGGTTGTTACAATTCTTTGCCGAAACCACACGGACAATCAGGACGGTTTAAAGAAACGAATAAAATAATAATTAAGCATGTGGAAGGAGCCTGAGGTTTGTGTGAGGGCTTTAGCGGGTCAAAAACTCTGACACTAGGGTTTAATTATGGTCGTCGACCTCGCAACCCACACGATATTATGATGAGCATGTGGAATATGAAACCCCAGGTGATCTGCCGGCGGTTGATTTTAGGACACAAAATGTATCACCGAGCTACTCGTAGGTGATATCACCGTAGTTGACCGTAGTGATCATAGTAAAATACCGGGTGTAAGGGACAGCCTTCCGAATACTGAAAGGGCATGATCAGTCAACGTAACTGAACAACTTTCAGCGAACAAAACGTTCAGGAAACGAAAAAAAAATCGGCTTTTCCATACAAACTTTACAATCAAGTTTGCAATTTTGTATGGAGAGGCTGATTTTTTTCCATTTCCTGAAAGTTTTGTTCGCTGAAAGTTGTTCAGTTACATTGACTGATCATGCCCTTTCAGTATTCGGAAGGCTGTCCCTTACACCCGGTATACAGATTGGTTAACCTTTAACTTTTCTTTTTATTTTATATTTTTGTACCTCCATTACAGTTTGTTTATTTTACTAAATAAATTTAACACTTGTTATGGAAGAGCGGAGCCTCCTGGGACAGGCATATAAAAATGCTTAAAAGAAGACTTCGTCAACTAGTTGTTATAACTAAAAATTGTTGAATGAAATAAATATTTTTGTATTTGTATCACCTAGCTAGGGTACTCGTATATCACCGAAGTGATCATAGTAGAATATAAGATGAGACCAATCATGAACCCAGTCTATTAAGTGACACATAAAATTGTATGAGACAATCTAATTCTTTTATTCTCTTAAACAGTTTTATATGTAAACGACCTTTTGTCAGAAGCCGTTTCGTATAATTTTTTAAACTGCAACACGTTTAAGTTATATATTTATCTGCAATTTTTTTGTCACGTGCTAGCAAATTATTTCCGGTGTTCTATGATTGTCCATTGTACTTGATCACGTGATCGTTTAATTAAGCCTGCAATCTTTATAGTCTGCACCCGACCACAAACATATTTTACGATGTACGATTCGATCACCTGATGTAGTAGCTGTATCATATTATGATACAGCTACTCTATAGAATTATGGTTTCGTTTACATAGTTTTGTAACTAAGATCGCTATTAACGCGGAAAAGGGTCTATGGAATAATTATAATTCCATAGTCGTGAGTAGTCCATCTCTTCTTCGAAACTCCCCGACCACCAGTATACTGGGTGTAAGCTAGGACAGGGTGGCAAAATATAATAAATATGGCTATGAAAGGGCATGATCATGATCCTTGACGATAGAGTAGGATATTGGTTGGTTGCTAATCCCTGCCAATTTGACAATTCATCCAACCAAAATTCTACTCTATTGTCAGTGATCGAAGTTATGAATTCGACTGTTATGAATTCGAAGTTATGAATTAGACTGGCCCTTTGGTGTGGTTGGTAGTGATCCTGCCTTCCAAGCCGTGGGTCGCGGGTTTGATCCCCGTCCAGGGCAAACATATGTGTGATGAAAACGAGTGTATGCTTGGTGTCTGGGTGTTATTTATCTATTTATGTATGTCTCTGGTACCCATAGTACAGGCTTTGCCTAGTTTGGGATCATGGTGACTTTGTGTAAATTGTCCCAAAATATTTATTTATTGGGTTTAGGTTATGGGGTCGGTCATAACAACCCACTCGATATGATGATGATAAAATGAACATTTTACTCAGAAAATGGAATTTGCGTCAGCGGAAGCAAGTTGCAACAATTTTTCTTGACCCCATGATCTGCAGCGTTATCTTTACTAGGTACTAGTTCTCAGTGTTACGTGCAATTTTAGACGGGATAAAATCTAATTTCTTACAGGTAATTGTCGTGTATCTTGAAACAATAGCTGCAATGCCGTTAATACTGTTCCTATGATATGGACCAATAGTGATTTATCATCATCATCATAATAACATCCCATGAAATGTTCCACTACAGGACAGGGAGCTCCTTCCACAATTCTAGCTTTTGCTGGAAAAATGTGGAGGGTAAGTACCATGTTCACCTCGCTTGTCAGCGTTACGGCTGGCACCATGGACTAGTTGAAGGTGACCGTAGTAAGATGGTATGATACACAGGAGGATGCTGCTGCTCATCCTCCAGTTTATAACCCTTAGTCGCCTCTTACGACACCCATGGGTATGTATGGGATGGTACTATTCTTTTCCGGCACCATACGGGACCAAAAGTGATTAATTGGTCATTATTGATAATGACCGGTAATCTCATCTCACTAATATTAAAAATGTAAAAGTATGGATGTTTTTTGTTCCCCTGAACGGCTGAACCGATTTCGATGATATTTAGGAGGTAGATAGATCAAGCACTGGACTAACACATATGCTACAACTTTTCCCGAAAAAATGCAAGGTTCCTGTAGAAGACACTAGGATGTCACAAAGACTATATATATAACGCGTAACAATGAACAGTATGAAAATAAATATAGTATTAATAAATTTTTCCGGACATTGTGAATAATGTCCATCACTTATTGGACAGAAATTAACATTCTTCTAATTCCCCACCCTAAATGAAAATTATAAGTGAAACCTTCATTTCTATATCGGACTCATAATTAGAGCTGTGGAGGCTAAATGAAAAATAACCGTCCGTTCTTCTAACTATCCTAACCCAACCTAATCTAGAGACATAACTATAACTATACTGTCTTATGGATATACTACGACATACCTAATTTATCACATAATGACCAGACACTATGATAATAATGAAGTTTATGTGATAATTAATTACTTTGTCAGATTTGACTTGTCATTTTTTGTCACTAAAGTAATTAAGAAATAAGTGAGTCCTAACCTAAACCTAAAATAACTCTAACCAAATCCTATAATCCTAACTCTATCCAAATCATATTTTCAACGATCGCGTAGCATCCTACTAATATTATAAATGCGAAAGTTTGTAAGTATGGATGGATGTTTGTTACTCTTTCACGTAAAAACTACTGAATGGATTTTAATGAAACTTTAGCATAACACATAGGCTACAATTTATAAACCTTCGCAGACGAAATCGCGGGCACCAGCTAGTTAGTGATTCATAATGACCAGAAACTATGATAAATAATGAAGTTTATGTGATAATTTATTACTTTGTCAGATTTGACTTGTCATTATTCGTCACAAAATTAAGAAATAACATAGACGACAACCGTCAGTCCTTCTAATTTTTCGGCCTGTGCGGTACTGTGGTAGCGACTGCGTCATAAGGTTCGCGTTTGATTCACAGTCACTCCTACCTATGGACCTTGCTTCTCTAATCAAGGATGTTTACTACGTAAAATATATCTGAGAGAAACTATCTAATGACCACGTCAAATGTAACGATAATCGAATCATATATTTCGTTACGCGTAGTAACGATTGCGTCGATTGCACAATCCATTGATTCCGATTGCAGATATAGTTGGAATCGATATTGTTCTCAGAGTCAATATAAATAATCATCTGGCAAAAAACTAAGTGCCGATACAGCGTGAATTTTAATTTTACTCGAAAAAGAAAATTTCGCCGTCTCATACAAAATGAGTCGATCACGTGACCATAGTAAAAAATATATTTTAAATTGGTTATTACTTACTCTATCACAGATAATCACATACATTTTTATATCAAATTTCATCAATAATTTGCCCCTTTTGTTTAGGCTATATATCAGGTCCTGCCCACACATACGTCTACCATGGCCACTGGTTCTTCGAGCGATATGCCCTCCCAGCTTAGGTGACTTACTTGAACCTTATCACATGTCGGTTACTTTGATTGTATCATTTGTAATTCGAACCTGCGCAGTGCATGGCTCTATCCGTAGCCCTTTAAGCGACTTTGACTTTTTTATGACGCCTATCGTGATTGACCACGTCTTGGTTCCATTTTATGTCATCTTCATCTGATATTACAACTTTTGTCTCAATAATAATTATATTTTGGTTATTTAACTCTAGTATATAAAAAATAAGACTGAGGAGGAGGTGGAGGACTGTGGTCTCTGCCTACCCCAACGGGAAAGAGGCGTGATGTTATGTATGTATGTATGTATGTATATAAAAAATCGTGGTTTTTTCAAAGTGTTTTGTTTTTGTCTCTGCCTACCCCAACGGGAACAAGGCGTGATGTTATGTATGTTTTGTTAAAACGTATTATTGTTTAATTGACTTCATCAAAATTATCTTAAGATAATACAAGTATATCTCAAAAATTATATGCTTTGTTAGGTACTTAATTGGTTTCTTAAATGTCCATCCAAACAGATCCCTACTTCCTTCATGCCAGCCTGGTGCCTACAGCTCCTACCTAAGTACTAAAAAGCTGCTCGTTAATGACTTTCGTAAATAATAAACGTAACATACATACCTAATGAGTGTGTATTTATAATTCGGAAGTGCATACAAAATCACAGTGCTTAGTAAATAACTCACCTTGGCACAAAACTGATGGCACGAAACACACTATCAAGCCCGCATAAACGGCTCTTGTTAATTTGCCGCCATTTCTGATAAACCTCCTTGCGGTTTTATAGTCAATGATGCCAACTTTGAAAAACTTTGTCAACTCCATCACAAAAAGACACTGCCTACTTTACAAACTTTTAACTTTTGTTTTATTACTTTTAATAGCAATCAACATCATTGCGTTAAGCAATTGGTATCAAAATCATAACTTAAAAGTAAATTGTATAGACTAAAGTTCTATGCATTTCTCATTTAGAGTATTTTAAACCTTTATTGTCATAAAAGTTCGAACTACAAACTTTGAAAATGGCGCTGGCAAAAGCGCAGGAAGACGCGCGCGACGCATGCGCGGTCTGCGTACAATGATGCGTCATTTTTTACCAGCCAGTGCACGGACCTCCCGCCATAAAGCCTTACTGGAGATACTTGAAAAACGTGACCATTTTCTGCTCTGCAAAACGCTAACTTTGCGGAAAGAGATCACGTATTGTTGTCTTAGCCCCAATTATTTTAAAAATGTTTCGTAATACTTAATGCTATTTAAGAATCAGCCGGATTCAAACAAATGTTTTGAATTAAATGATTGAATACCGTTAGTTAATCCACATTAATAGCTCCTAAATTAAAATATGACCGTTGATCTTATTGGAATCTGAAACATTAGGGTCAATCTCTTAAGTATCCGTGGGAAGAGATAGATTCGTTGAATCGGATTTGAATATTTGGTAATACTTACTTTATTAGATATGTTTAGTTTAGTTTATTTAATCACATATTGTAACTTCATACAATTACATTTCATGTCAAATTATATTATTTCACAATACGATCGTCAATAAGTATATAGGGTGACTTTTAATTAGTTCTTGATGGAAAAAGGTATGAATGTACTCATGATACTGAAGAAGTTTCCCCAAGGAACATAGGTCGAAATACGAAAATCAAGTTTTGACCTCCCATAAAAACTGCATCAGCTGATGGCGTATTTCGTATGGGAGGTCAAATTTGGTTTTTCGTATTTCGACCTATGTTCCTTGGGAAAAGTTGTTCAATATCATGAGTACATTCATATCTTTTGCTATCAAGAACTATATAAAAAATCAATATAATTAAATTATTTGAATTAACAAAAAGAAAATAAACGTTATAAAATACAAATGTCAAATAAAATAAAATGTCATAATAATCAGCGAACAATAGTAAAGTATAGTATAGTATGAGCAGTTTTTTCTCGAATTTTAGTGTAAAATTCGTCAAATACTGAAGGCGTCGTTTTTAGGGATCCGATACCAAAATGGTAAAAAAAAGGAACCCTTATGGTGCCGCTCTGTCCTGTCACACCTCTATATCTCAGCAACCACTTATGCTATCGACCTGAAATTTGGAATAGTTTTAGAATATAGTTACCCAACTTAATTGCACATGAAAATATTTTGAAAAAAGTATGATTATCATTGTAAAGGGGGCCAAATTTCAAATTGTCGCTATTAGGTCGAGTGGGGTATCATATGAAAGGGCTTTACTTGTACATTTTAAAATATATTTTTGTATTTTTTTTAGTTTCTTAGTTTTCAAGTTATGATGAAAAATGTCAAAAAAAAATACCATTCGCCCCCCCTTATCTCCGAAGTTTGAGTAAGGAAAAATCTGAATTAATTACAGTTGACAGAGGTTTATATAAACTTTACAGTAAAAATAAAACGATCTTTCAAAGTGTCACAGTTTTTCAGAAATCTGCAAAAAACCTGTACAAAGAAATTTAGTTTTGCGGTCCTGAAAATGGACTTTCTTGCTTCCAAAAATACTATAGGAATATCGGAACCCTCGGCGCGCGAGTCCGACTCGCACTTGACCGTTTTTTTTTTTAATTTGGTAGGGTTATTTTTAAAATTTCTTATTGCACTATATAATGCCTGATTATGATGTGACATTATGGTGACATTGCAATTTGGTAGTAAAATAATATACTTAGCACAATATTCTCGGACGAACACGGTTTCTATTTCAAGCGAAGCAAGGAGGACCGTTGTCTTATCTTAAAGACCATCAAATTGATTTATTGATTTATTGATTTATTTTTATTTATTTTAATATCAGGTGTAAAATAGTACATTAAGATGCACGTGCGCTATTTTGGATATTACAGCCGAGGCTCAGAAATTGCAGCCCGAGCCGCAGGCGAGCGCGTAATGGAGCCGAGGGTGTAATCACCAAAGCGCACAAGCTTCTTACGACGTTTTTCAACACATTTGCGAATAAAAACGAATCAAATTTGCTTACCTTTTTTTCCTAAGGAAATTTCGTAGACGTTTTCCTCACGTTTCTAGTGTTTCTACCTCACCCGATGTGGACTTGTATTTTTTGTTCAAGTATTTTCGACGTTCTACACTTATCACTGTTTTTTTAATTGTAGAAGTTATTTATTTTTTAATTACTTTAAACACATTTCACAACAAGAAATATCTGTTAAAATGGCGCGCGTATTACTTTTTTCGAAGACACAGATTATACATGCGCGCGCAGGAGGCAATGACTACACTATCAGACAGACTACTTTTCAAATTATTTTAAAATTGAATATTTTGTTACTTTAAAGACAAATTTGTAGTTACATACATACATACATAACATCACGCCTTGTTTCCGTTGGGGTAGGCAGAGACCACAGTTCAACAAACGCCACTGCTCTTCACACTATGTTTTACTATGTTCTTTGCCGAGCGTTGTAGTTAGTTGATTAAAATCAATATTTTCGTTTAATTAACGTTTATTTATCATATTTTCGAACACAGTTTCTTTAAATTACTCTTTAAATTATTTTGAATGTTATAGATATAGTAACTCCTTGCACCTTGACGCTATAAAAAACAAAACAAAAATAAAACACTAACCTGCCAAACAGCATACTCAGCAAGGAGGTCTTTGTTCTGAGGCTCACTCCCTTGAATGATTTAATATTGAATATTCTGTTGTGTAGTGAGTTGGTTTGATTAATATAAGTATTTCCATGTAATTAACTTTTAGTTATCATTAGTATCGAACACAGTTTACTTATTCATGAAAATATTATGAATGTTATAGATATAGAAATTCCTTGCGTCTTGCCGATTAAAAAAAAAAGACAAAAATTACAACACTAGTGAAGTTATATTAATAAAAAAGCACGCGTGTTTAATAAGCTGGATTATGGACCATAAAACAGTGCAAATAGAGCTGTTTTATGAGCAAATGTGTTGAAAGATATTTCTCGAAAACTGAAACTACGGACCATAAAACTGAACCTGGGTCGAAACACGAAAACAATATTTTTTCTTCCCATCAGTAGGTAGGTACCTTCTTACCCATTTACTTATGTTCTTACTGCATTTTCTTCGATGTTCTAGAGAGATGGTTATAACCTACTACTTTTAAAATCAAAAGAACTTTACAGTTTATAATTATTTATTTTTCAAGCAGACAGCAAAACTTTGAAGTAACGGTCGACGGCCATGTCACATCGTCACATCCAAGGGTCACATCACCTATTCTTTTTTAAAACCATCAAGGAAATTGAGTTTCATAGGCCTCATAGAACTTCATTTATATCCTCTGGTGGCACATCAAAAACGCCACTGCTCTTCACACTATATTTTACTATGTTCTTTGCCGAGCGTTGTTCACTTTCGTGGTCTGAGTCCAGTTTAAGTTTTAAGAGACGTGTTAGGAGGTAGGTAAATTATTAATTTTTATTACATAAATTTATATTTATATTTTTTATTTATATTTATAATTAAGTTCTTGGTGTTACTTAAAAAGTACCAGATAGTACCAGATACTTCAAGAAATCAGAACTAACTACGATAAATAATAGTACGGTCAACCACACGTCGGTAGAAACTTTTTTAACTCTATTACTATGTAATAAGGTCCAAAGTGTTTCTACTGACAAGCTGTTGAGTGTACCTACCTGGGCGACCGAGCTATACTCTGTATGACTAAAATATCATAATCATAATCATTCATTTATTTGCGTGAATATACATTGTTAAAGATCTTAAATTTAGTACAGTAGATATATTCAACCTGTATTCAGGTGTGCAAAGCGAGGGCATGCAAAATTATAATATTTACAATAATAAAAAAAATGTCACTTTCAAAAATATTCTGAATGTCAAATTATTATAAAGATTACTACAATTTTGGATAAAATTGATATAAACAGTAAATTCAATAATAAAAGATAATATTGTAAAATAAAGATTACCAGTTCTTGAATTGTCAGGAACCCAAGCTAATTTAAATAACATTTTAAACAGCAGTCAAAATACACAGGTCATGTCCAAACAAAGATTAAACCTATTTTTGGTCATGCAACATGTATTCCCCCACTGTGTAAAAGCACTTTTCACTCAGCCATCTAGTCAAAGCACCCTTAAACTCATTAAACTGCGTTGAAGCCGATCTCAAACTCTCAGGTAATTTATTGTAAAGCTCAATCGATGTGCTGTAAGAGCTTTTACCGTAGATGCAAAGACGGACGCGAGGTTTATGTCATTTTGTAGAATATTGTGATCTGACCGGTTGAGTTGAATTTTCAGAGTGCATTCTGTAGTACTCCGGATGCATTCTCACAAAACAACAGGCTTCCTTTATATACATGCATGGGAGGGGGAGAATTTTAAATTGTTTAAATAGCGGTTTGCAACTTTCTCTAAATCTAGCATTGGCAACTGCTCTAATACATTTTTTCTGCAGAATGAAGACTCTATTTGTTTCAACCGAGTTACCCCACAGCAAAAGACCATAGTTTAAGACAGACGACACATATCCGTGGTATGCTGCTAAAGCGGCGTCTATCGAGATCGTTTGCCTTATGTGTTTTAGGGCATACACGAATCTATTCAGTTTCTTATAAATTTGACTCACATGTTCTTTCCAATTAAGATGGGTATCCAAGGTGATGCCTAAAAATTTTAAAATGTCAACCTGTTCTATTTTAATATTATTGTATTGAATATGTATTTGTTTTGAATTAGTATTGTAAGATCTAAATGTCATGATTTTAGTTTTATCAATATTTATTTGCAAGTCATTTTTATTTAACCATTCAATAACATCGTACAACGCTTGCTTTGTTTTTGTCTCTATATTACCAGTATTAGATTTAATTAGAAGGGTTGTGTCATCCGCGAATAATATTGTCCTTTCATTGATTATGTTTGGCAAATCGTTGATATACAACAGAAATAGCAGCGGTGCTAGAACGCCACCTTGTGGGACACCGTTTTTAACACTTTTATACTCTGATTTATATTTAATTTTCTCTGTTGTAGTTTTAATATGTGAGAGTTTGGAAATTTCGGTACATTGTTGCCTATTACATAAGAAACTGGATAGCCAATCGTAAGCCTTTCCTCTAACGCCTAAATTTCAAGTTTCTTTAGTAGCTTATTGTGATTAACAAAGTCGAAAGCCTTACTCATGTCGAGAAAAACAGCGGCGATTTCTTGTCTATTATTTATAGAGTCTGTTATAGTTTTTATAAGTTCGAAACACGCTAAAGTTGTAGAACGCCCTTTACGGAAACCATATTGGTTTGGATGTAAAATGTTATATTTAGAAAAGAAATTTAAGAGTTTATTGTACATTGCTTTTTCAAAAATCTTTGATATGACAGGTACTAACGTAATAGGCCTGTAGTTTCCTGGATCGTGTTTTTCTCCACTTTTAAACAATGGTTTGACAACTGCAACTTTCAGTTTTTCCGGAAACTGACCCTGAGTGAAAGATAGATTTATGATGTGGGCAATTGGTCTACAGATATAGGGAGCACATAGTTTAATTACTTTAGTTGTGATGTCATCATAACCAGTGGACTTGCTGTTTTTAAGCGCCATTATAATTTTATAAATTTCAGACTCGTCAACTGGTTTTAAATAAACAGTATTTGGATTGGTATTGCAATAGTCTGTATTATATTTATTACGTGTTATGTCATTTATAGTATCAGTCAATTCTATAAAGTAATTATTAAATATATTTGAAATTTCATTAGGGTCTATTATTATATTGTTATTAAATTGAATTGAGTTAATGTCCTTATTATGCATATTATCTGAGATTGTTGAAGATATTCTGTTCCAAATTGCTTTAGGTTTATTTTTATTTTTAATTATGTATTTTCCGTTGTTTATTTTTTGTGCAGTAACCAAGCATTTCTTAAATATTTTATTGAATTTTGTAAATTTTTCTTTTTTGGCAGATTTATTCGATCGTGCATGAATGTATTCAAAAAATAATTTACGTTTAATCTCACTTGATTTCTTTAAACCACGTGTAAGCCAAGCTAGTGCAGTTGGGCGATTGTTAATTTTCACTTTAATAATTGGAAAATATAAATCATAAAGTAGTCGAAAAGTGTCATAAAACAGATCAAATGCTTCCTGCAAATTATTATTATTTAATACATCTACAAAGGAGAGTGATGAAATACAATCTAAAAATTTGTTAAGATTTTCATTATTATAATCTCTTTTATGTTCGAACCAAGTAGAAAAAGCTCTAGATTTTTTTATGTTAATTGTAATAGTTTGGGCTGTTTCATGATCTGATAGGCCAAGGTCGTGCGTTTCACCAATTACTCCTTTCTGATTAGTAGCGATTTGATCAATACAAGCTGTTCGTCGAGTTGGTGCATTTATATGGGTCCGGAAATTATATTGGCTGAGAGTATTGAGCAAATCGGAAGAGAGTGTGTTATGTTTTAGTATATCTATATTCCAATCACCGCACAGCACTATCTTTTTCCTAGCAAATTTGTCATACAAGAGCTGTAATAGCTGGTCAAGTTTGTATAGAAATAATCCAGTATGCGACTTCATTTGTTTTGGGACTCTGTAAATGGCTATCACTATTAGATTAAGCCCAACTACCTCAATGCCACAAAATTCAAAATAAAATTTTGTTGCCAAAGAATCTAAAATATGTAGGGCTTTTGCGGTTAATGTATTTTTTACTAATATATCATCGGGTGAGCAAGCTATATGCTACTCAACAACAGATGGCGCAGTAAGTTTCTTAAACGTACTAAACGCGCAAAGGAGTTATAAAATAAAACACGGAAAAAACGCATTTTCCCAGACATAAGACCAAGCAACATACATTTTTCAGCCCCAAAAACCCTTGTATAGTAAATTTCATCGAAATACTTTAAAGACATTTTCAAGAAAGCCATTAAAAATATACAGGGGACGGTGTACCAAAAACTGAAAGGGCATGCTCAGACAACGATACTGAATAACTCAACGAAAAAAAACATTAAAAAAAAAAATTTACCTCTCTAGACAAACTGTTTGATCATAGTGATCAATTTGTATATGAAGAGGTCAATTTTTTTTTCATTTCCCAAAATGTTTCGTTGGGAAAGTTGTTCAGTTTCGGTGACAGACCACGCCCTATTAGTTTTCGGTACACCGTCCCTTATATAATACAAATATTGTTTATATAATACAAATATTACTCGTTGAGTACCTTCGTGCGGGGTGTGTAACTACCCAAGTAAATAAGTACTCGCTTGCATTTTTTTGTAGTTGAACTCAGCAAGCGAATGCAGCGAGGCTTCTCCCTTGTTTTGCATTGTGATAAGTATTTTTCTCATTAACAAATGGCATAGTTAGGCGATGCAAAAATGGGCGTCTTTTTTATTATTTATTATGAAAACTATCATTGAATGAATACATTATAACTAAAGTGTACGGATAGATTTTACTTTAATTCAATTTTTCATTTTCTTTTTTTAGATTCCTAATTAAAGTGATGCTGTCAAAAAGTTGCTCTTATGACATGAAAGAGGTACTTAATTTAGGTTATAATTATAGGGTGCATTCGGGTAATCCATGGACTGAACAACTTTCCCAAAGAAACATATTTGGGAATTGAAGAAAAAAATTCTTCTCCCCATACAAATTACTCACTTTAATCGAACAGTTTGTATGGATTTTTTTTTCATTTCCCAAACAGGTTTGACTTAACACGCCCTAGCTTTCGCTACACCGTCCTTCACACCCTGTATGTATATTAGGAACTAACCGGGAATTTTGTAGGCATTAACTTTAAAATTAACGAAAAATCTAATAAAGTTTTTAAACTGCCGGTTTTCACATCCGATGGATTCTCGTTTTTGTCCATTATGAAATAAGTTCTAGAGATTTTTAGTTATTTTCAGTTAATTTTATAGTTAATGCCTACAAAATTCCTGTTGGTTAATTCAAATACAGGGTGTTAGGAACGGTGTACCGAAAACTGTTCTGTGAATGGTCGTGTTTAGTCAACGAAATTGAAACACTTTCCCAATGAACCATTTTTTGGGAAATTAAAAATTTTTTCGACTTCTCCATACAAACCGTTCCATCAGGTGAGCAATTTGTATGGGGAGGTCAAAATTATTTTTCATATGCCAGAATTATTTCTTTGGGAAAGTTGTTCAGTTTCGTTGAGTAAGCACGCTCTTTCAGTTTTCGGCACACCGTCCCTTATATCCCCCGTCTACTTATAACTCCAAACTGATCAACTCAGTCTTAACTAAGTACGCTCATACAAATCCCTTTTGCGATTCCGCAGGCTAAGTCCTTGCCCATTACTTAAGGCCTACGCTGATTAATCTGTACAACTTCTTTGATTACATCACGATTACACTAATCTTATGGGCGGTGATAGCCCAGCGGTCCTCAAAGTTTTCATCAAGCATTGTTAAGCACGTAAGGACAAAAGGTAAGGAGACGTCGAGCCGAATCTCATCCAATCTCACGTGGGGGAGAGGAGGCCTCTCGAATAGTATAAATAAGGTTTCTTAGTAGAAACCCATTTTATTCTTCGTTTTACTCTCTGTGATTCTAAGTTAGTCTTAAATACGAGTCTTAGTTACTTCAATAAAAAGTACTTGGGCGAACGAGCTTCGCTGTGTGATAGACGCTTCAACCTGTAAATATCATCGGGTAATACGTCTAAAACGCGGTATTTTTAAGAAATACTTAAAAACACGGAGAAAACTAATTTTCCCAGATTTTTCGCTTCCAGAATCCCCACAATTGTAAATTCCATCGAAATCGTTAGAGCTCTTTTCTAAAAACCGATAACAAATAAATGTACAAATTTTCCAATCAAGTTTGCAAATTTGTATGGAGAGGCCGGTTTTTTTTAAATTTCCGGAAAGTTTTATTTACTGAAAGTTGACTGATCATACCTTTTCAGTGTTTGCCAACCTGTCCCTTACACCCTGTATATAAAATGTTGCTCGTTTAATAATATAGAATAACTAAGCATATAATATTTATTTTAATGAATGCAACGCAACCAAGCACAGATTAAAGAATTGAGTCAAATCTCATGACATCTCACGAAAGGTTTTCTTGGGTCAAAAAATCGCTTCACGTAATTAACACCACCCAAAAGATTACTAAAACTTGTTGTATATTGTTTTTTTTTTTTCAAATTTATGGCTAATTCATGGGGCTTAATACAATTCCTTTGAATGTGCGACTTTTGAAGACTTTTGAAACTTTGCAATATCTTTTTTTAATTATTTTGATCGATCCTGTAGTTTTTTTACGAATTTTTAGAAGTCGTAAAACATAAGTTGTTCCATTTATTCTTCAGCTTGAGCACAGAGCAATATTATACTGGGCCTGTAAGAAGCTTTTATAATAAGTGTAAAATTATTGATGATGTAGTTTCTTTTGAAAGTTCAGAAATTAATTGTGATGAGACGCTATAGGACAACGGGATTACGTAGTTTATAGAAAAAAATGTAAAGCCTTGCTGGTCTTGCTACATCAAAACTCACTGTTAACCTACTTCTAACCAAATCGTTGAATATTTTTAAAATGGCGGCAATTTCTTTTGCAATCAACTTTTATGACTGGTGAAGCGTGCAGCGTTTTATATTGTTATAAATATGCATTTTTCTATAAACCATAAAATTCAAGCAATTTCAATGATTTTTGTATAGACGTCATAAAATATATGGAATATTCTAACTCTTTCGGTGATAAAAATGTACGGGATGGTACAAGTAAGACATTTTAGATTTAACTACTTATTAGGCTCCTTCTCAACCATGCCCCTTGCCGGGAAATTCCAGACAATAGAATAGGGACTATGCATAAGATGTTTTAGTCGCATTTATTAACAAAATGTGAAATTACCGTAGTAGAGATGACAAAAAGTGAAATCAAAATTTTAATCGGCTAAGAAACACGGCCGATATAAACATTTAAAGCTAATAATTACGCGCCGATTAGACAGAGAGATCCGGCTTGGAAAATGACGTCACATGCCACTACGGCCATATAAACTCCGTGTTAAATTTCGTTTTGCTAGAAAGAGACAGAAAAAATCTTCGATGGCTTATATCTTTTTTAATTTCATAGTTATTCGAAAAACAGTTATACTAAACTGTTTATTACATGAATGAGGATATTTTTTTTAAATAAAATAAAATCATGCATATCCCTATTGCGCATTTTCAATTGCGTAGTCAAATATCAAATAGAGTCAATGCCATTGGTCGGAATATCCCAGCTCACAGCTTAGCTTCCTCGCACAGCACTCGTGGACATTCACCCTTAAGATTGAGGGTTTAGGCTAGGTTGACCATTTTCACACTAGTTTCACAATTTATTTTGGAGTTTCATCAATCAAGCAATAACAACACAAAGTATATCATACTTGAAGTGAATTTTGTTGTAGTTTTCACTCGTCGTGCGGTCAAGCCTATAAAACTTGGCAAAGATTACAAATGACATAAAGTATTCTTTTATGTTATTTTTAGGTAATAGTTTTACCAGTTGAAAATACATCAAATAAAATAATTTATGATGTTTTTAACTAATCAATAACGCCCGAGAACTAGAGAGTCGATAGCAATTTAAGGCGGCTGCTGGGTGGCAGCACCTTACTTTTAGAAATAAATTTATTGCGTCGCAAATACAAATCTTTTCGGTAGTATTGTTCGTTTGGCGGCAATATATGGTAGTTATATATGTTATAACCCATGACATCATAGCTTAGCTTATCATTTATAGCTTTGTATTGGTAAAGTGCTAAAAGTGGCCGTTTTTGGCAGTTTTACAATACAAAGCTATTCACGATGAGCTAAGATGTGATGTGGCGGATAATAAAATATAGAACGACCCCAAATTGCCGCCAATCAAACAATCCTTATTATATGTCTTGTATTTATGACGCACTAAATTTATTTCTCAAAGTGGCAGCACTTCTGCTCAGCAACCACCTTAATATTGCAGCACGTCACAGCTCTATATAGGTAACTCTATCACTGACGGCTATTTTCTGTGCATGGGTAGCACTTAGAGATCCAATGAACGATTCGCACTTCTTACCCCACCTGACCCTTCACGACTCATTTTTTTAGTTCTGCACTTGTTTACTATTATATATTCTGTGGTTCTGCGCCTTAACTGTCAGCGCTAGAGGTACATTATTTCATCTGTACGAGTTCTATTATTTAACTTTCTTTGTCTACTAAGCTGCTCAACGTTTAACATCTTGGTGACATACAGGGTGTAAGGGACGGTGTACCAAAAATTGAGAGGCCGTGCTCCGTCAACGAAACTGAACAACTTTCCCAAAGAAACATTTTTGGGACATGAGAACAATTTCAGACCTATCCATAAAAATCACTCTTTTTGGCTTTTGAAAGTTTGTACTCCCACTTTGTTGATGAAAAAATCGTCGCTTGAAAAGCAACGAAAATCAATAAATTAAAAAAGAAGAACAAGAATTAGTTGTGGCGTTATTTTTAGATTTTCTCCCAACGTTTGGCAAATCTCAAATGAAATATACCTACTATAATTTGATAATGAACTCTATTTTCAGCAAACTGTATGTGGCTTGCTGGTAATAATAATAGCAGTGGCTGCTATGCCAAGTGAGGAAATCTCATCCTCAGATCCAGTCACATCTAATAAGCCAGAAAATGATCTGAAGGATGTTCCGAAGCCAGAAAAGAAAAGTACTTTGCCTGATCAAACAATACATGACAGCGAGGTATCAAATCAGCCAAAGGATGAATCTATCGTGTCAAACCAAGAAGAGAAGGCTACCGAATCGAACCAGCAAATAGATGTTAGCGTTGCTTTGAATCAGCAAACAGATGACAATCATTTAAGGAACCAACAGGAAGATGCAAGCAATTTACCCAAAGAACAAAAGGATGAAAATGAAACTTTGAACACAACGGCACAGATTGGCGATGAACATGTAAGAAACATAAAAATCTTAACCCTTATCTCTTTCATTTTCATGATATTTAATCAAATTTAGCTGGATCTCTCCTTCCATTTTTCTAGTCTAGTCTAGGCGACCTAGGCGACCAAGCTCTGCTCGTCAAACTACTACCTAGCATATAGCGCAATCTATTGAGTAGTAGATAAACTGAAACAGATGAATCAATAGATGGCAATGTAGGTTTTCTGAAATACGCTATTTCTTTTTTCAAAGAAATAGTTAAAAGAAACAGAGAAATCGATATATTGTGAGAACCGTTTTCGATAGCCCGTTTTGAAATAGGTACTTAATTATAAACAAATATTGCTCCTGATGTATATGGATTATTAATAAGACCTTCATTAATCAAAGCTATGAGGGTTATTTTCTGCGCATGTGTGACAGGCGGAGAGCCAATGAACGATTCGCACGTCTCCCCCCACCACCGCGCTCAACCCCGCGAAATTTTTTTTTGAGCTCTGCGTATTACGGTCAGAGTTAGTTTTATTTTGCTCCCCGTATATCATAGGATCTATTATTTAAATAAGACTCTAACATCGACTGACAGACAAGGCTCTGGCTGGATAGACCAGTGAATTTATTATTCTTTTGATTAGCTTATATTTTATTGTTTCTACCATTTTCGGGGCCGTATTTCCCCCGGAACATTTACTTGTCTCCCCTGAGTGGCGAAGCTAACACCCCTTGCATTTGTAGTCTCCTTTTCTCCATTTTGACACCCCGCAAACGTCGAAAGCCACACCTACTACTTCAACTTTAAATTCATCACACAAACTTACAAGACTATTTACTTCATCCTGGTTCAGGCTACCTAATGAAGGAAATTAATTTGGAAGTTGTAATAACCTTAATTAAATTATATACGAGTAGTCTTTGCCTAAATGTATAATTTTTCTAATTTTCAGCTCCTACGAAGGACAGGATCTCCCAAAAGGCATATTCTGCGCACACGATACCAATCAAACGCACCTATGCATCGAATCGTCATATAATAAAAACCTTCTCATATTTTTGGAAAAATGAAGCTTTGGGCGAATTAATGTTTTTTTATTATTTTTATGGTACGGCAGTCAACAAGGAACTCTAGTGGTTTCGTAATGTCCGTCTGTCTGTATCACCAGTGTTGCAGCTTGCCGGTAACATAGCGGTAACATTAGCTGAGCCAGGATTATTTCGATGGAGAAAGAGATGGCGAGTTGAGATGAACCAAACACGCTTGTCAATGGCAAATGGTAGTTCAACACCAGGATGTGTGGAAAGATGGAAGGGAGGCCTGTGCCCTGCAGTAATAATAATGAAAAATCAATGATTTTCCGCGTTATTCCAGTTTGAGAACCCGTGGGTACTTACATACTAATAGGAACTCCCTTTGTTAAGTGGGTAAGGCTGGGTAATACCGCCTTTGACAAGGTCACGGGCAAGGGTTATTGAACCCATTGGGGATTACCTGTTAGTGTATCGTGCGTGATTCGTGCCACCATGTAATACTCCGTACTTCAAACCGTGCTGTCTTTCCACTGAGGTACAGCCATAGACAGGTCAAGCTTGACACTCGCAATGCGACTCTAGCCCGTACGTCTATTGAAATAAGTACGGTATAAAGTCCAATGTGTCAAGCTTGATGTGCTCTTGACTGTACCACTCGGACACGATACGACTACGCTATACGTCACTTTTATTAGGGTTTGTTTCACTGGAGATTTTCCAACATGTTTTATAAAAATAATGAATATCTTGAAAATTAAGTGATTTCGGACTACGTGATACTTATAGAATCGATAGTTAGAATCTTTCGGGTTACTCGCGCCTACGGTGTAGGTATAATTTTTATACTTATAATACTATCTTACAAATATGCAGGATTGAATTTTTTATGAAAATCCATTTCTAACGCGCTGTGCGGGATGGAATATTCATTGGAAATATTGTATGGAAATAAATGATGGAAATCCATTTCTAACGTGCTGCTTTTTTTAAATTTAGGTTAATGTAAGCCGATGGCCTTCTTTTAATATCATGATGCTAAAAGCCAAAAAGTATTTATTTCTGATACTGGCCACTTGCACTTTTCCGAAATTTGGCGAAATACTCGTAGAGATGTGAACGCCATAAAAAATATTAGGAAATAATGAAGTTCTGAATCTTCAATTTTGTGTTTTAATTTGTGTCGTTGTTTTGTCCTGATAGGTGAAGTATAAAGCACTATGCTTCACTCGAAAGAAAGCACGATTCCCAATTCGGGTTATTGAGGCCACAGATTGAGGCTCTCGGCTGCGCCTCAGGCCTCAGCCTCGTTGAGAATTGGTCCCTTTCTCTTTTATGGTTGATGGGCTTACTCTTTGACCTCAATCTAGCCCTGAGGGTAGAAATGAGGTTGACGATGGAACAAGCTTACCCAGAAGAAGGCTATTCATTCGCGACTTGAATAGATTCGGGTTATACGAAATCGGGAACACAGACGCAGGCAGAGAATTCCACTCCTTAGCTGTGCGCATTTTATAAGATGTTTCAAAGCGCTTAGTGCGAATTTGTGGAATATCAACCAAGTGTGGGTGATATCCTACGGTGCTTCTGGATTTTGCTGAAAGGCTAACGTGTGCCTATAGTACAGGTACTTTTTATTCTGGAGGCTCAATGGAACAACTTGCAAAACACAGCTGTAGCATGATTGCAAAATTATTGCTAGAATAATAATCTCTTCCAGACAACCATACCGTATGGGAAATATGGAAGGTTCAACTAAGGATGTTTTCTAAGGTTTTCTGATGCTTTTATAGTCAGTCTCGCGATTTTATAGAACTAAAATAGCGCCTGGCTAAACTTAAATAGCTAAAGGAGCCTGTGGCATTGCTAAACCATAACATTTGCCTATTTGCCAGAAGCCGATCTTTACGGGTCTAGATTGCAAGTTTTTAAGGCAGTTTGTAGTGCCTATCTCTTAACAAATTGTTATGTAGTTAGTAGATGTTTCTAGATGTGGGTGATAAAAACTGTGTATTAATTTTAACTATAGATTGTTTATAATCTATTTGACTTTATAATGTTTTGGCTATCGGCTGTAAATTATAATGTATAATGTATTAAATAAATAAATAAATTTTTAAGAACGGTACAAAATCCCTAAAAATAGAAAGTTAATGTCAGTAATCAGGAGTAACAGCTGTATTTGAATTTGGAAGCACAAATACGCTCAAATTATTTCACCACAAGCTATCACATCGCACGTAAAGAGAATGCAGGAAGATCGTACGGTAAAAAGAGCGTACCTGGGAAGACTGATTGGAAAACAGTGTCCCAGGTGCACTCATTTTACTGCACGATCTGTCGGACGTCCCATAGGTATTGCAGAAGGACCTGAACGCTCTCCAAAAACCCGGATGACTGGCGGCTTTTGGTGTCGGGGGCCAAGATCCTCTTTGGATTCCTGAGCCAGCGAAAGTTGTAAGTTGTATCACATTTTCTGGTTTACTTTGGCCGGAGCTTGTGCTTTTATTGCTAAACAATGCGAATACCTTGTAATACTTTTTGCAAATAATTTTGTGATATATTAATTCTGATCTAAATCGTATCACACTTTCAAATTTTTTGAGCTTATCTAAAAAAGAAATGGTCCCATCTTTTGAATTTCTACTATAATCATCATATCAGTCGAAAGACGTCCACTGCTGGACATAGGCCTCTCCTAAAGATCTCCATGACGACCGGTCCTGCGCTGCTTGCATCCAGCGGCGTCCCGCGGCCTTGACTATATCGTCGGTCCACCTGCTGGTTTCTTCTGAATTTCCATTAATTTGTTCAGCTAGCAAAATCGAATCACTACATTACTGATAAAAGAAAATATAGCGCTCCACATAAATTCAGGAGGTAAGATCGTAAAGGCTCTTTTCTTTTAATTTTCCTACAGAAATATTTTATGGAAAGATCAATTTTGATGACTGAGCATGCCCCTTATGTAAAGGGTGGTTTTCTTTAAATTTTCCAACAAAAATATTTTTTGATAAAGTCAGTTTTGTTGACTGAGCATGCCTCTTATGTAAAGGGTATTTTATTTAAATTTTCAAACAAATTACTTTTTGGAGAGGTCAGTTTTGTTGACTGAGCATGCCCCTTATTTAATGGGAATTGAAATGAAACACCCGTTTAAAAATTTTGAAAAAACATGTCATTCTGAAAATAATAACCCTAAGTATAATTAAAACTACCCAAGCAACACAAAAATATAGGTAATTTTAAATGGGTACTCCCTTCTGCTCTAGGCTTTAAGTATTCATAAATTTTATAGATTTAATAATTAACGTAAAATACTTAATTAAAAATCACGTAACGATTATTTCACAATTTAACTAATAATTCGCTCCTTCATAAATATGCCTTGGAAAATGTTGCACGTAAGTACAATTTTTATATTTTTATTGCTTTTTGTACTTAAAGGGGTTCAGACAGAGCACAAAAAATTCTAGCTCATCGACTAATTTGATTGCGCATGGGTCTCTGAAAAACCCATGAATATGAACAACTCCCTAGTATATAGGGAACAAAGTGCAAACAAATTTTGTTCAAAATAAATGAAACGAACGGGTATAAAAACCCGGAGCACGAATTTGAAATTGGAAGATCACGTAGGGTCCGCAAGTTCATTACAAAAGACCTTCAGGAAGACCACGCGAATCGCTCGTAAACTGGTCCGCGGCGGAGTTGCAACAAAATTAAAGGACATTATACAAGGGCGGCCTTATCTCTATTACTTTATTCTGTGACAGAAGGTCAACTTTTTTTATTTTTAGTTTTCGACCTATGTTCCTTAAAGAGAGTAAAGGTGTGCCTTTTCTTGTATACTTCATAATACTTTTCTTTATCAGCTACTAAGTGGTTTGGTGCTTTTAAGTACAGCATCTGCCGCACCAGGGGACGCCCTTAAGGCTGTGAAGTCAGGTATGCCAGGCAACTGGGTGTCGCAGACTCCATTACCAACCAATTTATCGCAGCCTATTCTACTTCAGGAAGAATTTGTACCCGTTCATGTACCTGGTAACGATTTGAGGTCAGGAGATGATGAGCCTGTACATGAAGAAGAAGTTGTTGAAGAAGTAGATGTGAGAAGTATTTTTCTCTTATACAGTCTCTTACAGTATCTTACAGCTAAAAAGCAGTGCAGCATTTTTACATATTAGGCAGCCTAGATGCGGGTTAGTCCCACCTATTAATAGTTCGTCCACGTTAAGAATGAAGTAAGTCGTTAATGCAAATGCAGGGTAAAGATGTATTCACAATGGAGATAAAATGCTAAACAAATTTTTTTTTTTTAGGTTTAACACAAAGGAAACAACGGCTTGTTTCGTAGCTTTGCCTTCAGTTAGTCATTGTGCATTTAATTTTGTAATTTTAAGCGACCTGATTGGTTACGGGGCTCGGCTGCACTGCATTCTTAAGATGGACGAACTATAGTCACACTCCCATCAATATTAACAAAACAAGTGATTTTCACACAAAATGTGTTGTCATACAGTTTTTGATAGGATTAGGGAGTCACATTTTTAAATAAATATTATTATTAATAGATGGGATATGAGTTGGGAATAGTAAGTACATAAAAATATAATAATATTGGTTACATATTATATTTAACTAATATATTTCACAAGGAATGAATGTTTTTCATAATCATAGTCTGAACCCATAATTTAAGTTTTCGGGAGTACTTACCCAATCAAATCAAATCATTTATTTGCTAAAAATAGTGGTACATTTTGTTACATAATAATGTTGGTCATAGAAGTATATATCCAACACTATTTCACCTGAATAGGTCTGCAAAATTCCAGCGAACAAAAAAAAAGTCATTTATAATACAAAACAAAAATAAAATTGAAAAAATAAATTAAACATTAAACATAAAAATTAAATATAAAAACGATAGCAATGTCACTTCAAACTCTAGCAATGTCACCGCAAACAAATTAAAAACAAAAACAATAGCAATGTCACAAAATTAATGATAAAATAGTTATAAATTGGTCAATAAAAATAAATCTAATTTATAATGAGCCTTATCCACTAGTAGAACAAACAGACGCTTGCAGAAAATGTTCATGTGGCAATTTATTAAATACTTTTGACCCAAGACATATAGAACTTTTATATATTTTAACGCAGTAAATTTTTTACTGTCCTGAAATGTTAAAAACCTCTTTTGTTACTTATTGCATTCGTCAGCATTCAAACCGAAGGTTCGGAAAGAAAAGGAGGCTCAGAATAAGGAGGAAGAGGCGACCCGTAAGATTTAGTGGAACACACCAATGGAACTTGAACGCAGTAGAAAATTTGCGCAAATCCAAAGACAAACCTAAACCTACTCGGACGCCTAAACACATTGGGAAAGGTATGAAAGATTTTATTAGTAAGAATTGTACCTATTCCGTTCTCTTTCTGTAATGTCGCAAAAGACAACTAAGGGTGATTTTCTACCAGCGTATGAGGTGGTTGAGCTGATTTTGCTGAGTAATTCTATTGGTTATAATATTCCAGCTCATATCTTAGCTTCCTCGTACAGCTTTAGTGAATAAACAGCTTTAGACTTTTAAACTGGAGGATAGACAGCAGCTGGCAGCGTGTTACTGCGTACGAGTATTATGCCGGTGACCAAACACTGTAGTCCATTGAGCAGCGGCTACGATAACAAGTATGGTGACTGTAATATATCTGATGCAGGCAAGTAGTATAATTCGCCGTTAACAAACGGCGGGCAAACTGTAAACGGTCGGCAAATTGTAAAAATTCATAAGCAGGGTTTAGATCACTAGTGCATTTTAGGTTCGTTAGCCACGGTAAACCCAACATAACCAATCCAGAGCAGGGATCAGTTAGGTTGGGTTAGGTTATCTTTATTACAACGTACAAGCCGAGCGAGAGAAGCGAGCGTGCCTAAGTAGCGGCCGACGAGTGCCAGAAACGAATTACGCACCGTTTTGTGAAATGCCGCGGTATTATGTAAAATGACGAATTAGAAATTTTTGGGCATTTAGTAGAATGCCAAAGCATAATAATGTAAAACGACAAATGATACAATTTGCCTGCAACATATACACCCCCAAAGTATAAGGTTATTTTTTTGTACCTGACATTCGTTTGCCCACTTATTACTGAGATCAAAAGCAACAAATGTTGTTCTGCGACTTTGCTAACACCAGCCAAAAATATTTCATTTCCTCAAACAAATGTGTTGGTCACTTACGTAACTTTGTGAAGATGAATTTTTTTTATGCGTTGTTTTTTGTTGTTAGCAAAGTCGTCGAACAAAAGTTGTTGCTTTTGATCTCACTTATAAGTGGCAGGCGGATGTCAGGTACAAAAAAAATAATCAAGGATACTTCGTGTTTTTGATGTGAAAATGTGCAATTATTCGTCTAAATAAAATACGATTTACTCGTAGAGACCGTTTTTGAAAGATCTTGCTTAGCAGAGTATCTTTAAGGGTGGTTTTACACCAGAGCTGTGCGACGTTTTTCAAGGTGGTAGGGCTTTTGTGTAAAGTCAGTCTGGCGAAGTACTACCCCACCCCCTTGCTGTTTTTGCAATGCTGTGTTTCGGTTTGAAGGGCAAGGCAGCCAGTGAAATTATTGGCACAGAGACATACCATCTTAGTTCTCAGGGTGGGCAACACGCTTTGCTGTCTTGTTAGTGTTAATTATGCTACTAATGACGAACGGGTCTTCCGCACTTCTATGTTGTCAGTGCAGGTAACGGGACAGAGACTACGTCTTGTTGCCCGGGCAGCTTCTCGTCGGGCATACTAGCCCGACGGTCACTATGTAATGGGCGCTAGGCCCTGATCATGGTTTCCCCGAACTGGAGCTCCGACAAGACAGTGGGCGCTATGAGCGGTGATGACCACTTACCATCAGGTGGCCCACTAGCTCGCTTGCTCATTTATACATAAAAGAAAACGTAGCTAAGCCGGGAACCGGAAAATTTCCATCCAATAGCATTGCTCCATTTCCCGCTTAGCGCTAAGCTACGAAATGGAGCAATCCTGTGGGTGGGGATATTCCAGCTCAAACTAAGCTTCCTCGTATAGCCTTTCCAAGGCATTCATAGGTTGACGATTAGCCTATTTGAACCCACCGCTAACCAAGAACTTGGGGTCGATTCTTGCGTGGTTGCAAAATTTAAGTCTAAAACTAAAAATGATGTCGCCTCTGTTACTCTCTATAAGCTGAAAAAGAGACAACAACACTTTTAGGCCTGTCAAATTTAATGCTTAAAAGCTGCCACCATGTAGGGATCAACCCCAGTACCTACTAGTCTAGGCAACGAAGCGGATCGTTGTATGAAGACCCCCGCACTAAATCCTCAGTCGATGAAACTTTGCTGGGGTATTACACTATATGAGACAAACCTTCAACATAAAAATCCAAAAAAACATGGTACTTTCAATTTTTCCATACAAAAATTACAAAAAATGTATGAAAAAATTAAAAGTACCGATTTTTTTTTGGATTTTTTTATAGAAGGTTTGTCTCTGAATAAATCTTGATTTAGATGAACTGAAGGGCTGATTTGAGGTCTTGGAAATGAAATTCAGGAGACAATTTTGTAGTGTGTATTATCCAAGTACTGGAAGTTGCAAGTAATGACAGTTACAAATTTAACAGCTACACTCATTTTAGAAAATGTTAAAAAAAGACAAAAAATAACGGTATTGCTATTTTAAAAATAAGTTATGTTGGTTTCCAACATGTTGCCGCCTAAAGAAATACAATATACACACCCGGAAGAAATAGAAACAATATGTGTGTTAATATTAAACACGCCTTCTACTAGCTAACGGTCTTACTACATAAATTTAAAAAGAAAGCGTTTTCTTTATTTACTTATTTTTAAAGAAAAACCTTTTCCTTTGTGAAACTAGGCATATATAACAGTATAACAAATTCAATTAACGACTATCTACAATACATCTCAATTTTGTTCTACAGGCAATGCGCACACACGTGTAATGGACCTAGTATGGGTGTGACCATTTGCTGTTTTTACCTCTACTGCTCGCACAACATTGTCTGTGCCTGGGAAAATATTTGTTACCCTAGCCATGGGCCAGTACATTGGTGCTGTATTATTTTCACGTAATATAACAAGCGAACCAACTTCTATGTTAGGTTTTACGTCTCTCCATTTAGGTCTAGATTGCAAGACATTTAAATAATATTTATTCCATGTTTTCCAGAATGACTGTTGCATGGCAGTGCATTTTTTCCAAAATTTTTGTCTATTTTCAGGAATTTCAGTTAAATCCTGTTCCGGGTATGAATTCAGAGCCGTGCCAATTAGAAAATGCCCCGGAGACAAATAAGAAAAATCATTAACATCGTTTGACAGAGGAATTAGAGGTCTACTATTTAACACTGCTTCTATTCTACATAAAACAGTATTTAATTGTTCGTAGGTTAACAGAGCTTTTTGTACAACCCGTTTCAGGTGATGCTTTACACTTTTTACTGAAGATTCCCAGAGTCCACCAAATATAGGGGAATAACAGGGAATAAAGTGAAATGTAACATTTTTTTGAGAAGCATAATTTTGTACCTTTATTTGGTGTTCTCTGGAATTCAACAAATTAAAACAATCGTCTAATTTCTTCCTTGCACATTTGAAGGTTGATGCGTTGTCACAGTATATATCTGTTGGAAGACCGCGGCGAGATATAAAACGATCGAGACAAGCAAGAAAGGTGTCTGTTTTAATATCTGAAACAATTTCCAAGTGTATGGCCTTGGTAACAAAACATACAAATACGCAGATATAACCAGATGATACTACTGACCGTCTGATTGTAGATTCTTTCACTGAAATCGGGCCTGCAAAATCAATGCCTACCTTTTGAAAGGGCCGACACGCATTAACCCTGTCATGTGGCAAAGAACCCATCAATTGTTCAGATACATTCTTTTTAAGTCTAAAACAAATATGACACTTGTGTATGACTTTTTTAATTTGGCGTATACCGTTGACGAGCCAATACCTTTGGTTTATTGATGCAAGAACAAGTCTTTGTCCTGCGTGAAGGTTCTTTTCATGTTCGTTTTTAATTATTAATTCAGTTATTTTTGAACCTTTAGGCAGAATAACTTGATGTTTTTGAGAGTAGGGGATATTAGCATTTTGTAGACGACCACCTACTCTAATAAGGCCCTTGTCATCAATAAATGGACACAAAGGTTTTAAATTACCACTCACAATATTTTTAGATTGCAAGGATTTGATTTCATCTTTCATAAACTTTTGTTGTTCTTGTTTGATTATTAACAATATTGATTCATTTAGTTCAGAACTTGACAAGAAATTTTGTTGGATTTTCCCTAGTTTTGTGCGAGTATTACGACAGAAACGCAAAATATATGCAAGAATCCTCTGTTTTTTATTTATATCTGAGTATTTATTTAAAAAATCAAGAGATAATTCTCTAGAGCTTGATAGTGTGCATGTCAATGCATTTGGGAGTTCCGCTTCTCTTTTGACCTCTGGAAGGTCATGAAGTGTAGGTACAATACCTTGAGGTGCAGTGTAATCCGTGCTGTGAAGAAATGGCGACGCATTCCACCAAAGAGGATGTTGCTCCAACTCATGCGGCAGTAGACCCCTACTCACACAGTCAGCAGGATTCTCGAAGGTAGGTACATAAGCCCAAACGAAATCTTCAGTAAGTCGTGAAATTTCCTGTACTCTGTTTGCAACATAAGTGTTTAACTTCATGGTATTTGTTTTGATCCAAGCCAAAACGATCTGTGAATCTGAATATAAAATAGTGTCTTTTATTTTCTTTTTTAATGACAAAGTATCGTTGACTTTTTTAGCAAGTTTAGCTAGCAACAATGCGGCATTAAGCTCAAGTCTAGGCACTGTAAGGCTTTGATTCAAAGGATTGACTCTTGACTTGGAACAGAGTAAAGAAACTTTCACGTTACCTGCTGAATCAACCACTCGCAAATACAAACAGCAACCATAAGCTGTAGAACTCGAACCGTCAGCGAAGCCAATCAATTGCAAGCTAACCGCGTTATCTAGGCTGACATAACGATTAATCGCAATAGGACTCATGTTTGACAAACTGTCATAAAATTTTTGCCAACAACTTAACAAGTCGCCATCCAGGGAAATATCCCATTCAAGATGAGCTTTCCAAATTTTTTGCATTATAACCTTGGCACTAAGAATTAGTGGCCCGGCCAGCCCAAGAGGGTCATAAAATTTGCAAATAAAGCTGAGGATTTTGCGTTTTGTTTCAGGAATCTTATCATCTGTTTTAGGTGCCGAAAGCATGAAAGCATCTTTTTTTATGTTGTAATTTATGCCCAAAGTTTTCATGCAAAGATTATCGCGCTGCAAGTCAATGTCATCAAAATATTGTTTTTCTTGTGGAATATCATGCAAAACTTCAACTCTATTGGAAGTCTACTTGTGGAGTTGAAATCCTCCTAGGTTAAGAAGCTTAATGAGTTGCTCTTTCGATTCCATCAAAAGACTCAGACTGTCACTTGTTGCTAAAACATCGTCCACGTATGTTTGGTTTTCTAATAGAAAAGCTGCTTGGGGGTAATCATTTCTAAATCTTTTCGCTAGTTCTATCAAACAACGAGTGGCTAAATATGTTGAGCTTTTTAAACCATAAGTGACAGTATTAAACTGAATGCACTCAATAGGTTTGTCTGGTGATTCTCTCCATAAAATGTTTTGTAACGGCCGGTATTCAGGATTCAAAAGTACTGCTCTGAACATGTGTTTGATATCAGTGACAAAAACGTACTGGTCAGATCGAAATAACATTAAAATATCGAACAGTTCTTTTTGTACGACTGGTCCGTTAAGGAGTAAATCATTTAAAGAAACTTTTTTACTCGATTTCATTGATGCATCGAAAACCGGTCTACATTTTGTAGTTTTTCTTTCCATTTTTACCACGGGAAAATGAGGTAAAAAATAAATTGGATCGGAGCTAAAGTCATACTGATTGATGTCTATTTTTGTACCATGACCAAGTTCTAAATATTCATTTATGAAATTCGTATAAAGTTCTCGCAAGACAGAGTCTTTTTGTAGTTTTTGTTCGAGATTAAAAAATCTTTTAGAAGCAAGGTATAGTGAATCACCCAAAGTTTTATTGATGGAATCGAGAGGCAACTTTAATGGTAAAGTAACTTCAAATGCATTATCTTTTAGCTGTACTGTTTTTTTGAATATTTGCTCGCATGAGTCAAACTCTGGTAAATTTTCTTTGAAAACTTCAGGCACGCTCTCTGTTTTCCAAAACTGGGTAATATTTTCCCTAATGTCAGATCGACATGTTGTATAAAATAATGATACAACCTGGTCCACAGTAGAAAAGTTAGGTAGACTGCCTGCAATCTCGTAGCCAAACTGAGTGTTGAGCAGATTAGCAGCATTGTTGTTTGGCGAAGAAGCAGAAGACGCAAGAATGGAGGCTGGCTCATGGGGCAGCAGCACCTGGAAAAGTATGTCAGCTCCTAGTAATATATGTATGTTACTTGGCTCATCAAAACTTTGGTCAGCTAGTAAAATATTTGTAGGCAACGATAAACTTGACCTATCGACTTTTCTTTGTGGCAGTTTTGTAGTTATCTTGTCTAAAATGAAGCAAGAAACTTTTATATTGAAATTATTGACAAGAGAATGAATATGAAGAGGCACAAAATGACTTAAATTATTGACAGTATTACCGATACCCATTATGCCCGTTTTTACTGTCTTTGGTTGTAACTGCAATAAATTGACTAGCTCGGTAGTTACAAATGACGCTTGGGCTCCACTGTCTAAAAGGGCCTTTACATGTACTTCTGTACCGTTTCCTGCAATAAGTTTTACCTTAGCGGTAGGTAGAAGTACCTGTGCAGTGACATTGCTAGACAGCAAAGTAACTGGGCTGGCCGCCTTGTCTTCATGAAGCAATGTGTTGTGTTTTTGCTTGCAGACATCACACTTGAAATGATACCTACATTGCTTGGCATGGTTATTTAAACAAACCTTGCATATGTTTTTTTGTTTAACGAAGGCCAGCCGTTCAACAGTAGGCATGAGCTTAAATTTACCACAAACAAATAACTTATGTGTAGACTTACATAGCAGACATGGTGGTGTTGTTGACGTCGACTGGTTGCTCGACTTTGTAGAAGTAGGCTCGTCGTTCGTAGTAGCAGCTATGGGCTCGTCGTTCATAGTAGCAGCTCCGCAGACTATCTTCGGATTAGTCTTGCTCTGCTGTCCATCGTGGACTGGACGCTCGGAGTTTTCAAGCGCAAGAGCACGCTTTTCTAGAAAGTCAATCAGACTTTTTACAGTAGGTTGATCGTCGCGTATTAATTGAAACTCTTTGTTACAAAGAAAATCTAATTTTCGTAATACTATGCACAAAACTATAGGATCCCACTCATCAACATTACAGTTTAAGTTTTTCAAAGCAGCTAATTGCTGTTTAACAGTTGACACAAGCTGTCGTATGTTTTGTGAGGTTGATTTAATTATTTGTGGCATGTCTAACAAAATATTGATGTGATCACTGCGAATTTTGTACTCATTGTTATATCTATCATTCAATATTTGAAGACTTTCATCATAACTTTCACCGATCATAGGTAAATTCTTCACCAAATCATGAGGTTCGCCTTTCAAGAAATTGCGTAAATAATAAAATTTCTGAACCTTTTCCAATCGAGTGTTTTGAACTTTTTCAATCAAGCGATTGAAAAAGTTCTATAAAGGACTTATATTCAGCATATTTACCAGAGAAATGTGGAATAACTATTTCTGGCAACTTTGTTGGCATGAATTGCGAAGAATTATCGTGATTGTGACAATGGTCGCCATGAGAATCACGCCTTTCCCTTTGTTCTATTATGTTTGTCAACTCTAGAATTCTCGTTAACGTTAAGGAATACTTTTCCTCAATTTCTGAACCTTCGTTGTCATTACAATCTAAACCAATAATTTGAAAATTATAATCTTCGTAACGACGAAAATTGGAACGAAGATTTTCTTCTTTTACTTTTAAAGTTTCTTTTGACAACGAAGTTGCAGCGGTTGGAGATAATTCATTAAAATATTTGTACAATTTCGTGATATTACCTTTTACAAATCCTCTTTGTCTTACAAGAATGGTGACTTCCTTCGCTGTATTGTCAGAGCCGGTCATTTTTACAGCTAGGTTTTTTACCTTTTAGCACTTCGAAAACACTTATTTAACACGTACACAACAATTTTGCAATACTATCTATAAGTTCTAAGCGTAATTATAACAATACTTTGCTATTTCTAACGAAATTATGCTAAAATGTTCTCGCTAGAACAATGTAAACAACAGAAAGAATGTCTGCCGAATGATCGAACGTCGAGTGTGCTCGCGCGCTGCCGTCGGGTTTCGTACGCTCACAATGCTCCTTGCCGCGGAGAAACAAAGGCGACCGGGCGGTTGTGCCGTATAATACGCTTGACGTGGAATCACAAGACAGGTTTTCAACCAGTAGAAATTGACTTAGCGCGTTCTTATTGGCCAATTCAATTTTTTGCGCCACCGTCTTGATATCGTGAAGACATTGTAATGAATGAATCGGAGAACAAAGGAATCTTCGTCTATTGGATTTTATACCAAGATTTATGTAAAAATTTATGATGATATTTTTAAAATGTAGTAAATGCAGGTGATATGTTGTGGCAATTGCTCTTCGGCGTGGGAAAACCCAAGAAAAAACTCACCTACAGTGGAGTATATTGCAGAAATGTATACTGATGTAAATATCTTTCTGTATAATAGTAGATATACTTGCAGTTGTTTTCTTCTCAGCTATCACACACAATTGAAACGCAAATATTTAAACGTTTTCTTGTCGTCCTCGGTGATAATCACGGGAAGTAGGTTTCTTTCTTGACGTGATACACTGAACAAGATTGCGTTACTTTTCCGCCGAAATCACAAATCTCACTCCAAGATCCTTTATTGTCGAAGGACCATGAATAAATCTTGATTTAGATGAACTGAAGTGCTGATTTGAGGTCTTGGAAATGAAATTCAGGAGACAATTTTATAGTGTGTATTATCCAAGTACTGGAAGTTGCAAGTAATGACCCCAGATTAGTAAGTTTATGTACAGAGTACAGATAGGAATCGGGCCAATCACGGCCGTGGATGCTAATTTTAGTTTATGTAAGGGAATAAGGCATCGCTAGTGTGTTCATAGAAAGAGACGAATATATGGTGCTATCTTTCTCATTGTTGCTAGTGATGTACTACAACCATCGATAAACATACCATACCTATTCCTGGTAAACGTGAAATGAAACTATGAATTAATTGATGCTTTGTTTATTAAGTATTTACCTTCTCATATATAATTTATTACATGATCATATTCATATGTACGTTAACACATACGTATGTAAAACTAGCTGCATCGACAACCTTGTTCGGGTGGAGCTCTTGTCTCAGTGTATCATCTGTGCGTTCTTTTATCCAAGTATGATATATGGTATTTCACAAACATTGTACAGTTCATCACCTGAAATGATAAAATATTAAAATTTGTATAATTATATTTATTTATTAGCGGTCACATCGTATTACAAGTCCAATTTCACCAATGTCAAAGTAAATAATTTGTTACAAAATTATGGCGATGTCGCCAATTTCTAGTGGAAGATTTACACAGGAATTCACACCACAAAGACAAAGTCTTGTGTAGTATAAGGACTCGGATAATTGATAGAGAAAGTTATTGAAGTCAAAATGACAGCCGCTTTTCACCATTCGAAACTCTCAGTAAAATGAATGTGTTTCAATCTTCCCTGTAACGTTCACTATAAAAGTCTGGATAACATCCTAGCAAAATTTGATATTAAACTCTTAAATAAACAGGAAGAATTAAAATTACAACATGTACATGGCGCCCATCTTCAAATGCTGACAAACGACCCATCTAAAATTGGTATGTACTTAGTTTTCAAAATGAAGTGGCACATTATATGTCATAACATTACGAATCAAAAATTTCGCCTCATGTGGATGTTGTATGATGATGATGTTGTATGATGTATCAATGAATTATAAACGTATTTTTTAAAACATCGATAGTCGATAAATAATACAAATTTATAGTAGCACATCCTTATTTTCTGCTATGTTATGAATACTCTGCTCCCGCAATTTATTAGATGATCGTATAAAAACTTTGGCCAAAACAGTTTATTAAAGACAGGAAACTAGGTACTTACTTGGGCATTTTGGAAATCCACTGCAAATATCTGCCACTGTAAACAAAGTTGGCTGCGCAATAAGCCAATTTAGTGGCATGGTGGCCCATGTTCATAAAATTTTTCGCTCGAAATGTTTCGCACAAACTGCTTTACTAAGTAATTGATATTACTTTTGGTTTCACAGCTAGGAACCCAACACTTAAAGACACCCATTTTACATACACAGTTTAGTTGCGCTCATTATTTACAAATAAATCAAAACCAAAATACTTATTATCTGATAACTGATAAGTGAGATAGATAACGGACAAAAAAATAAATTAAAAATTTAAAACAACCGCCGAAGGTGAAACATACGCCAACAAGTATAACATATTAGTTAGACTAGTACGCACCATCCAGCATGCACAATTAACAAAAAGGGATGCAGCTATAGGAAAGGAACGATTAGCGGTATAGAATAGGTAGGTACCTATGTTATACCACTATTTCTTTGGTGTTGCAAATCTTTGGTGCGTAGTAGGCTGCAAATTCTGTAATAAATAAGAGAAATAACCAGAATATCTTGGCTTTATTCAGCGTAAAATTCTACTACGTACTGACAACCTGACATAATCATGTCATTATCCCCCCCTTAAATCTCACATACAAAGTCCCTAAGGTACCCAGGTGGCTGTCTTGTCCTGGTCGACCGCCGCAAAAGGGGTTGTTCCTGAGAAGGAGTCGTTTTTTCCAAAAGTGGGGACTCGTCAACAACAGGGTCTTGTAAGAAACAACACCATAACTTTCAGATGGTGTCGTATATTGATAGTTGAAGTAACAAATCAATGCCACAACTAATAACTCTTAATTTATTTAGACGTGTGTCCCGTAGCACGGCCCAACTAAACAGAGACTGACTGAATCGTCATCGTCTCGGACGTTGTTGATGCGTTGACAGCCATTGTCCAAGCTGGACACTAGCACTGCCTGCTGTACACCACAGTATCCTATCCTTCCTACTATAATCTTCTAAATACATAAAAGAGCTTGTCCTGACTGACTGACTGATTCATCAACGCCGAGCCGAAACCGCTATAGATACAGATCTGAAATTTTGTACACAGGTTCTATGCACCTCAAAACTACCCACTAAGAAAGGATTTTGGAAAACTCATCTCCCAAGGGGGTGAAATAAGGTATGAAAGTTTGTATGAAAGTCCTTTGTTTCTTAAGCTAGATTTACACAAATTTTAATTTAAGCTTTTGGTAAAAAATAAAGAAACACGTGTTTAAGCATTTCTTAAAAATCACCCTTAGAAGGGTGAAAAAGGGGATGATTTTTTTCCGTATGGTGGTCTATAAGTCTTTCATTTTTAAAGGTAGAATTATAGAAATGTGGTTTTGAACTCTTGGTAAAAAATAAAAAAGAACATGTGTAAGAATTTTTCAAAATTCATCACCTAAGGTGGTGAAATAAGGAATGAAAGTTTGTATGAAAATCCTTTGTTTCTTGAGTAAGATTCCCACAAATTTGACTTTATGCTTTTGGTAAAAAATAAAAAACACGTGTTTAAGCATTATATAAAAATCACCCTTCAAGGGGGTGAAAAAGGGGTCCCGTATGTTGGTCTATAAGTTCATTTTCAAAGTAAAATCCACTAAATTTATTATTCAGGCATTAGGGTTGTAATTCTGTGGAACGTACATCGCTGTTATTGAAATTTCACCCCAAATTCAACCCCTGAAAGAGGGAAATGGGGTGAAAAAGTCTAAAAACCAATATGGGTAATTACGAAAACTAGAAAACTACAATTTTGAAATCCAACGTGGTGGACGTGATATACCATCATCCTCTGGGGATGGGGTTGGGGTGCGATAGGGTTGAAATGTCTAAAAATCAATATGGGTGTCATTTGTATGGTTTATCGGGTCGCTGATTACAAAAACTAACTTTGAAATCCAACGTGGTGGACGTGAAATTGGGGTGTGATAGGGTTGAAATGTGTAAAAATCAATATGGGTGTCGTTTCTATGTTTATATGAAGATAGGGATAGCGGTTAAGATGGCGTTAGGGGTAGGGATAGGGTAAGGAATAGGAATAGGGGTAGGGAGAGGGAGAGGGACAGGGAGAGGAAAAGGGAGGGGGGGGGAGGGGGAGAGGGGCAGGGACAGGGATGGTTTGACGGACGGTCAAAAAAGAACCAATTTCAGTCCCCACACAAGGTTCAGCCAGAAAGGACCAACCTATAGGGCTTAGCCCACCATGACCGCCGGGCCTAATGCCAGGTGAGATTCGGCTCGGGTCACGAGGGCTACCTCACACCCGCACCTGCGGCCGCCTCATGAGGCTGCAGACGTCCCGATGATGATGATGACGGACGGTTGGACGGACGGACGGACGGACGACAGATAGACGGAAGGATGGATGGTAGAAAGAATCCCTCGCGGACAAAGTCGCGGGCAACAGCTAGTCTATCATAATTTAGGCAGCGTACGGCATCTTAACATTCGCAAATAATTATTTTATGAAGATTTAATCGGAAAAGAGCTCATAACTTCAAAACAGCTATACAGATTTTCATTGAATAAAATCCATCCCGTTTAAATGAAAAAGTACCTACGATGTCGCACAAATATAGACATATATACACATGTTAAACTTATAACACTCCTCTGATTGCGTCGGGGGTTAATAAACAAGCGCGAAATGCAAGATGTCATGCCAGACGTGGTAGTGTCATGTCATGCGGCAAATCATTGACGTAAGAAAAACGAAGGGGCGTTTTTTTAGAAAGATGAGCGTTTTTCTTACGTCAACATTTTTATTAAACTCTCTTTGGCGAACACTAGCGCCGTGGTATTGCCAAATGTGGTACTAAAATTTTGAGCAGCCGATTTTAGACTTAATCGCTAAGGCATATAAACTAAAATTGAATGGAGTTAAATAACATCCACTGACTTTACACTGACGTTTCCATAGCGTGGTAATGACAGTTACAAATTTAACAGCTACACTCATTATAGAAAATGTTAAAAAAAGACAAAAAATAACGGTATTGCTATTTTAAAAATAAGTTATGTTGGTTTCCAACAGTCTCATACAGTGTAATACCCCAGCAAAGTTTCATCGACTGAGGATTTAATGCGGGGGTCAACTGCTTCGATGCCTACACTATACATAACCACATGCACTGTATTTTCAGTGTTATCGTTATCAACTAATACTTCACACACGCAGCCGTCGGAACACGACACGCATGAGGGAGGTAAGATGTTTTATTAATCGTGAGGGAAAAAGTAAATATACAGAGTTATTTTTGGACCCCTAGCCAAATTTTGGTATGTTGCTCAGAACATGAAGCTGAACAACTTTCCCAAAGTAACATGTGTCGAAAAACGCGGAAAAATTTTGGTCATCTCATACAAATTCCACTGTTGCTAGTGCAAGATTTGTACTAACGGGAGACCTAAGAACAAAATTTGTCTTTCGACCCATGTTTCTTTGAGAAAGTTGTTCAGATTTGTGTTCTGAGTAACAAACCAAAATTAGGCTAGGGGTCCAAAAATAACCCTGTTTGAATAAAGGTGTAGTTACATACAGGGTTATTTTTGACAAGCCCGTTGGTGTGGTCGGTAGTGAGTCTGCCTTTCACGCCGTGGGCCGCGAGTTCGATCCCCGCCCAGGGCAAACATTTACATTGTGTGATGAACACAAGTGTTTGTTCTGTGTCTGGGTGTTATTTATCTATTTATGTGTGTATATCAGTCTCTGATTGTCATAGTATAGGCTTTGCCTAGTTTGGGATCAGATGACCTTGTGTGAAATGTCCCCCAATATTTATTTTTATTTGCTCCCATGCATGACTCTTACAATGCACTATCCTACGCAAAACATGAAAAAAAAAGAAATGCAGTGGCACCTCTATTTTCTGAAGGTTTGGTGAGGGTCAAACACACTCACATCGGTTGTTATATACCCCATATATGTACAGTACTTTTGACAGTAACGATTTGGGTTTTGAGTTCATTTAAATACCTCTAGATATACCTAGTCAGGTCATACTCAGGATTTTATCTGGTGTAAGGATAATGATGATGATTAGATTGCAATTTTAAAATAACGGCAACTCTCCCCTTCTCCTTACGCATACACAATATAATAACATATTTAAATACAGTAATACATATAAACACATTCGTGCACGCTCATACACACACTCTCACACACATTCATACACATACACACACATCCACACTCACATACACACACATTCACACTCACATCAAAACTGCTTAGTTTAATTTCATTCTATTATGTTATTATATAATTTAGTTTTTCTTTGAGGTCATAAACTATTCTTGTATCAATTGATAGATATGGAAGAGCGGGTTCTTCTGGCACAGGTATATTCTACTTAAAAGAAGATCCCAACAATCTGTAACTATGATTAGTTTCTGACTGAATAAAGACATTTTATTTTAAATTTTTTTTTAGATGTACCTACAGGTAGTTCTACAAAATCAACGTCAAAAATCCAAAATTGTGTTAACAATGCCTAACGTTTCTTAGAGGCACAGCAGATGGCAGACTTTTTGTTCTGACAACCCACCAGTGTGGCCAGTACTGAAATTATTCTCGTACGATTATAGTCATTGACGTAAGAAAAACGCTCCGTATCTATGCGTGTATAATACCGGCCACACTGACGGACAATGTTCGTGTCGCGCTTGTCAAAAGTAAGGAGAATATGAACTAAGAAATTGAATGAAAATATTGCAAGATAATACAAGTTATTACACGATAAGGTTCTCTAGTAATACAAAGAACCACATGTTAAGGTTCTAAGTAGCTCTAGTTCAGCATAGATAATAAATAGAAACACGTTGATATGACACGTACAATATATTTACCACATTATATTTACTGTCAATCAAAAACACATAAACACACGAAATTACAAAATAAAGAAAAATAACAAGGTTACTTAACTTGTACTTTGAAGAGGCTAGTGCCTCTCAGCCCGCTCGATCCAAAAGTGACGCAATAACGCTGGTGACCGTATTTATAGTCTGTCCCCACTTGGTTTCCACCAACTTTATCACGTCATCTTTGACCAATTAGAACAGCTATCACGTCATTTTCCACCAATCAGAACAAAGCAATAATAAAGTACCTTACTCTAGTAAATGTAATGTGTATTTCGTAATTTTAGCACCATGAAACTATCTTAAAACCATAAGACTTAATTTTAGTAATTATTATAAACATTGTAAATACACCAATTAACTAAAGGGATGGTAAACTATCATTACTTGACGTACTTTTGTTTACAAACAGAATCAACGAACAATTTTCGTTTAGAAATGTAGCATTCGCGAACAAACATCGTTCGGAAATTGCGAATCAAAACAAATTATAATAAAAGTCAGTATTATTCTGTCACGGCCATTCTGATAAGTACTTCGCTCTCGAAGTACAAACACTTATAAATCTAAGATATACATGTAAAAATAGAAACTAGAATATATTTAGTTTATCCTATTACATCACATCACTATTCACATATGAATTTCGTAATATAAACTTAACATTATTCAGTATCTGTCATCATAGGTATTTTACTGTTCTTCATTATTATAATGGTTTGCCAAATATTGTAATGCTTCGCAAACATTTTCTCTTATTCATCCTTTACATATATATCATCACATATTAAATCAATCCTTTGTGTTTCTACATTACATAACGTTGTACATTTTACATATCCAATTTTTATCAATCCTTTGTGTTATTACATTACATAACGTTGTGCATTTTACATATCCAATTTTATTTTCAACCCTTTCTTTTTACATAAATTATTTACATAAATACTAATTATTAATTACATATTAATTACATAGATACGTTTACATCAACATAAAGTAAGTACTAATTGTACGTTCATCTAACTGCTTCGTTCAATAACAGCGTTACTATCATCTATTAATTCTCCAGGCCATAACCGTAATTTTTCCTTAGCTACTATTATATTTCTTAAGTTACCTAGACCCCTTAAACTGTAACGATCATGATTAAGTAATGTTATTATTTCGTAAGGCCCTTTATATTTTTGACTTAATTTGTTATTACGTCTGTGAGTTTGGTTTACGTAAACCATATCGCCTGGATTAAAAGTTTTATTATCACGCCTGACTTCATCAAAACGCTTTTTGAATTTTTGTGCTTCTGATGCTAGTCTTTGACGAGCTAATTCTCTATCAGCTTGAGTGTTTATGCTAGGTTCTGGAATATTGGCGTCATCAATTCGGGCTTGTATACTTGGAATGTTTGCATTGCAGCCTATTAGCAAGCGGATTGGGGAAAATCCAGTTGATTTTTGAATCGTAGTATTCATGGATTGCTGGACTTTCCATAATACGCTCGGCCAATCTGACGATCCGTTACATGTGGTGTTTAACATATCTATGACAGTGGCAACGTACCGTTCTACTTGCCCATTGCCTCTAGGAGTACCTGTTGCTATCATATGATGTTTGACTCTTAAGTCTTGGAACAAGGATCTGATTTGAGCCGAGCTAAAATTTGTGCCGCGATCTGTGATAACTAACGAAGGAGTTCCGAACATCGTTATCATATCTCTTATTATAGGAATAAGTTCTTGTGCGTTTACAGTTTTTAATGCTTTCAAAAGACAAAACTTCGTAAAACCATCTACTATAAGTAAGATGTGTTTGTAACCTTCAGGTGTTTGTGAAAAAGGACCCGTACAGTCAAGATGGATAGTGTGAAAAGGAGTCGGAATTTTCTCAATGGGATGTAACAAACCTTGTTTTGGGCCTGAGTGGCCTTTACGTTCTATACAAATTAGACAATGAGCTATGTATTTTTTTACAAATTTTGCCATTTGGGGAAACCAAAAGTTTTCTCGAATTTTATGATAGGATTTATCACATCCCACGTGGCAATTTTCGTCATGAAATAGTCTTAATAAGTTGAATCGAATTCTTTTTGGAACATATAGCAAGGGCCGTGAATCTGGATTTGTTTTGAAGAATAACAGGTTGTTTTGGTATGAATATTGATTAGTGTCTATTTCATCTGCCTGCACCTGCATTATTAAATTTTGGGTTTCAGGATCGTTTTGCTGTGCAATTTCTATCCACGATTGGGGGTCGTTAATCAAATTTATGTAATCATCGGAAGAAGTTGACTCAGACAATTTACAGGAATCAGGAATCTCTAATGCAACATCCGTAGATTTAATATTAGTCAATTCAAAATCAGTGGGGTTCTCAACAGGGTTACGGCTCAAAAAGTCAACGTGACTGATGTATTTCCCTTTTTTGTAAATAATTTCGAAATCAAAATCTTGCATGAAAGCCCACCATCGAGCGATGCGAGGGGAAATATATTTCTTGTTCATTGTAGCTTTAACTGAATTACAGTCTGTAAATATTTTGAATTTTATACCCAATAAATAGACTCTAAAATGTTTTAGAGCGTTAAAAATGGCAAGTGTTTCGAGGTCATAAGAAGAATATTTAGACTCAACAGGGGTGGTTCTTTTACTATAATATGCCACAACTTTTTTTATGTCGTTAACCCTTTGTACCAGAATTGCGCCATAACCTATAGAACTAGCGTCTGAATATAATTCTGTTGGCATATTGGGATCAAAGATAGTCAACAAGGGTTTGGAAGATAAGTGGTGAATTACGTATTCTCTCGCCTTGTCCTGTTCAGGACCCCACGTCCATTTTTGACCTTTTTGAGTTAATTTGGAAATACAAGCGGTTTGTGCTGCAAAATCGGGAACAAATTTCCGAAAATAGCTAGCTAGGCCCATAAATTGTCTGACTTGTTTTACAGTACGAGGTATAGGGGAATTAATCAAAGCCGATGTTTTTTGTTCACTAGGTCTTACTCCTTCCTGCGATATGTTTCTGCCTAGGTATTCTATGTTATCAACAAAGAACTTGCATTTACTAAGATTAACAGTAAAACCAGCCGTACTCAATGCCTGAATCGTTTCTTCCAGATACTCGAGTCCTTGTTCTACTGTCTTGAATGGGATAAGGATATCGTCTATATATACCAATAGAAACTTTAAATGTTGAACAGCTTTATTTATAGCTCTTTGAAAAACAGACGGACCATTACAAATCCCGAAAGGCATTTTCAAAAATTCGTAATGGCCATCTGGTGTTACAAATGCTGTATATTTAGTAGCTTCCGGTGAAATTGGTATCTGGTAAAAACCATTCTTCATATCAATAGAAATAAAAAATTTGGCCTTCCCTAACCTGTCTATTTGGTCGTCGATGAGAGGGAGAGGGTATCTGTCTTTTTCTAAAATTTTGTTCAATTCTCTAAAATCAATGCACAGTCGATCGTTACTGTTATCCTTTCTCTTTACGAGAAGAACGGGGCTTGCGAATGGTGAGTCGCTTTCTTTGATAATTTTTTTATCTAAAAGGTCCTGAATTATACCTTTTACCTTCTCTCTCTCAACGGGGGCCAAGCGGTATGGTCGGTAGTTGACAGTGGTATCTCTTTTTAAACGCAATTTTAATTCACCTGTTTTAACAGTACCAATGTCATCTAGGATGGATGGATACTTTTCGAATATGACTTTTATACGTTCCTGTAGGTTAATGTCAAGGTGTTTTAAAGCTGTGTCAAGTTCGCAAAATTTGTCAGAGACATTTATTAAATTCACTTCCATCCTAACAGGCAGCTGTTTGTTAACAACTTTACATCCAGACGAGTCAAAAACAATTTCTATATCGGGGTATTGAGTAATGTTTCTACCGATAAGAAGGTCATAAGGAAAATCGTTATCCCTGACTACATGTAAACCTAGTTCTAAACAAACTTCATCGAATCGTATCGGAACTGTAATGAAAGCAAACGTAAAGAGGCTACCATTGCCTATACCATTGAGGGTTTGCGCCTGAGGAGTGAAGTGACAACCTAAATTACGAGCAATAGACTCTTTTATAATACTACAAGAGGCTCCTGTGTCTATAAGGGATTGTATATCCAAATTATTGATAGAAACTTGAGTAAGTTTTAGATTTGTCCTAAAAAATTAGCCGAATTGATCGGAACTTGCTTAGTCGCAGAAGGTAAATTGGATTCAGCTCGTTGTTTATGCCAACAAATAGACTCCAAATGGCCTATTCTCTTGCAAAAAGTGCACTTCTTCTGGATAGGGTCTGACGTAGTTTTAGGGTTCCGTACCTCAAAAGAAAAAAACGGAACCCTTATAGGATCACTTTGTTGTCCGTCTGTCTGTCTGTCTGTCTGTCTGTCTGTCAAGACCCTTTATCTCACGAACGGGTAAAGGTATCAGGTTGAAATTAATACCATATATTAGGATCCATGGACCACACAAGGTCTGAAAATTTAAATTTTTTACAACGACGCAATAAAAAGATATGGCATTTTATGTCCTCATCTCCATACATTTATTCAAAAATGCAAAACCTACAGGGTAGTTCCCGTTGACCTAAAATTATGAAATTTGGCAAGAAGCTAGGTCTTACAGTACAAATAATGGGAAAAGTCTGAAATCATTAAATATTACAACTTTTCTCACAACTAATGATAACCAATTGTGGTGAGCTCCCGTTTCAAGAACATTCATATAAGAGAGGGGTCAAGTTGGATGGTCGCTGAGGCGATTTTTGTTTTAGTTCTATTTAAAAACGAGATCACTTACAAACTTGAAAATTGGTATGTTTATAGTGCATAAGCTATAAAATAACAAGAAATAACAAAATTTGGTCAAGCGCGTGTCGGACTCAAAAAATCTAGCACATTAACTTACTGAAACTTCAACTAATACAATTATGTGTACGAGTATGTGGTGGTACGGTGGTGTGGTGGAACCCATACATACCCGTGGGTGTCGTAAGAGGCGACTAAGGGTTAACTGGAGGATGGGCAGCAGCATCCTCCTTTGTATCTTACATCTTACTTACTGCGGTCACATAAAACCGCGGTCCATGGTGCCAGCCGTAACGCTAACAAGCGAGGTGACTACGGCAGGTACTTCCCCTCCACATTTTTCCAGAAAAGGCTAGAATTCTGGAGGGAGCTCCATGTCCTGTAGTGGATGTTTCATGGGATGCTATGATGGTGATGATGGTGGTACGGAACCCTCAGTGCGCGAGTCCGACTCGCACTTGGCCGGCTTTTTTTATCGGAAAAGTGGATTTAGGATTTACATCAGTCTTGTTATTTTTAGGGCAGGAAAAACTGATATGACCAGTATTTTGACAAAGAAAGCATTTTCTATCATCGGTTTTACGGAAAGGCCGTGGACGTTTTTCGGTACTAACGCCGGAAGATTCATGGCCATTTTGATCCAGAGGACGTTTTTCTGCTTTTTTTTCAATCATAGTGTAAGTAGAAAACAAAGTCAGTAATTGTGAAGTCGTACTAACACTGTTGTTAAAAGACGCCATCCTGACGTTGATATCTGTAATCCCTCCACAGATCAATTCTACCATTTGTGATTCAGTAAAAGCTACCTTTGTGTTACGCAACAATCTGATTTTTTCTCTAGCATAGTCGCAATATGAGTTGGCAGAGTCAGAAGAATACAAAACAGCTTTACAGAGGGTATCGGATAAATCTTTCTTATCTGGGTACATATCGATTAAATCGGAGCGAAAATTATTCCACGATCTTCCCTCAGTAGGCTCCCAAGTTTCAAACCATAAAAGTGCAGAGCCCCGAAGGGCCTTACCAGCTCTCGCGACGGTAGTAATGCTACTCCAGTCCAGTTCAGCAGCAAGGGCTTCAATCTCGTTGCACCATGAAGCAGCGCCACGGTTGTTCTTGTTTGGGTCGAATATCGGCAAGGCAAGGTCATCTTCGTTGAATCGCTTGGATCTTGCAGCACCTTGAAGCACCTTCAGCAGCGCTTGAAGGGTGGAGCCGGCATCGGGTTTCGAAGCGTTTTCTTCTTGGTTATTTTCCATCCTATAAAAAAGAAAAGATTAGCGTTGGGTCTAAAAAAAAAAACAACCACTTCTGATGTCAAAAGTAAGGAGAATATGAACTAAGAAATTGAATGAAAATATTGCAAGATAATACAAGTTATTATTATTTTTTTTAATTTAATTTAATTTATTAGGCTCACAAAACAAGTTAAAGTCATGAAAAGACAAAGTAACAAGATAATTCTTAAAAACTAGACAATAACTCTTAGTATGTGTGCACAGACAGTTAGAATTTAAGTTAAGGAGAGGGTTAGTTTAGTGTTAATAGTCTTAATCTATAAAAATTATATAAAGTATATAAAGAAAGCCCGAATAGCAGCGAGACCTTACACAATACTTTAAGACCATGGTGTATTTTAGTACCTAATGTGAGAATTAAGTATGTGTACTATGCAAACATACACAGCGCTTCGGGCATTCACTGTAACAGTTACAAAAAGATTGAATATGATAGCTAGTACATTATATTGTTTACTGCAAAATATTCTTGACATCGTTTTTGAATTTTGATAACTTAGGGTTAAAAATATCTAAAGAGGAGTTAACAGCCACTGTATCATTGTAGAGGCGACACATTCTGTTTATTGGGTTATAATACGAGGTATTGTTCGCAAAAACCTTTAGTGAAAACAGTTTAGGTGATGGCTTACGAGATCTGTAACTTTCGGAAAAGTCAAGCAACGAGAGCAGATAGGGCGAGTCAATCTGTGAGTGAACAATTTTATACAGAGATGCACCAGGTCACTACAATTACGGCGAGAATCCAGACGTGGTAGTTTGAATCTATTTAATCTTGCACTATAGGACCTGAGCTCACGTCCCAGGTACATTCTATGAGAAAGGATATTGAGAAATTTGGACTGTACTCTTTCAATTCTCTTACTGTGTACTTCATAGAAGGGAGACCAGATTACCGATCCATACTCCAGTATGCTCCTTACCAAAGAGGAGTAGAGACTAATAATACATCTAGGATTTATGAAACCCTTAGTGGAACGTGAGATAAAGCCAATCAGCTGAGTGCACTTGGTGAAAATATAGTCATAATGAGGCTTGAATGTAAGTTTTTCATCGAAGTATATACCCAAATCTTTGACGACGGTATTGCGCTCCAGGTTAATACCACTAAGGGAGTAGTCATAGATAATCTTGCTTCTCATTGCAGTGAATGTTATGACGGAACACTTCTTAATATTGAGGAACATTTTATTTGTTTCACACCATTGAGCAACTTTTTCCAAATTAAGCTGTAAATTTATACAGTCTTGTTGAGTTTTGATTACCGAGTAGATCTTTAAATCATCCGCATACAACAAAGTAGGACATGTAAGCTGGTCAACAAGATCGTTAATAAAAACTACGAAAAGTAAAGGCCCCAGATGAGAACCTTGGGGAACTCCTGATGTGATAGAAACTGGTGTAGATAGGTGCCCTTTTATACTAACAAGCTGACTTCGATTATTTGAATAAGATTTTAACCATCGCAGTAGGTTGCCATGTATACCATAGCTCTCTAGCTTACTGCATAGGATAGAGTGGTTAACTTTATCGAATGCTTTAGAGAAGTCTGTATAAATAGAGTCAACTTGACCAGTATTAGCGAAAGCACTACAGATATAATTTTTATATTCTAGTAAGTTACTGACCGTGGATCTGTTTGCAATGAAGCCGTGTTGCCTGAGAGATAAGTAAGGTTTGAAGTGAGAGAAAAATGTATTATAGAGAACGGACTCAAAGAGTTTTGCAAAACACGACAGTATACTGATTGGCCGATAATTTTTGCATTCTGTCTTATCTCCAGATTTATGAACAGGTATGACGTGTGCAACTTTCCAGTAGGTGGGAAACGTTCCTGATTTTACAGATTTATTAAACAAAATATAAAGTGGTTCACTAAGTTCCATAACGCATGATTTAACAAATGAGGGAGGGATGCCGTCAGGGCCCGGACCCTTATCTTTATCAAGTTCCTTAATTTTGGCTATAACCGTCTCCTTTGAAAGGTCAACATCACCTAGACTATGGTTCAGTGTGGGTGAGATGCCCGAGACATCTGTACTAATCTGCTCAAATACAGAGCTGAAATAATCTGAGAAAAGTTCACAAATGTCACCCACATCTGAAGAGACATCATCACCATATTTCATGGTCGCAGGTATTGAACTGTATCCTTTCTTACTATGAACATATCGAAAAAACTGTTTGACATTATGACAGATTGAGTTTTCCACAGTGGTTTTATATTTTTGGTAACATTTCTCCATAAGAATCTTGCACTTGACTCGTAGCGAGTCGAAAGAGTCATAGTCACGAGGATTATTATACATTTTGTAGCGCTTATGTAATTTAAGTTTTTCTTTTAATCGTCTTATCAAACCCGGACTGAACCAGAAAGGAAAGGTATTCTCTTTGTCGCATATTTTGGGAGTATGTTTGTCTATAATGTTGTTTAATATAGCGTAAAAGTTCTGCAATGCAATATTGATATCAGGATTCTGTAGGACTTCCTGCCAGTCTACGGCATCAAGCTCTTTACGAATATTATTGAAGTTACATTTACGAAAGTTTGGTCTTCTGATGGGATTAGATTTAATAAGTATAGAGTATGGGGTAAGATCCGTCAAAGATAAAAGCAAAGGTGGGTGATGGTCGTCAGCACGACTTAGCGCGCAAGCCTCACTGACGCTCACAGAGGAGGAGGAAGAAAGGATCAAGTCCAGAATTCGATTATTTTTATTGGGAATATGGTTGAATTGCTTAAGATTGCACAATGAGACAGTTTCAAGTAAAAGCTTAGATTTCTCATCGTTTTTTGTAGGGACTGGCGTCATTTCTACAGATCCAGGAGAGTGGGTCCAACCTACACTAGGCGTGTTAAAGTCACCAATCAACAAAAATACAGAGCTGTTATTAGAAGTTAACATTTTGTTTTGAAAGTTCGAGTAAAATATCTCTAATCTTGTGAGATCTAAGTCTGGAGGCAAATAGCATAGACAAATAAAAAGTTTACGGTCAGGGCTTAAACTGATGCTTACCCATACATCCTCAACTTCGCTTTCCCACTCGGTAATGCGATTGGCAGTCAATGATTTGTTTATGGCAATCGCCACTCCACCTCCATCTTTTTTACTTATACTCGTAGTTACACGGTCTCTACGGAATATTATATACCTACAGTCCAGAAATTCACCATCAAAAACGCCTTCATTTAAGTTAGTTTCTGTCAGACATAAGATGTCATGGTTGCTGTTGAGAATGTTAAGGTAAACATCATCTAATTTACTTCTGATACGATTAACGTTTTGATAAAATACAATCAGTGTTAATGAGTAAATTACTTAACATTACACGATAAGGTTCTCTAGTAATACAAAGAACCACATGTTAAGGTTCTAAGTAGCTCTAGTTCAGCATAGATAATAAATAGAAACACGTTGATATGACACGTACAATATATTTACCACATTATATTTACTGTCAATCAAAAACACATAAACACACGAAATTACAAAATAAAGAAAAATAACAAGGTTACTTAACTTGTACTTTGAAGAGGCTAGTGCCTCTCAGCCCGCTCGATCCAAAAGTGACGCAATAACGCTGGTGACCGTATTTATAGTCTGTCCCCACTTGGTTTCCACCAACTTTATCACGTCATCTTTGACCAATTAGAACAGCTATCACGTCATTTTCCACCAATCAGAACAAAGCAATAATAAAGTACCTTACTCTAATAAATGTAATGTGTATTTCGTAATTTTAGCACCATGAAACTATCTTAAAACCATAAGACTTAATTTTAGTAATTATTGTAAATACACCAATTAACTAAAGGGATGGTAAACTATCATTACTTGACGTACTTTTGTTTACAAACAGAATCAACGAACAATTTTCGTTTAGAAATGTAGCATTCGCGAACAAACATCGTTCGGAAATTGCGAATCAAAACAAATTATAATAAAAGTCAGTATTATTCTGTCACGCTCAATGTCTAGCTCCTTCAAGATTGGTACATAGCATTGGTAAAGCAAGGAGGTATTGTAAATTGTGTTAGTTACTTTTAAAATCACTACACCGTTATCCTACTCTGTTGATCCTCCCCTCCCCCTTACTCGCACACTAACCCCCCCCCCCCCACACACACACACATGTATGCACACACTACTTTTTATTCGCGCTTTACGTCTTCTTACAAATTCTTTAATTTATCGATCCTTTTCTGTGTCGCTTACGTCGACTCACTTAGGTTTCTGGCAGAATCACCAGCGTCGTAGCTTGCTGCGACAATATGCTGAGCCAGCGCCTTTTCACTGTCGCACATAATACACATCACGACATAGTTGCCTCATATTTATTTTTGTAAACTCTTGACTATAAATAATGTTCATGGCAGCTAATCGTTTTATGTATTATGAATTACAATAAATAAATGTTATTTCCATTCCATTCCATTCCGTTCCGTTCCGTCCCGTCCCGTCCCGTCCCGTCCCGTCCCGTCCCGTCCCGTCCCGTCCCGTCCCGTCCCGTCCCGTCCCGTCCCGTCCCGTCCCGTCCCGTCCCGTCCCGTCCCGTCCCGTCCCGTTCCGCCCCATCCCGTCCCATCCCATCCCATCCTATCCTATCCTATCCTATTCTATTCTATTCTATTCTATTCTATTCTATTATTCTGAGGGTAAAGTCAGGAAAAGGTCAAGCTCGAAATTCGCGACGCGACTCTAGCCCGTACCATAACATATGGTCCTAATCAAATAGCGAACAAAATTTTAGTATGTTGTTTAGACCATGAAAATGAACAACTTTTGCCCTAAGAACTTAGGTCGAAATCTGAATCCGAATTTTTAACGCGCATTTTGTATGGCAGGTCAAAAATTGCTTTTCGTATTTCGACTAATGTTTCTTGGGAAAAGTTCTTCAGTTTCGTGGTTTAAGTGGCAAGCTACAATTATGTTTACTACTTATGTAGGTCCCTATATTGAAATAAGAACGAGGGCGTAAGTTCACCCTTTTTAACCCCCGACGCAAAAAAAGAGGGGTGTTATAAGTTTAACGTGTCTGTCTGTGTATCTGTGTATCGGTGTATCTGTGTATCTGTCTGTGGTATCGTAGCTCCCAAACGGATGAACCGATTTTCGTTTAGTTTTTTTTATGTCTAGTTTCAGCAGTTTCAGCCCGCAGGAGACATTCTCTTGCCCCCCACGAACATGGTCACAAACGAGTTATGGTGGTCAGGAAACATAACCAGGATCCGGCTCGCCGTCAACAACACTCAGCCCATTCGCAGACCAAACAGCTTCTTCCTGAAAACTTGGCCAAATCTGATGTAAGTACACTGCGCAGAAGTACTATTCAGTACTATGAAACAAGGGTTTGTTCAGTGTTCGATTTTATTCGTAAAAGGAGAGACAGGTATACTTTGAATACGCAAAGAGAAAGTAAATGTAAACCTTTAATTTGGGAATCATCATATCATCATCATAACATCCCATGAAACGTCCAGGACAGGGAGCTCCCTCCAGAATTCTAGCTTTTGCTGGAAAAATGAAGAGGGGAAGTACCATAGTCACCTCGCTTCTTAGCGTTACGGCATGGACCGCGGTTGTAGGTGACCGCAGTAAGTAAGATGTAAGATACAAAGAAGGATGCTGCTGCCCATCCTCCAGTTTACAACCCTTAGTCGCCTCTTACGACACCCACGGGTATGTATGGGTTGGTACTATTCTTTGCCGGCACCACACGGGAATACCCTTTGGGAATTCGGTACGGGGGACACATTAAACGGCCCATACAAAGCCCTGCCTGCAGGGCCCTGCTTGCAGTGCGCACTGCCAATCGTTCCGTGTGTGGTCTTGCAGGGCCGATGTAACGGCTATTTTGTCGGCCCTGCATGCCCACACAAAGTACGATTGGCAGTGGCACTGCAAGCAGGGCCCTGCAGGCAGGGCTTTGTATGGGGCCCTTGAGTTGAATGACATTGACATTTGATATGAAGTTGTGCTGTCCGAAATTGGACCCCCTTTCTTCCTTTATTATTCTGTGGTACATACATAAATACATAATATCACGCCTCTTTCCCGTCGGGGTAGGCAGATCTTGACATTCTTCCCCCTGCTTCCTGTACTTTCATAAATTTTTTCATACATGCTCGTCGGTTTAGGGTACTTTTAACCTGGCCTTTATTCAGAACGTCCTGAATTTGGTACTAGTACGTTCGCCAAGGCGTTCCCCTTCCAACGCCTTTTACCCTCGCCTTGTAGATCTCTTTCGTCAATCTTCGTTCATTAATCCTCTCTACCTGACCAAACCATCTTTCAATTTTGGTCACTACGTATTCTTTTAAGCCTCAACATTCTGTGGTGCTGTCATATAAACCGCGAATTTTCTTATTGGTTCGCTTCCGAAGCCCAGTGATTCCGGAAAAAAAAAATTCTTGTCTCTCCAAGTCACGTGATTGACTCATTCTGCATGGGAAGTTGTAATTAGGTTACAAAGTTACTTGTTTTTATGAGTAGAATCACTGGGCTTCGCAGCGAAACCAATGAAAGTTTACTTATAGTATACTAAGTAGTACGTAGTGTATTTATTAAAAACATATGTTTTTTTTTTGTTTAATTCTCATTTCACACTTCTAAATGCACATTCCTGTGCCCCTTTTCATGTCATTCTTTCACACCAGCTAGGTTGGCTGGAAGAGATCTCTTATAGAGATAAGCTCACCTTTGTAAACAAATTTTATGTTAACTACAATTTTATGTAATTTGTGCACAATAAAGAATATATATTTTTCTGGTAAAGTGTCTACTAAGCTTCTAATTCTCAGGGCATTAGCTTTAGTTTTGACAAAATTCACATGCGATCATCTCCTTATCGCTCTATACTGTGGTGATTTGACTTGTCACCGTGCAGCTTTCATGGATATACTCAGGCGCAGTCGGCGCCATATTTGTTCTATGTACGCCATATTTGTTTCGCATGGACTGTAATGCTTTTCAAAATGATAATTTACTTTTCGTGCATGTAAGTACTCGTATCTAGAAATAAGAGAGAAATTAACTCGGCTTTTTACCCATTATATGCTTAGTACAAAGCAAGGTTGTAGTAATAATAAAATACTCGTAGTGCCTACTCCATGTTCGTCACAAGCGGGCCACCTTATGGTAAGTGGTCACCACTGCCCATAGCACCTGCTGTCTTATTTGTGGCATAGCTTGACACCAATAAAATAAAATAGCAAAATGCTTTGCCTGCTTCGAGAACTATGTAATTGTTAGATGAGACATCTCACGTGCAGACAAGGCATCCTTCAAACCGAAAGACAAGAATGCCATCACTGTTGATTTACGACAGAAAAAAGCAAGATCGTGGTACTTGTCCAGATAAGACGGACTTTACACATAAGCCCTTACATCTTCAATACAGTTACTTACTTTTGAAAAATAATGTGTTCCAGATGACCAACTTCCAGCTACCAAACACTGACTTCTGTAAGAAGGCCCAGATGAACCCCCACGAGCAATACATGATTTTACCGTGGTGGTACCACTATTGCCAGGCCCTCATCGACAAGAAAGAGAAGAAGCTTGACAAACACAATCAGTTCTACCTCCCCATCTATAGACGCATCAACGATAAAGTGAGGGCTTACAAGAAAGTTCAGGATGCTAAGAATAGGTTCCTCAGAGAAGCCAATCAGCACATGCAAGGATTTAAAGTTCAAAATTGAATGATTTAATAAAGATTGAAGTGCGAACTGTAATTTGAATAAATTACGACGCTTGGTGTCCAAATGTATCCATTTTCATTCCCTATTATACAGGGTGTAAGGGATGGTGTACCCAAAACTGAACAACTTTCCCTCAAAGACGAAATTTTTCTTCATTTTTTTTTAATGTTACCAGTGAGCAAACGAGCAGGTGGGCCACCTGATGGTGTGGTCACCACCGCCCATAGCACCTACTGTATTACTAATGACATATTTTGACACTAATAAGACAGCAAAACGCGTTGCTCACTTTGAAAACTAAGATGGTAGGTATCTCTCATGTGCCGGTAATTTCACTGGCTCCCTTGCCCTTCAAACCGAAACACAGCAGTGCAAACACTGCTGCTTCACGGCAGAAAAAAGCAAGGGGGTGGTACTTAAAGTTGTTCAATTAAGTCTACTGAGCAAGCCCTTTCAGTTTTCGGTACACCGTCTCTTACACCCCAACCCGTATTTAAACTTCGAGCATAAAATAAAGAAATAAAACTAAGTCTTTTAAACTAGTAATGGTTGGAGACCGCAGTATGTAAGATGGTAAAGATGCTGCTGCCCACCATTCTCCGGTGTTCTTCATATCCTGTATTTTTTTCTAGTTTTGAGGACAGAGATGAGGTCGACAATGGGTCGAGCTTGCTCAGAAGAAGCCTATTCACTCCCCACTCGGGTTATATGAACTCGGGAACACAAGGCGAGAATTCCAAAAAAGATGTAGGTATCAAAGCACTTTGTGCGTGGCCGTGTGGTGCCGGTAAAGAATAGTACCAACCCATCTCTACCCTTTGGTCTCATAAGAGGCGACTAAGGGTCTATGAACAAGGAATACTACAAAGTTAAAAAGACGTAGTAGTACGTAGGAAGAAACACTCTTTAGACGACTGCCGTATAAAACATGCGTGTGACATGGCATTTAAATTAAATTACGCATTTCGTTCCTTAAGGTACGTTACAAAAGAAGGTACAACCAACCAACATCTTGTTCACTGGTTCTTTACAACAGTAACAAATATACAGGGTCCTTTTTAGGGCTCCTTTCGAAAAGGGTGCCAGCGGAACGTATTACCAGGCTTACGTGTCAACCAACGGAACCCTCGGTGCGCGAGTCCGACTCGCACTTTGTCAGTTTCTTTTTTAAACTATAGAGTTTGATATTACTAAATTGTGATGCAAGTGGGATGCGATTTGAATGAGCCGTACGTAAGCGAGAGTGTAGTGACGAACACATTCAACATTTATTTACACATTTGCGAGTAAAAAGTAAGTGAAATGTGATAAGTGATAACCTTATTTTCTACTGTTATTCTAAGCTACTATGTAGTGTATTTTTGATAAGCGTTATCATAACCTAATTTCGCTCATTAATTTTATTCCTGTGGGGTTCTATTCTAGCCTCTCTTATTATGAATAGTGTTTTCTATTATAAATAGAATGAATTGCAATAGGTTCATTATCATCATCATAACATCCCATAACACGTCCACTGCAGGACAGGGCGCTCCCTCCAGAACTTCAACAAAAACGCGTCTTACATTGGAGGGGATTTGCCATAGTCACTGTTGTTGGTGACCGCAGTATGTGAAATGGTACGATACACATAAAGATTCTGCTGCACATCCTCCGATTCATTAATCCTTAGTCGACTCTTACGACTCAATAAGACCTTGTATGTGTTGGCATTGTTAGAATTTCAGCGTTGGATTTGGCAACATTGTGATAATCTTTCGCGAGCTTAGGGACCAGTTTGTAATTACTTTTACTTATGTTGGTAAAAGCGGTATTGTGCTACAAAAACACGTGTGAATGCTTGTAGCATTATTTTCTGATAATAGAAAAGGGGTGCTATTTTCGGAACTCACTTCGAACTTAATCGTCTTGAAACAAAAAGTATGGTATAAATGTGAACTTGCCTATGAAATAAAATAACTTTTTTTAAGGAACATAGATCGAAATAAGTACGATAACCAGTCAGGGTTTCCGAGGCACTAAAAGACCTTTGCCTAGTGCTATCAGTGACCACAAACTAGGAGGAGCAGGAACATGCCTGTAAAAGCTCAGTGGTTTTACAACATCGCACCGTTGACTAGGAGAATCAACTGCGATCAGTGAGCTACGACAGGCATGTAGCTCAATGGTCATACATCACACCGTTGACCTAAGAGAAGCAACTGTGATCAGTGACCACAAACTAGAAGAAGCAGGAACATGCTTTTTGAAGCTCAGCTGTCATACAACATCACATCTTTGACAAAAAAAAAGAAATGCTATCAGTGACCACAAACAAGTGGCAACAGGAACATGCTTTCGTAGCAAGAAGCAACTGCTACCACCAAACTAGGAACAAACTAGGAACTTGCCTCTCGTAGCTCAGAACGGTCATACAATATTACACCTTTGACTAAAAGAAGCAACTGCTATCAATGACCACAAATAAGTAGGAACAGGAACATGCCTTTCGTAGCTCGGTGGTCAGATTCAGATTCAGATTATTTATTCAATGTAGATTCTTTACAGAATACTTATTGAATGTCATGCAGAATACAATTCAAATAGAGCGAGTCTACGCCGTTTCGGATCGTGCTGTGGCAGCGTAAAAGAAACGGCAAGAAACCACTGCAGCACGGCCTACTTTAAGAGTCGGCTTTTTACAATGTGTTTCTTGTGTTTCGCTGGAATATCAGAGCACCATACCTCTTTGTCATTCATATAGTCATCTAATCTATAGTAAGCTTTTTTACATAACGTTTGCTTTACACATTCTTTAAACTTTCTCTCAGGTAATTGCACTATATTGTCAGGTATTTTGTTGTAGTATCGTACACACAGACCAACGAAAGATGTATTGACTTTAGTTAATCTAGTATATGGTTGATCAATTTTGTGCTTATTTCTAGTATTAAAATTATGCCTGTCACAAATTTTAGGTAATTGATGAATGTTCTTTCTAGCATACATAATATTTTCATAGATATACTGGCATGGCACTGTCATTATGTTGATTTCCTTGAACAGTTCTCTCAGGGAATCACGAGTCTTCAGGCAATAAATTGCTCTTATAGCTCTCTTTTGTAAAACGAATATTGAATGTATATCAGCTGCTCGGCCCCAAAACAGTAAGCCATAAGACATAATGCTATGGAAGTAGCTAAAGTAAACCAGCCTTGCGGTAGCTACATCAGTAAGTTGTCTGATTTTTCTGACAGCATATGCAGCCGAGCTCAATCGACCAGAAACAGCCGTTATATGAGGGCCCCATTGAAGTTTAGAGTCTAGTATTAACCCTAAGAAAACTGTACTATTTACAAAATCTAATGGTTCATTATTCAATACTATGTTATGTGAAGTAGACCTTACATTTGGTAGTGCAAATTTAATACATTTAGTTTTTTTGGCGTTTAGGACTAAATTGTTAACAGTAAACCATGCATGAATCTGTCCAAGTGCATCATTGACTTCGTTATAATTTTGTGATTTTCTACTTACATTGAATATTAATGAAGTATCATCAGCAAATAACACAATCTTTGACAGATTCTTCACTACAGTCATTAATATAAATAAGGAAGGGAGGGAGGTCATTAATATAAATAAGGAATAAAAATGGCCCTAATATGGACCCTTGAGGTACGCCAATTTTGACAACAGATCCCAGTGATTTCGTTTTGTTTACTTGTACCTTTTGAATCCTGTTTTCCAAATATGACTTAAGTAGTTCAAGTGAATTATTCTTAACACCGTAATGTTCAAGTTTTAACAACAATGTGCTATGATCTACGCAATCAAATGCTTTGGATAGATCACAGAAGATACCAATAGCATCTTCAGATTTTTCCCACGCGCCAAAAATGTATTTTAAAAGTGCAGTTCCGGCATCCGTTGTACTGCGCCCTTTCGTAAAACCAAATTGATGGTCATGTAGTAAGTTATTTCTATTAAAGTGCGAAAGCATTTGATTGAGTATGACCTTCTCAAAAATTTTACTAAGTACAGGTAAGACTGATATTGGTCTAAAATTACTGGGATCCTTTTTGTCACCAGCTTTGAATAATGGAACTACTTTACTTTTTTTCATTAAGTCAGGAAAAGTACCATGATCGACACAATCATTGAATATAACAGCTAAATATGGAGATATAGTATCAATGATCGCACTGCAGACTTTTACTGACATTCCCCATAGGTCCTCGGTAGTTTTCATTTTAATACTTTTAAAGGCTTTAACAATTTCGTTAGGGGTGACATGATTGAACCCAAATTCAGTTTCGCAGGCGTCCACATTCTTTTGAAGTAAACCGCTAGCAAGTGAAGATGATGAATTGAGTGACTCTGTTGTTTTCAAAGGAATATTAGTAAAAAAGGTTTCGAATTCTTTAGCCACTTCTACGTTTGAACTAATGGTTCCGCGATTTATATGAAGTGTGATTTGATTGTCACGCGGTTTCACTTTACCAGTTTCACTGTTTATAACATTCCATACAGTCTTAATTTTGTTATCAGCAGACTGTATTTTTTTCCGTAGGAAAAATGATTTTGCTTTTAAACAAACTAATTTAAACAATTTTGAATAATTTTTTACATATTCAATGAAACTGTCGTCATTTGAATAATTTCTTAGCTCATATAATTCAAAAAGTCTGTCTCTACTTTTGCGAATACCAGCGGTAGCCCAGTCACTGAACTTGAATTTTACAATGATTTGCCTTTTCCTAATAGTGAAAATTTTACTGAATTCAGTATTAATCAATGTGAATAAATCTTCATATGAGTTATTAGGGTTGTTAGGATTATAATTGTGACAGGGCAGTTTTTCTAGTAACGTGTTTTTGTACTTTTCTAACCTGTCGTTCGTTAGACTCCTGGTTTCTATATCTATCTTCTGGGTTACTCGAGAATAATTAAAAGTAACACTTTGACCCGAGTGGTCCGACTGAAGCGAGTTTATGATACTTTTATCAAAATAATCGCAGTTACAAAATACGTTATCAATACAGGTAGCCGAGGAAGACGTCACCCTAGTAGGTTCAAAAAATACATGCTCTAAATTATAACTTTTAAAAAGACTTAAAAGTTTGGTACTATAGGAAGTATTTTCTAAAATATTTACATTAAAGTCGCCACACACTACCGCAAACTTATTTACTTTGGTCACTATTTTTAAAACATCTTCCATTACTAACTCAAACAAAGAAAAATTTTGATAAGCGGGAGGTCGGTATACACATACTACAACATGCTTGTCCAGCTCAACACAAGATATTTCAATACATCTTTCAACCGAAAGTCCAACAATATCTGTACGGTTCTTTATTTTAAAACTGTTACGAACTAAAATCAGTGACCCACCGTGTAAAGCAGATTTTCGATTGAAAGAACTGGCTATACAATAATTATCATAATTAATTAACATTTGGTGATCTTTTTGCCAGTGTTCAGTGAGACATAAAATGTCAAATTTAGTTTTTTCTTAGAACATTTCAACTTCTAAAATTTTGCTGGAAAAACCCTGAATATTTTGATGTAAAATTTTCAAAATATTAGATTTTTCCTTTGTCTTTGCTATAGGAAGTTTTTTGCCAGAAGATTTTTTTTTATTTACCTCAGTAAAAATTCGATCAGAAAAACCTTCTTTTGTCGTATCAACTAGTTTAAAGAATTTGAGTTAGTAATGTTACTAACTACAGAAATATTTTGTACATTACTTCCTATAACAGAATTATGTATAGGTATTATATGCTATCAATGTAGCAAGGTCTTTCTTAAACTTAAGGGGCAGATACATAGTCTCCTGCGTTAAAGTAAAATAATGAATAAAATTATTTATGTCAAGATATAAAATGTCACTATGACGAGATGTCAAATTCTGTAAATATAAATTCATTCAAGCTGCCGTTATTCATAATCTAAGCTGTGTATACATTTGTTGTGTTGCTCAGTGACATTTGAGCAATATGGAAAGTTGCACAGAATAAACTTACATTTTGTTTTATTTTGTATATTATTTAACATTGTCACAAAATTGGTTAATGTTAATCTACTGATTTTAGAATGATTGCCGACCACAATCACAACAGTGGTATTCTTGTCAAATTTGCCTGCAGCAATCTTTTTTACAAGTTCGTCAAAAGAAATATCCGGACAGCAAATGTCTTACACCATCATACCTTTGACTAAGAAAGGCAATAGCTATCAGTAACCACAAACTAGGAGCAGCAGGAACTTGCCTTTCGTAGCTCAGAGCACTCATACAACACATCACACCTTTGACTATACGAAGTTACAGTAACTGCTATCAGGAACCATAAACTAGGTGCAGCAGGAACTTGCCTTTCGTAGCTCAGAGCATACAACATTACACCTCTGACTAGAAGAATGACAGCAAACTAGGAACAACAGGAACGTGCATCTCGTAGCTCAGAACGGTCATACAATATCACACCTTTGACCTAAAAGAAGCAACTGCGATCAATGACCATACAAACTCGAAAAAGCAGGAACATGTCAATAAGTAGGATTAGAATTTGACTGTCATAGCTTAGAATTAAAATTTGCCTTTCATACAACAACATCACACCTTTGACTAAAAGTAGCAACTGCTATCAGTGTCCACAAACTGGAAGTAACAGGAGCATGCCTTTCGTAGTTCAGCGGTCATACAACATCACAGATTACGTGTGATTATTGCTTACAAAACCTAGCAAGGCTCGGCTAGTAAACTTGCAGTTGTTTACCAAACAAAGGGTCTGTATTTCCTTTGGCCAGTGGCCACTCGTTATCAGGGGCAAGTGTTTGTGTGATGTGGAGAAGTGGGTACCATGGAATTAGTAGAAATGGTAAGAGATATTGGTATTTGTACAGATTTTTTCTATTTGTAATATGTTCACATAATCATATCACGGCTTGTGTAAGAAAACACATCGTTTTCTTGATGAAGGCGTAAAACTTATTTAGCTAAATGTCTTTAAATGGTACTCTTGGGGGTCCAATCATTCAACCAATATTGTACGCTATTGTAACGATGTTTCGATTATGATAGTTTCGAAGTAGACCAGGAGGAAGTAAAAACAAGAATACAAAGGAATCCTAAGCTTACCTCAAATATTATAAGCTATTATAGTAGGGGACATATTAGAATATGATATAAGAAAGTGATTGTTTACTCTCTTTTAGATAATAATCGTCCTACAAATAACATCAATAGCCGCAAAGAAAAAACACAAATTTCGAGCACAGTCTGATCCACTCAAAAACTCGGGGGAAAGTATAGAGAATCTGCTTTACTATAAAGATTGTAAACACAAGAAAGACCAAGGACTTATGGCAGCGAACACCGAACCACCGAAGCCAGCATGTCCGTGTCCGAGGATGTGCTGCTCTATGTGTTGTGACTGCAGCGCTCCCCAGCCCTTCATAGGCCGGCAGATGGCACCGCTTCAGTTAGGAGCAGATACAATGCTCGAACCAATCCAAGTGGCCCCACAACCCCAACGAAGACCTCCGCCACAGTCGCCAGTCCAGCCACAGATAATGCGAGTCGCCAAACGAAATAAAAAACTTCCCAAGGCAGCGGGTGAGAAACCACCGGACGAATTGGCCCAACCACCGATCGGAAGTAGAAGAAATTTTGCCTTTACTCGCGACAATGTCAAGTCGTTGATAGCACATGATCAGGATATCAAGAAGATATTGAAAGATCTTGTACGGGTGACGATGCATAAAGTTGATTTGGTAGAACAAGTCAATGTAAGAAGAAATACAATGTCAAGGTCTACAACAAAACCGCCTGACTCTCGTAGTAGAGAAGATGATTATGGTGATTTATAGAAAGAAATTGTTTGTTACTTAATTACGAATGTTGAAGCAAACTTACGTAACTTTTTGTTACACGTGTTTTCTTATCAGTTTACAACAATGTTTACAGGCTGTAATCATGCACTTTGATAAGGTCGGAAAATACACATATTGTTGGTAATTTTAAGCAAGGGAAGTATACTATAGCACGTAGAAGTAAATAGCGCACGACAGTTCATGAGTGCGGGCGGAATGATTGACACGTCTTACGATTCGTCCGCAATGCGGAGCTGTTACGTCCTTACAGAAAAAAGAAAGTGAAATCTGAATGAATTACATATTGTCTTGGATTCGCAATCTTAGCTGCAGGAGATTAATTCACGCATGTCCAAATATTTCTGAATGGGTCTTTACAGAACCATGGACGGATAATAATAGAAATGGCAAACCCCACATAGAAAACGTAACCCGGAAAAGCATAAAAGTAATTGAAACTAGGCGCCGTCAAATTATCGGGAAATAAAGTATGGTCTACCGAGAATTTTGCTAAAAATCACTTAAAATTTCGACATAGTTTCCATATAGAGAAACGTTAACGTTGAAATTTGGTATATTTTGTAGCACTCTATAAATCGTAATCACTTCTCGGCAGGGACTAGATAAGTACTATAAGGACAACCTTCACAGGCTCGATTCTCAGAATATTTATTAGCGCCATCTAGTTTTATACTTTTCCGGGTTACGATTTCAGTACGGGGATTTATTATTCGTCCATGACAGAAGCCTGTGAGCAACATCTTGTTCGGTAAAAAACTTTGTTTAGTTCTTTATACAAATTGTCCCGATCGAGTCATTCAATTCATTCATTCATTTAATTTTGTAAAGAGAAGCAATATTTTTATGTGAAACAAAGGTCACTAATCACCTTGTATAACGTAACGTTAGTTACATGTAGAAATTTCATTAAAGTTATTATTGTTATGCGTATTTTCTTGTTGAATTTTAAATTTTTATTGGAAAAATTTCTGTAAATATATCTACTAGTGTAAAACTGAAAATTGATTTTGTGTGTACAATGAAGATATTTAAAAAAAATATATCACGTTATGCAATTTTGATGCTTCTTAATCCAAATCAGTGATTTTTTTTACTTTTTGCCTATTTGTTTGTTTATTTGTTCGAGCATCTTTCATCAAACTTCTTTTGTTTGATAGCTGATAGTTTGACTTATACACTGGTATATTTTTTTATTTTAACATGCGGATGAAGTCGTGGGCAAAACCTAGTATTTAATAATAATATTACATTAAAATACAAGTGCCCTATGTTGGTCATTATACTCAAGGCTCGGGAATTGCATCCATAGGCGAGGGCATGGTGCTACAGTTACAGATAAAATAATGGTAAACTCAGTTTACTATTTATTTATCTATCTGTGCTGCCACTGATAGTTGTCGCTAACTAAACCAAGTCACATGTCATTTTAGTCTAGGCAACGAAGCGGATCGTTGTATGAAGACCCCCGCATTAAATCCTCAGTCGATGAAACTTTGCTGGGGTATTACACTACATGAGACAAACCTTCTATAAAAAAATTCAAAATGAAATCGGTGCTTTTAATTTTTCCATACAAAAATTACAAAAAATGTATGAAATTTTTTTTTGTAATTTTTTTTTGGATATTTTGAATTTACATTTAATTCATGATTCTTTATCATCCTGTCAAATAAAAACTGCTTGAGAAATTTATGATGGGGTAAACTGCTTCGTTGCCTACACTATTTGGCAAAGAATACGGACTCCTTGCTCCGCTCGGAATAAAAGGAATACTAATTTATTTTACTATGGGATAACATCTGATAACAGGTAAAGTGTCATCATCAAACGTGATTTGATATCCTCATACAAAATTTACAGGACGACGCATATGCCGTATTTACAATGACTGAATGAATGTCAGAATACCTTGTGACACATATTTTCATTACTCTTCCTTCTATTACCCTTATATTTCTATGTCCTTTGGCAACCTCAAAACTTTGACAGTTAGGTTGCTGGCAAAGTTTAATCTAGGATTACGTCTGCCCGCTTAGCACGCTACAGTTAGTTTATCTAGGCCCATAGATTAAAGACTTTATGCATGGTCACGTTTTTTTGACATCCGAGCAGTGCGACACATTTTGAAAGACAAGGACGGCTACATGTATTAGTGTATAAAGCTATCTCTGTCTAAAATATCAAAAATATAATATGTGGATTTGCTGAACATTTTCCTCGACTGACATTTCTTCGCGCTTGGAAGTGATAGATTAGAATCTAATCTATAACTTCCAAGCGAAAAGAAACGCTTATGTCATCTAATCATTAGATGACATAAGTCCTCAAGTAAAGTGACATTCTCCAAGATATATTTTCTCTCGGGCAGCGTGCTAAGGCGGCTGGTTTGCCTAAAGATTTCGGACCTCCTTGCTTCGCTCGGAATAGAAACCGTGCTAATTTATTTTACTGTGAGATTTTTGCCAGCATGTCACATCTCCTTTTCTATGCAATGTCACATCATCATCGATGATTACGAAAAATTGCTAATAACCTTGCCAAATTAATAGAACGACGCCTTCATTGCATTTACAAAAAATAATAGGATTATGTAACTTGTTGTGACTTTACTTCACACATTCCTAACTGGTTCTATAACCCTTATTATTGTAAAAGTTTTCCCTCTGGGTTGCGGAATTCAGACGGCAGTCTCTCTGTGAGTGTAAAAATACCGGCCAAGTGCGAGTTGGACTCTCGCCCTAAGGTTCCGTACCTATCTACCATATGATATACTAAAAGCTTTTGCTCTTTGACTTTAAAAACTCCGCGACCATCCAACTTGAGATAATTTGAATAGATTTAAAAACAAATTGAAAGCGTTATTATTAGAAAAAAATTGTTACTCAATAGACGAGCTATAAAAACAGAATGCTGGGTCTCTATTTTGTCAACACAACGAACTTATGTTTTGTTTGTTCCATATACTATTATTATTGCATTTATTGTTTGACATAGTTGGATTTATTTTAGTGTTAAGTATATTATGGATTATTGTTTTAATGTATTATTATGCATGTATTAGTTTAAGAATATTCGCACACAGTGCAAACTGTTATTGAATAAATGATTGAACTTGAACTTGACCCCTCTTTTAGAGAAAAGTTCTTAAGACGGGAGTTCACCTTAATTGGTTACTACGAGTATTAGTTGTGAGAAAAATGATAACATTTAATGATTTTAGACTTTTCCCTTTATTTTTTTTTATTTTTTTTATCGTGGATATATCATTTATTGAAATAAAAAACATGTCAACTAAATTACAACACAAAAACACAAAAACAAACAGTCAATGAAATAGACCGCCCCAGGTCGCACCCGGTCCAAAGGTGCCCATCACGCTACTAGCATTACCACGCTGTATCGCAATGGACAACCTCTGGACAAGAAACGAGCCGGAGCGGGGGTCAAGACCTCTCTCCTTCAGCCTACGCCCTATCTGCCCGACAAAGATCAGTGCCTCCGCGCACCAACTACCCGCCGTCTCAACAGCCAGAGACCTTTTTGCTAAATTTCATAATTTTAGGTCAACGGGAATTACCCTCTAGGTTTTGCTTTTGTGCATAAATGTATGGAGATGAGGACATAAAAAGCCATATCTTTTGATTGCGTCGTATTAAAAAATTAAAATTTTCAGATCTTGTGTGGTTTATGGACCTTAATATTCGTTATCAATTTCAACCTGATACCTTTACCCATTCGTGAGAAAAAGGGTCTTGACAGACAGACATTTAGACAAACAGACAGACGGACAACAAAGTGATCCTATAAGGGTTCAGTTTTTTTATTTTGAGGTACGGAACCTTGAAAATCAAGTCCTTTGCGCATACAATTTTTGACCCCCATTGACAATTAATGGCGATCGAGATACCTAAGTACAAAATCTTCAATCGGGAGGATGGGTACAAACTATCTAACATGTGGAATCCAGTGGTGGACCTATATAGGAACAATTCGCAGTGATGTAGTGGGTGTGTGATGTAGTGAGTATGTGTTGTCGAAGTGAGTTTCGATCGAGTTCCAACAGTTTCGGCAGTCACCAAAATAAAAGAACTAGAAGGAGGGTAGATATGTCTGCCAATAAGTTTAACTACCCACAGACTCCAGTTCATCCGTGATTATGGTGCTTGCAACAGCGCCGAAATATCGGAAACTCATCAGAAATCCATATCGTGGTAAGAACCCGTCAAAATGTTTTTATAATAATGACAATTACCAAATGACCCTATTCGTAGAGGGGTCTTAAACAAACTAAGGCCTATCGTCCCAGTGAAATATAGCCGAGGGTGGCGACTCTGGTGTCTTTACTGGTGTCTAGTTACGGACACCACGGTGGCGCGACTGGTTGCGCCGCCATGGTGTCCCAGTGAAATATTTGCCTGGCTAGAGCGATAAAGATGTTGATTCTGTATGTAAATATTAAGCCAAAAAACATTTAACATAAAAATTATTTCTCATTCATTGTACAAGTTTAGAATTTCGTTTAGAAATTGCAAAGCTGTGGAGTGGAGGGAAAAATTGGCAGTTGGAGGCAACTTTCGTTCAACAATTACCATGTATTATAAATTATAATTTAGCATAGGATAGACTGTTCTGGGAATCCAAAACAAAAGTTAATGCGTTTGAGATATAGGTAGTGTAATATAAAATGGTTTTTACAATCGCGCAATATTTTTGAACTACCCAAGGATACATTATTTCTACAGTACTTAGATGAATACAATTTTGATACATAAGTATTTAAGCAATACTTTAATACAAAAATATCAGTAAATAGAAAAGACGCAGAAATATTCTATTTTTAAAGACGTCATGCAGAGCTCTTGTACTGTGTACACTGCTTCGATCCGAATCCGTGATAATACGGATTCAGAGAATTTGGTCTGTTTCGCATAGTATTTTGACAGTTTTGAAGAGTCACTTATAGTAGCAGGTAGCAGTGTGCACACCGACCTATTTATCATTTGCTTATACTGGTAAACGCGACCGATAGCGGTTTTTCAGGTGCTACGAGCGTGTAGGGTTTAAGGCCTAATGTAACGTTTTAGACAAACGTTTCGGTTTTGCTAATATCGTTCAAATTTCCACTGGTCCTGGTTACAAATTTGTGCTTGGTCAACTGCAATAGTACGCGTTGCGCGATCTAAAGGACAGAAGAATATATGCGATACAGACTGTGTAAACAAAGACAATGAGTTCTTGTCTGTACGCGTCTCACAGTGGTGCCCCTGTGATCTCGTAAAAGGTGACTAAGAAATGTTGAACCGGAGGCTGGGCAGCAGCGATGGGCAAAAGAACACCTACATAAGATGGGTCTTTCGGATGCAACCACCTGCAGAGCAAGTGGTGAGGAAACCGAACGCATGGAACACCTGCTGTGCACATGCAACTCTTTGGCTAACAAGTTTATGAAGATTCTGGGTCAGGCTTACCCTACACCAGAAGATTACAGGCTCATTCCACTGAAATCAACATCGAAGCTCATATCTATCATATTTAAAGACAGAGGAAGATCACAGGAGCAGAAAGGCAGGAGAAGCACAAAAGATCTCATAAGGGTCAAAGTTCTCTGAGGAACCTCAGCCCCACGTATTAAAATAAGATAAAGATAAGATGGGCAGCAGCATCCTTTCACATATGTATAAGTACTGCTGTTACCAACCACCGCTGTCTTTACGGTCACAGTTTACTAATCTCGGTAGAGTGTAGTTAAGATGGTAACCAAAATTTGGTGTGAGGTAAGTCATCGATGTTCGAATCCACACGATATGATGAAATTCTGAAATAGCTCTCTGGCCAGCGATAGATAATAAATGTTTGATCTCAAAGCTCTCTCATACCTAGCATGTTGAGCGCACAATTTTTATAATCGGGTCGGAAACCGTGGAAAAGAGTTTTCACTAACAAGGCAGTAAAAATTGTTACGATAGAATCACTATTCAAATAGTGGTAATTGAAATTTGTTCGAGGCTCCTGTTGCAATATTAGTTAGAAATTTTCTCAAGGCTTCTTTGGCACTATAGATAATAGTACCTACATATTATTCACGTCGTCGTCTTCCTGTTTTATTGATAATATTGATATCATCATCATCATAACATCCCATAAAACGTCCACTGAAGGACGGGAGCTCCTCCAGAACTCCAGCAAAAACGCGTAGTATTTAGGAAGGGATTTATCGTAGTCTCCACGCTTGCAAGCGTTGCGGCTGGGGACCGCTGTTGTAGGTGACCGCAGTACATAAGATGGTACGCTACACAGGAAGGTGCTGCTGCCCGTCCTCTAGTCCAAAATCCCTTAGTCGTCTCTTACGACACCCACGTATAGAGATGGGTTGGTACTATTTTTTTCCGGAAGCACACGGGCGGTTCTTTGCCGATTATTGATATAATTACCATTTATTGGTAAAATGTGGAAAATTCAACTTACTGTACGTTTAACATCACATCACACTAATAATATAAAGATAAAAGTTTGTAAGTTTGGATGTTTTTTACTTTTTCTCGCCCTAACAGCTAAACAGATATTGCTGAAATTTGGCAGGGTTGTAGATTATGATCGAGAAAAACATAAAATTGATTATTACAGGGAAAAATTTGGGGATGTCTTTGGGAAAATGAGTTTGTTTTATATTTTGTGATAGATCCACGCGGACGAAGTCGCGGGTAACTACTAGTTTATCATGAGGATTTTATTCGGAATGGGTAATCTTCCGATCAGCTGATTATTTTGTATAAGGAGTACAAATTTATTATGTTGTAAATTTGCTATTTTTCGATTTGATTCCTTTGATGGCAGTTAAGAATGGAACCACCCCGTCTCTTTCAGATAGAGTCGTAAAAGACAGTTAAGTGATCTCGAACTAGAACTGGCAATAAAAATAAATAAAAATTAAAATAATCAATATTTTTGATAGAGTTTCCTGTCCAACAGTGGATTTTTCATAGGATATTATCATGTCGGCTTTTCAGGAGATTAAATCTTGTGAAACCCTAACTCGTTCAAAGGTTACAGAGAGATATTATACCTTAAGGACTGTAGTTCACTTAATTCTACGTAATGTTTTTTCGCAGACAGTGAAACTAAATATTTTATCTTAAGGTAAATTTTAAACGAGTTTTTAAAAGCCTACGTTAGAATTATGTAAGCCAAATTAGAGGATCTAAAGCAAAAAAAAAAAACTATTGTCTGGGTAAAAAAGAAAAACAAACCCAAACGCATTTATTTGCAATAAAATAAACATTATAAACTCAGTGAGTAATATTTTTTACTAATAGGGGCAGCAGTCGTCTCAGTTGCAGGGGAACCCCTTAAGGTGGATTTTGGTGGTGAATTAATAATATAGTTATAAGTATAATTAAAACTGCATACATGCGCATCAAACCTGGTGTGATTATAGTTCATGATCTATAGTAAAACAAAAAGCAATAAAACTGGCTAAGTTCGAGCTTAGTGAAATTTCGTCTTATCCTTTAGGTTTTGTCTAATATGTTGTGGGTGGTAATGAACCTTAGGTAGGCGAGTCCGACTTCCACTTGGCTAGATTTTTTATAAACCTACGCAGAAAAAGTCACGGATAACAGCTAGTCCTAGTATTAGTTATAGTACACTTTAATTACATAAAGGTTCTATCTATAGGTCGTTTCTGAATGAATCATCAAACACGTATGAACAAACAGAACACTCGTATTATCCCACTATGGGTTGATTAAAAAACAGGCCAAGTGCGAGTCAGACTCGCGAACAGTGTTCAATACCTCCACAATAATATTTGAGTTCGACGAAATTTCAGTTGATAGTGTTAAAGCTACTGTTGCTACTGCCAAATTTTATTGATTACTACTTGCACTAAACCTGTTTTATTATTAGTTGTTAAGTTTATGCACTACAAATGTACCCAATTTGACGTATATGTTACCATTTTTTATGAGAGCTAATAAAACAAGAAAGCGCTAAAATAACGGTTATGGTATAAGGACTCCTTTACTTTTACAACTTATAATTCTGTTTTTATAATTTTATTGTGTAATGCCGGCAAAAAATAGTACCAACCCATCTTCTACCCGTGGGTGTCGTAAGAGGCGACTAAGTGATTATAAGCCGAAAGATGGGCAGCAGCGTCCTTCTGTATATCGTAAACGATCTTACATACTGCGGTCACCAACAACCGCGGTCCTTGGTGCCAGCCACAACGCTAACAAGCGCTGTGACTACGGTACTTCCTCTCCAGAACGTTCCAGGCGTTTTTGCGGGAATTCTGGAAGGAGGTCCCTGTCCAGTAGTAGACGTTTCATGGGATGTTATGATGATGGTTTTTTAATGTAATACGTTATAATAAAACGACATGTGATAAAATTTCAGCCAGCTGCTAGCTGTCACGGTTCAAAAGATACAGCTTTGCAAAAGCTAAGTTGTGATGTTATATGTTAAAATATACTACTACCCCTTATTGTCGCCAAATGTAAAGTTTTTTACTGTGACACAATAACTTTATTAGTGGTAGCATCTCTGCTCTCCAACCACCTTAAAGATTGCAGAGACAGACAGACAGGCGACGTAGGCTTAGTATTAGTAGTAGTTTGGGTACGGAACCCTAAAAAAGCTCTTCGAGTGGGCCCTCTAATAAACTGTTGAAACAACTCCATAATCAACTGATTGCTGGTTTAATAACTTGATACCGTGCACGCTAGAACAAGGAACGAGGTAGAAATGGTATAGACATAAAAAATCTCAAGTAATAAATTGATTACTGTAACATATATAAAAGAAAATTCGATTCGAAAGAAAAAAATACATATTACTAAACTTTATTAATGTTGCAGGGTGCGTACTCCGAAGTTTTATCGGAGCTCCGATATTATCAGATTGACAACAATAATTATGTTCGGAAATTTACTTTGTATGGGAATTTCTTTGTCAAAGGCCGAACCATAGACTAAATAACTCTCAGAGTAAAAAACTATAGACTCCGCCATATGCATATTCTGTATGAGCTAGTGAAGCGTCTCACTGTCGCCCATGCTAGTCGGTAAAAAAACTCAGTTAAGTTTTACAAAAATCAAGATATCTTTAAAAATCTAATGTTTTAGTATAAACTTTGTTTGCGAAAGTGAAAATATATCGTTTTTTACTTGTGAATTGATCATTAATACTAAGATGGAAGCGTAAATATTCCGTAATAGCCATTTTATGCGTGATTTTTAATACCGTTTTTTCCTGAATGGGAAGTGTTTTCACCAGAAAAACTGTGTTAGTAGCATTTATTAGTCCCATGTCATATTTCTCAGAGAAAAAGATAAAAATTTTACGTTTTTAGAATTTGAAAAAAATTCCATACATTTAGTATGGAGGTCCCTCGCAAGAAAGTGCTACGCTTATAGCTCCCTCCTTAGCAGCAAGAGCTGCTACTAAAACCTCCTTGAAATAACTACTGACGTTGTACGTATAGTACAATACTTATCTACTCCCTGCTACTGACTAATCACCTCTCAAAACCTGCATGAAAATAAAAAAGAAACGATTTGTAGATATTTAGCCTTCTCTCAATTTATAAGACTTACGTCGACTGCTAATCATTGGTGATTGAGAATTAGTCATCGTAAAGAATAATCAAGATTATTAAATCAGTATAAAATTAATAATAATAATAATAAAATTATTTATTCAGATGACCAGGATCCATTTTAGAGAAAAAATTACAAATTCAATTAAATTAAATTACAATTATGTCTAAAAACTAAGAATTAAAATTACAGGTTGGTATTGTTAATCATTGTCGCAACATTCCACTCGAAATGTTGCAACAACGATTAACATACACGCAGTCCAGTCTGTCCGCTATCATTTTCAGGATGGTGTTGGTGCTGACCCGAACCCTGCGCACCAGGGACGCACATCTCTTTCGCATTGTAGAGTAGAAGCAGTCTACTCGCGCCTCCGCGAACATCCCTGATGCGCTACAGAATCGCGGCAGCCTCAACAACACCCTGAACGCATTGTTATATTGGACCCGAAGGGCGTTGTAAGCTTTTTGAGTATATCTAGCCCACAGGCTGCACGTATAAAAAGAGGTGCAGTAAGCTCTAAACAGACTTACTTTTACTTTGTTAGATACGATACCATACTTACTAAATAACAATACTTTATATACTTATATAAATATACTTTAATACCATACTTACTAAATAATAAATAAGAGCAAAAAACTGGCTAAGTGCGAGTCGGACTCGCGCATCCATCCACCATATTATAAGTATTCTTCAAGGTATTGCCCTTTGATTTTAAAAGCTTTGCGTCGCTCTAATTAAACCTGACCTCTGTTTTATATTAATGTACTTTAAACGAGAGCTCACCTTAATTGGTTATGAATGAATCATTTTTTGGGGAAATGCATCTTATGTAGTAAAAGTGTTTAAAGCACAAAAACGATGTATAAGAGCGATATGTGGATTGCAGAAATTTGAAAGTTGTAGACCTTATTTCAAAAAATTAAGAATTCTGACATTAACATCTTTATATATTTTAGAAATATCTTTATTTATAAGACGAAACAAAAATATGTTCAGTAAAGTAACCAGTGCACGCCGTAGGGATAATCTACAAGTAAAGGCTGGCAAGACAGCTTTATACAGCGCAAGTGTTTTTGCCATGGGCCCAAAGGTATATAATAAACTGCCCTTAGATATAAGACAATGTGATAATATTATTAAATTTAAATGTGAGCTGACTAATTATTTAATTGAAAAGACATTTTATTCTATTACCGAATTTTTTAATGACAAATTGTAATTTTAAATAGTTTGACTTGAAATATTATGTAAATTGAAAATTTTAAATATTGAATGTGTTGTATTTGTAAATAAATTATATGTAAATTCGTATGCCGGAAGGTGCAACATAGTGAGACAATATATTTTTATAACAACTAATTTACCTATGTTGACGAATAAAGACTTTTGATTTTGATTATGATTCCTTGTGAGAAAAGTTGTAATATTAAATAATTTTATTCCTTTGCTTGTGCTACGAGAGCTTCTTGCCAAACACGATTCTAGGTCCCTGTAGGTTTTGGTTTAGTTCATAGATGTATGGAGATAAAGATATAAATATTTTGCTTGTGTTGAATTTTCACACATTTAAGAGACCATTATACCCTAATATTTGATATTAATTTTAACTCGATACCTTAACATGTTCAGGTGAAAAAGAATCTTGACGGACAGACAGACGGATAACAAAGTGATTCTAAATATAAAAGTTCCGTTCTTTTATTTTTTAGAAAAAAATCAAAAAATTCAAAAAAAAAATTCTGTAAGTTTTTTTACCTTAGTAGGGAAAAGGCAACACTTAGAAAGAGACATAAAATGTTACACCCTGTCGTGACTCTGTCCCTTTTTTTTACATAAAAAATGCACTCCCAGCCGACCATTCCATATCTAATACAACACTTTTGTTATCTATGGACGTAAGTTTTTGTTAGAGTTTGATGGTGAGCTCCTGTTAAATAGGTCTGTCTCTTTCACACGGTATTCAGGTCGTACGCGAAATCTGCGTTGCGAGTGGCCGAACCACGTAGGGCGGGAACGTAGACCACGATACGGCTAGAACGGGCAAAGGTCATGAATTTGTGGTATTATGCGAAAAGTTTTGTGAATGAAAACTCAGGGAGCTTTAATGGTATAATAACGTAATGTATGATTCCCTTTCGGAAAACTGCTGTAGTGAAATGACGCCATGTCGTAAATAAGTAGGTACCTATTTTGAACAAAAATACATCTAACGAACAAGATGAATTTCTACTTTTGTAACTTGAGTAATGGGTAACATAACCTTAGGTACTTTAATTATGATTATCATCACATTTTCAATTTCATTTTATAAAAGGTGCTTGCTAATTAACTGCGAATAATTGAGTATGTTACTCTACTCGGACCACAAAACTGAACAACTTTCCTTGAAGAGCAAAATTCGAAGAACGATTTTTTTAGTTTTAGAGACAGTTAATAATCAATTTAATGGTCTGGATAACATACTGAAATTAATAGACTAAACACAAAAAGTAAAGAGAAATAGGTATATTGGTATTTATGTTAGTAAACAGAACAAAAGCACTCTTTACGAGTATTGACCGTTAAACAGGTAGAATATTTTATTTTTATTTTATTATATACAGCTACATTTACAAAGTGGTAAACAATATGGGTCATTAAAGGCCAATGACAAGCTTCCACGGGCAACATTGCACATTTTATGCATGAATACTGTACCCAGTTATCTGGTTCCGTATTTATCCGGAACCCTAAAAATGATTAGAGTCTCGCCATTGTTAATAATTCTTTCTAAGATGAAAACGGTATATGCTTTTCTTTCAATAATTTTATCTTTCAAAAAGAAGTTCTTCCCACGCACGGTAGCTCTATCTATTCTTAGCTCTACGGGCATGGTTTAAAAGCCGCCGAACCGCCCGCCCAAGCACACTTGTCTTGCAAACGCGTTCGAATATCCTGAACTATTCCGGGATCCTAAAAAGTCATACCGAACTTTGAGAAAAAATCAGTGTAAGCAAGAATTGTAGAAGTTACGAAGAGGCAACGCGGTTTTAAGCAGTTTCAGTCCAGGAGTTAACAAAGGTAAGTTTCAAAAAGTTTTGAAAAAGTTTTTAATAAAAGTTTTGGATGCCTACTTTCTTGGTGCTTATATAATTACTTTGTTTAATATTTTTGTTATATTTGTTAGACAAAGAACATTTTGAACATAGTTTTCATATTAAATGTGAAAAAAAAATGTGGAGGAAAATTACTGAGAAAAAAAAACAAGTAACAAATAAGTAATAAATTATAATTTTACTAACATAGTTCTTAAGTTTTTTAGAAACGCTTTGGATTTTTGCCTGAAAATAGAAATTTAATCGATTAAGGAGTTTAACTTACTATTTCAAAGGTTAAAGATTTACTTAAGTTTAAAATAAATCAAGTTGCCAGTCTTGGAAATTATATGAAACTACAAATAATTAGGTTATAAAGGTTATTTTCTAACAACGCAGTTTATTTATGTGCAACTCAGACTACAACTTTTTAATAATAATTAAAAAAAAAGAAAATTTGGTAATCCCATACAAACCATTTGTAGGCGACTTCTTCAAGAACGATGCAAGGTAAGTATGGAAAAATGTCTTTTATAAATATATACGAAAATATTTTTTAAACGTCGTAGTTGCCTATTTTCGGGCCTATATTGACTTATTCGGGAAATCTGATCTTTTGGTTGCACGTTGTACAGTATACAGGGTGTAATAAAAAGGGTATATCAACCATGAAGGATGTGATTCTGCCCATGAAACTGAACAACTTTCCTTACGGAACATAGGTCGAAATATTTTGACCTCCCATAGAAACTGAACCAGCTAATAGCACATTTTGTATGGGACGTCAAATTTTTTTTTTCGTATTTCGACCTATATTCTATAGGGAAAGTTGTTCAGTTTAGTGGACAGAATCACATCCTTTAGGGTTGATATACCCTTTCTGTTACACCTTGTAGATAGACTAATGGAAACTGGCCAAGTGCGAGTTGGACTTGTGCTATGGGTTTTAAACCACCACACATCATAAACACATAAGTAAGTTACACTTAAGATTTTTTTAATATCGTGTGGTGGTACGGAACCCCTGGTGCGTGAGTCTGGCTTGCAATTGGCTAGTTTTCATTACTTACGAATTTTAAATAGCTGTAATAGTCTAGTCAACGAAGCGGATCGTTGTATGAAGATCACCGCATTAAATCCTCAGTCGATGAAACTTTGCTGGGGTATTACACTACATGATACAAACCTTCTATAAAAAAATCCAAAAAAAGAAAATCGGTACTTTTAATGTTTCCATACAAAAATTACAAAAAAATTATGTTTTTTTTTTTGATATTTTGAATTTACATTTAATTATGATTTTTTATCATGCTGTCAAATAAAATCTGCCTTAGAAATTTATGTTGGGGTCAACTGCTTCGTTGCCTACACTATAGGGTGATTTTTAATTAGTTCTTGATAGCAAAAGATATGCATGTACTCATGATACTGAACAACTTTTCCCAAGGAACATAGGTCGAAATACGAAAAACCAAATTTGACCTCCCATACAAAATGCGCTATCAACTGACGCAGTTTCTATGAAAGGTCAAACCTTGATTTTCGTATTTCGACCTATGTTCCTTGGGGAAAGTTGTTCAGTATCATGAGTACATTCATACCTTTTTCTATCAAGAACTAATTAAAAGTCACCCTATATAGTACAGAATGTGGGTTTTTATGCCCATTCACTAAACTAACCCACATAATATAGTTTGGAAAAACGTTTGCGGTTTTTAACATTACGTGTATAAAGAGTCATTAAAGTAGGAAAAGAAAATGAGTCCTTAACCTGACCTTAAATAGAAACAACGGTTAAATTCCCGCTTTCAATCAAGCTAATGCTACCTAAACTACAAAACACGTTTCAATGTCCGAAACTAGTAATTTATGTTAGTGTCAAACTACTAATTGGGGGCGATTCTAGCATGGCCGCTGAATTTAAAGCTATAATTTGACAGGTCTAAAAATATTGCTTACTTTTTTTACCGCTTATAGGCCGATAAAAGACAGCATCACTGTTAGACCTGTCAAATTTTAATCATAAATTTAGCGGCCACGCTAGAATTGCCCCCTAAATTTAAGGCAATAATTTGACAGGTCTATAAATGTTGCTAGCTTTGTTATTGCCTATAGGCTGAAAAAAGGCAGCATTACTTTTAGATCTGTCAAATTTTAATCATAAATTTAGCGGCCACGCTAGAATCGTCCCCATTGACGTACTAAAACTTTCATTAACAGCAGAATATTTTTTTTATGTCACAAGTGGGTAAATCAGCAGGTAACCTGGTGGTGAGTGGTCACCTTCGCCCATGCATTGTTAGTGAAATAATTTTACACTAATAAGACAGCAAAGCGCCTTACCCACCCTGAGAACTAAGGTGGTATGTCTGATGTGCCTGGTAATTTCACTGAATTCCCCGCTTTTTTTTGAATTTCGCTTAGAGTACGTCTATAGAAATGCATTGTTACAGTCAATGACAGGTCAAACTTGACACTCGCAATGCGACTCTAGCCCGTACGTCTATTGAAATAAGAACGGTACAAAATCCTGTGGTCTTGACTGTACATCTTAATCTTACATACAGTGTTATAGGTACATACGTCTCACAATATCTATCACTTTTGAGATTTTAAATTTCAATTTTACTCTGATTTGGGTTTAAAACCTAAATCATATCGTATAATAATTAACAATCAAACGCTATTTGATAGATATTTAACGATTTTAAATTTTTTAAGCGATATTTTATCACTCGTTGATTTTCAATAATTGGTCGGCTGTAGGTAGGTACCCCAATTCCTTAAATAATTGTACAATCAAAAGTTGGTCACTCGCGTACTTTAACTTTTGCGGCAGTTGGAGTTGAAACGTTACAGTCAACAGCACGTCAGTGGAAACATTTGTTGTTTTATTACCTACCATACCATAAGGTCCAAAGTACGTACTGACGTGCTACTTATTTGGTAAAGAGTTCATGGTGGTAAGAAAGTAATCAGGTGCCGGAAGATATACCTATTTCTTTACAAAAAGTAATGATATCCCACCAAAAACATGAATGTAAAAAAATGGAAACCAAGTTCATTATAAATAATATGCGTGGCTGTTGACTTCACTGACAAAAGACGTGATATCTAAATGGGTGCCAAGTTCTAGTTATCCTTAAATTGGTTTATAAGAACGTACAAAATTCTCAAATAAATTTACAACACAATTTCTTACTTTTTCTGCTATAAAAATGTTTGTTATTTAAACAATATAACATTTAAAATTTTAAAAGTCGAAATTTTTACACAAGGCAGATAAATTTGGATAAAATTGAAGTTCAAGTTTTGACTTGGCTAGTTTTTATATTAATGTTATTTTATATTTGGCTAATCTACTTATCCTCTTTATTTTGTTCTTATGCAAGTGACTATTTATTTATTTTAAGGTCAACATATTACCTTACTCTTCTAAATATTTAGTAAGGTGGTAAAAAATAGCCAAGCCAAATCTTAAACTTCAATTTTATCCTAATTTATCTGTCTTATAATGAACTTGGCTTCCATTTTTTTACATTCATGTTTTTGGTGGGATTTGCTACTATGTAAGGTTTACATTTAGAAGTTTAGTGACCCTGCTCTTTAAACTAAGATTATCTCTTGTATCTTATGGAGCAGTGAAGACACCCTATTCATCCAGGACACGTAGTACCCTAATAGTATCCCTGGGACACTATGGGACATGTTAGAAGTGATACGATCATAATATCCCTTAAAACTTCCACTGCAGGAGACGGAGCTTAGGTAGGTATTTCATCTTTTCTTATTTTCACTTGAAGAAATTATGTACACCCGTAAGTCAGTAATTAAACAGATAGGACTGTATGGTATTATAAATGGTTTCACTGACGTGCTGTTGAACGTACTTACAAAACTCCCTACCCAACTGGTATTTATAAAAAACTAGGGTACTTTCTTTCTCATTTTAGTTTATTAGTCTACACACCGCGCTATCAAAAGCGACACACCGCGCTATCAAAAGCGCGCGAAAGAGTTTCAGTTATGTATGTATCTACCTTATACATTGATACGCGCGCTGGCTCGGTGATAGCGCGCATTGCTCCGTCCGGGTCATTGGCGTCATTGCCCTCCGCATTAGTTTAGTTTCAATGAAGTTTTAGTTTTTTTTCAAGTAGGTTTTTTTAATATTTTTTTGTATTCCTTTATAGTTACTGAAACAGCCTCTAAGCTATGGCACTCAATTAAATTAACAGCCTGTATTTACAAAATTAGTTTAAATTATTCAAAAAGTTCAAAAGTTATCGTCACTCTTCCAAATCAAAAATGATAAATGTGTAAGCTGATACAATTTAATTGTTGAGGAACGCTCATCAATTTTAATTGTAAATTGCCCTATTCAGCCTATTCTTATCCCGTGTTACGGAGTGGGGATTTGGCAAAGAGCACTGCTTTTTACCCGACTGCCCCAAAACAGGAGGGTTACGTTTTTTCAGTGTATGCATGTAAGTATGTATGTATGTCGATTTCTTTGTAGCGCTCTGCAGCCTAAACGGCTTGATAGATTTCATCATGTGAGGTGTCGTTAGATTTGTATTCATTGTAGGAGTGTCATTGTGTATAAAAAATCGGCCAAGTGCGAGTCGGAATCGCGCACCGAGGGTTCCGTACAAACCTGTAGGTATATAAGTAAAATTTATGGTATTTTTATTGCTAAAAATTTTTATTACGTGATGTAACAAAATATTTAAGGTTTTCGGAATTTGGCCTTTATGTGTAGGTACTTTAAAAAGTTGCTTCATGCCAAATTTCAAGCTTCTAGGTCGACTGGAAGTATCCTTTAGGTTTTGATTCCCTTGCGAGTAGTTGCGAGTTTCAAAATGTGCGGCTTAGGGTGATCTGTGACGGCCAGCTTAGCCCCGAACGCAACTAGATGGAGCCACAGCTGCAAATATAAGGTTTTATTTTTTAATGCAATAAGTACCAACAATATATGTGCAAAAAGTTGATTCGCGTAAACTTCATCGTGCAACTTCAACGCCTAACAACAATTTCGATAAGAAAAATATCTCCATATGTCCACTAAAGTCACTCGTCAAAAGTTACTCTCGTCAGTCCGTGTTTACATGAGTACGATCACTCACACATGCACACAAAGCACAATCGTACAGTTTTGACCGCACGTCCACAATAGTAATATTGAACCAAAAATTGCTAACAAAAATAGTACTTTCAGTGCATTAACTGTATTTTTGTATTAATTAGCGAAAAAATTAACTAAAAATAGCAGTATTCGTTCGTTTTCAACATAATTTTATGTCCCGCGTAAGAATGCAAGTCATTTGAATTTTGGTATGGAAAACGGATCGCCTTAAATTGCTAATCCTTTTGATAGGGTTGACATAGAAGTTTGATTTTGTTACAGCTTAAAGGTATTATAGACATGAGTATTTGAAATGCATTTCAATTTAATGCCTTTATGTGTTTATGAGGAAAAGGGTAGTAAGTTTAAAATTCTTAAAAATAATTTATATTATATGATGTTAAAAAAAATTATGCCTTTTGCAATTTTTACGTGATCCTATAAGGGTTCCGTTTTTCCTTTTGAGGTAACGAACCCTAAAAAAACAGAAAATAATAAAAAAAATCTTTCATTAATAAAACTAAAAAGTAGTAAGTACCTACTAAATAAAAAAAAAACCGGCCAAGTGCAAGTCGGACTCGCGCACTGAGGGTTCCGTACCACCACATAAACATAATTGTATTAGTTGAAATTTCAGTAAGTTAATGTGCTAGATTTTTTGAGTCCGACACGCGCTTGACCAAATTTTATTATTATTTTATAGCTTATGCACTATAAACATACTAATTTTCAAGTTTGTAAGTGTTCCCGTTTTTAAATAGAACTAAAACAAAAATCGCCTCAGCGACCATCCAACTTGACCCCTCTCTTATATGAATGTTCTTGAAACGGGAGCTCACCACAATTGGTTATCATTAGTTGTGAGAAAAGTTGTAATATTTACTGATTTCAGACTTTTTCCATTATTTGTACTGTGAGACCTAGCTTCTTGCCAAATTTCATAATTTTTAGGTCAACGGGAAGTACCCTGTAGGTTTTGCATTTTTGAATAAATGTATGGAGATGAGGATATAAAATGCCATATCTTTTGATTGCGTCGTTGTAAAAAAATTAAATTTTCAGATCTTGTGTGGTTCATGGATCCTAATATGTGGTATTAATTTCAACCTGATACCTTTACCCGTTAGTGAGATAAAGGGTCTTGACAGACAGACAGACAGACAGACAGACAGACAGACGGACAACAAAGTGATCCTATAAGGGTTCCGTTTTTTTCTTTTGAGGTACGGAACCCTAAAAATATTTCAAAATACAAAATACCCAACTGAGTAGAAAAACAAGAACTGGAAAGAGAAAAAAACCGGCCAAGTGCGAGTCAGACTCGCTCACCGAGGGTTCCGTAAAAACCTGTAAGTATATATAAATAAAAGTTATGGTATTTTATTGCAAAAATTTCTATTATGTGATTTAACTAAATATTTAAGGTTTTCGGAATTTTTCCTTTTTGTGTGCTATAAAACGTTGCTGCATGCCAAATTTCAAGATTCTAGGTCAACTGGAAGTACCCTTTAGGTTTTGATTCCCTTGCGAGTAGTTGCGAGCATAAATTGCTATTTCTTTTGACTGGGTTGACATAGAAGTTTGATTTTGTTACAGTTTAAAGGTCTACCTTTAGGCCTACAGACTAATACAGACTACGCGTTCAAGAGAAAAAGGGTAGTAAGTTTAAAATTATAAATATATTGTTATTATATGATGTATCTAAAAATGTATGCTTTTCGCAATTTTCTCTTTATCCGTGCTGTAGGTTTTGATTCCCTTATGCGAGTGTCGAAAATCTCGAAAATTTGCGGCATAAACGGCTGTAGTAGGTTTTGATTGCTTTGGCTTAGAAGTTTAATTTTTTCACAACTCCAAGAGACAGTAGTAGACTGGAGTATTTTGATATGGATTTCAGCTTGATAACTCCACGCATCCCCGAGAAAAAGGGTCGTGACGGACAGACAGACAAAGTGATCCTATAAGGGTGCCGTTATTTCCTTTTGATGTACGGAACCCTAAAAACGAGTTCTAATTATTTCATGAGGTTTTGCAGGCGGAGACAAACCGGGGCGAACTAAAAATTTGTGTTTGGAGGTGGTTTTTCAACATCAAATATATTGTGTAGTTTTTGTTTGTTTGCCTGCAATACCTCATTGAATTTTTAGAACTTGTTTTTTTCTCTTTCCAGTTCATATTTTTCTACACAATCGGGTATATTTTTTTATTTTTATTACACGGAACAATTGCCAACTGAACTTTGCAAACCAGTCCCAATCCTAGTGGCTTTGTCAGATTAGTGGCTATTGCACTGTCAAAAATTTCTAAGTGCAAAATATCCTTTGACGTTGCTTAACGACGACTATAATTGACAGTAGCCGGAAACAACGGTTTAACATGTCTTCCGAAGCACGGAATGCGCTCGTTTTCGAAAGCGTTGTCATTTTATCACCCCGGATATTTTAAGAGGTGATTCTGCACATGAAACTGAATAACTTTTTATGAGTCATCATCATCATAACATCCCATGAAACGTCCACTACAGGACAGGAAGCTCCCTCCAGAATTCTAGCTTTTGCTTTTTTTTATGATTAACAGGTTGAAATACGAACAATAAAATTCGACTTCCCATACAAAATGTGCTGCCAGCTGATGTAGTTTGTATGGGTAGTCCTTTATTTTCGTGTTTCGCCCTATATTCCTTGAGAGAAGTTCAGTTTCTTGCACAGAACTACCTCTTAAAGTATCCGGGCGATGAAAAATAAGGGTGAATATTAATTGACCAATGTCAAAGAATATGCAGGGTAATTGGAAATTAGTGGCTATGGCTTTAAGGGGTGATAGTATGGGACAATTCCAGTCGAAATTACTATGAGACCTACTGTCCTAAAGTTAACCCTTTCCGAGTTATTCATACTAAATATTACTTATTATTCATACTTATATTTTTTTTAAACTATGAATAACTTGGAAAGGGTTAACTCTAGGGCAGTAGGTCTCATAGTAATTTAAAGCTATAGCCACTAATTTCCAATCACCCTGTATAATATTATGCAATGTTAAACATTCGTGATCAGAAAGAAAGAGCAAAAGCCAGTCTGCCACACAAGGACGTACCCAGGGGGGGGGGTCCAAGGGGTCCGGACCCCTCCCGAAAATAGATGCAACCCATAAAATAAATCCCTCAGTAGTAAGTACAGTGCCAAATATGACGATATGGTGATGACGAGAGTTCTGATCTTTCCAAAACACTAGATGCCCGAGATTCTCGAGATGGAAAATTTAGAGCCCTATTAAGGTTCAGAGTGGAAGCGGGTGACAATACACTCAAAGAACATTTAGAAAATGCAAAAAAAAATGCAATGTATACAAGTCCTAAAATCGTAAACGAAATTATTGATATCTGTGGTAAATTAATTCAAACTAAAATCGTAAAAGATGCAAATGAATCAGGGTTTTTCAGTATCCTTGCAGATGAAACTTTGGATGTATCAGGAATTGAACAGTTTTCTCTATGTGTGCGATATGTCGATCTCAAAAATATGGTTCTCAAAGATGATTTTTTGTGTTTTATACCACTGACGGAAATGACTGGTGTCGCGATTTCAAACTTGATAATAAAAAAATGCGGAGAACTTGGCTTGAATTTGGAAAAACTAGCTGGGCAAGGTTATGATGGAGCTGGATCTTTCAGTGGTGAGTTCAAAGGCGTACAAGCACGAATCAGAGAATTATATCCTAAAGCCATGTATGTCCATTGTGCCAATCATCGTTTGAATCTTGCACTTAGTGCAGGTATGACAACACCGTGTGTCAAAAACTGTCTACAAACCATTAAGGACATTTGCAATTTATTTCGAAATAATTCATTAAATGGTCATATACTGAAAAGTCACATTCAGGCATTAGTACTAGAGACAAAAAGGACACGGTTAATAGGTGTTTGTGAAACGCGATTTGTGGAACGTCATAACGCCATCATCGTATTTGTTGAGCTAATTGAACCCATTGTCATTAGCCTCTTTGATGTTTCTGCAACAGGAAGAGACATTGCAGCTAAAGCGGAACAATTGGTTTCAGCAATGAAAAGTCCAGCATTCTTAATATCTGTTTTAGTTTGTGAGAAGTTGCTAAGTTATACACTGGCGTTGTCTCAGTATTTGCAAAGTCCTGAACATGATTTAAGTTCTGCATTGACTTTTGCAAAGGATGTAATACAACAGATTCAGAACTTAAGAAGTAATACACTAGACGAAGAATTTAAAAAGATATTCACAAGAGTTGTAAATCTCTCTTGCACTCTCTTTGGCATCGAATCTATCACAATGCCACGAATAACTGGCAGACAAGTACATAGAGAAAATTATCCAGCAGATTCACCATTGGAATATTTCAAAAGAAGTATTTTCATTCCGTGTCTGGATGACCTTCTTGGAAGTCTGAAAAGTCGATTTGAAGGGAGCAATGTACAAATTTTGACAACGCTAGAAATGTTATTACCACATAAGATATGTGTCAACAATGCACAGAACTTGTCAAATCTACTTTCTTACTTAGATGACGATGTGTCTGCGGTCACATTGGAGAGCGAATATCACCTATGGGCTGAAAAGTGGAAAAATGCTGATCAAACTTCAATCAAGAGAGAAGCAATAGAAGTGTTGGCTAAGTGTGATGCTGTATTTTATCCACATATACACACACTATTAAAACTGTTAGTGTCTCTCCCTGTATCTACTGCAAGCGTCGAAAGATCGTTTTCAACTTTAAAAAGGGTTAAAACCTATTTACGCAATAAAATGGGCAATGATCGTCTAACTGGTTTGGTATTGATGTCAGCCCATTCAACTCAGATTCTTTCAGTAGACGACGTTTTACACCAAATGTCCTTAAGACCAAGACGTTTAAATTTAACGTTATAATACTGTCTTATATTACCGAGATATGCATTAAATAATTTGTGAAAACAATTTTCTTTTAATTTTAAGTATCCATTTACGCGATACCTTAATCATTTGCCTGGACCTGGACCCCCCCCGACAAAAAATTCTGGGTACGTGCTTGCTGCCACAAGCTCTTCCATTATTACCAGAGATAATTATCATTTATTAAATCGTTCAATCACGTCAAACAATTATTAATTAGCACAAGTGGCACTGAATTGAATCTCACATTATTGTATTTTTCCGATTGATATTAAAATGTTGAAAAACCGGCCAAAGGCGAGTCGGAATTTGGCATCGAGGGTTCCGTACCACTAAAGTAAAAATACCGTCTTAGGCCTCATTTACACTGCGACTTTTTACATCGATACAGTCGCGATGCTGCATCGACACAGCGTTGCCAGTACTTTACTTTTGTAAGTCGAGTCGAGTCGTGCCCCCTGCTCCCGTGTGATAAAAGGCGACTAAGTAACTTAACCTTTCCTTGTGATATCAGGCGACAAAATGTCTTAATCTGCCCTAGTGTGATAAAATTCGAATAAGTGTCTTAATCTGCCCTAGTTTGATAAAAGACGACTAAGTGAATTAATCTTCCCTTGTGTGATAAAAGGTGACTAAGTCACTTAACCTTCCCTTGTGTGATAAAAGGCGATGGGTTGGTACTATTGTTTGCCGGCATCACACGGGCAACTAATAATAATAAAATATCTTTGCCTATACAGGATGTTTTCAACCACATTTTGAAATGTCCACAAATGGCGCTGCAAATCAGCACGAGGAAAAACCATCATAGTGCCACCATATAATCAGTATGAAAGTGATTAAGTCAGTTTGATTGCTTCTGTCGAATGCCTGTAACATTTTTTTATTGTAAAAATATTTCATATATTTTACGAGTATGCCTAAAAAAAGAAATTCATCATCTTCATCATAACATCCCATAAAATGAGCTCCCTCTAGAATTCTAGCTTTTGCTGGAAAAATGTAGAGAGGAAGTACCATAGTCACCTCGCTTGTTAACATTACGGCTGGCACCATGGACCGCGGTTTTAGGTGACCGCAGTAAGTAAGATGATAGATACAAAGGAGGATGCTGCTGCCCATCCTCCAGGTTATAACCCTTAGTCGCCTCTTACGACACCACCGAGAAAGGTATGTCTGACTCTCGCTTGACTGGTTTTTTAAGTATCCGTCTAATTACAACCATAATACCTACTACACTATACACGGTGCGTCTCGTATTGCAGGATTGTATCACAGACAATTTGCTAAAGTGGTCTAGTTTATTCCAGAGAGTGTAATGACATCTATTTCGCTTCCCTACTTATTCCATTTCATTTCTAAGTTGAAGATAGCTAGGCAATTTGAATCTTTTATTTAGGTAAGAAATTAACTAAACGAAAATAATAATACGGCGTACCTAGTAGGTACTTACTAATTTTCCATTTCGTGGTAGAATAAAAAACATCTAAATTTTGTTATTTAAAAATTAGTTTATAGCGTGAAATAGATATCTCAACTCCATAGAAGTTAAGAATAATAAATAATTAACATTTAGAAAAGTGTATAGAGCGACCAGGGACTCAATTCTTGAAAATCACCAGGTGAGAAAATATCACATTTGGGACTCTAAAAATTCACATTTGCCCTGATAAACTGTTGAAAGGTAAATCAGAATAGGATGAAAATTTGCAATCAAGGAATGCTTATATTTTACGAATATCAATCTTCACTTTTGAAAAGAAAAATCTGTGATTTTGAATTTTTTGAGTGATATTTTATCACCCGGTCATATTCAAGAATTGACTCCCAGAATCTCTTGGTCAAAAATGGAAATAAAGCTGCTGCTCTGGTAATTTGACACTTTACAACCAAAATAAAGGGTCCAATATTTAGCACGTTACTTAGACCTTAAACTGAAAAACTTTTTCCAAACATAGGTCGATATACGAAAAGCTATTTTTAATTTCCCATACAAAGTGCGCTATGATGCAGTTTGTATAAGAGGTCAAAAATTAATTTTCGTATTTCGACCTACGTTCCTTGAGAAAAGTTGTTCTGTTTCATGGTCTGAGTAACATAAAATAATAATAAAATTCATTTATTGAATGAATGAATGAATGGATAACTCTTTATTGCACACATCTAGGAATAAAGATTAAAAATTACGGTTTTACAATAAGTGGGCAAAAGGCGGCCTTATCACTAAAAGTGATTTCTTCCAGACAACCTTTTGAGGAAATCAGCAGCGACGAAAGACTGTAGTGTAGTGCACCAATATACAGTTACATATATAAATATTTTGAAATAAATATATAAAAAATATATACCTACATACATATGATTAAATACAGTATATATACATATATTAATTACAAATATAGACATATATATATACTACACACTGTAAGTTATACATAAAATAAAATACATAAACATACAATATATATCGACATAATATGGTTGCGAACTCATAATAACTTAGCGAGGAAATACTGACGAATTTTGGTTTTAAAAATGCCCAGAGACTTAGAATGACGCACCTCCAACGGTAGGTCATTCCACATCGTGGTAGCCTTGACAGTGAATGATTCCTTGTAATACCCAGAGCGAGTATAAGGAATGTCTAATAAGTTATCATTCTTAGACCTAAGGTCACGGCTGCGACCTGCACCGAGGAAATGGAAACGTTCCTTAAGGTAGGGAGGGGAGCGCGGGTCATACAGCACTTTGTAAACGAGCGTCAAAACGTGCTCATCACGCCGTAGCCTGATCGGGAGCCATTTTAATCTATTCCTGTACTCGGACACATGGTCGAACTTGCGCAACCCATAAATGAACCTGATGCATACGTTTTGGAGTCTTTCAAGTTTATTCAATAGTTCCTCGTTTAGATCAATCATGCATACATCAGCGTAGTCTAGAATGGGCAAAAGGAGCGATTGCGCAAGTTCAACCTTTGTCCTCACAGGAATAAGATTCTTCCACCTCTTTAACGACCCATATGCAGCAAAGATCTTTCTGCTTAGCTCATTTATATGCTGAGACCAGGAGAGTGTGTTGTCGAACAAGACGCCTAGATTTTTGACAACATTACTGCATGTCAAAGTGACACCGTTAAATATTATAGGTGGGAGATCACCGTACCGAAGCTTTGAAATCTGCTTGGACCCACCAGTAATAATAACTTGAGATTTGTTCGCGTTGACCAAGAGGCCATGGGAAAGACTCCACTGGTGGACAGTCGCCAGATCAGTGTTTAAGCTAGCAATAACTGTAGGTAGGTCATCAACTGTCCCTTGTGCATAGATTTGCAGGTCGTCAGCATACAGGTGAAAGTGACAGGAAAGGAGAGGGGTAAGGAAATTAATGAAAATGGAAAAAAGGAGCGGGGAGAGTACTCCACCCTGGGGCACACCGGCAGTTAGATCACAGAAACAGGAAGAGTTATCATTCACACGAATACACTGCCGCCGCCCCACCAAGTATTCACGGAACCATTCAATCGCAGTATCCGATACGGAGATAGACTTCAGCATTGCAAGTAGAATGTCAAAGTCAACAGTGTTAAAAGCATTGCTGAAATCAAGTAAAACAAGGACAGTAACCTGCTGACCTGACATTCCACATCGTATGTCATCGGACACTTTAGTGAGGGCAGTGACAGTGCTATGACCAGGGCGGAAACCAGACTGATGGGGGCTAAGGATATTGTGGGTGTTAACGAAAACGCTAAGCTGGTGATGAACGAGGCGTTCGAGAACCTTGGATAGGAAAGGGAGAATAGAGATAGGGCGGAAATGGTTCGGCAAGGTAGGGTTATTCAGTTTAGGAGTAGGGATTACAGAGGCGTCACGCCAACAGCTGGGGAATGTGCCGGTGCTGAGTGAGAAGTTGAAGATGTGGCAAAGAGTAGGGATTATAACCTTTAGACTGAGTGTAATCATCCTACGGCCTATACCATCAGTGCCTTCTGCATTGGATGCTATTGCCAAAATGTTTTTTCAACCTCTCGCTCAGAGACCGGACGAAAAAGGAAGGGTGTGTATTGTTGCTTTGGGGCTGATAAAAATGAACTTAGGGTTGAAAGTTTAATGGATGGGGGAATAGGGGAAGTGGAAGAAAAGTGTAGGTTTAAGGAGTTAAGGTCGAGGTGATGAGGGAGTGTGGATATTTATTCATACAACACTGATCCATTTATGTTAGTATTCACTTATAAACTATGTTAGTATTCAAATTTTACAACAGACTTAGTACTAGTTATTAGATGCCGCATGATTGGGCAAGCATCGCTATCAGCAATTGTCTTCAGGATGTTGTTTCCGCTACCACGTATTCAGTTCTGCAGAAAAGCTTGCTTATGTTTACTAACATTTCATTAGGACCTTATATGTGACAGCAATGCCCTTCGAAACACTATCATCCATACAACTTTGTTGATTTCGACCTCATTTACACCCCAATAACGTTCACATAAGCGTGCCTTGCAACGTGGCTGTTATGACCAACGGTGACCCCGAAATTCACAAAAATGAGAGAAAAGTATTTTTTTTCTGTTATTTAAAAGATATCAAAAATGTAAAACGACCACATCATTAAATATTTTTTTGTCTAAAATATTGTAAATTTTCATATATTTTTGATAAAAATGTAGCAGTAAAATGGTTACATATTATGGGAAAAAAATTACAAAATAAGGGTCATTTTACATTTTTTTTTCTGCACCTATACAAATTAAATTAAAATTTTATCCCGACCACATCACTTCTTATATCTTGTTTGTTACTGGTTTTTTCTGTTAAGATAAATGCTATATTTAATGCTAAAAGTGATTACAAAGTTATTCATTCTCTAGTTAATTTAGGAAGGTATACCCTTAAATGAGTTCGACGTACCTACGGTTCCTTGGTTCGACGCACAGAGAAGAGAAGGGAGAGGAGGTGCCTCTAGCAAATTTTTGTAGGAAACCAAGCGTGACACTGCGCGGGCACAAAATAAAGTAAAAGTACTATCATCCAGAACACCCCCCTTGCAACCTACCCCGCACCCCCGCGCGCTCCCGCCTGCGAGATTCTCGTGGTCCATCTGAGGGTCTACGCGACCTTGCAATTTCAAATTCGATGTATGTAGTGTCTGGGGTGTGGTGTGACGCAGGGGAGAAGATCGAGTCGATGGGACGGTATACGTTGCTAGACTTCAATAGTTAAAAGAGAAAATGACATAAACCCCACCCCCTTTCGTGACGTCATGGCCCCATTGATTGTAATACTCCTCTGACGAAGAGGTCACACCGTGTCACACGGCCCAACTTATGACAATGTTGCAGCCATATCGTGTAACTTGCCGTTTTACTTAACGGCTGCGGACTTTTACAAAACTGCGCGTAGTTCGTTGTGCTTGCAAGATAACCTAAACTAACTTAACCAATCCCTAATCGGGATCGGTTAGGTTGGGTTTACCTTTGCTAACGAACTTAAAATGCACCCATTCAAGGCCGTTTGTAATACGGCGTGTTATACGATATGGCGTGCCTAAAACTAATTACTCACCGTTTTCTAAAACGGCGAATTATACGATATGATATGACTGCGACATCAACATATCCTCTCGCCTCTCGCTCCGTGGTTCGACGACTCTAAAGTTATCTCTATTCCTGGCACTTTCTGTTTTTAATGGTAAAGAAAGTGATAGCAATAGATATAGTAGAATGTTAATTTTAAAAGAGCATGTGCTAGTGAAATAAAAATAATCTTTCCAAACATTATTTCGAAGAACAAAAAATATATCTACCTATATATTTAATTAAACCACGATTCTACTTTTAAATTTTATCCCAAATACCGCTATTATTCAAAGAACATATCAAATTACAGGTTTTAATTAAAAACATTTTATCGCTTTGTTAATAAATTTGTAGCATTTTTATTAAACAAGATTATTTTTAATATCGGACTGTCCGGTAGCTCTAATCTCAATACTTTAGTAGGTATTCAAAAGTATTCAAAAACCGGCCAAGTGCGAGTTGGACTCGCGCACTGTGGGTTCTGTACTACCACATAGTATTACTTGTATTAGTTGAAATTTCAGTAACTTACTGTACTAGATTTTTGAGTACGACTCGCACTTGACCAGTTTTATTATTTGTTGTTATTTTAAAACTTATGCACTATAACTATACAAATTTTTATGCTTGTAAATGTTCCCATTTTCACGATAGAGCTAAAACAAAAATTCGAGCAAATATATTGCCGGCGGCTGCGCGGGCCGTGGGCCGCGGCGGGTTCGATCCCCGTCTAGGGCAAACATTTGTGTGATGAACACAAATGTTTGTTCTGTGTCTGGGTGTTATTTATCTATGTATATCAGTCCCTGGTACCCATAGTACAGGATTTGCCTAGTTTAGGATCAGATGACCAACCATGTGTGAAATGTCCCCCAATATTTATTTATTTAAATTGCCTAAAAACACGTTTGGGAAGGCGCCCTTAATTTGTTTTTAATTATTCGTATTTGTTGTTATTGCAGCACCAGAAATACATAATCTGTGAAAATTTCAACTATCTACCTAATATACGGCCGCCCAAATAAAATTTTGTAAAAAGCTTACTTTAGTGGCATCTTATTCCTTTGTTTTTTAATATTTTTTAAAACAAAAAATACATTATTTATCTACTCAACAAGCTGTAAACAACGACACCCCACTCGATGAGGTAGGTCAAAATATTTTTTTCTGCGTCCTTCTTTATCTGTTTGGGAGCCCCCCTTAATTTTTTTAAATTTTTATTATTAATTGTTATAGCAGCAACTAATACACAAAATGTGTAAAATTTAAAATTTCTCCTTTCATGAGATACAGCCCAAACATAACTTTTTAAAAAGCTGACTTTGGTGGCATCATATACATCTACCCCACTCATTGGCTGTTTTGGAGCTGTTTGGAAGCACCCTTATTTTTTTTTATTTTGTTGTTGTAGCAGCAACAGATATACACAATTTGTGAAAATTTCTACCTATTGAAATTTTCACATATTATGTATATCTATTGCTGCGAAAATATAAAGTAGACCAGTTGGTCTACTTTCTATTTAATAACATACTATTCGCCTGGAGGAACTACGGCTATGGCGAAACCTTCGTCAAGAAATTATCTAATAGTAGTAGACATTAAACCATCAAGTAGTTTAGACAGAGAAGTTAAAAGCGAATCACGACACTATGTCGTACACATAGTGTTATTCTGCTGTTCTGTTTTGTTGTACTCTTATTGTATATATCTTTACTATCTACAAAGATTTTGCAGTGATAAAGACGCCTTTTCCCACATTAGAACAAGGTTCTCTGTGCAATTGGTGCTGTTGTTATGGTGCAATAAAGAATCAATCAATTTATGAAATGAAGCTAAGAAATTTGTCGCCGAGGTTGGCCGGCGACTTAGAAATAAGGATTTGGACCCCCGCTCTGCTGTCCATTGCGATTCAAAGAGGCAATGCCTCAAGCATCATGTTCACCTTTGCTCAATGAATGACGAGGGGCGGGTGATTTGAATGAAAGTTATTGATTTCTTTTCTAATAATGCATCTATCCATCTAAGTTTCACCCACAAAACTGAACAACTGTTCCCGAGAAACACACTTACTTAGGTCGAAATACAAAAGCAAGCTGAAAACTCAACTAGTTTAAAAAATATATTCTTATCGTTTTACCTCCAAAAAAAAAAACTGACTTAAAAAACTAAAAAGAATCAACCAAGTCTTTATTTTAAACTTAGCGATCAAAATATTAAACCTGCAGCCATTTTTGTTAAAACTCCGACTGATCGCAGGTCAGATAGCGTTACCCTTTTGAATTTAGAACATCAAGTCTTTTGTTCTATCGGGCCAAGTTGGTTTTATTATGAGAAAAGTTTGCCAAAGGTTTAGGACCACCTTTCTTAGTTCAGCGATTTTTCAGCTGTAATATATTATACATATAGTTTGTCTGTATAACTTTAGTAGGTTGATTTGTTTTAAAATGGCTTAATCATTTTTAATCTTTTTAAATTTTAATTTTCCGTCCACCGTGTAGTATAGATTGGTTACGATTTGTAGGTACATTAAAATTAGAAACATGGCTGAAACTAAACAAAATCTCATAAGGTATAATATTAAGTTGTTTCATAGCTCTAAAACTGAGCTTAACATCCGAATCTTCTATGATTCGATCTGGCACGGGCTAACGGAGAAATTTTTTAATGAATACCAACCTCAAAAACAGTTTCATTAAGTAGAGAGCAATTAATTGATATTTTCATTTCTACTATTCAATTTCATTGTTTTACGGTAAGTGAAACCTCCAATGGAACATATAATTATCGTGAAATCTCATTTATCTAGAAGCGATCCTATTATGCAGCTTAAAACCAACTGTAAAAGTAAATGGTTCCATACAATCCGAAGCACGGAATGATTTTTGTCGCACTGATTTTTATCGCACTGTTTTTCGTTACATATCGTGGGAACGGATTGTAAGACCGACCCCACAAACCGTAGAAACAAAGTTTTAGAGCCGCCAAAGGCCTATGCTCTGACACGTAAACAGTAGCCGTAACTAATGGCTCAACGTGCCTTCCGAAGCACGGAATAATCTAACTTTTTGGATAGTCAGGCGATTCGTATTGCAATGTCTGGACTAAACTAGAGAAGTCTATTAAGGTGATTTTAGTTTGGCAATGTTAGTTGTCAAATCGAATCCGGTTTTCAAAAACAGCTCAAGTCCACCGCAGTATTCATAGACCTGACTGCGGCCTACGACACAGTTTGGAGACAAGGCCTCATCTGCAAGTTCCTGGCTGCCGTACCGAGTAGAAAGATAGCAGACCTTATCTCAAACATGCTGTCAGAAAGACAATTTAATGTATATCTGGGTCAAGCCAAAAGCCGTACCAGGGTCTTGCATAACGGTTTACCACAGGGCTCGGTACTAGCACCCCAACTCTTTAATCTGTACATCCACGATTTCCCGAAAACTGAAACTGTCAGATTCATGTATGCCGATGATATTGCTCTAGTGGCTCAGAGTAGTGCCTTTTCAACTGGAGAGCAGATAATAAATTCTGACTTGGTAGCCGTGGCTAAGTACTTCAAGTCCTGGCGATTGATTCCCAGTACTAGCAAAACCGAAGTAGGTTGTTTCCACCTAAATAATCAAATGGCTAATTACCGCCCAACTGTGACTTTCAACGGACAGGTACTGAAATACAACCCAACACCCAAGTACCTCGGAGTGACCTTGGACAGGTCCCTTACATACAAAGAACATCTGTGTAAGCTCTCCCAAAAAGTGGCTACTAGAAATAACATCCTCCACAAACTCTGCGGCACCACATGGGGAGCATCAGCCGAGTGCCTACGCACATCAGGAATCGCGCTTGTCTACTCAGCGGCGGAATACTGCGCAGCTGCTTGGCTAAATAGCGCGCACGTGCACAGAGTAGACACAAAACTGAACGAAGCAATGCGCTGTATCTCAGGCACTATAAAAACAACCCCCACTCACTGGTTACCCACGTTGTGCAACATCGCTCCTCCTCACTTGCGCAGAATGCATGCTCTGAAGAGAGAAGCTGAAAAAATTACCTCGAGCCCCCTCCTGCCTGTCCATGAGCACTTCTGCCAACCGCCCCCGCATCGCCTAAAGTCTCGACACCCAGCATACCAAGCCGCTCAAACCGTGGCCACGTTCGACATCTCAGAAGCCTGGAAATCTGAATGGACTGAAGCAACCCTTGGATCTTCAGTACAAGATATAGATCCTACGTCCAAGCTACCAGGCTCAAAGCTGCCGCGCAACCTCTGGTGCCGTCTATTGACTCCGAACAGGACATGGCCGTTGTAACTACTTCCGGCACAAATGGGGATGGAGAGATTCGGCTATGTGCGAGTGTGGCGAAGAGGAACAAACCATGGAGCACATAATTCGTCGTTGTCCCCTCTTCTCATATCCAGGACCTCCAGAAGACTTGTTTAGTTTACCGCCTGACGCCGCCGAATGGCTAAAAGGAGTAAATTTAAGTCTATAAATTTCGCCTATTCGTAAAGCCATACGATTAAATAAAAAGTTGTCCCATCGGGACTCCTGAACCTACGGATCGAGAGCCGAATGCCCTAACTACTAAACCACGTAGGCTGTAAAAGCTACTTACTTACTCCTCTGGCGCAACGACCCAAAATAAGTCTTGGCCTCCGAAACGAGAATCCGCCACTGGTCCCGGTCTTGTGCGGTGTTTCGCCAGTCGCCTGCTTGGAGCTCGCGCAGGTCTGAGCTCAATACGTCGATCCACCGATATCTGAGGCGGCCAACCGGACGTCGACCTGTCGGTTGACCCTCGTAAGCTTTCTTGACGTGGCGGTCCTCCCGCGCGTTCTTTCCAAGTGGCCGAATCGTAAAAACAGTGATCAAAATAATTATGTGTCGATGTCTTTTCAAGTAATCGTACAATCATCCCGAGATTTGACAAAGTCCCTAATTTTATTATATCCCAACATATATGCCAACAGTGTGCTTTTGTCTCTATCATCCATATAGATATGGTCCTCGTCGCTCTCTGTACAAACATTTTTAAGTGACTGTTCACAATTTATGACCCAAACAAGAAAGACCTACCAGGATACTCGCAAACAAAGTTAGGAGGTACAGGTTAGGAGGATGTTATAGTCAAAGAATTCGGACTCCTTGCTCCTCTCGGAATAGAAGGAGTACTAATTTATTTTACTATGAGATGACATCTGCCATTGTGTCCCAAGGTGAAGTGTCAAATCATCAAACGTGATTTAACATCACGATATACAATTTAGAGAACGACGCCTATGCCGTATTTACAATGACTAAATTAATGTCAGAATACCTTTTGCCACATGTTTTCATTATTCTTCCTTCTATTAACCTTATATTTCTATGGTTATAGCCCTCTGAAAGAAACTTAAAAATGTACCCACGAAACTATACAACTAAAAGGGAGGCAAGAACAGATATTAACAGGGCTAGGTTACATTTACCTGAATGCATCCTCGAGGGAACACTAGCTAGGAGTAGTAAAAGTGATATAAAGGCACAAGTGCTGTTAAGATTAGGTGAATTCATGAAAATTAGAGCTATAATTGACCATTATTTTGATGACATTAACATCATTGACATTATTTTTTTTTCTCCCTGTCCTGTAGTGGACGTTCATGGGATGTTATGATGATGATGATGAATAAGTAAATTTTATGATCAACTATATTAGATTTAGTCATCAATGTCTTTTGCTAATGTAATAAAACAAGGTGATTATAAATAATTAAAGATTGTTGAAATTATTTTATAGATGCTATTGTTACACTTATTAGAAGCTGTCAATGTGAAGACATTTTACAAATTTAGTTGCTATAGAATGTAAGTCACATTAGCCGTTGTTTGTATTACACATTACAATAAACAGTCACTTGAAAAGTATTTGTTAAGCGCTTAAAATTTGTCGCTTACCTATTAATTCATTAGACAATTAAATATTTTTGATGACGAGATTGACAGTTGAAAGAAGCTGCATTAATTAACATTGGCAGTTGGCTTACTCTTGACCTCGATCTAGTCTTGAGGACAGATATGAGGTCGACGATGGGACGAGCTTACCCAGAAGATGCCTATTCACTCACGACTTGAAAAGATTCGGGTTATATGTACTCGGGAACACAGATGCAGGCAGAGAATCCCACTTGTAGCCGTGCGCATTATAAAAGATGTGTCAAAGCGCTTTGTGCGAATTTGTGGAATATCAACCAAGTGTAGGTGATATCCTGCGGTGCGTCTGGATTCCCGATGGTAGAAGGGGGATTAAGGAATAAGCTCGTGGAGCTCTTGAGCACACTCTCCGGAGTACAACCTGTAAAAGACCGACAGACCATGCAACCTTGCGACGGTGGCCCAGACTTTGAAACTTTGTTTTCACCAGCATCTCATCACCAACTAGCATATCGAATATCGCAAAAGGATTAACTAACAAAATGTTTTATATTTTGAGTAAAGCAATATTTTACGCCACATTGGTTACACTTAGTGCCAAAGTCAAGATGAAGTGGATTTGTGAAATTTGACTCACGATAGAAATACGATAGGTTTAACATGCCTTTTGTGCCCTTCTTTGAGTATTCTTTGGTATATCTAACCCTTGGGTTCGCACCTGGGCAGCAAATTACTAGCAATAATAGAGGACAGGTGTGTACTCGCCTTTAGTAGTTTTTAGGGTTCCGTACCCAAATGGAACAAGAACAAGAACCTTTTACTGAGCCTAACGTCGTCTGTCTGTCTGTACGACTTTTATCTTTTTGGGCTGTATCTTTTGAACCTTAATAGCTACCATACGATAGATTACCTAGAAATGGACCAAGAGGCTTTAGGTGGTGATAGCTTACGTCAAGACCTCCCAAACAAACGAAACATATGTTCCGCAAAGTCTCACAGTTTTTTTGTTATACTCGGTTTTTGTGAAAAGATAAACATAAGCACCTTGCGTCATTCTCTTGAATATCTCAGCAACCACTCATGCTATCAACTTGTAATTTAGAACAGTTTTATAATATGATTGCCCACCTTAACTGCAAATGAAAGAATCAGAAAAGAAAGAAGAAAGAATTAGAAAGGGGGTCCAAATAAGGGGGGATCTTTTTTGAATGTTCGTTACTGGGTTGTCATATGAAAAGGCTTCATTTGTTTATTCCAAAATTGATTTTTGTATTTTTTTACATTTCTTGGTTTTCCACTAATGACGAAAAATGTAAAAAAAATACCATCCTCCATTATCTCCAAAGTTTGCGAAAGGAAAAATCTGAATAAATTATAGTCGATAGATAATTATGTAAATATTACAGGACAGTAAAACGATCTAAGTTGTTTTTAAAAAAACCTTAACTAAAAGATTTAGTTTTAAATATGGACTTGCTCCCAAAAATAGGTATATCGGAACCCTCGGCGCGCGAGTCCGACTCGCACTTGACCATTTTTTTTATAAATGTATCGTGCCTATTGATTATCGATATGACCAAACAGTTTTCCACTTCAGTTTTCTATTACATTTATAATTTCTCCATTCGCCTCCAACACCACGATTCGAAAAAAAATTTTCAAGATTTCATTTTACTACTTTGTCGACGTGGATAGTAAGTACATTGCTTGTCGAGAAGAGAAAGGGACCGATTACTATCTCTCGATTACAGCACCTATAAGGACAAGTGCGAGTCAGACTCGCGCCCTAAGGGTTCCGTACCTGTCTACAATATGATATACTAAAAGCTTTTGCTCTTTGATTTTAAAAACTCCGCGTCCATTCAACTTGACCCCTCTTTTATAGAAAAGTTCTTGAAACGGGAGCTCACCTTAATTGGTTACTATTAGTAGTAAGAAAAATTTAAATATTTAATGATTTTAGACTTTTCCCTTTATTTGTACTATGAGACCTAGCTTCTTGCCAAATTTCATAATTTTAGGTACACGGGAAGTACCCTGTAGGTTTTGCTTTTTTGCATAAATGTATGGAGATGAGGACATAAAAAGCCATATCTTTTGATTGCGTCATTGTAAAAAATTGAAATTTTCAGATCTTATGTGGTTTATGGACCTTAATATTCGTTATCAATTTCAACCTGATACCTCTTCTCGTTCGTGAGAAAAAGGGTCTTGACAGACAGACAGACAGACGGACAACAAAGTGATCCTATAAGGGTTCCGTTTTTAGGGTTCCGTACCTCAAAAGAAAAAAACGGAACCCTTATAGGATCACTTTGTTGTCCGTCTGTCTGTCTGTCTGTCAAAACCCTTTATCTCACGAACGGGTGAAGGTATCAGGTTGAAATTAATACCACATATTAGGATCCATAAACCACACAAGATCTAAAAATTTCAATTTTTTACAACGACGCAATCAAAAGATATGGCATTTTATGTCCTCATCTCCATACATTTATTCAAAAATGCAAAACCTACAGGGTACTTCCCGTTGACCTAAAATTATAAAATTTGGCAAGAAGCTAGGTCTCACAGTACAAATAAAGGGAAAAGTCTGAAAACATTAAATATTACAACTTTTCTCACAACTAATGGTAACCAATTGTGGTGAGCTCCCGTTTAAAGAATATTCATATAAGAGAGGGGTCAAGTTGGATGGTCGCGGAGGCGATTTTTGTTTTAGTTCTATTTAAAAACGGGAAAACTTACAAACTTGAAAATTGGTATGTTTATAGTGCTTAAGCTATAAAATAACAACAAAAAATAAAATTTGGTCAAGCGCGTGTCGGACTCAAAAAATCTAGCACATTAACTTACTGAAATTTCAACTAATACAATTATGTTTATGTGGTGGTACGGAACCCTCAGTGCGCGAGTCCGACTCGCACTTGGCCGGTTTTTTACTTTCGAGCGGAGCGAGAAAGGTATTGTATTCGTGAAAAAAAAAAGTTTTTTTTAATTTTCTCAAAAATGTGTTCTATATCACTAAAAAAAAAACAAGTCTCCCAAAAATGTCCGTCTGTCGGTCGGTCGGTCCGTCGGTCGGTCTGTCCGTCACGCTTTGGCCTAGCGGTTAACGAACGGTTCGATTGACACCATATTTGGAATTTAAGAGTTTTATGCAAATCCATCGAAGGGTTCTAAGTGGTTTCTGGCTGGCTCTCATTTTGAGGGTAGCTGTCATACAACGAAAATAATAAATTGTAATTTTCTCAAAAACGGCTCATAGAATCTTGATGAAACTTTGCATGACCAAGCATCTCCATGTAAGATATCTTGCGCCAGTATCAAATGATCTGTGTTATTTCGTATAAGGGGTGTTCCTGTACCACTAAATCGTAAATATGTGATTTACCCAAAATTGGTTCCATTGAGTTTATTAAAATTTTCTATAATATTACTCCATGATTGGTTGTCTACCTGACTGGATATTCTTTATGATTTTTTTGAAAAAAATTTAGTACACAGGGTGTACCAAAAACTGAAAGGCCTTGCTCAGTAGACTAAACTGAACAATATTCATAAGGAACATGTGTTGTGAAATAAAAAAAAAATCTCCATGCAAGTCTTTTACGGTAGTGTCCATTAATATGTGAAAATTCATATAAAGAGTGTTCCAGTAGGTACTACTAAAAGTTAAACATGTGATTTACTCGAAATCGTTTGAGGTTTGTTTGTTTTAATGATTGACAATTTGAATTCTGAATTGATCTGTATATTTCATTCGAACATTTTTTTGGAAAAACGTAAATAAAAGTTTGTATTTCCATGCTATGTGTATGGCATTACAAATTTAAGTTTGCGGTTGATAGTTTTTCCTCGAGTATGGCGAGAAAGTAAGTGCAGTGCTGCTGTACCATTTATTTATTTTGAGGTACGGAACCCTATAAAAAAATATTATACACGAAACGAAGAAGACCTCTTAAAATATCCGGGGTGATACTCGTAATAACGCTGTATACGAGTACTTTATGTACATTATTTTCTTCATATAACTTATAGGTAAAAAAAACCGGCCAAGTGCGAGTCAGACTCGCGCATTGAGGGTTCCGTACAAACCTGTACGTATATATAAGTAAAAGTTATGATATTTTAATAGTTAAAAAACTTTATTACGTGATGTACCTAAGTAACTAAAATTTATATTTGAATTGATTGAATGAAAGGTAAATTGTGGATTACGATTTATGACGTATTAAAAAAAAACTACTTACTAGATCTCGTTCAAACCAATTTTCGTTGGAAGATTGCATAATATAATATATAACTCATTTATTCAGGAAAGTATTACAAATTATTACAGATTTTAACACTCTGCCAAACTGCAAGCAATTTGTTGGCAGACTAAAGTGCTCTCAGGTTACTAATATACCTACACTTTGCAACAGTATCCAGGACTACTTCAGAATGCATATAAAATTTTGTTAATTTTAGGTTATTATTAAATATGAAGTAGTCCTAGACCTTTCTGGTAACAAGCGTACTTATACGGACCTTACATAAATAGCTCAGAAATATAAATATATAAAACTAAATAACCTACACAATATCTAATCAAGATTATGAAAGAAAAATGTTTTAAGCCTTTTCTTTAAAAAGTTTCGCGACAGCTTCTTACCTGAGAAAATAGAATCAGGGAGTTTATTAAAAAGTTTAGGTATAATGAACATAGACGTGCGCTCCCCGTAATAATTGATCGGCTTATAAACATTTTCAAATGGCTCAACTGGTCTCCTTGTGGGTTTTTCTTGCTTACGGTACATACTACTGCAATTATAAAAGTGTTCCAGTGCTAGCAAGTAGTTAACTTTATCGTGAACAGGTAGAATTTTACATTTAGCGAACAGCTTATCATAATCTCCTTTACAATCTTTTTTTGTTTTATTACTTACGAGTAATTTAAGGAACCTTATCTGTAGACCTCTAATTTGATCAAAGTAAGACTTAAAGGTTCTTCCATAGACAGCTAATCCATAATCTATTAGTGAATCAACTAAAGCAAAGTAGACTACTCGCAATAGCTGCCTATTTAGGATTTTCTTCAAATAATAAAATTTACTTAGCACAATTCTTAACTTATTACAAAGCTCATAGATGTGAGATTTCCAATTCAATTTTCGGTTAATGGTAAGGCCAAGGTATTTATATTTATTAACAAATTCCAGAGGTAGACATTGGCAGTTTTTTTTATCATTATGCAGGCATTCGTAACTGTGCCCTACAATATTGTAGTTAATACAATGCTTACTATTATGCGGGGACGACAGGTGCATTACCTTTGTCTTCGTCACGTTTAACATGATGCCGTTATCGTGCGACCATTTCATAATGCCATCCAACCAAGTCTTCTTGTAGCCTTTTTTCAATTTATTTTTGGTCTTTTGAGGCAAATACAATGCACTTTCTTTATGACGTGGTAATGTTAATGTACATCATATATTTTTTTTTATCATTCTCCTATTTTGGAAGTTACAGGGGGGACTCATTTTACCATTTTGGAAGTGTCTCTCTCAAACTATTCAGTTTAGAAAAAAATTATATTAAAACCTCAATTATCATTTTTGAAGACCTATTCATAGATACCCCACACGTATGGGTTTGATAAAAAAAAATTGAGTTTCAGTTCTTAGTATGGGGAACCCTAAAATTTATTGTTTTTTTTTTAAATTTTTTTGTGAAAGTCAGTGCGGTTCACAGAATACTTACCAAGAAAAAAGTGGCTGTGACATACGGATGGACAGACAGACAGACAGACATGACGAATCCATAAGGGTTCCGATTTTTGCCATTTGACTACGGAACCCTAAAAATAGCAAATAGACTGAAAATAGCAAGTGAAAGAAATACAAACATTTAAAAATCTGTTAGTAGTTCTATTTTCGCTTTGAGGGTACATTTAAGTTGCAAGTTTTTATTTCGTTTTACAATTCCTTACAATTGTAAACAAGTCATCTCCAGGTTCGCAAAACGGATATTATGTTTTTTGTTACCCAAGAAAAGTCGTAGAATTTGCCAAGGCTTTTTTTTTCAATAAAAAAACCGTAGACAAACATTTTTACTTTTTGTATACTTATATCTTTTGATGTCAAGAACTTTGCTACCGTACGTTATTTTAATAACAGATCAAAGAGAGTAGGCCTCATAGGCCTGATACAATTAAGTAATTCTTCGTATTATTTTTATATTTTAAGGCAAACAAAGTGACTTAATACAGCTTTAATAAACAATCATGAAACACTTTTATTTCTTTTTTTCTTTTCTATGTTTTCTTTTGTTTTTTATACGTAGGCAAACCCGAGTGGAGCCAGGTTCAAATCTCTTTGAGACAAACATCTAAAGCTAGGACAATTTCTATTGTCTTTGGTAGTAAGTACTATCAGCTGAGCATTTAATTCAGCTACAAAAATAAAGGTGAGTCCACATACAAGAAACATGTGATTTTGTTCTTCTTATCGTAAAAGCAAGAGTAAAACTTGGTTTGATTATAGCAAAATTAAAAGAACGCGTTAAAAGATGTGAACTCTAAATAATTTTGTACTTTATAGGGTGTAAAGAATTGGTGTACTATTTCAGTAGGTCCATTGTGACAGCTGTCAAACGTATGAAAAATTATGAATTGCAATGAAAAATTAACCGTGTGTGTTGGACCTATAAGTTCCGTGGGAAAAGTTGTTCAGTTTCATGTTTTTAGATACATGCTAAAAATAACGCTTATAATTTTACACCTTATTGTGGTGTGGTATGAAACCATCGGTGCCACGCGTGGGCTCGACTCGCACTTTTCTTCTGTATTTTTGTTTTTCTTTTTCAGGGTTCTGTACAAAGGGTAAAAACGGGACCCTATTAATATGCCTCCGATGGCTGTCTGTCTATCAGCAGACTGTATAGGTATACAGTTGAAATTTTCACAAATTACTCGTATATATTTTTATTGCCACTATAACAACAAATAATAAAAATAAAAAGTTTTTAGGCGATTTTTGATCAACTTTTTGTTTTAGCTCTGTCGTAAAAACAGGAACACTTACAAGCGTGAAAATTGGTAGTTTTATAGAGCATAAGCTATAGAATGACAACAATGAATAAAAACTGGTCAAGTGCGAGTCGGACTCAAAAATCTAGCACAATAAGTTACTGAACTTTAATACACTTCTGCTTGACGTCGTGGTGACGCCGCGTCCATAACCAAGACTGTGTTTTTACCTTAGTGGTACAGAACTCTCGGCGAGTGAGTCCGATTCGCCCTTCGCCGGTTTTTTTTGTGTAATGGCTAGATCTATCAAAAGTGCTTTAAATTGTTGCAGTATCAAGAATGGTCCACGTGTGCTTCACCGTCTGCCTAGTCGCGATGCTTGTCATGTCACAAGGAGTCAGCGCAAAACGTGAGTCCTATCGATATTACACCGATCCACAGATTAAATAATAGTAAACTACCGATCTCAAATATACTATACTCCATCCATCACAGAGTATAGTCTGACCGCAACGCGTATGCGGATAGGGGGGGTGGGGGAGTGGAAAGGAAAGAGCAAGAACTAGTTGCCGCCGTGAGCGATGACGAGCGATGCCCCCCCCCGTCTCGCCGTGAGCATACCAGCGTTTGTGGTCAGACTTGCTACAGTACTATTACCTATTGTCAGACTATAGAAAATATTGTGCGTGTCCGTGTCGGGCCCAAATTTCCCGAACTGTGCTATCCATATTATGTTCTTCTTTTTCGTGTCGATGATGTTATGTTATGATCAAACACCAACTAAACATTCATCTTCCAAAATTTTGCTACTGGTATGGCGTTGACTGATGCCTCACACTAGCCCTGGTTAGTACTCACGGCCTCACGTATGTGGGAGCCCTTTGACGTTAAGCGGCTGGTTTTGGGCATTTGTAACATAGCCTGGTTAATTTCTACGTGATTTCTGCCGTGCGTATACAGGAAGAGGGACACAGTGGGCAAGAAAGCAAATGCGCCTTGCTTTGAGACGGAGCTCCTCATTTTTTCTGGTCTGTGAAGCCCCATCTCGCCATGTTTTCTATGCAGCGGCCAACCTGAGTTCGCTGACGATTTAGCAACTTCCAGTTTGACCACTGCAGTTTGTGTCCAGGTGGCAGAGTTTCTGCAGGTGGAATGTGCCTTGATGGGATTGGGTAATGTGCAACCCACATTGCTCTCCTGTCGAGTTTGGGTTATTGTTTATTGTGGGAGCAATAAAGTTGATCTAAAGAAGCGTTTACGGCTTCTATGCATTGGCAACTGTCAAGTAGTATTCGTGCGCTGGCCGGGCGCTGTACGCTATCGGTGTTTCGAAATAGTGTCCATAGAACTAAACAAACAGAATATACAGCGTGTGACGGAAAAGTGTGATAATACTAAAGGGTGTGAATCTGCTCATGAAATAAAACAATTTTCCCCAAAGAACATAGGTCATAGACAAAAATCTATTTCAGACCTCCCATAAAAACTGCATGATAGCGGATTTTGTGTCAACTTTGGTTTTTAGCTTAGATTATGAATAACGGCAGCTTACTTAGTATGTTGACCCTATGTTCAATGTTTCATGGGCACATTCACATGTTTCAGTATTACATCTTTCCGTTTAGCGCTGAATAATTTCGTCGTCTAACAGTACACGTTGAAATAAGTTCACGATACTAACTGGGGACGATTCTGAATGGAAAATCAAAAGCGTGCTCCTTTTAAAACTAACGGAATATTTATTATTTTGTCATTGTACTTATGTGTAAGAGTCTGACTATACGACACGAAGTTTTGTCTAACTTATTACGGTAATTTTTTCGATGTAAAAAAAGAATTCGGCTTCCCATACAAACTGCATCATTTGATAGCACATTTTGTTACTAACCTATGTTCCTTGAGAAAAGTTGTTCAGTTTCATGGTCAGAATGTACCGTTTAAGTTTGTGCAGTCGCTCACCAGGTACATGGTATATCGACTGTAGTTGTGGGAGGGATACGAGATTTTCGGTTGTATAATTTGTGCTTAGAAGTGGCAAAATCTTGGCATGTGTGATCAAGTTATAACCGAAGTTGTTGTTTGCTTAATTCGTTACAAACATACTATGTTTACTTATGTATACTGGTAAGACCTCCGCCTAGGGTAGTGCGGTTATGTTAATAGTTTTAAGTGTATTAGGCGGCCAAAATAAATACCAAGAAGGGCAGGATCATAAGGCACTTTACACGTCGCTAAATAAACTCCCTAACTGGCTCGGGGCTGCCAGAACTGCCAGGAAACAGAAAAAAATGTATAGTTTTACGTACCTATTTAGCTGTCTCGCAAGTGCCATAATTCAAGATTTTTGTGATAAAAATATAGTAAAGGCATTCTGTAAATTAATAAATCAATTTATAATAAGATCGTAAAATGGTTAAAAATAATCAAGCATTCTACTACTTTTGTCATACATCACTGGCCACACGGATTCAGTTCGAGCTGATTCAGTGACGTCCCAGAACAAAGTAATAATAGTACTAATTATAAAGAATGAACACTCTCCGCCCCCTTGGAAACCACCCCCTCACTCCTCCGAAATTAGGTCAAAAATAAAATAAAATATTGCATCTAAGAAAGAATAATTTAAAATTGATGAAAGAAAATACATTTTAAATATCATATGAATTTAGTCTTAAAAACTTAGTAAACGATGGCAAAAAATAGTGACATCATCGTACAAAAACTTTATACAAAATCTATGGAAGATTTCTGTTTTATTTTGTTCAATAAAAAGTAGCTGATTTGACAGGGTTGTGAACTCGTAGTCTCGTGATAAAATGAAAAATAGTTTTATTCGATATTTGTAGCAGTAGGGAATATGCATAATTTTTTTAGTCGCATTTATTAACAAAATATGAAAATACCGAGGTAGAGACGACAAAAAGTGAAATCAAATTTTAAATATGCTAAGAAATACGGCCGATATAAGCATTTAAACTATTAATTACGCGCTGATTAGACGGAGAGATCCGACGTGGACAGTGACGTCACAGGTCACTACGGCACTAAAAACTCCGTGTTAAATTTCGTTTTGCTAGAAAGAGACAGAAACAAATCTTCGATGGCTTATATCTTTATTCGAAATAGTAGTTTAAGATACAAGTTCCGTAAGTAGGGTTATTACAAACGAGTTGACGTTTTGTAAGCCCGAGACGAAGTCGAGGGTTTACCATCGGCACGAGTTTGTCATAACCCTTACGGACGTGTATCTTACGACGTTTTTCAATACATTTGTGAGAAAACAGGTATAAGTAATACACTTGGTAAAGGAACCAACCATGGGTACTGCAGCCTCTTGTCGATTTATGTTCTCCTGGTACTCTCCATTTTATTTTAAATATAGGTAGGCAGTCGTCACCCAAGTAAAAAGTCACCACTGTAGTATTTTTACAAAATAATTTTATGATCAGAGTGTAAAAACTCCTTGGTATTATACTTTTTTTACTTACCGCACTAGTTCGGTAAGTAACTACTTACGAGCAATGTTTACGTCCTTATAAGTACGTTTTTCGACCAAATGTATTGAAAAATAGTTTTACTAAACTGTTTATTACATGAGGATAAATGTTTTAAATGAAAAAAAATCATGCATATTCATTTTGCACAAACTTTTTAAAAGTTGGTCGGCATTTGCAGCCGGGTCACTGATTACTTAGCGTGAATTTCCATTGGTTTTTCTCCCGAATCATAGATACAAGCAGCTTTCGCAAAGAAAAAAGGTTTTATTCGAAAATAAATTTATGCCTTCTAAAATGAGTTAATCACGTGACCACTTTACTATGGAGAGTCGAAAAAAATCTTCAAGTAAAAAACCTTTTTTGTTCGTGAAAGTTGTTTGTTATCATGAAAATTCACGCTGTATAATAAATAGGTCTAATTGTACGGAACATGCAGCTCTACGATTTAGTCAATATAAAATAAGAAGTGTCGTGTTTTCGCGATCGTTGTATGGTGTCCGGGGTATGCCAACGTGTAAAGGAGCCTTTAAATATGGTGGGGAGTAACATGGTGTAAACATCATAGAAATATATGGAAGATTAATAAAGAAGAAAGATTAGAAGGAAAATTTATAAAAATATGTGTCACAAGGTATTCTGACATACATTCAGTCATTGTAAATACAGCGTCTGTAAATTTTGTATGATGAGGTTATATCATGTTTGATGATTTGACATTTCAACTTGGGACACAATGGCAGATGTCATCCCATAGTAAGCAAAATAAATTAGTATTCCTTCTATTCCGAGCGGAGCAAGGAGTCCGAATTGTTTACATGGTCAAGAGCGTGCGCGCAGAAGCATCTACATATATGTATGTCTTCGCATTAAAACAGCATAGTTTTGTTCTTTGAATGGGAATATTGATTGAAATAGTCTAGAATAACGAGTGGTCTTACAAAATGACTTACTTTATTTTGCTGCTTATTCAATCAAAGTGCTCTGCAGTGGCTAGTGAGGTTCCCGAGAACTAAAACTAATTATAAACCCAAAAGAATTAAGTATAGATGTCATTGGTTCCGTGGAACCTTACTAATCACAGTAGTGTCTCACTATGATAAGTAATCAAATAATAGGTCTTTACCTATGAAATTGCCGAAATTTTCTTACAGATTAATGAGATCATTATTCCTACAATTCTAAAGCTAGTTACTTCATTTGTTATATTTGAAAGTTGACTTCAAGGTTATCAATTTACGCACAAAATTAAGTTTTTATTTTTAGTTTGATATATAAAACAAAAGGTTCGAAAATTGTACGTCTTAAATGTCGTCCGATTTCAACGTTACATTTGTTATACTTTTTTACAGATAATGTTTTTCGAAAATTAAATTTAAGCTTCTTTTAGCCCAATGTCTTCCCAATCATGCTTAAAAAAAATAAAAAAGTTGGATATTTAATTTCTAAGTAAAATGCAAAAATGTTAGTACTGAAAATTTAGTTTACCTAAAATTCGCTATACAAAACGGCAATTTCATAGGTGAAGACTTCCTAAAAATTAGACGTTTTGAAATAGCTTTTTTTTTTCAATATCAAAAGTGAGCTAAGAAGTAGAAGTGTCGTTTGACAGTCAATGTTCTCCACTTTCTTTTGCAGCATCAGTATTTTGTGATGGTCCTACTTTGGCACTACTAAGATTGCAAAGTGTGTTGCTCACCCTAAACTAAGATGGAATGCCGTAATGTTTTAAAAATATCAAAATATATTTCTTATAAAGTTTAAAGTAATTGAGTCGCTGATTGTACTTGCGATTAAAATATCAAAATGGGTGAACAAAATGTATTTTACCCTAAAATATCATACAGAAGACATGAAATCGTATCTTGAATTTCTAATAATAATAAGATCTTAAACTCCAGATTAAAAATAAAAACATTTCGCTCCATTAACAAGTACTATAAGGGTTTATCTAATTAGCAACCCAGTAATGAAATATTTATTTATTCTGACATTTTACCGGGTAAAGACGACCGTTTTAAAAGCCTGAATACTTAATGATCATTATAAAACATTACTAAGGTTGAGTTATGGATTATAATAAAAGTATTCTTATTAATTTTCTCAAAATATAAAAAAAGATATATACTGCGATGTATACTGGCTACCGCGCTTGGAAGTCCCGTTTCGAGACAAGCCATGCGCCCGTTACCTAAACTATTGGAATTAAAATGAACATTAAAAAGTTGAGGAGTGTGATTGATGTGAAATTGAGTGACAGGATTTGAAATAGTGTGATTAGAGATCGTTGTAGCGTAAAAGAAGATGTAGGTACTAAATTGAGAAAGGGTTTGGTTATGTGCAGAGGATGAATGAACGAAGATTGACGAAATAGATCCACCAGGCGAGAGGGCATGGAAACTTAGGAAGGAAAATGCCTCGGCGAACGTTTCTAGACCTAATTAAGGACGTTCTAAATAAAGGCCATGTTAAAAGTACCCTAAACCAACGAGCATGTATGAAAGGATTGATGAAAGTAGCGGAAGCGAGAGAAGTATGTCAAGATCGTAGCAGGTGGAGGGTTGTGATCTCTGTCTACCCCGACGAGAAAGAGGCGTGATTTTAAATATGTATGTTACATTATGAAGGTAAACCGAAAAATTGAGAGAATACGGTTATTGAATTTTTGTAATTTTAAACTTTGTCTAGGTGTTGTTATCAGCGTTTCTTTCAGCTTACGTTTGCTGAAGGAATGGGATATGTTTTAAAGAGCAATGTTAAATTGATCAAAGAATGTAGGGAAATTGATTTTTGGTGGATTAGTTTTATAAACTCTTTTCCCACTATACAATATAAGAAAATGAAGGCAATATTAAATGAAAAATCTGAAAATAGAACAGATTTTCAATCAAATCGCAACTTGGAAAAATAAGAGAAACAATCATCGCAATCCAAACGAAAATTATTGTCATAATATACGTTCTTCTTTATTATATTTCTACAACGCATTAGGCCTGATTAGACCTTTTCTGCCTGCAAACAAATTTCACCTTAACAAGTTGAAACCTTTATGTAGCCTCCTATATTAATCAAAAAGCTACATATAGCTTACGTTAAGATGTTTATAAATATTTAAAAAAACCGGCCAAGTGCGAGTCGTCCGACCGTCCGTCCGCGAGTTGGCGCGCCCTAAGGGTTCCGTACCTATCTATCTACCATTGTCTTGACAGACAGACGGACAGTGATCCTATAAGGGTTCCGTTTTTTTATTTTGAGGTACGGAACCCTAAAAACAGGCCAAGTGCGTTTCAGGCCACGTGCAGTGAAGGGTTCCGTAGAAGCTTTAGGAATTAATATTTTGATTTTCATCTTTAGGTATGATTTTGATTTTCATTAACGCTCCGCGAGGCGATTGCTATTCTATTTCAGTCTTTCGACTATTAGTCCGTTATATGTTGAATGTACTTACCTGAGATAGCTTTCCTTTCATTTCGTTTAATATAATGTCTTAGGTTTATGGTGAAATGAGGTCTCTTTTTTTAACCTAGAATTTAGATCAAACTCTGAAAGAAGTCAAAATAATGCATTCAATTTATCATAAGCCTAAACAAAAAAAAAATGTGCACGTTTATCTGCTTCTTCCAGTGCCTTTTTTCTTGCCTACGTCTGCTGAAAGAAATTTCCAAGCTGAAATAAGCCTGTTGTGTCTCTTAATGTATGTGCTGTTTGTAGTTTATGTGTGCAATAAACAGTTAAATAAATAAATAAAACCAGATAAAAAACCTAAGATTAAACGAGTCTAGGTTTATGATAATAATCAATGTGCAAAGACAAACAAACTGACTAGCAAATCGTGAGTTACGTTTATTTCGCTTCTGGCACTCGCCGGCCGCTGCCGCGGTACGTTCGCTTCGCTCGCTCGGCTCGTGCGTTCTGGGAAACTGAACCCATCTTAACCTAACCGATAAGAGGTCCGTTAGGTAAAGCAAACACAACCTAACCTAAGTTTGAGTTACATTCCCTTGCGACCACAAAGCACGAGCCGAGCGAGCGAAGCGAGCGTGCCAAGGCTGCGGACAGTAAGTGCCAGAAGCGGATTATTCTACGGATATTTTAAATTTTGTCATAAAACTAAACGATAAACTTTGATCAAATACCTAGATTTTTTTAGGTTTATGATGTAATGAAGCAACAATTTTGTCTTTTTCCAGTTTCAGAAGGTCCGAATAATATACTGAAAGGAACGCAGTTGATTAGGACGCACGGCACCCTATATAGAGGTCAAGATTGTTGTAAATAGAAAAATAATACATATTTCGCATTCGGACTTAGCTCAAAAGCCCTTTAACCTTCAAAAAAATTACCTATCGAGATGAAAAATAAAGTGTTCAGCATTAGATTTCAACAAGATTTAAATGAGTTTTAAATCGTAATGTGTAAATGTGGTCTTGGCTTGTGGCTAGCTTGTGTGAAACGACGAGTTGGAAAAATTGTTAGAAAAACAAGCACTATGAAGAGAAAATGCTATAAACATGAAAAAAGTAGCGAAGAACTAGAAAATTAGAAATGTGCTCACCATTTCCAGTAATAGTCCATTCTAGTAATTCAGCTGCGCACGCTTTAAGTAAATACCTCTTATTAAGAGCAGTAATTTGGACTTTTCCAAGTAGAAAGTCTAAAAACATGGATCAGGGGAGTTGGCAGGTACCAGTGGATGAAAAAATACTTGAGATAGTTTAAAATTTATTTAGTAAGTAGTGAAAACCTTGAAAAATATTACTTCTAGTCTATTACAGCTTACACACAAAATAACATTATCGCTGTTCCAAGCTCGTTGGCTCGGGAAAACATTAGAACCCTTAACTTTCCTTCAGATTCAAAATAAATTATGTTGCTGAGGTAGCAACTCTCACCTATGTTGTTGATGTAGCACCTCGTTCAAAAAACCTTAATTTTTTAACAGGCCTTTATTTCAATCAAGTGCGAGTCGGACTTGCGCGCTGAGGGTTCTGTCTGATATACCTTTAGTATTTTTGGAAGCTCCATTCCATCCATCCGTCCATTTTTAGGACTGCAAAACTAAATTTATCGGTAAAGGTTTTTTGCAGATTTCTAAAAAACTGTGTCACTTAGTAAGATCGTTTTACTTTTACTATAATATTTACTTAAACCTGTATCGAGTAGTCGCACCATAAGGGTTCCTTTTTTACCATTTTGGTTCGGAACCCGGAAAAGAAGCAAAAATATAGCTTCATATGTAATGAACGACACAGAAGAACGCTGCTGACCATGACCATCTTTTTTGTCACCATACACACCATATTTTGTCCTTCAGGTTCATTTTTAGCTATTAGTCAGAATATTAGTTACCATCATTTATTGAAAGTTTTGTATGCACGACAGCAAGTGAATGGTAAAAAAACCAGCATAAATTTAACCATCGCTACACTACAAAGGAACCCCTAAAACCCGTGGTAAGTCAAAGTGCTACTATTGACGTGCGGCCGAGTATAACTTTTCCAATTTATAACAAAAGCAGAAAATTAAAAGAAAACAAATATATAAAACAGAAATATATATATATATATATAGATCATTTAATTAAACAGAACAATCACCATTCATTATTAATAGATTTTTTGACATTTTGTGCCTTTTGTCCCTCCCTTTGAAGAGGGTAAGTCGTGTTTTTACAGCTTTAGCGGTTTCACGGTGACCACAGACGAAAAATTTAAAAGTTTTCAGTACAGCAGACGAAATAGCTATTGGAATTTTGGTAATCGATTATTAGATAAAATTATGTTTCCAAAACGTTGCATTTACACAAAGAAAAACGCTCTGTGCGCATCTACGCGTGGTTTTCTAAAATGTTTGCTCAAAACAGGTGCGTATGCACAGCGCACCGTTGTGTCAAAATTTTAGAGCAACGGGAAACGTAGTGTATTATTTTTCAATGGCAGCGGGTCATCATCGCCATCATCGGTGAATTGAGATTCTGTGGAACCTTTTTTTTACTCCACTATCTCGAAAAACTTTGCTTTAAAAGTCATTTTCGGTCGCTTGGAAAAGGTTTTTGAAATTAAAACGTGATGATGAATCCTATTCTATTAAACAAGCAACATTTGTATATATATATATATTAGTAACCGGTTTCTCGAAATCGGCTCTAACGATGTCGATGAAATTTACCATACGGGGGTTTTTGGGGGCAAAAAATCTATCTAGCTAAGTCTCATGTCTGGGAAAATTCGTTATATCTGTGTTTTTGAGCATTTTGTAAATTCCGCGTTTTAGACAGAAACTTACACCGCCATCTGTTGGCGAGTAGCATAGCTTGCTCACCCGATAATATTTTCAGGTTGAGGCGGCTATTATAGAGTGAAGCTCGGTCGCCCAGGTACTTATTATGGTATAAGGTATTTGTGCTATTTGTTTGGTTTTAGCTCGCTGTAGTGAGGTGAATAATGTTATGTTTCGCTCGGCAGCAAACATGCAGCAAAGTAATTCGTCTTTAGTGCCGTAAAATACTCACTTAGGTCTTGACTCACTCCTAGAATTATTCGCTTGGTCGACTTTCAATATGCCTCGCGCCAAATAATAACTTTGGTGACTTGTATGACAAAATCTAATTATACCTACGGCAAATTTTGCGCTTACATGGCTGAACCGATTTTAATGAAATTTGATAGAGATAGCATGAACCCTTAGACCCTGTCCAGAAAGAGCGAATTCGCCGCGATTTACTCGCGCGTGTTTCGCGCGTTCAACTGGACGCAAACAAGGCGCTCCTAGTATCTCGACTCGCGCGAGCCTAGCGCGAGCCGAGAAAATTCGCGCGATGCTTGTGGACGCAATGTATTGACACCCAGTACCTCGCCTACGCGCGTAGAAACTCGCGCGTAACAATTCGCGGCGAATTCGCCCTTTCTGGACAGGGTCTAGACAACGTGCCTCTTGACGAAAGTGAGTCTTCTTCTTATTTAAGAGCTACGCTCTTGTCGGTGGAGTAACTTCCACGCCTTCCTATCTTCTGCAACTTGTCTGACTTTCTGATACGACACGACATTAATTTTTTCCTTAATCTGGTCCATGTAGCAACGTCTTGGCCTTCCTCTACCTCTCCTTCCCTCAACCTTTCCTTCTATGATAGTTTTTAAAAATTTGTCGTGTCGTATCAGATGTCCCAACATGTTCCCTCGTCTATTTTCAATAGTATTTAATATGCTTCTTCTTTCATTAACCATGTTTAACACCTCTTCATTAGTTTTCTTTTCTGTCCAGCTGATTTTCTCCATCCTCCTCCAACACCACATCTCGAATGCTTCTAACCTTTCTCTATCTCTTTGCGTTAGGGTCCACGTTTCACAGCCGTAGAGCGCAATACTCCATATAAAGGCTTTAATCAATCGTTTCAACCTAATTTTGAAATGTTTGCTTTGAACATATGTTTTTTATTATTGAAAGCTGTCTTTGCCATAGCTATTCTTGAAGTAATCTCCGGCATGCATCTGGAATTGTCTGTGATCAGGCTACCTAAATATCTAAAGCTTTTTACTTCTTCAAGCGGACTGCCATTTAATATGATTGGTCTATTTGATGTATTATGTTTTTTCCTGGACGTTAATGTCTTCGTTTTCTTAGCGTTGAGTACATGTCATTAAATGTATGGGGTGACACATAGAGTATTTCAATTTCAATTATTTATTGCTTCCATATGGTACAATAGATGGAAAATAACAATTATACAGAACACAATATGGACCCTGGAAGGGCACTGCAATTTTTGGAATCGACATTTCAAAATACAATTATTTTTACAATAGTTACGTGGTAGCATGACAATAACCACAATAACACTTACAAAACACAATAATACAAAATAACATATTAGACAATTTTAGTAACTCTATTTCTAATACTGTCACTCAATTTTACACCAATCATACTCCTCAACGCTCTCATTTCTCCTGCATTAATTCTACTTTCAGGCAATTTTTTTTATGAAATCTTGATTCATATCTAAAATTTCAAAATTCATATTTTTTTGAAAATTATGCAAATAAATTCCAGTTGAATACATTTCTTTAATTTAATTTAACGAATATTTTATACGAAATATTCTACACGGGGCCTTAGAAGGGTACAAAATATTGTAGGTTCTTTTAATTTTCCACCATAAACAAAATACATTGTAGAATTTGCTTAATAGCCAAACCATAGATGGCATTGAACGAAATAAAAAGGCAATTTGAGTCTTCAGGTAAAATTTCATTAGGTCTATCGGCATCCCTTCACTGTTGTGGCCATAAAGTTCGTAAAAATAACAATATTTATGTTAGAGTTGTCCAAGCGCTATTTTTACTTTCGAGCGGAGCGAGAAAGGTATTGTATTCGTGAAAAAAGAAAGCTTTTCTAATTTTCTCAAAAATGTGTTCCACGAGTATATCACTTATACATCATAAGAAACAAGTCTCCCAAAAATGTCCGTCCGTCGGTCGGTCGGTCGGTCGGTCAGTCGGTCGGTCGGTCGGTCGGTCGGTCCGTCGGTCGGTCTGTCCGTCACGCTTTGGCCTAGCGGCTAAACGAATAGTCCGATTGACACCAGATTTTGAATTAAGGAGTTTTATGTAAATCCATCGAAGGCTTCTAAGTGGTTTCTTGCTGGCTCTCATTTTGAGGGTAGCTGTCATACAACGAAAATGAAAAATTGAAATGTTCTCAAAAACGGCTCATAGAATCTGGATGAAACTTTGCATGACCAAGCATCTCCATAGAAGATATCTTGCGCCACTATCAATTGATCTGTGTAATTTCATATAAGGGGTGTTCCTGTACCACAAAATCGTAAATATGTGATTTACCCAAAATTGGTTCCATTGAGTTTGTCGACGACGGAGGTTGCCTGCTAGCCTGATGCTGGCAGGCTTCTGTAAATATGTATATTTAAACTTAGACGTAAGCGAATTCCAAATTACGACATTGATTAGTTTTGGCAGTCTCTACTTGGTTTGCTTGTAAATACTGTGTTTTTACTGTTTTTAATTATATTTTATTAACCTGAGGAGCTGTCTTCTCATTTCGCAGATAACCAGCGCATAAATCGGTAATAGAGTTTATTAAAATTTTCTATAATATTAATCCTGGATTGGTGGTCTACCTGACTGGATATTATTTATGATTTTTTTGAATACGAACATCCGAAACGGCGTAGACTCGCTCTATTTGCATTATATTCTGCATGACATTCAATAAGTATTCTGTAAAGAATCTACATTGAATAAAATTATCTGAATCTGAATAAAATTTTGTACACAGGGTGTACCAAAAACTGAAATTGCTTGCTCAGTAGACCAAACTGAATAATTATCCATAAGGATCATGTGTAGGGAAATAAAAAAAATCTCCATGCAAGTATCCTACGGTAGTATCCATTGATCTGTGAAAATTCATATAAGGGTGTTCCAGTACTACCAAAAGATAGACATGTGATTTACTCGAAATCGTTTGAGGTTTGTTTGTTTTAATGTTTGACAATTTGAATTCTGAATTGATCTGTATATTTCATTCGAACATTTGTTTTGGAAAAACGTAAATAAAAGTTTGTATGTCCATACTATGTGTATGGCATTACAAATTTAGGTTTGCGGTTGATAGTTTTTCCTTGAGTATTGCGAGAAAGTAAGTGCAGTGCTGCTGTACCATTTATTTACAGCAAAAACATTTAATACAGTAAGTATATATGTGGTTTTTCATGTCTTTACAAATCAAGTCATACATAATAGGTACTAATTACCTTATAAACTAAACTAAATAAAAAATGTCACCTAGATCATCATATCTGGGTAGGGTGCCCAAAAGGCTGGCAGCGTTCCCTGTCTGGATAGCCAGACTTATCCTCTGCCCGAGGTAGCTGCCAGCCCTTTTATCACGCGACACATCAATAAGCCTCGAGGAGAGTTGTCGGAACAAGTCTCGCGCCCCAGGCCCCCAGGGACCCAGCGTCTCCACTCCGAATGGGATGAAATTTTAGTTGGAGGACAGATCGGCATACTTGCGCACTCTTAGGGCTTCAGCTTTAGATGCTGCAGAGCCTGCCGCTTTTGTTGTCAAATCTAGGTGGCAGGTGGCTACATTGTCCACACAGGTCGCATCCCACGCTATGGGCTTACCAGACCGCCATGGCATGAGCGTCATACCGTCGGGCCTCCTACCATCGTCAGGTGCAGTTCCTTGCGGCTCAAGTTTAGCCGGCACATTGACGCTGGAGAAGGCCCGACGTATAACGTCGTTCAGAGCGGCATGTCGCGGGATGCGACCCGCGCTTCTACTACAGGACAGTCCGTGATGCCCAAGTCTGTCCACGGCGAGTCCACATACACAAGTGTGGGTTTCACATATGTCTGCTCCTAGGCGCAGGCTGACGGCAAGAGAAAGGGTCATGTTATCGAGGAGGGTGCCAACATTTGAAGAAGGCAGAGCCTTGAGCCAAAAACCTGATTCTTCAGCGGAGGCTGCAAGGAGGCGTGCCCTTTCCGAAAGGCCGTCGCAGGAATTCAGCAGGTCAGCCTGCACCAACCTACATAGGGGTTCGTCCCACGCTCGTTGCAGCTTCGGGTTAGACGGGAAGTCCGTATGGGGACAAACCACCTCCCAAGCGTTTATAGCCTCAGCAAGGAATTCTGGCTCGACACTGCCAATAGAAGGTTCAGTCAGTTTATTAAAGAGACCGGCTACCCCGTGCGCTGAAGACAGAAACGCCGGTAGAGCCACCGCGGACGGTTGGCGGATACCAAGACCACCAAAACGTACCGGAAGCCACCATTTATTTTATATGTCTTAAATATGGTTTAAACATAATTAATTTTAACTATTCATCCGATTCCCGTGTGGTTCGGCAAAGAATAGTACCAACTCATGCATACCCGTGGGTGTCGTAAAACGCGACTAAGGCTGAAAGAGGATGGGCAGCAGCATCCTCCTTTGTATATTACATCTTACTTGCTGCGGTCACCTACAACCGCGGTCCATGGTGCCAGCCGTAACGCTAACAAGCGAGGTGACTATGGTACTTCCCCTCTATAACTCTGGAGGGAGCTCCCTGTCATGTAGTGGACGTTTCATGGAATGTTATGATGATTCATCAGATTTTCTATTCATGAGATTGTAGTATGTATTGGTTAGGGGAATTTCAACCTGCTACCAATATTTTATTAGATCTGGCCGTTTAAACTTCAGCAGTAGGGTCTCATACTACCCTTTAGGGTATGCAGAAGATCCAAAGAAAACATCGTTTCTCGACCAGTGATGAAATTCACAAAAAAAGGGTTTTGTAGGGCAAATCGATCTGGCTAGGTTTAATGTCTGAGGAAATCATTTTCTCCGTGTGCTCGAGGAAATATTTGCCAAAAAATTCTATAGCGCGTTTCAGAAAATAAAAATTCTGTTGGTCTAGTTAGTACAAGATAATTTTAAGCATAATAATGGCAGTACCTGTTGAGTCTATCTTTCTAAATGTATGTTTTGTTTGTATTTGTAAGAGTTCTATTACAAGTAAAATCATTATAACATCCCATGAAAAGTCCACTACAGGACAGGGAGCTCCCTCCAGAATTACAGCTTTTGCTGTAACAATGTGGAGGGGAAGTACCATGGAAGTACCATACTCACCACGTTTGTTAGCGTTACGGCTGGCACCATGAACCGCGGTTGTTGGTGACCGCAGATTGTAAGATGGTACAAAACACAAAAGGATGCTGCTGCCAATCCTCTAGTTCATCAACCCTTAGTCGCTTCTTACGATATCCACATAGTTTTTTTTGGTATAGTTCCTATAGCCTTCTAGCTAAAGAATAAAGATTTTGTACACCCGCTAATTTCCTAGCCTCATTTCCGTAGTTGGTGGGTCCCGTATCTCGACAGCAGTTAGGATTGTTATTGTTACCCTCACCACGCACTGTTTAAACTTGTTTCCGGCGACACCTCGGCTTTTAAACACCGTTGACACTAACTTTCAGGACCGAATTGTAGTTTGAATATATTTAAATAGTTAATGTAAATAAATACAGGCTTATTCTAACTGCATTACTCAGACCACTGGTCGAGAAACGAGATTTTCTTTGGTACTTCTGCGTACCAATGAGACCCTATTACCAAAGTTTAATAGGCCGTATCTTTTTAAAAATAGATAGCAGGTTGAAATTCTCCCTTTCCCGTCGGGGTAGGTAGAGTAGAGTCCACAGCCCTCCACCTGCTTGCCTCTTGTACAACGCTTTCATACACATAACAAATAATAAAAATACAAGACAAGGGATTTTTGGTTTTAGCTTTATCATCAATTACTTTAGTACGCACAAGCATCATCCATACTTACTTTTAATATTATAAATTCGAAAGTGTGTTTGTTTGTTTGTCCTTCTTTCACGTCAAAACGGAGCAACGGATTGACGTGATTTTTTGCATGGTGATAGCTGAACGACCCGAGAGTGTTATAGGCTACTTTTTACTGCGGTAAAATATCTCATTCCCATGGGAAAACACGTTTTATTATAGCCATACGTGACTTTTTTGAAATGGTTTTCCAATTCCTTGCACAAAACTGCTCATACGTGACGTGATTTTTTGCATGATGATAGTTGAAGGGCCCAAGCGTGCTTAAGGATACTTTTTACCTAGGGAAATCATCTCATTCCCATGGGAAAACACTCTTTATCATAGCCATACGACACTTCTATGGATATGGTTTTCAAACTCCTGAACGTGACTCCTCAGATCCAGGACTCCTCAGAGAGATTGACTTCATAGGTTGCTTTTTACCTCAGGTAAACATGTCATTCCCATGGGAAAACAAGTACGCCAGAAGTCACTTCTATTTGTATCGTTTTCCAACTCCATGCACAATACTGATCATACGTCTTACACTCATGACATAATTAATAAAGGTGAAAGTTAACACAATTTTTTTCCTCACTAACCAGTCGCTCACATGCATAAAATGCCAAATTCTTATACAACACAGGTCGTATGTCTGACACTCATGACATTAGTTAATAAAGGTGAAAGTTTAAAGCGGTGGGGACAGCGGTGGGGACAGGGGTGAGGACAGGTATGTTTCAATTAAGTTCGAGTTCTGTTTTTTCATAAAATCCTCGCGGACGAAGTCGCGGGTAACAGCTAGTATTTGATATACTTGATGTGCTAGATAATGGGAAAACATCAAAAGTACAAGTTGGATCTAACAAAATGTGCCACAGATTTTTTTTTGTATGTGACAAGTGAGCAAACGAGCAGGTGGGCCACCTGATGGAAAGTGGTCACTACCGCCCATGGAGCCCGCTGTCTTATTAGTGGCATAACTTGAAGATGGTGTGTCTCTGTTTCATATATTCTATGGTGTGTCTCGTAGATAAACCTATTACTGTAATATCGCGTAACATGGTACTGTATGCCGGGTACCTAAGCGCTAGTGGCAAAACAACAAGAGTGTTGGCATGTTAAGCCGTTGGTTCTCAAACGTTGCACGCTTTTTTCAAAACTAACAAAAAATAATTGACCTCAAAATGTCTTTCAAAAGTTTAGCCGCAACTTAAAATTGACCTAACTTATAGAATAGAATAAGATTTATTTGCTTCAGACATGGTTGATACGATGGTAGAATATAATACAGATGTCCTCATGTTTCGCCAGTACATTAGCATGCAAAATATAATACTAATACATTATAAATTAATTGGCAATTCAAACAAAAATATAAAATATGAATCCACAATGTCAAAATTATTTAAAATTCAAAAATTCTAAAAAAAGTTTTGTCTCTTAGCCACACAAATAACTTATTTTAAAACTTTCAAAATGGAGCAATTTGATGTCATTAGGCATTATAGATTTTCACACACATTACGTTGCACTGTCTTTGATAAAAGGTAAGTTTTGGAGCACTTCTATACACTAATTTGTCAGGGTTTCTTACATTTATAGTATGAACATCTCTGGTTTTGATAAAAAGATTAAGGTTTTGTTTTACAAACTATGGTCCGAAACATCACATTTTTTCTCATGAAAAGTAATCTTTGCATGGGGATGTTGGAAAATGTCACGTTCGACGCAAAGTGGGCCTTGTAATAGAGTTAAGACCCTTAATGGAAGAACTTTTTGCTCCACAACGCAACTTAATACAATTATCGCGATAATTTTGTTTGCGACTAATTGATTTTCGCAAAAAGACGTTTTTTGTGGTAAAAAGGTAGACAGAGGCGTTAAAACATTTCACTTTGGGTACTTTTAAAAGGTTGGATAAATGGCATTACACACCTTTCTAAATTCAATTGACTGAACTAGTTGTATTATTTTATTGTATTTTTAGTAATAGATAGATAGATAGATAGAAACTCTTTATTGCACACAAATTAAAAGTAATTGCGTAAGAAACCTTATATCTAATTGCGCGCAAAGGCGGCCTTATTGCTTAGAGCAATCTCTTCCAGGCAACCTTAGGACTGGGAATCGCTGAGATGGACAGGAGTAGTGCAGAGTTTGCTTAACTAAGTTAGACTAATTTGAAAAAAAAAAAAAATTAGTATTTTATTGTTGAAAGCTGTAATTTGTTATAGATATACCTATAGTTACGCCGAAAAAGTGTTATAATAAAACCTGAAAAAATATTTTTTTATGTTACGTAAAGTGGGGATGAAAATTTTATATTTGCTTGACTTTAATGATCGGAAAGACACAGTCAAGTGTCCCCCTGTGACTGTGTGTTACTGGAAATGTGGAAAAATTCATAGATTTATTCGTATATAGTAGATGATGAAATATGATGAAATTAAAAGGAAAACTATCACAGCTAAGAAGACTACAGGTTAAGGAAAACTGAAAACAACTGAAATATGAATAGACATCAGGCTCTGCCTTGAAGGAGTTACGGCTCTGGGCTTCGCTGGTCATTAGGACGGAAAAAGTTTATATATTGTTTTATAAGTGTAATATTTAAATATATTTACCTAGAAAACATTTACATTACAGAGATAATATCTTAAAACTCAGAATAAAAAATATTTTTTTATGAATCTTAATTTTTTTTCCAGATTAATATATGTTTGTCGTGAATAGACATTATGGCGATAGACTTAGATGGCTGTAAAGGCTTACTCTTTGATTACAATCACTCATCATCTTAGCCAACACATCGCGTCTCATCTCATTGTAGTCAGACTTGCGTATTTCTCCTGATGGTTCATATCAGCGCCACACTATGTTCTAATATCCAGCACAAGTCAGGACCCAAGTAACTTGCTCGGCTGCCGCTTGTAGACTGATCCGAAAATGGAAGCAGGGGAGGGGCGCGCAATCGCAGTCACACCACTCTGAAGTTGCCTTTCAAATAATTCTAATAAATTCTAATAATAAATTATAAAGCTCGTGAGTACAAGAACCGTACTCATGACCCGGAAGTATACCCAACATGTTTAAGTACTTCTTATTCTAATTTTGACCTATTTACAGTTAAGCACACTTCAGTGAAAAACATTAACGTTCTTTTTATAATCGGAATGAAAATCTAACCAATTAAATATAAAAAATTTCCTAGCAGGAATTCTATTGAATTCTGCTTAATTTTCTTATCTTCCGTGAGTCGTGGCGGTCGGATAGTAAATAAATAAAAACAGTATTTACGTAACAGTTGCACCGTTAGGAGCTTACGCCGTTCAGGTTCGTTAAAGCTGATCTGCTCCGAACTAACTTTTATGAACACTGAGCTTACAGGCAACTATTACACAACACTTACTATTGAATTTATAGTCACCATGAAAAACGACCACTGCTGGACAGAGAGGTCCGCCCAGAATTTCACGCATTTTCATGTATGAAAGGTTTGATGAAAGAAGAGGAAGCCAGGGAAGTATGTCATGATCGTAAGTGGAGGGCTTTGGTCTCTACCTACCCCACAGGGAAAGAGGCGTCATGTTTTGTAGTTAGATTGCGGGGATGAAACCTGCCGTAATCACCACGCTTGTTCAATAAACCGCAGTATTACAATACTACGGACATTAAGGTCACCAATTATTGCAATTTTTTCGGGTGAAATCAAATTAATTGTTTTTTATAGAATGCAAAAAAAAAACGGTGAAATTATTTGCATTTATTTAATAAAAATTGGTACTCAATTATAGGTAAAACTTTTTTTATATTTGTTGGGCTTCAACTTTAAAAGTTATTGCAGTTCAAGCATATGCACCTCAAACAAAATAAATCTAAAATGGCTGCTGTTTAGAGGGGGTCGGTCATTGACCGTACATGTGGGGTATTTGTATCGAAAAAAATTTGCGGACTAATTACACTCAAAGTGTGTACAGTCGTTCACCAGACATATTGTATAGTTGTAATATTTATTTCATTGTTTATTCTACCCAGTAATGTAAATGTTGAAAAAATATCACTCATCATCATCATTGTGAAATCCCATAAAAAGTCCACTACAGGACAGGGAACTCCCTCCAACATTCCAGCTTTTGCTGAAACAATGTGGAGGGGAAGTACCATAGTCACCACGCTTGTTAGCGTTACGTCTGGCTGTATTTTACAGGACGTCCCGTTTTTCAGCTATCATTTTGGTCGTGTCCTGTATTTTATAAAAAAAAATACAGGACCATATTTACATGGTCCCGTATTTTATTCACCGCTCGCTAGCTTGCACTCGCCGCTCGACTAAGTACGGCGGCCGGCATACGAGCAACGGAGACGGGCGGCGAGGCTAAATTCAATTTGCTACGAATTTTGTTCCTATTATTTGTAATTATGAAAATTCACAGTGATTGTAAGTTTGTCAATTTTGTTATGTAACATAACAACAATTCTTAATTTCGATATATCAATATTTTAAATCAAAATAAACATAAATATAAGACTAAATTCGTTGTCCCGTATTTTTCCTTAAATCCTGTAATTTTAGATCACACATACTGTAAAATGAGCACTCGGGGTTGGTCACCCTGGCACCATGGACCGCGAATGTTGGTGACCGCAGAATGTAAGATGATATGATACACAGAAGGATGCTGCTGCCCGTCTTCTGGTTCGTTAACCCTTAGTCGCCTCTTACGACACCCACGGGTAGAGATGAGTCGGTACTATTCTTTGCCGGCACCGCACGGGGCAATCACTGGATATATATCTGAAATTCACATACAATAGAAACGCAACAAGAGAGTCGACCAATTTTGTTACGATTCCGCTGCGAAAATAAGGAGTGACGTAAACGGGAATGACTTGAATGAGTCTATACTACTTTCACTAGAATTGTATTATTCAATCGTTACGTGTTACTATGTACATATATATTGTATAGGTAAAGCGAGGTAGGTTCTTTGTGAAACTGGAGGAGTCTTAGATAACTGTTATTATAGGAACTGAATATAACTTTGCCTAAAACAAAAGTCGTTTTTTTTTTACCTTCCGTCACAGATTAAATAATAGTATGTTACCGTACAAAATGTGCTATTAGCTGGTGCAGTTTCTGTGGGAAGTAGGTTTTTTTATTTGCACCTATCTTTCTTCTGATTTTTTTTATTTCAACTGTCTACCTATTACGGTTCTTGAGATACCTACAGCCCGCTGACAGACAGACGAATGACGGACATCGGAGGCATATTAATAGGGTCCCGGTTTTCACCCTTCGGGTAAGGAACCCTAAAAAGCATTGCGAGCCTAATAAGTGGATCTTTTCGCGTCGGAATTTCCACAGGTCTGTTGCTACACTAATAAGTGTTTATATCATCAAACTGAAGATGGAATGATCGAAACCAAGTGCCGACCTCATGTATAAATTTGAAGTGTTCGGTTTCATGGTTTTAAAATACAAAAATAATAAAAAACTTTTGGGAGTTTTCACGTGGTCGACTCATTTTGTATGGAAATTTTTTTCTTTCTTTCTTGATTTTTGCTTGTTTTCATGAGTAGAATAACTAGACTTCGGGAGTTTAACCAATGAAAATTCATGTTGTATTTCATGTTTTTGGTGTGCAATAATATTACATTAATAATAATAATATTACATTAAGATGCCAGTGCGCTGTTTTGCGGCTTCATTACGCCCTCGCTTGCAGCTCGGGCTGCATTTCCTGAGCCTCGTGTGTAATGATAATGCGCACTGCGTCTTATGACGTTTTTTTGACGTATTTGCGAGTAAAAGGAGTAAAAATAAAATTTGCTAACCTAATGTCCACGCAGCTCTACCGGAACATTTTGTAGGCTGCATATGTTGGTGTTTTTCTTTGATTTTTACAACCTCTAAACTTGTATTTCGTGTCGAATTATTTTTCACGGTTCAGGAACTACATCAAATTACAGTTTTATTTGTAGAAATCGACACTTTTCGAAATAATTACAATAAAAAACATCACAAATATTGGTAAATATGGCGCGCATTATTTCTTTTTCAGCGGGCACAGATTATACGCGTTTTCGAGAGGCACAGACTAAACTGCCAAACAGCGTATTCTTTGAAGCTTTGAATTGAATATCTTGTTACTTTAAAGCATAGATTTATATAGTCAAGATAGGGTCTTGGGAACAAGCGGTTCAAAGTTTCCCCATACAAGAAAAAATAGCGCCATCTGTGAAAAATCGCGTGAACTACGTTGTGTAGTACTTCGGTCGGTGCTAAATACACAGAACGGAAATAATATGGCGGGAAAAAACAAAACAAACTTTTTACTGTTTTTAGGTGATTTAGGACTGGTTTTTCAGTTTCATTAATTGGATTATAGTCAAAAACAATAATAAGAAATAACAATAATAATAATAAGAGTATATTGTTACTTCAACTAAGAACATTCCATTTTGTTGGTAAGTTTATTTGCATCCAATGTTGACAATATGACTGACAACGACTGACGTTTGTTGGTCCTAAACGTCAGATTTCGGACCAACGAATTGGGGACATTGTAACGTGCCGATGGGCTAGTACTTATATATAAGTAAATGCTTTAAAGACAAATTTGTTGTTGGTTAATTAATTAATATAATTATTTTCATATAATTAATATTCATTTATCAGATTTTCTCGAATAGGTACAGCTTAAATTATTAAAAATGTTTTTAACGTAATAAGCATAAAAAGTCCTTGCTCCTTGCCGAGATAAAAAAAAGTAAACAAAAATAAAACAATAGTGCGGTAATATAATGAAAAAAAGCACGCGTGTTTAATAAGCTGGATTTGGTACCTTAAAACAGTGCGAATAGAGCTGCTTTATGAGCAAATGTGTTCAAAAACATTTATGTATTGTGTTATAAAGTTTGCTACGGTATTAAATGACTCTGTAGAAAGCTAAATATTATTTCAACTACTGTTTTCGGTTACGTTACCGCCTTTTTGATGTTTAACATTATAATATGACACTTCGGTACCTTCCCATTATACCAATAAAGATTGCAATAAAGGTTCAAAAACATCTCCATTTGAAAGGTAACGATGTAAAGAAGATTTCCCAACTCCGTAAAACGTGAGTAAATCATCCCCAAATTATTGAGGTATTATGTATTGATATAGGTACAACATCGATGTCACGAGTCGTTTGCAGATAAAAAAAACCGGCCAAGTGCGAGTCGGACTCGCGCACTGAGGGTTCCGTACCACCACATAAACATAATTGTATTAGTTGAAATTTCAGTAAGTTAATGTGCTAGATTTTTTGAGTCCGACACGCGCTTGACCAAATTTTATTATTTATCGTTATTTTATAGCTTATGCACTATAAACATACCAATTTTCAAGTTTGTAAGTGTCCCCGTTTTTAAATAGAACTAAAAAAAAATTGCCTCAGCGACCATCCAACTTGACCCCTCTCTTATATGAATGTTCTTGAAACGGGAGCTCACCACAATTGGATACCATTAGTTGTGAGAAAAGTTGTAATATTTAATGATTTCAGACTTTTCCCATTATTTGTACTGTGAGACCTAGCTTCTTGCCAAATTTCATAATTTTAGGTCAACGGGAAGTACCCTGTAGGTTTTGCATTTTTGAATAAATGTATGGAGATGAGGACATAAAATGCCATATCTTTTGATTGCGTCGTTGTAAAAAATTGAAATTTTCAGATCTTGTGTGGTTCATGGATCCTAATATATGGTATTAATTTCAACCTGATACCTTTACTCGTTCGTGATATAAAGGGTCTTGACAGACAGACAGACAGACAGACAGACAGACAGACGGACAACAAAGTGATCCTATAAGGGTTCCGTTTTTTTCTTTTGAGGTACGGAACCCTAAAAACGGACAAGTGCGTGACGGACTCGAGCAACAAAAGTTCCGTACCACCGAAGTAAGTAAAAATATATTGAAAACGTAACACTTTTCTTTCCGATACACTGCCAAAACAGATTCGTCGCAAAGTGATACCATTTGGTAGGCATTTAACGATCGTGTCAAAACGAAACTGTGGTAAAACGATACTAACCCAGATAGATTTCTGTTTAAAACTACTGTAAGTACCATATTTTGTTGAGTGCAACATACACGTGACCAATTTTCTATTATTAACTATTGTTTTACTTTAGTCTGTGCACTACAATTGTTTCAAGATTGACGCTACTTACCACCAACCATCCGACAACCACTAACATTCAATATATAACCATTATTTTTGTGGTAATGAGTATTACCATTTTCACAATAGAGCTACATGAAACAAAAAGAAATTTACTGTTGAATTTTTTATCTGTATTTGTTAGTCAACTAAATAAAGTACACTTAATACTTTGTGAAACAGTCAACCATCTTAAAAATTCAAAAGAAGGTCTGACAAACAGACTGCTCTCAAGATGTACTTTACACATACAAATTACATGGTGTAAGGAACGGTGTACCGAAAACTAAAAGGGCGTGCTCAGCCAACGAAACTGAAAAACTTTTCCGAAGAAACATTTTATAGGGAAATTAAAAAAAAAATTTGACCTCTCCATACGAAATTCCAACTTCGGTCGAACAGTTAGTATGGAGAGATTTTTTTTTTATTTCCAAAAAAATGTTTCTTCGGGCGAGCACGCCCTTTCAGTTTTCGGTACACCGTTCATTACACTCTGTATAATTCTTGAGTGCAATTTATCAATACCACCCATTAATAATAGGGTTCCGTTGGCTTTTCGGTACGGAACCCTAAAGAGACTATTGAAGCACAGCACGTGTGGGTCACGGGGCCCCACGTAAGACCGTGAGCAAACCGGACAAAGCAAACTCGGGTAACGTACGACTCTTGTGCAAACGCCGGTTCGTACCACCTGCTAATAGGGATGGCAGGATAACGGGACAAAGCGGAAAGAGTTTTACACCTAGTAACAGTATAAAATTGTAAGTATTTTTAAAAATATCAATAAAAGAACCTAGAATCAACGCTGCTTGGTACCACCTGGTAATAGGCATGACAAAGCGGGAAGAGTAATGAAATAATAATGAGGAATAGAATCTAATGCAAACGTTGGTTCGTGTCACCCCAAGGGGGGTGGGATAGAGGAACAAAGAAGGTGTTTAACACTTACTAACTGTAAAAGTTACTATGAACATTATGACAAGTTACTATGACAAAACAAAACATTATGAAAAATTACTATGACAAATGTCAAAATGTAACGAACTGCGGAGTTAGAAATGATTAAAAATGTAATTGAATGCGTTTAACCTTCTATTATTATAATCATTATTTAAAACGGAGATGACTCATGGGTCGTTAAGCGGATAAAATATTGTTTTCATCTAAAAAAATGACCCTCAAAATTGCTGAAAAACTAAACATTTCAAACATTGCGTGCAATTTTAAGTTTATTTAGTAAATTTTGTATAAAAAAGATCGTAAAAGACTACAACACGACTACGATACTACGATAAGACTACGATATCATAAATATGTGATTGCATACAAAATTTATAGAATATTTTCGTTTTGACATTCAATAAAGAGTAGTTGATGTAACTAGGCTTTTTTTTATTGTCAATTTATTTATTTTCATCAGTGTATCCCACTATTTCCATTTTACTCTTGAGTTCGATCTAGTCTTGAGGACAAAGATGAGGTTGACGATGGAACAAGCTTACCCAGAAGAAACCTATTCACTCGCGACTTGAATAGATTCGGGTTATGTGAACTCGGGAACACAGTCGCATGCAGAGATTCCACTCTTTGGCCGTGCGCATAATAAAGGATGTTTTAAAGCGCTTTGTGCAATTGTGCGGAATATCAAGCAAGTATGGGTGATATCTTGCGGTGCCTCTGTGTTTCCGACGGTAGAAGGGAGATGGTGTGGCTTTCTTCATTAAAGCGCTCTAATCCGTCAAACCCTATACGGGACAATTTACTCACATCACATCACTACGTTTGTCTAAAAATGGCTGCTCAATCGAAAGTCTTGTTTACACCGCTGATAGCTAGTTCCGTTTCTAGTCTGACTTCGGACGTGTTGTTCTAGTGGAAAACTGGGGCCAAAGTTACACCGAACTTATCGGCTTTAGCCTTACAGAACTTTGGAAGAACAAAAATGATAGCATGAAGCAATAAAAATGAAGCAAAGCAAGCAGTTTGGATAAAAGTTTCTACATTCGATCCTTTAAACCGCGTGCGAGTTGGACTCGCGCACTTTAGGCCATGTTCAGATGACAAGCGCTCAACGAGCGTCTTGCTAACGTGCGTTTACATCTACATACATGTTGTTCTAGCCGTACGCGCATTTTAATAAAGCGCGCGTTGAACGCTGCGGCAACGCTCGACTGTTGTCAACGCGCGTCAACGCGCGCTATAAGATCATTGGTTTTCTATGTATCTGTTCAGTTGAGCGCGTGCTTTCGACCCGGATAAACGTATTTTTGGGGTTCATCAGTCCAGAAATCGTCCGAAATTTAATACGGCAACACCCGTTCAACGCCTGACAAGCGCGTGTCATGTGAACACAATACAAAAATTTAACGCACGTTTAACGCGCGTTGAGCGCTTGTTATCTGAACTTGCCGTAAGGGTTCCGTACCTGTCTAACATATGAAATACCAACTTTACAAGCTTTTGCTCTTTAATTTTAAAAACTTTAATAAAAAAACCGGTCAAGTGCGAGTCGGACTCGCGCGCCGAGGGTTCCGATATACCTATAGTATTTTTGGAAGCAATAAAGTCCATTTTCAGGACCGCAAAACTAAATTTGTTTGTAAAGGTTTTTTGCAGATTTCTGAAAAACTGTGCAACTTAGAAAGATCGTTTTATTTTTGCTGTAAAGTTTATATAAACTTCTGTCAACTGTAATTAATTCAGATTTTTCCTTACTCAAACTTCGGAGATAAGGGGGGGGGAATGGTATTTTTCTTGACATTTTTCATCATAACTTTAAAACTAAGAAATTTAAAAAAATACAAAAATATATTTTAAAATGTACAAGTAAAGCCCTTTCATATGATACCCCATTCGACCTAGTAGCGACAATTTGAAATTTGGCCCCCCCTATTTTGGCCCCCTTTATATTAATAATCATACTTTTTTCAAAATTTTTTCTTGTGCAATTAAGTTGGGCAACTATATTCTAAAACTATTCCAAATTTCAGGTTGATAGCATAAGTGGTTGCTGAGATATAGAGGTGTGACAGACAGACGGACAGACAGACAGAGCGGCACCATAAGGGTTCCTTTTTTTTACCATTTTGGTATCGGAACCCTAAAAAAGAACTATTTTAAAGTTGTTTTTTTTTTCAGTGTCATTTGGTAGAGCAACCACCTGAAAGGTTTGCAGACATTTACTTACCTAACACCCTGTATATGTTGTCCCATGTCTCATTTATTTTCGTTGTATCACAGTGTATAAGACACAGAGATAAATGGACAGACGACCGCAAAAATAGCACAGCCCTGTTTGGTCTATTTTTGGGTTAGTAACGAACAAATCTCCAGTAAGGGTCACTAGAGGGCTTCATTAGGGCTGTACACTTCTGTGAAATATTCGGCGTTGTTACGCGGGAGAAAAAATTATGATTGGACCCCTCATTTATTGAGCGTTTCCCATTGGCATATCCTTTTTGAATCCAAGGATAGTGTTAAGCTTCTATGGAATATTTTGGGGCGATATATCCTTAGCAATCGGTATTTTTAATGTACATGTATTAACAAAAATCTATTTCCACATGTTTGACGGAGAATCACTTGCGATGTGGCAGATTTTTTTAGGGTTCCGTAACCGAAGGATCCAAACGGAGCCCTGTTGCTATTACTCACGTGCCCATCTGTCCATCGTCTCGAATGGTTTTCACAGTTTAAGCATCCTGTTAACCCAAAGTCATACAAATTGTCAAAAAATATTTTTAAATGCTTTTAAGGCGCTTACAGCGAAAGGCGAGTGCGAAAAAAAAATATCAACCCCATCGCATGGGATATCGTTGTTTTGAGCTTGTTGAGTTATAGAGTAACACGATTTTCGCGCGCAAAGAACGGGCTTGCGCGGTTTGACGCGTTGCTCTAAGTGTTGAGTATATGTTTTAATATACTTTTAATTTAAAAAAAATTGGAAAATAAAGGAAACAAAAGCCACCAAATTCAGTTTTATTTACAAAATTTCCGATTTTTTTTTAACTTCCCATTTACCGATGAAACTTGGTGATGACCTTCATCACATGAGTTTTGAAAATGGCATCTGTAAGGCCCAGTGTTTTTGTATATCAAGTTCTTTCCGATTATGAATGTTAAGCAATGTCAATTGAGTTTTAGTCAAAATTTCTAAGGCCAGCAAAAAAACCGGTCAAGTGCGAGTCGGACTCGCGCGCCGAGGGTTCCGATATACCTTTAGTATTTTTGTAAGCAATAAAGTCCATTTTCAGGACCGCAAAATTAAATTTGATTGTAAAGGTTTTTTGCAGATTTCTAAAAAACCGTGCCACTTAGAAAAATCGTTTTATTTTTGGTGTAATATTTACATAAACTTCTATCGACTGTAATTATTTCAGATTGTTCCTTTCATAAACTTCGGAGATAATGGGGGGGGGGATGGTATTATTTTTTTACACTTTTCATCATAACTTGAAAACTAAGAGTCATACAAAAATATATTTTAGAATGTGCAAGTAAAGCCCTTTCATATGATACCCCATTCGACCTTATAACAACAATTTGAAATTTTGCTCCCTCTCTTTGGGCCCCCTTTGCATTAATAATCATAAGTTTTTTGTAGCTTAGATTCGCTTGTCCCAATAGATAAAGCACATGGTGCACTTGCCATTGACATACAATTTATGACTTTTCAGCCCTTAAAATATGCTCCCTTTACACGTTTCCTTTTTTTTAAAGGTGACTATGATGCTATAAATAAGGAAATAACTGATATAGATTGGAATGAAATCCTGTCACCTTTATCACTAGAAGACGCTGTTGCCAAGTTCTATAATATCTATGAGTCCCTTAAAGTTAAATACATACCCTCGAAATTAATAAATTTTAATCGTTATCCTACTTGGTATTCACCTGCATTAAAAAAGTCCATAAAAGAAAAACATAAGCATCTGAAAAAATATAAAATTTATGGTAACCTATCCAATAAAAATACGTTTAATTTCCTAAGGGATAGAGTAAAGTCTCTTGAAAATAACTGCTATGGCAGTTATATTGCTAGTGTTGAAAATTCAATTGAACAGAATCCTAAATATTTTTGGAAATACTATAAATCAAAGTCAAAATCGAATGGAATACCAAGTAGTTTAACTTATGGTGTTGAAATTGTAAACAGTGGTCAAAGTATATGCAATGCTTTCTCTTCGTATTTCTTGTCTAATTTCTTAACACCTGGAACCGTCCCTCCGTCAACATTAGATACAATATCTATCTCAAATACAGTGTCGGATATTTCATGTATAACCATCAATATCGAAGAAATAGTAAAGCTTTTGTCTAAGTTGGATACTACTAAATCTTCTGGACCTGACGATTTACCCGCTATATTTCTAAAAAATTGCGCTAAAACGATTTCAGTCCCTATTGCTATATTATTTAATAAGTCATTAAGAGAAGGTGTTGTTCCGGAGATCTGGAAGCGTGCTTTTGTAACTCCAATCCACAAAAAAGGTCCTAAAACGGAAGTTATAAACTATCGCCCAATTTCTAAACTTTGTATAATATCTAAAGTCCTTGAAAAAGTGGTTTATTCGCAAGTTTTTCCCGCACTGAGACAATCCTTTAGTTGCTCTCAACATGGATTTCTGAAGGGTCGCTCCACCACATCCAATCTTTTACTACTAAGTGATGATCTAACGGAAGCTATGGATAATGGTTATCAGGTCGATGTCGTTTACACAGATTACAGCAAGGCTTTCGATAGAATTCCACACAATCTGTTATTGCAAAAGCTTATGAATGTGGGTATTAGCGGCGACTTATTGAGATGGTTTTCCTCTTATATTGAAAGACGCTCACAGGCTGTTGTCGCTAATGGCTACATTTCTAGCTGGATTACTGTACCTAGTGGAGTACCACAGGGCTCCTTGCTTGGACCGTTGCTATTCTTAGTCTTTGTAAACGACATCGACAAGTGTTTTCGTTCTTCTCGTTTACTGTGTTTCGCTGATGACATGAAAATCTATTCAGTTATTTCTACCGTAAGTGATGCTGAACTGCTGCAGAGTGATCTCAATAGACTTGAAGAGTACTGTGCTTCCAATAACCTAGATCTCAATGCCTCAAAATGTAGTGTTATGACTTTTAGTCGTAAACGTAAGCTTGTATCCTATAGTTATAAGTTGAAAGGTCAAGCGCTACTAAGAGAAAGCTCAGTACGCGATTTAGGTGTCACTTATGATCCAAAACTATTATTCGATGTGCATATTAATCAAATTGTCGTCAAAGCGTCTAGATCCCTAGGTTTCATTATGCGTAGTTCAAAAGATTTCGTTCGTGCTAAAACCCTTAAAATTTTATATTGTGCTTTCGTTAGAAGTAACCTGGAATATGCGTCACAGTTGTGGAACCCTTGCTATGAAACCTACAAAACCCGGATTGAAAGGATTCAGAAAAAGTTCTTGAAATTTTTATCCTTTAAACTTAAAGATCGCTATGATTCTAAACAATACATTGGCATGTGTAAGAAACACCACCTTCTTCCGTTGGTAAATCGTCGTGAAATAGCTGATCTCGTTTTCCTTTTTAAACTTGCGTCTGGCTCTATTGATTGTCCTAATCTCCTAGCTCGTATTGGTATTAACGCTCCCAAGAGGCCATTAAGATTTCACGACCTTATTCATACATCCTTTGCCACGACCAATTACCGTCAAAATTCATTTCTTGTGCGTGCGAGTAGAAATTTCAATAAACTGTTCAGGGAATTTGACTTTGATCTTTTCAACACTAGCACCGTGTCAGCAAGACGTCAGTTGAGCAATAAGTTCTTCGAGATAACGCAGCGTTCATAGTATACCTATCTGCTTTTTTCTGATTGTTGTGTTTTGCATCGTCGTAATATTTAAAACTTAACTATATTCATTTAAGAATTATATTTTTGGATATTTTAGTTGTTCGCATCATGCATCACTAGCTCTTAATTTAGTCATACCAAAATGTTGTAATTCTATTTTCTTGTGCTAGTTATAGTATTGTATATTTTACTTTTTCAACTGTGTCAGTATGCGCACAAACAACTCTGTGCAGCTTTGTTTGCTTTTGTGATTTTTTTACTCAATTGTTAGTAGTGTAAGCCTGTAATTGGCACTCTGATGTTATTATTGTATCTATTGTTTTTTTAAATAGCTGTTGGCTTACCGAACAATAAATAAATAAATAAATAAATAAAAATATTTTCTTGTGCAATTAAGTTGGACAACCATATTCTAAAACTATTCCAAATTTCAAGTTGATCGCATAAGTGGTTGCTGAGATATACAGGTGTGACAGACGGACGTACGTACGGACAGACAGACAGGGTCGCACCATAAGGGTTCCTTTTTTTACCATTTTGGTATCGGAACCCTAAAAACACAGCGAACGATAGTGACATAAAGACATGCATCGCTGCCATTGGACGGTTTTTACGGGCTCAGCAGACGAGAGCGAGGCTGACACGGGCAGTCACGGACTTTGTCCGCCAGTGTGGCCGGTACTGCGAAAATTATAGTTTTTATCAGAATAAAATTCAAACATCATTTTTCCTTGATGAATTACTTGCCTTAACCGTATGTCGACGCCTACACTTTAAATAATAATGAATGAATTTCTAAATGTAGGCCACGGACATGTTTTTGTTAACATTCAATCGTTTTTGTTGACATTTAAAGCTGATTTCATATACTTTCTTTGTATGTTGTTTGTATCTTTGCAAATTCAATGCGTCATAGTTACACCTACTAAAGATGCCCACGTAGCAATTATAGCAATTAATTAAAATATTTTTATAAAAAATCTTGGAGGCTTTACTTTCTTCGAATTTTTTTTCTTTTTCATTATATTGGTAACCATCAGATAATGTTTGCAAATTTATTTTTAAACTTTTAATTATTATTGGAACGTAATAAAGATATCAGATTTTTAATGTCAGACAAGAAGAATTATCTATTAAAAAAACCGTTCAAGTGCGAGTCGGAATCGCGCGCCGAGGGTTCCGATATACCTGTGATATTATTAGAAGCAATAAAGTCCATTTTTAGGACCGCAAAACTAAATTTGTTTGTAAAGGTTTTTTGCAGATTTCTTCAAAACTGTGCAACGTAGAAAGATCGTTTTATTTTTGCTGTAATATTTACATAAACTTCTAACGACTGTAATTAATTCAGGTTTCTCCTTTCACAAACTTCGGAGATAAGGGGGGGAATGGTATTTTTTTTGTCATTTTTCATCATAACTTGTGTGGCAAAAATTACAAAAATAAACTTATGAATTTACAAGTAAAGCCCTTTCATTTGATACCCCACTCGAGCTAGTAACGACAATTTGAAATTTTGCTCCCCCTATTTGGGCCCCCTTTACTTTAATAATAATACTTATATATTTATATTTTTTATTTTTTTGTCCAGCAGTGGACGTCTTTCGGCTGATATGATGATGATGATGATATATTTTTTCATTCTTTCATGTTCAATTAAGTTGGGCAACCATATTTTATAACTATTCCAAATTAAAGTAAAATAATTATATAAAAAAAAATGTGCAAGTGAAAAAGTGTAGATGTAAGCGTAAGTATTTGTGTGTGCAAATGTGTGTTTGTGAGTATGTGTACATGTTTGTGCTTGTGTGCAAGGGTGTGTGCTGTGTTTTGACTAAGAGAGTTTTTTGTATGGGTATGAGTGTGATTATATAATTGTTTATTAATTATAATCACACACACACATTCGCACAAAGCGCTTCCGCACATTCGCACAAAGCGCTTCCGCATATTCGCACAAATCGCTTCCGCACATTCGCACAAAGCGCTTTGAAACATGTTTTATAATGCGCACGGCTAAAGAGTGGAATTCTCTGCCTGCGTCTGTGTTCCCGAGTTCATATAACCCGAATCTATTCAAGTCGCGAGTGAATAGGCTTCTTCTGGCCAAGCTCGTTCATCAGATCGAGGTCAAGAGTTAGCCGATAGACGATAAAAAATAAATGAAAAATAATCGTATTCCTGTGAATGTTACTTAGCTACTATTTTTTAGAAGGCTTTCATTTCATTTTCATTCATTCATTTGGCACGGGTTCTGTTAAGAATACAGTGGATTAATCAATCTGAATCTAACAAGGTAACTGAAAAACTAGCATGCGTAGCCAATTTTCAGTTGTTGTTAGTTTAGTATTCAAATAATTCAACCGTGAACTAGTCGAACTGGGAACGTATTGACCCAAAAACTCGTTAGTTACTGAAATACTGTCACGAGACGATAGTTTTTCAGACGGAATTTGTTTTGATGTTTTAGCACTACTATCTACTGATGTAGTCATTAATGAGCCATGTCAGAGGCCTGTGACAGCTCAACAACTCTGATACTAGGGTTTGTGAGGTCGATCATCGACCTCCGACTATTCCGACTGTAATAGATTATTACACACGTCGTTAAAGCAACTATTGTTGTAAATAAATGTTGTCTGATTTTTAAAATCCTTCGCATAATTTTACTTTCAGAATGAGAATAGCCGTAACGAAAAAGTAGAAACCTGCGTAAAGATAGGTAGGTAGAAGATAGACGTCTGTAAGTGGATTTTATACCTGTTTCTACATCAAATTACATTGAAGTGTGATTCAGATTCATTCACTTATTGAACTGTGATCGCTCACGTTTATATAAGATGACTTTTAATTCGTTCTTGATAGCAAAAGGTATGCATGTACCCATGATACTGAACAACTTTTCCCAAGACACATAGGTCAAAATACAAAAATACCAAATTTACCCTCACATACTAAATGCGCTATCAGCTGATGCAGTTTGTATGGGAGGTCAAAACTTTATTTTCGTATTTCGACCTATGTTCCTTGGGGAAAGTTGTTCTGTATCATGAGTACATTCATACCTTTTTCTATCAAGAACTAATTAAGGCAATATGTAAGTTTTTTTGGGTATTCTAAAGAGAAATATCTTTATATTAATATACCAATATCTTGCCGTGATTTTCAGGTATGTATTTATTGACCATTAAAGTGAGGGCATCACCAAGACCAAAACATGATTAGTGAAAATCGACTCGACAAAATAAAAATCCAAAGTTGCCTCTTCAATTTTCATTTATTCCTCTTTTTGTGGAATCGGAGGTATTTTAAGTAGTGAAATTAAGTATACAGAATGGTATTTGTAGTTGCTAGTGTTTGCCCAACCTAAAATTTTATTTTATTACTTAGTTTTTACAAAAAGTCGATATTTTATATCAGGCGCTTACGACATTTAGTTTTGGTAACACGCACAGTATATCTGTCGCAATCGAATGCGTTGCGGATTGCGCACTTTATCCCTTTCTTTCAAGCGAAAAGACTGCGCGCACTGTCAAATATCTATCTTTTCCCATAGCCTCTTAAAAGTCACCCTGTATATTCGATCCTAAACAGAACTGCAGTGGCCAATACCTGGAAGTTGCTAAATCGTCTGCGAACTCAGGTCGGCCGCTACAGAGCAAACAATGTGAGATGGGGCTTCACAGACCAGTTGCTAAAGCACTATGAATTTGGAGATCCGTCTCAAAACAAGGCGCATCTGGTCTCTTGTCCACCGTGCCAGTCTACGTGCACTAACGAGGTTCTGTGTGAGGCATCAGATAATGCCAAAGCAGTTGTATTTGTAAGGCGAATATTTAGTTGGTGTTTGATCATTGACACGAAGAAGAAGATCCTCAATGCGTTTATATTATAGGTTAATATAATATATGAAGTATAATAATATAACTACTCTAATATTAGGAACTTACTCACGACGACCAATGAACGACGTATTGAAATAGAACTATTTTGTAAACTGAAGATGATGGAAGTTTTGTAAATTAACCAATTTTCCGGAAGTTATCTGTGCGTTTGCATCGGCTACTTTTTGTATTCTGTAAAAAAGCTCACTTAAAAGGAAACAGTTTCGTTATCGTCATGGCTGAGTAGCACCATCTAAATATACGATAGCCAAATAATGGCACCTTTCTCACTCCAATCTCCATACTATTCGCGAGAGTAAGATTAACACATTATGTTGTTACTGTTAAAATTTGATGGTGCAACTCAGCCTTTGGTCGTGCTCAATGTAGCGCGTTCAGAATAAGTTTGGTTCAGACGTTTATTTTCTGCGCATGGGTGGTAGGCGGAGAGCCGATTCATGAACGATTCGCTCGCCTCCCCACATTTTTTTATTTCTGCGCATTAACGGTCACAACCAGAGTTATTTTGTACGCCGTATACCCGTATGAATGACCGTCAGTGGATAATAAACTATCTTTTTAAAAATTTGGAAAATTCTCACGGGATTCGGTTATTCTTTGAACATGAGCCTAGTTACGGGATGAAAGAAATTCTCAATTTTTTTTAACATGTAGAGGCTTTAGTAAAGCTGAGAACTTTAAAAAAGAGCTTTTTTAATATGTGAAATATTTAATGAATTATTAAGATAAAATACAAGTATATCAATTATTTGAAATTAGGCTAATCACTATTCAATAATTAATCACTATTTCTGTCCTGTGGTGTGCAATAAAGTATATTTGTATTGTATTGTATTGTATTGTATTGTATTGTATTGTATTGTATTGTATTGTATTGTATTGTATTGTATTGTATTGTATTGTATTGTATTGTATTGTATTGTATTGTATGGTATTGTATGGTATTGTATGGTATTGTATGGTATTGTATTGTATTGTATTGTATTGTATGTATTGTATTGTATTGTATTGTATTGTATTGTATTGTATTGTATTGTATTGTATTGGATTGTATTGTATTGTATTGTATTGTATTGTATTGTATTGTATTGTATTGTATTGTATTGTATTGTATTGTATTGTATTGTATTGTATTGTATTGTATTGTATTGTATTGTATTGTATTGTATTGTATTGTATTGTATTGTATTGTATTGTATTGTATTTTGGGCCGATGGAAAAATATAGGTTGATAGCTGCAGCGGCAGCACGATTCCCTCGATAAAAGTCATAGTGTCATGATAGCTTCCCAAGAAACGTCCACTACAGGACAGGGAGCTCCCTTCAGAATTTCAGCAAAAACACGCGGAGGGTAAACGTATCATAGTCCCCACGCATGACAGCGTTGCGACTGGCACCATGGACTGCGGTTGTTAGTGAGCGCAGTAATAAAGATGGTACGATACAGAGAAGGACGCTGCTGCCTATCCACCAGTTAACAATCCCTTAGTCGCCTCCTACGACACCCACAAGTAGAGATGGGTTGGTACTATTATTTTCCGGTACTACACGATCCCTTATAATTCGATCTACTACTTATTCTTTTTTATCTATCATAAAAAAGTTTCGCAAAAACATATAGGGTGACCTTTAATTAGTTCTTGATAGCAAAAGGTATGCATGTACTCATGATACTGAACAACTTTTCCTAAGGAACATAGGTCGGAATACGAAAAACCAAATTTGACCTCCCATATAAAATGCGCTATCAGCTGATGCAGTTTCTATGGGAGGTCAAAACTCGATTTTTATATTTCGACCTATGTTCCTTGGGGAAAGTTATTCAGTATCATGAGTACTTTCATACCTTTTTCTATCAAGAACTAATTAAAAGTCACCCTATATTTCGATAATTTTTAGGGTTCCGTACCTCAAAAGAAAAAAACGGAACCCTTATAGGATCACTTTGTTGTCCGTCTGTCTGTCTGTCTGTCTGTCTGTCTGTCTGTCTGTCTGTCTGTCAAGACCCTTTATCTCACGAACGGGTAGAGGTATCAGGTTGAAATTAATACCATATATTAGGATCCATGAACCACACAAGATCTGAAAATTTCAATTTTTTACAACGACGCAATCAAAAGATATGGCATTTTATGTCCTCATCTCCATACATTTATTCAAAAATGAAAAACCTACAGGGTACTTCCCGTTGACCTAAAATTATGAAATTCGGCAAGAAGCTAGGTCTCACAGTACAAATAATGGGAAAAGTCTGAAATCATTAAATATTACAACTTTTCTCACAACTAATGGTAACCAATTGTGGTGAGCTCCCGTTTCAAGAACATTCATATAAGAGAGGGGTCAAGTTGGATGGTTGCTGAGGCGATTTTTGTTTTAGTTCTATTTAAAAACGGGAACACTTACAAACTTGAAAATTGGTATGTTTATAGGGCATAGGCTATAAAATAACAACAAATAATAAAATTTGGTCAAGCGCGTATCGGACTCAAAAAATCTAGCACATTAATTTTTCTCTCAAGCCGTGCAGTCTAAAACCTCCTTGGTTCTGTTATTTAGAGGTAAATATTTTGTTCCAGGCGGGTGCTCTGCGTTTGGCCACTCTTGTTTTGGTGGACATGGAAAACGATCTGATTCTTCAGCTATTGATGTAAGTAAAAATTTAAAAATCGTTTAGATGCCTATATATTTATCATCATCACTACATTCCACAAAACGTCATCGACATCGAATTGCAGTCAAGAAAATATCAACTTTGTACTGTTCTTTAACCGTTGGAGCAAGAAGGTTATTTTTTATTAGATATTTTATGAGTTGTTCAGCCCTTGAAATTGGAAAATTATTCATCATTTTGAACTTTACAAACTGCATTACCTGACAGCACATTTCGTGCGATAGGTATTTTTTTTTGTATTGTGACCTATGTTTCTTGGAAAAGTTGTTAATTGCGATACGCATTCTTTGCTTGATAGTCCCTAGGTCACTTTTTACCTACGGCTAGAACCTAAGCACGGTAGTACAAGAGCTTCATGGGTCCTACCTAAATCAACTGTTCTTTCAATAATGTTACTCGAACCATAAAATTTAACAACTTTCCCTGTGTAACATAGTAAATACGAAAAAAAAAACATCCCATAGAAACTGCATCAGCTTAGAGCGCACTGTATATTCTAAAATTTTGTTGTCATAAAAACTTTTTAACAAAAAAATTGAACCGCCAAAAAAACTAAAAAGCAAGACATAATAAAACTTTTTTATTTAACCTTAATAACAAAGTTCTTAAACTAATGTAAGTATACTCGAGTATTTTTGAGTCGACGTCGCCGCCGTGCATCACGCTTTACGTAATTAATTAATTTGCTTGTTTGGCGTCGACTCAAAATTACTAGAGTATACTTACATTAGTTTAAAAACGTTATCAAGGTTAACATAAAAAAATATATATATATATACTAGCTGTTGCCCGCGGCTTCGCTCGCGTGGGTTTCGTATTTATGTTGTTACCGGTTTTCTAAGCAATGAGATATTTTCCCGTCATTTCGGGGTAATTTTAAACTAAGGAAAAACAGGACTAACCCTGCACAAATCAATTAGTATAATTCAAGATCCAGCTGAATTTTCTATAATATACAGACGTTACTCATAAATTACTCAGAACAGAGGAACTTAGCAGCATTATCCTAACAAATGTAAAGAGAGAGATGAGAGACACCTTTATGTAATATTTCAAAACAGAGCCAATGCGCAGAAGTAATTGAGAAAAACTAAAACCCTCTACCTCTCTCTCCCTCTCCCCCCTTCCTCTCCCCCTCCCCCTCCCTCTGTCTCACCCCCGCCCCCTCCTCCCTCTCCCCCTCCCTCTCCCCCTCTCTCTCCCTCTCCCCCTCCTTCTCTCCCTCTCCCTCTACCTGTACCTCTACGTCACTACCTCTCTATCTCTCCACCTCTCCACCTCGCCACCTCGCCACCTCGCCACCTCGCCACCTCGCCACCTCGCCACCTCGCCACCTCGCCACCTCGCCACCTCGCCACCTCGCCACCTCGCCACCTCGCCACCTCGCCACCTCGCCACCTCGCCACCTCGCCACCTCGCCACCTCGCCACCTCGCCACCTCGCCACCTCGCCACCTCGCCACCTCGCCACCTCGCCACCTCGCCACCTCGCCACCTCGCCACCTCTCCACCTCTCCACCTCTCCACCTCTCCACCTCTCCACCTCTCCACCTCTCCACCTCTCCACCTCTCCACCTCTCCACCTCTCCACCTCTCCACCTCTCCACCTCTCCACCTCTCCACCTCTCCACCTCTCCACCTCTCCACCTCTCCACCTCTCCACCTCTCCACCTCTCCACCTCTCCACCTCTCCACCTCTCCACCTCTCCACCTCTCCACCTCTCCACCTCTCCACCTCTCCACCTCTCCACCTCTCCACCTCTCCACCTCTCCACCTCTCCACCTCTCCACCTCTCCACCTCTCTACCTCTCTCCATCTCTACCTCTCTACCTCTACCTTTCCCTATCCCTGCCCCTATCCCTACCCCTAACGCCAATGTAACCGCTATCCCTAACATAAAAACGACACCCATACCAGGCCACTCAGAAAGTATTGCGAAAAATAGTTTTTATATATGGGAGACTGGCCGGTCAGAATCTTTTTCGAAAATATGATTACTTGTAAGTAAAAATATGTGTGTTCCATTTTCAAAATTTCCCTCCACATTTTTTGCGAGCCAATTCAAAGTATCGTGTCTTACTGAAAAATGGATCTGCGCCGGGAACATTTTAGAGCTATGATTTTTTACGATTTCAAGTGTCGCCTGAAACCGGATGAATCGTTCGATAGACTTCAAATGGCATTTATGGATGAAGGCCCCTCCAAGGCAACCGTGTATCGTTGGTATAACGAATTTAGGCGCGGTCGACCAACCTTGGGGGATGAAGAAAGAAGCGGTCGCCCTTTGACGGCTATTACGGAAGAAAACGTGCTAGCAGTGAAAAATTTAATCCAAGATAATAGGCGAATTACATATCAGGAGATTCAGCACATATTAAAGATTGGATCGGGAAGCGTTCACGAGATTCTACACGGGCATCTTCGCGTGAGGAGGATAGTATCGCGCTGGGTGCCGCACTACCTCACCGACGCTCAGAAGCAGGCCCGGGTGGAATGGTGCCGTGATATGCTGAACAAATTTGAAGCAGGCTCGTCTCGGCGTGTTTACGACATCGTAACAGGTGATGAGTCCTGGATTTATCAATACGATCCAGAAACCAAGCGCCAGTCGACAGTTTGGGTGTTTCAAAATGAACCAACGCCTACCAAAGTGAAGCGATCTCGAAGCGGGGGGAAGATTTTGATCGCCAGCTTTTTTAATTTGACTGGCCACTTGGCCTCAATTCCCTTACGAGATCAAAGAAGCATCAACGCCGAATGGTATACTACCAAATGTTTACCAGAAGTTTTTTCTGTTGTGAGCAACAAGCGACCAAACACAGGGCTCCGCGGACTACTGCTCCACCACGACAATGCGCCTGCACACACCGCGCTCAAAACGAGGGACTTCCTGGACAGCACACCAGTCAAACTCCTGGGTCACCCTCCTTACAGCCCTGATCTAGCACTGTGTGACTTCTTTTTATTTCCAAAAATAAAAAATCAGCTCAAGGGGATACAATTTTCGTCGCCGGAAGATGCGCTGGCTGCGTTCGAGCAGGCTGTAAACGAGGTGTCTACGGCGGACTGGAAAAAGTGTTTTGAAAACTGGTTCAGACGCATGAATCTTTGTATAGAGGCTGGTGGAGAGTACTTTGAAAAGATTTAATAAAAATATATGTACCTGTAGAACAATTTTTTTTAGTGTCGCAAATATTTCTGAGTGTCCCACGTATTTATTTTTAGACATTTCAAACCTATCGCACCCCAACCCCATCCCCAGGGGATGATGGTATTTCACGTCCACCACGTTGGATTTTAAAGTTGTAGTTTTCGTAATCAGCGACCCGATAAACCATACAATCGACATCCATTTTGATTTCTAGACATTTCAAACCTATCGCACCCCAACTCCATCCCCAGGGGGATGGTGGTATTTAACGTCCACCACGTTGGATTTCAAAATTGTTGTAGTTTTCGTAATCAGCGGCCCGATAAACCATACAAACGATACCCATATTGGTTTTAGACTTTTTCACCCCATTTTTAGGGGTTGAATTTGGGGTGGAATTTCAATAGCTGTGATGAACGTTGCATAGAATTACATCATTAATGCCTAAATAATAAATTATGTGGATTTTACTCTAAAAATAAAGAATTTTCAACTTCATCCCCCTTTTCACCCTTAAGGGTGTCGAATTTTCATAAACACTGAGACACGTAAATATTAATTTTTAGTCATCAGCCTAAATACAAATTTAAAGAAGCTAACTTCAAAACTGACGGACTTTCATACAAACTTGCATCCCCTATTTTACCCCCTTAGGGGTGGAATTTTGTAAAACCCTTTCTTAGGAACCTACATGCCAAATTTGTAATCTCTAGACCCAGCCGTTTGGGCTGTGCGTTGATATGTCAGTCAGTCAGTCAGTCACCTTCTTCTTTTATATATTTCCGTTTTTTTTCGTCGGTTAAAAATCAAACGTCATTATTTTTCTTTCTTATTTCGACCTATGTTTCTTTATTCTATGGTCCAAGTAACATACTCAAAGACTCGTGGTTAATGAGTTTGCACCCAAATATTGGGTTTAGATAATATGGTTTCGAAATGAACTTATTTTTTATAATCCAATTGGAGAGAAACGAACTCTTTTTCACGAGTTACGTAACATTCATAATTTATTAATTATTTTATTTATTTATTTCATAAAAAAATTTCATAGCATCACAGTTACCCAAAGCACTAGTAAACTTAATTAAATTACAAGCTACAATGTTCAACAAAAAGTATTTATTTATTTCGTATTTATGAAAAATTATCAGCAAACAGATCCAGCCTGCTTAGCACGCTCCCCGAGAGAAAATATATCTCGGAGAAATGTCACTTTAATTGGGGAATTATGTCATCTAATCTATCACTTCCAAGCGCGAAGAAATGTCATTGGAGGAAAATGTTTAGCAAATTTACAAATTACGTTTTTGATATTTTAGACAGAGATAGCTTTATACACCAATACATGTAGCCATCCTTGTCTTTAAAAAAAAAACGTGATCTTGCTTAAAGTCTTTAATCTATGGGCCTAGATAAACTGACAACTGGAGCGTGCTAATTCGGCAGCTCTGGTGACATTTCCAGAAGCGCGTTTAATAAATAATGAGTGGCGACAAGTGGTGAGTGCCTATGTGCCGCTGTACGTGTCGTCTCCTCGACCAGAAGCCGGTGTGTGTATAATACTACTGGTAATTAATACTCTAAGGTATAATACCTTTCATTGTAAATTTACCTGTTCCATAAAGATATTCAATCTCTCAAATACGTTACTTACCTACCGATGTAAATATTTTTATAACGACGACGCAATTTTTTATCGTCCATAAAATCTGTATGTAGTAAATATCATTTTGTTTCAATTTCTTTTAGTATTTTGCAATAATCGTAAATCTTTTTCAGATAGGTTTTTTTTTTCATACGGAGATTTTTAATGAGAATCTTATTTTGAGTGTTCTAAAATGAACGTCCTGAATTTAATGTTTTTAAATCTCTGTAATTTAATATAAAATCCAGGCTTTTAAGCTTTTCAAATAAATTTATGAAACAGTTAAATATAAATATAACAAAAATATTTATTAGTGCTATAGGTATTCAATAACATGATTAGACAAAGTTGGTTTAATAGAAAAAAAATCGTGATGTTACCCCTTTTCGAGACATTTTATAATATATTTTTTTAATACGTTATTTGGTAGTTTGATTCATTCAATCACATCTGATTGGAGTAGAGTAGGTTCTTATTTAGATTTCATTTATACTTTTCATAATAATAGTAATAACGAAAAAACATTGAAAATGTGCAAAAATATGGTTATTTTTCGTACTCTATACACGTGAAGAAAAAGATAGAGAGATAATTTTTGGGACAACCTCGCCTTAAGTGCGAAAAACGGCCACTTTTAGCAGTTTTTCTATCTGTAACTAAAGTTAACTATACTTTTCAGGATTGATAGGTTCTAAATAAACTAGGGTACTGTACAGATCTGAAGTCCCTTCATATAGGATCCTCAAATCAGATACGTGAAAGTTTTGGCCAAGGTTGATCGTCTAGAATAATATCCTTTAAGAATATTATATTTTTCCTGAATCCTACGTCATTCCGTTTTATATATTTATAATATCCTGTAATTTACAGATTCTGCTCGGTGGAGAGTGGCAATAGAAGAATGAAAAAGAAACACACTTGTTATTTTAATACTTATATTAGAATATAAACCTAATCTTTACATGTCTAATTTGTGTTATTTATTTTATATTGGATCACTATTTATTTATATTTAGTCTCATATTGACGGGAGTAGTTCATCTGAATTCATGTAGTTTCATCAATTTAGGAAAGGTTTCATCTCATTTACAATGCAATGTTAGAGCCGATAAGTTTCTGAAAAGAAACCTATGTTAATATAAACGAAGTAATAAAAATAATGTGGGGACAATCCCCAGGTTTGGGGCACCGCCATCGCCCCAAGCAGCTCGTCCTAGGCCTCCTCTACCCTAAGTCCTAGGTCCGAGGCATATCATCACCCAGCTCACGATGACATGACGCTAAACTACCCTAACAATCCAACTGGATCGTCAGGATTCTGATCATCCTCGCGGAGCTGGAAATCCCACCGAAAACTTAAACTACAGTAAAGACTAGGGTTAATGTATGTGGAGAGCGGAACTAACTAACCACAGTACAACCCAGACGGTGATGATGTCTCCCCCCGGTATGTTCATGCCCCGCGTCAAACCCGACTTCCACGTGGCCCACCTTTAAGGGACGATCACTGACTCATCCAGGGTTCACAGGGTATTGACTATTTCTTTTAGTCACCCATACCAGAGCTGGTCACCGAGCCCGCCAGGCACACGAAGCATACGGTCTTCCTTTAGGAAAACAGGGCACTCTCCATCATGAGCTATAAGAGCTCTTCCTGTAATCCCTCCGGGCAGACAATGACCGACATCATCGAATCCCTTAGTTTGTTTTGAAGTAAGTTAAACTGAAAATAATTAGCCAGCTCCACACGTCCAAGTGTGAAGTCTGTACTAGATACGGGTATAGTATTATTGCTTGCATGGCCAGCCTAGATCAATAACGGTTTTATAACGAGAGACATAAAGAGTTTGAAGGGCAATCTCCCTCCCCCCAGTCACTGCGTGACTTTATTGCACCAACAAGGTCTCCGTATATCCTTCATAGCTCTCACTTGTGATGCGTAGCTAAATCTCTTTTCCGTTACCAACCCACGCAGGACAAGGATTATGTAGAGTAACCCCAGTCTAAACACTCATTTAAATAAAATGAATTGCATCTAAACTATAATGGGATTACCCAGCATATTTCGAAGAAGAACATATAAGAAGTAAGTATAACAAAAGATTACTGAAGGTAATCCTTAAATAAGAGTGAAGAATGATGACCAGAACCGAGAAGATACGGGATAGTAGTATCTAAGCTAGGTTGGGCCAAACATTTATGATTTAAGATCTTAAGGGAAAATCAAAAGCATCGAGTATTCAAAACCAAGAACACTGGGAGAATTTAGCGTAAACAACACTAGCTAAAACTCGATGTTCTTTAAAAGAGGACTCAAAAGAAGTATAAAAATGGGGTTATTGTATATACTTAAATATTCGGAATTTATCTACAATGAAAAGAAACTAAACATTATAATTTCTGTTCCATTATTGTTTTCAAGAATCTATTTAGTAATGTTAAAGGTGGTTTCACACTGAGTCAAAGTTTAATTTTAAGTATGATAATTTATGACAAGTTTTATTAAGGGAAAATTAAAACTTAGAATCTTATAAAGTTTAGATTCCTGTATGATTCAATGAAGATTAAATAGACTAGTTAACTACTTTAGGATGACACACATAAAGTTCAGAGGTCCCCCAAGGTCAGAGTGTCGTACAGCCGTCGCAGCCTTGCGGGCGAACGTCGTCAACACACTTTACAAGAAGCAACCCACGAACGAACGTAATGTCTCCATCAAGAATATTCTTCCTATTGATTCAGGACAATTCTAATTTATTCCTTATAAACAATTTAATGTCATTAGACTAAACTAGAATGTCCCTACACAAAAGAGGAAGGTATTAATTTATCTAACTACTCTACATTTGGTAATCTAACGCTAAGATCAGGAGGTCCTCCCGCGGTATATGCCACTCAAACGACGCATCCAATAATGGGCGAGCGTTGTCAGCACATAACACAAGAAACACTATTTCCAAAATCCAACGTTAAAACACCTTGCTAATATCCTTCCATTTGTATTGGAGTAACTCCAATTCATCCCACACATACAGAAGAGGGAAATCAGGATGAATCAGCGAAACCTCACACAAATAGAAAGAGAAGAACTTTAGTATCAGACCCTTTTAGGCTTGAGGGCTCCGGCCCAAGAATGATTAAAATAAATAAATCCGAAGGTTGATATTATCCGATAGACTTAGACAGATACTCCAGTGACACGCGACATACATTAGCCACAACCAATATAGAGGACATCGGGGACACATGTCACGAGGGCATCCATCCATGCTTGGTTGAACTAAATAAACCTGAGAGCAGGCATTTCTTATCTCAAAATCTGGGACTCCTATAGTATGAAAGTAAAAGGAAAGATAAGCACCTCCTATGAGCTTGAGTACAGAGATGTAGCAATGCTCTCAGCATGTTCCAATTTTGGGAAATTGAGGCAGAAGATTCAAAATCACTATCAAAGCAATTTATTATTACTTGAAATATTATTATTTATAATATTCACTCTACTTAAACTTACCCTTTATTTCACAATAAAATATCACAATCTATATCCAAGTTTTAGTTTTCAGATATATTATTTTAAGATTTTGAATTGACGTTCTAATTCTTTTGATCTGACGGAATATTTTTCTTAAATTTTATCATATGAAGACATTAGTATATTAAAAACTGGAATTTTGATTTAGGGCCAAAGATTTTATATTATTTTCTAAAAAGGGTAATTATTTAATGTATTAATATTTTCTTCCATTTTGATTTTGGGTTTTGATTTATTTTTTGTTAAAGAGTTTAAAAAAAATTATAAAGATTTCAAAATAGCGTCTAGCTTTGAGTAAAACTAAATCAAAAATGATTTATTTGTTGACTATTTGACAATAATGTCAAATAGACAATTCTACCTAAAAAAAGTATAAAAATATACATCGTTTAAAGTCTCCTTGAATTGATGATAATAATATACATCGTCCAAAGTCTGTTTGAAATGTTGTCAAAATATACAACATCTAAAGCCACCCCTAATCGATGACAACATATATACATCAGAGTCCAGTTTCCATGATTTCACCAAGGACTATTTTAATCAATTTCTCTGTAAAGGAAAGAATTAAACACAATGAAATTTACATTACCTTTACAATCCAAGCAATACCTTTTTTTAGCCTTCACGATTTATCATTTGTGGTTTGCTTTTCCATGTCTATAATGTTCCTTGTAATTCCTGTACCTGTTTAGAAATAGAACATTATCCTGCCTAGCTATACGCGAACAAAGACACTTGTAGAACTAGTTTATACTTAAATATGGGAAAAGAAAATCTTTATTACTATCTACAAATAACGACTCAGATTAGAAACACAGTATGTTATAATTTCCGCAGAGTTATTAATGTTTACAAACGAAAATCATTAAGTGGGAATATCAATTTACTTAAAATATCACACAGTACAAGCCTCTTATGACCTCGCAGGTAGATCTGTAAAGCTGCAAATATTCTCCAATCAACTCTTCCTCTTTTGACATTGAAATCTGATTTTCTCAACGTTATTTAGCTCACATAACCTGGAAGAAACTATAAATTTCATTAAGTCACATTTCACCTTAACTCAAATACACACAACAACTTTGAACCGAAAATAAATAAAAGATGGAAAACCACAAAATTGAATACTTACATAACATTAGTTTCACTCCACTTATTCTTTACACTTTGGAATCAAACCCTGAATGTTAGCGTCTTGAAATTATACGCAAATAAACCTTCCTATACTATATCCTACACGAAGCAATCCCTATCTTTATCTCAATTGAAGGAATCCACAATCCAGGATCATAGCCTCCTTCAAAAGATTCGTCTCATCAGCTGTAAGAATTCTATCTTTCGCGAGCTACAAAAATAAAAAAAAAAAATATAACTCACAGAAATCCAGCTTACTATCGATTCTGTTCTTTCACAGACGTCTCAAAGTAACAACAAGGATATTTGGAGCGTTTACCGATTCCCTTCTTCCATTTTCCTCCGTTTTTTCCCAATTTTCCTTGTTTGACGGCCCAAAATCTCTCTCACCTGAAACCTTTAAAAAAAACGTTAAAATTCTATTTCAGCTTCATTGCCCTCACTATTCAACAAAACCTGATTCATAGTTTTCTTCTGTTGCTTTCGTTTATCAAAATTTTAGCAACTATTCATTTTTATCAGCAAAAATAGCTTTTTTCTTCATTTTTCCTTTTCGACCCTTTCCCGACCCCGTCACGACTGTCACTCCTTGTCATATTTTTCTACTCCCCGTTTCCTGTTACACTTCTTGACACTTCCTCTAAATAGTATTTTATGCATTTAAAAATTTTTTAGGGTTCCGCAAGTGCACAGCCTCCCCCAAAATTTTATTATTTCGAAAAATCTAAGAAAACATTTTTTTTTTTTTCGAGAATTCTAAAATTTTCAATTTTAAATTAATTTTTTTTTATTATTATTATTATTTTTTAATTAAAATAAAACCTCCTATATTGGCCCTTATTTTTTTTTATTCACAAATACAATAAACAAAACAAATAACTAAACTACTAATATTATAAATCATTAAACTAAATTAATTTTTTATTCAAAATTATTAAAATTATTTAACATGTTTATCTAAATTTAGATTTATTTCAGTTCAACCCTGATTATATAACCAAATTAAATTTGTATTAAATTATAAATTATTATAGTTCATTATATTTTTTAAAACGAAGTCGATTTAATAATGCCAGTCAATTCACTAACAAATTGACTCACTATATACTATAATCAAAATAGTCTTCTAATATTAATTATTAAATTAAAACTAGTAAAATTATATTAATTAGGTTGTGACCAGGAATATCTCAATTCCTCTAAAGTTAAAATTTATGATATAGTCCCGTGAAAATCTCAATAGCTAACATCCTAAGTATAATATTTAGCCAAATGGACTGCATTATAAACTCCTTTGACACTTTGAGTTTCAGGATCAACGAGAATATACACATTAGCATATTTTATTCCTCCAATTCGATATGGTCCATCATATAATAAATCAAATTTCTTAGTTTTATTTCGACTAGAATCCGATTTATTAAGCCTCCTTAATTTTACCAAATCACCAACTTGAAAATCTATCAACTTATGAGTTCTATTGAATCTATCCTGCCGCTTCTGACTCGAAAGTCTAAGGTTTTCTCTAACTTCCTCTCTAATTTGGACTAACGTTTTATTCGTGAGTGCCCGTGGTAGAAAACAGTCTACTTTAAGTTTCTCTGAATTTCCAAATAATATTTCATTAGGAGAAAATTTCGTACTCTCGTGGAACGTATTATTATACAATTCCTCAATCTCCAACAAGTAATGATCCCATCTAGTATGGTCATCATGACAATAAATTCTAAAGAATTTGTTTAATTCTTTATTCACTCGTTCTGTAGTGTTAGGTCGAGGATTACGAATAGTAGTATACAAAGTCTTAATTCTCAAGGCTCTGAGTCCATTTTTCCACTTGTGACTAATAAATTGTTTTCCGTTATCTGTCATAACAGCCTTAGGTTGTATTATTTCAGTGAACACTCTCATACAATAAAGCACTGAGTCTGCTGAAGCTACACGAAGTCCGAAAAGTTTAATAAATTTACTAAAAGAATCCTGTATTACAAAAATGTAAATATAACCAGCCTCAGTTTTAGGTAGTGGTCCGAAGATATCAGCCATTACTAATTCACCCGGGTTTTCAGTTAAAATCGATTTACATTTCCCTACCCCTTTTATATAGTCAGGTCTAGAAAGCTGACAAACATGACACTTCTGAATACAAGACTTCACTGTCTTACCCATATTTATCCAATAACACCTTAATTGTAAATATTTCAAAGTTTTATATGCGCCAAGATGACCCATCTCTATATGTACCTGTTTACAAATCTCTTCTTGTAGTACCTTGGGCATAAACAAAACGTAATCTCCACGTACAGTTTTAAAATAAAGTAGATCATTATTGACAATACAACGCAAAGTTATACGCGTAAATCTATCTGTTCTTTCGGGAACTCTAGAAACATTTATTTTCTCCTTAATCCCACATATGACGTTGTCAAGCCGTTGATATTCCATCATACGTTGTAATTTATTTTTCAAGTCACGGTCAGTAGAAACACCTACATACATAACAGTTGGATACCACACCTTCTCTTCTTGCAAAACTCCCCCTGGCGGATATCTAGATAAAATATCTACCCCAATATTTTCTACACCTTTTACATGTTCGACTTCGAAGTCAAATTGCTCAAGAAATAAAATCCAACGTGTGACTCTACTGTTGTATAATTTCATTTGTTTCATGAAAGTTAGTGCCTTATGGTCTGTACGGATAACAAATTTCGCTCCTCTTAAATAAGTCTCAAACTTTTTCACAGAATAAATAATAGCCCACAACTCTTGTTCAGTTACAGTCCAACGTAATTCAGAACCCCGTAGTGCACGACTACAGAATCCCAAAATTTTAACCTCACCATTATTTCCAATCTGAAACAATGATCCGGCTATTCCGATCCCTGAACTGTCGGTCTGTAAATAATATAATTTATCCTGATCTGGATGGCTCAATAGAATCGTTGTAATAAATTCTTCCTTTATATTATTGAAAGCTCGATCTAATTCTTCATCCCAAAACCATGCTTGGTTTTTCTTTAATAACCTAGTTAATGGAGCAGTCAAAATACTATAGTTTTTAATGAAACGTCTATAATAATTACAAAGTCCCAAAAATCCTCTTAACTGTTTTTGTTTCTTTGGAATAGGGAATTCCTTTATAGCTTTTATTTTATCCGGGTTAGGTTTAATTCCCGAAGTTGTAACTATATGCCCTAACATTTTTACTTCACTGCAGAAAAAGTTGCACTTTGCAAAATTACAAGTCATTCCAGCTGATTCTAAACGATCCAAAACTATATCAATATGATCCAAATGGTCTTGCCAAGTCCCACTCGTTAGGATTGCAAGATCATCCAAATAATTGACACAAAACTCTCTAACACCAGGACCCAATATAATGTCCATTGCGCGACAAAAGGACCCTACTGACGTTTTAAGTCCTTGCGGAAGCACGTTGTATACGTAAGACTTTCCATTAACTGTAAATCCAGTATATTTTTTACTGTCCTCAGTCAACGGTATTTGAAAATAAGCGTTATTTAAATCAATCAATGTTATAAATTTTACACCAAGAAAAGCATTAAGTATGTCAATCTGTAAAGGCGGAGCTTCTACTTCTGGAACCATATATTTATTGATTTCCCTAGCATCAAGTAATATTCTAACAGATCCATCGGGTTTTCCAGTGAAAGTTAGAGGACTACAAAAATTTGTAGTTTTCCTCGATATAATCCCTAATTCTTCCATCTCCCTCAACTTTTCTTCTACTTTTGCCCTATGTGCATATGGTATAGGATAGGTTCGTTGTATCCTTGGAGTACCCTCAATCATTTTAATGTCATGAGTATAACAGTTTGCCCTTCCAAGTTTCTTTGTAAAAACTTGCATATGGGATCTCAAAACATTAAAAATTTGTTCCTTCTCTACATCAGACAAATCCATTCCCAACCGAATACTTTTAAACAAATCTAATAATTGCTTTTCTTCACCGCCTTCTTTTTCGTTTTGTTCCTCTATTCCAGATATTAGATTTATTCGATTCTCTTCTAAAAACCCACTAGAAAGATTTCGAAACGGAATAGTAATTTCTCCTTGTCCAACGATACCCAATTCTAATGTTTGTGGTTCTTTTAAATGCAAAACAGCGTTGTGCGCAACTAACCAATCTACCCCAAGGATAGCAGAACAAGTTAATTTAGCAATCACTAAAAATCCCGTATCAATATCAAATGAACCACACGTCAAAGGTATAGAGACTAGTTTTTTTATTTGGAGACTCTTTTGTCCAACGGCTCCCCTCACACATATTGGTCTAACTGGTAACGCAGGGAATTCTAACTTTAATTCTCCTTGTAAACACTCTAAGAATTCTTCCGAAATACAAGTTACTTCACTTCCAGTGTCTACCAAGAGAACTATAGATTGCCCCAAAATTTGTAACTCTATTTCTGATTTAAATTTGGGCCCCTCATTCTCAAAGCAAACCTCTTCATCATATAAAGAGTTACCTTCATATTCTCTAATGAACTGATTATACATTGGTTGATTTTGTTTAATCACGGAAACGTCAAAAACTTTAATTAAATTTACGACTGTTTGTTTATTATTATAATCTTCTGAAGAATATCCTAAACCTTCTCTATCACAATTCGTTCTAGTATTATTCGGGGAAACAGGATATAAGATCCCTTCTTGGTCACAACCCAATCCTACCCCTGGCTTCCAACCTTGTTTTATTAAATATTTTACAGGAAAAAGATAATTTAGTTTTTTGTTAATTGCGGCCACCTCCTGCTTATTGGAAATGGCCCCAACTAGTTTAAATCTTCTTCTTGAATTATTTCATCAGTGATCCTTCCCCTTGAAGTCTCCCCCTCGATGTGAGCCACCACTTTTGGTTTTTTATAAAATGGCTTGTCTTTATTTGAAACGAAAGGACTTTGACGCTTTGTTCCCCTATCAGCTCCAGTAGAGGAGTCAAAGGAAGAAGATCCACATTGTTTATTCACGTCATCCAATTCACGAAGAAACTCTGTTGCCTCAATCAAAGTATTTCCTTTCTTCATCCGCCAAGCATATTGTACATCCTTCGGAAAGTGTCTCATCAAATCCTCCACTATTTGCCATTCAGGAATTGGTCTAGACATCATCTTTGCTTGCCCTGCTAAACTAACGAAATGTTCTAGCATTGTTCCATTTTCCTTAGACCAAGTGCCATTTACAATCATTCTTCTCAAGGTGTTTTGTTCGGCTTCTCCCCAATAAGCATCCAAAAAATCTCTTTTGAAATCCGACTGTGTAAACCATCTCTGTCTATAAATTCTGGCCCATTTACGAACATCACCTTCTAAACAACTGATTATAGTTTCAATTGTAGCATCTTCATTAGGCATCCTCCGTAAATAATTCTGAAGATCCTCCAAAAACGACACTGGATGTACCCCAAATCTTCCAGGAAAACGTGGTTTTTCGACTCTTGTATCAATCACCGGGCATATATTAATCGGTGCTTCATGCCTTTCAGACGAAGCTGATGCAGCGTTAGTTTCCCGAGCTTGCGACAGCTGATTCTCTAAGTTCGACACCTTCTGTGTCAGAATTCCCATGTTTCTTCGAAGTTGGCGAAACATAGTGGAGTTGCGTAAAGAAGGTCGTGGACGTTCTTCTTGCTGACCTGTCCTTTCTAATTCATCTTGTCCCTGAGATGATCTAAGATTATAACGAGGAGGCATTTTTTCTTTCCTTTGGATACTGAAAGTTTATTACAAATTATAGGTTGGAATTTTGTTTAAATTAAAGAATAGAAAGCTTATCTAATATTCTTTCCTTAACTTCCCAAAACTGTTGCTTTATGGAGCTAATATTTTGATCTCCATCGATAATCTCTATCCTGTCAAAATCTTCCTTTATATTAGGGTTCAATAACCATTCCTCATGAATGTTGTGAATCCTCTCTATATAATCTAACGTTATCCCTGTCTCTTCAGGTCGACCACGACTTAGGGCTCTCTGATAAGAAACCATAGGGGAAGTCCTAAGATAAACCACTAAATTAATTCGAGTAACCAATTGTTCTTTGAAATAAGAATAGGTTTCATCTAAAACTGCAAACTCAGCCGGGTGCAACAATTCACTCTCTTGCAATTCCCTAATAAAACAATTTTTGGCTGAATAGATGGAACGTTCCATAACTTTAATCTTAGCGCTAGATTCTTTCGTATGATTCTCTAACATTGTTAGAAGAACATAATTTTGAAAACAGAAACCCCACTTCTTAGGATTTTCCTTAAATAACTGGAAGAGATTGACGCCAGATAAATTAGTCCATTTATCAATTGGTTCTGGTATTATCTCAAAATCAGAGTTGCCTCCCAAAGCTGCCAACAAAGTAGACTTCCCTGACCCTATGTTTCCTTCTATTGAGACTGTAAAATTTCCCATCTTTATTCTGAAACAAGGAATGCATCATATTTTCTATGGTTTCCAAAACAAATAACCCTAAGCTAAAACCAATTCTAACGTCCCGCTTAACAACTTTAACTTAGATAAACTTTACTCTCAAGTTTCTTCAGTTCAAAACTCGAAATTAGTGTATTTTTCATTTTGTTTCTTTTTTTTCACTCTTCAATACCTCTCTCGCTTGAAACCAGCATATCCTGGTCACGGCACCAGCTGTACAGATCTGAAGTCCCTTCATATAGGATCCTCAAATCAGATACGTGAAAGTTTTGGCCAAGGTTGATCGTCTAGAATAATATCCTTTAAGAATATTATATTTTTCCTGAATCCTACGTCATTCCGTTTTATATATTTATAATATCCTGTAATTTACAGATTCTGCTCGGTGGAGAGTGGCAATAGAAGAATGAAAAAGAAACACACTTGTTATTTTAATACTTATATTAGAATATAAACCTAATCTTTACATGTCTAATTTGTGTTATTTATTTTATATTGGATCACTATTTATTTATATTTAGTCTCATATTGACGGGAGTAGTTCATCTGAATTCATGTAGTTTCATCAATTTAGGAAAGGTTTCATCTCATTTACAATGCAATGTTAGAGCCGATAAGTTTCTGAAAAGAAACCTATGTTAATATAAACGAAGTAATAAAAATAATGTGGGGACAATCCCCAGGTTTGGGGCACCGCCATCGCCCCAAGCAGCTCGTCCTAGGCCTCCTCTACCCTAAGTCCTAGGTCCGAGGCATATCATCACCCAGCTCACGATGACATGACGCTAAACTACCCTAACAATCCAACTGGATCGTCAGGATTCTGATCATCCTCGCGGAGCTGGAAATCCCACCGAAAACTTAAACTACAGTAAAGACTAGGGTTAATGTATGTGGAGAGCGGAACTAACTAACCACAGTACAACCCAGACGGTGATGATGTCTCCCCCCGGTATGTTCATGCCCCGCGTCAAACCCGACTTCCACGTGGCCCACCTTTAAGGGACGATCACTGACTCATCCAGGGTTCACAGGGTATTGACTATTTCTTTTAGTCACCCATACCAGAGCTGGTCACCGAGCCCGCCAGGCACACGAAGCATACGGTCTTCCTTTAGGAAAACAGGGCACTCTCCATCATGAGCTATAAGAGCTCTTCCTGTAATCCCTCCGGGCAGACAATGACCGACATCATCGAATCCCTTAGTTTGTTTTGAAGTAAGTTAAACTGAAAATAATTAGCCAGCTCCACACGTCCAAGTGTGAAGTCTGTACTAGATACGGGTATAGTATTATTGCTTGCATGGCCAGCCTAGATCAATAACGGTTTTATAACGAGAGACATAAAGAGTTTGAAGGGCAATCTCCCTCCCCCCAGTCACTGCGTGACTTTATTGCACCAACAAGGTCTCCGTATATCCTTCATAGCTCTCACTTGTGATGCGTAGCTAAATCTCTTTTCCGTTACCAACCCACGCAGGACAAGGATTATGTAGAGTAACCCCAGTCTAAACACTCATTTAAATAAAATGAATTGCATCTAAACTATAATGGGATTACCCAGCATATTTCGAAGAAGAACATATAAGAAGTAAGTATAACAAAAGATTACTGAAGGTAATCCTTAAATAAGAGTGAAGAATGATGACCAGAACCGAGAAGATACGGGATAGTAGTATCTAAGCTAGGTTGGGCCAAACATTTATGATTTAAGATCTTAAGGGAAAATCAAAAGCATCGAGTATTCAAAACCAAGAACACTGGGAGAATTTAGCGTAAACAACACTAGCTAAAACTCGATGTTCTTTAAAAGAGGACTCAAAAGAAGTATAAAAATGGGGTTATTGTATATACTTAAATATTCGGAATTTATCTACAATGAAAAGAAACTAAACATTATAATTTCTGTTCCATTATTGTTTTCAAGAATCTATTTAGTAATGTTAAAGGTGGTTTCACACTGAGTCAAAGTTTAATTTTAAGTATGATAATTTATGACAAGTTTTATTAAGGGAAAATTAAAACTTAGAATCTTATAAAGTTTAGATTCCTGTATGATTCAATGAAGATTAAATAGACTAGTTAACTACTTTAGGATGACACACATAAAGTTCAGAGGTCCCCCAAGGTCAGAGTGTCGTACAGCCGTCGCAGCCTTGCGGGCGAACGTCGTCAACACACTTTACAAGAAGCAACCCACGAACGAACGTAATGTCTCCATCAAGAATATTCTTCCTATTGATTCAGGACAATTCTAATTTATTCCTTATAAACAATTTAATGTCATTAGACTAAACTAGAATGTCCCTACACAAAAGAGGAAGGTATTAATTTATCTAACTACTCTACATTTGGTAATCTAACGCTAAGATCAGGAGGTCCTCCCGCGGTATATGCCACTCAAACGACGCATCCAATAATGGGCGAGCGTTGTCAGCACATAACACAAGAAACACTATTTCCAAAATCCAACGTTAAAACACCTTGCTAATATCCTTCCATTTGTATTGGAGTAACTCCAATTCATCCCACACATACAGAAGAGGGAAATCAGGATGAATCAGCGAAACCTCACACAAATAGAAAGAGAAGAACTTTAGTATCAGACCCTTTTAGGCTTGAGGGCTCCGGCCCAAGAATGATTAAAATAAATAAATCCGAAGGTTGATATTATCCGATAGACTTAGACAGATACTCCAGTGACACGCGACATACATTAGCCACAACCAATATAGAGGACATCGGGGACACATGTCACGAGGGCATCCATCCATGCTTGGTTGAACTAAATAAACCTGAGAGCAGGCATTTCTTATCTCAAAATCTGGGACTCCTATAGTATGAAAGTAAAAGGAAAGATAAGCACCTCCTATGAGCTTGAGTACAGAGATGTAGCAATGCTCTCAGCATGTTCCAATTTTGGGAAATTGAGGCAGAAGATTCAAAATCACTATCAAAGCAATTTATTATTACTTGAAATATTATTATTTATAATATTCACTCTACTTAAACTTACCCTTTATTTCACAATAAAATATCACAATCTATATCCAAGTTTTAGTTTTCAGATATATTATTTTAAGATTTTGAATTGACGTTCTAATTCTTTTGATCTGACGGAATATTTTTCTTAAATTTTATCATATGAAGACATTAGTATATTAAAAACTGGAATTTTGATTTAGGGCCAAAGATTTTATATTATTTTCTAAAAAGGGTAATTATTTAATGTATTAATATTTTCTTCCATTTTGATTTTGGGTTTTGATTTATTTTTTGTTAAAGAGTTTAAAAAAAATTATAAAGATTTCAAAATAGCGTCTAGCTTTGAGTAAAACTAAATCAAAAATGATTTATTTGTTGACTATTTGACAATAATGTCAAATAGACAATTCTACCTAAAAAAAGTATAAAAATATACATCGTTTAAAGTCTCCTTGAATTGATGATAATAATATACATCGTCCAAAGTCTGTTTGAAATGTTGTCAAAATATACAACATCTAAAGCCACCCCTAATCGATGACAACATATATACATCAGAGTCCAGTTTCCATGATTTCACCAAGGACTATTTTAATCAATTTCTCTGTAAAGGAAAGAATTAAACACAATGAAATTTACATTACCTTTACAATCCAAGCAATACCTTTTTTTAGCCTTCACGATTTATCATTTGTGGTTTGCTTTTCCATGTCTATAATGTTCCTTGTAATTCCTGTACCTGTTTAGAAATAGAACATTATCCTGCCTAGCTATACGCGAACAAAGACACTTGTAGAACTAGTTTATACTTAAATATGGGAAAAGAAAATCTTTATTACTATCTACAAATAACGACTCAGATTAGAAACACAGTATGTTATAATTTCCGCAGAGTTATTAATGTTTACAAACGAAAATCATTAAGTGGGAATATCAATTTACTTAAAATATCACACAGTACAAGCCTCTTATGACCTCGCAGGTAGATCTGTAAAGCTGCAAATATTCTCCAATCAACTCTTCCTCTTTTGACATTGAAATCTGATTTTCTCAACGTTATTTAGCTCACATAACCTGGAAGAAACTATAAATTTCATTAAGTCACATTTCACCTTAACTCAAATACACACAACAACTTTGAACCGAAAATAAATAAAAGATGGAAAACCACAAAATTGAATACTTACATAACATTAGTTTCACTCCACTTATTCTTTACACTTTGGAATCAAACCCTGAATGTTAGCGTCTTGAAATTATACGCAAATAAACCTTCCTATACTATATCCTACACGAAGCAATCCCTATCTTTATCTCAATTGAAGGAATCCACAATCCAGGATCATAGCCTCCTTCAAAAGATTCGTCTCATCAGCTGTAAGAATTCTATCTTTCGCGAGCTACAAAAAAAAAAAAAAAAAATATAACTCACAGAAATCCAGCTTACTATCGATTCTGTTCTTTCACAGACGTCTCAAAGTAACAACAAGGATATTTGGAGCGTTTACCGATTCCCTTCTTCCATTTTCCTCCGTTTTTTCCCAATTTTCCTTGTTTGACGGCCCAAAATCTCTCTCACCTGAAACCTTTAAAAAAAACGTTAAAATTCTATTTCAGCTTCATTGCCCTCACTATTCAACAAAACCTGATTCATAGTTTTCTTCTGTTGCTTTCGTTTATCAAAATTTTAGCAACTATTCATTTTTATCAGCAAAAATAGCTTTTTTCTTCATTTTTCCTTTTCGACCCTTTCCCGACCCCGTCACGACTGTCACTCCTTGTCATATTTTTCTACTCCCCGTTTCCTGTTACACTTCTTGACACTTCCTCTAAATAGTATTTTATGCATTTAAAAATTTTTTAGGGTTCCGCAAGTGCACAGTACCTTAACTTTTCAATCTGGTAAGACAGAATTTCGATAAGTTTTGTATTTAGCGAGTAATATTTTTTTAACTAGTGGGGGCGCTAGTTGACTGCATTAAGCCTTTATCATAGTAGTAACATAGGATGCCAAAATAATGATCCCTGCAGGCTACTAGTTTGTGCTGATTTGCATCTGTTTGACGCCCTATATGTACAAACAATGCGATGAGAAGTTGAATATTGTTTCTTGAAAATCACCGGGTGATAAAATATCACTTTCAAATTTACCCTGATAAACTGTTAAAAGTTAAAATATAATTACATGAAAACTAACAATCAAACACTACTTTATATTTATCGAATATCAATCTTCGTTTTTGAAAAAAAATATCTAGATTTTGAATTTCTTGACTGCCGTAATAGAGTAATAGGTAGAAATTCGAAATCTAATTAAAAAAATAATAAAAAAAAACATTAAGGGGGCTCCCAAACAGCTAAAGGGGGGAGCAAAAAAAATTTTTGACCTTCCCCATCGATTGGAGTATCGTTGTTTAGAGCTCGTTGAGTAGATAAATACTGTATTTTTTGTTTTAAATAATATTTAAAAACAGAGGAATAAGATGCCACCAGTCAGCTTTTTTTTTTACAAAATTTTGTTTGGGCTGTATCCTATGAACAGTACTAGGTAGGCAGTTAAAATTTTCACAGATATTTTTGCTATAACCACAAATACTAAATTTTTTTAAAAATAATAGACCTACTACAAACTTGTTTTCAAGCGATTTTTGCTCGATATTTTTTATTTAGCTTACAACCGTGAAAATTGCTTCGTTTATAGTGCATAAGTTAAAAAATAATAATAATAAATAAAAACTGGTCAAGTGCGAATGAGGCTCGCTCAGAGACGGTATTTTTGACTTAGTTGTGCGGAACCCTCGGTGAGCGAGTCCGACTCGCACTTGGCCAGTTTTTTATGGACGGCGTGCTGTCGGTTAGCGGCAGTTCTGTTTAATATGTTTTATTAATGCTATCCTATGTACACAGGCCACAAACGCGGAAATGATGGTGCGACGTCAGTTGGGTCAGGAAGAGACTCCTCCTCATCCAGAATACCCTCACCCAGGGTACAGGGTCTTGCCGCCAGGAGATGACATCATACCTATCAGAGATGGAGGTAAGCCACTAAAACTTTTGATAACTTGAAGCCAGATGCGCTAGGTAAAGACCGAAGAGTACACTCAGAGGGCTTTGCTGCCAGGAAATGACATCATACTGTTCAGAAAATAATTGATCAAGACTCGACGCCAGTTGGTCCAAGAAGAAAGTACCCTCACTCAGAGTCAGATGACATAAAACCTGTCAGAGATGGAAGTAAGCTGAAAAAAAAACCGGCCAAGTGCGTGTCGGGCCACGCGCAGTATAGGGTTCCGTAGTCTGTTTTACAATTTTATATTGCAAGGCGGGTTTTGAGTAAGTATTTCATAACGTTTATAACATAAACTTTTTACCTCCTAATGCTCAGCGAGGTCCTAGCGCCTGATTGCTATTAGTTTTTATTATTTTTTAATTTTTCGGCTATAGCTCATTAACCTGCTAAGCCTACTTAACTGTGATAGTTTTCCCTTTAATTTCATCATATATGCTACTACTGTGAATTTTTTCACATTTCTAATAACAATCGTTTAGCCGGCAGGGGGGGGGGGGGGGACACTCGACTCCAACAAAAAATTGCGCTTTTAAGCTTAATATTTCGCAAACGGATCCCTAAATTGAAAAATCATATTAGCAAACTCGTATTATTTTTAGACCTATCAAACGATACCCCACACTATGGGGTAGACGAGAAAAAGAATTCATCCCCACTTTACTTGTATGGGAGGTACCCTAAAAAAAATATTTTTTTAAGTTTTATTCTAGCACTTTGTTGGCTTAAATGAAATGTATATCCGTACAAAATTTCAGCTTTGTTGTACTAAGGGTCTCTGAGCTAAACCGCGGACAGACAGACAGACGGACATGACGAAACTATAAGGGTTCCTTTTTTACTAAGGAACCCTAAAAACTGATGATAACACGATGCTAGTTGGTTCAAAAGAAACTTTTCCACATAAGAACCCTCATGCAGAGCACAGGGCCCTGCAGTCAGGAGATTATATCGGAGTACAAGGTCCTGCCGCAAGGAGATGATATTATACTTGTTAGAGGCGGGGGTACGCCGCAGTAACTGATCATGACTTGATACCAGTTAGGCTAGGAAGAAATACTGATCCAAATTATTGTCATTTAGGGTCTTACAGCCAATAGATTATATCGTACTGGTCGGAGATAAAAGATCACATTTAATTTGGCACTACTAATTACAAAATCAGCTTATTTGGTCGCTTACTGTCAATATGACACATTTTCAATAACATATGTACGTTCAAAAAATAATTTTTGTTTTTAGGTGCATATGATCGTGACGACACAACTGCGCGGGAGGTAATGAAGTACAAGCTTCGCAATATCGTTAAACATTGGGTAAGTAATCTTTGACTTTTCATTTTATTGGATACACCAAGGATCTTAACTACGGAATCTTTGACTTTTCATTGTATTGGCTGAAGACTTCCCAAACCTAGGAACCTTACTAACTATCTCGAACCTTTGACTTTTCATTGTATTGGCTGAAGACTTCCAAAACCTAGGATCTTTACTAACTATCTCGAATCTTTGACTTTTCATTGTATTGGCCGAAGACTTCCAAAGCTATACACCTAGGATCTTGACTAACTATCTCGAATCTTTGACTTTTCATTGTATTGGCTGAAGACTTTCAAAACCTAGGATCTATACTATCTCGAATATTTGACTTTTCATTGTATTGGCCGAAGACTTCCAAAGTTAAATACACCTAGGATCTTGACTAAATATCTCTATCTGTGCTGCACGCATCCAGCTTTGCATAACCGAATAACTGTTTCTTCGTTGCAGTGTTCTATTTGGCGAGCCTTCCTTCTCTCAGATTTGCATTTTCTTTTTTGTCAATTTTACACCTTTCCCAGTGCTCGACTTAAACGCTTTTGCAAAAAATAATTGGTATTTCTCATATACCAAGTTTTCTTTGCTTTCCTGCCATTCCGACCTTTGCTGCCACAGGACCGTTGAGCGTGCTTTTACCAAACTGCCTATCATTAGGTGGGTTGGTAAATGTATATCTATTTTAACATTTACAAAGTTATATTTTATTTGTAAGCTTTATCTTATTTGTAAGCGAGGTTTCTTCAGCTCACGATATATTTGTTATATAAGAAATAACTAATTTTCACTACAAACACAATGAGTGAATACCATATAATTAAACCAAGTTGTCTAGAACTAAAACTATCAAGTCTGTTTTGTAGTAACACTTTAGTAATTTATATGAACAATTAAATTGTTACACCTACGCTATAGTAATATGTGTAACCAAAGTTTCAAGGTTACTTTAATACTTTAATATTACAGGCCCAAATTAAGGTGTAAATGTTTTTATTTTAGTCTAGTAATTTAAATGTTACAAGTTAATTTAATTTGTAGTAGTAGTAGGGGAGCCCACGATGCTAAATCGGGATTTACTCGAGCGTCATAGAGACCAATTGGGTTGCGAATCTAAGATGATTAAAAGAAAAAAAACGTCATATAATATATAACTTTTCATCGGCGGCTATAAAGATTTTCAAAAATGTAAAAAAAAAAATTTGTCCTTGCTTCGAAGGGCATGTTAGGCCGTTGATTAATATCATAGCTAGTGGTCGATAAGCCATTTCAAATGGAATTTTGACAATTGATATTTTTTAAGACTTGGCAATAGATTTTCAAAGACACGGGTTTTTCAAAGGCCTTGATATTGTGTACACTACAATGTGTGTACCTATATAATTGCAAAAAGCCTTTCGAGAATGTGTTTGCGCTCAAGGCCTAAGATGTTTGAATTTGAAGTAGTTCTGGCAACCGAAAGGAAGCCAATAGCTTTAGGGCATCCGCTGCGTAACGTGATAACAAACAGCTTAGTTGCATACATTGTATGTTTTGTAAGATGATCATATAAACGCGAAGCTCTGTAACAAGCAATGGATGCCAAGAGAAACGTCCACAAGGTCTGATGACGCTTGACGCAACGGACTGCCTCAGGCGTTTCCGGGTGGATGCTTAAACTGGATCACTGAAGCCGATAGGTGTCTGTTGGTTTAGAATTCTGATACTAAATTTCAGTAGTCCGACTGACCCAGTCAAGGATTAAAGAGCATCGTCAACATAAACTGCTCTAGCGTGTCTCTCTATCTATTCTTTGTCATAGCAAAGAATATACCTGGTGTAATCGTTAAGTGTGTCCAGGCGATTATTCCTAAATTAATCGCCTGACTAAATTCAAAACCTTTATCGTGGGTTGTCGTTCTCGCCTATTTATTGTCTTTTTTTTTAGTTTCCTTTAATATAAGTACGAAGTTAAAGTAACCTTATAAAATAAGAAAACTAAAACCTTTCTACTAATCTCATACTAAATGTAGAGGAGTGTTTAATGTCAAAATTTTGGAAATTAATTGTTCTATTTAAAAAAAATATTGATGTAATTTTACTTATTAGGTAACATACTTTCGATATCAGTTTAAAGTTTTTTGTTATCTGTATAGTTAGGGAATAATCGCGTGGGCACACTTAACCATTGCGCCCTATGTATTCTCACCCTGTATGTGTCGTAGGCCAATCGTTGAATTGGCCGATCGATGACGTTTGACGATTTGCCCGGCCATGACCGACAATCGATCGTCAATCGATTTGCCCAAGCAAATCGATTCTGTAGGGTGACCAACCTAACCTAACCTACTACATTACGATGTGCCCAGCCATATCTCGATGTGGCCAAGTGACTAGTAGGGCAAATCGACAAATAGGTTGCTCTCATCGATCTGCCCAATTTTATATTGGGCACATCATGAAATAATTGGCCAGATCGTGAAATATCAGCACATCGTGATACTCGTAGGCTCAGGCAGATCACGATCGGCCCAGTTCTACGATTGGCCCACGACATTTAAATTATTAGGATAGTCATGGTTTGCAGGCTTACTGCGATCATGATATTTTATAGGATTTTATAGGATTCGGCCAGATATTGGTTTGACCTGGATCTTGTTACCCAGGCTAAGGAGTGGAATTCTCTGCCTGCGTCTGTGTTCCTGAGTTCATATAACCTGAATCTATTCAAGTTGTGAGTGAATAGGCTTCTTCTGGGTAAGCTCGTTCCATCGTCGACCTCATCTCTGTCTTCAAGACTAGATCGAGGTAAAAAGTAAGCCCACTGACTATAAATAAGGGGGAATAAAGTAAACACTTCTATTATCTAATCTGTACCCGTTGTCCTACTACTATTTGCCCTCTGAAGTTCGTCACTCCGAGTCGCTTGCTATTTTCAAAACAAAACTGCATAATTATCTCCTAAGTCGTTCCTCTTCTGTTTGCAACTGAGTATACATGTATTCGTAACACTATAGTTATATATATGTATATTTATATTTATTTGTTTATATTTTTGTATTTATTTTATATTTATATTTTATTTATATATATATATATATGTTTTTTTTGTATGCAATTTTTTATTGGCACACTACCTGCTGTGATTATTTATGTATGTCTTTTCCTCTATACAAAGGTTGTCTGGTAGAGATCGCTCTCAGCGATAAGACCGCCTTTGCCCACTATAACCTTAAGTGTTATTCTTTGTGTGTTCTTATGTTTATGTGTGCAATAAAGAATTTATTCATTCATTCATTCATTCCTACCCGGTGGTCCTACTGGTTGCACTAAGAACATTTTCTTACCCGTGGTCTTATTTAAAGGCCAACGCACCAAATCATTTCCGTTATGATGTCATATTGTCAGTACTCAAACCGCTTTTACATCTCTCATATTCGGTAAGTAGGTCCTTATTACCCCCAAATGGGGCTTGTAGGTGACCAATTAGCGCTCTAGGGTAATAATGTAGCTAGAAAAGCCCTAGGGCGGTAAGTAATAAAATTTTGAAAGAGTGTAGTGTTTTTTTTTAATTACTTACCGCCCTATGGCTTTTCTAGCTACATTATTACCCTAGAGCGCTAATTGATCACCTACAATTTGGTGGTAATAAGGACCTACTACCTCACAATCGAGATGTAAAGCAGAGTAGTCAGCTCGGGTGTAAGCATCAATTGCACCCTCGAACTATAGGCAGGCTGCAATTGATGCCTTACAGCCCTTGGCTACTAATCTACTATTAGGGTTTGATTTGATTTTGTGCTACAAAGCCAGAAACATTATTTACCCATTCCTGATTATTTTACTCTTTGAATACATTCTTCTAAAAATACCCAAACAAATCGACAATGGATCATCCCCGCATCCAATATCCCTTCCGATTAGCGAAATAGGGGTCAAATGCAAACCTATCAATAACATAAAAAACATAGCCCGATTGTTTCGCTGAATAACAATGCCTTACAAATCGGTTCTCGTGCAATAAGGAAATGATAAATCCTGCTTATTGTAGGGTTGAAATGAAGTATATTTTGATACCTACACATTATTTATCTTTCGTAGCACCCTGTATAGTCACGATAACACCACAGGCACACTCACAGAACGATCGTGCGAAAAACCTATGTGTCAAAATTTTTAATTGACGAAAGCATTTTGCATGTACTAGCCGACTGCTGCAATTAGGCTCATGACAGCTTAAAAATTAATCGAAATTGAATAGAATTTCTGAAAAGAAAAATAATATTCTTTTTTATTTATGTCACCGGAAAATAATACGGAATTGTAAATTTATCAGTTTCCTAGTAAAATGATCAACTTTCGAAAAATAATAAACTGTACCGAATTCACTTCTGGCGTTTAGTCGAAAGAGAACCTAAGACTGTGCCTTACCTAACAGAACTATGGATTCACAAATTTCCTCCGAGTTAACGTATTTCAAAAGTTGATCAACTTCTATGAAATTCATCAACTTACGATTCTCGTCATTTTCCGGTGACATATATGTATATATACATTGCAATGTTCAAAATAAATATATTTTTAGTTAAAATGAAGCCTTAAACAGCTAATAATTTTCCTAATTTTCGGCTAGTACGTACTCGTAGTACATAGTAACTAGAATCGCGCAGGCGGGTCGCGGGGTTACTATTATATATTCTGTGGTTTAGGTAGGTTGATGCCACGGTGGCGAAGGAGTGTCCGTTCTGTACGATCAGTACTATTATTTTAATCTGTGCCACTGGCCTGGCGGTTCCTAACAAATACTTTGTATTTATTTTTCAATTTATTTATCGTATTAATTTTATTTTCAGATGGACCAATACAGGCGATCACAGCAAAACGACGACGGATACATCGTGGAGTCTCTGTAAAAAATTAAATGTTGCCAGATGCCATATTCTCAACTTTCATACAATTCAGCTGTAAAATACTATCGTTAGGTACTTGTGATACTTCATCTCTCTCACTTGGTTTTACTTATTGGTAAATATTGATTATTTTGCCTTTTCATATTACGTGACTGCTTTTTCAATTATCCGAACAAAATACAAAATACTACATACATGCATAATTACTAATAATACCATTTTTTTATCGATAAAACGTGATCAAATTATTCATTATTACTTATACATAAATCGTAAAGTACAGATATCACAGATCTTAAATTTTGAATGCAATAAGTACTTAATTGTCATTTAGTTAAAAACTTTATGATACCTAGCTAATCTTGTCAATTAATATTAAAATTCATATAAAAATAATTATAAATGTTTTGTAGATATAATCGTTTAATATGATTACAGAGTTTATGTTAAGAAAAGCTATATTTTTATGTAAAGGCTGGATCATTTGAAATTAATATATTTCGAAGATTAATTAAATAATGTTAGAAAAATCGTGCTTGTAAAAATGCTTCGATAACTTCGAATAAATCTATTCTCTTTTCTTTTGTCCTTGTACCTGAGAAATAAATTTCATTTAAATAAAATTAATAACTGAAAATATTACATATTTATTAATAAAACATAAGTTTACCATCAAAATGGATTTATTCTTAGATACTAATAATAATATTAATTAGAAAAGTGACTGTCTTAAGGTAACATCGTTTTGTGTATTTGATGAATAAATGGTTAAATACAATATGGAGGTAGTATTTGTGTCTTTATTTCGTTTCGCTCGTTCTTATAACTAGCTGTGCCCACGGCTTCGTTCGCTTGGAGTTCGGGCTTGTAGTATACACAAATAGCTGGACCAATTCAAACGGGGTTTGCAATAACGTATTGGCTTGCAAAATATTAAGCAGCTTAATCGCTTGAATTTTGTACAAAGTGTTACTTTGATTGCGTGCCTTAGCTCAGGGGCGGGATTAGTATCAGCAACTGAACAACATTTCCCAAGGTACATAGGTCAAAATACGAAAAACCAAATTTGACGTTTCTTACAAAATGCGCTATCAGCTGATGCAGTTACTATGGGAGGTCAAAAATTGATTTTCGTATTTCGACCTATATTCTTTGGGAAAAGTTGTTCAGTTACTGATACTGATCCCGCCCCTAAGCTATGGCACGCAATCAAATTAACACCCTGTGTATATATTATATACAGCGTGTACCTAAAGGACGTTGTACCGAACTGAACCAGCACAGCGTGTCGTAGGATGCGACCGGCGCTTCCCTGGCACGATGAGCCATGGTGGCCTAGAACTCATGAGCAGCTGCACCACATTTGCATCGGTGTGGCTGATTCGTTCTGTTGCCCACACGGAGGCAGATTGCCAAAGACAGAGAACAAATTGTCAAAGCAAGTGCCGATATTAGACGGGAGTGCGTTCAGCCAAAGTCCCGACTCTGGGTGTCTACTCTCAAAGTCCGATATATCGAAACGATACTACTCGAAACATGCAAATGTAAAACTTCATCCCTTGACTATAGAGTAGAATATTGGTTGGATGAACTTTCAAACTGCATCCAACCAATATTCTACTCCATTGTCAAGAGTAGAAGTTTTGCATTTGCATGTTTCGAGTAGTATCGTTTCGATATATCGGACTTTGAGAGTAGACACCCTGTTTCATGTATTCTATGGTCCCGACTGCCTCTCAAAAGCTGCTAGAAGACGCGCACGTTCAGTTTTATTTCGACGCAATGCCAAAAAATCTTGCTGAACTTTTCTGCATAGCGGTTCATCCCAGAGCTTTTGTGGAATGGATTTATTTTAATAAAAATCAGTTGGGATGTATGATGATTTCGCTTATGAATGTAATATTTTATTTTTGTATTATCTTGAGTGCAATAAACTGTAAATAAATAAATATCATGTATCCATAAGGTGTTATTAGTCGTAGATTGGGTCAGCTCGTTACGTTCATAATTTCGTTTTAATTTTAGGTTATTACAAAAGTTCCTATATCTACGATAGGTTTTTTTAAGGTTATCGTGGTTGGGATCGTTCTCAAAGCTTTTTACATATTATTCCTGTTTGTTATACATCTAAGTATGCCTACCGTAATCCACGGCTTGATTATAAGTTTACATCTGGGAATAGGGGTTATTTTTGTATTTTCAAGAAGAGAATTCACAATAATTTTAATAAATAAATCAGCGAATATGTATGGGTAAGATTATGCAGAGCAAAGTTCGGTCGCCCAGGCACAGATAATATAATACTATACTCCAGGGTAATTTACATATATTCTACAGGGTTATTTTTGGACCCCTAGTCAAATTTTAGTATATTCCTCAGAACATAAAATTGAACCACTTTCAAAAAAAAAGGGGCCGAAACGAGAAAAAATTTTGGTCGTCCCATACAAACTCCACTGTTACTGCTGCATGGTTTGTATTAGAGACCCAAAACATAATTCGTTTTTCGAACTATGTACCTTTGGGAAAGTTGTTCAGATTTGTGTTCTGAGTCACATACAATAACTTGGCCTGGGGTTAAAAAATAACCATGTATTTAAGTGCCAACCACTATAATTGAGCCACATAAACAACATTGTATAAAGTTAACATCACCTGCACATTTTGGGGACAATTTAGTTTAAACCTCGTTACTCTATTTACATTACACAGTTAGATGAACTTTTAATTACATTATAATAGCTGCAAGGTATACGTTAGCTTCCAATTTGGAAGTAGTTTTAGGTAGTGGGTACGTTACTGATTGCTATCTTATTAAAGGATTTGTTTTTAAAAAACCGGCCAAGTGCGTGTCGGGCCACGCGCGGTATAGGGTTCCGTAGTTTACAACTTGACAGACAGACACGACGACACGAAGTTGTTTAGTTTCATGATGAATCTTCTCGTGAAACTAAACAACTTTCCATTATAAAAGAAGATAGGTCAAAATACGAAAATAAAATTTTGTCCTCCCATTGAAACTGAATTAGCTGGTAATGCATTTTGTAAGTGTTTTTTTTTTGCTTTCGACCTATGTTCCTTAAGGTGATCTGTTACGGCCAGCTTAGCCCCGAACGCAACTAGATGAAGCCACTGCTGCAAATATAAGGTTTTATTTTTTTATGCAATAAGTACCAACTATATATGTGCAAAAATATGATTCGCGTAAATTTCATCGTGCAACTTCAACGCCTAACAACAATTTCGATAAAGTCAATTACTCTCGTCAGTCCGTGTTTACATGAGTACGATCACTCACACATGCACACAAAGTACAACCGTACAGTTTTGACCGCACGCCCACAATCGTAATATTGAACCAAAAATTGCTAACAAAAATAGTACTTTCAGTACATTAACTGTATTTTTGTATTAATTAGCGAAAAATTTAACTAAAAATAGCAGTACGAGTATTCGTTCGTTTTTCAACAGAATTTTATGTCCCGCGTAAGAATGCAAGTCATTTGAATTTTTGTATGGAAAACAGATCACCTTAAGGAAAGTTGTTCAGTTTCATGGGCAGAATCACATCCTTCAGGGTTGGTATACCCTTTCTGTTACACCTTGTATACTACGCATTTATTAAATATTCTGTAGAGCTCCCTCCCTCCTCCGCTCCCTCCCTCCTCCTCAGCTCCTCTTCTTTAATTCTCTCTATCCAGCTGTAAACGTTTAAGGGATAGCATCCCTGATGATAATTCAAATAAGTTCAAATTTAAAGGATTTTATTTTGTAGTGGACTCCGGTTGTTAGCCCTAGGGGCTGTCAAAACTTCACCGAACGGTTGGGGAACGGAAGGTTGGCCAGGAAAAACACTGTGGGCTACAAGCCTAAGGGCACCTCGCGTGGCTTGGACCTCGGCTTAGGATGTAGCAGGGGATCAGGGAGAACTGAGTTAAGGGGCTGATAAGAGCTAAATACGCTTCATTTGAGCACGTTTTTTACGAAAAGTGATTAATGTTCGGCCGTGAAAAAAAAATGTGATAATTAAGCATCTTTCCAAGAATATGGCCGACTCTGAAACACGATTAAATATATTTCGTACGCCATAAAAAAAATCCAAAGTTACCTCTGCTTTTTGCTTTTAAACCGTTTTTCTTAAGTACCCATTAATCTATAATGCCAAAACTTTTATACATTATTCAATATAGTATGCATAATAATACTTCTATTTGATAATTAATATCATGGGTACAGATTTTGAGAAAAATGCAAAAATGAGCGAAAAACGTAAAACAGCGCGAATCCGCTCTGTTCTAGCACGCGCATTCTGCCCTTTGTTAGAAAGGGAGGTAATTCAGCTCTTATGAGCCCCTTAAGAGGATATGTGAAAATATAGTTATTTTTCAGAGGGCGCAGTCTTTTCGCTTAAAAGAAAGGGATATACTGTTATGATTACATCCGCAACGCATGAGATTGCGACAGATATACTGTGCGTGTTACCAAAACTAAATGACGTAAGCGCCCGATATAAAAATACGTAAGACTACAAGCCTTGGACCTTGGCTTAGGTTGTTGCCGGGGATCGCAGAGAACTGTGTTAAAAGATGTTACACAAAACTGTGTGCACGTGTACAGTTAGTTACGTGGGAAGCCTGACTTAATATGGTTATGATAATCTACGAATCCGAAATATACAAACATACGTAATATCACGCCTCTTTCCCGTTGGGGTAGGCAGAGACCAATTATGATAATCTGATATAAAAGGAGTTTGGTAAATGTCTGCAAACATCTCGGGTACAAGCCTTTACCTATGAAACTAAATAATTTCTCTCAAGGAACATAGGTCAAAATGAAAAAAAAAATCGGCTTCCCATACAAACTGCATCAACTGGCAGCTTACTTTCTTCCTCTATTGGAGGTCGGTGACAAAAAAATTACGCTGTAACAATGTACCTAACAGAAAGAGTATATAAATTCTGAAGGATGTAACTGAACAATTTTCCCTGAGAACCTATGACACTGTCACAATGAATACAAATCTAACGACACCCCACATGTTGAAATGAATCAAGCCGTTTAGGCTGCAGAGGGCTACAAAGAAATCGGCATACATTCATAGGTACAACACTCGAAAAACATATCCCTCCTGTTTAGGGACAGTCGGGTAATAAGAATGCTTTACCTCCGTTAAAGAACGCACACCCTTACACCCTGTGTACAGTCAGCGTCAAATTCGTATGTGCGTATATCGTAGTCAAAGTGATCTGTAGTAAACAAGGTCAATTTCATATACACCATTAGAATTGTCATATAGTTGTAAGCACCCAAAGTGTTCAAAATATCTGGGCAACAAGGTTTCCAGTATTATGTTCGCGGTCGTCAGGTCAAATTGATGTGATTGTCTATACAAAGATCTGAAGTAAACAAGTTCTAGATTACTTCAGATCATTTTGACTACTACAGTCGCTTACATCAATTTGACGGTGACGGCCGCGAACATAATATTGGAAACTATGTTGCCAAGATAATTTGAACTCTTTGGGTGCTTACAACTATGAAACAATTCTAATTTCGTATATAAAATTAAATTTGTTTACTACAGATCATTTTGACTACGATAGACGCTCATATAAATTTGACGCTGAGTGTACACTTATACCTATATTCATGAGTTGTTTACATAGAGACTAACAACTTATGTTTTATGGAAGTGTTTGTGGCGGAATTGGTAAATAAATGGATATTATAGCTGCCTAGTGGCTTCAGTATTAGTTATTGTTCGTTACATGAATTAATTAATTAATTAATTAATTTACAAGCGAGGTGACTATGGTACTTCCCCTCTACATTTTTCCAGCAAAAGCTAGAATTCTGGAGGGAGCTCCCTGTCCTGTAGTGGACGTTTCATGGGATGTTATGATGATGACATGAATGTAAAGTACCAAGACGAAGTAATGAGCGAATTTTGAGAATTCAACTTTTTTTAAAGTTCCTTTTGAGTGGGACTGGGCTGGACATGTAAAAAAAAACAAAATCAAAATGTTATTTATTCATTGTAGAATATTTATAATCTCTTATTAATGACGTCAGTAACATTTACGTCGCTTCACAAACAAAGTGGCGCCATGTGGGAAAAAAAAAACCGGCAAAGTGCGAGTCGGACTCGCGCACCGAGGGTTCCGTACCACCACATAATCATAATTGTACGAGTATTAGTTGAAATTTCAGTAAGTTAATGTGCTAGATTTTTTGAGTCCGACAAGCGCTTGACCAAATTTTGTTATTTGTTGTTATTTAATAGCTTATGCACTATAAACATACCAATTTTCAAGTTTGTAAGTGTTCCCGTTTTTAAAATAGAACTAAAACATAAATCGCCTTCGCGACCATTCAACTTGACCCCTCTCTAATATTAGGTCTTCTTTACCTATAAAATTGCCGTTTTGTATGGCGAATTTTAGGTAAACTCAATTTTCAGTACTAACATTTTTGCATTTTTCTTAGGAATTATAAATCCAATTTTTTATATTTTTTCAAGTGTTTTTAAGCTAACAAAGCTTAAATTTAATTTTCGAAAAATATTATCTGTAAAAAAATATAACAAATTTAATGATGAAATCGGACGACATTTAAGACGAACAATTTTCGAACCTTGAATTTTTTATATCAAACTAAAAATAAAAACTTTATTTTATGCGTTAATTGATAACCTTGAAGTCAACTTTCAAATATAAGATAAATGAGAAAAATAGCATTAGAATTATAGGAATTATGATCTCATTCATTTGTAAGAAAATTTCGGCAATTTCATAGGTAAAGACCTATTATGAATGTTCTTGATACGGGAGCTCACCTCAATTGGGTACCATTAGTTGTGAGAAAAGTTGTAATATTCAATGATTTCAGACTTTTCCCTTTATTTGTACTGTGAGACCTAGCTTCTTGCCAAATTTCATAATTTTAGGTCAACGGGAACTACCCTGTAGGTTTTGCTTTTTTGCATAAATGTATGGAGATGAGGACATAAAAAGCCCTATCTTTTGATTGCGTCGTTGAAAAAATTGAAATTTTCAGATCTTGTGTGGTTTATGGACCCTAATATATGGTATCAATTTCAACTTGATACCTTTAACCGTTCGTGAGATAAAGGGTCTTGACAGACAGACAGACAGACGGACAACAAAGTGATCCTATAAGGGTTCCGTTTTTTCTTTTGAGGAACGGAACCCTAAAAAGAAGCGACAATAAAAACCCACGTGCTCTTTTAAATATGTTTGATGTACAGGGTTGATACAATAAACATTATACAATTTGAATTAGCCTGTTGGAACCGCAGTCTAATCCCATAGATTTTTCCCTTCTAAGTAATCTGATATTTTATTTCTGCTTGATAACAGTTTTGAATTTATCTAACGGTAAACTTTCAATCTAAAGTGGGTACCTTATTATAGAAGCGTATACATTGACCTTTAAAAGATTTACAAATCTTGTAAACACGGCTACTGAGAAGCAAGTTGATACTTGTTTCTCGTGTTGACACATATACTAGGTCAAAAGCAACAACTTTTATTCTACGACTTTGCTACAACGCACGAAACATTTTCAACTTCCCATATAAAATGGGTCAGTCACGTGACCACTTTAGTATGGAGAGTCGAAATTTTTTTGTGCGTTGTTAGCAAAGTCGTAGAACAAAAGTTGATCCTTTTGACCTCACTAATATGTGGGCAAAAGGAAATCAGGACCAAAAAATTATCTTGTATAAGCCGATGCATCCGCGACGGTGGGTTAGTATCATCATCCAATGGATATTTTTTGTGTCCCTGTGGTGCTGGCAAAGAATATTACTACCCATTTCTACCCTTGGGTGACGTAAGAGGCGACTAAGGGCTTATAAACCGGGGGATGGGCAGCAGCATCTTTCTGTGTATCGTACCATTTTACAAACTGCGGTTACCAACAACAGCGGTCGCCAGCCGCAACGCTTACAAGCGTGGTGACTGTGGTAAATCTCCACGTACCACGCGTTTTGCGATAGTTCTGGAGGGAGCTCCCTGTCCTGCAGTGGACGTTTCATGATAATTATGATGAAGCGTGCCTTGAAACGTGGCGGTTACGACCAACGGTGAGACTGAAATTCTCAAAAATGAGACAACAATGTTTTTTATGTTGTTTAACAAATATCAAGAAAGTGAAACGACCACATAATTTAATATTATTTGGTCTAAATTATTTAATATTTTAATATTTTTTGTAAAACGGTTACAAGGAAAAAAATTAAAAATTATGTTAATTTGAGATTTTGTTTTCCATAGTTTCACAAATTGAATTGATATTCGAGCCCAACTAAATAATTAGTTATATTTTGTTGACGAGTGTTCATTTTTTCGTTAAAAAACATTTATGTAAAAAAAATGTTACGAAGTTATTTATGTATGAGTCTGTTTTTTGTTTATGGTGGCTGAGGCCGATTAGAAAAGTACCAAATTCATCCTGACTGATAATCTAATTCTTATGTTTTTATCCAATCTCGTAATTACGCGCATATGATGTCAAAACTGTATGAATAATAATGGTTTATTATTAAAGCACCTTGTGTTTCTATATGTGTTGAAATTATAAAGGTATTGTTGTGAAAAGGATTTAGCATTGTAAAGCAGTCTACTGTTTGACAAGCAGTGAATGCCGACGATGCCGAAAAACTAAATCCGCGCCATTCGGTAAGCCATAGAGCGATATAATCTTAAGCTGTAATTCATTACCTCTATTAAGTATTCATGCAAAAGCTAGATGATCTTAAGACTTATAACAAAGGTTTAAGACTCTGAATTAAATGAATAATATAACTTTAAGCAGCACAGTTAATAACGTAGATAAGTAATGTTTTCAATTGAATTGTTGAAACTTCAGCATACGGCGGCAACAAGTAAAAGGTGACAAAACCAGCATTATCGGAACCAGCGCAACGCAACAAATCTCCGAAAGTCGGAGACCTTGAGGTCAAAGTGTTACCATTGATGTGCGACTAACTATGCAATCATTTATCATAAGAACTAAAAGCTTAATATTTAAATTGTTATTAATTTTACTGTGACATGACTGTGATCTTATTTTAATTAATGCAGTTCTAATATTAATTCTATATTTAATAGGTATTTGCATGCCGATTCAAGGCGCATCACGCATGAACGTTCATAATACTTGTAACATGTATTTTTAACCGTGTATGCTAGCAAATAAATGTATTCATTTATTAAAAAAGAAGAATTTTTAAACCACGAAATAATGAAATTTTCACAATAAAGATATCAGGTGAAAAAGTAATGAGAGAACTCTCTTGCAATTCCAGAAAAATATGAGAGTAACTGTACAAATCTTAAATTAAAATTTTAGTTAAGTTTTGCTGATAGTAAAACAATAAATCGATTTTCAAAAATCCCGACTTTGAGCGTCCATAAAACTTATACCGGACCGATTTGAGCAAAATGCATTATATATAATTGAGGCTGTTGGAATGTCTCGGCGTCATTGAAGAGCCCCAAGCGTTCTAGATAGGTAATTTTCTGTTAGTTAGTCGACAAAGTAAAATGATGCACATGGCCTTGAGTACTATAATAAATTTGCCGAAATTGAAAAAAGAGGTAAATACCTAACGTGTATTAAAATATGCATGATAAAGGAGAATAATGACACTGAACAAATTATTTGTATGCAAATACATTGTCGTAGTTCCAGTTTCTAATTCAGAATAGCTACTTTCTTAAGAAGTAACTTTTTAATTAAACCTAGATATTAATCAGCAAGTTATGACACGCAGAATATGGCGCTCTCCTGTGTAAAGCTTAAAAATATAACTTTATCTTCACGTGCATCGCTTCAGTTCTGCTAGAGTTTTGCTATCATAAGAAATAAATGGTACAGCAGCGATGCACATACTTTCTCGCGATACGAGACGAGAGTCATCATTCAACAGTGTCCCCACCGAGCATCGTACCCAGATCCGCCGGATCAAGAGCCGAATGCTGTAACTACTAAATTATATAGGCTGCGGATAGTAAAGAGTAAATAAGTACCAACTGAAAACACAAGTTTGTAATTCCATACAAATAATATGAAAATACAAACTTACCTATACCTACTAGATTTATTTAAAAATATTTAAATGAAATGAGCAGTCAGATACATAACCAATTCAGAATTCAAATTATGGAACATTAATATAAGCTCAATGAAACCGATTAAAATCAAATTTTTACATTTTATTAGTAGCAATGGATACTGCCGAAAGATATCTTGCATGGATATTCTTGGTCATGCAAAGTTTCACCAAGTTCGTTTGAGTCGTTTTTACGCCAATTTTTCATTTTCGTTGTATGACAGCTACTCTCAGAATGAGAGCCAGCAAGCAACCAATCAGAATCCTTACCTAGATTTAAAAACAAAATTTAAAATGGTGTCAATCAGACTATTGATTTAGCCGTTATGCCCAAGCGCGACTGACCGATAGACCGACGGACGGACATTTTTGGGAGACTTGCTTTTTAGCGTTCCGTACCCAAAGGGTGAAAAACGGGACCCTATTGATACGCCTCCAATATGAAATTTTCACAAAATGTGTATATCTATTGCCACTACAACAACAAATACTAAAAATAAAAAAGTAAAAAATAAGGGGAGCTCCCAAACAGCTAAAGGCGTAAAAAAAAGTTTGAACTATCCCACCGAGTAGGGTATCGTTGTTTAGAGCTCGTTGAGTAAATATGAGATAAATTAAATATTTTTTATTTAAAAAAATGTTTAAAAACAAAGGAATAAGATGCCACCAAAGTCAGCTGTTTTTACAAAAAACTTTTGAGCTGTATCTTATGAACAATAATAGTTAGATAGTTCAAATTTTCACAGGATATGCATTTTAGTTGCCGCTATAACAACAAATACTAAAAATAAAAAAGTAATAAATTAAGGGGGCTCCCATACTAAAGACCTGTTTTTTAGGCGATGTTTGTTTTAGCTCTATCTTAAAAACTTTATACTGTATGAATATAGTGCATAAACTATTTAATAACAACAAATAATAAAATCTGGTCAAGCGCGTTTTGGACTCAAAAAATCTAGCACAGTAACTTACTGAAATTTTAACTAATACAATCGTGATTATGTGGTGGTACGGAACCCTCGGTGCGCGAGTCCGACTCGCACTTGGCCGGTTTTTATGATGTATAAATGATACAGAACACATTTATGAGAAAATTACTTTTTAATTTTTAAATTTGATCAGTCGCTTGCTAGATCTTGATCTTGCTTTTTATGATGTATAAGTGATATAGAACACATTTTTGAGAAAATTAGAAAAACTTTTTTTTTACCAATACAATACCTTTCTCGCTCCGCTCGAAAGTAAAAAGATGAAAATGAAAGATGGAATATCAGGATTTTCATATTTTAAGGCATAATTTGTTAAATTTTGTTTATTATAGGTTTCCACAATTGGGCCGTAAAGAAAGGGAAAAATGGATAAAATTTGTCCAAAATAATCGCAGTGAAGAGGCCTGGTTACCGTCTAATCATACTTATGTGTGTTCGTTGCATTTTCGCGGAGAAGATAAATATACCACAAAAAAGGGAAGATGTTTTCTATCACTGTTAATACGTTCGAATACTTTATAGAGAAGGAAGTATTTACATCTTTGTTGTGAAATGTTGAAACATTCTTTTCATCAACCAAGCCCTTTAAATCACCGAACAAATTTGATACGGGACATCATAAACAAATACGCAACAATTCGCTTGAAACACGAAGCTAAAACTGATCAGACTAATTATTTATCTAAGCGGCAAAAGTTGACAACACTAATATTGTTTAGGGGTAACTAAACATTATTATACCTATTGTTATTATAAACATATACAGTAGTTTCATGTTTCAAGCAATCTGATATGTTTTCAAAACTTACTGTAAGAGTACTTGATCATAATAAATAAGCAACTAATAATAAATAATGAAAATGTGTGAATTCTAATGAAGCTTATTAGGTATAAAGATAGGTATGTCACTTCTGTATTCAGTCAGCAGTTTAGTTTTTGTTAGCGCAGAAACATACCTTAGAACCGTTCTAGCGCTGCGTGTGTATACTGTTTTGTTAGACGACAAATTATTGTTTCAGCGCTGTAGCGGAGTTTAGTTAAACTTGTCAAAATGGAGCATGTCTTTTGCTTAGAATAGCTTCTCTATACGTAGTATTATTACCTCAATGGAATACAATAACTTTCTCGCTCCGATAGAAAGTAAAAAGTTAGCAGTTGTACGAGCAGATTAACTTCCTACAAACTTGGTATGCCCTTTTAGCTACAACTAATTTAACAAATGGTGTGGACCAGCCGTGGTGATGCAGTTGCCCCGAGCCTTTAGACGTTCTTGCCCCTTGGACCGGTCACGTATTTGTTCCCAGGATTTTATAATTACGACTTTTGTACAAGAAACACCAGAGCTATTTCTGAATAATTTTACTTTGTTTTATTTTATAACGGCGACGATTCTAATGCTTCCCAAAAACCTTTTGTTAATATTCAATAAGGTAGAAGGAATGTTTTCAAAACAGTGACTTGACGTAATAAGATTGTTTAGAAATTATATTTTATTATAACACTTCCGGTGTTTTGATGTTTTTGAGACGAAAATGGAATTTTGAAACTGCGATTTTTCTAACATTGTTATCGTATTTCTTTTCATTTCATCAGCCATTGAGCTCTAAAAAAATTGCTTAATAAAAACGCATTTTTATAAGGTTATTCTAAAATAGTGCACAGTATGTTGAATCTTGGAACAACATAATGCGCAATGACATGAGTTAAAAGCAAGAATTAAATTTGATCATTCCATATAAAACCCTTTCATTAGTTTAGTAACGAAAAAAAAAACTATTTTTATCTTATGTTGTTTATGTGTACTAGTTTTGTTTTTGGACCCCTAAAACATGACCAAGAACGTGTTCCTTTTTCGCTTTGTGCTGGAAATAGTGGAATTTGTGTGGAATGACCAACATTTTTCTCGTTTTTTTTTGAAAAATAGTTGTTCAGTTTTATGTTCAGAGAATCTTACTACTTGGATACATCCAAATGAACCTACTATAATTTATTTATCCACTTTGCTTAATATGCACGTAAAACTTACTACGCTCTTGGGTTTTGACCTGAGATAACCGAAGTTTATCCGAAACCGTTGATGCGAAAACTTATGAGTAGGTTTACAAAGATCAATGAAAAGGAAACAATTCGAAAATTGTCTTAAAAGTAGAACTTTTTTTTACAAAAACATATAACATAAGTATATATTTTATAATATACAGAGTATAAGGGACGATAGGGCGTGCTCAGTCAACGAAACTGAACAACCTTCCCAAAGAAGCATTTTTAGAAAATGAAAATAAAAAATTACCTCTCCATGCCAACTGTTTGATCAGAATGAGCAATATGTACGGAGAGGTCAAATTTTTTAACATTTCCCAAAAAAAATTCTTTGGGAAAGTTGTTCAGTTTCGTCAACTGAACACGCCCTTTCTGTTTTTGGTACGCCGTCCCTTACACCCTGTATTTGGAATTGGAATATGGAATTTTATTTAATTTGTTGTTACGAAAGCCTTAGCTATAGGGTTATGTTGAAAAGCTCAATGATCGCTTTCAACAACGACTGATGATTTTGTTAATCATCATATCAATCAAAAGATGTCCACTAGTAGCCAAAGGCCTTCTAAAAGTCTCCACGACAATCATTCTTGTGCTTGTTAGGAGGTTAAATGCAATTCCGGAAAGAATTTACAGTATATTTGCAGAATATTTAATTGCAGTAATTTGCAGTATATTTTCGTTTTTTTGTCGTGGGTGTCGTAAGAGGCGACTAAAGGATTATTAACTGGAGGATGGGCAGCAGCGTCCATCTGTGTATCGGACCATCTTATATACTGCAGTCAGCAACAACCGCGATCCATGGTATCAGCCGCAATGCTAACAAGCGTGGTGACTATGGTACTTCTCCTCCACATTGTTCCAGCAAATGCTGGAATTCTGAAGGGAGCTCCCTGTCCTGCAGTGGACGTTTCGTGGGATGTTATGATGATGCCTCATTTAGTAAATTCGTTACGACTCCGTATATTTAAAGAATACTTCCGGCAAGTTTAAATATCTCGTATGAGTGAGAAAAGAGCGAGACGTAAGCGAGTCAGGATCTCTATTTCTGATTCACTCGCTTCATCACGAGACGTGTGGTGTTTTTCTGTGTAAAAACTACCGGGAATTGTTCAATAAAACCAAAAAAGTAATTTATTCGTCAAAAATTATTTTGTCGCCTTCAAAGTAGGCCCCCTTGGCTTACAATACAGCTACGCCAGCGCTTGACCCAGTCCTCCATACATTTTTGTAAGCATAATGAGGTGTGGTCTTCAACTCCTTCAGCGAATTTTCGGTTTTTTGGGTTTCGACTCGTTTTCGAGGCGCCACTATGAAGACTGTTGACTTGTTTGCCTATCGTACTCATAAATCCATGTCTCCTCGCCAGTTATTATGCGGTTCATGAAGGTGGAGTCTGTAAAAGCTCGGGAAATCATGTCTTCAGCGATCTGCTTTCGATGCTCTTTTCGGACAACATTGAGCACTTTTGGAACTGATCGTGCGGCTACGCGTTTCATGCCCAAAATGTCAGTCAGAATATTATGAAAGGATTTAAAAGATACGTTTACCTCTAAAGCTAACTCTCTAAGACTCATACGACGATTTTCAAGTACCAGACTCTTGGTTACATTGATGTTTTCATCATTCGCAGCGGTTGGGGGTCAACTAGAACGAGGCAAATCAACTACTACTTGACGGCCTTTTTTAAATACTTTATACCAATCATATGCCCGTGTTTTTGAGATACACGAATCACCGTAAGTCTTCTGCAACATTTTTTGTGATCCGGCTCAGGAGATTTTGTTTAATACGCAAAACTTAAGGCAAACTCTTTGTTCTACAAATGCTTCCATATAGTAAAATCGCAGCACACTTGAAACAATGTAATACAAAAACGGTAGCTGTAATTGTTATACGTATAGTACTTATCTAGTCCCTGCTGTAATTACACTGAGTGACATATAGCGCTCAAAGTTTGCGCGGTAACTCAGTGTACTGCTACCAACTTATAGAAAAACAATTAGGTCGATATGTTTACCGCGCGTTCTGTAATTTATGAAATCCCGGTACTTTTTACACAGAGTAGTATAGCGATAGAAAACGTCTCGTAGCAAGTTTTCAACTACCATGTCGAAGCCGAAATTCATACATGACACGAGCCCATTTTTAGGGTCCCGTACCCAAAGGGTTAAAAACGGGACCCTATTAATATGCCTCCGATGTCTGTCTGTCTGTCTGTCAGCGGGCTGCACCTCGTGAACCGTAATAGGTATACAGTTAAAATTTTCACAAAAAAAATGTTCTTTATTCATTGTAGGATATTAAAAATCTCTCAAAGTGGCGCCATGTAAAAAAAAGGGGCGACAATAACACACAAATTATGTATTTCTGTTTTCACTATAACAACAAATACTAAAAATAATAATAACAAAAAATTAGGGGGTTAATTAACAATTAATAAAAACTGGTCAAGTGCGTGTCGGACCTTCTGCGTGACTGTGCGTCTATAACTAAAACGGTATTTTTACCTTCTTAGTGTTTACTATTATTTAATCTGTGAAACTCAAGGGGAAAACTGTACCATTTGACTTCGGAGTTATCTGCACATGGCTGGCGTAAACGACAGTAAAACGTCACACGAGTGATTCAAAAATGGAGCTCCGGCGCGAGTCATAAAGAGGGATCGTTAACGGACTCATTTCCTTATTGGGGCGGACGACACGTAACTACCGGAAAATGAACCTGTGATCGCTGAGAGCTGCGAAAGACAGGGATATGGGGTCTTATTTATTACATATTTTATAGTACATATATTTAAGAGCCGATGCACACGGCGATTTTTCATCACGCCATCGACGCACGTTTTAGGAACGCGCGTCGGTAGCGCGTTTTTTTTCCACAGAGCAGTTTTATTTGCATTTGTAGCGATACAAGCATGCCTGAAACGTGCGTAAACGCGCTTCGTCGACGCGTCTGCGACTCGTTTTTTTACGGCAGGTGAACAAAGGTCTACAAGTTGCGTTTTATTTGACTCGCGAGCGTTTCGCGTTTGTCACGCTACAAACGTTCGTCGACGGCGCGTTAAAAATCGCGGAGTGCACAGGCCCTAAGTAGTTGATAAGTAAGTACTTTAGTACAGCGTAATAATAAAAAATCTGACTATGGTACTTAGGATATGAAACTGAACAACTTTTCCCAAGAAGCCTAGGTCGAATGGCAAATTGTAAAACGGTGCCGGCTAATTCCTAAACGGATTTAGATTACTGGTGCATTTTAGTTTCGTTAGCCGCTTAGGTTGGGTTAGGTTATGTTAAGATCAGAATTGAATTACGCGTTTTGTAGCAAAAATCCTCGGTATTTTGTAGAATGGCAAGGCATAAGGTGAAACGACAAAGTATACAATTTGGCTGCGATATATAAATTACAAGCTGTTGCCCGCAACTTCGTACACTCAACAGCACGTCAGTAGAAACACTTTTGGATCTTATGGCGTGGTAATAGAGTTGAAAAAGTTTCTACCGCCGTGCGGTTGACCGTACGCGTGCGGAATTTGGAAAAAAGGGGTTTGTTCTTTCGTATGGTTCAAACCGTAAAAGCGTTACAGACAGACAGATTTTTTCTTTCGCATTCATAATATTAAAGTTTAGATTGGAAGATTGGATGGATTTGGATTTGCAGGTACAGTCAAGAGCACGTTAAGTATGACATTCGCAGTGTGACTTTTGTCTCTACGTTTACTACTTAAGCAGAGCATCCCTTTGTACCCCCCAGTTCTGGCCCGTTCCCGTGGGGTAGACGCCGCATAAAATAACTTTGGCCATGTCAGTTGATGTGCAGAAGTTAAGTCATAAGAAAATAAGTAATTTTTAACTACTGCGCATCAATGACATGGCCAAAGTTATTTTGTACGACGTCTACCCCACGGGAACAGGCCGGAACAGGGGGGTACCAAGGGATGCTCTGCACCGCACCTATATTGGTAAACGTAGAGACAAAAGTCACACTGCGAATGTCATACTTAACCTGTTCCTGCTATCTTAATCCGGCTTTTTTGGCCTAATGAACCACTGAGAAGTTTCTTAAACAAGTCAGCCACTAAAGGTTTTTCCTTAAAATGACTCTAGTATCCGCTGTGTCAAAGTAGACGTGCTCTTGATTGTACATTAAAATAAAACTAGAATAAAACAATATATCTTTCTCAGAATTGTTATTCCATCGAAAGGGTTGGCGTAAGTTATCCTAATTTTGGCTCTACCTACACCAAAAGCCAAAAGGTTAGAAATAAATCCAATCAGACTACAAGTAAACATTCATCAATCATCTCAAAATATCGATATAATTGTGTTTCGTTAGAAAGATAGATACTTTAAACCCGAAACGTGTTTTAGGTAGCCTTATTACGTAGCACTTCGTACGCGTGGGATTCAATTATGGCCTACTTTCGGGGTAAAAAGTAGCCTAACTTCTTTCCCAAGGTTCAAAGTATCATCGTTCCAAATTTCATCAAAATCGGTTCAGCGGTTCAGGGCCTATACATTGACAAGTGGTTTTTAATTATTTTTTGCAGCATTAATTGGAAGGATTTGATTTTTTTTATATAATAGCTGAGCATTCTCAGAGTCATCATGTCATCCCATGAAACGTCCACTACAGGACAGGGAACTCCTCCAAAATTCCAGCTTTTGCTGAAATAATGTGGAGGGGAAGTACCATAGTCACCACGCTTGTTAGCGTAACACCTAACACCAAGGACCGACGTTGATGGTGACCGCAGAATGTAAGATGATACGATACCCAGAAGGATTCTGCTTCTCATCCTCTAGTTCACTAATCCTTAGTCGCCTCTTATGACACTCACGTGCCCCGTGTGGTGCCGGCAAAAAATATTACCAATCCATCTCTACTCTCACAGTTACATATTATAATTGAGCTGCAACACGAAACTCTTTCCGAATTCCGAGTAGGCGACAAATACTCGTGATAATTGAATTTTTCACTAAAGCTATTATCGATCAGACGCCATCTTCTCCACCTCCACGGTCCGGCATTTTGGAATGAATGAATGAATAAAAAACTCTTTATTGCACACTCAGAAACGATCATTGCACACAGAAGACACCAAGAGCGTTTCAGTCACAACGAAATATTAAAACCTGTTTCCTTCATAAACGAAGCTCAGCAGTGCAAAAAGAGGCAGAGCAGACAAAGTCAAAGGCGAGGGACTAGCCCTGATGTAAGCTGTACAAGCCATTTCACGTCCAAAACATTACAGCAATTCAGAATAAATAACGCTAATTTCGTAATTTTTTCTTACAAAATTTAACAGAGTCAATAATAGGGTTCAACTTACAGGGTGCTTAAAGTAAACTAAACATTTTAAGGAGGTACTCAGTGTACTTAAATTAACAATTTCTTTGTTGGATCTATGTCAAAATCTAATTAAAAAAAACCGGCCAAGTGCGAGTCGGACTCGCGCCCTAAGGGTTCCGTACCTGTCTACCATATGATATACTAAAAGCTTTTGGCTTTAAAAACTCAGCGACCATCCAACTTGACCCCTCTTTTATAGAAAAGTTCTTGAAACGGGAGCTCACCTTATTTGGTTACTATTACTTGTGAGAAAAATTGTAATATTTAACGATTTTAGACTTTTCCCTTTATTTGTACTGTGAGACCTAGCTTCTTGCCAAATTTCATAATTTTAGGTCAACGGGAAGTACCCTGTAGGTTTTGCTTTAGTGCATAAATGTATGGAGGTGACTACATAAAAAGCCATATCTTGAAAATTTGAAATTGAAATTTTTAGATATTGTGTGGTTTTGGACCTTAATATTCGTTATCAATTTCAACCTGATACCTCTTCTCGTTCGTGAGAAAAAAGGGTATTGACAGAGAGACAGACAGACAGACGGACAACAAAGTGATCCTATAAGGGTTCCATTTTATTATTTTGAGGTACGGAACCCTAAAACAAAAAAACCGGTCAAGTGCGAGCGCCGAGGGTTCCGATATACTTTTTGTATTTTTGGAAGCAAAAAAGTCCATTTTTAGGACCGCAAAACTAAATTTGTTTGTAAAGGTTATTTGCAGATTTCTAAAAAACTGTGCAACTTAGAAAGTTCGTTTTATTTTTGCTGTAATGTTTACATAAACTTTTGTCAACTGTAATTAATTCAGATTTTTCTTTTCACAAACTTCGGAGATAAGGGGGGGGGAATGGTATTGTTTTTGACGTTTTTCATCATAACTTGAAAAGTAAGGGACGTAAAAAAATACAAAATATATTTAAGAATGTACAAGTAAAGTCCTTTCATATGATACCCCCTCGACCTAGTAGCAACAATTTGAAATCCCCCCCCCCTCCCTATTTTGGCCCCCTTTACATTAATAATTATATTTTTTTCAGAATTCTTTCATGTGCAATTAAGTTGGGCAACTATATTCTAAAACTATTCCAAATTTAAAGTCGATAGCATGAGTGGTTGCTGAGATATAGAGGTGTGACAGACAGACAGACAGACGGACTGACAGACGGACAGACAAAGTCGCACCATAAGGGTTCCTTTTTTTTACAATTTTGGTATCGGAACCCTAATAACGGGTGTAAGGGACAGATTGGCAAATACTGATAGGGCATCATCAGTCAACGTATCTGAACAAACTTTTCGGAAATGAAAAAAAAATCTGGCTCTCCATACAAACTGTCCAATCAAGTTTGCGGTTTGTATAGAGAGGCCGATTTTGTTTTCATTTCCGGAAAGTTGTGTTAACTGAAGGTTGTTCAGTTACGTTGACTGATCATGCCCTTACAGTATTTGCCAACCTGTCCCTTACGTTTTCGTTTGAGGGGTCATTTTATGCAAAGTGGTTAAAGGCCCTCTGGCGGCAATAATTGGTATTAAATCTAGCTTTAGATGAGTCAGAGGGGAGGGGTTTAAGGGGAGGGGAGTGAGGGGAGGCGGGGTTGAGGATAGATTTAGTGAAAGGAGGGTTGAGTGGGTGGAGGAAGGGTGAGGGAACGGGGTGAGGGGAGAGGTGAGGTAAAGGTGGTAAGGGGGTAAGGGTAGGGCGGGTGAGGGTAAGGGATGAGGGGAAGGGAATGCGGGGGAGGGCTTGACGTGCTCTTGACTGTACCTACTACGTATCCAAAAAACTTACGGCCATATCAAGAATATAGTCAAAAAGTTTTTTTTTGACAAAGATTCCAAAGGGAAAGTTGTTAAATTAATGGCACTGAGTTTTCTCCTCGAAGTTACGCACTGTTTACCCTAACACCCAGCATAGTAAAAGCCGGACCGAAGCAGTGGACAACCTCCACTACCTCCAGTCAAATAGACAAGCTGGTTATGCAGCTGCGCTGAATAACCTTTCACTCCACTTATCCTGATCCTATACGTTTCTATCACATGTAACGTTTTCCACATCGAATACTCGTTAAGCTATTCATATCAGTTCTGCCTGCTCGCCTGTCTACTATACAAGGTATTGGTGTCGATTCTGGCAGACAAAAATTAAAACTTTTAAAATTAAAACTAAAAGGGTTGCTCTGTTAATAGTTTCGAAAAAAGATAGCAAATTTTAGGCCTGTCAAATTTAGTTTAGTTTTATTTTGTGTCTGCCAGAATCATTACCACAGTATAACGTCTTAGTTGATGACTCAGACCAAATTCATTATTATTTTTTAACTCATTCTGGTACCATTCTTAGCCGGCACTACAGGGAATAACAATAGCTCAGTAACACCACATCCAACGTGTTGTCAACGCTAACATTGAAAAAAATAATCGAAAATCTTCGTATTTTATTGAAATTACGGGCATAAGCAACAAATATACCATCTAGTTCTCAGGGTGGGCAACACACGCTGCTGTCTTATTCGTGTCAAATTATAGGACTAATATACAGTAAGTGCTATGGGCGGTGGTGACCACTTCACATCAGGTGGCCCACCTGCTCGTTTGCCCAAAAAAATTTGCACTTTATTTTCTTTTTAATTTGTTCAGTTACCTAAGCTGACTGAGCACGCCCTTTCAGTTTTCAGAAATCTGTCCCGTAAACCCTGTATACATTAACAAAAGCTACAAACTATTTTTTGTTTTTAGTTACATCTCTCTCTGCGAATCACAAGCTCTATAATTAAATCAGGTACACTCTCTAAAAACCTTCTGACTGCCTTGCTATTTTGTCTTTGGCTTCAGGGCTATTATTTTACTTATGTGCTAGTGGTTCTGCAAAGAAAGTTTTATAATTTAAAACGTTATTTTGGTTTTCTGTGCTTTACTATGTTATTTGTATTTCTTTTTATTTACGGACTTAAATCCGTTATTTTGATTTTGAACTTTAAGAATATTATCTATTCGTAGCTTTACTTTAACTAGAATTTTAGCCTCTAAAGCTCAAGTCAGACAGAGGCGGTATTATTGCGAAAGCGGTCCGGGGCGGTTTGGCGGGAACAAAATACCGCGCCGCGCCGCGACCGCTTTTCAATGTGACAGGGTGCATAAGAACTCATACTTTACAAAAAATACCGGCCCCGGAACGCTTCCGCGCTGAACAAATTTCCATCTTCTTGGTTACTTGGCTGTATACAAGGTGTAACTAAATAAAACGAACCAATTCCAATTTTATCTAAATATAAATTTATAAAATAAAATTTATAAAATAAAATAAAAGTCAAAATTATTGGTCAAAATACAAAGGTTCAAAATACAAACTTAAGCACACATTATTAGTCAAAAAGACCGCCACGGAGCGCACCAGGCTCGAAGGCTCCCATCACGCTGGCCGCGTTGCCTCGCTGGATGCCCAGCGAGATGTGCTGAACCAGGTACATTTGGGGCAGGCGACGCCCGATCACGTATACAAATGATTTTGCCTGTATGCGCCATGGTCCGCCCGTTTCCACAGCAAAGGGTATCAACGCGTATTGTTGTTGCAGTTCGGAATATAAATAAAAAATAAATAAATAAATGTTTATTTGAGCCAGTTACACAGTTTTAACAAAATGGAACTTAGAGGCTAATTAATTTACTAATTGAACGGCGGTCCCCTGAAACTCAAACTAGGTTAAAACCTGTGTGATGAGTGTCAGTGGTCTGTCGTCTCTATTATTAATGATTGCTTGCCAAAAACAATGAACAGAAGTTATTATGTAATTAGGAATCATTAATGTAAGTAAGTAAGTATACGAGTATAATGTGGGTTTTGTGTGTATATTGTGGTGACCGTATGTGTGTGTGTTGTGTGAATGTGTATAAAGTGTGTTGTGTGTGTTTGAGATGTGTAGCGGTATATGTGTAAGTGCTTGCAAGAAGGAGTAAAAATTAGGTTAGTAGGTATAATTTAGGTTAAGATGGATTGTGTCTGATCATAATCTAAAGATAGTAACCACTTTTTAATTTTATTTTTACAATCAATATTTTGCATGATTTAGCTTGGCTGCGTATTCTGCTGCGGTACCTGCCACCCGCGTTGTATGAGGAGCGTGTGCGATGGCGCAAACGTGCTCACGCAGCGTCCCAGAGTAGGCTTCGGCCTTCCTCCCAGGGTAAGGTAAGGCCATCCGGGCGCTTTCCGCCTGTACGACAGAGACCTGGAAGCTGAAAATGTTTTCCTCAGAAACACTGGAAAATATGAAAAAAAAAACCTCCTACACAGAACGCTGCTTTTTGTTTAGTTTCATGTGTAAATTCATATCCCTGAGGGATTTTAAACACTTAATATTAAACCACGTATAATAACATTTTAAATAAATCGTTTATTTTGCAAAATATGAATACGTCAAATAAACAATACCTCATTTTAAGTTTGTTTACACAAACTGAAGGGATGAATTGAACTTGAAGAAATATAATTGTTGTTTACAGCCGTAGCATTCACAATCACAACATTCACGCATAACAACGTAACGAAATTTGAATGAATTTGAATTCATGCTCTTGTTTAAAATAACAGCCCCTTATCCCCCGTACCGCAGTTAATGACGGATTTTCATTGGTCGCTAGCTCCCGCAGACGAGCTCCTTAATTCAGAAACAGATTCGGCATACATTTCTCGTTGAAGTAAGGATATTGAAATCAACAGAACCAAGCCTCCCAGAAATGTATGCCGAATTAGTATTTGAATTTAGAAAAGTGTCATTGACCAACCCAGTGTCATTGACCAACAGTGTCATTGAATCCTGAGCGTGGCGAAGGTTTCAAGGCACGAGACGCTAAATAACTTTGCTGCCAAGCGAAACACAAAATTTTTCACCTCATTAAAGCGAGGAAATGTTAACATAATGCAATATAAGAAATAAGTGTTTAATTAATTACTCATACGTTTTAACGTAAGGGCATAATACCTACATAATATATGATCAAACGAACTTCTTGAATGAAGTTCGATCAATATTATATGAGTAAGCTTCATTCGAAGATATAATTAACCCAGTAGTCCCAATTCTAGCCCGCGGCAACTAATGGCACATACTTTAGAGATTTTTTAAAGGTTTTGAACCAGTTTTGTTCATATCGTTTGAAAAAAGCGCGCCAACACAACACGCCACCTGGCAACCCGGGCGGCACTTTTACTCATTATTTAGAGATTGTAGAGCTTTCGAAACTTCCTATTCCGGGGTTGGGAGGGGTGGGACCTTATATCTTCGAATGAAGCTTACTCATATAATATTGATCGAACTTCATTCAAGAAGTTCGTTTGATCATATATTATATTTCGTAAGCTTCATTCGAAGATATAATTAACCCAGTAGATGTTTAGAGCAGGAAGTTTCGTACTTTATTACACATTAAATACTTTTACACGTTTTTAAAAGTATAACAAAATACATTATCAAATATTTAAGTGCAAAAATATCAAAAATTTCAATTTCAAATTGGTTAAATTTATCATAAGGTTCACAAAAGGATGCATATGAATGCTGTGAGCCAGTGTAAGCTGATGAGATAGACAGTTAAAATTATAAAGCAACTACAAACCATTTTAGAAGGAATACAATTCGTTTTGAATGTTTTTGTCCGGCTTACTGTTGTTTGAATTGTGCCGGTGTTTCTTGTCACGAGAGTATAAGTTAGGTAACTTGTACCAAGAATCAGATTATATATCGAGATCAAATGTATCCAGAGCTAATATGAACTGATAATGAACTTTTACACAGTCAGAGCAAAATGTTATTTCTCCTGAGTATAACTCAGTTACATTAGTGTATGAAATCTAGAAGAGTAACTGGAAAAATCATCAGATCAAGGCCTTTGGCCGAGGTCTGTCTGTGTCCCTAATGTATCTTTAAATATATAAATAAATCTTTGCTCTGCACTGCCCTGGTAATTAATATCATATAATTTCTCTAGACAAAGAGCATTCATTTGATATTTAATATTTATTATGAGATAACGTTTCTATTCTCTGAGCCACAATGCTGTAAAATTGTGCTTGGTTTGGCACATTTCTTTATGATTATTGTTTATAACTTTGTATAAGTACCAAATGCAAACTTAAGTTTCGGAGAACCCTTCTGGTAGAAAATCGAATGTATCTGGTCTCTACTTAAGTGTCTTTTCTGCCTACTTAAAGAAGGGAGAATAGGTAATGAACAGTAACTGCTGTTTATGAGAGTATTAAACAACAGATATAATGTTACAAGAACAGAGGCACATAAGACCTAAATTTTGTTGTTTTTACATAAAATCGATCACGCTTTCGACTTCGTAGAAATTTAAAACAATCCATGTCACACGAGACTTATAGTCTCGTCAAACCCAGCGCAGAATTTTGACAGTTCTATTATGTACTATAAGATACAATAAAACCATAAGTTTTATTTTTATTTATAACAAATATCTCCTATTGGGGACGCTGGGACCGAAAAGGGTAAACTTACGTGTATGAAATAAATGTTTAATCATCGTTAAGTGATTTGTCGCTATTAATGTTCCTTTTAAACCAGTAAAACCTGGAAAGTGGCATCGCTGCCAGGGTATAACACTACAAGAAGAAGGATATTATGACCTTTCAGTTTACTTACCAAACATAACAAAAGTTTACTTACAACTTCCGTTGAATTTAAAATCCAGGGAAGTTAGGTCTGCTCTGCCACGGTCAGGAAAGAAATTCCAAAGTAGCTAAAGCTTGGCTGCAAATAACTATATTTTTTGAATAAAGTTTTTGTTCAGGGTTATGGGAATAAGAAAAAAAAATACGATGAAATCAACTAACTTCGAATTTAGATGGAATCATCGATTGCGTATACGTAACGTAGGTACTACCACACTTTAGACAATAGTAAACTGACACTTACGTGCACGTACCTTCAGTATTGGTGTGAGAGACAAGAGGGCTTTTGTAGTACTCATAGGAGTATCAGCAAAAACTTAGGATTAAAATTCTTGTAATCTTTGTTAGTTACTCATATCTTTTTAACCGATTAAAAAGCTACACCAATTCTCATTGTATCGATTCCGCATTGTTTTGGTCAAGTCATTCTATTGAATGAATTTTATATTTCTGTTATTATCCGATCAAATAACCTGTTGATGGCCATAAAATGGACAATGCGCAACAATGAATCACTCTTAATTTTAGGAGAAAAAGTGCTATAAATTGAGCAGTTTTTTGCAAGGCTTTCCATATAGCGAAATGAAGCCTAAAAATCGGTATGGTTGTTTAGGTCGTACAACGTTTTTCTTCGCTGGTTTGTTTTTAAAACTATGATGAAGTATGGGATGCGCAGATGCGCGCATAAAAGAGCATGACAAAGCAAAAAAAAAAAAATTAATCACATAAGTTACGAAGGTACGGTTACCTAGTATTAGTATTATACAGCCCAGATATTTGACGTGAATGTGAAGTCAGCAGCAAGCGTGATTTAAGGCTTATCGGTTAGTGAAATATTTGCGGCTTCTCAAAGGTCATACACCCTTCAGCATGGAAGTTGAAACAAAACCAGCTTAAGCTGAACTAGCGCTACGCTCGCTACAAACACCCGAAAGCAGATATTTGCTCAAGGTCCAAGTGTTTCCACTGGCGTGCAGCCGAGTGTACACTATGACAATAAAATAATATAATAATTTATGTTAACTACCCCAAGTCATCATACTATTATTACACTTTCAATGAAGAGAACACGTTAACTTCTTAGATTGAAGTAGTGTGCGATCATAAAACAGTCTTAAGCTATCGAATTAGTAGTAGCCCGATAGCCTTCCATTTGCGCAAGTTTTGAATAGACTTGCTCCCACTAAGGTCTTGGCTTGCCACAGCAAAAATTTCATAGAAAGCAATCCTTAGCTATAGGATTATTACGGGGTAGTTTGCGACAGATAGCACTTAGCTGGCCGTCAAAATGAATGTAATGAACCAAATTAGAGCTACTCAATACTCATGGTTCATTGCTATATCTGGATCAGTCTTTATTTTCATTTAATGTGTACAATAATGTATGTTTGTTTAATGTATACATTTATGCATAGAATAAATAGAGGACGGCCAGCAGAACAGGATCAGGTCGTCTATGGGACAAGTCACGAGCTCAGTCACCATAGAGTTGATGCATACGCGACTTGAAATGATTCTGGTTTTTGACCATATGAAATCCTCCGTTGCTCACGAAGGGGGCCCTGTGTGCTTCCCCCCCCCCCCCCTTTCTTTCCAGCTATTGGTTAAATTGAGGGGAGGCTGTCCAGACTTCCCTGGTTGCTACCAATCTTGCTAGATTACGTCGTTTTTAGGAACGGTGATGTAGAAATATTTTATGAAGAAAAATCTTTTTACGCTGCAAGTAGAACCTCTCTTTTGATGCATCATTCATTACATATGAAAGGTAGGCATTTATTTACCATATTAAACAAGCAAAACATTTAGAAACGACTTCTCAAAGTCTGGCCTTAACGTTGATTGATGTTAAATAAAGATTTTAAAAGATTCAGTTTCTTCTAACAGGTACATTTATTTATCCAGCAAGCAAGATGGATATGTCAATGGCCGTATAGAAATACGAACATTGTTGTTGAACGATGCTTGAACGTCAATTTAATAATAACACGTCCACGTGCTAACACGCGGTTAGCCTCCAGACTATTTAAGTTTTTATTTCAAAATCGATAACAGCAGCCATATTTTGGCTAGAATTTGTCAGTGCCCTGATAAATTTATAATATTTTCAAAGTTATTATGGTCTACGGACTTCTGATGCGTAATATGTATCTTATTTAAGCTATGAGAGCTAAAAACTTGTGTGTTTACATATTTTTGGCATATGTAGGTAGTTCGCTTGAGAGATTGCCGTACACCAGTTAAAATTCAAAAGTAATTATTTACTCATTTATTTCCCTTCGAACGACTTCTGAAGTGTGTAATGGGTCTATCTGGCTTGTCCGTTTTGTATTTGGTTACGGAACACATATATCTGTTTTATAGTAAATCAAATCAAACGTTTTCATAGGGTCACCGACTAAAACAATCGTAAACCAATTGGCCAGTACACATCGCTCGTGGGTTGTTAGTAAGCTGTTTTAAATGATTTCGGAATGAAATCTGTTTTTCTTTTTGTGGGTAGAACTTGACGAATGATGAAATGAGTCTGTATAATTTTATTATTGTGTGGGTAGGTAATTGTCTAGTTTATACATAGTTTATAAGTAAACTCTGAGCTACGAACTAAAATTCCGTTAAGTCCCTGTGATAACACACGGTTACCCTCCGGACCCTGTAATTGTATGATTATTACGTATCTACGGTCGTGTTGGCTAATGTCCAACTTTCCGAATTGCACATTTTATAAGAATCACCAAGTACCATTTTGAGGTAGTATAAAATTGTTCCAGACGGATTGTGGTTATTTATTATTGTTTTTCAAAATGAGGATAACCTTGTAAAAAATACATAAATAAGACGGGTTTAACTTGAGTATGCATGTGTACCTACATACAATCGATCACTAACCTGCATAACTCAATACAATTTATAGGTCTGTGCTAACACACGGTTTGCCTCAAGACCGAATTTGTCGTCGTGTCAACACGCGGTTGGCCTCCAGACCGAATTTGTCTTCGTGATAACACACGGTTACCCTCCAGACGGAATTTTCCTTCGTGTTGGACTACATCCAACCTCCCAGATAGAACAATTACTGCCTTTCTGAACCACACAAAATCCGTACTAACACTTTGAATAATATGAAAATAAAGTAGTAGCTTTGACCCACCTGAATTACGTTCTGAAGATCCCAGCACTCCAAAATTTGGAGGCTAGCCACGTGCTTTTTACTCACCTTACATCATTGTATGCTTTTTTCGATTGCTATTTTTCACTAAAATGCACTTCTTTCCACACTAAATTTACACGAATTTAAACTTGATTTAAGCATATAATAATTAAAATAAAACTAATATTAAATATTGAAAATTGAGAGCGCGTTATGTGCTTTCGTTGCCACGCACAGAAAAAGAATGAGTAAAAGTGCCGCCCGGGTTGCCAGGTGGCGTGTTGTGTTGGCGCGCTTTTTTCAAACGATATGAACAAAACTGGTTCAAAACCTTTAAAAAATCTCTAAAGTATGTGCGATTAGTTGCCGCGGGCTAGAATTGGGACTACTGGGTTAATTATATCTTCGAATGAAGCTTACGAAATATAATGGTACTGACAGCAGCAAGCAAGTGGAAACATAACCAGTATAACCTGAACCAGCGCTTCGCTACAAACCTCCGAAACCAGAGACCAGCTCAAGGTCAAAGAGTTTTCACGGACGAGTGGCCATGTGTTGATTAAGAAAACATTAAAAAGGAAATCACTATAATCAAATTATTATTATTTTTTGGGCTGTTGTGCTTATGTAAACTACTTAATAAATTTGCAGAACAAGGTTCATTTTCATTGGATTTCAATGTGGAGACAGAGGATAGGCAGTGGCAGGCAAATCTATTTTATATTGCGTTGATTTGAAGTCAAAGGGCGAGTCCATTAATCTGGGCAAGAGAACAAAAAAAAAGGCGATCGAATTTTAAATTTACTTTTCATTATCAGCCAGTACCTTACCCACCAGGCATTCACTATTCATAATACTATTTGTTTCTTTCCTATAGCTGCATCCCTCTTTCTCATCTTGAAAACGATAGTGCGTGGCTGGTTTTACAAGCGGCCAGTACTGCAGCATACTACAAAATAATAAGTACATCGCGTTCGAATTTCAAAAACCTTTTGCCCGCTAGGGGCCAAAAATCGCTTTTGGCCGCAGAATTTAACCGACAAAACAAATGTTTCCGAGCTTTGGAGGTGAAAAATATATTTACCTATGTTAAAACCTGGTTAAAACCTTCAGTGACCCCGACTTGCACTTTCTTGACTTGCTAAATTAATAATTTGTTGTTTTACTGTACACGGTATGACACAAATGGCATATAAGCCAGAAGTATGTGAAAGTGTCTATAAAACTAAATGGATTTTCTTTAGGAACATAGGTCGAAATATGTATTTAACCTACAAACAAAATGTGTTACGTATTTTGATCTAGATTTTATGAGAAAAATTGTTAAATCTCATGGGCAGAATAAAAAATAACTACGCTATACAGCATTTGTTTTTATCAATAGAAAGTACTAGTTTTTGTCCGCGAGTTCGTCAACACTTTAAAAAAAAGTATACCAGTGATTGTGTGATTTGGATTCAGGTGCAACAAAATAGCATAACGAGATTTTGTTTTTAAATATCTTCAATGTACAGACAAATTCAATTTACAATTTAATTTTAGTAAAGATGTTTTGTCGAAGTACCTAAATTTATTGAAGCATAATGTACGCAGATGGCTCTCTTCAAAGCGATGTAGTTACTTTCATTCAGTATTGTTGCATACAGGTGCGGATTGGTTATAAAATGTTACGAGTTCGCAATACTTAGGTAACAGATATTTTTCATCATCACATATTAGCATATCATGGAAAGTTAAGAGAAAACTTAGATAACAATACTACGTCTTATGTTATCCCGTGTCCTATTATGTCCTGTGTGGTGCCGGCAAAGAATAGTACCAACCCATAAATACCCGTGGTTGTTTTAAGAGGCGACTAAGGGTTATAAACTGGAGGATGGGCAGCAGCATCCTCCTTTGTATCTTACATCTTACTTACTGCGGTCACCTACAACCACGGTCCATGGTGCCAGCCGTAACGCTAACAAGCGAGGTGACTATGGTACTTCCCCTCTACATTTTTCCAGCAAAAGCTGGAATTCTGGAGGGAGCTCCATGACCTGGTAGTAGACGTTTCATGGGATGTTATGCTTTCTTCACTCTTTCATTCAAAATATCCAATGCCTTAAGAAAAACATGAATTCCTATTATGATGTCAACTTAAATTTTTCGATTACGGATAAATGCAATAACTTATAATAAAAGGGGTTCGTTTTCCTACATAAACTTACTCGAAATTATGAAAATTTTCATAGCTCAGACGTACATTTATGTACGTCTGAGCTACGCTCGAATAATTGGATACCAAAGTGCACCACAGATGGCACTGTTTGGTTTACAGAATCGCGCTGTAATTTTTTTCCAACTATAGTATTGTAAAAATTTTCCGTGCATTTTACTTAGCTAGATCTATATACAAGGTTATTTATTTGTACCTGATTTCCTTTTGCACACTTATTAGTGAGGTCAAAAGCAACAACCTTTGTTCTACGACTTTGCTAACAACGCACAAAAAATTTTCGACTCTCAATACTAAAGTGGTCACGTGACCGACACATTTTGTATGGAAAGTTGAAAACTTTCGTGCGTTATTAGCAAAGTCGTAGAACAAAAGTTGTTGCTTTTGACTTCACTAATAAGTGGGCAAAAGGAAATCAGGTACAAAAAATAACCTAGTATTTTTCGCGCCCAAAAAGTAACAATTTTTTTAAATTTACTGAAACACCCCATGGCCGAATACAGATAACAGATAGTGAACATAATTTTAACATGTAACTTAGACAGTGAAACTCAACAACTTTTGCAAAGAAACATTGGCCGAAATACTGCTATATTTTATGAACCGTAATAGGTAGACAGTTGAAATTTTTACAGATAATGTATTTCGGTTTACAAAACAAAACAAAAATTAGGGGGGCTTCCCTAATAAAAACTTGATTTTTAAGTAATTTTTGCTCGATTTCCGTTTTAGCTCTGTCGTGAAAACGGGAACACTTACAATCGTGAAAATTGGCACGTTTATAGTGCGTACGCTATAGAATAAAAACAAATATTAAAAACTGCTCAAGTGAGCGTCGAACTCGCGCGCATATAATACACTTATGCATAACTATGCGTCCATAACTAAGACGGTATTTTTACTTTAGTGGTAGGTACGGAAACCTCGGTGCGCGAGTATGACTCGCACTTGGCCGGTTTGTTGTAAGCTCTTAGACTATACACAAACAAAGTCGTGGGCACAGCTAGTCATCAATAACAACGTGTATAGCCGTAATAAGGTCGGTGTACTGGGTAATTAGCAGACCCGCGGGAGTGATATCACTACGCGATGCTTTTAGTACATAGTGTACGCTCACCTTAATGTTGTGTTCACCGCGAATGGGCACGCCGCTTTATGGCGAAACACTCGTTTTGGGATTTTCGTACAGTCTAGAGCAGGTTAAGCTTGACAACGCAGCATGACTTATGATCCATTTTTAGGGTTCCGTACCTCAAGGGGAAAAAGCGGAACCCTTATAGGATCACTTTGTTGTCCGTCTGTCTGTCTGGTTGTCACGACCCTTTTTCTCTATAATCTTGAAATTTGGCATGAAGCAACGTTTTTTAACACACATAATAAAGGAAAAATTCTTAAAACTTTAAATTGTTAGTTAAATCACATAATATTTTTTTTTGCAATAAAAATACCATAACTTTTACTTGTTTACCTCTACAGGATTGTACGGAACCCTCCTCGTTGCGCGAGTCCGACTCGCACTTGGCCGTTGTTTTTTAGTTCATTCCAACGCTTACCAACTCATTATGCAGCTATTTCAAAAGCAATCGGCTAAAGCTGTCAGAAAAAACAAGTTTGTGAAACAATGTTATTCTTTCCGTCAACTATACTTTGGTTTTAGTGTCATGGCTGCAAAATGTGTTGGTTAGCGTTGGAGTAAAAGAAATAAATGGATTTTCGGCGTATATTGAAATAAGAATAGTACAAAATCCACTTCGTCAAACTTGTTGAGCATTTGACTGTATTAAAATGAGGGTAGGCATAACCTGCGGTCAGAGACGACGATGTGCACTTTTATCACAATGTTGAGTTTTTTAAGAATTACTTACATCGCGTTTATTATTCATAAGGTTTTCATAAACAAGGTTATTTTTAGAAACTTATCTAAAGTTTTGTAGTTAATTTGGAACACTATAATTTTCCAAAGAAACATTGGTCAAAAGGAGAGTTTTTTTTTATTTCTAGTTTTTTTAAAATCAGCGATACCATCTTCCATCGACGGCGATAGTGAAATTTGTATGATATGACCAAAATTTTTGCCCATATTTCTTTGAAAAGGTTGTTCAGATTGTAGTCCTAAATAACTTACTAAAGTTAGGCCTTGCTAGCCGCGATTACACCTGCTTGAATTTGACGACTGAATAAGAAATCTACCTAGGAGGCTACGTAGAAAAAGACGTTTGTGAATTCAGAGTTCTAGCTAGGAAGCTAAGTAGAAAAAGTGCCTACTAATACAGTTGCTGAATAGTGATGTTCCGATAGCGATAGTTTCGCTGTCGGTAGTTGATCTTGAAATACAGTAACCCTGTTGAATAGCCTTATCGAAAATAATTATTGTACAATAAAATACTATCGATTGTTAAAAAATGGCTGATATAACCTCAAGACAAATACAACCGATAATTAAAAGAAGAAAAATTACAGACAAACTTATTTGCGGTCTTAAAGATGGGCTTTATTGCTTTTAAAAATACTACAGCAATATCGAATCCCTCGAAGCGAGAGTCTGCCTCGCACTTGACCGTTTTTTTAATATAAGTATATTTTTTGTTCGATAAGTTGAATTAATCATTCGCACTTGGACATCACTAAACATGCTAAGTCCCTTCAAGTAAAGGAGTTAGAAGGTTTAGTGATGTGAAAATTTTGCGAATTATTAATTCGAATCGAACAACTTGTCCATGAAAAATAAAAATAAAGCATAGTCTTGGTTTAATAATAAGACGTACTAATAATAAACTTAAAAAAATTCACTATGAAAAAAATGATCTTGACATTTGATCAAGATCGTAGCAGGTGGAGAACTGTGGTCTCTGCCTACCCCGACGGGAACAAGGCGTGATGTTATGTATGTATGTATGAAAAAAAATGTATACGACTGTTCGGTTGAGTTAAGGAGTGATCACAGCTAGCTGAATTCAAAGACTAATTCGGCATACATTGCTCGTTGAAGTAAGGATAATGCAATAACATAACCAAGCCTCCCAGCAATGTATGCCGAATTAGTCTTTAAATCCAGCTAGATGTGATCGTGGCTTTAATAGGCTGACAATACATTTCTGTGATGTTTTTATTTTTGTTTAGCTTAAATGGACAAATGAGACCTGAACATTGCCGTGCCAAATCTTATGAATGAGAGTATTTCTGATCAAACAAAAACAATGGCTGTGGTAAATGAAGTGGATACATTTTTTCTCTTTTTCTATTCTAGCAGGTGCACATAGTCATTTGCCGTAACTGAACAACTTTCAGTAAATAAAACTATCAGCCTCTTCATATAAAATTGCAAATGGACAGTTTAGCCACGATCACATCTAGCTGGATACAAAGACTAATTCGGCATACATTGCTGGGAGGCTTGGTTGTGTTATTGCAATATCCTTACTTCAACGAGCAATGTATGCCGAATTAGTCTTTGAATTCAGCTAGGTGTGATCGTGGCTTTTTTGTGGAAAAGAGGATTATTTTAATATTTTCTGAAAATTTTATTTACTGAAGATTATTCAGTTACGTTGACTGATCACGCCCTTTCAGTTTTCGGAAACCAGTGCCTTAGACCATGTATTGGTCAATTTAATTTCGATGCGAACACGGAATTAAATTAAAATTAATCATTCGCACTTGGACAATTTGGACATCACTAAACCTCCTTACTCCCTTCAAGTAAAGAACTTAGGAAGTTTAGTGATGGGTAAATTTTGCGAATGATGATGAACAACTTGTCGATAAAAAATAATTATTATTCATGGTGTAATAACAAGTACTAATAAACAATTAAAAAAAATTCACTATAGATTACCATCGATACTTGAAAGGTTCAGATATTTTCTATACGACTGATCAGTAGAGTTAATAAACCTGCTTTGCGATAAAAAAAATCGTAAAAAGAACTAGGTAAAGGAGTGATCACACCTAGCTGAATTCAAAGACTAATTTGGCATACATTGCTGGGAGGCTTGGTTATGTTAATTGAAATATCCTTACTTCAACGAGCAATGTATGCCGAATTAGTCTTTGAATACAGCTAGGTGTGATCACTCCTTAACTCTACACTGCGCGTGGCTTGACACGAACTTGGTCGGTTATTTAGTGTCGATTATTACCGGTACTTTTAAGAATTCGGTATTCTCGATATTTTCTTTAGGAATATTCGGTAGAGTTACTGTATTTTTAAAATTCAACCATCGATCTCGTTATCGCAGCAACACTGATTCAATAATTTTCAAAATTTACGGTTCGGTTAGGTACTGAATCAATCGCCAGTTAAAGCGCGACGGACTCAGATGTGTCCGTGTAGAATACTTGACTAGTGCAACACTGTTAGTTTTGAATATAGCGGTCTTTAATTGTTTTTCTAGTAGGAGCGCTTGTTTTAAGCAAAAAAGTATACCATCAGATAGGCCATTATTTTTTGTTCGACAAGTTGTTCGATTCGAGTCAATCATTCGCATTTGCCCATCACTAAACCTCCTAACTAAGTGGCTTGGTGGTCATTTCCTCCGAGGCGAGTTCGCCCGGTTGGGCATTTCGCCCGAAAGTATTCATTGTTAGTCGAGGTCTTTTAAAACCATATCCAAAAGATAATGAGAAACTATGGCAAACAATAAATAAACTTACATACAGAAATAAAAAATCCAAATAAGATCAATAAACTTCTAGATAAAAAGAATTGACTTCAGCATTTTGTTACTGTAAAAATATCGTTGGCCGAAAATATTTCACTTAAGACTGCACCACGTAAAAACTACCAAAACGGCAATCACGGTTTAATATCGCTTACATATTTAATATGATTTTTTTTAAACCATTACGATTACGCCATACATTTTTAGTATGGCCGCGCGAAGTCTAATAAATAGCTCTGACACGCGGCCGATACCCACAAGAGCTCGAAGTGAGACCACGTCAGTTTGCACCGCGACGCGCCAAAATTATAGATCGCGTTTCAACGTATACACATTCTCTACTTTCATAGGTAACAAGGTAACTTTGTTTTTTACTATTTTCTAAACTAAGATATATCTTTCCTTGTATTTATAAAATGTTTGTTTTAGAGAAATGGGGAAGCGCAAAGATAAATATTATGTATCCCGTCAAAAATTCAAAAAAATATCTATTCCTTTAACCAAGTAAGTACCTACTTATATACCATACCTAGGTAGTTTTGTTTTGTGATGGGTGACTGGTGATGAAGGATAGGCGGAGGAAGATAGGTAGATGATGGGTGATCGGTCAGAAGGGTTATCAGAGTAATAGATTTTCGGTACGTGATTGATGTCCGGACGAAGATGGGTGACCGGTGGATGATATTGATGGGTGACCGGCGGAAGACGAGTCAATGGTAGATGATGGGTGACCGGTAGATGATGGGTAATCGGCAGTGGTCGGAATAGGTAGAGCTGTTTAGGGTCGATGATCGAAAACTTTAACGTGCTGCTTGCTACATTATTTCGTCAGGTTTGTTAGATTTTCCTCTTGAGACGGATTTCCATGGCATGGCTTTTCGAAATAAGACTGCCTTTTGATCGTTAGTATGTGTCCTTTGATCTTTCGGTCACAAAAACAACGAAATGTACAACGATGGCACGGATTTAAATCGATTACTTTTTTTAAAGAAGCAAACGGCGCCAAACTTAGGCAGGAAACAGGCTACATTATTTCATCAGGTCTGTTAGATTTTCCTCTTGAGACGGATTTCCATGGCATGGCTTTCCGAAATAAGACTGCCTTTTGATCGTTAGTATGTGTCCTTTGATCTTTCGATCACAAAAACAACGAAATGTACAACGATGGCACGGATTTAAATGGATTACTTTTTTAAAAGAAGCAAACGGCGCCAAACTTAGGCAGGAAACAGGCTACATTATTTCCTCAGGTCTGTTAGATTTTCCTCTTGAGACGGATTTCCATGGCATGGCTTTCCGAAATAAGACTGCCTTTTGATCGTTAGTATGTGTCCTTTAATCTTTCGATCACAAAAACAACGAAATGTACAACAATGGCACGGATTTAAATGGATTACTTTTTTAAAAGAAGCAAACGGCGCCAAACGTAGGCAGGATGATAGTTGATGACTGGATGAATGATGATGATGAAAGAATGATGAGTGATGCGTGGATTATAGTTGATGAGTGGATCAATGATGATGATTGATGCGCGGATGATAGTTGATCAGTTGATGAATGATGATAAGTGGATGATGAGTGATGTGCGGATGGTAGTTAATGAGTGGATGAATGATGATGAGCAGATGATGAGTGATGCGTGGATGAATGATGATGATGAGCGGATGATGAGTGATTTTCGGATGATAAGTGATGCGCGGATGATAGTTTCTACCATCATGTCATTAAGTCTAAAGTGTTTCTACTGACGTGCTGTTGAGTATACAAACTTGAAGAGCTGTTCCCTGTCGCCCCTCGCTTCCCCTCGAGTAACCCTCCGTTATACAATCATTGCGCTGAGCTATATCAGTAGCGTTCATTAAAAATACCTTGAGAAAATAAAGTTCCATTCAAAACACAGTTTTTTAAAAGGTGGCGTTTCCTCCGAGCGGGCGAGAACGCGTCTCGGGTGAAATGACGCAATACGACTCTGTTCGATCATACGCACACTGTTGCTTCATACTCGACGCGAAAACTAAACAGTTTTGATCCTATACATTTTTTTATGAAGGGGACAACTGATTTAGACATGAATTGAAAATGCTGTCAGGATTACAAATTATCTCTTATAAGGAAGTTTAACAAAATTACGGACAAGTACAAGATGTCAAACAATCTCCTGAAAACTTCATCTATGGACACATACCATGAAAAATTAACTATTTTTACCATACATACACCTATACACAACAAAAAAAAATTTTAAAGTGCGAGTTGGACTCGTGCATCGAGGGTTCCGATATACCTACCTATAGTATTTTTAGAAGCAATAAGGTCCATTGTAAGGACCGCAAAACTAAATTTGTTTGTAAAGATCTGTTGCAAATTTCCAAAAAACTGTGCTACTTAGAGAGATTGTTTTTTTTCTGAATTATTTACATAAACCTCTATGGGCTTTAATTAATTCAGATTTTTTCTTCGGCAATCTTCGGTGATAAGGAAGGGGGGAAGGTATTTTTTAAACTTTTTTCATCATAACTTGAAAACTAAGAGTCGTTAAAAATATAAAGAACTATTTTGGAATGTACAAGTGAAGCACTTTCATATGATACCTAACTTGACTTAGTACTGACAATTAAAAATTTTTTACCTACCCATTTGGGCCCCCTTTACAATAATAATAATATTATAATTATTTCAATTGCAATAAAGTAAGGCAATCGTATTCTTAAACTACTACTAAATATAAAACTATAAAAGAGTTTTTAGCTTGCTTTTCAATTTATTTTAAGGTCATTAATAATACTCATCGAAGCCTTTATACAAAGTATCTGAACATATCAGTCGCGCTCTAAATTGTACCAGCACAGAAAACTACCTATGATTCCTTCCTTAATAGTGATGTACAATTATTTCAAGAAGCAACAATCGAAATATTCGAATGTACTACTTAGTACTATCCAAATAATCTTTTGTCATTCAATTGTTATTTTTCATTGGAATCATTATTTGTTTTTCGTACGGTTTTGAATGAAAAATTTATTCTAACTAAAAGAATGAATAAAGCACTTAAATTCTTTATGTTTACTTGACTGGTGAAACCTTATTTTATTTCCTTGTTTGTTTTTTAGTATACCGGTAATTCTGTAAGTATACCGGTAGTTTTTTTTGTAATTATTCTAGTGTTTTTCTATACAACATAAATTAGCCCTTATTAATATTTTCCGTACGATGAGGTGTTCTATTCGTATTGGCCCTTCACTAAAGTTCCTTACTGCGTTGCTTACTATGCGGCTTACTCAGCTAGTGACTTACTTAGTTCCATCTTTCTACCTTCCTTTCCTACGTAGGAGACTAACTGACTTAGTGTGTGAATTCAGTCAGGTGTGATCGGCCCCGAGCTTGCTATAATGCTTAGGATGGATAATAGCAGTTTTTTTTCTGTAAAATTCACAATTCACTTTCGAAGCCGAGGGTGATGGCTATTTTGTTATGCAACGTGTAACGGTATGGTGTTGTTTGCGCCTGCCTACTGAGCAACCACAATCATTGGATTATTATAATAGCGCGGACAATCTGGCCACCGCTCAGTCGTGAGTATTATATGTTCCTTGCGCTCAGTTCTCCAATAGCTACTGCGCTTTGCGCACGTACCTTTTTGTATCGATCTTTCCATACGATCAATGTAAATTTAATAGTATTGCAGATAAGTATACCTAAAAACCAAGTTTCGGATTTTAATTTCCCCCTTTGTTCCTGCGGGAACAAAATTGGCTACCGTGACAGGACCTGCACGACTAAGAAGTCCAATTCTGCAGAGTTCTTTGTTCGGTCGCGCGAATATCACAGCCACGTCGTCATCGTGTCCACGCCGCCTCCTGCCAAAGTGGGTCACTTTGGCAGGAGGGTTACTTGGTGCCTTCTTTGTGCCGTGGACTGCCAGCGCGTGCAGCCTAGAATTCGTCCCACCGTACGTCTTTGCTCGGTCCAACGAATATCACCGCCACTTTGTCATCGTGTCCACGCCGCCGTCTTCTACCAAGGTAACCCAGGAGGGTTACTTGGTGACCTTTTTGTGACGTGGATTGCCAGCGCGTGCAGCCCAGAGTTCGGTGTAGCTGTTATATGATGCTACGTCGTAGCAGCGTAGCATTCGTACTACGAGCTTTTGTAGCAAAGATATTCTTATGTAACCATTGTCTAAATAGAGCAGGATAAGAGCCTCCTGTTTTTCGTATGTGGTGTTATGCGTCTAAAGGTCCATACCATCTTTTCTTGTAAGTGTCGTCAAAAACAGGATCTTCAAGTTGAGGATGGGCAGCAGCGACTTACTGAGAATTTACTACAGGATAAGGGGCCCAAAAACTAAACGGGCTTGCTCAGTCAAAGAAACTGAACAACTTTCATAAAGAAACATTTTCGGGAAGTGAAAAAACAATTTGACCTCCCCATACAAACTGTTCGATCAGACTGAGCAATTTGTATGGGGAGGTCAAATTGTTTTTTTTTTTAAGAAAAGGAAAATTAAAAAAACACAGTTTGTATAATGAATCTGCCTTATATTTCACAGTTTAATTTATTTAACACCACCAACAACCGTGAAAGTTCTATATTTGCACAAATATATTAATAAATAGATACATCTCACCTACATTTATACTATATTAGTATAAATAACATCATTATAAAATATCTTATAAAGCCAAAAATTTCAATACACATAAGACCATAATTCAATAAAAAACTGAAAGGTTTTGGAGGTATTAGATAGGTTTTAAACAAAATAAATGTTTACGTGAAACAATATTTTTACTCTTCCTACTTTTTAGCAATCTTAAAACATTCGGCATCCTTGTCGCGTGAAATGGCATCTCACAAAAACTAAAACTAAAGATATAAACCTTTCAATGATATGAAACAGAGCAAATTATTCCGAAGAACATATTGAAATATGTAAAAATAAATCCCGTATAAAAAACCTATATGCAAGAACGTAACGCAGCAGTTATTTAAGAATATAATTATGTAGATTTTTTCTCGTGTCGGAGGCCAAGATCCTCTTGGGGTCGCTGAGCCAGCGTACGAGTAGTAGTAAAGGTAGATTTTTCACAATTCAACATATTTTTTGGAAAGAGTTGCTAGCTCCATATTCATTCTACAGTTTCACTTTTTATGACTTGTATAGTAAGAGAAACTTATTCAACCCGAAAACGCTGTTTCTTTATGTCAACATGTACGTCAACCTTACGTAGAAACTGCCTTAGGCCATGGACCAATAATATAGGACAATCCCCATACTAGAAAATGTAACCTGAAAAGGCATAAACCTAACGGCGGCAGTTTCAAACAATCTAGAAAGTAGTTATGGTCTATCAAGTGTAGTATTCTGCTGAAAAATCATTTAAAATTTCTATAAAGAAAATTTATATGTTTTCTTGTTTTTCTGTCCGTGTGGTGCCAGCAAAGAATAGTCCCAACCCATCTCTAACCGTGGGTGTCGTAAGAGGCGACTAAGGGTGAAACAGGATGATAGGCTGCAGCATTCTTCTTTGCATCGTACCATCTTACATACGGTCACCAACTTCCGTGGTCCATGGTGCCATCCGCAACGCTAAAAAGCGTGGTGACTATTGTACTTCCCCTCTAAATTTGTACCACGCGTTATGCTGGAATTTTAAAGGGGGCTCTCTGTCCTGTAGTGGACATTAATCATGGGATGTTATGTTATTTTACCAGAATACTCGATAAATCGTAATAACTTCTCAGGCTATTTATCTATAGTTTTATACTTTTTCGGGTAACGATTTACATTATGGTAAGAAGATGCTTAGACTAAAACACGCCGCTCATGACTTGCTTAGAGCCTAGAACCTAGCAAATCGCCTGACTATTAGTGCAAATACAAGCATTCGGGATGCTTAAAGATGACTGCACTAGGCTTGTCGCCTAGCGCGTAGCTTAGTTAACAAACGACTGGAGGCTCTAAGTGAATCAACCTGCAACGCACCTCCAGTGCGTCATGTTATCCTGGGGGAAAACCAGACGACTTACTAGACTCTGTTCCCCTAATTTCCTGTTACACAACTGGAATCAGAGTAGTGTTGTAGGAAATGTAATTTTACCTATCGGTAGTATCGGGGGAAAAGAAAATCCCCCATGACATTAGTGGTAGTGCCACGCAGTTGTGCCACGGGAAGCAAACGAAGTTATACAAAAGTTGAGTAAGCTAATATCTAAGATATTTTTAAATCGTATTGTAGTTACACCAAAAACCTGTTTGGTTGCTTTGTTCTTAAATTTTTAGAAAATAATTAATATTTTGGAAATAATAACGTTTAATGTAAATAATCTATTTTGTCTTAAGAAGTAACTTTTTGTTACAAAGAGACAGACGGTGTCGAGGCCGACCACGTAGGTACGCATAATAAAGCAGTCTTCAAGTAGATAGAAAACTTGCATATTATGTTTCTACACAAATATACATTCTAAATGTAAGAATGGTTATTCTAAAACTCATCATGAAAGTTTTAAGTTTATTAGTTTTAGTTCTGAATGTGTTTTAAAGTAAAAGAACTATAATTAACTGAGCGCGAGAAAGTTTTGAAAACACATTCTTACAGTGGATATTTTTGTAGATGTACATTGCGGCTATACGGCAGTTAGTTTGCGGTTTCAGAGTTGTTACTGGACCCAAAATTTTAGTTTAATAAATTAAGAGTAGCGACACACTTACGGAGTTCCGCAACCGAAAAATATGATAGCAAAGGTCAAGTATGATACCAGAGGACAGGACATTCCACCAGATGTGTCATAGGTAACCTAAAAAGCGTTGTGAGAGTAATGAGCGGAACTCTCCGCATCGGAAAGATCCGCAGGTGTGTCGCTACATTTATAAAAGGGTTCGTTCGTACACTTTGTACAAGACCATTACGCACTGAAAAAACGGAGAGCCAACCAAGATCAATTTTCTCTTGTTTGGCATTTTGTGATTAAATCGAAAAAGATATTGATAGATTCAATAAAGCGTCTTGGTCAATTTAAATATGTGATCTTTAATTTAATAATCAAATTGATACAATCCAATAAGGTCTTTGCAAGCTCAAATGGAGTCAAGATGCATGTTTGAAACAATCAAAAAAAATTTTTTTCAGTGTACGGGATGTAGAGGATGGTGAACCAAAAACTGAATGGGCGTGCTCAGTCAACAAAAGTAAACAACATTACCAAAAAAAAAATTAAAGGAAAAAAAATACCTCTTCACACGAATTGCTCACTCTGATAGAACATTTTGTATGGAAAGGTAAAATTTTTTGTTCGTTTCCCAAAAAAGTTTTTTGAATGTTTTGTACACCACCTTTCGTGTACCAGTGTTCGGTACACCGTCCCTTACACCCTGTAGAATCAATAAAAAGTAAAAAAGTAAATAAAATAAAAAGTAAATAATTAAGAAGTAAGGAATGGCAATTTTATTAGGGAAGTATGTCAAGATCGTAGCAGGTGGAGAACTGTGCTCTCTGCCTACCCCGACGGGAACAAGGCGTGATGTTATGTTATGTAAGTAAATAATTACTTTTGTAAATTAGGAAATTAATCATATGTTTAAGTAATTAATATAATTCATTTTAACTAGCTTTTTAGGGTACCGACATCGCTTTTTTCTTTAATTTAATGTTCAGGAATTGATAACCAGCTATATTTAGAAAAAAGCTATTAGCATGAGAACAAAAACATTTGAATGTTAACAAACGATGACTTTTATATATAATTTTTCAAATGTAAGTTGGCAACTTTGTTTTGCTACTATAATGATGTATGTGATCGGACTTTTCTTCAAATATTTTTTAATAAATATTGCATTTATTTTAGAATCCAAAAACCTTGAAGAACTCATTTAGATCGGCTTAAAGCATTTATAAAAAAAAAATCATCTTTTATTTTTGTCTCAGTTATAAGTTTTGTTTCAGCTATAAATACTTCTACTTAGTTTTTTGGCTTTTCATTCGCAAAAGAAAAACTTTGTCCAGCTTAGAGATCATTTCAGAAAACAAGTCACGATTTCGAAAAAAAATATATGCGGTTTTAATGAGCACTCTTTTTTGGCTATGGCCTCGGAAAACAATAATTTTGTACAGCATAGAGGTCATTAGTCACAAAAAAAATGCGGTTCTATAATATAATAAATATTTCTATCCTAATTTTGAAGTGGCACATTCTATCTTAAACTATATTATACACTAGTGCCAATTGTAACCCAGCCTTACAATTGACATTTAAATAGTTTTATTTATAATGTAGAGTATTAAATTAATTAAAGAAGTAAAGATTTGAAATAAAATACAGTTCGAAGAAACCAAGCTTGAAATAACAATCAGTCCCTAGGATTTCCTAATTCATTACTCCATAGAGGCTGCTCTCTGAAAAGAAAAACAAAATATAAAAATGAATGCACGTTACAAACTATCGTACGTGTGGAACCGGCAAAGTTGTTTTTTAGGGTTCCGTACCTCAAAAGAAAAAAACGGAACCCTTATAGGATCACTTTGTTGTCCGTCTGTCTGTCTGTCTGTCTGTCAAGACCCTTTATCTCACGAACGGGTAAAGGTATCAGGTTGAAATTAATACCATATATTAGGATCCATGAACCACACAAGATCTGAAAATTAGAATTTTTTACAACGACGCAATCAAAAGATATGGCATTTTATGTCCTCAACTCCATACATTTATTCAAAAATGCAAAACCTACAGGGTACTTCCCGTTGACCTAAAATTATGAAATTTGGCAAGAAGCTAGGTCTCACAGTACAAATAATGGGAAAAGTCTAAAATCATTAAATATTACAACTTTTCTCACAACTAATGGTAACCAATTGTGGTGAGCTCCCGTTTCAAGAACATTCATATAAGAGAGGGGTCAAGTTGGATGGTCGTTGAGGCGATTTTTGTTTTAGTTCTATTTAAAAACGGGAACACTTACAAACTTGAAAATTGGTATGTTTATAGTGCATAAGCTATAAAATAACAACAATTAATAAAATTTGGTCAAGCGCGTGTCGGACTCAAAAAATCTAGCACATTAACTTACTGAAATTTCAACTAATACAATTATGTTTATGTGGTGCTACGGAACTCTCAGTGCGCGAGTCCGACTCGCACTTGGCCGGTTTTTTTTTATATCACAAGTGGGAAAACGAGCAGGTGGGCCATCTGGTGGTAAGTGGTTATCAGCGCCCATGACACCCACTGTCTTATTAGTGAAATAATTTCACACTAATAAGAGAGCAAAGCGCGTTACCCACCCTGAGAACTAAGATGGTATGTCTCGTATGACGGTAATATCACTGGCTCCCTTACCCTTCAATCCGAAACACAGCAGTGCAAACACTGCTGCTTTACGGCAGAAAAAGGCAAGGGGGTGGTACTTCCCCAAACGGACTTTGCACAAAAGCCCTACCACCTACAAAAACCATAATAATACCATATACCGTGTGGTGACGGCGAAGAATAGAACAAAGGTCGTCCACGTAGTTCCGGCAAATAATAGTATCAACCCATCTGTACCCGTGGGTGTCGTAAAAGGCGACTAAGGGCTTATGGACTGGAGGATGGGTACCAGCATCTTTCTGTGTATCGTACCATTTTACATACTGCGGTCACCAACAACAGCGGTCGCCAGCCGCAACGCTTATAAGCGAGGTGAATGTAGTTAATCCCCTCCTAAGTACCACCACGCGTTTTTTTTGGAGTTCTGGAGGGAGCTCCCTGTCGTGCAGTGGACGTTTCATGTTGGGATGTTATGAATTCTACTTAACTGTAACCACTTTTATCATACGACCTTTAGTAATTAGCAAAAATAATATACTACCCAGAACCCATTGGGGGGTAAAAAAGTTACGTTAGCTCATTTCTTAAAGTTTTATTACAAAAGAATAGTCAGGACAGAAATAGTAAAATTTTCATACAAAATCCTTGTAGTGACAAAGAATACTTTTTTTGACCTTTATCTTTGGTAAGTTGTTCTGTTCCAAGTTTTGAGTCACGCCGTAAAATGTTCATCGTACATTTTTTAAAACATCCTGTAAAGCTTTTATTCGGAGATAGAGGAGCTTACTTTAAGTGAACTTAAATCAGAAGTTTCATAGGTTAAAAAAAAAACCGGCCAAGTGCGTGTCGGACTCGCGCCCTAAGGGTTCCGTACCTATCTACCATATGATATACTAAAAGCTTTAGCTCTTTAACTAACTTACCACCTGAGATCACATCAGTTTTCAAATATTGGTACAGCAACCAAAAGAATAGAGTGAAGTGGGCTGGGGCTGTGTCGGACGTGTATGGTTTGGAGTGCGGAGTGAGGCAGGGGGGATAAGCTCGCCCAAGCTCTTCAAGAACCGACTGATCGGTGAGCTCAGCAGTACTTATATTGGTTGTCACATAGATGGGATTTGTGTAAACAATATTAGTTACGCTGACGATATGGTGCTGCTGAGCCCATCGACTGGTGTCTTACAGAGATTGTTACGCATTTGTGAGACATATGCTCTGGCCCATGGTCTGAAATACAATGCTTCTAAGAGTGAACTGATGGTATTAAAGCCGGTAAGAAGTGTTATAAATACATGCCTTTAATAACACTGTGCGGGACGCCGTTGAAGCTCGCTAAGAAATTTAAATATTTAGGTCATTGGGTTACAGAAAATTTGAACGATGATTTTTATATAGAGAGGGAGCGCAGGACGCTGTGTGTGCGTTGCAATATGTTGGCCCGCAGATTTGCACGATGTGGTAAGCAGGCAAAGCTGACACTTTTCAAAGAATATTGTCAGACTTTCTACATGTGCAGTCTGTGGGTCAACTACACGCAGCGAGCATATGGAACCCTGCGTGTGGAATACAACAATGCGTTTAGGATACTGTTTGGGTTGCCGCGTTTTTGCAGTGCGTCGGGTATGTTTGCTGAGGCGCAGACTGACTGTTTCTATGCAATCATTCGTAAACGAAGCGCCTCACTGCTAAGACGTGTGCGCGGCACTTCAAACAGTATTCTGAACGCATTGGCAAACCGTTGGGACTCCCCACTATTTAGCCATTGGAGGCGTCTGCACGCGACGGGATCCGAGCCCGGCGAAAGTTTGAATTAATTTTGAAGTTGAGATGTTGTTGCTTACTAACACTAGTTTCAGTTTCTTTTACTAACACTATGGATTTATATCCGAAATAAATTTTTGAATCTGAATTTAAAAACTCCGCGACCATCCAGCTTGACCCCTCTTTTATAGAAAAGTTCTTGAAACGGGAACTCAACTTAATTGGTTACTATTAGTTGTAAAAAAAAAATTGAAATATTTAATGTTTTTTACTGTGAGACCTAGCTTCTTGTCAAATTTCATAATTTTAGGTCAACGGGAAGTACCCTGTAGGTTTTGCTTTAGTGCATAAACCTATGGAGATGAGGACTTAAAAAGTCATATCTTTTGAACGCTTCGTTGTAAAAAAAAAATCTGATCTTGTGTGGTTTATGGACCTTAATATTCGTTATCAATTTCAACCTGATACCTCTTCTCGTTCGTGAGAAAAAGGATCTTGACAGACAGACAGACGGACAACAAAGTGATCCTATAAGGGTTCTGTTTTTTTATTTTGAGGTACGGAACCCTAAAAAATGCCAAGTAAATTCAGAATACAAATCTAAACAACTTTAATTAAGAACATGGATCGACACGAGATTTTTTTCAGCTTTCCCATACAAAGCTTGTGGAATTAGCAAAACAAAAGTGAAATTTGTATGAAAGAAGTTCTGTAAAACAAAATTCTTATTATCCACGTGGATGAAAAGAGACAGGTTCAAGAGAAAACTTCTTTTTTAGGGTTCCGATATCAAAATGGTAAAGAAAGGAACCCTTATGGTGCGGCTTTGTCTGTCCGTCTGTCTGTCTGTCGTCTGTCACACCCACCTGTATATATATCTCAGCAACCACTTGTGATATCGACTTGGAATTTGGAATACTTTTAGAATATGGTTGCGCAACTTAATTGCACATGAGATAAAAAAAATAATTTATGATTATTAATGTAAAGGGGGCCCAAAAGCCCTAATAGGAGGGCAAAATTTCAAATTGTTGTTACTAGGTCGAGTGTGGTATCATATGAAAGGGCTTTACCTGTACATTCTAAAATATATTTTTGTATTTTTTGTGACTCGTAGTATACAAGTTGAATGATGAAAAATGACAAAAAAATTACCATTCCTCCCCCCCCACTTATCTCCGAAGTTTGTGAAAGGAAAAATCTGAATTATTTACAGTCGATATAAGTTTACGTACATATTAAAGTAAAAATAAAAAGACCTCTCTAAGTTGCACAGTTTTTTAGAAATCCGCAAAAAATCTTTACAAACAAATTTAGTTTTGCGGTCCTAAAATGGATATTATTACTTCCAAAAATACTAAAGATGAGTCTGACTCGTACTTAACCGGTTTTTTAATATCATACTAAAATTTATGTTCGGGTTTAAAAGATACGCGGTTCAACTAACTTAGGTGGTACTTATAAATCCGTCTCTAGTCTGAGATTGCACTTAGGTAAGATGTATAATTTGTATGTGTATAGGACAGCTTGAATGCACTTTAGAGGAATTTATCAATACGGCTTTTAATGCTTCTTCCCTCACCATTATTTGCCAAAGTTTGATCTTAGCCAGTAAATTATCATCCAACATTGGCTTGGCTTCCGGTTCCCTGTTCACTGCCACGTCTATTGGAATTTCTTCGTTGTCAGATCTGGAAAAACAATAAAATACAAGTAAAAAAAAGTTTTTGCCCCCCTTGCAATCTACCCCGCACCCCCGCGCGCATCCGCCTGCGAGATTCTCGTGCTCCTTAGGTTCTTGTGTACTGAATACGAGTATGCGAGCGACCTTCCAATTTCAAATTTCAAATTCACGCTTGATGTAAGTAATGTCCGGAGTATACCCATGATTAATGGCATGCTAAAGAAAAATCTCTATAGTGCGTGCATGTACACATGAACAAGACATTTTAACAAGCCCAGAAACGTGTGGTACTGGCAAAAAATAGTACCAAGTCATCTTCTCCCCGCATCGAAAGAAGTCGCTTCTTATTTTTGCCGGATTACATCTGAAGGATGGGCGGCAGGCAGTCCCTATTAGGGAATATGCATAATTTTTTTTTTGTTGCATTTATTAACAAAATATGAAAATACCGAAGTCAAGATGACAAGAAATTAAATTAAAATTTAAATCAGCTCATAAATACGGCTGATATAAGCATTTAATACTGCTAATTACGTGCCGATTAGACAGAGAGATGCAACATGGCGAGTGACGTCACATGCCACTACGGCCATATAAACTCAGTGTTAAATTTCGTTTTGCTAGAAAGAGACAGAAACAAATCTTTGATAGCTTATATCTTTTTTAATTTCATAGTTATTCGGAAAATAGTTTTACTTAATTGTTTATTAGATGAATCAGAACAAAAAAAAATATAATTTTTTAAAAATCATGCATATCAACAACGCGCGTTCCATATGGTGCCAACCGCAACGCTTACAAGCATGGTGACTATGGTACTTCAAACTTTCAATTGTACCGCGCGTTTTTTACTGAAACTCTGGAGGGAGCTTCCCTGTCCTGCAGACCCTGCATTGGACGTTTTATTGGATGTTATGATGATGATGAGAAATAAACGTCTAAATTGATTATTTGAGTACAAGCAGCAATCAGGTGATTGATATTATCGCGCAATGATATTATGTAAAGTGATTCCTTCAGATTACGTCACTTGTACAACTTTCCCTAAGAAGCATAAGTAGAAAAACGAGCGATTGATAATGAAAGTTATCCCAACGCTTACCAAGACATTTTGCAGCAATAACACCAGAGTAGGTATATTTGACGGCAAGAATTTACAATTTACGTTGCAATAAACGAAAAATTTAATCATATAAGTAGCAATGATGTATAGGATGAGTAAAAACTTGTCTCATCCAAGTAACATACTCAAATATTCGCAGTTAATTAGGAAGCACCTTATATTATAAATTTTTATTACTGCAAAAAACTAAGAAAAACTAAGAGGTAAAAAGGAGAACAGTTTACCCTTCCAAAGTCTAAAGAAACGGATATGTTATTTCCATGGTTATTTCCCAAAGGTTTTTCATCGCAACGATGGTGTTGTACTCGTTTTACTAGTAGTCGTTTATTTAATCTGTGACTATGTTAATAGCTGCGCCATCTAGGGGACGCAGAAATTACTGTGGACTTACCCTTGTCGGTCAGTGGAAGGGGAATCTATTGCAGCATCCCCTTGGTAGATGGCGTTCATGTCGTCGTTTTTGGAAGCTTGTTGAACACGGTTCTGTAAAGTTACGGTACAAAAACTTTAGATGGCGTTAGAGACAAATTTTGAGGAGCTTTTCAGATTTTTGTGAAAAGAAAAATTTCAATGCACATTGAATTTCAATCCTGAACGAAAACCAACTACATTTTTACACTCACCGGCAGAAATAACCGGCCGGTCTGTTTTCTTTCACATATTTTTATACAAATATGGTGGCAAACGAAGCGTCAATATCTTACCATCTGAATGATGAGGTCTTTAGATAAGAACCTTATTAACAATATTGTCAAAGATTAGGTATATCTAAAATGTTGAAGAAAACCCGTGCGACACTTTAAACATTTTAATTCGCTAAATGTAGGAGATATCTGACGAAATTACGAATATTTTTTCTGAACGATGATGCACGGAATTTCCTGGATACCGTGCACAGGTCTAATCTTCAAGAATCGGTAGTCAGATACTTAATTTATTGATCTCACAGTTTATTCACAGATATTTATTTCGTTTAGGAAATATATTGACGCTTCATTTGATCCCTTACTTGTATGAAAATGTACGACAGAAAATAGACCGGCTGGTTATTTTCCGGTGACTGTATATTGTAGCAAGAACTAGCGGAAATATCTACGAGTATGAACTGGAGGATAGGCAGCAGCGTGTTTCTGTGTATCGTACCATCTTACATACTGCGGTCACCAACAACAACGGCGGTTCATGCCAGCCGCCACGCTAACAAGCATAGCGACAAGTTTATTTATACAAGGTTATTTTTTTGGACCTGTTCCTTTTGCCCACTATTAGTGAGGTCAAAACCAACAACTTTTGTTCTACGACTTTGCTAACAACGCACAAATAATTTTCGACTCTCCATACTAAAGTGGTCACGTGACCGACCCATTTTGTATGGGAAGTTGAAATTTTTTCGTGCGTTGTTAGCAAAGTCGTAGAACAAATGTTGTTGCTTTTGACCTCACTAATAAGTGGGCAAAAGGAAATCAAGTCCAAAAAAATAACCGTATACAGATTTGTGTCCTAATCAGGAACTGCAGAAATCTGCTGACAGGTAAACGAACACCTCAGTTTGATTCGGATGGTAGTAGGCAGGTAATCCGTTCAGCCTACCGAATCCCTTGTAATTAGCCTCAGTTGTTGTCTATCTGTCTGTACCCTAAAATTGCCTACAGTAATTATATACAGTTCGGTTAGTTAATTAGTGAATGAGGTTACAGAGCCTTGCAAAGACGGATGGTTATCAACGTCAAACACGTAGGCAGACCCAAAATGTAAAGGTAACATTGAAAACGCAAGCATGTTTTCACTAGTTTTCGATAAATTCTGGACAGAAAGAGAAAGAAAAAGACGCACTTATTTTTAGCAATTAAAATAGAGGATAAACGTTGTGTATTAATTAGGATGTAATTATTGGCAGAGGACAGAGATTAATGCAGATTTCTCAATCGGCAAGAGCGCGGATTTTAAATACAAGAAGAAGGCGATTGAGTGCACAGCCAAGATTAGATAGAAATGTCTCACTCTCGCGCATTTTCAGAGCGTTCTCCGCAGCTAGAATGATAATAGTATTTTGTATTTACAATTTAATTATATAATTGTTACGTAGCGTAACTTGCACAACACGATGCTTAGTTTTTTGTGAGGGACAATTGTCAAAAGGTGACCTAAAACTAAACAAACCCAGTACAATGGATAGCTGATCATCATCATTTGCCTGTCCTCACCCAAAATTATTTACTATCAGCACAACACGAAGAATAGTTTAATACAGGTATAAAACTATGCTTGTCATACAGACCGATTGGAAAGAATTCAATGCAAGTTTCTTAAGGCTCTTGACTAAAGGGTAGGAGACAGGTACACAAACTACAACGATTCTCTTATACGAAACAACATGCTTCCTCTTGCTCTCAGACGTCAACAGTTTGATTGCATGTTCCTCTATAAAATCATTAATGGCCTCGTAGATTCCCCTCACCTTCTGGAACTTATAAGTTTAAAAGTCCCTACTAGACCTGGGGGGTGATCGTGGTAATTTCAACGATATTACCAAATCAAAAACGTTTGCCTCAAACACTTCGTAAAGACTTAACATAACTTTTGAGGCAAACGTTTTTGTTTTGGTAATGTCGTTGAAACTACCACGATCACCCCCCTGTACGTAGTACATATACAAATATTTTGTTTGCGTATCCAGGTTTCTCGACTAACTATACTGCTAACTCTTATTTTCGTCGCTGCTTGGCTAGCTATAACAATATTTTTTTCTCATATTGATCTATTTTCTAGTAAACCACACGAATTTAAAGGGTTGTTAATTGAATTTTTAAAAACTGAAATTTCTTAAGTCTTAGGTGTGGTTGTAGATTTAGTCACACATAATATAATACTGTATAGTTAACTATTCGTCCGATTATTGTTTTTCTACTTAGATCTTTTGTGGACACTCCAGGTCCGTGAGTTATACAGGTTTAGAATATAAGTACTTTATTTAAGACCGTCTGTTGTCATAATAAAACAGCAGAAAAAAAAAAAAAAGTAAAAGACCGATTTAATAATTTAAATAATAATTTAAAACTTTGCATTGTTTTATTTCTGACATTAAAATGTATTTTTTATTTTTAATATAGATCATCTTGGAATGATCTGGAAATCAATGGATTTATATAAACTGAGAGAACACCCACATTCATAACATACTAAATGTTTGTCCTGGACGGGAACTGAATCATCTATCTCGTCAACAGGTCAGTCAGTCAAATTGGTAGACTTCGGTAGGGTGACGCAGAAACGGTACGACGGAATTCAAATAGAAGTTTTGACTTTTCAGACTAATTTATTAAAACTTGTAAATTATTAACTTACCATGTCATTAGCGTTTGAGTCCACTCGTCTGAAGAGCTTTGTCAGAAACCAATCAGGGGGCGTAGCGGGGGGTTTCCCTGATCGCTTGCCGTGCGCTGGAATACAAAAATAACATCTCTTATTTTACTAGGTTATTTTGTTGGACCTGATTTCCTTTTGCCCACTTATTAGTGAGGTCAAAAGCATCAACTTTTGTTCTACGACTTTGCTAACAACGCACGAAAAAATTTCAACTTCTTATACAAAATGGGTCGGTCACTTGACCACTTTAGTATGGAGAGTCGAAAATTTTTTGAGCGTTGTTAGCAAAGTCGTAGAACAAAAGTTGTTGCTTTTGACCTCACTAATAAGTGGGCAAAAGGACATCAGGTCCAAAAAAATAATCTTGTATAACGTCCTAATGAAATAGTGAACATAATTTTAGTAAGTTACTGAGACCATAAAACCAAAGAACTAAAAAATTACCTCCTATAGAAACTATTTTGTATGGGAGGTCAAATTTGGTTTTTCGTATTTCGACCTATGTTACTTCGGGAAAGTTGTTCAGTTTTATGGTCTAAGGTACGCTAGGATAACCTATTATTAGCTTAAGTCCTATTTACCACTCTTGTTACCTTGTTATTTTATTTTATTTTTATTTTTTATTTTATTTTTATTAGTATAGTTACAGATGACAGACCTTAGAACTAGTAGCAAAACATTATCTATCTATCATTATAAATCTGACACCCAATTAAAACTATACACAGCTTTTCCAAGTATCAAGAGAAATTAACATTAAGAGAAGTAATTATAAAGTTAAATTAACATTAATAGTAGTTAACAATTGAATTACTTATACTTAAAAAATAAATTATTAATAATTAAGGGTATTTTACAGTGATACTAATTAAGTTCAGCTAGGTAATTACATGACATTTTGTTTTAAACTGGTTATAGTTTAGAGCGAATAGATCTAAATGAGGATATACATTATTGAATAACTTACACATGCGAATTAAAGGATTATTTTGGGAAACATTATTGCTGGTACTCGGGATATCAAATAATTTAGGGATGCGCACAGATCGGGTTGGCGCCTTAAAATTTAAATGTTCTAGGAGACAAGCATCCATATAACCATTAGCAATCTTGTGGAGGTTACACAAGTCATATACACTCCTACGTTTATTAAGACTATCAAGTCCAAAATATCTTAGACGCTCATCATAAGTAGGTAGTTTACGCCTCAGACCTAGTCTAGAACTAAGATATCTAAGAAAACGGCGTTGTATTATAGTTAATAAGCCGTTGGTTATCCAAATAAATAAAATGATTAAGCACTTGCTAAAATAATGTTCACTATTTATGTTGTCTTAATTCATATCTCTTTTCTCTAAATTAAGGCTCTAGAGGTTAAACTTCCAGTTATGTCATTGTAACGGCAGCTGCTTTACTTCCTGAAACGGTACGTCATTATTTGGTCGAAGTAGCTTCACCTACGTTTTTTTCTTCCTCTTTTCTCTTCAATCTTTCCTTTCACAAAATTTTGTATACGAAGCACAAAATAACTCTAGCTGTAACCGTTAATCATTGGTTCTCCGCCTGTCACCCATTATGAGCAGAAAATAACTGTCAGACTCAGAGCCAAACTTATCCTGCCCACGCTATATTTTAGTTTAGTTTAGTATCACTCAATGAGTATGAGATGACCTATTCTTTTTTCCTCATGATAAACAGATAAGATGGGCAGAACTTATATAGAAATTTGGACAAACGGCCACTTAAAAACAGTCAGATAAGTAATAGACTAATAGTAGATTACCCAACTAGTGACAAAAAGGGTAATTTCCTTCGATGGACTAAGTTGGATCCCAAAAGCTGAGAAGGAGGAAAAATAGATTCCTGAGAGGAGCAACGAGCAACAATGCCTGAGTTCATTTTTTTTCGCGTATTTGGCAACGTTGACTGAGATTTATTCTTGACGTGGCATTTCATTTTTTCTTAAACTAAAATGATCTATTTTCTGTGCAACCAACCAGTAAGTTTCGCAAGATTGTTTTACATACAAAATGTATTTATACCATTCCCCCTCTAAAAAGATTATTTTATTCACTGAAAACAGTGAATAAAAAGCCCTTTTAATCACGATTTTGGTGTTTGAATTTAGAACACATCAATATCTCCATTAAGAGCAGCGACTCAATACGAAGTACCAAGAGAACATGAATTTTCAAGAGGAGGACAGCAACTGGAGGCTTGGAGGCGCATAAAAAAAACAAGTACTTACCAGGAGAGCATAAATTTAAATAAAAGAGGTGGTCAGCAAACGGGGTCGTCAGCAAATTAAGCTGTATTCTAGAAAATATGATGAATGTTCATTTTATGATATTTAATTAACTAATCAAAATAAATTTGTCATATAAGTAACAAGATATACATTTTTGATAGCTCTTTGGAAGTTTAGTCTGTACCTCCCAAATACGCGTATAATCTGTAACCGCTAAAAAGAAATAATGCGATGCGCGCCTAATTACCAAATATTTGTTACATGAATATATTCGAGCTCAATGCTTATACAACCTCCTTAAATGTATATTTTCGCTTAAAGCTTTCTTTTTCTCGAAGTCATGGTATAAAGTATAGTATGCAACTCTTGAATAAAAGGGATTGAAATCGAGGGCCATGAATCACTCGCGTTGCTCAGGATTCTAACACTTCAATCCTCTACTCCCTGCGGCCGTGATTCAGTCGTTAGAATCTTTCACTTGCTCGTGATTCATCTCTGGCCCTCGCTTTAAATCCGTCTTTTATTCACTAATTGCATAATATACTATTTTTCACTCCGTAAAAACAAGCGATTTTTTATTGTTTTGATGAATAAGAGGCATTTTTTAAGTGGCAATGAAAATAAAAATATTTTGGATTAGTTGACTGCTTCAGAGAAAACATTTTTGTATGTTTCAATAAGTTCATGTGAAAATAAACAGACTAAATAATATATCAGATAGAACGTCCGATACCCTTCCATTTGATAGTTATTTATGCAACTGAACGTAAATGAGGGTCTTATAACACGAGAACTAGTTTTTGACACGAGGCAAAGCCGACTATCACAATTGGAATATTTAGAAATTGGAATATTTCGAAATTGGAATATTTCGAAATTGGAATATTTTGACTTGGGAGCAGATAAAATAACTAAAGTTGTACCCAATTAATTTCTCTGTTGTGAGTGTAAGCAAAAGTTATTGATTTTCTGTTTCCGTTCACGATTGAAAAGTTTATTGTGAACTAAATTGTTTTTGTTAGGCCTCAAGAGTAAAGTTGTTCCATTTCTATTTTTGGTGGTCAGAGCTTTTCCCAGAATAGCACAGAAGCTTTCGATAACAAGCAACTTACCCGAAGAATAATATTTTTACTCAATAAATTTTTTTTCATCTAGCTCTATACTAAGTGGTCTCGTGATCAACCCATCTTGTATGCGTTGTAATTTTTTTTTACTTTTGAAAATGAAATAGCATAGGTTCAGTTTTTAGGGTTCCGTACCCAAAGGGTGAACAATGGGACCCTATTAATTGCTTCCAATGTCTGTCTGTCAGTGGGCTGTATCTCATGAACCGTAATAGGTAGACAGTTGATATTTTGAGAGATTATGTATTTCTGTTGCCGCTATAACGAAAAAATCATAAAAATTTAAAAAATAAAATGAAGGTGATACAAAAAAAGTGTTTTATTTTAGGCGATTTTTGCTCGATTTTTGTTTTAGCTCCATCGTAAAAACGGGAACACTTGCAAGCGTGAAAATTGGTATGTTTATAGTACATAAGCTATAAAAAATTGCCTGTGATGTATTGTAATGGGACAAGCCTGCCGCTAATAAAAATAACATCCCAACCATATTTTTAAGGAGCGCGGTAAACGTTCGGATTGACTTTGGATTGCAAATATAATAAAAAAGGCGTAAGTGCCACCATCTTGTTTAGCAAAGCAGAGCCTTAGGTCTAAGACTTAAAGCGCATCTGTTTGCTACTGTATAGGAACATTTAAACACACACTCTAACAGTTTCAGGTCAGGCAGTTTTGGCGCGTAAATGCAGCGCATTTGGGTTTTCAACCAATAAAGGAAGCGCGTGTCTTGGCATGGAGGGCCAATGACGTTACGAAGGGAAAGGCGTCGCTCGCGCCAGCGGCGTTGGCGAAGTATAGAGGGCCAGCGGGTCATTCGGTGTACATCCTCTCACGAGAGGGGTAGTGAGTGAAGTGCTTGTGATTGATGTGCAAAAAGGCACGATATAGAGCCAGTGTAATATAGGAAAATAAGTCCCCATCGTACAAATGTGGATTCGACTAGTTCACAGATAAGCATACCAACATGTTATTTTGTTAATTATAGATATAATTTACCGTTTGCCATTTGAGATTAGATTGACTAGTATATTTTGCGCCATTTGATATAAATTGCAATGTCGAACCTAGTGTCAACCGTAATCTGAGAGGGCAAACTTAAGGTGTTATTGTGGCCACAATAAAAGTAAGCGAAAATTGTAATGATTTAATTGTACCTATATTTAATGTCACTGCCTATTGTCAATACCTACGCCAAAGTGGTTTTACTTTCTTGTTCCTTTCCACTTCCTGCAATTTGGGCTTAATTTTGCGAACAAGATCCAACGAATATCGATATTATATTAAATTCAATTACTTGTAATTTTCCCGCCTTACTTTATCTATTCCTTAATACAATGATATATTGTATCGGATTCGTTGGTTTTGAGTAAATATAAACATGCAGGCGCTTTATGTGGTAAATAAAATACTTATCGTTTGTTACCACAAAACTCATTGTTTCTTTCAACATATTACCTACTCCCTAACTCGTAATAATTCGAGACCCTTCAGGTCCAAAATTAAGCATCTACTCTTGCCATTAACTTAATAAGCCGAGCTATTCTAAAAATTTGCCATTTACAAATAAACTTGCCATTTTATTAGTATTGCACAGCACAGTGTTTGGCTAGACAAAACTGTGAAGTATTATTTTACCAATCGGTCCAATAAAAGACGATCAACAAAATTTAAGACTAACAAATCGAGATAATACATTTCGATTTATACATGGGTTCGACTCCCATCACAGGGTCATAAGGCCGTGACCCTCACATCTGGTTGCCGTGAAGCCAAGATCTAGATTTCGTGTCTACGCAGTAGCACACAGCTAGAAAGAACTTAAAATTAATAACACAACGTAAACTTTTATAGATAAAATATTAAAGGTGCTTGTTTAGTCCAAAGATCTGGGAGAGGCACTTTGAGAGATAAACTATTGTAAATCTCAACTCAAAGAAAGGCATTTAAAATAATAATAAAGTAGGTGAAATATAAAATACAAAAGATGCTTATTTAGTTTTAATATCTGGGAGAGGTAATTTATTGAGAGAATACTTGTATAGCAAATGACATTTCTAGAACAGTTATTATTATGGCCATTTTAAACACCTTTTACTTATACTGTTGCATGAGATATTACTGTGTGCTATTTTCAGGTTTTAAATTTCAATCCAACGTCCAATCCGAAATCATAAAAATGCGCTGAACAAATATTTGTTTCAAATTAATTTGTTTAATGTAGATTATTTACAGAATACTCATTTACCGTAATAACATGCAGAATATAATGAAAATAGAGCAAGCCTTGGTTCGGAATGAATTTATTACAAGAAAAATAAATACATAAATAAACATTCTTAAGTTGATCCAAGATTTGGTTACAATGTTGCATATTACTCATCAAACAAAAGGGTGCCTCGCCATTCTTAAAGCGAGCAGGTAGAGCGATAAAGAATATTCCGTTAGTTCTCTTTTGTTGTAAAATGCTAAATGAAGCACACATTCGAATAAGAGCGGACAATAGCTGATTGCAAGTAATTTTAATAATATTGACACTTTCATGTTAGTTGTTTTATTAATGCATAATAGATTTTATTTACTCTGATATATTTGTATAAGTCGTAACGATATGTCATATTAAAATTAAATTAGGAATAGGCCAATTTATAAAGAAAAATGGGTTATCAAATAACGATCAAATGAACTGAATACATCTCATGACCACATAACTAAGTTAGTAAATATAATAAATAGATAAATAAATAATTATATACAATCTTGGTAAAGGAAATCAAAACTCATTTAATAAAGGGGCATATCCTGTTAGACTTAGAAATTAGATTGGATTAAAAACATCGAAAGCTTAAAGAAATTATTCATCATCATATCAGACGAAACGCATATGGCATTTTGATAGCTTAAGGTTAGATTCATCATCCATCATCATATCAGATACAAAGCACCGGTCAGTATTTATAAAAAATATTTTAATATTCAAGCGGGTATAAAGTTTACATAATTTAAATTCTGGGTTATATGATAGCAATTTAGAGTAGAGAGAAAAAAAAATACACAGCTAAAGTTATTTACAGTTAGGTTAGTAGTTAGGTAGGTACTATCGTTAAGGTTAGGTTAGTTTCGATCGAACCGAAAGGGTAAATAGGTATAAATAGCTAGAGCTTCCTTTAGGTATTGTTTCAAGCTTTATTAAAAAGTCTATTAGACCATGAGGTACGGTCCGGTACTAGACTTAGGATACCATAAAAATCTTGCAGTATGGTAGCGCTAGTAAGTGTGTAAGCACTGTCCACATATCTAAATGCGTTCATATCCATAATTTTATTAGTTTAAACATAGAGGGTTCGATTCTCTCATGATCTCAAAGTTGTATAAACTTTAATCAAAAGCTACTTGAATCGATTATTCTGAAAGCTTTTGATCTGAAAAAAAAACTAAGGGATTACTACTGCGTTAAGTTCAGATGACTTAACAATAGATAAGGACTATAAAACGGGCATTATCAAAATAGTACCAAAGATAAACTTACAGTTGTTTTGCATAAGCGATAAATAACAACGAGTACTCACTCAGGTCTTCAAGTTAGGCTAGATTTTATTGATAAGGTGTTGCTAGTGTTTGTTATAAAGTAGGTAGGTAAAGGGGTGTAAAGCGTATTTTGAACAACGATACGAGCTTATAACAAGCTAAGAATATTCTTAAAGCGTATCTATTAGGTATTTAGGTGGTAGGTCAGTTATCACTTAGGTTAATAAAGGCCGATAGTGGCTTATTAAGGTTTAGCTGAAATGACTTAGATGTTATGAGTTTTCAAGCCAAGACTAAAGTCTGAGATCGTTGATTTAGGTAACGTGCTTTCCGAAGCACGAAAAGGAAAGTATTCGTCTATAGGCTAAGAATGCTTGGAATAGTGAGCGAGGTAATACTTAGTAAGTTTAAGAATAATTTTAAAACTGCGGTAAGAAATGCAGTTTTGTTTCTAAGAACGGTCGAAACAAAAGAGAGTTTTTACATTCAGTTCCGCCTGGGTAGTAGATAACTCGAGAAAGGCCACGGTTTAACAAAGAGACACGTGTACCGAATAGGACCTTTGAATATTGTAAGCTTTAATTTTTTGTTGTTTTGTTGCTTGTTCTTGAAACTGGCAAGAATAATGGTATTCCCAGTGTATTGAGTTATTTAGAAAGCCGACGGTCTTTAAACAATAGCTACAAAGCATGCAGCCGGACGTTAGTAATAAACTTTACCGAAAGATTAAAAAAAAAGGAACTTTATGATTCTTTGTAAAAATTCTAGCGGCTGATAAAATTAACTAGCGATTTGTTATGACTTCGCTTACGGTTCGAGTCCGAAGCTTGAGTCCTTTACAAAAGTTAAGAACGAGTCGCATTTCAGAGGAGGTTGCATATCATTAAATGTTTATAATGATAAGTCAGTAAAGGTTAAATTAACTGATAAATGAGATTTTAAAAACGAAGCTTGATTTAAGAGCCACAACTTTTATGGCAGTATGACAATAATTCATATTAACTAGTATTTAGGCATAAGGAGTGAATAAGTAACGAGTTAGGCCATGAGGGTGATAGGTAATATAATTTTTCTCTTTAGTATAAGTAGATATATCTTAGTACAAGGTTAAAGCTAAAAGATTAGCTGTTGGCAGATAAGTATCAAGTTATCCTGTATTTCGTGGAGAACTGTGGTCTCTGCCTACCCTGACGGGAACAAGGCGTGATGTTATGTATGTATGTATGTCGTTTATAATGCAATACGGAACCCTAAAAAGGCACCCAAGAGAATGGCTAGATGTTGGCAATCTGGGCTGTACTAATGGCAGACAATGGCAGTAGTTAACCGCTAGATAAGGCAGGTAGCTACAAGAGTAGATTTTATGGTTGTATGTTGTTGAAATAAAAATCGAGGTCTTATAAACAAGAACTTCGTGGTTCAAAGAATTACTGAACTGATATAATTTTATTAGAAAATTAGATAATGTCGAGCTGGTAGAAGCGAGTGGAATGTCGATAGGTGTATACTTTAGCTCAGCAGTGGAACACTATAATTGAGTTTGGTTATAAAATGATTGATCGTAATATTCCATGAAACGCCCACTTCAGTACAAGGAGCTACCTCCAGAACTCCAGCAAAAACAAGTGGTACTTAGGAGGAGATTTACCAAGGTCACCACACTTGTAAGCGTTGCGGTAGGTGACCGCTGTTATTGACGACCGCAGTATGTAAAATGGTACGATGCACAGAGAAAAAAAAAAGCTGCTGCCTGTCCTTCTGTTCGTAAGCCCTAAGTCGTCTTTTGCGACACCCATGGCAAGATATGGGTTGTTACTACTCGTTGCGGAACCACACGGGTCCGTTATTTGCCGCAAATGAGCAATAAGATTATTGAATACAATTAATTTCGTCGATAGTGAAAGGAAGTGCGACACGATTTAGGTAGATTTGTCCAGCAGTAAAATGTGAAAGGAAAACTATTGAGATAAGGTTGAGGGAAAAAAAAAATCAGGTTTGATTACATTTTCGTATAAAATAAAATATATGGTGATTTACTTTACCTTGCGAAGGCAAAGACAAAATCGGAGATTGTTATTGTCATAGGTCCGCAATCAATTATTAAGTGAGATCAAGATCTATTCGGAATATGCTAGATAGAAAGAACTATAAGTACCTCTAAGTTTTACTGCCAGTCATGATATATAAAGCGTCTCAAAACAATGCTATCCAGAGCCCAGTTAAGTAAAATCATTCGAAAATATGTCATGATACGAGTAGTTGACATTACAATTAAACGATAATATAAACTTCATTGACATCGCATATCATCTACCTTATTTCAATATAGGCCGTTCGTCTAAACAAAAGGTGTTGCCGATCTCGAGAAACAAATACAAGATATACAAAAGGTCTAACACCTCATTGTACTATAAATCCTACTTATATTATGAACGCGAAGGTTTGTAAGTATGGATGGATGGATGTTTGTTTGTTACTTTATCACGTAAAAACTACTGAATGGATTTTAATAAAACTTTTCAATAAATAGCTTATACGTCAGAATAACACATAGGCTACAATTTATAAAACTGCGCAGACGAAGCCGCGGGCACCAGCTAATAAATAAATAAAATTACTCATGGTCAGGCTGAAACTCTTATACAGGTTAATATAATATATAGATAGATACATAGCTGTACCCATACTCTGGTGAAAAGGGAAGGACTCAAGAGCTGCTATGACCAATGAGAGTAGCCATTTACCCTAGTAACAGGAAAGGGCACTCAGCTGTAATATTTCATATAAAACAGGCTTTTGGCATCTTATTACACTATAGACACTATGTCTCAAAGATTTCACTTTTAAATAGCCAATCTATTGAAAGGAATAATAATGCCACATGCAATAAAATATTTTAATTTGATAAGACAGGAAAACCGAAAAGCGAGTTTCGAGAACTTTAATTGTGAGGAGATCGTATCCATATCAAGTGCCAATTGATTTTGTTAAATCGATCAGAATGAGCATTTTATTTAATTTTATTTATTCTGACAACAAACCTTCAATACTAATACAGTCAGGTAGTAACAGAATTATATAATCCTATTAGAGCTGGAGTGTCAACAAAGAGATTTTATGTTGGAATATAAACTGAAGACGCTTGTATATGATTGACCCTTTGGGGCATTAAGTTCATGCTTACATTATAAACTGTCCTGACATTTAATTACCTGACATTATGAAGTTAATGCTGACCGAGCCAGGCCAGACTAAGTTCGACCATACAAACGTTTATGTCGTATGAATGTAAGAAAAGGGGCCCCGCAACTCACATACAAAGAGAAGACACTTCTATGCATATAGAGTGAAAAAGAACAATGAATCCGCATTTACTTCGTTTCTCCCTGCAACCTGGCTTCGTACGGAGGAGGTAGTGTGGAAATCGTTGCAAACATCATCGACAAACAACATCAAGCCGTTACGGTCGTCTTGGCTAGACTTGCTCTAGTTGGGGGATAGTAATCGGCTTCGTACACAAATCGACTCTTTGGTCGGCTGCCACCGTCCGCCGGTGAGTGGGGATCTGGATCGATGTTGTGTAAAGATCTGACCTGGACTTGGCGCATGACTGAAATACTGTCCTAATAATTCTTGCATAAATTAATATTTAAAAGGAAAACAAGCGATTCCTAAAATAATTAAATTTATACAGAGGCACTCGAAGTTACGGATACATCTCTTACCAATTATTGTTTAACTTATCTTTAGAAAAATGGCAAATAGAATTGAAACCCGTAGAGGGCGTAAACAAGTAGATTATTAGATGCTAGTAACAGGTTAGGTACCATTTACTCTGTGTAAGATTAAATGAGAAGGGGGCGTCAATACACAAAGGTAACGCCCACATTTATGACAGTTCTAAGGAAACTAGTTACATAGTACATGAGCAGGTAGGTTTTGAAAAGGATAGAAGATTTATATACGAACCCTTAGGTTATGTAAGGGCTGGGTGCATATACTCTTAGATAGGCATTGTATGCACATAGTTGGCTGTGTAGTATTGGGAGGATTTATGTTCGTAGAGTTAGGTAATTAGGTTAGCTAGGTAGATATATTTGCAGATATGGTTATATTATGTAGGCGTGTATATTTATAGTAAAAAGATAAGGTTATGTGTACGCAGGTAGATTTGTATACAAGAAAGGTAGGAGATTGTAATAAATAGATAGGTCTTAGGGTGAAGTATGTGATATGATTAGGGTTATAGGTTGTTAGAGGGGTTAGGAGAATAAATTAGCTGAAGGTTAAGTAACGTAGGGTTGTTGCGTTTGTTGGTGATAAGGTAAGATTGAAGCAAGTATTATGAAATTATTATTTGTGTAGAGAGCTAGAAGAACAGGTTCTCTAACTATCTACAGGGAGAGGGATGTAATGGGACAAGCCTGCCGCTAATAAAAATAACATCCCAACCATATTTTTAAGGAGCGCGGTAAACGTTCGGATTGACTTTGGATTGCAAATATAATAAAAAAGGCGTAAGTGCCACCATCTTGTTTAGCAAAGCAGAGCCTTAGGTCTAAGACTTAAAGCGCATCTGTTTGCTACTGTATAGGAACATTTAAACACACACTCTAACAGTTTCAGGTCAGGCAGTTTTGGCGCGTAAATGCAGCGCATTTGGGTTTTCAACCAATAAAGGAAGCGCGTGTCTTGGCATGGAGGGCCAATGACGTTACGAAGGGAAAGGCGTCGCTCGCGCCAGCGGCGTTGGCGAAGTATAGAGGGCCAGCGGGTCATTCGGTGTACATCCTCTCACGAGAGGGGTAGTGAGTGAAGTGCTTGTGATTGATGTGCAAAAAGGCACGATATAGAGCCAGTGTAATATAGGAAAATAAGTCCCCATCGTACAAATGTGGATTCGACTAGTTCACAGATAAGCATACCAACATGTTATTTTGTTAATTATAGATATAATTTACCGTTTGCCATTTGAGATTAGATTGACTAGTATATTTTGCGCCATTTGATATAAATTGCAATGTCGAACCTAGTGTCAACCGTAATCTGAGAGGGCAAACTTAAGGTGTTATTGTGGCCACAATAAAAGTAAGCGAAAATTGTAATGATTTAATTGTACCTATATTTAATGTCACTGCCTATTGTCAATACCTACGCCAAAGTGGTTTTACTTTCTTGTTCCTTTCCACTTCCTGCAATTTGGGCTTAATTTTGCGAACAAGATCCAACGAATATCGATATTATATTAAATTCAATTACTTGTAATTTTCCCGCCTTACTTTATCTATTCCTTAATACAATGATATATTGTATCGGATTCGTTGGTTTTGAGTAAATATAAACATGCAGGCGCTTTATGTGGTAAATAAAATACTTATCGTTTGTTACCACAAAACTCATTGTTTCTTTCAACATATTACCTACTCCCTAACTCGTAATAATTCGAGACCCTTCAGGTCCAAAATTAAGCATCTACTCTTGCCATTAACTTAATAAGCCGAGCTATTCTAAAAATTTGCCATTTACAAATAAACTTGCCATTTTATTAGTATTGCACAGCACAGTGTTTGGCTAGACAAAACTGTGAAGTATTATTTTACCAATCGGTCCAATAAAAGACGATCAACAAAATTTAAGACTAACAAATCGAGATAATACATTTCGATTTATACATGGGTTCGACTCCCATCACAGGGTCATAAGGCCGTGACCCTCACAGTATATATAAACATTTCTCTTTTGTATTAAATAAATTCGCCACCGTTGCAGGAAATCCTTTTCTAATTATACAAAGCTTATTCCCGACACGTTATCATGCGGATGTGATGCGGATCACACCTTCCCTTAATTACTGTCATTTGACGTCAGATACCAGCTTAGAGTGTCACAAACATGATTAACTTCTATACAAGTAATTACCTACCTAATATTTGTATCGAAAAAAAAAAAGAGTTTAGCGAGCCCACTACTCAGGCGTCGTTACCGCCTCAGAAAAAGAAGGGTTATAGAAGTAGGAATAATAGTAGTTTAAGATACAAGTGCCGTAAGTAGGGTTATTACAAACGAGTTGACGTCGAGTTTGTCTAACCCTAACGGCCGTGTATCTTACGACGTTTTTCAATACATTTTCAATACATTTGCTCGAAAAACGTACTTACAAGGACGTAAACATTGCTCGTAAGTAGTTACTTACCGTACTAGTGCGGTAAGTAAAAAAAGTATAATACCAAGGAGTTTTAACACTCTGATCATAAAATTATTTTGGAAAAATACTACAGTGGTGACTTTTTACTTTGGTGACGACTGCCTACCTATATTTAAAATAAAATGGAGAGTACAAGGAGAACATAAATCGACAAGAGGCTGACAGTACCCATGGTTGGTTCCTTTACCAAGTGTATTACTTATACCTGTTTTCTCACAAATGTATTGAAAAACGTCGTAAGATACACGTCCGTAAGGGTAATGACAAACTCGTGCCGTGGTAAACCCTCGACTTCGTCTCGGGCTTACAAAACGTCATCTCGTTTGTAATAAACCTACTTACGGAACTTGTATCTTAAACTACTATTGTGAGAAAGCAGGTATAACTAATAAATACACTTGTCAAAGGAACCATCCGTTGGTACTGTCAGCTTCTTGTCAATTTATGTTCTCCTGGTACTCTCCATTTTATTTTAAATATTGGTAGGCAGTCGTCACCCAAGTAAAAATTCACCACTGTTATTTTACAAAATAATTTTATCATCAGAGTGTCAAAATTACTTGGTACATAGTATACTTTTTTTACTTACCGTACTAGTTTGGTAAGTAACTGTAACTACTTACGAGCAATATTTACGTCCTTGTAAGTACGTTTTTCGAGGAAATGTTTTGAAAAATAAATTAGCACGGTATCTATTCCGAGAGAAGCAAGGAGGTTCGAAATCTTTGGTTACCGCTATCGACCGATAGACGCACGCTTTTCCTATGTTAGTAAGCCCTAACAGACGTACCCTAGAGATACTTTCGAATTCATAATGTTAGGGGATTCTGTATGTAAATAACAAAGTTCACAACATGCGCTGGAACGTGAAGTCTTTAATAAGCTGGTCAATTTAAAACTTTTTCATTATGTGCCAGATTACCGAAATAAGGATCAGAATATTTTTAGGTCACGTTTTCAGGAAATTGGTTTTCCGGAGGTGTTTTCCATTTTTTTTCCTTTTATATAAAGCATAATAGATAATTGCTTAAAATAATATGAGTTGCGTAAAAATGTACTGCATTACTCTCTCTGGTCGTTCATGTGGTGCCGGCATAGAAAAGTACCAACCCATCTCTATCCGTGGTTGTCATAAGAGGCGACTAAGAGATTGTAAACCGAAGGATGCCAATTTATTGCATGCCACAAACACCACCCAAGTAAGGATTTTCCAAAACTCATCCCCCAAGGGGGTGAAATAAGGAATGGAAAATTTTCAAAACTTTTTACTTGCTTTAACTTTCATTGCTTATTTGACCCCCTTGGGGGATGAGTTTTGGAAAATCCTTTCTTGGGTGGTGTTTGTGGCATGCAATAAATTAGTATACTGAATTTCACACTTATAGCTAAAGCGGTTACGGATAGACGTCAGTCAGTCAGTCTGTCAGTCAATTAGTCAGTCAGTCAGGACATATTATTTTATTGACATTTTAGGGAACTATACTCATACCAAGTTTGACACTCGAATTACTATCCGTTCTGACGATAGAGCAAAAACAAAAAAAATATACGTTTCTTGTACAAATTTTTGACTTGTAACAACCGTTATCAATAAAATTTTCATTTTCATTTTCATTTTCATTTGTATGGCGACCGCCCTTATTTTTTAAAATTTTATTTTTTTTATTTTAAGGTGATATATTTGTTTTAAAAATACATATTATGTGAAATTTTCAACCAGCTACCTATGTCGGTTCAACAGATACTATTTTCAACCTAGTAAAAAACTACACATTTTCGACATTATGCCCCACTGTGCATCTCAGTCGCGTCCTGCTGGGGAGCACCACTTCTAATATGTTACCTATGGGTATGTACTTGACTCCTGCCAAGTTTCATCCCAGCAGGTTTCGGTGCAAGGTACCCCATACAAGCTCAGCCTTAGTGATCCTACTAGAAGAATGTGCAAAAATCTTAGCTTTTCTCGAAGTAGGCATCAGTATGCGTGGTACTGCAAGAACGGTAGGTGTAACTCTACGAACGGTCCAGCAAGTAAATTAAAGGTACGAAGAGACTGGAAACCATCTAAGGAGACCAGGTAATGGTCTGCCATTACCTGGTCTCCTTAGATGGTTCCCAGGTGCACTAGTACCCGATAAGACCGCTTTATTGTTTCTACTGTGTTAAGAAATCGTTACCTTAATGCAGTTGAGGTCCAGCAACAACTTCTTCAGACCCGAGCTGATTGCATTAGTGAGAGTACAGTGAGAAGAAGACTTGCTGAATCTAACCTGAAGTCCCATAGGCCAGCAAATGGCCCCAAACTTGAGACAGGGCATCGAGTAGCGAGACTAATAGTCTAGGCAACGAAGCGGATCGTTGTATGAAGACCCCCGCATTAAATCCTCAGTCGATCAAACTTTGCTGGGGTATTACACTACATGAGACAAACCTTCTATAAAAATATCCAAACAAAAACGGATACTTTAAATTTTTCCATACAAAAATAAAAAAAAATGTATGAAAATTTTTTTTTGTAATTTTTTTTTTGGATATTTTGAATTTATATTTAATTCATGATTCTTTATCATCCTGTCAAATAAAATCCGCCTGAGAAATTTATGTTGGGGTCAACTGTTTCGTTGCCTACACTATAAGCTACGCCCGTCAACACGTACAATGGGGCGAAGAAGATTGGACAAGAGTTTTGTTCACAGATGAGTCTCGTTTCTCTTTATACACTTCCGATGGAAGGCGGAGAGTCTACAGGCGACCTAGTGAGCGATACCATCAAGCTTGCATCTCGGAAAGAGTCCAATACGACGGAGGCTCTGTACTCGTATGGGCTGGCATCTCTTCAGAGGGTCGCACAGAGCTAGTAGTCATAGAAAATGGCACTCTGACTGGTGAAAGATATGCTTTAGAGATCCTTAACGAGTATGCAGGGCCATATGCTCTTGCAAAAATATTATAAGCAGAGCACCTACTGTAAAATATCTTGGGATAGTTTTAGACGAGAGGTAGACTTTTAGTGAACACCTTAAACAGTCCGCAAAGAGAGTCAGAAAACTACGAGCGGCAGCTGACAAAAAATTGCTTACTTTGGTTTATACTGCAATCTGTGAACCGATCCTCTCCTACTGTATTCCAGTGGGGGGTGGATCTGCCACTTCTCACATGATACAACTAGAAAGAGCGCAGCGCGCGATCTTTAAGGTGATGCTGAAAAAACCAATACGATTTAGTACTGACGACCTATATGCGGAAGCGGGTGTACTGAGAGTGAGAAGCCTCTTCTTTCTGAAAGCAATAACGCAAACGCACCGCTCTGTTTTGATTGCAACATACTACCCTGCACTGCTGAAAAAACGAGTATTCAAAATCGACGTCCCTCAGATAAAGTACGCCTTCGCAAGGAGGTTTCGTAGACACTTACATCCCTTCCTATATAACAAAGTAAGCGAACACTGCTGCATTAAACGCTGCACAGTGCTCGAGGCAAAAACTAAAATCAAGGATTGGATAAGATCATTGTCTTACACATCTATCGAGCACTTCATGAGACCATGCCAGTAGAGGCGGTATAACCACTTAGACTCCTGCACACACACAAACACACCCACATACACACACCCACACACACGAGTCCTGAAACTATGGAGTTGCTATTTTGTACTTATTGTTTGTTTTATCTTACTTGAACTTTTGCTATTATTTTCAATTCATAATAATTTTGTAGTTAGTTTTTAGGTTACATTATCTTTTTCTCTCGTTTTGTTAATCAAGTAACTGGAATGTAAACACGGAAGAATTCCTGCGATTCAGGCCTAGCCTAGTGCAGGAATCAAACAATGGTTGTAATTCTAAACATGTTAACCAATAAATTATTCTTATTCTTATATTTAGTAAATATGGGTGAAGGAGCGATACTAATGCATGATAACGCCCGGCCACACACCGCTGGCCTCGTACAAGAGTACATTCCGGAGGTTGGCATAAGCTTGATGGGTTGGCCATCAAGAAGCCCAGATCTTAACCCGATCGAACACGCCTGGGATGAGCTTGGAAGGCTAGTCAGAAGGCGCACACCACCCCCGCCACCCTCAGGGCTCTAAAACAGGCCCTGATAGAAGAATGGGAAAATATTCCCCAACACCGCCTCCGAAACTTAGTGTTCAGCATGCCAAACCGGCTCCAAGCTGTTATCAGAGCCCGAGGCGGTAACACAAGTTACTAAAGTGTGAACTAGGTCCAAAACATAAAAATGAAGTTCTTGACAGTACGTTCAAAATTAATAACTTTTTTGTTTTTTCTTAATTTTAAGTGTAAAACTTGACTATTGCTAAAAAAATATATTTTTTTAGGAAATTTACTTAAATGTGCTATAAATTGATTTTTACTTCATAGCTCTAACTTCTATAGTCTTGGAGTAATTGCAATTTGAAAAGTGTACTACTTAATTTTGACGCCCAGTGTATTATGTGGAATATCAATCAAGTACGTGTGATATCCTGAAATACATGTCTGCTCCAATGATTAGTTAATGTTTCTGTTGCCGCTATAACAACCAATACTGAAAATAGGAAAAAAATAAGAGGCGGGCTCCCGTACTAGAAACGTGTTTTTATGCGATTTTTGCTCGATTTTTGGTTTAGCTCTATCGTAAGAACGGGAACACTTACAAGCCTGAAAATTGGTATGTTTATATTAGGTCTTTACCTATGAAATTGCCGTTTTGTATGGAGAATTTTAGGTAAACTCAATTTTCAGTACTAACATTTTTGCATTTTTCTTAGGAATTACAAATCCAATTTTTTAAATTTTTTCAAACATTATTGGGAAGACATTAAGCTAACAGAAGCTTAAATTTAATTTTCGAAAAATATTATCTGTAAAAAAATATAACAAATCTAATGATGAAATCGGACGACATTTAAGACGAACAATTTTCGAACCTTTAATTTTATATAACAAACTAAAAATGAATACTTTATTTTATGCGTAAATTGATAACCTTGAAGTCAACTTTCAAATATAAGACAAATGAAAAAAATATCATTAGAATTATAGGAATTATGATCTCATTAATCTGTAAGAAAATTTCGGCAATTTCATAGGTAAAGACCTATTAGTGCAAAACCTAAAAAATGACAACAAATAATAAAACTGGTCAAGTTCGTGTCGCACTGGCGTGCTTAATACAAATCTGCGTTACTGCGCGTCCATAACTAAGACGGTATTTTTACCTTAGTGGTAGGTAAGGAACCCTTATTCTGCGCCTTTTAAGTTTTCGAACTGTTTCATGAACCGCGTATTTTTTTCTCTTCTGTACATAATATTTGTCACCTCATTCCCCTACTGTTTGTTAATAAAACAGTTCATTGTAAGCTTTGGATTAAAATATCAGCAATATAACCGATATCAAAAGCCGGTAAGCTCAGCAATAAACTTATGAGTTAACCAGTAACATAATATTGTGATATAAAGTATATTTCGCTTGGTTTTTATTTGGTTTTTGTTATATGTTATTTTATTTTCAGCTCGTTTTATATTTTATGTAATAGGGTGTTTTCCAGCACCTTTGGAGGTTCAACTGGATGGCGTTGTTAATCATGTCCATCTCAGTGATCCCCAATTATAAGGTTGCCTGGAAGAGATTGCTCTAAGCAATAAGGCCGCCTTTAAATAAGATATGTTGTTCGTACGTAATTGTTGTAAATTTGTGTGCAATAAAGAGTTTCTATCTATCTATCTATCATGGAACACTGATACTAGATGGTGACCAGTATGAAATTGATTAAGTCAGTTTGATTGCTACTATCAGATGTCTGTAATACATTTGTCTAAAAAGATTTTATTTATTTTACAAATACAAAAAAAATATTACCGACAGTGATAAGCGTGCCTATCGTAACTTAAAAAAAGCATAGTAGACAAACGTCTTAGAAAAGTGCCTATTAGTGCTACCAAAACCATACAAAAATGAAGCATTTCGAATTTGTAAGTTATTTAGTTAGGGTGCAAACATAAAAGTAAGGGAAATGTTGGTCAGGGTTTAATTATTTACCCACTTGTACATGGTTGCCCGTAATGACTTGTCAAGTTGTCAGGACTGGGCATTGATGATGTTTCCCCCTTAGTCACTGAGCACTATTGAACATTTTACCTGTTTCTTTATGTTGGTTCTTCCTCTATTACCAGTACCGGCAATAATCAGGCTTGGATTAGTGCAACTCGGAAAGGACTTCACAAGCGGATATCCGCGAAGGACGGCAAAATGTATGAAGCCTATTACAGTCCGTATAGAGCATTGCATAGCGGATTCGGAGCGGATAGCTCCGCATTGGACTAAACGGACTATTTAGGCTTCATACATATAACGGTCAGTAGCGGACATCCGTGTCGCACGCCCACTCCGCGTCCAGGCCTTGGATTATGGAATATGCATGATTTTTATTTAAAAAAAAAATTATCCTCATTCATGTAATAAACAGTTTAGTAAAACTATTTTTCGAATAACTATGAAATTAAAAAAAGATATACGCCATCGAAGATTCGTTTCTGTCTCTTTCTAGCAAAACAAAATGTAACATATAGTTTATATGGCCGTAGTGGCATGTGACGACACTGTCCATGTCGGATCTCTCTGTCTAATCTGCGCGTAAATTAATAGTTATAAATGCTTATATCGGCCTTATTTCTTAGCCGATTTATATATTAATTTCACTTTTCGTCATATTTTTTTGTCAGGTATTTTGTTAATAAATGCGACTAAAAATATTTATGCATATTCCATATTGCCGCGCAACGACTATTGCTTCTAGTACTGCGTGTTTATAAATATCTACAAACAAAAATTACTTCCATTCAAAAATATACTAGAGTCACAGTGTAGGCTAATAAATTTGCCAACGCAACTTCATAAACAAAATCCTGCAACGTACTGATATTTCGCGATAACAACTTACGTAGGCTGCGACATCGTACAAGTGTTTTCAACCATAAAATTGACATCAATACATATTGAGCTTAAACAATCATAGATTAGAGTCTGAATTGACTTACCTCCCCAACACGAGTGTCCATAACTTAGGCAGGAACCTGGAATAAAAATAGGAAACATGTACTAATTTCATAAGATTTTATTTAAATAATGTATGTATAGGGTTCTAATAAAAAACTGATAATAATTTTGACATGTTACTTAGAACTTTTCCTAAGAAACATAAGTAAGTAGGTTGAATACGAGTACTAAAAAAATATTTTGTCCTCCCTTACAAAAGGCACTATCAGCTGACGCAGTCTATGGGAATTTAAAACTTTTTTTTTATCTTTGGGAATAAATATTAAGTTTCAAGGGCTGAGTAACATTCTAAAATTATGTTCACTTTTTCAGGAGGACCTTATACAGGGTGTAAGGGACATCCTTCCGAATACTGAAAGGGCATGATCAATCAACGTTACTGAACAACTTTCAGCATATAAAACTTTCGGGAAATGAAAACAAAAATCAGTGTCTCCATATAAACTGTCCAATCAAGTTTGCAATTTTGTAAGAATAGGCAGTTTTTTTTTTAAATTCCTGAAAGTTCTACTCACTATGAAACATGTGTAAAAAATATTTGATGTATACTCTGTAGGTAACCTAATTAAATAAATAAATAAATGTTCAGGTAGGTTGACTGACCATGCCCTCTTAGTTTTTAGAAAGCTGTCCCTTTCATCCTATATACGGTGTAAGGGACGGTGTACCGGAAACTGAACGGGCGTGCTCAGTCAACGAAACTGAATAACTTTCCCAAAGAATCATTTTTGGAAAATGAAAAAAAATTTTTACCTCTCCATACAAATTGCTTACTCTGAACAAACAGTTTGTATGAAGAGGTCAAAATCTTTTTTAATTTCCCAAAAATGGTTGTGAAAGTTGTTCAGTTTTGTTGACTGAGCAAACCCTTTCAGTTTTCGGTACACCGTCCCTTACACCCTTTATATCTCTGCAAACCAGGATTTTCAAAAGTGAATAAAAAGTTTTAAATTTTCATACAAATTGACCTAATTATCCTGAAATATTTCCAAAATATTAATATTTATATTTCGGTATAGCCGTGGTATATAGCACTACTAACCTCATTGCAAACAATATCCTAAAGATTCGTTAAATTCGGAGTTTTCTTAAGTTTACCTGACGATTTAAATCTAAGACGAATGAATAAATAATTGGGTTTTCTTATTCCTGTTTTAAGATCCATTTTAAGGGTTCCGATACCAAAATGGTAAAAAAGGAACCCTTATGGTGCGACTTTGTCTATCTGTCTGTCTGTCCGTCTTTCTGTCACACCTGTATATCTCGGCAACCACGTATGCTATCGACTTGCAATTTGGAATAGTTTTAGAATATGGTTGCCCAACATAATTGCACATGAAAGATTAAAAAATATATGATTATTAATGTAAAGCGGGCCAAATTTCTAACTGTCGCTACTAGGTCGAGTGGAGTATCATATGAAAGGGCTTTACTTGTACATTTTCAAATATATTTTGTTATATTTACGACTCTCAGTTTTCAATTTATAATGAAAAATATAAAAAAATACCATTCCCTCATCTCCGAAGTTTGTGAAGGGAAAAATCTGAATTAATTACAGTCGATAGAAATTTATATAAATATTACAGCAAAATTAAAATGATCTTTTTAAGTTATGCAAAAAAACTTTACAAACAAATTTAGTTTTGCGGTCCTAAAAAAGGACTTTATTGCTTCAAAAAATACTAATAGAATATCGGAACCCTCGGCGCGCGAGTCCGACTCGCAAATGACCGGTTTTTAGAAGATACCTTTATAACATGAAAGAATTTAGTTACCCACAATTGTTGAAGAGTTTTATTATATTGAAGTATATTCTATCTCATTTGCAATAAACTTTATGGCACACAATAAAGATGATATGGTAAAATATAAGCGGCAGAGTAATAATGATCATGATGGTATATATCGTTCCTTATATTAAGTCGTTATTTATTATTTTACGTAGTGTAAAATGTGCCTGTTCAATTGAAATATGAAGGATCAGATTTTTCAACATAAAGTGCATCAGACTACCTTTCAGCAGGAATAGTGTAGGCAACGAAGCAGTTGACCCCAACATAAATTTCTTAGGCAGATTTTATTTGACAGGATGATAAAGAATCGTGAATTAAATGTAAATTAAAAAAAAAATTGCCAAAAAAATTTCAAAAAATAATTTTTCATACATTTTTTGTAATTTTTGTATGGAAAAATAAAAAGTACCAATTTTTTTTTGGGTAATTTTATGGAAGGTTTGTCTCATGCAGTGTAATACCCCAGCAAAGTTTCATCGACTGAGGATTTAATGCGGGGGTCTTCATATAACGATCCGCTTCGTTGCCTAGACTAGAACCTAACTTGCGGTTCAGTGTTTGGCGCATCGTGTTCCAATTTCAATTGGGTGTCAGGAGAGATCATTTGCTATCCCTTAAGCCCCCATATAACAAACCCTTTTAGGCCTCACGTACAATTTACTCGAAAAAAAAAAATATTTTAATCCGAATTTTGAATGTTAGCCTGAGGTGACACAATGCATTAATTTAGCTAATTTGTGAAGTATTCATTATTTTTTAATAGCATGTTGTATACCGTTATAAGGAAAATAGGCTAGAGAACTCTTAAAGGAATCGGAAGATCCCGATCGCTTTCTAGCCATGCAAAGTTTAAGCTTAAATTTACCTCTTTGGGTCACTTTGATAGTAAAAATAAAAAAAAAAAGAATAGATGAGGAGAACTGCCTGAGTAAATTTGGATTCTATAGAATCTTACAACTGTGTAAAACAAAATAAAATTTAATTTTTTAGGCTAACCCAACACTTTTTTTGCATCAAGTTTTGATGCAGAATTTTGATATTTTGTTAAAAATATGAATTTAAAAATAACCGTGGGACATAGAATTGGTTACGTGGGGCCTAAAGTAAAGAGACAGCAAATGACCCTTCCTTACATGTTCTCCTCCTCCTAGCATGTTGCTCGAAGCTAAGCTAAGAAAATCGGCTCTGTAGTATCGAAGACTGTATACTTAAAAAACAGAAAGACAGACAAAAAAATCTTGTTCAGTTACGTTTTCTTATTCGCCTACAGACACATGGTTTCTACTGATTTATTATATGTAAATATAGATTTTTGCTTCTGCAATCAATCGACTTTTTTGGCTCTTAGCTCTTACCATGCGATTAGGGTGATTCCTGAGAATTCGGATCTTTGACTGATTCCTCTGCCATTTTTTTATTTACAATCTATCAAGTATTACACCCATTTGTATAAAAATAGTTGCATATAGGAAGACAAAAATCAATTTGGCACTTAATTAAATTTATCGGTTTTAAAAATATTTAGGTTTATATTTTTTTTGCCCAGAAGAATCATAAATTGATGCCAGAGGAATCATAAGTAATTTTTAAGTAATAAAAAATAAAAAATAAATAAATAAAAATGTTTTTATTTCAAGAATCTTAATACAATTCATTCAACGGAGACTTCCCAGAAAGTAATCAAAAGATACTTGTGGGGGGAATGCCTCGCAACTTCCCTTGTGGAACTTAAGATATTAACAAATTAATAGATTTATTAACTTATGAAACATAATTTAAGACAACATTAGATACATACAGATGGTAAATTACACGACAGGATGCAACACAAATAGTACATAGTTTATCAATTAGATATTCAACATTTAATTTAATTTGATTATTTAACTCGAGAAACATTTAGTTGTTTATTTTACAATAGGATGCGGTACTTACCTCTCAATAAGTTAAGCAAAAATAATTAATTTATCACTTAAACCTAAACGTATTCTTGCAATTACATTAAATTACTCCTGTGTGTAGGAGTAAATGTTGGTGTGTATGTATGTTTGTGTGTGTGTGTGTGAGTATGTATGTATATAAGACTGTAATACACCTATATGCCTTACGGATGCATAGGCTCCTTAGGATCGGTACGTTTTGTCCGCATATAGGTGTATAGCTGAATAGAAATATATTTAAATAAATATAGGTATCAGTGTAGTATTTGCACCAACCTATACTATCCTAGTCAGAAGACACTCAACATCTTCATAGGTAAGTGTACCCAACCATTCTTTTAAAGCTTTTTTACATGTGTGCAATTGCAGTGGATATATATTAATTATACGATTGACTTTGTTGTATACAAAGGCGGACTGACAATCGTATTGCCGGCTAGCAAGAGCAGTACGAACAGGGTGAGATGTTACTACAATGTCCTTCCTTCTTTTATTAAGTAAGTTGTGGTCAAATGTTAATGAACTGTGGAGTTTTAAGATGAGGTTTAGTATATAAAGCTTCCTAACCGATAGGAGTTTGCTGACTTTATATAGTGTATCTGTGGGGTACCTGTAGGGCTTAAAGTACATAACCTTCACAAGAGACCTTTGCGCACGTTCAAGTTCCAAAAAGTTGGTCTTAGTGGCTCCTCCCCAGAGTGGGATGCAGTAGGTAATGACTGATTCCACAAGTGCAGTATAGACTTTATTGAGCATTTCTTTAGACATGACATGCCTAAGTGATTTAAAGATCCAGATTAACTTTCTTGTCCTGTTCATAATCAATTCTAGGTGAGAATGCCAGCTAATTCTTTGATCAATCATGACGCCAAGATATTTGGTGCAGCTTACCTTTTCTAAACAAGGGCAATCACAAGACAAGGGGTCCCTATTAACACAGCTATGTATTCTTATTTGAAAATTTGTTTCAGGTTGCGTGTTTGAGTAAGGAGAGAAACAGATAAAATTTGTTTTTTGGATATTCAATGTTAAAAAATTGCATCCCGAAGGTTACACAGCTCATTAATATAAATGAGGAAGAGCGTCGGACCGAGGACACTCCCCTGTGGCACCCCAAAAGTAACGTTTTCTTCCTGACTAAGGAATTTATCAATTTTTACTACTTGTGTTCTATCATGAAGATAACTATTAAATAGGGCTAGAGGAGTCTCCCGGATACCAATACCTTCCAGTCTCTGCACAAGAGTGGGGACAGATACGGTATCAAAGGCCTTTTTCAGATCCAGAAAAACTGTGAGACATTTATTACCTTTATCTATTTCCTTGACTATCATAGATGTAAGATCTAAGATCGCGTCTTGAGTAGACAGTCCTTTCCTAAAACCATATTGAGATTTTGATAATATATTGTATTTATTGAGGTAACTAACTAGTCTTTTATTCAAAAGTCTCTCTATGGTTTTTGAGATAGAAGTCAGGACTGAAATAGGTCTATAATAATTCACATCGGTTCTGTCTCCACCCTTGTGCACAGGGGTAATTATAGCTTTCTTAAGCGTTGTAGGGAAGATACCGGTGTTGAAGCATAGATTAGCAAGATCACTAATGAGTGGAACTAAGAAGTCTTTAGAAAGTTTTAGGAAATTAGTAGGGATTCCATCCCAGCCGGGAGCACTACCCGAGTCGAGTCCCATAAGTATGCTTTCAACTTCTTGTGGATTAGTGTCCAGAAGTACAAAAGAAGATGAATGCCTAAGGTGGCCCAGAAAAATTAAGTTAGTTGAAACTGTAACAGACCCATTTTTGATAGACTGTGCTAGAACCTGACCAATAGTAGCAAAAAATCTATTAACATAATTAACAGAGGTTTGGGGTGTAGGGGTTATATTTAGAAGATCTACATTCGCAGTTTTAGGTGGTTTGTATTGAGTGATATCATTTATGGTAAGCCAGAGTTCTCTAGGGTTTTTTTTAGATTTAAGTATTCGATCTTTATGGTACCATCGTCTTAATTTCTTTATAAGATTGTTACAGAAGTTGCGATATCTTTTAAAAGTAATTCTTATTATGGGATTATACGGGTCTAATCTTAGTTTCATCTGTAAGTGGTTTCTAAGTCTTATACAACGGAGTGCTCCATTTGTTATCCAGGGTTTTAAGGCCCTATTATTGTTAGTAACTAAAACTGATTTAGAATTAGCATCAAGATTAGTTTTAACCAAGCCTATAAGTGCTTCGGCAAATAGGTTAGGATCTGCGTATATATTAAAGTGACTAACATCTGCAACTATTAGCATTTTATAGGCCTTGTCAAAGTCGACTATTGTTTTAAGCTTTTTAGGCGTGTCTTGTTTGTATGTATGCGATATAGCCAGTACAACTAGATCATGGTCCGTAACAGTGGTATTCAAAACTGCAATGAAGGCCGAGTTTTGATTTCTGTCAAGTTTAATGTTAACATGGTCAAGGCAGCTATTGATTCTAGTGGGGAGAGTATGCCCAGGTAGAAGGCCATGCGAAGATAGCACATTAAGGTAGTGAAGTCTATTACTGCGTTCATGCGATTGTTCATTAGGCGAGATTAGTAGATTGATATTAATGTCACCCATGATAAGAATATTTTTATAACTTGAAAGCAATTCAAGATGAGCATCTAAGGAGTTAATAAAATTATATGCATTAGAGTAAGACGGAGACCGGTAAATTCCTAGAAAAATTAAGTTAGACACCTCCACTTGTAGTCCAGTCGCATCGACCAAATTTAGCTCAGTAATTTTAGCATGATATTTCTTTTTAATATAAATAACTACCCCATCATTCTGATTGAGTAGTCTGGAAGAGTGGTAACATGTATAGTTTTTAAGAAGTGGAACCGGTTTTAATTTTTTAAAGAGTTTAATCTGCATTCTGTAAGTATTAAAATATCTACTTCATATAATAATTGCGATAGAGTTACTTGTAGATTATCAATGTTCTTATAGTGTACCGAATGGCACAGTGCGATCGAAGAGGGAGGGCAGGAACGTAAACAGAAACGCCTTCTTAATGCAATAGTACTGTAGCAAACCACCTCGCTGGGAGAGAGACTTCTGGCTTCTAGTTGTTTACTAGTAGGCCGCCGGACTCGGACTGAACATCGCTAGCCGCAACCGAGCCTCTATATATACGAAATCCGCCATTTTGCGGGGCTACCGAGGGGCGCGGGGGGGGGCTAGCGACCGAAGGTTGCGGTCTATCTGTGCGGGGGGAGAGGGGAGGTGGTTTACTTTCCCTTTATTTTGACTATTTTACAATTTCTTATTAGAAAATGCTAATTAGATTCTAACTAGACCTATTCCTATTGGATCCTAATAAGAAAACTATACAAACTAAGATCGGAACTAGCTACCTATGCGAGTGGACTGTCAATTACAATATAAAACTATACGAAACCTATCTAACTTTCTCCTATAATGAAACTACGTACGAAATGATGTTTTATTATAAGAAACTATAGCTATACACCTATCTATCTATATCTAATTATGTACAAGTCTTGCTGTTATCGCGAGCTATTTGCGTTCTTGACTTCCGTTCTTGCGGCCATCCCGTACATTCTCCCGCCGTGCGTCGTCCGCGGTGCTGTAGGTCGACGCATCTTCTCCGTCGGGAAGGGATGCCGGCTTCGTGGGTAGAACGACCAGTTTCTTGGTGGGTCTTCTAAGGATCCCGGCTCGCGTCTGTATGTCGGCAGCTCGTACCACGCCGTCTGGTCCCGGATAAACAACAACGACTATTCCTCGCGGCCATGTGTTGCGCGGCAGAGTGTTGTCGACGATGAGCACGAAGTCTCCGACTTGTAGTGCTTCTCCTTTGCCATGGGGCTCCCGCCGGTGTTGGAGCTCGGGAAGATATTCGCGTAGCCACCTCGACCAGAAGATGTCGGCCAGGCGTTGTGAGGCCCTCCAGTGTGTTCTGCCGATGAGGTCCTTGTCGTCGAAGGTTCCTGGCGCGGTGACGTTCCCAGAGCCTCCCATGAGGAAGTGGTTCGGAGTGATGGCTTCTGGATCAGCTGGGTCCACGGAGACGTGCGTGAGAGGGCGGCTGTTGACGGTATATTCGACTTCGGCCAGGAGCGTGTTCAGGACCTCTTCTCTCGGGTGCTTCTGTTGCAGTGCGACGTAGAGAGCTGTCTTCACGCTGCGGACGAGGCGCTCCCATGCTCCTCCCATGAAGGGTGCCCCGGGTGGTATGTACCGCCAAGAGATTTTTCTGTTGACCGCCTCCTCTTCTGTGGCTTCATTTATGGCGCGACGAAGTTCTCGGTCGGCGCCCTGTAGATTCGTGCCGTTGTCGGACCAAATTTCGGTGGGACACCCACGTCGCGCTATGAAACGGCGGAGTGCCATGACGGCGGAGTCTGTAGTTAGCGATGCTGCGACTTCTAAGTGTACGGCGCGTGTCGTAAGGCAGGTGAAGAGCGCGACGTATCGTTTCTGTGTACCTCGGCCCACGGTGACTGTGAGAGGGCCAAAGTAGTCAACGCCAGTGTAAGTGAATGGGCGTTGATGATGCGCTAGCCTCGTTTGCGGGTGGTTTCCTGTAGGTGGCTGTGACGGTGTCGCTTTTCGGAGTCTGCATGGTAGACATCGGTGAATGACCATGCGTGCAGTCGGTCGAAGACGTAGTAACCAGTAGTGTTGGCGGCACTCGTTGATCGTAGCTTCTACGCTTGTGTGATGTAGCCGTCGATGCACGTAGTCGATGTAGAGCTTTGCTACGCGGTGGTCGCCGTCGATGATAGCTGGTGTCTTGATGATTTCTTCGACTTCCTTGGCTGCGCTGATACGTGACTTGAGTTTGATGACTCCGTTGACTATTTCGACCGCTAGAGGGCGCAGTCGACTGTTGGGTGCGACGTTCTTGCCTTGTTGTAGGGATTGGATTTCTTCACCGAAGGACTGTTGTTGACTTGCTCTGACTAAGAGGGCTTCGGCTTCAATCAGGAAACGGGCTTCTAGCTGTCTGTAGCAGTCGGTATGTGCTCTTCCGGTCTGTTTCTGTGGAGTGTGGGTCTTGTAGTGTCGTCCCCACGTCGGATCGGCTTCCCTTTTCTTTGCCGTGCGTCTGTAGTTTATCTGTTCCCTTTTGCTACGACAAAGTGCTACGAACTGTAGAACACGCGCTGTTGCACGTAGCAGGCGCTCCCATTTCGAGAATCTGTTTAGATCGGGTAGCGCTTCTGTAAGGGTCGGTCCGGTCCTTCTGTGTTGAGTGTAGAGAGTTCTTTCTTCGCCGGTCTTCTCTTCTGTTGTGGGCTTCTCTGTAGGCCACGTTGACGAATGTTGTCGTAAAAATTCTGGTCCCTGGAACCACCTGTGCTGTGCGCTGAGCCCTTCCGGTACGTCGCGTGTGGCGTCGTCGGCAACGTTAAGCTTCGTAGGTACCCATCGCCATTCGTTGTACTTGTTGTGTTCTTCTATTGCAGCGATGCGGTGAGCTACGTACGGCTTGTAGGAGCGTGCGCCTGTCTTCAGCCATGTAAGTACTGTGCGGCTGTCCGTCCAGTAGGTGGTCGATGTGGGCTTGAGGTCGTGTTCGGCGATGACTGCGGCTGCCATCCTGCTTCCCATGACGGCTGCTTGGAGCTCAAGACGAGGGATCGATGTAAGTTTCAACGGGGAGACTTTCGCCTTCCCGAGAACGAGCGGAGTGTAGATGTGCCCGTCCGGAGCCTCAATGCGCCAGTAGAGTGCTGCGGCGTAGGCTGTCTCGCTTGCATCGACGAACACGTGCAGCTGTAGGTCTGTGGCATCACTGTAGTGGGGATGGCACCTTGGTATGGAGACTGTTGTGAGCTTCTGTAGGTGTTTCATCCATTGTGCCCATTGAGTAGCGAGATCGGCGTCTATCTGTTGGTCCCAGTCTGTGCCTCGCCTCCAGACTTCCTGTAGTATTTGCCTGGCCCGCGCTGTGACCGGTGAAGCGAGGCCCAAGGGATCGAAGAGAGACATCACTATCTTCAAGGCTTCTCTCTTCGTCGGCTGTGTTCGTTCGATGACCTCCTTAGGTAAGCGGGCTAAGTCGAGATTGAAGGCGAGTTCGTCTGTATGCGGCTTCCATATGAGGCCGAGCACCCGCTCGGTCTTAGTGCCGTCGTTTAGTGAGACCGGTTGCGATGAAGTCGATGACCCGTCGAGCGCTGTAAGGACGTCCTGTGAGTTCGATGTCCACTGTCTTAACTCGTAGTGCGCTTCGCTGTGGATGTCGCGCACCCTCGATGCTGTCGCTATGGCTTGCTCGACGGTTTCGAAGCTCTGTAGGTAGTCATCGACGTAATGATTCCGGATGATAGCGTCGTAGGCTTCCGGATCTGTCTGTTTGTACCGCTCCGCGTTGATGTTCTTGACGAAGATTGCTGTAGCAGGCGACGAAGTCGCTCCGAATATGAGCGAAGTCATTCTGTATTCGATAGGAGGGGCGTTCCCCCGCTCCCCCCCGCGCCAAAGGTAACGTAGTGCGTCGCGATCCTCTTCACGGATCTTCACCTGCATGAACATTTCTCTGATGTCAGCGGAGACGGCGTAGCGATGTTGACGTAGTCGCATGAGTACGCCCGGTAAAGACTGTAGCAGGTCGGGCCCGGTGAGGAGATGGTCGTTGAGTGATACACCATAAGTCTTCGCTGCCGCGTCGTGTACAACTCGAACCTTCCCTGGCTTCATTGCATTGAGGACGGGAAAGTGTGGTAGGTACCAAGTCCTCATAATATCTTTCGTAGAGGGCGCCAGCTCTGCATAACCCTTCTTGATGAGGGCTTCCATCTGTTCTTCATACTTTTCTTTTAGCAGTGGGTCACGGTCTATCTTCTTTTCTGTTGATATGAGCCTCTTGTGTGCAGTACTGTAATTGTCGGGCATGATGATGTCCTCTCTCTTCCACAGCAGAGACGTCTCGTAGTGGCCGTCGTCGCGACGTACGGTGCGCTCGGCTAGTAGGTTGAGTGCGCGCTGTTCTGGATCGCTGGTAGGCCTTTGCGGTGTGACTGTGAGGGACTCGATGGCGAAGTATTGGCGGAGTTGCTCGTCCATATTTTCCTCTGGCGTAGCAGTGTGGGCGACAAAGTTGACTCGATGGCCAAGTGTGCGCGTGTGCGCACCGTGTAGAACCCAGCCGAGAGGGGTGAGGGACGCGACGGGTTGATGGCGTGCTCCACGTTTCATTTCTGTAGCGACGAGTAGCTCCCAGTTATCTTGCCCGATGAGTAGCTTCGGTGTGGCTTCTGTGTAGCACAGCTGTTTGGCCATTCCCCGGAGATGTGGGCAGCCGGTGAGGGCACTTTCGGTGATTTTCTGCGGTGTTAACTGTAGACGGTCAATAGTGCGTGCCTGTATGTTGAAGTCACTCGATCTCCCATGTAGAGTGATGGTTACCCGCCGAGACTGTGTGGCTCCGATCTCGTTAGCGAGGGCTTCTATGCGTAGCGGTTCTATGGGGCCCTTCGCTCCGGTGAAGTTGGCGATCTCGGTGTCCACCAAGGTGACTGTAGATCCATCGTCGAGGAGGGCGTAGGTATCGATTGCGCCCTTGGGTCCGGACACGCGTACAGGAACTATCTTCAGGTAGCTGTGCGAAGCTGTAGGCGTCCAGGCTGTCCCGACTACTTCTCTCTTCTCGGTTTCGGATTCCTTTTCTTCTCTTGACTTGACGAAGTGTAGCATGGGGTGATGAGTGCGGTTGCATCCATTGACGTTGCAATTGCGTGCCTTGCAGTTGTGCTTCTGTGTTCTTTTCTTGAGGCATCTATAACAAAACGCTTTCTGTTTGGCTATGTACCACCTACTGTCGATGTCAGCTTCGATGAACTGTTTGCACTGTGGTACAGTGGTGTGACTCAGCTCGCCGCACAGAGGACAGTGTGGCTTCTCTGTTGTAGTGTAGGTCCTCTGCGCCTGTCTGTGTGTGCGCGAAGCCCCAGCTGATACGCGTTGATGCTGTTGTGGTGGTGGTCCAACTTCTGGCTTCTGGAACTTGATGCAGCGGTCCGCTTCCCTCTGTAGGAACCGTTCGACGGTGAGTAGGGTGGGTTTCCCTGCCGATTGTTCGTCTGCGAAGCTGTTCCACGCTACGCGTAACGATGGCGATAGCTTCTCGATGACACCATAGATGAGGTCCGGGTTGAAGAGATGGTTGCTGTTGAGCACCCGAAGAGCCGCTACTATGTTGCTGACCTTGTTGGAGTAGTCGCAGAAACTGTTGTTGGAGTCGGTGGGTCGAGGAAGAGCGCGTAGCTTCTCGGCTTGCATGAACGCGATGGCATCTGGTCTCCCGAAGTTGGACTCCAATTTTTCCATGATTTCTAGTGCGCTTGCTCCGGTGATCAGTAGATTTTCGACGGCTTCTCTTGCTGGACCACGAAGTGACTTGCGTAGACGAGCGAAGTTCTCCAAATCGCTGTAGTTGGCTGCTGTTGCGTTGTAGGCGTTGCGGAAGGATAGCCATTCTTGTATGCTCCCACTGTAGTCTGGCAACTCGATGAACTGACGCGGTGCCTGTTGCGCTGACCGCATCGAGCGTGTGATGGCTTCAGCCAGGTCGGCGACATCCACGCTTGCACGATGTAACTGTGTGACCGGCTTCTGTACTATGACCGGTTGCGCTCCCGCCGGTACGGAACTGAAGTCGCAGTAGACTGGATGCGCGGGTGTGTAGGCGGGCTGCGCGGGGGTCGGTTGCCCCCCCCTCCTCTCCCCCTCAACTGTAGGTGCCGCTGGCGGGGGGCGGGGTAACGATGATGCACCCCCCTGCCCCTCTGCTGTCGGTGCCGCCGGGGGGGGGCGGGGATGCGGTGCGGTGAGACCCTCCTGCCCTCCGACCATCGGTGCCGCCGGGGGAGGGCGAAGAGGCTGTGCGGCGATTCCCTCCGGACCTCCGACTGTAGATGCCGTTGGAGGAGGGCGGAAGGATTCCTGTAGTTGCTGCTGTTCCCTGACCCAGTCTGCGGTGCGGGTGTGGGACACGACTGTAGTTGCGTCATCTTCATTCTTGAACTGTTGTCGCAATCGCTGCCTTCTTGCTGCCTGGAGCTTTATCTTCTTGATCTTCTCCATCTGTAGATTGATTAACTCGATGTCCATATCGAGCATCTGCATCTCCAGGCATTCCCACTGTGACTGTTGTAGCGGCGGCGTTGCCGGACGACCGTGAGCGCCCAGGGGCTCTTCCCCTCTGTCTGTGTCGTCGGGGCGCATGACGTAGGTGGTGTTTATCTGTGCAAACACCGGTGCGGCTGTAGCGGCGGCGGCGGCGGGGTCCGCGGGGGCGGGGGCGCCCGCGGCTGGCGGTGACGTCGATGACGGCGGGGGGCGGTAAACCTCGACGTCCTGTTCGGTGACGTTGGCGACTGGGTCGCCCTGTACTGTAGGATTAGGCGCACGGGGGGACGGTTGATTGGTCCGGCCCGTACTCGCATGGCGGGACGGTTGATTGGTCCGGCACATGCTATTATTCTCGACATAATCCCTAGAAACTATAGGCGCGGGGGGGGATTGCCCCGCGCTCGGAGTAACTGTATTTATTGAGCTCCCGGATATGGAACTTGACGTATAGGTTGCAGCTGAGGTGAGCCCGGCGGACTCGGACTGGGAATCACCTCCCAGCGTGGCGATCTCGAAGACACGACGAGGTGTTTCTGACGGTGGGGCGCTTCTGCCCTTTCCACTTCTTGTAACGGGAGGCATCGTGGCGACTACGACGGTTATACGTAGATCCAACGGTGCGCACTGGCGTTATTCGGCTCGCGAAGGACCATAAAATGTACCGAATGGCACAGTGCGATCGAAGAGGGAGGGCAGGAACGTAAACAGAAACGCCTTCTTAATGCAATAGTACTGTAGCAAACCACCTCGCTGGGAGAGAGACTTCTGGCTTCTAGTTGTTTACTAGTAGGCCGCCGGACTCGGACTGAACATCGCTAGCCGCAACCGAGCCTCTATATATACGAAATCCGCCATTTTGCGGGGCTACCGAGAGGCGCGGGGGGGGGCTAGCGACCGAAGGTTGCGGTCTATCTGTGCGGGGGGAGAGGGGAGGTGGTTTACTTTCCCTTTATTTTGACTATTTTACAATTTCTTATTAGAAAATGCTAATTAGATTCTAACTAGACCTATTCCTATTGGATCCTAATAAGAAAACTATACAAACTAAGATCGGAACTAGCTACCTATGCGAGTGGACTGTCAATTACAATATAAAACTATACGAAACCTATCTAACTTTCTCCTATAATGAAACTACGTACGAAATGATGTTTTATTATAAGAAACTATAGCTATACACCTATCTATCTATATCTAATTATGTACAAGTCTTGCTGTTATCGCGAGCTATTTGCGTTCTTGACTTCCGTTCTTGCGGCCATCCCGTACATATAGATACTCCTAATGTTTTGAGTAATGATAATTAAATTATTATTTGATATTTTTATGGAATTCGTCAAATCTTGAATGTTACATTTAATTGAGTCGGCACCTTGCACTTGATCTAATTCCCTTATTGTATTAAAACTACCCATAGAAGTAGAGGAAGTTAAAACAAAAGTCAAATCGATTGTTGTACATAGTTATCATTAGGTTACGTTCGTTTTTATATGATTTGGAAATTAAATAGGTTAGGCACATTGTATGAAAGTTTGTGAATGTAAGGTGTGTGAGTGCGTGTGTATGCTTGGATGTATAAGTTGGTGGGTGGTTGTGTAAGTTTGTGTAACAGCGAGTTATATGTCGATGACAATTATATCGAACTCGCCTGAGTCGTACATATATCAGTTTTGAAAAAGCGATAAAGTTCTTTGTAAAACTGTGAGACATAGGAAATAACACCAATTTATAAATATTAATACCTAGTCACTTTCCTAACAAAAGTTGATGAACCTGAGCTTCATTTTGAATTTGAATTATTTTGGAGCTATCGTCCTTCCTCACAAATACCCTGCCGAAACCAGTCCAGCAGTATTTGTACAGCTTGGCTTTAACAAGGTCACGGGCCAGGAAAAATAGTCGAGCGCCCCTGGCAGTAAGCTGCTCAGAAAGGAATATTGGTGTATCCTCGCTAGAAGTGTGACCAAGGTGCTTGGCTTGGAGCTTGCCTTTGTTTTTGACATTGAATTCCTTGGTCGCTTTCAGCAAAGCCAATTTCTGTAATGTCGATCCGAATTCAACGATAATTGTGGGGTTTTTCTCTTGTCCCTTTCTAGGTTTCAGTCGAAAAATATCTTTGAAATCTCGTGCACTTACCTCGAGGCCCAAGGTGTTAAAAAGACATAGCACCATTTGAATTAAGTCTTCTCTGCTTTCATGGGGCTTATTCGGGACGTTTTTGATTTCAACACTTGTCTTACGAGAGATTCTCTGTTGATCTTCAATTTTTTCTTCTAGAATCAGAATATATTCTCGGTCCTTAGTAGCTTGTCTCTCAAGCTGCCCAATTTTCTTATGGGTTTCTTCGTTTTGAGAGTTTAGGGTGGAAATTGATTTTTCAACATTGGTTACTGCTTCTCGAATCTCCTTTACGTTGTCATTTATTCCTGTAAATTCTTGTAAAAGCTCTTGCTTTTGCTCTTGAAAAAGTGATTTATTAAAACTTTTCATCTCTTCCTTAAAGATGAATAAATCGTCTTCTCTTGGTCTTTTAAAGCGTTGAGGGCCTTGTTTCGAGATCTTGGGATCATATTCCGCTTCAGCCGCATTTTTGTCGTATAACTCTGGGTCAGACCCGCCGCTAGTCAATAATTGTTTGCTTAAGTTTTGATTCATAGCCATAGTTCGATCGATTTATTAAGCGCGTAGGCCTAAATGTAAACAGTCCGTCGGCAAACGTAAATCCAGCGTGGGCGGGGTCTAGAGAGTAGCTGGGGCACTTCTACGAAGCCAAACGACGCAAACGCTAGTTGTCTCCGTCACAGCGTGATCCTATCTCTCTCACACAGGATAAGGAGAAACGCGGGCGCATGTACCTGTCACCGTCACTACGCAGACTTCTCACTCACACTGCAATCGAGTCGTTAAGCAAATTTATACTTAATTTTACTTGAACTTAAGTTGAGTTTCGGAAAACAGCTTAATTTTTAGTTTTAATAAAGTTACTTAGACACGACCGTCACCGACGGTGTCCGCAAGGGAAGAGGATCAATCCATTTAGGACACGTGATAAAACGGTCTACAAAATGCACTCCTTCACGTCTCTCAGTTGAAGAAGGTTTGTAATAGAACTTACACTTTTACTGTAGGTATTTGGCATATGGTCAAGAGCGGAGCAAGCTTGATACTCAAAGCGTAACTTCGAGGGACCATACTCATTGCAACGGTCGTACGGATTGTCGCAACGACAATGGTCGCTTGTGACAAGGATTTTATTGCTCCTTAAGTAGAACAAAACGTTCCCGATCAAACCTGTCGTATACGAGTGAAATCGTTGCGATGGTCCGTACGACTGTTGCAACGCGAATGTTTTCTATGGCTATTGTAATGATAAAGTACATAATTGAATGTGTCAGATTTGTAATTTTTTGTCAATTTGCCTACCTTTTTCGTAGGACAATGAAAGAACACAATATTGAAACTATAAAACATATACATTGGAAATTTTGCATTGGCCAGACTTGAAATGATTATTCCTATTTTTATCTCAGTCATTCTTACCACCCATTAAAAGTCTATTGCTAGACGAGAAGAATGAAAAATAGAAGCATTCACCCACGATGCTACCCAAAAGAAACTAGTTATTTATTTTATCAAGTTAATACCTGGTTCTATTTCTTTTGTATCATCGAGTGACCAGTTACAAACGCGTTGAAAACCAGTCATGACGTATGACTATTTAATTCGTCTAGCCAACCGCCACATAAACTAGCTAGGTACTTGTTATTTGATTACCCACGTGACTACATTTTTTTTTATTGTCGTCGTGGAAACCAGCCTAAAATGTAGAGGTAAAAGCGAGACACATTGCAACGGCCCTACGGTCATACCATCACAACAACTATAGTCGCATGCGACAAAAGTTGTTTTGCTCGTAAGGTCAAAGCAGACCAGTAAATTCGTACATCAAATCAGTTACATAAAACCTAAATCGTGGCGACGGTCTGTACAATTGTTTCAATTTGAATGGCCCCTCTAAGGATTACAAGCAATAACAATTAAATAAAACAATAAATTACTACTTAAAAGTATTTATATAATATGCTTTGATTTAGCTAAATCAAACTTGGTGAGAATTAATAGAGAAGTGAAGTCTCTATAAGCGAGGTCCACAAAGTAAAACATATTTTTTGTGTACAATGGTAAAACAATACAATATAGAACCTTCAACGTTAATGCTCATGAACCAAAACTTAGAGGGACCATATACGTTGCAACGGTCGTATCACGTCGCTATGCAGACCAACACATTCACTACCTAACATGTTGCATTCCAATGAAATCATTGCGACGACGGTCCGTACGACTGTTGCAATGGGAATAGCCTCTCTTACATGACTAACAGGGACCGTACAAGTTGCAACGGTCGTACGGACTGTCGCAACGACTTTGGTCATATGGAACAAGAAGCTTTTGGGTCGTAAAGCAGACTTCAAAACAGACCAGTACGAGTATATCCACGATCAAACCTGTTGCATACTGCCAAAATTTTATGTATGTACCTTCATGAAGACTACGTGCTCAAAGTTCAGGTAAAAGCCGTTTATGAAAGAGGCGAGAGAGGATTGTGTTATGTCTAAACGGTACTGAATGGTGGAAACGAGTCAGGTGCCTACCCTTAAGGTGAGAGGGGTAATTATTGTGGTTAAAATACATTGTTTAAAAAACAATTGTGAACTACAATATTAAACACGTGCTAAGTTTACTGATTCTTCTGGTCAAAATGCCAGACGAATCAGTGCCAGATGAATCAATTTTAAGTATAAAATAAAATATTGTGATTAATTCCTTAAGACTAGCCGTTTGCCTTTCAGACTACGGATAACAGTCACAAATATCATTTAAATTGACCTGGAATAACAGTGCAATATAATACATTTTTATTTTAAATAAGTGCAGAGTAATCAGTTACACATGTGAACCAAGCCCAGAGGAATCAACTATTTGGCTTTGTAAATCGGAGCGCGAACGGTCCAGCGGCGCAGCCTCCCCCGTTGCTGTTCGGAACGCGACTTTAAAGCACCCCTCATCTCTCCTCCGGATGATAGCCCAAGAGGCACGAGGCGAGTTTGGCGATACGAGTCAGCAGACTGGGATGAGATGCGGCACTTCTTTGCGTCCTACGCATGGCAGCCAGTGTGTTTTTCTTCGGGCGACCCTACCTGTTCAGCTGAAGCGGTTGCAGATGTGATACGGCAGGGAATGGAATACTATATTCCATTCTCCGATATACCGCTCGGTCACAAAGCCCGACCTTGGTTCAATGCGGACTGCGCTCGCGCTGAGGCTCGAATGCAGTCTGCATACCAAGCCTGGGTTCAAGCCCGTGACCGCAACCAGACGGGTCACTAGCCCACTCCGCAACAGAGAAAGCAAATTTATTTGCATCTCTATTTGCGAGCAATTCTCGCCTAGATGCAGACTCTAATCAGCCACCGACGATTCCTCGCTGTGATTCTTCGATGTCGGAGATCACAATACACTCAAAAGAGGTTCGTAGAGTACTTCGAAGTCTAGACGTGAACAAAGCTAGCGGTCCTGATGGAATACCAGCAAGAGTCTTGAGGAACTGTGCGCCTGAGTTGTCTCCTGTGCTGACGCGTTTGTACCGCCTCTCTCTTAAAACAAGAACGGTGCCTAAACCTTGGAAGGTTGCCAATGTACAGCCGGTACCCAAGAGGGGTAGTCGTGCCGACCCCACCAACTATCGTCCGATCGCCATCACCTCCATACTCTGCAAAGTTATGGAAAGGGTACTAAATGGAAAATTGCTGACTTACCTAGAAACTAACGACCTACTCAGTGATCGTCAGTATGGCTTCCGCCGGGGACGATCAACTGGGGATCTTCTAGTGTATGTTACGCATTTCTGGGGCGAGGCCATCGAGAAACACGGCGAAGCCCTTGCCGTATCACTGGACATCTCGAAGGCCTTTGACAGGGTATGGCACGCAAGTCTGCTGAGCAAACTTCCTGCATACGGCATTCCCGCTGACTTTTGCTCTTGGATTTCTGACTTCCTGAGTGAACGGTCGATCCGAGTAGTCCTTGATGGCTGCTCCTCTGAACTCATGGCTATTGACGCCGGGGTTCCTCAGGGGTCTGTTGCTGCACATCAACGACCTACTTGGTCCTAATATTGTTGGGTACGCAGATGACAGTACTGTCGTCGAGAGATATATGTCAAGCGCAAAAGCCAGCAGGGACGAAATACGTTCTTTGAGAGAGGCCACGGTAGAGCGTATAAACTCAACCTTAAGTCTTGTCTCCGACTGGGGTGACAAAAATCTGGTGAGTTTCAACGCCACCAAAACACAAGCGTGTCTATTCACTGCCAAAAGGAGTCCATTCAATCTGGCTCCTACTTTTCGAGGTACATCTGTACCGGTCACCGACAGCCTCGAGCTTCTTGGCATGAAGCTGTGTGCAAACCTGAACTTCGGCGCCAACATTGAGTCAAAAGCTCAAACTGCGGCCAAAAAGTTGGGTATCCTCAATAAGGTTAAGCGGTATTTCTCTCCTGGACAGTTGCTAGTTTTATACAAAGCACAAGTCCGATCTTGCATGGAGAATTGCTGCCACCTTTGGGATGGCTCAGCCAAATACCAACTAGCCGCTCTAGACTTGATCGATCGCAGAGCCAAGAAGCTCGTTGGTGATGAGATGCTAGTGAAAACCAAGTTTCACAGCCTAGCCCACCGGCGCAAAATTGCATGTCTGTCGGTCTTTTACAGATTGTACTTCGGAGAGTGTGCCCAAGAGCTCCATGAGCTTATTCCGCCATCCCCCTTCTACCATCGGGAATCCAGACGCACCGCAGGATATCACCCATATCTGGTTGATATTCCACACATTCGCACAAAGCGCTTTGAAACATCCTTTATAATGCGCACAGCTAAGGAGTGGAATTCTCTGCCTGCGTCTGTGTTCCCGAGCTCTTATAACCCGAATCTATTTAAGTCGCGAGTGAATAGGCTTCTTCTGGGCAAGCTCGTTCCATCGTCGACCTCATCTCTGTCCTCAAGGCTAGATCGAGGTCAAGAGTAAGCCCATACATAGTAAAAAAAAAAAAAAACAGTCCCCCCGTTTCTTTGTCTCAAAACTGCTTCTTTCGGCCGCAGTATTATGCCCGGACAAATATTAAATATTATATAAATTGAAAAGTTATAAATAACTTGTATTCTATATATTTTTATTCAATGAACGGGCTAATTAGCTATCCATTTAAACTCGTAAAACACAATAATAACTATTGGATAAAAAGTTACATGTCGATATAAGGTAAAAAATGGAGATAGGACACGCCAGAGCTATCAGAAGAATGGCCTTTGAATATTTTTTTTAACACATTTTTATTTTTAAGTCTAATATTACTAACAAATATGGATTGTACTATCTGAGTTAAATAAATTGAATTGAATTGAATATTACAAATAAAACAAAAATAAAATAAAAAATTCGTCGGAACAATCAATGGGTTATGAGTTAGAGGCCCGGACATGCAAAATTTTGCATCTCGAGAATCACCCATTACCAAAAAAATCACAATCCAATAGTGTGGATATTATTTATGATTTTTTTAAATAAAATTTATTACACAGGTGTACCAAAAACAGAAAGGACTTGCTCAGTAGACTAAACTGAACAATTATCCATAAGGAACATGTGTTAGGAAATTAAAAAAATATCCATGTAAGTATCCTACGAAAGTATCCATTGATCTGTGAAAATTTATATACAGGGTGTTCCAGTACTACCAAAAGTTAAAAATGTGATTTACTCGAAATCATTTGAGGTTTGTTTGTATTAATGTTTGACATTTTGAATTCTGAATTGATCTGTATATTTCATTCCAACCTTTTTTTTGGAAAAACGTAAATTAAATTTTGTATTTCCATACTACGTGTATGGCATTACAAATTTAAGTTTACGGTTGATAGTTTTTCCTTTAGTATTGCGAGAAAGTAAGTGCAGTGCTGCTGTACCATTTATTTTTACTGTGTATGAGCTTACTCTTGACCTCGACCTAGCCCTGAGGACAGAGATGAGGTCGACGATGGAACACAACGAGCGCGAATTTGAAATTTGAAATTGGAAGGTCGTGTAGGTCTGCATGTTCAGTACAAAAGACCCTCAGAAGGACCACGAAACACTCGCGGGCGGGTGCGTGCGGGGTGGATTGCAAGTACTATTACTTTATTCTGTGGTTACAGGTTAGGTTTAATCCGAGTGCATTAGACGATGGACTAATGCACCTTCACAGTGACGTATCCGTGATGCACTCGCTAACCTCATTGACGACCAATCAACAACAAGGGGCTATTCGGCCTCGGCCACTCTGGGTGGCCTAAGAGACTATCTTAGCTGCATTTATTCCATAAAAATTTATACAAACCAATAAATCCATTTAGTAGTTTTTACGTGAAAGAGTAACAAACATACATCCATACATACATGTTTACAAACTTTCGCGTTTATAATATTATTCCTACTAAGTAAGATGCTTAGAAAAAATTATTACTGTATTGTTTTACCGCCATATTTAGACTACTACCAGAAAACAAATTAAGGTTTTGAAGATGTTAGAAAAAACAGGAGCGCAGATCTGCTCTTATTTTAAATTTGGATAACAAAAATAATTGAATCAGCTCAGTTTTAGAAAAGAAAATAGTGGAAAGCGGAACCTCGTTTTACAGGTAAAATCGGTCTAAGTTGTAGGTTGTCCCTATCGCACACTACAGAATAATGTTGGGGTACAGCGAGACAGCAATTGTTTGTGCAAATACCATTTTCTCGGTCTAGGACAGCCTCTTAAAAATAAGGATTCCAAGTCCTTACATTACCAACAGATAATTTTGTTCAAAATATCTCAAGAGCGAATGTACCTACTCCTCCATGCAAGCAATTGCTTTGAACGTAAAATCAATTTCCCTTCTCCTAATGATATGACAAAACAGTAAATTCCGCTTCCCGCGATAAAAAGAATCCTGAATCGTTTCATCATCAAGCTGCTGGCAATGCGATGCTTAGAATACTTACATTAAAGCAACGCAACCGTGTCTCCAATGTGTACCAATAAAAACAAATGGTACAGCAGCACTGCACTTACTTTTTCGCACTACTCAAGGAAACCGCAAACTTAACTTTGTAATGCCATACACATAGTATTGAAATACAAACTTTTATTTACGTTTTTTTTTAAAAAAAATGATCGAATGAAATATACAGATAAATTCAGAATTTAAATTGTCAAACATTAAAACAAACAAACCTCAAACGATTTCGAGTGAATCACATGTTTAACTTTTGGTAGTATTGGAACACCCTTTATATAAATTTTTACAGATCAATGGATACTACCGTAGGATACTTGCATGGAGATTTTGTTAATTTCCCAACACATGTTCCTGATGGATAATTGTTTAGTTTAGTCTACTGAGCAAGCCCTTTCAGTTTTTGGTACACCCTGTGTATTAACTCTATTCAAAAAGATCATAAAGAATATCCAGTCAGGCAGACAACCAATCCAGGACTAATATTATAGAAAATTTTAATAAACTCAGTGGAACCAATTTTGAGTAAATCACATATTTACGATTTGGTGGTACAGGAACACCCCTTATATGAAATTACACTGATCAGTTGATACTGGCGCAAGATATCTTACATGGAGATGCTTGGTCATGCATATTTCATCAAGATTCTATGAGCAGTTTTTGAGAAAATTTAATTTTTTCATTTTCGTTGTATGACAGCTACCCTCAAAATGAGAGTCAGCCAGAAACCACTTGGAACCCTTCGATGGATTTGCATAAAACTCTTAAATTCCAAATATGGTGTCAACCGGACCATTCGTTTAGCCACTAGGCCAAAGCGTGACAGACCGACCGACGGACCGACCGACCGACCGACCGACCGACGGACGGACATTTTTGGGAGACTTGTTTTTTATGATGTATAAGTGATATAGAACACATTTTTGAGAAAATTAGAAAAACTTTTTTTTTCACGAATACAATACCTTTCTCGCTCCGCTCGAAAGTAAACACCGGTCAAGTGTGAGTCGGACTCGCGCGCCGAGGGTTTCGATATACTTTTTTTTATTTTTGGAAGCACTAAAGTCCATTTTTAGGACCGCAAAACCAAGTTATTTTTAAAGGTTATTTGCAGATTTCTAAAAAACTGTGCAACTTCGAAAGATCGTTTTATTTTTTCTTTAATGTTTACATAAATTTCTGTCAACTGTAATTAATACAGATTTTTCCTTTCACAAACTTCGGAGATAAGGGCTTTTGATTGGTATTTTAGGAATGGTATTTTTTTTGACATTTTTCATCATAACTTGAAAATTAAGAGACGTAAAAAAATAAAAAATATATATTTTAGAATGTACAAGTAAAGCCCTTTCATATTATGATACCCCACTCAACCTAGTAGCGTCAATTTGAAATTTGTCCCCCCCTATTTTAGGCCCCTTTACATTAATAATCATAATTGTTCAAAATTATTTCATGTGCAATTAAGTTGGGCAACCATATTCTAAAACTATTCCAAATTTCAAGTCGATAGCATGAGTGATTGCTGAGATATAGAGGTGTGACAGATAGACAGACAAAGTCGCACCATAATTCCTTTTTTTGCCATTTTTGCCATTTCAGCTGAGAGCACATTTTGTATGGGAGGTCGAAATTTTTTTTTCGTATTTTGACCTATGTTCCTTGGGAAAATTTGTTTAGTGTCATGGACAGAACCACCTTTTAAAATATGCGGGTTGATGAAAAAATAACGGCGTATAAAAAAACGTCAACCAACTTAATGCTACTAACACCTACCCTACACTAGACTTTTGTATACATCCCCATCTAGTATGGAGTAGAAATACTACAGTTTATCAACCGCAATTCTAACGTAAATCATATTAATATTTATACTCGTAATAAAAACCTCAATATCGTCAGTTGATATCCTCAGGTGAGCAAGCTCTATGACCCACCAGCAGACGGCGCTGTAGGTTTCTGAAACGCGCTTTTTTCTCTTTTCCGAAGAAATAATAAAAAAAAACTCAGAAAAAGATTACTTCCAGACATGAGACTTGGCAAGATCGACTTTTCAACCCCAAAAACCCCCGTATAGTAAATTTTATCGAAATCGTTAGAGCCGTTTTCGAGAAACTGATTACAAATAAATATACAAATGATATGGGCCACGGAGCCAAAAATGAAAAAACGGTAAAATTTGGCGGATCTCATTTTTCTTTTTACCACAAATATCTTCTTTGGCCTATAGACTATGAACTGTCATGGGCACATCAAGCTTGATAGTAGTAGCGCGACCCTAGCACGAACTATTAAGGAAATATAAATAAGAACGGTCAAAGCTTGACGTGCTTTTGACTGTACGTAGTTAGCAAACGTGTAAGTACCTGACTAATACCAAAACCCGTTTTCAATCCACCATAAAGGTATTTTACTTGATAGAGATTTATCGTCGGACGTTAATGTAAACAATGGGAAAATGTTTAACGCATCAAAGTTTTAATTAATACTAATGCTCGGTCCATTTTGAATATACCGATTCCTGTAAAGTTTTGATAAGTTTATTTGAAAGCTATAAAACCATTAACAAAATAGTAATTCCTCTTTCCAATTAGATAAAAACGAAACTATGTTAAAAAGTCAATTGAATACTTCTATTACTCTCGTAACTACGGGGAGATACATATTTGGTTAAGTTCTCTATAAAAATCTATCCGACAGTAAAATATGCTACAACAACCCAAACAAGAAAAAAATTCTGAAAATTGAAATAACATAGGTACTTGGTGGCAATACCCTCTATTTTTAGTATGTGTTTATTTCTTTGAAAAATCTTCTGACCTAAACAAAACATTAAAGTACCACTCAATATCTTATACTTAAATTGTTTCATCTGAAGAAAACCACGTTGAAAGCCTTTTCACTCAACATTAAATGGTATTATTAAAAAATACAACAAATCCTACAAATCCAATCCACATTGAACTGCGTACACATATTTCATTGAACGTAAAGATTTCCCTGCGGACTCATAATCAAATGAGAGTTTTACAAAGAGATCCATGTATTCGACAAGTAGAGTAATCACGCGAAGGGCATTGGCGTTTGGTCCACGCAGGGTTTAATAGATGGTGAACTGAAAAGGCTTACGCAGTAGACAACATAAGCTAAGTTTTGTGAAAAATATGTGTTGGAATGATGATTAAAAAAAAACTTTAAATGATTAAAAAAAACTTTGAATGATTAAAAATAAACTTTTCCATTCCCATGTCTATGGGCGTCAGTGATCACTTACCATCAGGTGACCCGTCTGCTCGTCTGCCTCCCTCTTCTATAAAAAAAGCTGTGCGAACAAAGCGGCAACTTCAAAAGGAGAGATCGAAATTATCTGTTACTTCTGGATACATGTTCCATAGAAAAGTTGTCCAGTTTAGTCCACTGAGCAAGCCGTTTCAGTTTTCGGTACACTGTCCTTTACATATATACTTAATTATCATCAACATTACTGCCTTTAATAAGTCGGCTGCCCAACCTAGGAGTTTTAAAGACCTGGTTTTTACTTAGACTGAATAAAATCTGGCAGAGGGAAAATCAAAACCAATTATAAATTTTGTTTTGCATGGTTAGTAGTCAGTCTGAAGTTTATAAAAAGCCTCCGACTTGGCTCCGACTTATCATGCGTTCCGAAAAACAGATGAAGAAAACAAAAAAAAATATTAAGAAAAAATATGCGAAAATTTTCGTAAGTAGCAAATAATTTTTAGGGGGTTGTTGTGGTGAAGGCACATCCGCTATTTGACAAATTTTCTTCCGCACGAGCACTCTAGTAGTGAAATACATGTGAATCTCGCTGGAGTTCTTGTCAATACAGCAGATTTGACGTTTCTCTTTATCATAAGATTCATAAGAATACGGCTGCAAATCAAGGTGCAATACTTTTGAAGAGGCTAAACTAGAAAATTGCTCAAGTATTGATTTAAAAATCTATGTTGCTATTCCCTTGCTAGCTAAAATCACTTACATTAAGCTTATTGATCCAAAAAAAAAATAAGTATAAAACGTGATTTTGTTATTTGTTTCAACCTACGGAATATTTACTTTGAACTTTTTTAAGTTTTATATATATTTTCCGGACCAATATTTGTATGTATCTATATATATATTTGTAACCGGTTTCTCGAAAAGGGCTCAAAAGATTTCGATGAAATTTTGTATACAGGTGTTTTTGGGGGCAAAAAATCGATCTAGCTTGGTCTCATGTCTGGGAAAATTCGTTTTCACTGTAATACTAATATTTCTTAGCGCGTTATAGTGCGTTCAAGAAACTGACAGCGCCATCTGTTGTTGAGTAGCATAGCTTGCTCACCCGATGATATTTTAATCATACAGAGCATAGCTCGGTCGCCGAGGTACTTATAATAATTTAAGTGTTATAATGGACTATTTTTATCATCACAAGTTTTGTTTTGGTATGTTATTCAGACTACAAAACTGAAACATTTTTCCAAACAAGAAAAAGTCGAATAGCATGAAGAACAATACTGGTTGCCCACGTCGTCGTTTCATACAAAACTATTTGTTGGCAGCGCAAGATTTTGGGGAGGCCATTTTTAGGGTTCCGATACCAAAATGGTTAAAAAAAGGAACCCTTATGGTGTGACTTTGTCTGTCTGTCCGTCTGTCTGTCTGTCTGTCACACCTCTATATCTCAGCAACCACTCATGCTATCGACTTGAAATTTGGAATAGTTTTAGAATATGGTTGTCCAACTTAATTGCACATGAAAGAATTTTGAAAAAATTATGATTATTAATGTAAAGGGGCCCGAAGTAGGGGGGGCCAAATTTCAAATTGTCGCTACTAGGTCGACTTGGGTATCATATTATGATCTAGCTTTACTTGTACATTTTAAAATATATTTTTGTATTTTTTTAAGTCTCTTAGTTTTCAAGTTATGATGAAAACTGTCAAAAAAAATACCATTCCCCTCCCCCTTATATCCGAAGTTTGTAAAAGGAAAAATCTGAATTAATTACAGTTGACAGAAATTTATAGAAACATTACAGCAAAAATAAAACGATCTTTCTAAGTTACACATTTTTTTTAAAATCTGCAAATAATCTTCACAAATAAACTTAGTTTTGCGGTCCTAACAATGGACTTTAGTGCTTCCAAAAATACAAAAAGTATACCGGAACCCTCGGCGCGCGAGTTCGACTCGCACTTGATCGGTTTTTTCTCGTTGTTTGTTGTTATCTGAATAACGTACAAAAAATGTGAAGTTAATCAATAAACAAACGTATGTACCTTCATTCCTATTATTAATATCGATCGTAACTCGTAAATTAAATTTACCAATCCATTTACCAGACGTATACTTAAATAAGTTAGCGGGCATGCAAACCATACATTAATATCTGTAAGTAATGTATACATTTAAACATTAAAAGTAAGTAGTTAGTTTCCATAAAACTCAATAAAGATATTAATTATTACGAAAACATTAGTGACAATTACTCAAAGGGTCTTAATAAAATTAATTTATTTAATTAGATAAAATAAATACTATTATTGGCATATAATTATCATAATGAGTTAAAAAATATCGACGCTAAACAATTCAAGACAATATTATTCAGCATTTTAGTAATTTACTTAAAAAAATTAGGGCTTCTTCTAAAGGCAACTACGAATAAGAAGTAAACTTATTCAGAAAAGCCTATCCCTACACAAAGCTGAAACTTTGGTGAACACAGAGGTGACACAATTTTTTTTTTCATTATTTTTGTTGTTGAGTCTGCTCTGACTATGAGAAGGAGAGCCACAATGTTTAGTCTAAGGCTAAATGCAACTACTTCTTGTCCACGATTTTTAAAATTTGCAATAGCTGAACTGATGAACTTATAATTTTATATTGGGTTGCAAAAAATGCAGGTATCTTCATAAGTTAGCTTTTACCAACCAAAAGCTAAACCAGTAACCTTGTGACGTGTTTCCGCAAAAGCATTAATATTCTTAGAATCTTAGGAAAAGCTGCTTCTGTGAAGTGAGCTTATAAAACAAATGAATCACTATGTAGTATGCATTCCACAGAGTAAAGACCAAAGGCATGAAATATTAACTATACAGGATGTAAGGGACAGCCCTCCGAGTACTGAAAGGGCATGACCAGTCAACGTAACTGAACATATTTCAGAGAATAAAACTTTGAGGAAATGAAAGAAAAAATCGGCCTCTCCATACAAAATTGCAATTTTGATTGGATAGTGTGTATGGAGAGGTCGATTTTTTTTTCGTACTGAAAGTTGTTCATTTACGTTGACTGATCATGCCCTTTCAGTATTCGGAGGGCTCTCCCTTACACCCGTTATATAAAATAATATAAAATAAAAAATGGAATGTCTTACTTAGCCTTTGTTTTCGTGAGAGTGAGAAGTGTTTTCGAAGTAAAAAGTAAGGTAACCAATTTAATGATAGTGAAGATTTCTGTTGCTTTAAAAAATATTTGAATATAGTTTATAGTTTTTTCATGAAATTTGACAATTTTGTTAGCCCACGTTATTTAGGAATGGTGAAGTAATTTGTTTTTATAGTGCGTTAAGTATTTCCAAAGATATCCTTTTACATAAATAAATGTAAAACCCATTTATTTTCATTCTACTAAAAGCTTTTTGAAGCAATGGAATGCGTAACAAACAATACTTAAAAAAATAGTTGTGTTTCTACGTTTTTGTCTCTATTCTATGTTCAAACGAATGCATCGCTGAACGATTCCTACATCGCGTGTTTATGGCCACAATGATAATTTCCCCTTGGCAACATTTACTACCTCTACGAATCATTTAAATGTAGAGTAGGAAAACAAGGCAGAGACTTTTTCTCTGTTTTGTAGAAATCAAATAATAAATAAATAACCGTAAAAGAATTATCTAAATGAAGTCGTAGCCGAAATCTTAACTAATATAACAAACAACATACAGGGTGTTAGAGAGATGTTTCCATAACTGTAAATGGCATTATCAGTCATTAAACTGAAAAACTTTCAGGAAATGAAAAAAAAATCTGCCTCATCATACAAACTGTCAAATCAAATTTTCAATTTTGTATGGAGAGGCTGATTATCTTTTCATTTTGTAAATTCACATTGTTCTTCTTGTTACTTGCAAAAAAAATGTAAAATCCAACCAAATATTTTTTCCTTTCATCCAACGCTTACCATTTTGCAGCTATGTTAAAAGTTATCGGCTAGAGCTGTCAGAAAATACAAATTTGAGAAACAATGTTATTCTTCCTGTTAAATATACTCTGGTTTTAGTGTCATGGCTGCAAAATAGATTGGTAAGCGTTTGGAATAAATGAAAAAAATGGAGACATAATAGTCCATTAAGTCAAAAATGTATATGTTCATCGGTCACAGGTAGTCACAGACAGTACAGATTTTGCTCAATTTGACTACCCGATGGCTTTGCGGTGAAATATTATCTCAAATGATTTATTTCGCCCATGCAGAGTGAGAACACTCTTTTATTTCACCGTTCATGATTTGTAATAGTAATAGCAGGCCTGTGACACTCCGCACTCTAGGTATGCAACGCGTTGCTAGAAGTCGACTGGGTGACGCAGTCAATTTTACTTTTCTTTATGTCATCTTAAGCTTATGGCGGCAAAATAGGTAAGTAAGTATTTGCATGTTTCATTGAACAATATTACATACCTACTTTCATCTCGCTCAGTATCTGATATAATGACAAAATCATCGCTTTAGCCCACCTGTCCGCGATCACCCGCGATTTAAAAACGTGTCCTAAGCGGTGCACTGCAAGTATCGACTTTATGCTTAGACCGTAAGGTTGAAATTTGTCGGCATCCCGCCTGGGAGTGTCAGATCTATAAACGTTAGTTTACTATTATTTAATCTGTGGTAATAGCAATTTGTGTTTACAATTTTGCGAACAAAATCATGCAGATCCCAATCACTAAGTACAAACATGACTTCAAAATCGGCTTACCTGCAAAATCAGCTTACTTGCAAAAACATTATCGTGCGCGTATAAACAGCAAAGTCTACGTAAAATATACAAAATACATAGAAATTATACAAAGTGTAAATATGCAAAATCTTTCGGGGGGTTAGGACCTGATGATAGATTTTAATCTTCATACAAAATTTAAATCAATGATCAGGGCAATTTGTGTGGTGGACCAAATTTTGTTTATTTTAATTTATATGTAAAATGTAATGTAAAGTTGTTCAGTTACAACCCCCCCCCCTTTCCGCCCCTCGATCGGTTTTGCGTATTTGGAATTATACGTTGTACAGTAATAGTCAAAATAATTTACCTTGATTACAATGACAACAGGACAGAACTGTGCGTGAGAGCAGGACGGAGCGATACGTGTCTCTGTCGCTCCAATATCTTACGCATAGCTCCATCCTGTTCTCATAGTGCTGTCTTTATAATCAAGCGCTATATTATTTTTACTGGTCTAAATAGTCTTATATTCTACTGAATATCACTTGATTGATAAGAATAGCGATTTTTAGATTTAGGATCCAAATACAGGAAACTGTTTTTACTGCAAATATTTCGTAATCATAATCAAACACAGACCATGAACCAAACATTTCGAAATGGGTCGAGAACCAAGATTTATTTTGCTTTTCCTTACAATCTTTGCAACGTTGGAGAATTTCTATAACGACAATTTTTTTTCTCGTTTTTCGACTTTAATTCAGTTATATAGTTTTACTTAATTATTGTAGTGATAAAAGAACCCTAAAACGAACAGAAGAAGAAACGTGAGTATTATTGACAAGTCATTCGAACACACAACAAATACTATCTACATTTTGTGTTTGATTGCGTGTTCAACAGCGAAAAGCGCATGCTGTCAACGTGTAAAAGCGGAAATAGACTTCGAGATGCGTGTCATGCAAGCGCTTCGTGAAAAAATACATTTATTAAAAAAGAAAAAAGCTACTCCAGACCGTGATTCTAAGTTTGAATTTTCATGTTTTTTGTTTGTTCGCTATCAAAAATATCGATTGTTTTGAGAATTTATTTATAACGTGAAGAAGTAAGCTATATCGGTTTTGCTTAATTAGGCTTACATTTGTTTATAATTTTAGGTTTACTTTTAGACCTCAGCTCATTTACTTATATATCAGTACTGGCCCATCGGCACGTTACACTGTCTCCAATTTAAATGTCACTGACAAATGTCAGTCGCAAATTGTCAACTTTGTCTGAGCGGACGAGCATGGAGGTCTTTATTCTGAGGAGCGGACCACGCGAAACGCGCGACTACATACTAAAATGAAACGACGATTCATTTTCTTAGTTAAAAAATTACTTACTCTTATTGTTTTTTGCTATTATCTAATGAATAACACTGAAAAACCAGGCCTAAGTCACGTGACTTACAACAACAAAATTTTTACTGTTATATACTTACGTATATAACTGTAAAAATTTTGTTTTGTTTTTCCTGCCATATTATTTCCATTCCGTGTATTTAGCACCGACCTCAGAACAAAGACCTCCTTGAAGTACTACAAAACATAGTTCACGCGATCTTTCACAAATGGCGCTTTTTTTCTTGTATGGGGAAATTTTGAACCGCTTGTTCCCAAGACCCTATCTTGACTATATAAATCTATGCCTCAGCTGGATTGTTGAGGACATTGAATAATTTAAAAATATATTTAATTTGTTTAGATATTTAATTCATTTTAATTAATTTATATTAGTTTATTATTATTTTTACTGTGCTCATCTGTTGTGCATATCTAATTGTACTACTAGATTCAAACTACTTTATGTGTGTACTGACCCGGTCGAGCGTTAAAAAATCTGCACATAATTATGTGAGATGTTGACAGTTTGCAATCTTTAGCACAAAGTACCATGTTTGCTAATTATTCTGATTCCCATATGGTCTTTAAAAATTTTAAATTTTGTAAAACAGCCCACATCGAAGCGCATGCATTTTAACGCGTCACGAGGTATTTTTCCGCCTCCTCGCCCATCAACGACATACCTCCTCGCTGGCTCCTCCAGCCGTTGACTTTCTGAACTAGATTGGTGGCCCTGTCACCTCTACTGTTAATTCTTTGTTCTGTGGATCAAACATCACATGTCATTATTATACGTAGAAATATTTAGTCATCAATTTTACACAATGTATTTTATCAATTTAGAAAAAAATCTGTCCTGCACTTTTAATTAAGATAAAAAAAAATCTGTGCCTTATTGTGGTGATTTATGATAGCAATAGTTCTTTAAAGCGATATCTTTTGCGGACATTGCTAGGATCTGGACCAATATTTTGACAATTATGTTGCTGTTGATTTCCCTGCATCAATTTACACCCAAGATTTATACAAATAAAAATACTAAATAAAAAATCGATACTATAGAGGAACAGTATAAAAATATATTTTTATTTCATAAATTAAGTATTTACAATGATATACAAGGTGTAACAGAAAGGGTATATCAACCCTGAAGGATGTGATTCTGCCCATGAAACTGAAAAACTTTCCCTAAGGAACATAGGTAGAAATACGAAAAAAAAAATTTTTACCTCCCGTACAAAATGCGCGATCAGCTGATTCAGTTTCTATGGGAGGTCAAAATTTTTTTTTCGTATTTCGACCTATGTTTCTTCGGGAAAGTTGTTCAGTTTCATGGGCAGAATCACATCCTTCAGGGTTGATATACCCTTTTTGTTACACCTTGTACAGTTGTTAATAATGATTTTATTTTTAAATAGTTAAGGGCTCCCGCACACGACCGAGAATCGGTGGCCGATTTTTTGTCGGCATCCCGCTCTTACGTGTTATCACCTGGATCTTCCGTCCTTGTCCTGGGCGATAATCGGCCACCGATTCTCGGTCGTGTGCGGGAGCCCTTAAAATAACAAGTAACAATAATGATTGTTATAGATATTCATTTCCAATCATCATTTTACAACTCCTCAGAATTATTTTGAAGCCCCTTGATTTTCAAACTATTACTAGCTTAATAGTCATATTGCACCATGAGTTAATTCTGGGCAGCACTTGGTCCAACATCTATACAAATATAAAAGTATTAAATTAATAAAACCACAAAAAAGGAACCCGAAGATTTGCTAAAAACGTGTTTTCATTTTCATCGAATGTTCCCAATATAGCCTAAACAATATCAGCAGAAGTCCAGTCTCCTATGTCACAGTGAAAGAAAATACCTAGGCATTATTAGTATTGTCTGGAGCTAGCCGAGACGGAAACAGCCAGTCTCCTGGTCGTAACGAGCTCCACTGCGCTCATGTAGCTAAACGGGCTTACAATTGAAATGGCTACTTCAATGATAACATCTTATTGGAAGCTAAATTGTATGTTCTGTTTCAAAGTGATACCTTAATATTCACGTTTGATATTTTTTTCTAGAAAACATAATTTATTTTTTGAAAAAAATTAAAAATGTTATCTTGGTTAGATATGGAGGATATAAATGCAATAGCGTGCGACATCGGTGATTCTTCTTGCTTTTCCAGTTTGTTTGGAATTTTTAGGCTTTTGTACGTAATTTTTAGGATTTTCGGGTTTTAGGCTTTCATGTTTGCATTAAACAGTCGACGAAAGTAAACAAAATTGTCTGATTTCGACCCATGTTTCTTTGGAAAAGTTGTTCAGTTTCGTAATCTGGGCACGTCCTTGAGCAGATACACGCTTTTGCATTTAGGCCCAGTATAGGATAGGATGACTTTTAATTAGTCTTAGATAGTGAAAGATATATATACAAATTGGACCGATCAGCTGCTCACATTGTATAGGGTGTCAATTATTTTTTGCGAATTTTCAAAAGTCGTAGGAAAACCTTGTTGCATCAAGCCCCCAGCCTAAACCTAAGCCTAAACCTAACCTTTATTTAAGGGTTATAAGATTACACAATTTTTTTTAAACCCGATATTACTATTTAAAATGAAATACTGTAAATGACCATGTAAAATGCTTTAAAATTAAAAAATAAATTAAAATTAAATTAAAATTTACAACTTGTTTACCGTGTATTTGTCCATAAAAAATTATGACCTCATAACTCGCCATTTCATACAAAATGTATGATTTTATTTCTGATTTGAAGTTCAATAAAGGGCAGCTCTTTGATTGATTAGGTTGAATAATAGAAACGTATAAATATGTTCTTGTGGGTGGATAATATGGTTATATTATTTCCAACATATCTATATAATGCCTATTAACTTAATGAGAGTATCTATGAGTATTTAATATAGACTCTCCTTTTAAATATTTTTCTCTCTATTGTGGTTGCGTATTTTGTTAGTTAGTTTCTTCTTCGATCAACAGAAAACTAAAGATAGGTAGATAGGACAAGCCGTGTAATCGCTCACCACTGTATGCTCAGCGGGCATACACTGTCTTTTATTTAATGATTTTTTTTATTTAATAAGTATCCCCAGGAGTAAACGTATTCTAACTCTTACTAATATGACAAGGTTGTTGGATCTGATGAATGATGTCGTTTGCAATGAGTCTAGATTTGCTTTTGAATTTAAAAGGTTATTTTGAAATTTGAAACGCCCTCAGTTAGTATCTCTTGAACTGATTTTAATGTTAACTCATAGATGCCGACGTGAAATTTAGTTTAATAAACACTACACCGATTTACTACAATAATACATCTTGACAAATGCCAATCTAGGAAACAGGGTGTAAGGGACGGTTTTTCCGAAAGCTGAAAGGGTATGATCAGCAAATGAAACTGAACAACTTTCAGGGAATTAAACTTTTAGGAAATAAGAAAAAACTGCATCTCAACAAAATTGTAAACTTCATTGGACGGTTCGTATAGAGACGCCGATTTCTTTTCATTTCCTGAAAGTTTCATTCGCTTAAAGTTGTTCAGTATAATTATGAAGATTGCTCACTCTCCCTTAAACTCTATATAGAAAGGAGTAAGGTATATTTTGTGAAAAGAGCAAATATTGCAGTGAATAATTTAAAAGGGTGTTTTTAGCCAGCGTCTGGAAGTTCAATTAGATAGGAAAATCTTCACCCGGTATGAAAATTATTAAGTCAGTTTGATTGCTACTGTCAAAGTCCGTGATGCATTTTCTTCGAGAAAGATTTTATTAGTTTTACTAAGACAAAAAAAAAAGAAATTACCAACATTAATCAGCGTACGCGTACCACCCACCCATCGACACTTAAAAAAACGTAATTGACAAATGTCTAGGAAAACTCCCTATTTCGTGGTTAAGAAGTGTGTATGCATCTTGTTTTTATTCATCGCAGCGTGGCGTGCATTTTATGGCGCTGATAAGAGCTAAATTACCTCCCTTTCTAACAAAGGACAGAATGCGCGTGTTAGAACGGAGCAGATTCGCGCTGTATTACGTTTTGCGCTCATTTTTGCATTTTTTTCAAAATGTGTACCCATAATAGTAATTATAAAACAGCTATATTATTACGCATAATATATTGAATAATGTGTAAAAGTTTTGGCATCATAGATTAATGGGTACTTAAGAAAAACGGTTTAAAAGCAAAAAGCAGAGGTAACTTTGGATTTTGGGCGTACGAAATATATTTAATCGTGTTTCAGAGTCGGCAATATTATTGGAAAGATGCTTAATTTTCACATAATTTCTTTTCACAGCCATATATTTATCACTTTTTGTTAAAAAGCTGCTCAAGTGCCCCTTAAGAAAGCGTTACCCGGACTCCATAAAACTAGGTAGCTAATCCGATCTCCTCCAATTCTGTTATCTATGGTTTTCCTCTTACATTGTTAGTAGAATTCTGTCGGTCCATTCAGTGTAGGTATATATTTATGAAATAAAGCAATCGGCTTATAATAGTTGAACAAAATCTATCTGCCCTAATAATAGTATCTGTCTGCCCCCACTCTACACCCACCTTCTTCATCAATACGGACGGATATTTCCTATGTCAAAAATAAACAAAATATTGATAACAAAGATTTTCGTAAAATACATACAAAAATAATTATTTTACATTAATTTTTAAGTTAACAGTTACAGTTTAAAGTTAACAGTTTCATAAATGATGGCAATAAATAACGACGTCACAAGCTAGTAACTTGGTAACTTCATACAAAATCCATAAAAAAAATCGTTTTACATGCAATAAAGAGTTGCTCATTTGACAAGGCTAAAAACCAGATCAAATAGTAGATTTCAATATAACCGCTATATCTGTTCAGTTGACAGCGTTGCTAGTCGTGAATATTTTATAAAAATTTTTGGCCTGTATGACACTCCCGTAAGCTCGCGACCTTGAAATGGCGGTAAGTGCAAATTTTTCGCAAATTTGCAAAATTGCCTCGAGTTTGAATTTGGGACTTTATTATAAATGAAACTTTCAGGAGTTGTTGATGGATTTATAAACAATTGTATGACATAGTTTTTAGATGCTACAAGTCCTATAAATACGATGAATACCACTTTAAAATACGGTAACCCAAGAAACTTTACATGCTTATCACAAGATACACAATTCAAATTTCGACATCGTTTTTATGCACCTCTTTTTACTTTTTATGCTACATATTGTATATGTAAGTGTTTGTTAGATACTAAAAAATAAAGAATAATAATTTGTTTACCATTTTTTTTGCTACAAAACACAGAAAACACCAAAAACTTCACAGAGTTCCGCACTTCGTATGAACAAGAACTGATGACCGATATTTCGGAATGAAAAAGAACGAATTTTTTGTATGACATACTGAGATGTAATGCTTCCAAATTGAAGAGTAGTGTTTTGTCTTCGTCTTTTCATACAAACTTCTCATCAAATATGTGAAACAAATAAATAATAATTACTTTTTCATTTGCTCGTATTGGAGCACAAATTTGTGCTTGTCCCCGAGCTTACGGGGGGGTGAACTGTCAAAGCACAAATTTGTGCGCTTCCAGCAAAGAGATTTGAACCTCGCTACGCGAGCGTAGCGAGGTTCAAATCTCTTTGGTTTCCAGAGCTAGGAGGTGCATTGCTCTTTAGCCTAGCCTATAAATGGAAGAAATATCCTAGTTGAAATAAGCAGTATCTGTTGTGTCGTTTTTCTAAATCTTTGTTTTGTGTGTTCTTTTCATGTGTACAATAAATAATTAATTAAATAAATAAGCTACATGATTTCTACTGTATTTGTTTCGGGGGCGAAAAAACGACCTAGCTAGGTCTCATGTCAAGGAAAATTTGTTTTCCCTTGTTTTTAACCTTTTTATAAAATACCTACCGTTTTTAGATAGAAATCTACAGTGCCATCTGTTGGCGGGTAGCATAGCTTGCTCACTGTATGATATTTTAATGTTGAGGCGGCTATTATAGAGCGAAGGTCGGTCACCCAGGTGCTACATAATTAAAGGTTATTATCTGTTTGACCAGCTACTCTGCACCAAATTGTCGTGCTCGGACCTACCCTAACAAAATAAGTACGTCAAATGATTGTACACTGCACGTACCTACGAGCTACGTGTCACTAAGTGGGAAATTACATTTTACAACGAAGTTCACGACCTTATTTAATTAATGAAATTCTGCATACTGTAGTAACTAGTTTTCTGGAATTAATAGCCTAAGTACCTACCTGCGCATATGGCCGTACCTTTTATATTTGTTTTTATGTACACAGGGTGACTGGTGCATTTATTAGTCGTATTGCATCACTAGAAAATAATCGGTCGTATGGAGCTTTTTATTGATTTTGTTTCTTTTGAAAAGTTATTCAGTTTTGCCGACAGATTTGTTCTGTTTTTGTATTCCTCATCAGTTGGCCGGTATTTCACTGGGACACCATGGCAGCGCAACCAGTCACCGCTTCCAATAAAATGTATACAGCTCTATAGAGAGTTATTCACCTGGTGTCCGTTTGGTTGCGCAACCGATTTGGCGGCGCAACCAGTTCGGATGCTGGTCACGCTACCACACCCAGTGAAATATAGCCCTTAATACTGTGGCCGCAGGGTGTGGCGACTCTGGTGTCTTTACTGGTGTCTAGTTACGGACACCAGTGGCGCAACCAGTCGCGCCACCGTGGTGTCCCAGTGAAATACCGGCCTTAGGAACTGAAAAAATACTCGGTCAAGTGTAAGTCAGTCTCGCGCGCCGAGGGTTCCGTACCACTAAGATAAAAATACCGTCTTAGTTATGGACGCAGAAGTGTATTAATGCGAGCGAATCCGACACGAACTTGAACAGTTTTTAATATTTGTTTTTATATTCCATAGCTTATGCACTATAAACATACCAAATTTTAACGGTTATCAGTGTTCCCGTTTATACTATAGAGCTAAAACAAGGTTCCGTTTTTGACCCTTTAGGTACGGTACGGGACCCTTAAAACGGAGAAAAATATTTTTTTAGTCGTGAGAAACAGCTAGATGAATTTTCGCCCCCGAAAATCCCGTATACAGGGTGTAAGAGACAAGTTGGCAATAACTGAAAAGGCATTATCAGTCGATGAAACTTCAATTATAAATTTTGTTGTACAGTTTGTATGGAGAGGCCGAGTTTTTTACCTTTCCGGTGAAAGGTGTTTTAGTTCAAGTTATTCAGTTTTATCCACTGATCTTGAGTTGTATAAATAAAACCCTGTATAAATTTCATCGAAATCGTTGGAGGGCTTCAGGGTCAACTGATCTCGCGGGCTCATTTGACCACTTTCTATTTTTTTCATGGTCAACTCGACCCACCAGAACCGTCACTCAGCCCGCGGGCTTAGTCGAACACCACGAACCCCTGAAGGGACATCTTAGCAAACGGGCAGAATCGACAACTTTCAATGCTTTAAGGGTAAACTTAGCCTACAGGCTAAGTCGATCTTTTTCTACCATATTCATAGCCAACCCAGCTTACAAGCCCGTGGGCATCTCTGCTATGCATGGGAGTTTATACTTAACATAATTTTAATTTAAAACGGCAACAATATTTTCTGTCACCTAATTTTAATTTTTTTCCTTGAATGAGGTCTCTCATCAAAATGATAGATCGGTACATACAAACTCCCGTGCATAACAAGGCTGTGCTCACGAGCTGGGTGACGGAATCTGGGTTGACTATGCATATGGTAGAAAGAGGTTGAAATGAGTGGTTAAGGGGTTGAAAGTTGTCGATTTTGCCCGAGGACTAAGTTTTTCCTTCAGAGATTTGAAGTGGTCAACTGAGCCCGCGGGCTCAGTGAGCTACGGAATCAGTTGAACCTGAAGCCCGTTTGAGCCGTTTTCGAGAAACCGATTACAAATATACGCAAATATAAATATTAATACCTATAGCATATTGAATTCAATTTCCTGGTAAAAAATCTTTTTACAGTTTTAAAATTTGAACGGAGTTATTTCGATAAATTTGTGATGTTTCCTATATATTTGCTCAATCAACAATAACTTCGTTTTATAATTTGTCTGACAGGTCAGCGTATTCCCTTCGGTAGCCATTGAAGTTGGAAGTTGGCAAAATGAATGACGATACGATTTAAAAAAATCAAAAGCTATGAATCCGAGTTCACTGTAGAGATAAAATAATATTAACTTCATCATAATTCCTATGAAAAAGCTGGACAGCGAGCTCTTCCATGAATTTCATTTTACAGCAACAATTAGTGGTATATTGTGAGGGGATATTACATATAAAGATGGTAGGGCTTTCGTGCAAAGTCCGTCTGGAAAAGCCCATTCTTACCGTAAAGCAGTGTGTGTTTGCTGCGTTTTGGTTCGAAGGGCAAGGGAGCAAGTGATATTGCCGGCCCAAGAGACATAATATCTTAGTTCTGAGGGTGAGCAACGCGTTTTACAGTCTAAAGTATGTAAAGTAAAGTATTGGTCATATCCCTTAGTGATTTGATCAAATCTCGGGGGAAGACAAAATTACCAATTCCAGACAAAAAACCAAAAATAATACAGACTAACTTAAAACCTAGAGACCTCAGGGATATGATAAAATTACGGACTTGGTCAAATCCTTATAAAATAGTAACTTAACTTTATCACATTCCTAAATGGATGTTAGAACAAATTCCTGAACTAATTCTAGTGACTTGCTAAAACCCTGTAGGAAATTACAGTGAAACGTCGACAATACTCGTCAGTTCTTGATTCTCAAAAACAGGAAGAAGACAAATTTATTATTCCATTTTGTCATAAGCTTAAACAAGTCCAGTTTTGGCAAAAATCTGAATTCGTTCCGTTGTAGTCATGACAATATTTAAAATCTCAAACGAATAATTCCTTTTTGGCTTTCTTACTTCAATCTTTCGGCTCGTGCGTTGTGGCCGTTCGGGATGGGTTAGGTTGTGTTTTGTTCGGACTTTTTAGTGTTTGGTTTAAATATGTTCACTTGTGACTAAAAACCATCATAAATCTGTGACATAAATATTTGAAATCACACACAAACTATGTTTTTGTCATTTCACCAAACCAGTTCAAGAATTAGATCAAATCTCTAGATTAGTGTAGGTTTTAATAAGGCGTTTTCCCGTGGAGATGAAGTGTTTTCCCGCGGTAAAAAGTAGCCTATGTGCTATTCGAGGACCTATATGTGTGCCAAGCTTCATTAAAATCCATTCAGTAGTTTTTACGTGAAAGAGTAACAAACATATATCCATCCTTCCATCCATCCATCCATACTTACAAACTTTCGCGTTTATAATATTAGTAGGAAGTAGGATAGGATAGGATAGGATTATGTAAACAACTACATTTCCTTTTTGATTCCTTAAAATTTTGACATAGTAACCACAGAGGTTAAGTTAAACTATGTTACTAGGCATTTGATTTAATCACATATTTTATTATGTCAATCACTTAAGAAAAGGAAGGTTCCCCAGTGAACACAAATAAAAAATAAAACAACGAGGAAAAGTGTCGGCTAAATCAAACAAAAGTTACGGAAATACAGTTAGTTGTACTTTTTGAGGTAACAAATAAAATTACGGAAATATTTCAGGAAATATGTCACGCACGCAGATTTGACACTTGTCGACAGTTTTGGTTCTACGTAACTTTGTTGCGAGTTCCAACTTCAGAAATCTTTTGATTGAAAAAAAAAATATTTAATTTGGAATACTGTACTAGGTGTAAGGGAATATACCAAAAAAATTGTAAGGGCGATAAGAAAGGACTAATAGAACACAATTTTTTTTTTAATTGTTTGTCTCTGTATCTGGCTGTTTTTTTGCTGTTTGCACGAAAGTACTGAACGATTTTCTCGCGGCTTTCACAGCTAGTTTATACTTAGCTCCGCGCAACTAGACTATGTTTCATTTAAATCGGTTCAACAATAGCTCACAAACTACTAAACCGAATCAACCGGGGGTTTCAGTCACGTATTTAGCTTACTTTTTTGCAACATAAAAGTTTAGTTTCATTGCAAACGGTGCCCTCAGACAGAGGGTACGCGAAGTTTTAAGCAGCGGGGCCAATAATCACAAACTACTGAACTGATTAAAACAGGGTTCTCAACAACGAATTTGACTTACTCCGTGCAACATATAAGTTAAAATTCATTGCTAACGGTTCACTCAGACAGATGGTAAGCAAAGTAACTCGGACAGATGGTAACTCAGACACATGGTAAGCTGTGGCGATGGTAACTCACAAAAAACTGGAACGATTCTAATGGGGGTTTTGAATGACGCGTTGGGGTTCTTTCCGTGCAACTAAAAGGTTAGTTTCATTGCAAACGGTTCACTCAGACAGAAGGTATGCTAAGTTTCAAGCGGCGGCTCCAATAATCACAAACTACTGGAACTATTCAAACGTAATTTTCAATAACGTATTTGCGTTACTTCCGTACAACGTTTAAAATTAGTTTTTTTGCTATCGGTTTACGGAAACAGAAAATATGTGAATACAAAGTTTCAAGTGGCGAAGCCGAGCTGAAATGAAACAAAGCTTATAATGTTGCATGGAAGTAAGCCAAATACGTTATAGAAAATTCTGTTTGAATCGGATCAGTTGTTTGTGTATAAGTCGTGGGCGTGGATTAGTAAAATTTTGATTATACACGACCCTTTTTCTCAGGAACGAGTGGAGGAATTAAATTGAAATTCATATCAAATACTCAAGTCTATAATACCTGTAACAAAATCAAACTTCTATATCAACCCAATCAAGAGAAGCAGCAATTGAAGCCGCATATTTTGAAACTTGCAACTACTCGCAAGGGAATCAAAACCTAAAGGATACTTCCAGTCGACCTAGAATCTTGAAATTTGGCATAAAGCAACGTTTTATAGCACTCATAAAGGAAAAATTCCGAAAAGCTTCAATTTTAAGTTACATCACAAAATAAAAAACTTTAGCAATAAAAATACCATAACTTATACATAACTTTTTTTTTATATAAGTACAAATCTGTACGGAACCCTCGGTGCGCGAGTCAGACTTGCACTTGGCCGGTTTTTTTTTTATAAAATCCTTCTTCCATTATATAAATCTTGCTCTTTTTGTAACCAACGCGATACAAGCGTAAAATTACGAGGAAAAATAACTAAACCTCGTAATGTAACATTATATTACATTTCGTCAGACGTAATGTTCCTTCGTGACGGTTGTTAGCTTAACCCATTTTTCTTCCAAGAAAATAAAAATTGTATGAAGTGTACGATTTTTTTGGTCTGTATAAACGAGATTTGTTCATGAGAGAGAATGGCGTAGGAGTACACATTTACGAGAAAAATAGTAATTTTAGCGAGTTCACATGTATAACAGTGAGGTCGATTAGCTGTTTCACGTAGACACGCCTTACAATTTCACCAAATTTTTTCCAGGTATTATTTAGGTACATATCTCTCAAATTTTGATAGGAGCCAATTCTTGAATTTTCAATGGGTATTCAAGAAATGGCTCGTGGCTTCGGAGATAAGGGGGGAGGGAACGGTATTTTTTTGTCAATTTTCATCATAACTTGAAAACTAAGAGTTGTAAAAAAATACAATTCAAAGTATTGGACTACTTAGACGAGAAAAATCCATGTGAATAAAAAAAATCACAGAGTAAAGTAGAGTCCGTCATAATGATAGACTGTATGAGGTAGTGAAGTGTAAAACGTCTCCTAGTTGACCTAGGAGTCGGTCAAAAAACCCGGTTAAGTTTTACAAAAATCAAAAAATCTTCATGTTTTCGCTGAGCCAGCGAAGTAAGTAAGTAATTAAGTTTAGCTAGACTTTATTTGCGAAAGTGAAAATATATCTTTATTTACTTTTGAATTCGGAAGCGTAAATGATCCGTAATAGCCATTTTGATGGTAAGTACTTTTACCAGGAAAACTGTGGTAATAACATTTATTTGTCCCAAGTCACATATTTCTCAGAGAGAAAGATGATCTTTATACGTTTTTGGGATTTGATAAAAATCCATACATTATAGTATGGAAGTCCCCTGCAAGAAATAGATACGCTGATGTCTCTCTCCTTAGCAGAAAGTGCTGCTACGTCAACTTCCTTGAAAAAAAAAACAAGCACAACCAGAAAAAAAACCGGTCAAGTGCGAGTCGGACTCGCGCGCCGAGGGTTCCGATATATTTTTTGTATTTTTGAAAGCACTAAAGTCCAGTAATAAGACCGCAAAACTAAGTTTGTTTGTAAAGGTTATTTGCAGATTTCTAAAAAAGTGTGAAACTTACAAAAATCGTTTTATTTTTTTTCTGTAATATTTACGAGTACATAAACGTCTATCGACTGTAATTAATTCAAATTTTCCATTCACAAACTTTGGAGATAAGGGGAGGAACGGTATTTTTTGTCATTTTTCATCATAACTTGGTAACCAAGAGTTGTAAAAAAATACAAAAATGTATTTTAGAATGTACAAGTAAAGCCCTTTCATATGATACGACCTATTACCGATAATTTGAAAGTTGCCCCCCCCGTATTTGGGCCCCCTTTACATTAATAATCATAATTTTTTCTTAATTCAATTTCAAGTCGATAGCATGAGTGGTTGCTGAGATATACAGGTGTGACAGACAGACAGACAAAGCGGCTCCATAAGGGTTCCTTTTTTTACCATTTTGGTATCGGAACCCTAACAAGCTTTACCCTTTGTACGATAAGTAAATAAAATAATAGTATAAGATTTCCTGAAAGTTTCACAGGATAAGACTAATCCTAATAGCGTTATCAATCCTTTTTGTGGACTTCGGAATTGAATATTCTAGTAGTATAGTAGTGAACGCATTAGGAGATCTTTGTGTTTGACTAAAAGACAATTTGCTTTGTTTTATTTAAAACTTTTTATTCGCTAATAACACAATGAAACGTAGAGAGCGACATTAGAGATAAGGAGAAAGCCTACTATAATCCACTAGTGTCTTTTATTTATTTACTAAAGCCCCGCCACGGCTTCGCTTGTGGGTTGCAAAAAGCTCTCAAGAACGTTTTTTTTTCAACATGATCGACAAACATCATCACAGCTCAATCAATTTGCTCTCAATATTTATAATTTATAAATCATACAGTACATAGTTTCTGGGATCAGCGATCACAGACAAAAATAATTACGTTAGGACAGAAAAACGCGACGGAGGACTTAATTTTATATGTAGTGATTAACTGGACTGATCATGGTTACAAAAATTACCTCTTGCTCTGTCATGCTTCGCTACGCCTTTACGGAGTGTGTAATTAGTTATGGCTGTACCACAAAACCACCGGTACTCTTCATCATAACATAACATCCCTTAAAATGTCCACTGCCACCAGAATTCCAGCGAAAACGTTCGCTACAACTTTGAGGGGAAGCACCGTAGTCACCACCGTAGTGACTGCAATTTGTCAGACGGTACGATACTCAGGAAGACGCTGCTGTCCATCCTCCAGTTCATAATGCCTTAGTCGCCTTTTATGACACATACGGGTAGAGATGGCTATTCTGTGCTGGCACCACATGGGCTACCACCATTGACGTAAGAAAAACGCTGCGCTTCTTAAACGCCCTCTGGCGTAGTTTCCAAAATCTTTGGCTACCACAGACACCACCTGCCATGCCACCTGCACTCTATGTGACAATTTTTTTTTGGTTTGAAGGGCAAGGGAGCCAGTGAAATTACCGGCACATGAGACATAACTCCTTAGTTCTCAAAGTGAGTAATGAGCTTTGCTGTCTTCTTAGTGTCAAAATATGCCATTAATAAGTCAGTGGGCGCTATGGGCGGTGGTGACCACTTACCATCAGGAGGCCCACCGTTTGCTCACTTGTAACATTAAAAAAAAATTGTATCTGTAACTCAAATAACTGTAACGTTCGTAAGTATAAGTGTAAAGCTAGGGTATACATACCTGAAGCACACTCCGCGAGGCATATAACAAGTAGTAGGGTGAGTGCGCCAGTCATCGTCGCCACAGGTGGCCCCGTACGCCTCTTGCTCCTGTCTCTTTTCATCTTGCGTAGGTTTTACTGCAACAAAGAGTAATTTATCTATACCATCGTAGCTTATTCTTAGAAGCTCTATTTAAAATATTTAAAACTTTTTTAAACGAAGAGTGAGGTTGAAGTGGGTGGGTTACATTGTAAAAGTGACTTTCTGCAGTAAAACTAAGATACATTTTCAAGCTATCATTATTTATCTTGAAAAGTATTGTCCTCCTTCGATCCTAATAGACTTGACCCGTGCGTGGGTCCAACATCGAAAATCTTATTTTAAAAATAAATTCCACAGGGTGTAACAAAAAAGGTATAACGACCCTGAAGGATATGAACCTACCGATGAATCTGAATAACTTTTCCTAAGGAACATAGGTCAAAATATGAAAAAAAAAAATTGACGTCACATAGAAACTGATTCAACTGATAGCGCATTTTGTATGGGTAAAATATTTTTGGTCTATGTTCCTTGGGTAAAGTTGTTCAGTTTCATGGGCAGAATCAAATATTTCAGGCTTGATATACCCTTTCTCTTAGACCTTGTATAATTTCAATAAACTGTACCAGTATGTTCAAATCGTAGACCTGTAAACTCCTACTACCACATTTCATGTAGTAAGAATTCTGTAAATATCTATAATAATTATTTTTTATTAATTAATTGGCTTCGGAATTATAAACGTTAACCAGTAATAAATGGAAATGTTAGATGGCTTTGGCAATCATTTCAAGACCGTTGGAGGACGTACTGAAACTTCTGAATAAATGTTTATGAGAGTAAAGGAAGCAAAGCAAGAGGGATTAATTGGCCTCTGCCTACGCTTTTGAAAAAAAAAACATATTCATTTATATATATTTAATATTATTTTTAATTATTAATAAAAGATTTGTAATTTTTATCTACTTCTAATGTGTAGCATATTTTTTTAATTGGGATGATACTGGCCTGCAGAAATAACGGTTCGGTCTGTGTAGAATTTGAGCACCTTATTGTTATAAGCGTATACAGACCTCCAGCTTCATCATTTGATATGTTCGAAAAAACAATGGATGAAGCTTTAATTAAAGTTAGTAACAGCAACAAAGGCATAATAGTATGTGGAGACTTTAATGTTAACATTTTAGAAGAATCCAGTGTGTGCAATAGATTGAAATCTTTGTTCCTATGCTACAATCTTGTGAATCTTTTTTTGGTGCCCACCAGAATATCAGCGTCCTCATCTACTTGTATTGATAACATTTTTACGAATTTAGAACCAGTAGATAAATCAATTATCAATAAGTTGGGCTCTGATCATTCTGGCCAGTTGGCAGTTTTCAAAGTCACGACTAAAAAAGCATTGAAAAAGGATATCACGTGCGTACCTATCAATGAAGGTAGACTTATCCGCTACAAAAGTAGTGTTGAAGAAAAACTGCCAAACTTACCATATTGTGATAATCCAAATAAATTGTATGAGTCTCTATTTACTTTAACTAAAAGTGAGTACGATGCAATTTTCAAGGAAAAGAAAATTACTGTAAATGAGAATCTAATGTTTAGTGATTGGGCCACAGTGGGAATACACAGAAGCAGGCTAAGGTTATATGAACTTTACGAGGAAAGAACATATAACAATAGTGATGCATTTGCGCAATTTGTAAAGAATTATTCAAAAACATTTAAACGGGTTTGTGCTGCAGCCAAATCAAATTTCATTAAAAATAAAATCAAAAATAGTTCCAACATTACGAAAACGACTTGGGAAACTATAAATAGTGAAACTGGAAGATCTAAAGCTCCTCGGAATGACTTCCAGCTTAAGATTGATGATCAGATCATAAGTACAGATATAGAAGTTGCTGAAGCTTTTGAAAACTTCTTTACGGATATTCCAGTTTCAACTACCAAAACCTTGAACTCATCTCCCACTCTTGCCAAATCTTATCTCGAACGACACGTAGATGTTTGCAATGTAGATTTTAAATTCAGTTACGTCAATGCTTTCGTTATAATTAAAGCCTTTAAATCACTTAAAATGAAAAAGACCGCCGATATAGATGGCCTGTCAGTTAAAATTATTAGTGCCGTTATAGAAAGCATTGCACCATACTTATCTAGTATTTTTAATAAATGTGTAGATGATGGTGTTTTTCCTGATTTGATGAAACATAGTAAAATTATTCCGTTGTTTAAAGCTGGTAGTAAATCAGACCCCACTAATTTTAGACCTATTTCTGTTCTACCAACTCTTAGTAAGATATTTGAAAAGATAATTTTAAATCAGGTTCAGAGCCACTTTTATCGCAACAACTTGATGAACCTAAAACAGTTCGGTTTTACCAGGGGTCGCTCAACAGTCGATGCAGGTGTTGAGCTTATTCAAAGTATATTTGACGCCTGGGAGGAGTCAAGTGATGCCATTGGCGTTTTCTGTGACTTGTCCAAGGCTTTCGATTGTGTACATCATGATATTCTTATCGGGAAATTACACCATTATGGAATTAGAGACCAGGCTCTAAGCCTTCTGGAGTCGTATCTAAGTGAAAGGATCCAGAAGGTTGATGTAAATGGGAAAAGGTCACTAGGATCAAAAATTTGTATGGGCGTTCCACAAGGCTCAATCCTGGGACCATTCCTATTCATTGTCTACATTAACGATTTGCCAAACCTTGTAAAGGACAAGAATGAGATAGTACTATTTGCAGATGATACGTCTTTGATTTTTAAAGTCAAAAGACAACAATCAAATTTTGACGACGTAAATAGTACAATCTCTAATGTAGTTGAGTGGTTCACCGTAAATAATCTTTTACTTAACGAAAAGAAAACTAAGTGTGTTAAATTTGTTTTGCCTAATGTAAAGCCAACTGCGACAAGCCTATTAGTGAAAAACGATAAATTGAGTCTTGTGGAATCAGCTGTGTTCCTAGGTATTACCTTAGACAACAAATTACAATGGGGACCGCATATTAATAAATTGTCGAACAGACTTAGTTCTGCAGCATACGCAGTGAAAAGAATAAGAGCTCTGACGGATGTAGACACCGCGAGGTTAGTCTACTTCAGTTATTTCCATAGTCTCATGTCATATGGCCTTTTGTTATGGGGTCATGCTGCGGATGCAAACAGCATTTTTTTACTACAAAAGCGAGCTGTTCGTGCAATTTATAAAATGAAGCCTAGAGAATCTCTTCGAAATAAATTTAAAGAAATCAACATTTTGACTTTTGTGTCGCAATACATTTATGAGAATTTAATATATGCTAAACGGAATATACATATTTTTGATAAAAATCGTGACAGGCACAGTGTCAACATAAGAAACAAGAATCAACTTGCTTCTCATGTCAGCCGTATTCACAAAATTAGTAAAACATATAAAGGTCAATGTATACGCTTCTATAATAAGGTACCCGCTGATATTGAAAGTTTACCGTTAGATAAATTCAAAACTGTAATCAAGCAGAAATTATGTAAGAAGGGTTATTATAAAATATCAGATTATCTAGAAGAGAAAAATCCATGGGATTAGACTACGGTTCTAACAGGCTAATTCAAAATTAAAACTGACCTATGTATGTTGTATATCAACCTTGTACATTCAAACATATTTAAAAGAGCGCGTGGGTTTTTATTGTCGCTTCTTTTTTTTCCCACAATGGCGCCACATTGTTTGTGAAGCGATGTAGTTTAGCTGACGTCATTAAGAGATTTTAATATCCAACAATGAATAAACGATTTTGATTTGATTTTTGATTTGATTTGTTTCTTTACCATTCATTTTCATACAATAATGGAGAAAAACTAAGCGTCAATATGTTTCCTAAACCAATCAGCAGAGCATTAGATATAAGGTGTCTAGCGACGATTCACTCAATGATCACACCTGTACACTGTATCCAGGAAGCTGCATGGCTCAGAAAAATAAAAACATATATTTTGTCAGATCATGCACATACAATTTCGGTAAATTGGTTTTTAATTTATTAGCTTAGTGCAATGTTGGATAAAATTTACGACAAATTTCTTACCTAGGTATAGATATTTGTAGTCATATTTGTATTTTTATTACATTTATATAAGATATCGACGCTTATTTTGACCCCTTCATTGTATGAAAATGTTCGACAGAAATTGAGCCGACTCTCAGGATGGTATTGGTCGAGCATCGTAACCTTTCCCAGAAAGACGCGATGCGCGACCTGATTATCGCGAAGTAGTCTGACACTCTAGCGTCCGTAAACATGCCCGCAGCACTGCAGCAACGAGGCAGCCTCATGAGAATGCGAAACGCATTATTGTATTGCACTCTCATGACGCTATGCGATCGTTGAAGGTACTTTACCCAGAGTTGACAAGTGTAGAAACACTGACAAAATGCCTTAAATAAGGTAATATTATGGTCTAAATTATTATGTTCAAAATAATATAATAATATAAGTATATTATGGTCTAAATAACAAACATTAAGTAAATAATTTTGCGGTGTCTATTTCCTGTTTGAAGTCTACCATATTAAAACACTTTTATACCGTTCGTTAGAATAGAAAACGTGAAACAACGTATCTACCTAATAACAAAATATTCAATGGAGAGCTTTTATTTTTTGTTACTACTTAGTGTTAAGTTCTCTAAATATATCACTTGTTAATTTTTTTGTTTATAGGGGCAAAATCGATTTTGTTTGTGAAATTCATGAAATCGTATTTTCTTGAAAGCGTAGAGATGATTTTTAGTTAGCCTGCAAATGAGACCTGTGAGTAGTAGGGATTCGCCGTTTCTGGACCATGACGTCATCAGTGACCCAGAAATACAGATGGTGATTAGTTAATGAGTCATAATATTTGCTAACTAGTGCGATGGGGTAGAGTCGGCGGTGATTCGGTAATGAATCATACATTGTCAACTTTTCTTACGTTGATGGTTTAGGACTTATGTTTGCTTATGGTGATCATATGAATGTCATCGCTGACCCAGTAATTTCGGTTCTGGACCATGACGTCATCAGTGACCTAGAAATACAGATGGTGATTAGCTTACGAGTGCGATAGGGTAGTATCAGGAGGTAATTAGCCAATGAATAATGTGCTGTATGGCTTATAAAATACGTTTCATTATGAATGATCATGTGAACCTCATGTTATTTTGGTACCTTGTTCTTAACCAGAATAAGTACCTTAGTTATTGATTTGATCGAAACTTTAGTAGTAGTTTTTATTTATGTGATGGTTTAGAACTTATATTTGCTTATAGTGATCATGTGAAAGTCATCACATGTCTAGTAATTCCGGTTCTGGGATAGTGTATTGATTTGAACGAAATCATAATTTGCTGACTTATCTTTCCTAAATAAACAAATTATCTATCTATCTAAATATAATATTATTTCTTTAATTAATTTGTCCACGTGACCTAATGTTATTTTGTTAGGAAATGGGCTAGCACGGTGATTAGGATTAGCTAATGAATATTAGTTTAGGGTAAGTCTTTCTTTCATCTTAATCAAATATTTGTACACTAATAAATGATTTGGTAAACAAATTCTGGTATAAAACCCAAGACATTTTGCTTTTCAACTACATAAAGTTATAGCCAGCCAATCAGTGAAAAAATCTATGTTAGTAATCCAAAAACTCTAAAGTTGACTTTAGTACTATTAACTGTGTGAAGTCTTAAGACAGGAGAAAAAATTCAAATAATGGAGGTACGTTGAGTTTTTTATTTTATTTATTGTAATTTATCAGATTTAAATTTAATTAAGTAATTGTATTGTTTTTAACGTCTTTGATATTTTTTATAGCTTATTTTCTGTATTTTTTTATTTTATGTTAATTCGATAATATGAAATAAATATTTTGATCTGATGTTTTAATTGTGTAAGTAAATCAATATTGTTTTAAAGTTAAGATAGCTGATTATTAACTCCTTTATTGCAGTACATACCAGGGAAATCAGTACTCAACGATGACACACCTCTAGACTTACAAATAGGATTAGAAAATATTAGAGATCCTTACTATAATGCTTACAACACTTTACCTCGCTATGAGTCAGGAGAAGATGCTGATGTCACAGTTCAACCAGTTGCAAAGAAAAGGAAACTTCACAATAAATCATTCATCAGTAATGAGAAAACTACAAATATTGATGTATTTTTTAACAAAAAGACCGTGAAGATCAATAAAAAAGGTACGACATCAAGCGTGGGAAAGCCCCGTGATAACGGGATTGCCTATATATCATTACCTGAACAATCTAATGCAACTCATCTTATTAAAATAGAATTATATGATTTAAAAAAGATAAGAGGAGTGCCGCAAGATGAGCATTGGAAATACGCTGATGTGCGTGTAAAATATCTGACACATGCTGAAGATGACATCAAACAGACTTGTGAAGAAGCTATTTATTCCATCACCAAGAAGATTTCGGAGAACCCGAAATGTAAATCTTATTTTTTCGACTTCACTAATAAATGATAATTTATAACTAATAACCTAATTCAAAATTAAATGTTTTTTCTAAGGTTTTTCTTAGTTTTTAAATTTCTATATTATTGTAAATAAATTGGCATCATTTAATTTTTTCCTGTACATACTTGTAATGTTAGATCTGTAAGTAATTTTAATAATTGAATTCTCTTTTTTTAATAAGTGCACTATTTTTTATTTTCTTTTATACAATATATAAAAATATTTACTCTATATTTTCTTTTCATTTCTACAACAACCACCATAGAAATAGGTCATAATGTATCATTTTATACATCCATTTGCTGCAATCATTAGTGGACCCAGTAGTTGTGGAAAAACATTTTTTATAAAAGAATTTTTAAAAAGCCGCCAAAAAGTTTGTGATACATCATTTTTTGAAATAATTTGGTGTTATGATGAAAAACAATCTGTGGACAATGATATCCAAGGTGTCCATTTTCATCAAGGTTTACCTGAACTATCTATGTTCGTAGATACAAAACCGAGACTGATAATAATTGATGACCTAATGAGAGAATCAGACAGTAGAGTAGTTGATATATTTACTAAGGGAAGTCATCACAGAAATTTGAGTGTATTTTATATAACACAAAACATGTTTCATCAAGGGCGAGGTCAGCGAGACATATCTTTAAATGCAAATTATATAGTTTGTTTCAAAAATCCTCGCGACAAAACACAAATCCAGTATATGGCCAGACAAGTACTTCCAGAAAACAGTAAGTTTGTGCAGGAAGCATTCAAGGATGCAACAGAACGACCTCATGGCTATTTGTTAATTGACCTTAAGCAGGGTACTCCTGATTGGTGCAGGTTCAGAACAAATATTTTGCCGACTGATAAACATTGTATTATATATTTACCGAAAAAGGGATTTAAATACGATAGTCAAACGATGCCGAACTTTATTCATAAATAATGTCTAGAGCTGTCAGTACACATTCTGAGTATTTAAGAGCTATCTGCAAATTAAAACCAAGTTATAGAAAAATACTCTTGAAAGCTGCTGATAGTAAAGCAATTAAATGCATTTGTGAATGTATTTATAATGTGTTGAAAGGAACTGTACCAATTTCTACAGAAGAAAAAGTTAAACTAGGTAAACATAAGAAAATTTTACGTGAACTTGTTAAAAAGGGAAGTATTAAAAGAAAAAAGACTATCATTGTTCAAAAAGGAGGTGCTTTCCTACCTATTATATTGGGGACATTATTGAGTGGAGTTCTAAGTTCATTACTAAAGTAAGTGTTACACATCTGAAATGGAACACACTAGGAAAATGTTCCTCATCGAGCCGGAGGCAGTGGAGAGATTTCAAAGACCAATTAAAACCAATAACCCTTTGTCATCTTTAGATATAGAGATGGAGAAAATTTTAAAGTCTACTGATAACGATTATGAAAAATGGAAAATGTATCAACAAACTCTACAGAGATACTTACATTTTACAAGTATGGATCGAAAACCAGTACAAATACCTATGGTCGATTTGAATGCTCCAAACGATGAAGATACAGCCCACCAGAACTATGAAAAGCCCATAGATACCCATGACACAGATAATCAAAACCTTGATTTGAGACACTTGAATGATATTTTAAAATACATACCAAAGTCCTATCATAATCGAAGTGCGTTAGTTGTTAAAACATTGCAATCAAACTCAGATAGAATAATTTGGGATAAAAAAGGTGTAGTTACTATTGATGGTAAGGTGATTCAAGGTAGTAATATCACAGATTTGATAGGTGATATTGTAAGACCGCTAAAAAGAAATGAACCGATAGGATGTGATAAGTTTTTGAATCTGTTGTTTGAACTGAATCTACCAATGGAGTGCGTTGGAAATCCAAAACGAAGTGAATACATCCACAAATTGCATATAAATAAGTATAAAGGTCATTTATCTAAAACACCAATATCAGAGAACAAAATTCCTCAGAAGTCCTTGGAAGTGCTTAATGAATTTAAAAGGAAAAGGGCACAATATAAAATTGAATCTGATGAAACACCAAAGTTGACTAATACTGCTCAACCAAGAAGGAAACTAAATTTGCAAACTGCATGGGAAAAATGGACTCCTTGAACAAACTTTCTAGTATATATTATGATCCATCTCATCCGGCAGGATACAGTAGTGTTGATAAATTAACAAAAGCAGTTAAAGGACAATTAAGTAAAGGAGAAGTGCAAAAATGGTTACAATCTCAAGACGCATATACTTTACATAAAATATCACAAAAGCGTTTCCCTAGAAATAGATATATTATTTCTGATATGAACTATCTATGGCAAGCAGATTTAAGTGATATGCGAAGTCTAAGTAAACATAATGATGGATATAACTATATTTTATGTGTAATTGATGTTTTTAGCAAGATGGCTTTTGCGAGGGTTTTAAAGAAAAAAGACTCAAGAACAATTATTTCAGCTTTTAAATCAATCTTTAATGAATACGAATCAAGCCCTAGAAATTTACAAACTGACAAAGGAACTGAGTTCACGTCAAAGTCTGTTAGAGAATTTTTAAAAACTCAAAAAATTAATTACTATGTTACAAATAATCCGGATATAAAAGCAAGTATTGTAGAACGCTTTCAAAGAACACTTAAGGGTAAAATGTGGCGTTACTTCACTCACAAGAATACGTTTCGATATATTGACATCCTAGAAGATTTAATTAATTCGTATAACCATTCTAAACATTCTAGTATAAAAATGTGTCCCATAGAAGTTAATTCTAGCAATGTTTCTAAAGTTTGGCAAAATTTGTATGATTGCAATAGAAGAAAGGTTAATAAACTTTCTTCAATTCCCAAATTTAGCGTAGGGGATTATGTACGAATAACTAAATTAAAATATACATTTGAAAAGGGATACGAAACTAATTGGAGTGATGAAATCTTTCAAATCACATCAGTTATTCACAGACTTCCTTATGTTGTTTATACCATCAAAGATTTAAACAACGAACCTATTCAGGGAACATTTTATGAGAAAGAATTACAAAAAGTTGTGATGAATACTGATTCGTTATATAAAATTGAAACAATATTGAAAACAAGATTTAAGGGATCTAGAAAAGAAGTTTTTGTGAAGTGGAGGGGATATCCAAATAAATTTAACTCTTGGATACCATATTCTGACATAAGTAGTGTATAATTTTTATTTTCTTGTTTGATATGATAATAAATTGGTTGTAAATGGTAATGCTATCCTTATTTACATTTATTGTTCTTAATTTTGTAACTTCTATAAAATAACAGTTCTGAAGTAAAAATCTCGCATTCAGCATTTTGTTATCGTTAAGGTCAGTGTTTTTTAACGAAGATGTTGGAAGATAATTTTTATCTCACTCTCCTGAGCAATTGTTCCATGGATTATTTCCCGCTCAACATGACATCACACTTTGTAACTAAACTACCAAAAATCATTAAATTGGATGGAGAGTGGACTGTTAGTCTTGTAGAATTCAACTATCCTTGTTCAATGCTTACCGTACAAGAAAAGGAAAATGAAATAACTATTTTCAAAAAACCACCTGGCAAGGGCTTGGATTCTGTTTATAAGGAGACTACAACAATACCCGCAACTAGCTATGATACAGTCGAAAATCTTATCACAGCATTAAATACAAATAGGGATCTAAAAAATCGTGTCAAGTTTACTTACAATACTGCTACAAAATTTGTGTCGGTGGCAGTACCTGATGAAAATATTACAACTTTAAAATTATCACCTAGATTAAGTCTTCAGCTTGGTTTTGAGCCAAACGTTGATCTTGTTGTCAGACCACTAGGAAAGTATCCTTGTAATTTATATTTGGGTCTACCGTCACAAATATTTGTTTACTGCGATATATGTGACCCTCAAATCGTAGGAGATGTTATGACATCATTATTGCGGAATGTTCCATTAGATTCCTCTAAGTATATTTATGGTGTTAACAAATTGAATATATTTTCACATCCTTACTATATTCCAATAATGAGGAGGGAGTTCGATACAATAGAAATCGATATAAGGTCAGAAACTGGTCAACCAGTACCATTTGAATTCGGTACTACATGCGTTAAACTACATTTTAAACGCTTAGGTATAAAAGATTCGCTGAGAATAGCATCAGGAGCGAAATAAAATTAAAAATGAGATATTTAAATAGGAATCATAGTTATCCATGTCCGTATGAACATTATTACTTACAACAAGCTGGAACTGGTATTGGAACAATCTACAAGGGTGCTATTCATCAGAGGGGACATGGCATTGGAAGTTTTCTTGGAGGATTGTTTAGAAGCATTATGCCATTGTTGAAAAGTGGAGCAAGAGTACTAGGGAAAGAAGCCTTAAGTACAGGAGTGGGAATATTGGGTGATATGTTTCAAGCTAGACCTTTCGAAGAATCTGTAAAAGATAGAGTAAAAGAAGCAACAGGTAATTTGAAACGTAAAGCAGATGAAAAGATTGAAAGTGTAATGAGAGGTTCAGGATATAAAATAAAAAGAAATAAAATTAAACGTTCAGTTGTTCAACGATCAGCCAAATTGAAACAACGTTTAAAAAAAGGTTCTTCAAGTGATATTATATCAGATATTTTTGAATAATGTCATTTTTACATAGTCAATCGTGTGAGTGTGCTAAGTCTGAGTTGGATTTGTTTGCATTACCATCAACTCAAACAAGTATAGAGTCAGGACAGTGGGTACATTATAAGTCAATATCATCACTTACTGACGAAGGACCTATTGAATTTCTTGTTCCTGGGAGCGGAGAAGAGTACTTAGACTTATCGCATACTTTGATTCATATAAGAGCAAAAATCATCAAGTCTACTGGAACTCTAGCTGCGACAGACATAGTTGCACCTGTTAATAATTGGCTTCATTCACTTTTTAATCAACTTGATATATACTTGAACCAAAAGCTTATATCTCCTCCAAATAATACATACGCATACAGGTCGTATATAGAGACTTTACTAAACTATGGCCCTGCGGCAAAATCTTCCCATCTAACATGTGGATTATGGTATGCTGATACGGCAAACAATATGCACGTAATGACAGATAATAATAAGGGATTTAAAAGCAGAAAACATATTAGTAAAGAGAGCAAGGAAATCGAAATGGTTGGACATCTACATGGTGATATATTTAATCAAGAAAAGTTTTTATTGAACGGTGTCGAAATGAGACTTAAATTAGTCCGATCCAGAGACACATTTAGTTTAATGGCCGACAACGTAACTCCAAAGGTTTCTATCCTCGATGCGACCCTTCTGGTTAGAAGAACACGTTTGAATCCAAGTATTTTGTTAGCACATAGTAAAGTTCTAGCTACAACCACCGCTAAATATCCGATTACACGAGTTGAAGTAAAAGTACTTACTATACCTTCTGGCGTTCAAGGAAAAACCTTAGATAATGTATTCCTCGGTCAGATACCTAAAAGATGTGTCGTAGGTTTTGTTGATAATTCTGCGTTTAATGGTGATTTTAAACAAAATCCTTACAACTTTAATAACTTCAATATGAACTACTTTAGCTTATACATCGATGGTCAACAAATACCTTCCAAACCACTACAACCAAGTTACAGTAATAATAAATATTTATATACGCTACCATTTCACACATTATTTTCTGGTACAGGAATACATTTTTTAAATGAAGGGAACGATGTGTCTTGGGCTGACTATCCTAACGGCTATTGTTTACTTGCATTTGATCTGACACCGGACTTGTCTGCTAATGTTTCATCTCACTGGAATCTGATAAAACATGGCAGCTTGCGTATGGAAGTACGGTTTGATTCAGCTTTAGATAAAACTGTGAATTGCATAGTTTATGCTGAATTCGATAATGTAATTGAAATTGATAAAAATAGAAATGTTGCGGTTGACTACAGTAGTTAAAAAAAAAAGATTTTAATATCTAAAACAGATACTTATTAAGTACAGTAACACTGATTAATTCTTTCAAAATAGTTGTCTATTAAGTTGAACAGAACAATATTTTAAGAAAAAAAAAAGTATGAATACCTTTACAATTAAACATGATTTAAGAAAAATTGTTGGACATTTAGATGTCGAAAATAATGTTTATGCAGCGAATCGTTTACCAATGTTTGTATCCAAACCCACATATATAGTTGTAAATATGGATCCAGACACAAAACAGGGATCTCATTGGGTTGCAATTTATATAAATAAGTATCGTATTGGAGAATATTTTGATAGCTATGGTAGAAGACCAATAGGGTACCATTTGCATTTCATGAAAAGGAATTGTAGAATTTGGAAGCATAACAACAAAGTCATACAGAATATTTTTACATCTGTTTGTGGAAAATATTGTTTAGTATACCTGTACTTTAAATTAAGAGGATATTCAATGGATTACTTTGTCAGCATGTTTAAGAGAGAAAATACAATGTTAAATGATTTTTTGATTAACTTCCTTTATAATAAAATATATAGATGTAATGTTAAGTTTTAAAAAACATATTGTGTATTGTTGCTAATGATTATTGATGTTCTAATGTTTGTTAAGTTATTTTATAAGTGAGTTCAATAAAAGAAAGATTACAATGAAAAAGAAAAGTTTTTATTTATTCATAAAATTATTAGAAATAGGTAGGTACATAAAACCAAATATAAAAAAAAAAAAACAAAAAGTTAGTCAAAACAATTTTCACATAGACGCCCCGATATTTTGCGTATAAGAGTTTGGGCATCATCAAGTATATCGTCGTAAGTGTTTTTTACACAATATTGAACACCAATGATTTCATTGTCTTCATCACTTTCATGTTCCTTTAAATCAAGCACTTTAATAATTATTAATTTGGAGCCTTTATGAGCGTCCTTTGTGCTCACATATGACTTCAGCTTGCTTAATTTCCTCTTCGTATCCTGCTTTCGTTTAACGATACCTTCCACTCGTTGTCGGCTTCTACTAAGTTCAGGATGCAATTGGCTGAAGTCTGCTAGCACATCTTGTCCACACGGCAGATCATCATCGTACGACGAAGTTCCAGAAGAATTTTGGATGCTGATCATATCCTTTAAAATGAAATATTACATTAAAAAAATCGCATTTTCTGATGTAACGAATCTTAACAAATCCAAATATAAAACAACTTACTTACCATTTTTTAAATAAATCACGGTTTTTCTTGTCTAACGAAATTCGAAACTAATGTGAAGATGTCTGATGATGATTTCTATGTGCTTTTAAACGGAAATCTTTGAGATTTTATACCATTTGTATTTACTTTAAACTTATTAACTCTCATTAAACTAATGTTATTTGCTGATCAATCTAATGATAGTTTTCTTAGAATATAAGTAAGTAATAATTTTAAAACCAACAACCCTAACCTAATCACCGTGCTAACAAAATAACATTAGGTCACGTGGACAAATTAATTAAAGAAATAATATTATATTTAGATAGATAGATAATTTGTTTATTTAGGAAAGATAAGTCAGCAAATTATGATTTCGTTCAAATCAATACACTATCCCAGAACCGGAATTACTAGACATGTGATGACTTTCACATGATCACTATAAGCAAATATAAGTTCTAAACCATCACATAAATAAAAACTACTACTAAAGTTTCGATCAAATCAATAACTAAGGTACTTATTCTGGTTAAGAACAAGGTACCAAAATAACATGAGGTTCACATGATCATTCATAATGAAACGTATTTTATAAGCCATACAGCACATTATTCATTGGCTAATTACCTCCTGATACTACCCTATCGCACTCGTAAGCTAATCACCATCTGTATTTCTAGGTCACTGATGACGTCATGGTCCAGAACCGAAATTACTGGGTCAGCGATGACATTCATATGATCACCATAAGCAAACATAAGTCCTAAACCATCAACGTAAGAAAAGTTGACAATGTATGATTCATTACCGAATCACCGCCGACTCTACCGCATCGCACTAGTTAGCAAATATTATGACTCATTAACTAATCACCATCTGTATTTCTGGGTCACTGATGACGTCATGGTCCAGAAACGGCGAATCCCTACTACTCCTGTGAAAGTCTTGATACTACGAGATAATAGGAAAATATACGAAAGGTATAAGAAACCACTGTTGAATGAAAAGAAATGTTACACATTAGGTAGACACAAATCTTTTAAAAATAATTTTCATTACAAGTCAGATATCTGACATATCTGACTTGTAATGAAAATTATTTTTAAAAGATTTGTGTCTACCTAATGTGTAACATTTCTTTTCATTCAACAGTGGTTTACAATTTTTTTTATAGAGAATCGTAAAAACTCCCAAATAAACCTACTCTCTAACTTTTTGAACAACTTTGAACTTGTGGACAAAGTTCAGATACAAACCTACATATCGCCTCTTTCTCGTCGGGGTAGGCAAAAACCAGAGGTCAAATATTAACATTGAAATCACATAAATTTTGATTAATAACCATTTTCCTTGTTATCTTTGCGTTGTCCAACATCTGTCAGTTATTTAACTTTGACCACGAGCCGCGAATTGGCCCACGCACCCTAATTTTAGACCGCGGTCCTTATGAAACTGTCGAGTATTATGCTAACCGCTATTATAGGTGTCTTATAATGTAAGTACAAGGATTTTTGGACCTGATTTCCGGTTGCCTACTTATTAGTGAGATCAAAACAACAACTATTGCTCTACGACTACGAATTCAAGTTCCCATACAAAATGTGTTTACTTATGTTTCTTTGAGTAAATTTTTTGTGCGTTATTGTGAAACTCGGAAAACAAAAGTTGTTGCTTTTTACCTCACTAAAGTTGAGCCAACGTAAGAAGTCCGTTTAGATGCTTCCTTATCACCAACACACAGGGTTCATTTTTGTTTGCAGGTCATAATTTTTCATACGTTTGACAGCTGTCACAACGGACCTATTACGAAGTAAATTTTTAGACCGTACGCTGCGTCATGCGGGATCATGACGCGTAGTCTGTTTGGCCGTATTTGGCGCTACATCAAGCGAGGCGTACGCGGCGTATTGAATTCGTACATTCCAGTACACACATCACGATGTCAATTGATACTGAACGCGTGATTTTGGAAGTTCAAGACTAGTAGTGGCGCTGCGTGGGGCGTACTCGCCACGCGACGCGTAATTTGCTACGCAGCTAGTCCACGTCACGCGATCACGGCGCGTAGCTACGCGTCGTTATCACGCCTGACGCAGCGTACGCCCTTAGAAAAGTGTAAGCAGCTTTAAGACAATATTACGCATACAATGAAAATTAATTATTTTTGACATTTTAGTTTTGGGTATCAAGTAAATATAAAAACATTATTACGTAGATTGCGCAGTTAAATAAAATAACATTTTTGTTTTAAAAACTGACATGGTACAATTCCCGAGTCGTGTATGAGTTTTTTATTTAAATGAATGCAGTTTATCTTAACTCTAAAATAGATGACATGGTTCCTTAGAACAAATATCTCTATCTCTTATAGTTTCAGACTTTCCGATACTGACTCGTCCCGACGGAACACTCTGTATACTACTATTGTGATTTTTTTTACGTTTCCAATAGCAACCGTTTACCTGGCAGAGGGGAGAAGACACTCAACTTCAACAAAAATTGCACTTTCAAGCTAATTATTTCAAAAAGTTGGAGGCTCACATTATTTTTAAATGACCTATAAAGACCTACCCCACACGATGAGGAAGACAAGAAAAAAATCGTACACCCCCAATTTACTTGTAGGGGAGGTAACTACTACTACTACTACGCTGGCTCAGCGACCCAAAGTGAGTCTTGGCCTCCAATACGAGATGTCGCCACTTCTCCCGGTCTCGTGCGGTCTCTTGCCAGTCGCTAGCTTGGAGCTCGCGTAGGTCTGCTTCCACCACATCTTGCCAGCGATACCGAGGGCGCCCAACCGGTCTTTTGCCTGTTGGACATCCTAGATAGGCTCTTTTGACACCACGATCGTCATCCATCCTAATAAGGTGGCCAAGCCAGCGCAGTCTGTGCGCCTTAAGTTCGCCTATGATGTTGGAGTCAGCCAGGAGGTCTTCGACTTCGGTGTTCTTGAGGAGTCTCCATGTTCCATTTTCCCTCTGTCTTGGGCCGAAAATTTTGCGGAGAATTTTCCTTTCGGCTACCAGGAGTTTATTCTCCTCTTTGAGAGTTAGTGTCCAAGCCTCACATCCGTACAATTTTTTTTTTTCAAAATTTTATTTTACCACTTGGTTGGCAGCGTGGATGAAATGTGTATATATACAAAATTACAGCTTTCTAGTACTAAGGGGCTCTGAGCTAAGCTGCGGACATAAAGACAGATAGATGGACATAAAGGGTTCCTTGTTAACTACGGAACCCTAAAAAGGGAGGAGCTCAATAAGAATTAAGAAGCAAAGTGCTTTCATCAGTAAGTTTTTTTTAGAAGTTGTAAAAAGTTTGTTAAAATTGTTAGAAAAAATATATCTTCCGTCACAGTTATTGAGAAAATTGCGATAAATCAAAAAACGAATTGCGTAGTTCGTATTTATGGGTAAGTATTTACAACAAATTATTTTTGATTACCTATTCATTCATTGTCGGCTACCTTGTTTATTGATCTCTTATGTTATTGTTTAAGAAGTTATCAATTCTTGTTTATCGTTTTAAAAGGAAAACCCACTTAGGAAACATTCAAAACATTCGAGGATCCTTTTAATTTATATTAAAGCAACGAAATGCTTATGAATATTATTAAAATAATTAAAATTTCACTTTAAAATCGTGAGCCGCGTTTTCGCATGTTTTAGAAGTGATTTTAAAGTAATGAATACATTTCGGGTAACGCTCACGAATATACCATTTTTTTATATCAATAATATGACTCCTTAACGACTACCTGCGACTAACAGCTTAACGTGCCTTCCGAAGCACGATAACATCTTTACGGACAATCCGATCATTCATACTGAAATTTCCTAACCAAACTGGAAAACAGATTTTTGCATGTCAATGTACCCACCCAATTGAACTGAACCCAAAACTTTCTGATCGAGAGCCGAAGGCTTTTAACCTATTCGAAAGGATTACAATGTAACGGAGCAATTGCACTTAATTACAGCTTACCTTGAGCTCAGAACTTATCGCAAACTTGGAAGGCCTGCGGTAAACTCCTGCTAGACTCTAACTAGATGATAAGTTTAGTTTTATCCATTGCAATTAGCTATATGCAAAATGCTTTGTTTTAGTTCCCACTGGAATCGTGAATAACCAACATTTAAATTGAATTCCTTTCGACTGGAACTGACAAAAAACCTACGCAGAAATCACTACGATCAATCAATAAACGATCAAAAGTTGCGGGTGGGACTTCCGCTCTGGGTCTTTGCGTCCCTTTGTTAAGTAGTAATATGTAAATAATGTACTTGTTTCAATATAGTTTAATTGTAGCCCTTTCAACGGATAACTCCTGAATGACCCTTTTCCTGGGTGCGTACTCCGAAGTTTTATCGGAGCTCCGATATTATCAGATTGACAACAACAATTACGTTCGGAAATTTACTTTGTATGGAAATTTCTTTGTCAAAAGCCGAATTATAGACTAATTATAGGCGCGATATTATCGTAGTTTTCCTTAGGAGTACTGTATTGTGGACACCTTACATTTACGCACTAAAAAGCACCTCTGCAAAGATTATTCATTGGTTTTTAATACACTCTAGATCTAGGAAGATGTTCTTTTGCACTCGAATATAAACGCTTCCAGTTAATTTCACTTGCACAATTTTTGACGCATGCTCAACCAAACTTTATATATTATTCGGTGGTTTAGTTCTATGGACAGTGCACCGATAGTGGGTGTATGTCGCAAGCAAATCGTATAATTCGCCAACTGAGTTAAACAATAATGCCTTGGAATTTTGAAAAAACGGCGGGAAACTGTGGAATTTGCACTTCAAAAAACGGTGCCTTATTCGTTTCTGGCACTCGCCTCTTTGCTCTCTGGGCTCGAGTGAGTGCAAGATAACCTAACCTTAGGTTGGGTTAAACCGTGTCCAGATGAGGCGTTTTATGCGCGAGTCGACTTGCGTGTAGGCACTCGCGCGTTGCTGAGATACTTGAGTTACATATATTGCGTCCAGGACAGTTTCTTACGCGCGAGTAAGGAAACGCGCGGCATCATCTGGACAACGCGCGAGTGCCTGCGCGCGAGTCTGGACAGGCTCTTAGGTTATTTTGCAACCACGACGCGCAAGCCGAGCTAGCGAAGAGGTGACTTGCTACTTGCTACTTGAACAAAATAATATTTCCAAAAGAAAATCACATTAATAAGTCTTCATTCTCTGTCAAGAAGGATATAAGTTGACAATTGACGTCATGACAGTATCCGCTTTTAATCAATATTATCAAAGAGCAGCTTCGAATAAAAACTAATGAAATGAAAGGAGAAGTAGAGGAAAGGAAAATGTAGAGATTAAGAAAAACTTGTACACAGTACCGACCAAAGATTTAGGACCTCTTTGCTTCGCTCGGAATAGATACCTTGCTAATTTATTTTAGTAGCGGATGACTGTCACAACCCCATCATTGATGGTCCATAGGAAACACGGATAGGAAATATTCAAAATAACCTGTCAAATCCATAGAACAACGCCTACACCACCTAGTGACGAATTATTTCTTTAATCTCCATTCTAAGTACCTTTATTTTTATGAGGTACCGACTGATAATCTATATATATAAAAGAAGAAGGTGACTGACTGACTGACTTACTGACTGACTGACTGACTGACTGACATATCAACGCACAGCCCAAACCACTGGGTCTAGATTCCAAATTTTGCATGTAGGTTCCTTATGAGGCCTAGGGGTGCACTAAGAAAGGGTTTTACAAAATTCCACCCCTAAGGGGGTCAAATAGGGGATGAAAGTTTGTATGAAAGTCCGTCAGTTTTGAAGTTAGGATCTTCAAAATTTGTACTTAGGCTGACGACTAAAATTTTATAATTACGTGTCTCTGGGTTTTTGAAAATTCGACACCCTTAAGGGTGAAAAGGGGGATGAAGTTGAAAATTCTTTATTCTTAAAGTAAAATCCACATAATTTATTATTTAGGCATTAATGATGTAATTCTATGCAACCTTCATCACTGTTATTGAAATTCCACCCCAAATTCAACCCCTAAAAAAGGGAAATGGGGTGAAAAAGTCTAAAAACCAATATGGGTATCGTTTGTACGGTTTATCGGGTCGCTGATTACGAAAACTACAACAATTTTGAAATCAAACGTGGTGGACGTGAAATACCATCATCCCCCTGGGGATGGAGTTGGGGTGCGATAGGTTTGAAATGTCTAAAAATCATTATGGGTGTCGTTTGTATGGTTTATCGGGTCGCTGATTACGAAAACTACAACAATTTTGAAATCCAACGTGGTGGACGTGAAATACCATCATCCCCCTGGGGATGGAATTGGGGTGCGATAGGTTTGAAATGTCTAAAAATCAATATGGGTGTCGTTTGTATGGTTTATCGGGTCGCTGATTACGAAAGCTACAACAACTTTGAAATCCAACGTGGTGGACGTGAAATACCATCGTCCCCTGGGGATGGGGTTGGGGTGCGATAGGTTTGAATTGTCTAAAAATAAATATGGGTGTCATTTCTATGTTAGGGATAGCTGTTAAATTGGCGTAAGGGGTAGGGATAGGGACAGGTAGAGGTACAGAGATACAGAGGTAGAGAGGTAGAGAGGTAGAGAGGTAGAGAGGTAGAGAGGTAGAGAGGTAGAGAGGTAGAGAGGTAGAGAGGTAGAGAGGTAGAGAGGTAGAGAGGTAGAGAGGTAGAGAGGTAGACAGGTAGAGAGGTAGAGAGGTAGAGAGGTAGAGAGGTAGAGAGGTAGAGAGGTAGAGAGGTAGAGAGGTAGAGAGGTAGAGAGGTAGAGAGGTAGAGAGGTAGAGAGGTAGAGAGGTAGAGAGGTAGAGAGGTAGAGAGGTAGAGAGGTAGAGAGGTAGAGAGGTAGAGAGGTAGAGAGGTAGAGAGGTAGAGAGGTAGAGAGGTAGAGAGGTAGAGAGGTAGAGAGGTAGAGGGGTAGAGATGTAGAGACGTAGGGACGTAGAGACGTAGAGGTAGAGAGGTCGAGAGGAAGAGAGGTAGAGAGGTAAAGGGGTACAGGTAGAGGGAGAGGGAGAAGGAGGGGAAGGGGGAGAGGGAGGGAGTGAGGGAGGGGGAGGGGGTGATGAAAAGGGAGAGGGAGGGGGAGAGGGAGGGGGAGGGGGAGAGACAGAGGGAGGGGGAGAGGAAGGGGGGGAGAGGGAGAGAGGGAGAGAGAGGGAGAGGGTCTTAGTTTTTCTCAATTACATCTGCAAATTGGCTCTGTTTTGAAATATTACATAGAGGTGTCTCTCATCTCTCTCTTAACATTTGTTAGGATACTGCTGCTAAGTTCCTCTGTTCTGAGTAATTTATGAGTAACGTCTGTATATTATATAAAATTCAGCTGGATCTTGAATTATACTCATTGATTTGCGCAGGGTTAGTCCTGTTTTTCCTTAGTTTAAAATTACCCCGAAATTAGGGAAAACATTGCTTCGGAAAACTGGTAACAACATAAATACGAAATCCACGCGAGCGAAGCCGCGGGCAACAGCTAGTTGAGAATAAAACAAAATGTTTTCGGAAAATTGAAGAAGTTTGACCTATACGTACTTATTACGTACTTCTCCACCACCACAACCGGCAGCGTTACGTCCATAACCATAAACCCGTTAAAGGTCAATTGTTACCACTGACTCCATAATGGCTTAAAGTATTTTACTTTAAAGCAGAAATAGATACTAAAATAATGAAAATATCATCTCATTATGCAGTTTTAACCGCTGTGAAACGCACTACACAAAGCTAGTAATGCAGGCTTTGATATAAAATTATTAAAGCACTCGTTACCTAGATTCGTTTTATACTCAAAATTTCTGCAAATGAAAGCAAAAAACCGTAGAAAAAAAAGGACCGGTTGCACTCCGGGAGTGCCGGCAACAGTGAAAACTTGCATTTTGAATATTATGCCTTTTGTAAGGGTCAATCGCGCCATTGCTCGCGTACTTCTTTGATGTCACTGAATAAAAACCCGTACTGTAATAACAATACGGTTGATAGTTGACACTTTTTCAATCAGGCTACGGATCTGACGCGAGATCTAACGCTTAACATTTTTTACCCATCTAAAAAAGTGCCAAGCGCCGCTAAAGAAGTTTTTACTTCAATAATATATGAAATTTACTAAGACCTTAGGCATTTTATGAATTTTACAGAAGACCAGGTTCATCTAAATTCGTCATCATCATACCATTCTTGAACGTCCACTGTAGGATTGGGAGCTCCCTCCAGAATGCCAGCAAAATAGCGTGGTAATTTTGGAGGGAAAGTACCGTAGTCAACACGCTTGTTAGCTTTGTGGCTTGATCATGGACCGCGGTTGTTGGTGACCACAGTATGTAACATGGTACGATACTCAGAAGGACACTGCTGTTCATCCTCCAGTTCATAGTCCCTTAGTCTCCTCCTACGACACCCACGGGTTGGTACTATTATTTGCCAGCACCATGCGGGCTTATGTTATAATTTTACAATGATAAAAATTGCAAAACAGAAAGTTCTGCAAAAAAGAAATATCAAAAAGCTGTCACTACGGCTCAGCAGACGAGAAAAAGTACCTAAATGCATTGTTAAAATATTTTTTTGTCGAATGGTCTTTGTATACGAAGACTACAGGGGAAAAACCAGGAATGTAAAAAAAAACGGCCAAGTGCGAGTCGGACTCGCGCACTGAGGGTTCCGTACCACCACATAATCATAATTGTATTAGTTAAAATTTCAGTAAGTTAATGTGCTAGATTTTTTGCGTCCGACACGCGCTTGACCAAATTTTATTATTTGTTGTTATTTTATAGCTTATGCAATACGAGGGCCCGTTCCCGTTTTTAAAATAGAACTAAAACAAAAATCGTCTCCGCGACCATTCAACTTGACCCCTCTCTTATATGAATGTTCTTGAAACGGGAGCTCACCTCAATTGGTTACCATTAGTTGTTAGAAAAGTTGTAGTATTTAATGATTTCAGACTTTTCCCTTTATTTGTACTTTGATACCTAGCTTCTTGCCGAATTTCATAATTTAGGTCAACGGGAAGTACCCTGTAGGTTTTGCTTTTTTGCAGAAATGGATCGAGATGAGGACATAAAAAGCCATACCTTTTGATTGCGTCGTTGTAAAAAATTTAAACTCTCAGATCTTGTGTGTTTCATGGACCCTAATATTTATGGCATCAATTTTAACCTGATACCTCTACCCGTTCGTGAGATAAAGGGTCTTGACAGACAGACAGACAGACGGACAACAAAGTGATCCTATAAGGGTTCAGTTTTTTTCTTTTGTGGTACGGAACCCTAAAAAACGAAAATTAAAGTAATAATGCCATAGTAGCGTTTTTGTGAATCTACACCTCAGTAAAATTTACAGATTCAAAAACCATCCATCAATGTCATGTCATGTCCTATGGCCCGACATACAATAGGGAGTATGCATACATTTTTTCAGTCGCATTTATTAACAAAATATGAAAAACCGCGGTAGTAGAGATGACAAAAAATTTAATTTAAATTTAAATCGGCTAAGAAATACGGCTGACATAAACATTTAAAACTATTAATTACGCGCCGATTACACAGAGAGATCCAACATGGCATGTGACAAAATGCCACCACGGCCATATAAACTTCGTATAAAATTTCGTTTTGCTAGAAAGAGACAGAAACAAATCTTCGATGGCTTATATCTTTTTTTAATTTCATAGTTATTCGAAAAATAGTTTTACTAAACTGTTTATTACATGAATGAGGATATTTTTTTTTACATAAAAAAACATCATGCATATTCCCTATTGTTTTTACTTAGCAAGAACCGTAAGTATATGTTTATTTTTTAAAAACAAGGAATGTAAAAAATATATTAAATTTATGTAATAATGGTATGTCATTTAGTAGATTTTTGTAAATATACACATTAGTAAAATTTACAGAATCAAAAATCATCAATATAATTTCCTATGGCCCGCGTTTGATTGTTTTTTCTCAGATAGCTTTGTGAGCGTCATATTTTATTTTTTAATTTATGTGAATTAGTCAATCAAAAGTCAAGAATCAACTTTAAAAGTAGTTCTGTTCCAAAGGTTGTATTTAGCGTGATAGTAATTTAGTTTAAAACTTTAATGCGATAACTTTTGCACCACTATCCGAGTTTTTATTCCTGTTTCCCAAGCCCTTAAAGAAACCCTTTTTTGTGACGTAACGTGACAGGTAATTACTAAAACTGTAAGTAAAACCGTGATGAACCGGGATTTTGATGTGACTGAGATTGATCCATTGATTTATCACTACCTCTTAAGACATATTTTCACGGCAATGTGTATGATTCATTCTATACAAAAATTGTCTTTTAATGTTCGACCTAAAATATGCAGGCAGCCTCGGATCTAGATTTTTTCAGAAGCGGGGCAATGACTTAAAAATGCCGCCCCCGCCTGCCAGTACTTTTATCTTTATCATTAGCATAATTTCAGCCATAAGACACCCATAAATGGACCTAGGCTTTTCCCAAAGAACACCACAATAACCGGTTCGGACGCGCTTCTCTTTCTTCGTTAACCCGATATTGTTCTGTCTGGACCATGTAGAGATGGGCAAATGGACGATTATAATAATACATTTTCGTCTTCTTCTTTGCGTGTCGATGGCATCGTCATTTTAATTTTATATTTGTTTAGCCCAAAGTTCGGCAACATACATGCACTGCATTTTGTGTAGCGTCCATTAACTCTTGCTGTGTGCAGGTGGAAGGGGACGCAGAACACGATGTTAGGTGGGCCATAGTTTGTATCGCACCACACGTGCAGATCAGATTAGGATCCTTTGAGAAACCCCACCTGGACATGTTGTCTTTACTGCAGCCAACCTGAGTCCGAAGTCTATTTAGAGACTTCCAGGTCAGCCATGGCAAATTCTGTCCAGGCGAAAGACTCTCTGAAGGTGGAACAAAAGGGGAAGGAAGTGAAACTCTTTCACGCCACAGTCTGCAGCGAGCCTGTGAAGGGTCAGAGGACACAAATTCGTAAATTGCTTAAACTTATCCAAGGAGGTTTAAGTAGTAGCTCTCTCTGCTAAGGAGGGAGCCATAAGCGTATCACTTTCTTGCGAGGGACCTCCATACTAAAATGTATGGATTTTTTACAAATCCTAAAAACGTAAAATTTTTATCTTTCTCTTTGAGAAATATGGGAATAATTAATGCTACTACCACAGTTTTTCTGGTGAAAATACTTACCATTCAAAAAAAAGGTGTTAAAAATCACGCATAAAATGGCTATCACAGATTATTTACGCTTACGTTCTTAGTATGAATGATCAATTCACAAGTAAAAAACGATATATTTTCACTTTTGCAAACAAAGTTTAAACTAAAACATTAGATTTTTGAAGATATCTTGATTTTTGTAAAACTTAACTGAGTTTTTTGACCGACTAGCATGGGCGACAGTGAGACGCTTTACACTTCACTAGCTCATACAGAATATGTATATGGCGGACTCTATACTTTTTACTCCGAGAACTTATCAGTCATCGCATTTGCAGGCATTATATAGAATGCCTAATTTATACAGATTGCCGTCCAACTTAAAGCCCCGATCACACCTAGCTGAATTCAAAGACTAATTCGGCAAACATTGCTGGGAGGCTTGGTTATGTTATGTAACAGCCTTACTTCAACGAGCAAAGTATGCCGAATTAGTCTTTGAATTCAGCTAAGTGTGATCGTGGTTTAACTCTCAAAAAGTCTGTAAAACAATGTCATAACATTGTTTAAGCCTACCTACCCTCATTTTATAAGAAAGGTCAAGACTCTCTGCACCAGTCAAGCTGTGTACACAAACTCGACCCTTTTGCTAAAAGCACCTACTTACACAGGTGCGTCAAAAAATATTGTTATTTAAATGTAAACGTACACATTCGGGTACCATGTATACAGGGTCTTATCTTGATTTGCGACTTTGCGATAACGATATACAATATGTAAAAAAAAATCGTAAGCATCATTTAAGTATGTTACTAAAGACCATGAATCTAAGCAATTTTTCCCAAGGAACTGAGGTCGAAATATAAAAAAAAAAATCCATAGAATCGGCATAATCATTTTATGGGAGGTAAAAATACTGTACCTATTATTGTAAAAATATTTTATGTTTTCTCCTTTTTCATATTGTACGAGTATAATTCGACTTATTCTTATTTTTTTTTAATTGAAAATGGGCTTACTCTTGACCTCGATCTAGTCGAGGGTAACTCAGTTTCGCAGTCAAAGTAACAGGCTGAAGTAGTGTTAACTATTTTTAACAGCCTGTAGAGACGAAACTTTTAATATACAGGATGTAACAACGAAAAGGGTATACCAACCCTGAAGGATGTGAATCTGCCCATGAAACTGAACAATTAACTGTCCCTAAGAAACATCGAAATATGAAAAAAAAAAATTACCTCCCATTGAAACGGAATCAGCTGATAGCGCATTTTGTATGGGAGGTCAAATATTTTTTGTTTCGTGTTTGACCCATGTTCCTCAGCAAAAGTTGTTCAGTTTCATGGGCAGAATCGCGTCTTTCAGGGTTGATATGCCCTTTCTGTTACACCTTGTACATTAGTTTAGTATTACCTATCTCGACCGATATTCAGATATAGAAAGAAAGAAAGAAAGAGAGAAAGAAAGAAAGAAAGAAAGAAAGAAAAAAAGAAAGAAAGAAAGAAAGAAAGAAAGAAAGAAAGAAAGAAAGAAAGAAAGAAAGAAAGAAACAAAGAAAGAAAGAAATAATATTTATTTAACGTTCCAAAAGATAAACATGAGTGTACACATAAAAAAAAACAGCTAAATTGGCCTCCACCTCTGCACATGCCAAAGCCAAGGGCTAAGGCGCTGATTTTTGGCTGGAACCATTTTTAAAAGTCCAGATGGTCAAAAACATAGGGATACCTCTACGTTACAATTTAAAACACAAAACATAATTTTACGTAACTACAAAATTAAATTATATAAAAACTAAAGCTTATCAAATGTGCACGTAATAAAGTATATTTGTATTGTAGGTACTGTGAAAAGTACTGTGTCAGCTGCCGTATTCCATAATTTCCATTTGTCTATATTCCATTGATGTACTACATAATAAAAGCTGATAAAATTTTCTACAACTTAGGCTTTCACACTTTTTATCTATCTCTTATCTTTGACTAACTATGAGCTTCGACAAATGGTCGATTTTCAAAAATGTTTTCTATCGTCATACGTTTTTTTTTGCTTCATAACTTTTCTCAAGTGCTACCGTAGATTTCAGGATACACATCTAAATTAAAAAATGATGACTCTGTATGTCCAGTCTCATAATCTCAGCCTCTTTCCTGGCCGTTTTTCGGAGCTCATAACTAGGCAACGATTGGAGATAGATTAAAAGTGTGACACGCAAAGATGTAGAAAATTTTATCACCTTTCATTATGTAGTACAACAAAATTTAGTACGACGCACCGTTTCCGAGATGTAAACAAAACACAAAAAAATGCGACCTTCTTTGTGCCCCTCCCCCCCCCCCGAGCAGACCTCGGAGGGGAAAGGACTTTTAGTATGTTTATGTCCTAACTAGTCCAAACAAAGATCCTTAATAAAACTTTCTGCTTTCGACTTTTCCATCCACAAATTATTCGTTGCTTAAGTTGAAAGTAAATTTCCGAACGTAATTGTTGTTGTCAATCTGATAATATCGGAGCTCCGATAAAACTTCGAAATACGCACCCAGTATACAAAAAATTTTAAATGATATTACGCTGAAAATTATAATGTGTGAAAAGAGGGATTACGAAAACACAAAACATAAGCAGAGCATAAAAAAATTAGAATAGGTAAGAAATTGTATGTACCTATACAAACATAGTTGGGTGAATTGTCATCAAAGGACGGCAGAACCGCTGAGTTGTAAATTTAGGCATATTGTTTAAATTTATTTCGGAAGGAACGAACTGATATCGAAACCCTTCCCCAAAACAATAATCGTTTCCAGTGAAATCATATTCAGTGGACGAACATGTAAAATTTGAGCTATGGTATTCTGTAATTTAACGGTTTTAACAAAACATCATAAACAGGCAGTCCATTTATGGAACATCTTAGGGTTTCGACTCCATTTGATACGATTGTTCTTGATTTTGTATGGCATGTCCATCATGGGTTTTCATTACAGAATAGTAACAACGAGCCGAAAATAACAATTATTTTTCTCGATCATTTATAAGTAGGACTTGTTATATTAGATACGTTCTTTTAGTAGGATTTTTTGTATAGGTTATATTGTTTAATGTCAGTTATGAAAGCAGACCAACTGAAATAACTTTCGAAAGCTGAAATTCATAAGAACTTTGAATATATTCATTATCTTATTTCGTAAAAAAACATTTTTTATCCAATAGAGAATAATAGGGAAGAAAGCATAGATAATAGGCCTCTAATTATCAAATTCTTAAAAATCATCATAAGAGGAAAGGTTAAGGAAAGATGAGGAGGAGAAAGAGGAAAGGAGAAGAAAGGACGAGAAGGAGGAGGGCGAAGGCCTAGACGTTGCTACATAGATCAAATTAGGGAAAAGTTGAATGTCGTGTCGTATCAGAGAGTTGTCCCGTGTGGTGCCAGCTAAGAATAGTACCAACCCATCTCTACCCGTGGGTGTCGTAAGAGGCGACTAAGGGTGAACCAGAGGATGGGCAGCAGCATCCTTTGTGTATCGTATCATCTTTTCTGTCTGCGGTTACCAACAACTAAGGTCCATGGTGCCAGCCGTAACGCTAACAAGCGTGGTGACTACGGTACTCCCCCTCCACATTGTTTCTGCAAAAGCTGGAATTTGGAAGGGAGTTCCCTGTCCTGAAGTGGACGTTTCATGGGATGTTATAATGATAATGATGATGATAACAGATAAATTTCAGAGGATAGAGAGGCGTGGGAGTCACTCCACCAACAAGAGCGTCGCTTTTAAATAAGAAAAAAATATGTCTCTAAAATTATAATGTAATCTCATTTATGCTTGAAGGTTATATTTTATAGCTGGTTATCTTAATATGTTTGGTTTGTCCATTGTGTTCGAATCTCATCAAATTATTATTGCCTGAGGCTACGTCCACTCTGCAATTAGTTTCTCCGTCATAAAAATGTAAGTATTTCTAGATAAATAAAACTTATTATGACATTATGATTTTTGAAGAAATATTTACTCAAGATTAATTACATTTGTTTGTAGTAAGGCTTGTAATTAATTCTTCTTTGAATATATTCGAAACATAAAGTGTCTGGAGTAGATTTAGAGAGATTCAATTAAGAAGAAGCTTTTCCTTTCTGACCTTTTTATTTCAAATTATTATGCTAAGTACTCAAAACATACCACAACTCTCACAAATAAAAAGAAGCTGTTTATTATGCAAGGCAACAAAATTTTTAGTTGGCCCGAGTGCTTTGTATTGAAACTTGAGCAACCGAAGGATTTCAATATCCCAATTTTCTTGAAAAAATTAAAGATTAATGTTATTTTTATTATTAAAAAATTTAACTTAATTTAATTTAACTTTTCCCTATTTTAGCAAAGGATTTTAGGATTGAGCCACAAGCGAAGCCAGCCAAATAACATGGTTCAAAATAAGAGTGCTCGGAGGGAAACTCCGTAAACGAGATCCCTGACGGTAGAGTGCAAGGAGGGAAGACCGCACGAAGAGGCTCGGAGGGCGAACTCGGTGACGTGTAAATAAGAAGCTTGGATTGTAAATAACTCCTAAATAAACGGAAAAATCCTACATTGGCGTTTCACTCCAATCCCGAACCGCTAGCTCGTAACAATAGTAATGTTTAATTCTAAGGAGGTCAGTGCAGAGGAGCAGTCTAAGAATAATACATTTCTCGCCTTAAAATAATAGCATGAACAACACCTTTATGCACAAGCAACTTAATCACGGGTTTAAGCTAAACAATAGCTTTATACATATACAAATTAGAACCGCGCCTAATAAATCTGTCAAGAGTAAGCCTGACAGTTAATACTTGCCAATATTAATCAAATTATTATTTACGGTATCCAAATCAAAATGTATAAATTATTGCTCTAAAAGCGTGCAGTAATAAAATAGGTATTTTGTAAAGACAACTTTTTAGGATCCCGATACCAAAATGGAAACGGAACCCTTACGGTGCGACTTTGTATGTCTGTCTGTCTGTCACACCTGAATATCTCAGCAACCACTCATGCTATTGACTTGACATTTGGAATGCTTTTAGGATATGAGGAGCAATCGTGGTAATTTCAAAGATATTACCAAAACAAAAACGTTTGCCCAAAAAACTTTTTTTATTTTATTTTTATTTAGGAAACATAGTCATATACAAAGATAGCCAAAAAAGAAATTGAAACTAAAAGACCTAGAGTTCCATAATGGAGGTAGTAATACTAATAAGCGAGATCGAGATCTAATAATAGTACGTCTCAAACAAATGGCATGCATAAAAATTTTTTTTTTTAAAGATGATGTGGCAGACGAGCAGGCGGGTCACCTGATGGTAAGTGATCACCGACGCCCATAGACACCCGCAACACCAGGGGGATCACAGGTGCGCTGCCGGCCTTTAAGATATTTAAAAAAAAACAAAATAATAAATACAAAATTAAATTATCTAAAGTAAGAGTTACGATAACTTTTGAGGCAAACGTTTTTGTTTTGGCAATGTCGTTGAAATTACCACGATCACCCCCTGATTCCCGGACTTAATTGCACATGAAAGAATAAAAAAAGAAATTATTATTGCTGTAAAAGGGGGCCCGAATAGGGGGGCCCAAATTTCAAAATATCGCTACTAGGCCAAGTGGGGTATCATATGAAAGAACTTTACTTGTAAATTCTAAAATATATTTTTGTATTTTTTTACGACTCTTATTTTTCAAGTTGTGATGAAAAATGTCAAAAAAATACCATTCCCCTCTTTTCTCCGAAATTTGGGAAAGTATAAATCTGAATTAATTACGGTTGATAGAGGTTTATGTATACAGGGTGTAATGGTTATTAAGTGTGTCCAGGAGATTATTCCGTAACTATTACAGATATCAAAAAACTTTAAACTGATATTGAAAGTACGTTACCTACTGAGTAAAATGACATCAATAACTTTTTCAAAATAAAACGAAAAATATCCAAAATATCGAAAAACAGTCCCATACATTTAGTATGCGATTAGTAGAAAGGTTTTAGTTTCCATATTTTAAATGGTCTAATAGGTACAAATGTTACCTAAATCATATTTTATGATTACGCATGATATGACAATGATGATTTTCAAGTAGATACACGTGTAGATTAATTACCTTACGACTTCAAATTAATAATAAACCTTGTTTCAATATCGTATGTATTTTGAACTGGCTGAAAAACAACAAAAATAACAAAAATAAAGATACTCACTTTGGTGTTCGTTCTAAATTTAAAACCTTTTTTTTTTCGTTTCGTTCCTGCCAATTTATTGTGTTAAAAAAATAACTTTTTATAATAAGGAAATAAAACCTTTCTACTAATCTCATACTAAATGTATGGGAGTGATTAATATCAAAATTTTGGATATTTCTCGTTTTATTTTTAAAAAGTTTTTGATGTCATTTTTTTTTATACTGCGAAATTATTCCCTAACCATTGCAAAATATTCAAAAATGCACAACGTTGATGTTTAAGTTTTCACTTCTGCCGGCACTCCCGGAGTGCAACCCGTCCTTTTATTAATAGCGCGAGTTACACTGCGTATATTAAATGTATGAAAAATCTATACGGTGGATTTTTGGGGCCAAATTCAGCAGCATAAAATGAAGCAAATGTTACATTCACATTTCTATAATTATGTTCGTTTCGTCTGCAAATCTTATAAAATTTAAGTTTACTAAGATCCCAGATCTTGTTTTCCTCTTTTCTGATACTCAGTCGGGTTTTTTGTTTTTCTTATAAAATAGTTAAAAGGAATGACATTTTTCACAAGTAATCTTAACCAAGCTCCCGTTTTAAGTACATTCATATCAACTCAGAGTTCTAAAAATAAAAGGGCAAAGGCTTGAAAAATATGCTATGGTAAATGGGTACGGAACCCTTAGGGTGTGAGTCCGACTCTCAATTGGCCGGTGTTTTTTTTTCTTAATTATGAAGCGGAATTCGTTAAAATTTCTACTAAACTTGAACAAACACGTTAGGTAAATACAAAAAGTTTTAAAATTAAGTAAAATTAACAACGGAAATATATTATACATTTATTTACGGTATCCAAATCAAAATGTATAAATTATTGCTCTAAAAGCGTGCAGTAATAAAATAGGTATTTTGTAAAGACAACTTTTTAGGATCCCGATACCAAAATGGAAACGGAACCCTTACGGTGCGACTTTGTATGTCTGTCTGTCTGTCACACCTGAATATCTCAGCAACCACTCATGCTATTGACTTGACATTTGGAATGCTTTTAGGATATGAGGAGCAATCGTGGTAATTTCAAAGATATTACCAAAACAAAAACGTTTGCCCAAAAAACTTTTTTTATTTTATTTTTATTTAGGAAACATAGTCATATACAAAGATAGCCAAAAAAGAAATTGAAACTAAAAGACCTAGAGTTCCATAATGGAGGTAGTAATACTAATAAGCGAGATCGAGATCTAATAATAGTACGTCTCAAACAAATGGCATGCATAAAAATTTTTTTTTTTAAAGATGATGTGGCAGACGAGCAGGCGGGTCACCTGATGGTAAGTGATCACCGACGCCCATAGACACCCGCAACACCAGGGGGATCACAGGTGCGCTGCCGGCCTTTAAGATATTTAAAAAAAAACAAAATAATAAATACAAAATTAAATTATCTAAAGTAAGAGTTACGATAACTTTTGAGGCAAACGTTTTTGTTTTGGCAATGTCGTTGAAATTACCACGATCACCCCCTGATTCCCGGACTTAATTGCACATGAAAGAATAAAAAAAGAAATTATTATTGCTGTAAAAGGGGACCCGAATAGGGGGGCCCAAATTTCAAAATATCGCTACTAGGCCAAGTGGGGTATCATATGAAAGAACTTTACTTGTAAATTCTAAAATATATTTTTGTATTTTTTTACGACTCTTATTTTTCAAGTTGTGATGAAAAATGTCAAAAAAATACCATTCCCCTCTTTTCTCCGAAATTTGGGAAAGTATAAATCTGAATTAATTACGGTTGATAGAGGTTTATGTATACAGGGTGTAATGGTTATTAAGTGTGTCCAGGAGATTATTCCGTAACTATTACAGATATCAAAAAACTTTAAACTGATATTGAAAGTACGTTACCTACTGAGTAAAATGACATCAATAACTTTTTCAAAATAAAACGAAAAATATCCAAAATATCGAAAAACAGTCCCATACATTTAGTATGCGATTAGTAGAAAGGTTTTAGTTTCCATATTTTAAATGGTCTAATAGGTACAAATGTTACCTAAATCATATTTTATGATTACGCATGATATGACAATGATGATTTTCAAGTAGATACACGTGTAGATTAATTACCTTACGACTTCAAATTAATAATAAACCTTGTTTCAATATCGTATGTATTTTGAACTGGCTGAAAAACAACAAAAATAACAAAAATAAAGATACTCACTTTGGTGTTCGTTCTAAATTTAAAACCTTTTTTTTTTCGTTTCGTTCCTGCCAATTTATTGTGTTAAAAAAATAACTTTTTATAATAAGGAAATAAAACCTTTCTACTAATCTCATACTAAATGTATGGGAGTGATTAATATCAAAATTTTGGATATTTCTCGTTTTATTTTTAAAAAGTTTTTGATGTAATTTTTTTTTATACTGCGAAATTATTCCCTAACCATTGCAAAATATTCAAAAATGCACAACGTTGATGTTTAAGTTTTCACTTCTGCCGGCACTCCCGGAGTGCAACCCGTCCTTTTATTAATAGCGCGAGTTACACTGCGTATATTAAATGTATGAAAAATCTATACGGTGGATTTTTGGGGCCAAATTCAGCAGCATAAAATGAAGCAAATGTTACATTCACATTTCTATAATTATGTTCGTTTCGTCTGCAAATCTTATAAAATTTAAGTTTACTAAGATCCCAGATCTTGTTTTCCTCTTTTCTGATACTCAGTCGGGTTTTTTGTTTTTCTTATAAAATAGTTAAAAGGAATGACATTTTTCACAAGTAATCTTAACCAAGCTCCCGTTTTAAGTACATTCATATCAACTCAGAGTTCTAAAAATAAAAGGGCAAAGGCTTGAAAAATATGCTATGGTAAATGGGTACGGAACCCTTAGGGTGTGAGTCCGACTCTCAATTGGCCGGTGTTTTTTTTTCTTAATTATGAAGCGGAATTCGTTAAAATTTCTACTAAACTTGAACAAACACGTTAGGTAAATACAAAAAGTTTTAAAATTAAGTAAAATTAACAACGGAAATATATTATACATTTATTTTTTATGCCTTTTCTGTCATCTAAAATACACTTGCAAAACAGATCGTAAAACTTATTTAAATGACTGGCTGATAAAATCTTATAGGTAATAAATATTTTAAACCCTATTATAGGTACGTATGGAGAATGGAAACCAGGAATGGCATTTCCAGGCACAAAGCTTAAAGAAAATACGCGTTGAATACCGAAAGAGTGAAATGCTTTTGTAGAGTTTTATAATAAAACTCTACAAAAAAATTATAGTTCATTGTTTTAAAACTTAACTTATCAAAATTAATAGGTGATACAAAATAATGCTTGCATTTTTATATGGAAATTTTTTTTTGGGGAAAGGTGGAACAAACATTTTACACAAGTATATCAAAAATGTGTAAATTTATTAAGTATTTATAAAAAACTCGAAATATTAAAAATAAAAAAAGTCTAAAATTAAAGCAAGATTCTTGGTCAAGCTGTTCTTCATTACTACAATTATGATTTACTTACCCATAAACTAATTATTTAGTAAAAATTTAAATAAAAATTAAAGTCGATAATTGAAAGAGAATATTAAAATTCATTATGATTAATAGAAAAAAAAAAATACTCGTGTTTATTTTTTGTTTACCACTACTTAAATTTTTGCACTGTTAATAGTTATTACCACATTATTACATTTCGGTGTTCAAAGGTAGAATAAATATAAAATTGTTTAGATTTTAGAATGAAAGTATTTATTTTGATTCAATCAATTTTCAATTTTTTTTGTTTAAATTTGCTATTTGGAAATTAAATTTTTATTACAATATTTATCTATCTTAAATGATAGCACGTTAGATAAACTAAAAGTTAAAATAATTAGGAAGAAGAAGCAAATCCATTACTTTTCAGACACTGAAATTAATACTTTTGAATATTAAATAAAATTTGGAACGACCTAGAATAAAAGATTAATTTTATATCTAGTAGTTCTAAAAAGTTCAAACTTACGTATTTTGTAGCGAACTCCCGTAGCTCCGCGTAGCACTGAGTGGTTCGTAACGGTATCTACGAAGCGAGCGTCTACGAGGCAGGCTTATATACTGTTGCGGCGGCTGATACGTAGGCCTCCAATATGTTATGACGTTGCTTCATTGGACAGCAGAATTTCATGAGACTGGCTTCTGTTATTATTGATGGGAAAATAGTTTAGTAGAAATAATTTTATTTTCTAAAACGAAATTATAAAATTTGGTTTTTAAAATAACCCAAAAAAGTATAGTATGGAGCTATATTAAATTATATATGGTATTAATAATTATAAGATTATTATAATTAACAATGTAATACAATAGGCTTGCAGCTAAATTAGAGTTTATCAGAGCTTATGCTCATTTTTAAAATATAATTTCTTGGTGTTTCTGTATACAAATACTGAATTTTTATTTAATGTATTAGAGGCATACATGTATTAGAGGCATACATGTGATGTCCGTATACCTAGCGGGACCCACGTCCTATTATAAGACCTATTTTCTCGAGTTAGTATCTTTTTCTACCTATCGATTTTATAGAACGAGCGAAAGCCAAATTATTTATCCGCGATTTTGTAAAAAAGTTGATCAATTTTAAGTATGTAGTGTTGTATCGGTGTCGTTTAATTCGAAAGTCAAGAATAGACCTAACTAAGTCTTCTAGTTTTGTATTTACTTATTATTATGGAAAGATGTCAATTTCCTTAAAACTGCTGTGCTTCGGTTTAAAGGGTGAGGGAGCCAGTGAAATTACTGGCACATGAGATATACTATCTTGGTACTCAGGGTGGGTAATACGCTTTGCCGTCTTATTAGTGTCAAATTATTTCACTAATAAGGCAGTGGGTGTCATGGGCGGTAATGACCACTTACCACCAGGTTGCCCACCTGCTCGTTTGCCCACTTGAGATATATTTAAAAAAAACCAGCCAAGTGCGAGTCGGATTCGCGCACTGAGGGTTCCGTACCACCACATAACCATAATTGTATTAGTAGAAATTTCAGTAAGTTAATGTGCTTGATTTTTTGCGTCCGACACGCGCTTGGCCAAATTTTATTATTTGTTGTTATTTTATAGCTTATGCACTATAAACATACCAATTTTCAAGTTTGTAAGTGTTCCTGTTTTTAAAATAGAACAAACAAAAATCGCCTCCGCGACCATTCAACTTGACCCCTCTCTTATATGAATGTTCTTGAAACGGGAGCTCACCTCAATTGGTTACCATTAGGTGTGAGAAAAGTTGTAGTATTTAATGATTTCAGACTTTTCCCTTTATTTGTACTGTGAGACCTAGCTTCTTGCCTAATTTCATAATTTTAGGTCAACGGGAAGTACCCTATAGGTTTTGCTTTAGTGCATAAATGTATTGAGATGAGGACATAAAACGCCATATCTTTTGATTGCGTCGTTGTAAAAAATTGTAATTTTTAGATCTTATGTGGTTTAAGGACCCTAATATACGGTATCAATTTCAACCTGATACCTTTACCCGTTCGTGAGATAAAGGGTCTTGACAGACAGACAGACAGAAAGACCGACAGACGGACAACAAAGTGATCCTATAAGGGTTCCGTTTTTTTCTTTTAAGGTACGGAACCCTAAAAACTAAGCATAGACCCCAAAATAACATTTAGATCCAACCCAATGTATAATCATCACTATAGTAAAGATGTTTCCGTGCTTTGGATGGCACGTTAAGCCTTATGTCCCGCCTACTGTATATACAATCAGTCAGAGAGAGGCCTTTGGCGGCTTGACAAATTTGACACCAGAATTTGTGAAGTCAGTCTTCGATCTTATACCCTTAACAATATGATGACGATGATCTTATTACGTAGGCTGTAAGGTCGATGATCGAATAACATGATACACAATTTTTACTTGCGTGCACAAACAATTACACCAATACATTCTCGTGCACCGTAATGCATTTGAATGCATCTTAGTTGCATTCACGGTGATGGCAGTTTCATCTTCCCGTCATTCTCGCGAGATTTACTGCCACCTTCCGCTCTCTCTACACGAGACGCGTAAAAATTGAACACTTTTTCCACTTGCGGGCATTTCTTTATCATAGTAGGTACAGTCGGGGTGGAAAGTGGTCTACCAGTTTCTACAATACTTCCCGTGTAAATAAATATAGGCGTTCTGCTTAATCAACTGCGTTTCTTTCAGTATGTGTGTATACTGGCACGTTGGCGTTATTGGTAGTGAGCCATCCTTCTACGCCGTAGTCGCGGGTTCGATCCCGCGCAGGGAAAACATTTGTGTGATGAACACGAGGATTTTTTCCTTGTCTGGATGTTATTTATCTATTTTTGTATGAACATCAGTCTCTGATACCCATGCATTATTTTGCCTAGTTTACAATCAGATGAATTTGTGTGTATAGTCTACCAATATTTATATTTATGTTACTTAAACAATATAACTGAAAAACTTTCCCTAAGGCCGCTACCACACCTCCCTTAGTTCAGATACTAATTTGACATTCATTGCACGATGAAGTAAAGTTACTGGAATTTATAGAACTAGGCCTCCAAGCAATGTATGCCGTATTAGTCTTGATTGCGGCTTAGGGCCGAGCCGATACCGACAAAACAAAAGTAGATCTTTTTTGATATATGTTTATTCACAAGGGCTTAATCTATTTTTCAATTTTTCTTATTCGCCAAACTACAGAGGAATTTGTTGCTCGTAACTTTGTCGGGGCTTTACTCTTAATATTTGTTATATCTAAAGAAAAGAATTAAGTGTTAAGCATATCACCGGTTGGACACTTAAAAAAATATCGTAGTTGACAAATTTCAAGGAAAAAGCCCATACTATAGGTAAGTATATGAGCCAAAAATATAAATTTTACAAAAAACTTTGACTTGACAGCTAAGTAATGTATTACTATTTTCACAGTAAAAAATGTCCATCAAATTTTTTTACTGTAGACGCAGACCATGAAATTAAACAACTTTCTCTGAGAAACAGGTCGATATTGAAAAAAAAATCGACTCATGAAACTTCCATGGGAATTAAAAAAAACGTAACATTTCGACCTTTGTTCCTTATTGGGAAACATTGTTCAGAATCATGGGCCAATTTAAGACATTTAGGATAAAAAAGGACGGGTTGCACTCCGGGAGTGCCGGCAGAAGTGAAAACTTGCATTTTTGAATATTAAGCCTTTTGTAAGGGTCAATTGCGCCATTCCTCGCGTACTTCTTAGATGAATAAAAGCCCGTATTTTAATAACAATACGGTTGACAGTTGACGCTTTTTCGATCAGTCTACGGATCTGACGCGAGATTTGACGGGACATCTGCGCGAGTTTAAAATTGTTTACCCATCTAATAAAGTGCCAAGTGCCGCTAAAGAAGTTTTCACTTCAATAATCCTCGTGTAACAAACACGTTGTACATCCAGCATACAAAGTAGGCGAAATTGTTATGTCTGTAGATACCGAAATACATATTAAATGTACACGCGCAACAAGTTACCAAATGTGTCATACGGTACCCTCCGAAAGTCCTGATTGATCACTGTGGTGGTTGTATTACAAGATGAGGGGCACAAAATAAATAGTAACAGAAGACCCACTTCATACAACGCCTCAAAAATGATACATTGTCTTCACTGAATAGATCTTCATCATCACCAATGGATAGACCACTGCTGGCCTGAGAGCTCCCATTGAATTTGGTAGCAAATATTCAAGGAACCGTGTTAGAACTGCGGCTAGAATGTTTAATAACCGAGGTATGGTGATTTTGCGTTTTATTGGCGGACGCTGTTGTCCATCCTGTGGTACAGGTCCCTTAGTCAACTGCCTTTTTAGAAACATCCGAGAACAGAATGAAGTGGTACTATTCTTATTTTGCGGCACACGGATACCCGACAAATAAATTTGATCTTGCTATCCGAACGGATTATCATTATTTTTGGAGAGCTAGAACTTCAAAAAATTTTAAAACAAGCTTGGAAAAAATATTTTCATGTGAGAAAACCTAACGTGTGTGATAGAACTTTGAAGGTGGTCTATGGATGCATATTATATTTGTCTGGGGTAGTATTTAGTATCAATTCTGCCGCGTACGAAGTACTTGCGTTGTTGTATATCCGTTCAAAGGATAAGGAGCACCCCAGACACTACATACATCGAGCGCGAATTAGAAAGTGGAAGGTCACGTAAGACGGCATATTCAGTAAAAAAATACCCTCAGAAGGACCACGAGAATCTTGCGGGTGGTTGCGACATTCCAGACATTCCATATTGGAACTTTGGGGAAGACCACTATCATCTGGAAACCACCGAGGGCCAGTTGCCGTTGAAACCGTGGAGTGATGGACTCGAAGCTTTCTCACAGACTGGCATCAGAGACTAGAGGAGAGAAAGGAAGGTGACGTTTACAAGGCATTGGTCTAAGGTTCCATATCTTGCTCTCCGGGTAAACAACGCGTTTTTGCTCTCTAATTAGCGTCAAAGCACGTCCTAAGTAAGACTGTACGAGCTTGGAATACTTTCAATTCCTCCGTCTGTTTAATCGTTGATTGATGTAAAAACCCATATAGGTATATGCTAATTCCGATGAGAGACAACAGACGGGTAATTCTGATAAATGTGATATCAGAAATTTTGTTCCCATCAATCGGTCAAATGACGCACGTCCGATACGTGATCAAATGAAAAACGATCACGACAGAGTTTCGTGAGATATTTCTTGTAATTTCATTGTTGATTATATATATATATATATATATATATATATACATGTATCTGTCTTTATTCTACTATAAATTTTTTACGTTTATTCCAACGCTTACCAACACATTTTGCAGCTATGTCAAAAGCAATTCTAAATAAATAAATAAATTAAAATAAATAAGCTAAATAAATACAAAATATTTTTTTAAAATATTTTTAACTGAAAATTTAGACTATTTTAGGAAACTAATTAGTTTTTTTTCCGCCTAAACTATAATTATTAATTTTATATTAATTTTTTAAGTTTTAAAGTTGATGACGTCATTTCACAATAGACGATGAAACGAACGTTACATAGTGCCACCGTGTGGTCACAGTGAAACGAACGTGCTTCGACACAGATGTGTCAATCGAACTCGAAACGTCAAATCGAATCGTTTGACAGAAAGAGCACAGAGAATAAAAGTTTTCTTTTCTATTGTTTTTTTCTACTTGTGGAATGACGTCACTCAGTGGTCAAATGAATGTCACAACTGCCGCAGCATTTTTGAATATATTACCGCAATCAAATTACTTTTCTAGGCAAAAATTAAAAAAATATGGTATGATATAAAAATATGTTGAAATGTTTTTTTTTATTTTAGTGTGTTATATCATATTTAGCTTGGCCAATTTTGTAGAACAATGTTATTATTTCCGTCAAATATACTCTGGTTTTAGTGTCATGGCTGCAAAATGTGTTAGTTAGTGTAGGAATAAACGAAAAATATGATATTATTATAAGACACACTCTATAGTTCGGATAGGTTGTGTTTTCCTTACCTAACGGACTTCTTGAATCTCGTGAGCCAAACTGAAAATCTAAAATTGAACAAAAAGATTGCAACATGTTTTTAAAAACTAGACCAAACTTTACCGTATGCTTGGTCATTAATCTAAAGATTATCTAGTTAAGAAAACAGTCTAAATTCAAAAATATTGTTCGGTCAAAGAGTAGCAAAATGTAGCCAACCTCCAAAATTATTTGTGTCTACTTTCATATTTTAGTCATTATTTACCGTTTTTGTCAGAGTGGAGGTTTCGGTTTGTTGCATAAAATTAAAATACTACTTCGTGTAATTTTTCGCATCTCTGCTCTGTGCAAATGAGACAACAATCAGAGCGCACACAACGTATGGTCAGGGGTCAGGGGATCTCACTTGGCCACGTGATTAGGTGTCCTCTGCACTGGCACAGAATAAAGTACATTCAGCCCATCTCTTTACTGTGGTAGATAGATATATATATATTCATTTAATGGCGTCACATCTCATTACAAGTCGTATTTTGCCAATGTCAAAGTATAGAAATTATCATAAAATTATGGCGAGTTCGCCAATGTCCAGATAGCATAGATTAGATAATAACTAGTATACTTACTATCATACCGAACGGACACTCTCCGGTAAATACCTACTAAGGAGTGATCACACGTAGCGGAATTCAAAGACTAATTCGGCATACATTGCTCGTTGAAGTAAGGATATTGCAATTAACATAACAAAGCCTCCCAGCAATGTATGCCGAATAAGACTTTGAATTCAGCTAGGTGTGATCACTCCTTAAAGTGACGGCTCAGTAATAGCGCCCTGCTTAACAGTGTACTTTCAATATGTAGTATTTATTTCATGAATTATACGAGATGACAATGTTGGTCAAATAACATTGTATGATAATAGTCTTATTCACTACATAAAAGTCGCTTGCTATTATCATAAATATTCATTTTTACGAAAGTTAGCATTCACCGTTTCATATATTCTGCATTTTTTTTATATCATTAAAACCCTACTAGCTGCTTCCGTGGTAGAGTGGGTAGAGTGTTTGGCTTGCGAATTGTGCGATCTAAAGGTTCCGTATTCGATTCCCGGTAGGGAGGCTTTCAACAGAACATAATGACACTCCGCAGTTTGGTTAGGGCATTACCACATCACCTGATTGTAGTAAAAGTAAGATGACTTCTTGCTTCGGAAGATATGTTTAGTCAGCTCCTGGCAATTATCTACGGAAGAAGTCGTCAATTATCTCTCAGAGCTCTGTGACAGATTTAAAACTAGAGCACTTAAGGACGGTTATCTGACATGATGATGATTTAATTATAAGCATTGTCTCTAATTTCTTCATTTTCCTTACGATATTTTGACTGTTCTTCAAATTTCAAGTTTTTCATTTAAGCTTATATCCTCGCCCTGGGCTTATATCATCAAAATTGATTCATTGCTTAAGCCGTAAAAACGTGACAGAAATACAGTTTTCTTTCTTATTTATAGTGTCAAAAATTTATTCATCATAACATCCCATGAAACGTCCACTACAGGACAAGGAGCTCCCTCCAGAATTGTAGCTTTTGCTGGAAAAAATGTGGAGGGGAAGTACCACAGTCACCTAGCTTGTTAGCGATACGGCTGGCACCATGGACCGGGGTTTTAGGTGACCGCAGTAAGTAAGATGTAAGATATAAAGGAGGATGCTGCTGCCCATCTTCCAGGTAACCCTTAGTCGCCTCTTACGACACGCACGGGTATATATGGGTTGGTACTATTATTTGCCGGCACCACACGGGACCAAACCAAAAATTTATTACGAATATGGATTTATAATTGGCTTTGCCATCAAAAGTGGGCGTACGAAGTATTCCTACTAATAAAAAAAAAAAAAAAATCTGCTGTATCTCTCAAACGCTAAAGTTAACCAAGTCTTCATGAGGCGGTCCTTTGAGCCAGATGAATGTACTTCGAAACTCTTTGCTGGCATAAAAATGCACGAGCTGTTCTATATTCTATACAAACGAGCTATATTTGTATACAAGGTTATTTTTAGGGTTCCGTACCTCAAAAGAAAAAAACGGAACCCTTATAGGATCACTTTGTTGTCCGTCTGTCTGTCTGTCTGTCTCTCTATCTGTCTGTCTGTCTGTCTGTCTGTCAAGACCCTTTATCTCACGAAAGGGAAAAGGTATCAGGTTGAAATTAATACCATATATTAGGATCCACGAACCACACAAGATCTGAAAATTTAAATTTTTTACAACGACGCAATCATAAGATATGGCATTTTATGTCCTCATCTCCATACATTTATTCAAAAATGCAAAACCTACAGGGTACTTCCCGTTGACCTAAATTTATGAAATTTGGCAAGAAGCTAGGTCTCACAGTACAAATAATGGGAAAAGTCTGAAATCATTAAATATAACAACTTTTCTCACAACTAATGGTAACCAATTGTGGTGAGCTCCCGTTTCAAGAACATTCATATGAGAGAGGGGTCAAGTTGGATGGTCGCTGAGGCGATTTTTGTTTTAGTTCTTTTTAAAAACGGGAACACTTACAAACTTAAAAATTGGTATGTTTATAGTGCATAAGCTATAAAATAACAACAAATAATAAAATTTGGTCAAGCGCGTGTCGGACTCAAAAAATCTAGCACATTAACTTACTGAAATTTCAACTAATACAATTATGTTTATGTGGTGGTACGGAACCCTCAGCGCGCGAGTCCGACTCGCACTTGGCCGGTTTTTTTTTTGGACCTGATATGACTCACACTCAAAATAGTTTATTTATTGTTGGATATTAAAATATTTTAATGACGTCAGCTAAACTACATCGCTTCACAAACAAATTGGCTCCAGGGTTGATACAATAAACATAAGTCAATTTGAACTTTGAATTAGCCTGTTAGAACCGCAGCCTAATCCCATGGATTTTACTCTTCTAGATAATCTGATATTTTATAATAACCTTTTTTATATAATTTCTGCTTGATAACAGTTTTGAATTTATTTATTTTCAATATGACCTTATTATTGAAGCGTATACATTAACCTTTATAAGTTTTACTAATTTTGTGAACACGGCTGTCATGAGAAGCAAGTTGATTCTTGTTACTTATGTTGTCACTGTGCCTGTCACAATTTTTCTATGGAAATAACTAAAGTAGACTAACCTCGCAGTGTCTACATCCGTCGGAGCTCTTATTCTTTTCACTGCGTATGCTGCATTACTGAGTCTGTTCGACAATTTATTAATATGCGGTCCCCATTGTAATTTTTTGTTTAAGGTGTGAGGTAATACCTAGTGTGAGGTTACCTAAGGTAATACCTATGATTTTGCTCTACGACTTTGCTAACAACGCACATAAAAATTTCGACTTCCTATACAAAATGTGTTGGGCATTTACGGTACTTTGTATGGGAAGTCGAAATTTTTTTGACCGTTGTTTACAAAATCGTAGAACAAAAGTTGTTGCTTTTGACCTCACTAACAAGGTTGGAATATCAGGTCCAAAAAATAACCTTGTATATGTTACTGGAGAATGATACGGAATCGTTAGTCAATCAATTTTCTAGTAAGTTGATCAACTTTTGAAAAATAATAAAATGTAGGTACTGAATTCGCGTTTGGTCGAAAGAGAACCTAACACAACGTAACCGATCCCAAATATGTTTGCCTTACCTAACGGACCTATGGATCGTAACTTACTAGGAAATTGATAAACTTACGATTCTTATAATTTTCCTGTGACATGTATAAATACACTAGCTGTTGCCCGCAACTTCGACTCAAACTCAAAATCGTTTATTCATTGTTGGATATTAAAATTTCTTAATGACAAAAAAAGTGGCGCCATGGTGGAAAAAAAAGAAGCGACAATAAAAACCCACGCGCTCTTTTAAATATGTTTTACATCTCTCATATTCGGTAAGTAGGTCCTTATTACCCCCCAATGGGGCTTGTAGGTGACCAATTAGCGGTCTAGGGTAATAATGTAGCTAGAAAAGCCCTAGGGCGGTAAGTAATTAAAACGTCGGCGAATTTTGGCGGCGGGCGTTTTAATTACTTACCGCCCTAGGGCTTTTCTAGCTACATTATTACCCTATAGCGCTAATTGGCCACCTACAATTTGGTGGTAATAAGGACCTACTTACCTCACAATCGAGATGTAAAGCAGAGTAGTTAGCTCGGGTGTAAGCATCAATTGCACCCTCGAACTATAGGCGCCCTCGCTGCGCTCGTGCGTCTAAATATCTTGGGCTGCAATTGATGCCTTACAGCCCTAGGCTACTAATCTACTATGAATGTACTAGGTTGATATACAACAAACATAAGACTGCACGTTCTTCAGGTAGTGCTCCACTTACGTAGAATTTTGTGCAATCTCTATGCTGTGAATGTACTTTCATCATGAAGGACTTTCATGAATACAATCGGGCGATTTTATAGTCAGAGCATTCATTTCTGAATGTTAAGCCGCAATTACAACATCCTTCAAAGACTAATTCGGCATACATTGCTGGGAGGCTCGGATCAGCTAATTCAAAAATCCATACTTCAACTAGAATTGTTTGCCGAATTAGTCTCTCTCTCTCCCAAAAATGTGTGATTTGAATTCAGGGGCATCAAGATCGCATAACGTGATATATTTTTTGTAAATATCTTCAAACATCGAATTGCAATAAGTTTTACGAAAACAGCTCTGACTATTTCGATGAAATTTAGTTTTGTTCAATTTTGGAGTTTTTGAAGGCGACAAATTTATTTACCTTGGTCTCCGACTAGGAAAAGTCGTTACCTCCATTTTTATGATGAAAAAAAAATGCGAGTTTCGGATACCTTTTGGAGACCTACGTCCATCTGTTGGCGGGCTTTGGCTAAGATTATACAGAGTGAACGAGTGAGTGAGTGAAAGATTATGCAGATTAGCACAGTCGGTGAACTCTTATAGGTACGAGTAGCCAAAAGTTAAAGATAAAGTCAATACATCTTTCGTAGGTCTGTGTATACGTTACTACCACAAAATACCTGACAATTTAGTGCAATTACCTGAGAGAAAGTTTAAAGAATGTGTAAAGCAAACGATATGTAAAAAAGCTTACTATAGATTAGATGACTATATGAATGACAAAGAGGTATGGTGCTCTGATATTCCAGCGAAACACAAGAAACACATTGTAAAAAGCCGACTCTTAAAGTAGGCCGTGCTGCAGTGGTTTCTTGCCATTTCTTTTACGCTGCCATAGCACGATCCGAAACGGCGTAGACTCGCTCTATTTGCATTGTATTCTGCATGCCATTCAATAAGTATTCTGTAAAGAATCTACATTGAATAAAATTATCTTAATCTGAATCTGTAGCGGAAAGTGAACTAAAGTCACCACGCTTGTTAGTGCTGTGCGGTTGGCACGACTGATTTTGTACAGTAATTAGGTTTGCAGATCGAGGATGCTGTCCATTTCTGTCCAAAAAGTTTTAGTCTCCTTTCAGTACACTCGGGATGACATGAGCCAGCGCAACGCGGACAATAGTACACCATAGAATAATAGGTGCGAAGCAAGGAGGTCCGAAATCTTTGTTAAAAACGATAAAACTGCGACTTCCCATTACGTGACAGCATAGTTATGCATTCAAAAGTATAGTTATACTACCTATGTAAAGTATGGCAACGTAAGTAAGGCGATAAAAGTGTCGTACTAATATTCGCGCCCGGCGGGTGGGCGATGTTTAAAGCAATATTGACCCCACTCTTTGTCTGTTTAACTCGTTCTTTCTTAACGTAGGTCTACACTGTTGACAAATGCGTTTCTACGCAAAGTGTACACATCAGTAGTTTTAAAATTATCAATTGACTTGCTTTTGCCCTTGATAAACTCCTGAGGACAGAAATGAGGTCGGAAATGGAACGAGCTTCATCGTTATCATTACAACATCCACAGCTGGACAGGGAGCTTCCAGCAGAAACGCCTGGTACAATTTGGATGTGAAGTAACTACCATAGCCACAACGCTTGTTAGACTGGCGGCTGTAACCATGAACCGCTGTTGTTGGTGACCACAGAAGTGGTACAAAGAAGGACTCTGCTGCCCATTCTCTATGTAATCCCTTAGTCGCCTCTTACGACACCCATGGGTAAATATGGGTTGGTATTATTATTTTCCAGCACCACACGGGCACGAACGAGCTTGCTTAGTTTACTAGTATTATTTGATCTGTGCTTAGGTTAAACTATTAAAAATAAAAACATGCCGATGATGTAATCTAGTCCTTATTTTATAACGACACTGAGGCATCATCCACTCTGTACATTACGACCGGTATGAACTCAAGATATTTGAATGGCTTAGTTAGGGTCCATAATATGGTCCTTATATAGGGGTCCTAATGAAATTGTGGTCATAATTTTTGCACGTTATTTAGACCACGAAACTGAGCCACTTTTCCCAAAAGGATAGGTCAAAATATGAAAAAAAAAATTACCTCCCATATCGACGGACGCAGTCTCAATGGGGTGCCGAATTTTTTTCGTATTTTGACCTTTGTTGCAAAGGGAAAGCTGATCAGTTTCATGGTCTGAGTAACGTGTTAAAATTAGGTTCACTATTAGGTTTTTCAACAGACAAGTTTACATAATAACGGTAAGGCCGCGTCCCCATTAGGCTCACAGTGAGCGGCTAACTTTTGCCTCTAGTTCGCCTCCCTATATATTTTAAACTCAGTGTCTATTTAGCGCATACTGTACGTAGTTTGCGGCGTTTCGCTTGCGGATTCATTCAGTGAGCAGCTGACACGCTGCGCTGCGAACGATGCTCGCGGTCGGTGGCTCAGTCAGCTCACTACGCCGCCGGCAAGCTGCGCAGCGTCACGCGGTCATATTATACTAACCGTTCCCTCCATCCCAAGAGTTAGCAAGCGCTTTGCGGCTAATACGCTACAGACTTAGCGACCGATACGCCGCTCAGAGTCAGTCAACGGACAGTCAGCCGCTCACTGTGAGCCTAATGGAGACGCGGCCCAAATAGTTACTCAAATAATGATCAACAGTCGTATGAGTTGTAAGATGGATGGCCGACTTCATAATCCATAGTATCAGAGGCATTGAGCCGTTCAAGACCTTTGACATGACTCATCTAACGACTGCTTCCGTATGAATCATCTCATTATTCGTAAAATCCTTTAGACGCATAACACCACATACGCAAAACACCACCTGTACGCAAAACACAATTTTCGCAAAATACCACTTACGCCAAATACCAAATACGCGTAACACCAACTTTAATTTAAGCAAAATACTAACTCCAGCTAAAGCTTTTTAGGGTTTCGTAGAAAAAAAACTCTGTCCGAACGCAGGACAAATGATAGATGCCCAGTTCAGTGATTCATTTTGCAATATCCTAACCACACAATGAATTTTTTTCGTTGACAGTCTCCCCACCGGGACTCGAACCCAAAACCTCTAACTAAATCGACAGCCGAACAGACCGAACTAAAAGAATCAATATGCCATAACTGCATAAGATAAAAACTATGACAAGATTTTAAAGTTTTCATCTGCAAATTCAAAATAGTTTCAATTAATTTTCTTTAGTCAGCAAACCAGCAGAAAAGCCATCTCATTAGAGTTAGTTATAACTTTCGAATCGGAATACAGCAGTGAAAATCTGCTAAGCATTTTACCGTGGCCTTATGATTTACTTACAGTGTAACCACGATTTGTTCCGGTGGTCAAAATCGGAACTAAATTTTTCATAGTGAATTCACGACTAGCCACACTGTTAACTGCATAGGTATGGTGGTTACTCTTTAGCTATTGCACTGTCCGTGATGACATGACGTTGCTTAATAATTTAATAATAATTTTGTTTTGTGTTAACAAACTATAATGTAGCCATGGCATGTGCTGAGCTGGAGGCCTATTTAGCTGTTTTTTTTTAATGTGTTTACACTTATGTTTTTGTTTTTCTTTTGCATGCTAAATAAATATTCTTTCTTTCTTTCTTTCTTTCTTTCTTTCTTTCTTTCTTTCTTTCTTTCTTTCTTTCTTTCTTTCTTTCTTTCTTTCTTTCTTTCTTTCTTTCTTTCTTTCTTTCTTTCTTTCTTTCTTTCTTTCTTTCTTTCTTTCTTTCTTTCTTTCTTTCTTTCTTTCTTTCTTTCTTTCTTTCTTTCTTTCTTTCTTTCTTTCTTTCTTTCTTTGACAACAACATTCGAGCGCAGCGAGGTTCAAATCTCTGGGCGAGCAGTATGGGATGCTTTTCGTAGAGAGCTACTTTTCTTAGGAGGAATTTGTACAACACTCAACCAAAATTGGATTGACTAATCATTTTGATTACTCAAAACTGTTACTTACATATAAGCCCTAAAATGTGTTACAATTTCCTTTATTTTTATTTTATTATTAAAACCTATTTTTCAAAGACTCATCCTAAGAAAATACCTAAGCTTTCAATGACGTATCTCACAAGGTGACAATGAGGCAATAACTTTTCAATTTGGAGTATTATAAGAAAAATTGCCTGCTTTACTTTATCATGACTCATCAGTAATCATTTTTATGAAAGGAAATAAGAACGTTATCTTTTGTAAACGAGAGTTAAAAATAAAATATGTTATGCAGAAAAATACGAGTAGGTTTGATTTTATTGAAAAAAAATTATGAATTAGTCCTAGTGGTGCCGGCTAAGGATCGTCAAAAATGCCATACAACGTCTCTAGAACTTCAGCAAAAATGCGTGGTACTTAGGAGGGAATTTACCATAGTCACCACGCTTGAAAGCGTTGCGGCTGGCGACTGCTGTTGTTGGTGGCCGCAGTATGTAAGATGGTTTGATACACAGAAAGATGGAGGATAGGCAGCAGCCTATCCTCCGATTCATAATCCTTTAGTCACCTCTTACGACACTCAAGAGTATAGATGGGTTGGTACGAGTAGTACTCTTTGCCGGCACCACACGGGCTAAGACCACCGAATTTCTTCTAGTCTCATAAAAGGTGACTTAGGGGTCGTGAACCTGAGGATGGGCAGAGTCGTTCTTCACCTTCTTCACCATCTTAGATCTCAGGGTGAGCAACAGGCTTTGCTGTCCTATTAGGGGACCATGGTACGCCCCTCATTTTGTTGAGCCCCTGGGAGATTTCTGTATAGTAGCGGACTTTTTACATAATATTAATGATGAGTTTAAAATTTTTTCAGTACAAAACAATGTAGTCTCAAGTTTTGAATCCTTCAAATCCCATTTCTACCCTAAGTTTCAAGAGATGGATACGTCATATAAAGTAGCAGTCATATATTGTGGTCTTATTTAACATAGAGTGAGGCTGCGAAGTAAATTGGCTTTTGAACCGCAATTCTGCAACTGTAACTATCGTCTGCTAATTATTATGAATGAGCATTTTATGATAAACAATTTGTTAAAGGTAGATTTGTTACTCAATGTGTTGTTCTCAGAATGTATACGAGTAAAGCATTTTGTTGTCTCATTATTCTACTACCTAGCTACATTTAAAGCTCGTTTACCTGTGGCGGTCAGTTATAATTATATGAAAGGAGTGCTCACGTGCCCTCAATCCACGCGGTACTTTATCAATAAGATTGGCTAAATAAGCCACATGCGAGCACATGAACGCCACCAATAAAGGAGATGAAACAGTCGTAACAGGGTAGATAGATATATAAATTAAATATTTAAAAAAAGATTTAAATTTAAACTGGGTACTTCTGAAAAAATCCATTACATCATGACATTTCGGAAATAATTATAAGAGTAACTGTCCACATAAGCCGCATGTGTTCCGCAGGATAGTGATATTAATCACTTGCTTGTATCTTGCATTCATCTTGCATGCATCCTGCATAGAAATAAACAAAACTGTGTCCACGTACGCCACATGACGTCACCTATCGACATAAGAGTCACTAGTCTAGGCAACCAAGCGGATCGTTGTATGAAGACCCCCGCATTAAATCCTCAGTCGATGAAATTTTGCTGGAGTTTTACACTACATGAGACAAACCTTCTATAAAAAAATCCAAAAAAAAATCGGTACTTTTAATTTTTCCATACAAAAATTACAAAAAATGTACGAATTTTTTTTTTTTGTGTTTTTTTTTTGGATATTTTGAATTTACATTTAATTCATGATTCTTTATCATCCTGTCAAATAAAATCTGCCTGAGAAATTTATGTTGGGGTCAACTGCTTCGTTGCCTACACTAGTCTAGCAGGAGTTTACCGCAGGCCATCCAAGTTTGTGATAAGTTCTGTTCTGAGCTCAAGGTATGCTTATAATTAAGTGCAATAGCTCCATTACATTGCGTGCGAATACTGCTTTTCGCCGCTTTGTAGTACCGCCAAAGATTTTGGAAACTACGCCAGGGGGCGTTTAGAAGCGCAGCGTTTTTCATACGTCAATGAGTACCGCACACTCGCACTGTAGCGGCCAGACATAACTTTTCCTCCATTGCCCCGCGCATGTATGAATTTCTACCACCCGACATCAAACAAGAAATAGATACGTTTAAAGCTAGCATTTTAAGTAAAACCTATGACAACTTTGATACCTTAAACAAAAACATTAAAAATTTTCTCCTTAATATTGGCTACGAAAATTTCAATGACATATATAAAAAACTGATACAAACTAATACCTGATCGATCATATTTTATTTTACTAACTCAATTCCCACTTCTTATTGCATGCTCTTGAACTTATCATATCATACTTTAATCATATATGTATATTTTTTACCTAAATAACAACTATTTAGTATTTACTCGTGTCTACATCCCGATCCAGTGCACCAAAAGTAAGCAATCTAATATTGTAAAATACGTGGCAACCTAACCTAACACAGGCCTAGGTCTATTTGGGTTGCTACTGTAATACACTCTATAGAGAAATGTTTTAAGCATATCCGGATCTCATTAGGAAAGTTTAATTTTAAGTATGTAATTTGAAATTTAATAAATAAAATAAATAAATAAAAATCCTTTCGAATAGGGTAAGAGCGTCCGGCTCTCGATCCGAAGGTTCTGGATTCTGGTTAACATACTTCCCTTGCTTTCTCTACTCATAACTAGTCAAACCTTTCATACACGCCTGTCGGGTTAGGGTACTTTTGACTGGACCTTTGTTTTGAAGGTCTGGTTTGAATTCCGTCTTAAAACGTTTGCCAAGGCATTCCCTCACTCATAACATCCCATGAAACGTCCACTACAGGACAGGGAGCTCCCTGCAAAATTCTAGCTTTTGCTGGAAAAATGTGGAGTGGAAGTACCATAGTCACCTCGCTTGTTAGCGTTACGGCTGGCACAATGGACCGCGGTTGTAGGTGACCGCAGTAAGTAAGATGTAAGATACAAAGGAGGATGCTGCTGCCCATCCTCCAGTTAACCCTTAGTCGCCTCTTACGACACCCACGGGTATGTATGGGTTGGTACTATTCTTTGCCGGCACCACACAGGGCATTCCCTTATAACGTTTTTATGTATCTCGCCTGATAGATCTATTTAGCCTTTTTCTTTCACCTTATCTATATAATCAAACCAGCTCAACATTTATTTTCCAATTTTAGTCACTACGTCTCGTTTTATGCTACCTACTTCTCCACATTTCCCCACAATAAAAAGTAAATAGCACTTCATCAAAGCCAATAATGAAATATTGAATAATTGACGCCTTAATCTTCATTTATTTAGAAGTTAATTATGAACAAATTAATTAAGATCCTTTCTGACGAAACGTACAACTCAATTAATTATCTTACATAACTAGGTGATATACAATTAATTATTTTATTGATGTAGGTATATTATAAGCCTCGCGCTTATGAGATTTTCAAAATTCAAAAGAGTTTAGTAAATAACAGGTAAATCATATATAATATTTGAAAATTAATTAATGAAAATGAATATATTAAACTAATATCTTTCTTCACTTACGAAAAACATCCTGTAGTTTAGATTTTTTTTGGCTATGCCATTTTAGCACTCAATAAGATGATTCCCTGTAACCCAACACATACTGCGGGTAGTTTTTGATGCAACCCTTGTTTAAATAAAGGGTGCAAGGGACGGTGTACCGAAAACGGAAAGGGCGTGCTCAGTCAACGAAACCGAACAACTTTCCCAAAGAAACATATGTTGGGAGATGAAAAAAAAAAATTTTTCCTCTCTATACAAACTGTTCGACCAGAGTGGGCAATTTGAATGGAGAGGTCAAAAATTTTATTCATTTCAAAAGTTGTTCTGTTTCGTTGACGCCCTTTCAGTTTTCGGTACACAGTCCCTTACATCCTGTATATTTACTCGGACGATAAACTTTTTCCAAAACACTTGTCGAAAAACGTAATATTAGTTTTGCTTTGCGCCGTCAATACAGGGTGTTTTTTTGTTTCGATATGTGTTGCTTGGTAAAAGTTGTTCAGTTGTTATTCTTAGTAACATACTAAGGTTTTCATCATTGCCCTAGCTTTATTTTGATTTTACTAATTGGTTTTACAGAGAGCTATACCTTACCTAGGGTATTTGACGAGGGCAGTGGCTTTTACACAGAGGGATGTAATTTTAGCCTTTTTAAACAATAAAGAAATATGAATTTGAATCTGACCTCCACAACCAAAGTGCAAACCAGACCCAATCCTAACATACAATGTATTTAATTATATGTATGTAGGTATGTATTTTTTACGTATTAGATTCAAAATGTTTATATATATAACTGTATATTAGTGCACTACACTACAGTCTTTCGTTGTTGCTGATTTTTTCAAAGGGTTGTCTGGAAGAAATCACTTTTAGTGATAAAACCGCATTTGGCTCACTTATTGTTAACTTGTAATTTTTAATTGTGTGCAATAAACAACAAAGAGCTATTCATTCATTTATACAAAAGTTTTGGGGTGATAAAAAATCCCATACGTATATTTTTCTCATCCACCCAACTAAAGAGTCAAACAGGATCATAAACAGCGAGATTAAACACTTCGCTTTAATGAGATGGCACTTTATTGGACATACATCGTTTACGAGCCTTTTTGTACCCACTCTCCCCCCTTATTTAGTTCACATTTTAATTAACCACATACTTATACTTACTATAAACTAAGGGATTATTTTTTTAAATCAGAATTTTAAATCATCATCATCATATTATCCTATACTAATAAACGAGCAATATTTGTATATATATATATTTGTAATCGGTTTCTCGAAAACGGCTCTAACGATTTCGATAAAATTTACCATACGGGGCTTTTCGGGAGCGAAAAATCGATCTAGCTAGGTCTCATGTCATGGGAAATTCGTTTTCCCCGACCTTTTTAATATTTCTTAGCGTGTTTTAGTGCGTTCAAGAAACTAACAGCGCCATCTGTTGTTGAGTAGCATATCTTGCTCATCCGATGATATTTTAATCATACAGAGCATAGCTCGGTCGCCCAGGTACTATCCCATGAAACGTCCTCTGCAGGACAGAGAACTCCCTCCAGAATACAAGCAAAAACTTGTGGAACATTTTGGAGGGGAAGTACACTTGCACGGAAACTCGCTTGCAAGTGTTGCGCATGGCCCAATGACCGCGGTTGTTAGTGGTTGTCGATACTTAGGTGGACGCTGTTTCCCATCCTCCGGTTCTAGACACCTTAGTGTCAGCGTCCATTAACCACCTCAACACCCGACCAGCACCGCCTCACCACCAACAGTCATGTGAAAAATAGTTAATTTTAAATTTAGAAGTAAAACCCAAGGAGGTTTTACTACGCTTCGCTTTGTGTTATAACCTCCTTAGTAAAACCTATCAACTGTCAAGTACTTCTATTACTCTTCTACACATTGTAAACTACTCTGTGTTTCGCCAGATTGTGTAGAAAACAGCACGGAAAATCATTATATTAGCAATAATTTGAAAATAATTTTGAAAACGCAGACAAAGCAGTCTAGTCTACAGGGTGTAACAAAAAGGGATACCAACCCTGAAGGATGTGAATCTGCCCATGAAATTGAACAACTTTCCCCAAGAAACATAGGTCGAAAAACTAAAAAGATTTTTTGACCTCCCATTGAAACTGAATCAGCTTGCAGAGCATTTTTTATGGGAGGTCAATTATTTTTATCGTATTTCGACCTATGTTCCTTGGGGAAAGTTGTTCAGTTTCATGGGCAGAGTCACACCCTTCAGGGTTGTTATTCCCTTTCTGTCTCACCTTGTAAAATATCCTTTTTAGGGTTCCGTACCTCAAAATAAAAAAACGGAACCCTTATAGGATCACTTTGTTGTCCATTTGTCTGTCTGTCTGTCTGTCAAGACCCTTTTTCTCACGAACGAGAAGAGGTATCAGGTTGAAATTGATAACGAATATTAAGGTCTATGAACCACACAAGATCCGAAAATTTTAATTTTTTACAACGACGCAATCAAAAGATATGGCTTTTTATGTCTTCATCTCCATACATTTCTGCAAAAATGCAAAACCTACAGGGTACTTCCCGTTGACCTAAAATTATGAAATTTGGCAAGAAGCTAGGTCTCACAGTACAAATAAAGGAAAAAGTCTAAAATCATTAAATATTTAAATTTTTCTCACAACTAATAGTAAGGTGAGCTCCCGTTTCAAGAACTTTTCTATATAAGAGGGGTCAAGTCGGATGTCGCGGAGTTTTTAAAATAAAAGAGCAAAAGCTTTTATTATATCATATGGAAGATAGGTACGGAACCCTTAGGGAGCGAGTCCGACTCGCACTTGGCCGGTTTTTTATTTAAAAAAAAGCTATTTCCTAAGAACAGCGCCATCTCTGTACTGCTTTACACTCCACCTTTGCAAAACGCCATCTGACCTGTCACAGCGTAACTTTTTCCTTACTTTGGTTTTGTGCGCTACACAAACTTCTACGAGACGTCGTAGAAGTTTGTGTAGCGTTCGCTACGAAAGCCGTAGCAGCTGTAGCCGGAATATCTCACGAGATGGTATTGCGTAGAACTCTTAGAATATAAAGTAAATACTGTGTACAAAACTTGAGGTTTTTTAAGTTCTGTGTACAGTTTTGCTTGCGAAGATTAAATAAACACTATGTGTAGATGTAAAACGTGATAAAAAACGTGTAAAAAGACTACTATAACCCTGAAGGGTGAGAAAATCGAAAATGCTTTAGCTGTTAGCTTATGCCGTATGGGAGGTAATTTTTAGGGTTCAAAAAACGGAACCCTTTTAGGATCACTTTGTTGTCCGTCTGTCTGTCTGTCTGTCAAGACCCTTTTTCTCACGAACGAGAAGAGGTATCAGGTTGAAATTGATACCGAATATTAAGGTCCACAAACCACACAAGATCTGAAAATTTAAATTTTTTACAACGACGCAAACAAAAGATATGGCTTTTTATATCCTCATCTCCATACATTTATGCAAAAAAGCAGAACCTACAGGGGGGAAGTACCCTAAAATTATGAAATTTGGCAAGAAGCTAGGTCTCACAGTACTAACAATGGGAAATGTTTAAAATCATTAAATATTTAAATTTTTCTCACAACTAATAGTAACCAATTAAGGTGAGCTCCCGTTTCAAGAACTTTTCTATAAAAGAGGGGTCAAGTTGGATGGTCACGGAGTTTTTAAAATTAAAGAGCAAAAGCTTTTAGTATAACATATCGTGGATAGGTACGGAACCTTTAGGGCGCGAGTCCGACTCGCACTTGGCCGGTTTTTTTCTAAAAGCAACCTTAGTTACTTAGGAAATCTAGTTCAGTTACGTGGACTGGTTCTTATCCTTCAAGTTATTTATTCCCTTTTCTAAATACAATGGAATTAAATAAAAAAGCTGGATAAGTGCGAATCGGACTCGCGCACCAAGGGTTCCGTACCACTAAGTGAAAATGCCGTCCTAGTCAGGGACCGGACGTGCAGAAGTGTATTAAATGCGCGCCTGTCCAACATGCACTTGACCAGTTTTTACTATTTGCTTATGGACTATGAACACACTAATTTTCACGCTTGTTAGTGTTCCCGTTTTTACAACAGAGCTAAAACAAAATGACACGAGAAACAGGTTTATTGTATGGGGACTCCCTTATTTCTTAACTTTTCATAGTTTTTAGTATTTGTTAGGTAATCCAGCATAATAACACCATATTCTGTGAAAATGTCAACTATCTGGGGTATAACGGACAGCTTTCCGACAGCTAATGGGCATGATCAGTCAACGAAACTGAACAACTTTCACTAAATAAAAAAGATTATCGGCCTCTCCATGCAAAATTTCGAATCAAATTTTCAATTTTATATAGCGACGCGCATTTTTTTTTTAATTTTGTCAAATTTTCCTTCGTTGACTGATCATGCCCCTTCAGTTTTTGGAAAGCTATACCTTACACCCTGTATAGCTACTACAGTTCAAAATATACAGCCCTCGGTCAGACAGTCAGTTTTTAGGGTTCCGTAGCCAAATGGCAAAAAACGGAACCCTTAATAGATTCGTCATGTCTGTCTGTCCGTCCGTCCATATGTTACAGCCATTTTTTTCCGAAACTATAAGAACTATACTGTTGAAACTTGGTAGGTAGATGTATTCTCGCACTTGGCCGGTTTTTTTACGACTATTAGCGAGTTCGACCTATTTATTTAGCAACATTGTGGACCGGGCACGCTTCACACGCAATGACGCATTAGCTTAGGCTAGTTAGAATTAGCCACAGGAAAGCCGGGATACGTGTATACAACCAAGGAAGTCGAACACTACTAATAACAGCGTTAATAATCGATAGCGTTTTTCACTAACTAATATACGCCATCTGCCGGTGGGTATGTGATGTTATCGTTATGTGAAAAACTATATGAAAAGTTGTAATATTTTATGATTTAGACTTTTTCCTTTGCAAGTGCTATGAAACCTGGATTTTTTCCCAAATTTCGTGATCTTAGGTAAATGGAAGGTTCCCCGTAAGTTGCAGTTTGGTTCATAAATGTGCGCGGACTATCGTTGACGAACTATGCAATGTACGGATAAACGCCTTAGTTTTCATTACATTGTTTTAAAAAGATGTTGTCATTGTTTTAATATATGTATTACTTTAATATAATAAAAATAATGGAGATACTCGTAGATAGGGCCGTACACACAAATGTCCGTATTTTTAGATTGTGTTCTGGTAGAAGCTTGAAATTTTCACACCTTCGAGGGTTTACGGACTTAAATATTTGATATCAATTTCACCTTGTTACCTTCACCCGTTCGTGAGATAAAAGGTCTTGACAAACAAAAGTAAAACAAAGGGATCCTACGAGTATAAGGGTTCAGTTTTTTTCCTTTTCACACAGAACCCTAAAAATGTAAAATATAGTTTTATTAGATATAACTGAAAGATATAACTAGCTAGACCTATAGTTCATCTTGATAAAAGGAGCCTACATAGTCTGAGAACCTTAATCTTACACAATAAATTCAATCGGGGATATTCTTGTCAGCTGCCGATACGATTTATTGTCTCCTTTAGTCCGAAAAGGCGCCTAATTTATTGTCATACTGTACTAAATTAGGTATTCTTGTAGAGATTTCAATACCGCAAAATACTGCTAAAAGTAGAAACATTGATTTATGTCAGAGTCAGGTGGTTTTGAATTTGTGACTTATTCATTAAAACCCCTTTTGGCGCCTCCTGACACAGGCATAAAAAGCTTATAAGGAGGCTTCGGCAACTAGATGGTAAGCACACTTCTGGTTAATGAAATAAATATTTTGTATTGTATTTTGTATTTGTATAACCCCGAAATCCTTCACAGACTTTCGAAAAATCCTGTACTGTGTGTGCCGGACAAAAAATCTGTTTCAAATATCCAAACTGTTTTAGACACAAATAAGGCTGCAAAAGCCTATCATAAATTCATTTCTTTCAATTCATAACTGAAAATGTAATATTTTAAGTTGTATCCTTACAAACCACTGCAAGTTTTCGGCAGAAATAGGCAATGGGGCTACTTCCCAAAACCGACTACTGTCTACCTAAAACGCACTTCAGTACGCTTTTGTCATTGGTTGCATGAATCTTGCTTGCATCATGAAAAACGCGTGAGGATACGCAAAAGCGACTTTACCACTCCGTTGACACCGTTTCGTGTGTTTGAACCGTGAAATGACGAAAACGTGCGTATGACATTCAGAAACAAATTCGGCATACAGTACTTGTTGAAGTAACGATATAGGAATTACCAGAACCAAGCCTCCCAGCAATGTATGCCGCATTAGTGATTGCGACTTTACGTGGACAGTGATAAGCTTTATTTATTTATTTTTTTATTTATCACAGGCATACGTTATTTGATAAGAATAATTTTATTGAAAAATAAAACTTTTATACGAAATGCGGTAGTACTTTTGTTCATATCAAAGTTTTTCTAGTGTGATAGCTACAATTGATCTGGCAAACAGCCAGCATTGCAGCTTTAAAACTCGTTCTGACTGACTTCGACTTTCATGAAATTGCAAAACAAGGTGCCAAATAGTGTTATAGTGCCGATAAATGGTCAACCTGGCTGCATGTCTGGTTTAAGGAGTGATCACACCTAGCTGAATTCAAAGACTAATTCGGCATACATTGCTGGGAGTCTTGGTAATCTTAATTGCAATATGCTTGCTTCAACGATCAATGTATGCCGAATTAGTCTTTGAATTCAGCTAGGTGTGATCACTCCTTTAGTCGTTCCGTAAGTAGCAGGTGAAGGACTGTGATCTCTGCCTACCTCGACGGGTATAAGGCTTCCCGCACACGACCGAGAATCGGTGACCGATTTTTGTCGGCATCCCGCTCTGACGTGTTATCACCTGAATCTTCCGCCCTTGTCCCGGCCGATAATCGCCCACCGATTCTCGGTCGTGTGCGGGAGCCCTAAGAGGCGTGATGTTATGTATTGATCATAACACAGGTTGGCTTTCATTGCTCATCATAAGATGTAAAGAAATGGTATCTATCTATCTTATCAAGTAGGGCTGAGTTCCTAGCTAGTGTACCTCAGAGCACTTTGACCCATTGGGTTCTTTTGTGCTCCTGTGGTCTGCTGCTGTCTTCAAATATGCTCGTTATGAGCTTCGATGTATATTAAAGTGGAAGAAGCATTTCAAAGAAAGGGTTTTCAACCCTGAAGGATGCGCATTGGACCATGAAAATGAACAACTTCCATTACGGAGTATATGTCGGAATATTATAAATAAATATCTGCCTTACAATAATGCGCTGTTTTTAGGGTTCCGATACTAAAATGGTACAAATAAGGAACCCTTATGGCGCGACTTTGTCTGCCTGTCTGTCTGTCACACCTGAATATCTCAGCAACCACTCATGCTATCGACTTGAAATTTGGAATGGTTTTAGAATATGGTTGCCCAACTAAATTGCACATAAAAAAATAAAAAAAATATTATGATTATTAAAATAAAGGGGGCCCAAACGGGGGGGGGGGGGGCTAAATTTCAAATTGTTTGGTCAAGCGCTTGTCGGACTCAAAAATTTTTGCACATTAACTTACTCAAATTTCAACTAATACAATTATGATTATGTGGTGGTACGGAACCCTCGGTGCGCGAGTCCGACTCGCACTTGGACGGTTTTTTTTTATATAACCTATGTTCCATGGGATATATTATTCAGTTTCATGGATGTATTCACACCATTCAGGGTTTTATAGCCTTTTGGTTGGAAGTTGTATTCTATTTCAGCTTTAAAATTAAACCACGGACACGGACAAAGCTAAAATTCTGATACAAGTTCTCAAACTAGCTTATTACGTACACGTTACCTTCAGCATCTACCTAGTTTCAAGAAGAAAAAAAATACTTCATTTAAAAAAAATCTTCGAAATCTAATAAATCTGACTAATCCTAATAAAATTTTATTGGCATATTTGCAAAAGAAGAAATCAAATGTTGGAAAAGTTTTCGAATGAAAATGCGAAAGAATTTCGTTACTGGATTCAATTTATGCCAACGGCCCAACGCAATGGCGACGCAGGGTTCTTTTGTCAAAATTTGAAGACAAACATCGAGATCATTTTGTTTTCATTGCTGTTTTCATTCTTTACATGTTTACTGGTAATAAACGGGCACTTAAAATTATCTCTCTTAAAACTCTTTTAATGCTTCAAACACAAAAATCCTATAAAACCTTGTGTAAAAATGTTTCTTTAAAATTTTAAAACCTATTTATCAGGGGCTTTATGTTAAAAAAAATCTATTCTGCGATGTATCCACGATCAAAATTTTCTAAATATTTTTATTTTTAAGCACTAGTTTACGACAAATATTGAATATTGATTTCACTTTCCTCAATACTTAAGTACATCTTTTGCTTCTCAAAATAAAAAGAGCATGTAAATAACTTTATAGTTATCTTACCAGTTCCGGTTTTTTCCAGTTACCAGTTCTTATGATCTATATGTCTCTCTCGCATTCAGATTCAGATAATTTTATTCAATGTAGATTCTTTACAGAATACTTATTTAATGTCATGCAGAATACAATGCAAATAGAGCGAGTCTACGCCTATAATTAAATTTCTTTCTGACTGTCAGTTTGTTTAGAAATACATATTTACTCTATAGTAGTAAAGAAACTTATCATCTGTAATACAGAAATGGAAGATTTGAAATGCAGATACTAGTGTTCCACAGTCGTCGTGTACCATCGGCAGTACCAACCTGAACGTTTCTCTTGAAAAAGAGAAATCAATGTCTTTCCCAAAGTAACGGAGTCTGTGCTTGCTACAGAAATGGACGCTGAAAAAATGTAAATACTTGTATTCCTCTGTCGTCGTGAAGTACCTTCCACAGTCCCAGACTGTACGTTTCTGTCGTAATATAGAATTCAATTTCTTTCTGACAGTCAGTTTGTTTACGATACTTAAGGTTTCTTACGGCGAGTAAGATATGTAAATATCAAATATCTTTGCCGTCATGTTTACCTGTGGTTGTTTGATGAGGAGATGGGAATCTTAATGTATTTTCGGTATGGTGGAAACGTGGGCTTTTATAAATTATCTCGTCTGATTTTTATTGACATCGGTTTTATTGAGATTAGTGACACCATAACCAAAGAAAATTATTTTACTAAAAGAAAAATAATTCGCCTATTTAATAACATAGTTTTATAGCTTTCCACATTGCGCATTCTCAAAATTTCAATTTCGTTGGTACTGTACTGATCTGAGAATCCTTCTTTTAGAATCCTTAAGTCAGATACTTTTAAGATTTGGGCAATTATTTCGTCTAGCAACATAATTATAATAAAATTATGTTAATTTTAACCCATTTGTTGTGTTTATTCAATAATGTAATATTAATTTGTAATTCCAGGTCCTATTTGATGGAGAGGATGACTAATGAATGAAAAACATCTTGTGGTATATTTATTGTTTATTCTAATAAATATTATTTTTACAAAGTCTAATAATTTGGTTTTATTTAATAGGTTAACATCTTGATGAAGTTTTATTATTGATCTTGATTTCGACTATGGTCCCATTCTATCCATTTGTTTTATGAATTATTTATAATATAGTTTCAAGTTTTGATTTACGTAATAACCATTGAATTTTCTGAAAAGAGACCTTTGTTAGAAGAATGAAATAATAAAAAAATGTGGGGACAATCCCCAAGTTTGGAGCCCCACCATCGCTCCAAACAGCTAGTCCAAGGCTCCTCTACCTTGAGTCCTAGGTCCGAGGCATAACACCACCCAGCGCACGGTGATATGACGCTAACTACCCTAACAATCCAACTGGATCGTCAGGATTCTGATCATCCTCGCGAAGCAGGATATCCCATTGAACTACTTAAACTACAGTAAAGCCTGGGATTAATGTATGTGGAGAGTGGAACTAACTAACCACAGTACAACCCAGACGGTGATATGTCTCCCCCCCGGTATGTTCATGCCCCGCGTTAAACCCAATTTCCGTGTGTTCTAAATCGAAGAAACATTACATACTCGTCCAGGATTTACAGGGTATTGGACTATTGCTATAGCCACCCATACCAGAGCTGGTCGTCGAGCCCGCCAGGCACACGAATCATACGGTCTTCCTTTGGGAAACAAGGCACTCCTACAAATTGAGTTCTTCCTGTACTCCCTCCGGGCAGACAGTGATCGGCATCATCAAATCCCTAAGCACGTTTTGATATAAGTTAAACTGAAAATAATTAGCCAGCCCCACACGTCCAGGTGTGGAGTCTGTACTAGATACGGGTATAGTATTAATGCTTGCATGGCCAGCCTAGATCAATAATGAAGAAAAACAAAAGAAGAATGGAAGAAAGAAGAATGTAGACATACAAGTGTCATTTCCTATTAAAAAAATAAAATTGGTACTTAAAACTGCCACTACGTGGCGCTAATGTCTTTGCTCGATATTGCTCTGTCAATGAGTACGTGTAATTATTTCTTTATAATAAAACAAGTTATTTACCGGCTAAATAGTGTTTATTTCTTTAGGTTATGGGCCGTCCCATACCTGTTTAGCAAAATAACAGTGAATTATTACCGAAAGATCGAAATTACGACATCGAAAAGACCGCGTGGAGAATGGCTTCAAATAACCTCCAAATTGAGAAGTTAACCGGTCGGGAAAACTATAACACTTGGAAATTTTCCGTGAAATCTTATTTGGAGCATGAAGAACTCTGGGATTGCATAAAACCAGATCCGAAAACAGCAGTCGACCCGAAAAAAGACATAAAAGCTAAGTCGAAAATCATTTTGTTGGTGGACCCAATTAACTATGTTCACATAGAAGCTGCCAAAACGGCTCAAGAAGTGTGGCAAAACCTGCAAAATGTGTTTGAAGACTCCGGGCTGTCACGGCGAGTTGGTTTATTGAGGGAACTTATAAACACCAACCTGGAAAATAGTTTGTCCGTCGAAGACTATGTCAACAAAATCATGACTGCAGCGCATAAACTGAGGAACATTAAATTCAAAATAGATGATGAGTGGTTAGGAACCCTCATGCTAGCAGGTTTACCGGATAGTTATAAACCAATGATCATGGGAATAGAAAGTTCCGGAATAACAATTTCATCAGATTTTGTGAAGACAAAATTTTTGCAAGAAGTGCAAGTTTCCGAGTCTACAGCTTTTTATTCAAAGCATAAGAACAATACCAAGCCTAAGGGAAAAGGACCCCGTTGCTACAACTGTAACAAATATGGTCATTTCAAAAATCAGTGCACTCAGAAGAAAACAAGTTCTAACAGCAATGTTTTTTCAGCAATTTTTTCAGCCTACAGCACTGTGAATCAAGATGAATGGTATATAGATTCTGGTGCAACAATGCATATGACAAGACGCTCAGACTGGATGTATGATGTACAACCATCTCCGATCCAAAAGATAATGGTGGCGAATAAAGAAACAGTCTCAGTACAGCAGATGGGTAAAGTGTTTACTTTCAAACTTTATTAAGCAATGATGAATACAAAATTCAGGTGAGAAATGTGTTATTTATACCTGAGCTAGGAGCCAATCTGTTGTCAGTGAGTCAGCTTACCAAAAGTGGCTGTAAAGTTGAGTTCACAGATACAGGCTGCAATATATACAATTCTAAAAATGACCTTGTAGCAACGGCAAGACTAACAAACAACATGTACAGACTAAACACTGTTACTGGCAACGCATTTGCTACTATTTCATGTGAAAGCAAGGCTGATATTGATACCTGGCACAGGCGGATGGGACACTTGAACATGTCAGATGTTAAGAAATTAGAAACTTGTGCAGAGGGAATAAATATAATTAAAAGTAATGAGAAATCAATATGTATTCCATGTTGCGAAGGAAAATAGACCAGACTTCCGTTTCCACACTCAGGTTCTACAGCCACAACATTGTTGGAAATTGTTCATTCAGATCTTTGTGGCCCAATGGAGACTCCCTTTATGGGTGGTGCGAAGTACTTCATAACTTTCGTGGATGATTACTCGAGAAAAGTCTATGTATACTTCTTAAGGAACAAGTTGGATATAAAGTCTGTGTTTGAGAGATTCAAAAAGGAAGTAGAAAACGAAACGGGAAACAAAATAAAGATATTAAGAACTGATAACGGGAAGGAATATTGTAATAATATTTTCTTAAAATTTCTAGCAGATTTTGGCATCAAGCATCAAACAAGCAGTCCGTATACACCCGAACAAAACGGATTGGCCGAGCGTATGAACCGAACATTAGTGGAACGTGCCAGAACAATGCTTTTTGATGCAAATCTGAAGAAAGGATATTGGGCAGAAGCAGTGGCAACTGCAGCTTATGTGGTAAATCGGTCACCGTCACGTGTCTTAGATGAGGTAACCCCTTTTGAAAAATGGACGGGTAAGAAACCTAATATTTCACATTTAAAGATTTTTGGTTCAATGGCCATGGTACACATACCGAAGCAGACTCGGTTAAAATGGGACAGAAAATCTTGGATATTGTGATAACACAAAAGGTTACAGGCTATACAACCTTAAAACTAAAAAGACCGTGATAAGTAGAGATGTGATATTCATTGAAAACCCAAAAAATGAAATGTCGGAATCTGTACCATTGCCACAACTCACAACAATTCCGCTCAGTTCTGATAAAATACAGATAAGTAAACCTGATGAGGAGACAGAGAAATTAGAACATCCAGAAATTGAGGCTCAAAAGGATATTCCGTCTCCTGAGAACACAGTAAATGCTAAAATTGAAGAAAGTTTTGATAATTCGGGAAGTACTTTAGAGAGTAGTGTGATTGATGACAACGATGAGACTTATCGTCCAAATTCCAGTGATGAATATGATAGTTGTGAAAGTTTACAAAGTAGAATAACATTGAGACCCCATCAAAAAAAAAAACAAATAGTGATGCTGTTAATTTATTAAGCATCGCACAGTTTACAGATCCCTTGACCGTTGAAGAAGCCTTGACCAGTCCAGAGGCTCAGCAATGGAAAGATGCAATGGATGAGGAATATAAGTCACTAATGGACAATAACACATGGGAGTTATCTTCTTTACCATCTGACAAACGTGCAATACCTTCCAAATGGGTTTTTAAGAAAAAAACAGATGAAAATGGTGACGTGGTAAAATATAAAGCACGGTTGGTGATAAAAGGATGTTCGCAAAAAAAGGGAATAGACTACAAAGAAGTTTTTTCACCTGTTGTGAGATTTTCCTCTTTACGATATTTATTTGCACTCGCAGCAAAATATGATTTAGACATGTTTCAGATGGATGCGATATCAGCTTTTCTTCAAGGCGATATAGAAGAGGAAATATATATGATCCAACCACCACATTATGAGAATGGAGAAAATGTGTGTCGTTTGAAAAAATCATTGTACGGTTTAAAACAGGCAAGCCGGCAATGGAATAAAAAAATTGATTCTACGCTAAAAGAAATGGGCCTTCTGCAGTCAAGCTTAGATCCTTGTATTTACTATAAAATAATGGAAGAAAAAAAACATTTTGTTTGTGGCAATCTATGTGGACGACTTGATCATATTTACGAACAGTCAAAGTTCTGCAAAATATATAAAAAAGGAACTGAACAAGACATTCAAAATGAAGGATCTAGGAGAGATAAGTTACTGCATTGGAGTACATGTAGAAAGAGACAGAAAGAAAGGAATTATTTATTTAGATCAAAAAAGGTACATACAAGAAGTATTACAGAAGTATGGAATGTATGACTGCAAGGCTGTAAAAACACCATTGGATATGAATACAAAATTACAAGGAAGTACAGAAGAAAATAACATTTTGCATGACATTCCTTATCAAGAGATAATTGGCTGCCTGTTGTACATCTCTCAGGTTACAAGACCAGACATAAGTTTTGTTGTAAACTTTTTAAGCAAGTACAATAATAAACCAGAATTGCAGCATTGGACTGCACTCAAACGAGTCATGAGATATTTAAAAGGCACTGAGAACTATAGGCTTACTTTTAAGCAATGTGTAGATGAAGAAATGACACATGGCTATTGCGATGCTGACTGGGCCAGCGCAGAAGACGACAGACGATCGTGTACTGGTTACATATTCCTGTTCCAGGGAGGAGCAATTAGTTGGAACTCAAGACGCCAACCCACAGTGGCCCTGTCTACTACTGAGGCAGAGTACATGTCTCTATCATCATGTGTACAAGAAGCTCTGTGGCTAAAGCAATTTCAGGAAGATATTTGGCCCCATCTAAGAGAAAAAGCAATGCTAATTTATAGCGATAACCAAAGTTCTATAAAACTTTCAGGTACTGATGGTTATCATTCCAGGACCAAACACATTGATGTGAGACACCATTTTGTACGTGACAAAATAAATGGAGGAGTCATTGCTGTGCGCTACATTCAAACTGATCTTATGGTGGCAGACGTCCTAACCAAAGCCACCTCACAACCAAAACTAGAGTTTTGTTCAACCAAAATGGGGTTATGTCTAAGGGAGGATGTTGGAAGAATGTAGACATACAAGTGTCATTTCCTATTAAAAAAATAAAATTGGTACCTAAAACTGCCACTACGTGGCGCTAATGTCTTTGCTCGATATTGCTCTGTCAATGAGTACGTGTAATTATTTCTTTATAATAAAACAAGTTATTTACCGGCTAAATAGTGTTTATTTCTTTAGTTTATAATGATATAAAGAGTTTGAAGGGCAATTTCCCTCCCCCTCCAGTCACTGAGTGACTTTATTGCACCAACAAGGTCTCCGTATATCCTTCTTAGCTCGCACTTGTGATGTGTAGCTAAATCTCTTTTCCGTTACCAACCCACGCGACTCAAGGATTATGTAGAGTAACCCCAGTCTAAACACTCATTTAAAAATGAATTGAATCTAAACTTTAATGGGATTACCCAGCATATTTCGAAGAAGAACATATAAGAAGTAAGTATGACAAAAAGATTACTGAAGGTCTTTTTTGCCGTGGGTAGTTTGGGTGTCAACACTAGTTTTGAGTTGCTCTGTTAAATTTTAATGTTTAAAAATACTTGAAGTGATATTATTTCAACTAATGGTATAAAATAGTGTTCACAAACCTCCCTTACATCCGCTCAAGATACTTTCTCCTCTTCAAGTGCACTACACCTCTCACAAAATCACCATCTGTTCATCACACAATGGATCTCTACAGCAAACTTCAGGAAGTGGAATCAACTGTTGCAGAAAGAATGGCACAGTTCCAGGAACAACTGAAGAGCCAATCGCCACATACAGATGTCTCCAAGCTATCTCAAGATTTCCTTGATTTTAGGCAACTCATTTGGAAGACCCTCGGAATGCTCAGATCACAGCTTGAGCTTGTACAATTTGGCCTCGACAGGCAAGAGATGGCATCACGCCGCAAGGTGCTACTTTTTCATGGGATTCCTGAGTCTGATACTAAGGATCTGGAGGATACTATTGTTCAGGTACTAACCGACAAAATGAAGTTGGTCGGTTACTCTTCTAGTGATATCACAGCTTGCCATCGTCTCGGTATCAACACCAACAAACCTAGACCAATTCTCGTTAGGTTCCATAACCTGAAGAAGTGCAGTGAGGTGTGGCACATCAAGACTAAGCTGAAGGCGACTGGTATCATAATAACTGAGTTTCTCACTAAGCCTCGTCACAATGTGTTCCTCGAGGCACGGTCCTATTATGGAGTCAAGCAATGCTGGACAACTGATGGCAAAATTGTTATTCTCCTTCCGGACAGCAAGCGCAGGAAGATTGAGCAGATGGGCGAGCTAGAGGCGCTGAAGAAACAGTTCCCATCAACACAGCGACGTCACGAGGCCTCAACTACTCCTCTTGGATCAACTGCCGAGTTTTCTTCAACTTCTACTCAGGATACGAAGCCCAATCAAACCGGAACCAAACAAACTGTGCTTCCCAAAAGGAACAACCGAAAATAGCTTTCCACTAAATAGCCAGTGACTACAACAGTCATCTCATTTTATCCGCATTATAACTGCACAAACTTTTAGTATTTAATTTTGAGGTCAGTTTTAATAATCTTTTTATTACTTTCTCAAAATCTGAATGGTCAAAATAAACAAATCTCTGACTCACTTCATTCATTCTGATGGATGGATGACAGTTGTCTTCGAGTGTCTTGTCATTCACTTGGTATTACGTTCCGTTTTATGATTTTCAATCGATTCACTTTTGTGTTTTTTTTTTTTAAGACTTGGATACTAGATTGTTTATATGAATTAGAGTGTGTAAGGTAGGGTCTTGTGAACTGTAACATCTTTTTTGTTTTTATTTATTTAGCTTTATTAGTGTTGCTTATTTTATTTATTTATTTTTAGTTATATTTTATGTATTTTTATGTGTGATATTGACGATGAATTCTTTTCGTGCTCTTCATCTTGCTCTTCAGATGAAAACTATGCTAGTGCTTTTAGTAGTGATAGTGATGAACCATCTCTTTTACGTGACCTGATTCACAAAAGATTTTTGCCATTTCCCAAATATCTGAATGTCGTTCACATAAACGCTCAGAGTGTGCCGGCCCATTACCCTGATCTCCTTTCCTCTTTTGACTCCAGTACTGTACACGCTGTCCTTATTTCCGAGTCCTTTCTCAAGCCTGCTCTCCCTTCTACCCAGTATTCCTTACCCGGTTATCGCCTTCTGCGCAATGACAGAACAGGAAAGGGTGGTGGTGGTGTCGCTATATATCTCAGATCTGATATCCCCTCCCAAGTTGTAGACTTTTCTCCCAGTCAGTATTCGCAATCTGCAGAGCATTTGTTCCTGGAAATCACCTTTCACCACACTAAACTTCTTCTTGGTGTCCTATATAGTCCTTCTTCTCGCATTGATTACTTCTCATCCCTTGAAACTAAACTTGAATCCTTAATCCCTCTCTATGACCACACTATAATTCTCGGTGATTTTAACACTTGTCTCCTTAAGTCCGATAACCGTGCTGACAGACTTCGAACTCTTGTCTCTTCTCTTAGTTTACATATTCTCCCTCTCTCACCTACACATCGTGCTCCTCAATATCCTGACCACTCACTTCTTGATCTGATTATTGTGTCAGAATCGAACATGGTTGCGACACACGGGCAACTTTCAGCTCCTTTCTCTTACCACGATTTGATCTATTTATCCTACAAAATTCGTCCTCCTAAACCTAAACCTAAATTTATTTCCCTCCGCAGCTTCAGGGGCATTGACTTGGAGCGCTTGCGTGCTGATGCGAGCAGTGTTGACTGGTCTGCTGTTTTTGGCTCGGACACGGTTGACGGCATGGTGTCTTCTTTTAATAATGCACTCAACCTTCTTTACGATCGCCATGCTCCTGTCAGGCGTGTCCGGGTCAAGCAGCAACCCGCACCATGGCTGTCTGACTCAATCAAACGGATGATGGCCAGAAGAGATAAAGCTAAACGAATCTATCGGAAATCGCCAACAGATGAAAACTTGCTAATTTATAAGAAGCTTCGAAATCGCTGCAATCGTTTGTGTAGAGATGCCAAAAAACGCCACATTTACAGTTCTGTGGAAAATCTTAATACTGCTGATCTATGGAAATTCCTCAAATCACTGGGTATTGGCAAATCACAAATAGAACTCCCTTCGAACATTGATCTTGATGCTTTAAATGCTCACTTCTCTCAAGCTCCTGTCACTCTTGAAGAAGACGTTAAATCTGATACACTTCTCCACCTTGCTAATAAGCCTCTACCCAAGTGCACTCCTTTTGTCTTCAGACCGGCTACAGAGTGTGACGTTAAGCGATCTCTCCTTTCTGTTTCCTCCAAAGCTGTGGGCGATGATGGGATTCATCTTCAGATGATCCTTCTGCTTGTGGATGAGCTTGTCCCTATCATCACTTATGTCCTCAACTACTCCCTCTCAACAGGCTCATTCCCAAGCAGCTGGAAGAGAGCCCATGTTCTTCCACTTCCAAAGGTTTCTAACCCCTCCTCTTATTCCCAATACCACCCAATCTCCATCCTTCCCATCCTATCTAAAATCCTTGAAAGTCTTGTCCAAAAACAGTTCTCAAATTTTCTTAATCGGCATTGTTTACTAAATCCTCTACAGTCGGGATTCCGTCCTGGCCATAGCACGACCACGGCCCTGCTCAAGGTCAGCGATGACATCAGGCTGGCAATTGATCAAAAACAACTTACTGTGCTGACACTACTCGATTTTAGTAGCGCATTTAATTCCGTGGATTTTGATATTCTCCTTGGTATCCTTGCATCGCTTAACGTATCTCCACCTGTACTCACTTGGTTCGAATCCTATCTTCGGGGACGATCGCAATGTGTCCGCGCTGACAATGCTGCATCGACATGGTGTGATCTAATTGCTGGTGTCCCACAAGGTGGCGTATTATCTCCTCTCCTGTTTTCAGTATTCATTAACGAAATCTCCCTGATAATCACTTCTAAGTACCATCTCTATGCAGACGATTTGCAGATTTATCGCCACTGTCACGTTGACGATATCGAGCAAGCTGTTTTAGATCTTAATACTGACCTGGCAGGGATTAATGATTGGGCGAAATCACACGGGCTTCTGGTGAATCCAGCAAAATCGCAGGTTCTAGTTCTTGGTAGTCATCATATGAATAGCCGCACACTTGCCTGCAGTTGTATTTGATGGTGCTCCATTAGTTTTTTCTAAAACAGCTAAAAATCTTGGCGTTATCTTTGACTGTCATCTCTCTTGGACCAGTCATATCAATGATGTTAGTAGAAAGGTGCATTTCTCGTTTCAGTCGCTCAAGCGTCTCCAACGTTTTTTGCCCTTTGAAGCTAAGGTCACCCTTGCCCAATCACTACTCCTTCCCCTCCTTGACTACGCGGACGTTGTCTTCCTTGACGCCACGGAGGTATTGCTTAACAAATTGGAACGGCTCCAGAATTTGTGCATTCGGTTCATATTTGGCCTACGCAAATATGATCACGTGTCAGAGTTCAGGTCTCAGTTGAAATGGTTGCCCATCCGGCGACGCCGTGATGTACACATTCTGTCCACACTTTACTCCATCCTTAACAATCCTGCATCTCCTCAGTACCTCCGTGAGCGCTTTGTATATCAGGTTCCTCGTGGTGAGCCTTGCCGCACCAGCCGATCCTTACTCCTCCAATTTCCTCAACACTCCTCAAGCCGTTACGGCGGTTCCTTCACAGTTCACTCTGTGCGTTTGTGGAACGCCCTTCCTCACTCTATTCGCGCTAGTCCATCACTGGAGATTTTTAAGCGAGATCTAAAAGAGCATTTTCTTTATATGTAGGTTTATTTTCATTTTTTTTTTTTTTTTTGTAGTAAATATGTACTTATTTATTAATATTAGTCGTGTGTATATATATATATATTATATATGTATGTATTATAAATGTATGTATCATATATATCAATATAGTATATTTAACATATATATTTGTGTATTCTGTATTTATCTGTAGTTAAGTATGTTAGTTTTAAGGATATCATTTTAGGTTAAGTAATCACTTGTGTTGTGCACTTTTGCCCACTGCTGTATTATATACTAGATTTTTCTATTTTTTTGGTTAGCTGGTAGAAAACTCAGTATTGAGTTAAGCTCGCCTTTGTTATATGTTTTCACTTGTGTTTGTCTTGTAAATGTTTTCGTGTACAATAAAGAATAAAGAAAGGTAATCCTTAAATATAATTGAAGAATGATGACCAAAATCGAGAAGATACGGGATATTTGTATCTAAGCTAGTTTGGACCAAATATTAATGATTTAAGATCTTAAGGGAAAACAAAATCATCGAGTATTCAAAACCAAGAAAGCTGGGAGAATTTAGTGTAATCAACACTAGCTAAAACTCGATGTTCATTTAAAAGAGTACTCAAAAGAAGTATAAAAGAGAGATTATTGTATATACTTAAATATTCGAAACATACAATGATAGGAAACTAAACGTTATAATTTCTGTTCCATTTTGTTTTCAAGGACCCACTTTAGTAAAATAATTAAAGGTGGTTTCACACTGAGTCAAAAATATAAATCTAAGTATGATAAAATATACATAATTTTATCAAGAATATTAAAATAAAATCTTATAAGGTTTAGATTCCTGTATGATGTAATGAAAATTAATTAAATTATCTAACTACTTTAGGATAACACACATAAAGTTCAGAGGTCCCCCAAGGTCAGAGTGTCGTACAGCCGTCGCAGCCTTGCGGGCGAGCGTCGACAACACACCTTACAAGAAGTAAACCACGAACGAATGTAATGTCTCCATAAAGAATATTCTTCCTAATGATTCAGGACATTTCTAATTTATTCCTTATAAACAATTTAATGTCACTAGATTAAAGTAGAATGTCCCTACACAAAAGGAAAAAAGTTTATTGTAGTAAATGGTATGATTACACCCTTCTTATGAATATTTATTAGAATATGTTGGATTCAGAAATTGTATTAAGAAAAATATAATATTAGTACAAGTGAAACTGAATTAAACTGAAAGGAGTTATTTTCTAGCAAAGTTATTTTAGTACTTGCCTTAGCCCAAAAATAGAATTATGTAAGGATCTTTCAGCTCTACTTAATTTAAAACGAAAAACTTTCTTTAACATATTTAAACTTTGGAATATAAGAAAAGTGAGATTATAGAATTCTAAATAAACCAACAAACACAGATAAAAATTAAATTCCCTAGAGAAATGATTTAGTAACTATTCTTACCACTTTCCACTTTGAATCACAATCAAAATTTTATACTGATGTCCGATCTGGCATAACAGTCTTTGTCGTTTGTTTAAATATTCTAAATTTCAAAAAAAAATTACATAATAAATTGTTTTATTACAAACACTGGAATTTTTAGATTTAGGGCCAAACTTTTATATTATTTTCTAAAAAAATAATTATTATTTCTTTAAATATTTAGTTCCACTTAGATTTGGTTTTGATTTATTTTTTACTAGCTGTTGCCCGCGGCTTCGCTCGCGTGGATTTCGTATTTAGGTTGTTACCGGTTTTATAGATATTTTCCCGTCATATTGGGCTAATTTTAAATTAAGGAAAAACAGGACTAACCCTGCGCAAATCAATGAGTATAATTCAAGGTCCAGCTGAATTTTATATAATATACAGACGTTACTCATAAATTACTCAGAACAGAGGAACTTAGCAGCAGTATCCTCACAAATGTAAAAAGAGAGATGAGATACACCTTTATGTAATATTTTAAAACAGAGCCAATTCGCAGAAGTAATTGAGAAAAACTAAAACCCTCTCCCTCTCCTGTCACCTGTACCTGTACCTCTCTACCTCTCTACGTCTATACCTCTCTACCTCTACCTATCCCTGCCCCTATCCCTACCCCTAACGCCAATTTAACCTCTATCCCTAACATAGAAACTACACCCATATTTATTTTTAGACATTTCTAACCTATCGCACCCCAACCCCATCCCCAGGGGATGATGGTATTTCGCGTCCACCGCGTTGGATTTCAAAGTTGTTGTGGTTTTCGTAATCAGCGACCCGATAAACCATAAAAACGACACCCATATTGATTTTTAAACATTTCAAACCTATCGCACCCCAACTCCATCCCCAGGGGAATGATGGTATTTCACGTCCACCACGTTGGATTTCAAAATTGTTGTAGTTTTCGTAATCAGCGACCCGATAAACCATACAAACGACACCCATATTCACATTTCAACCCTATTGCACCCCAACCCCATCCCAAGGGAATGGTGGAATCAGATAGTCATAGTCTGCCAGGTGTACGTTTCATTGTCAAATTTCAAAATAGTTAAAACTTAATTCCTCAAAAACGCAGGGGTGTGGATGTCCGCCAATATTTTTTGTATCTTTTAGAGGATGCTCCTTATCATCAGTCAAAGAGGCAGACATGAGCAAATCATATAGAAATTTGTCCTTCATCTCCCTTACTAAAATGCACAATGGCTAACTTAAGGCAAATCTTTGCAAGAAGCGGTCGTTTCCTTTGTGTGAACCCAAAAAACTAGAAAAAAAACTTTAAAAAACTAAATATTTTTGCATTTTAACTCCATTGTGAATATACCTTTACCCTGTATGTGCATTAATGTCTTATTGCATTGTTAACGCGGACGAACTATTCACAGATTATTTACAGATTATATTTTTCAAAAAATAAATAAAGCTGTTGCAAGCTTAAATGGCTTTGGCGTATTCTAAATTTGGATTTGTAATTTCTAAAAAAAATGCAAAATCGTTGGTATTTAAATGAAAGTTAACCTGAAATTTTCCATACGAAACGCATATATTCTTCGGTTAAGGACCTAATACTCTTAAGTAATGCCAGCCATCAAACCTGCCAATAAATTATCAGTATCCAAAAGCACCATTCCGAGTCCTTGTGACTTTGGAAATCTAACCATCCATCCACTCTTTTGCCCTAATACGAGACCGACAGGTTTAACCTACCAAAGTGACAGGAAAATATATTCCTTCACTTTATTTGAATCGCAATAGCAGTGGAGGTATTTTATAAAGTACGAAAGGTTGAGCGAACGTTTCAGACGAAATTTCAGTGTAGGAGAACTATTTCAAAACTATTGTTTTGTCTGATTCGCCCTAAGCTTTTTGTTGTGTGGCTTCTGTGTTCCTAAATTAATAAAATTAATAAAAATACAAAATGGGATTTCAAGGTGTTCCCATACCAACCAATATAATCAGTCAATGTGAATATTGATATGACTTCTGATAGAAAGAAATGAAAGCAATCGACACGTTTCGCAGTGTATTATTTTTCTATGTGTTTTGCCAACCCCAAACAAATAGAAAGCGAAGTAGATACGTAGGTAGTCTTTGGAAAAGTTCCCTTGCTTATATCTGCCGTAAAGTAAGCCAGCCAGTGATAATCACTGAACAATTCATCTTCAAGTTTTATGTTATAAATACTTTATAGGTAATGTACGAGTATGTTTAGTTTGTATTTTTATGTGTACAATGGGGGCGATTCTAGCGTGGCCGCTAAATTTATGATTAAAATTTGACAGGTCTAAAAGTAATGCTGTCTTTTTTCAGCCCATAGGCGGTAACAAAGATAGCAACATTTTTAGACCTGTCAAATTATAGCCTTAAATTTAGAGGCCACGCTAGAATCGCCCCCAATAAACAGTTAAATAAATAAATACTTTTAAACTTTCTTATTAATATGAAAAATCTACTGCTGGGCTGGGAGCTAACTTCAGGATTTCACAGCGCACACACCACGCTAGTAAGGCTGCCTTTCTACCAAAGCTGTGCTATTTAGGAGCTGGAAAATATTCCAACCTATAGGATAGCTCTAATTTTCTGGCTTGACAAATGCGCTGTCAAATGGAACAAACTTATTAGTTGGAATTTCCCACCTCACAGCTTAGCACAGCACTGGTGGAAAATCTCCATCAGCGTTGCAACTGATTGTTGGTGACCATTAGTAGGCAAAATAAATAAATAAAATAGTACATTTTTCAGAAGAACACTACAGCCAATCATCCGGTTCAAATTTGTCTTTCACGACACCTACGGCTTAAGATGGAGTGATCATATTCTTAACCGGCGCCACACGGAATGTTTGCCGTAGGCTTTAAAGACAGAGTTGGTTATTTATTAAAAAAAAAACAATTTAATTAAAATAACAGACCTTACCGACAGCCCAATAGAGCGTGTTGACAGGTCGATGAGTTCGTAGCTCCAGTCGAAATAAATCGGAATTTAATTCCTGGCTGAGTTCCGGTAAAATTATTACCATTGCAAAACAAGTTCCGTTTCAATGGCTGCTTCGGTCTGACCGCGGGGTAAATATAATTTTCCAGTCGGAAATAATATCGGGTCTTATTTATGAAATTGCCGTTTTGTATGGCGAATATGTCCCGTGTGGTACCAGCAAAGAATAGTACCAACCCTTACATACCCATGGGTGTCGTAAGAGGCGACTAAGGGTTATAAACTGGAAGATGGGCAGCAGCATCCTCCTTTGTATCTTACATCTTACTTACTGCGGTCACCTACAACCGCGGTCCATGATGCCAGCCGTAACGCTAACAAGCGAGGTGACTAAGGTACTTCCCCTCTACATTTTTCCAGCAAAAGCTAGAATTTTGAAGGGAGCAATTTTTTGTCCTGTAGTGGACGTTGCATGGGATGTTATGATGATATTAAGTAAACTCAATTTTCAATACAAACATTTTTGCATTTTCTTTAGTAATTAAAAATCCGATTTTTTATATTTTTTTAAGCTTAAATGTGAAGATATTAAACTTATAGAAGCTTTGATTTAATTTTCTAAAAATATTGTCTGTAAAATTAAATAACAAATCTAATGATGACGACGGACGACATTTAAAACAAATAATTTTCGAACCTTTAATTTTAAATATCAAACTAAAAATAAAAACTTTATTTTAAGCATAAATTAATAACTTTCAAGTCAACTTTCAAATATCAGACAAATGAAAAAATAGCTTTGGAATTATAGGAATTATGATCTCATTAATCTGTAAGAAAATTTCAGCAATTTCATAGTTAAAGACCTGCATGACCATGAAATATTGCATCAAAATTTTACTCTCATATCTGGACCTTTAGAACTCTAAGTCCTTAAAGCAACGCGTGTCAAATATTTTAGTTTTAATAATATGCTTGCGCGGAAAAGTCGTGTAACTCTATGCCTGAATCTAAATAATAAATAATATTAATGAAGGGTGTAAGGGACGGTCGACCAAAAACTGAAAAGGCGTGTTCAGTCAAATATACTGAACAACTTTCCCAAAGAAACACTTTTGGGAAATAAAAATATTTTTGACCTCTCCAATACAAATTGCTAATTTTGGTCAAATAGTTTGTATGGTGAGGTCAAAATTTTCATTACCCTTATATGTTTCTTTGGGAAAGTTGTTCAGTTTCATTGACTGAGCACGCCCTTTCAGTTTTCGGTACACCGTCCCTTACACCCCGTATTCACTTGACAACCTGTAACAAAATATTATAACAACCCCAAAAATGTGCTGAGATGAACAACTCTTTCCCATTCAACATTAGGCGAACCGCAAAAACGAAAAGAAGCCATGTGTAACGCTCACGTTACCGTCTACCGTAAGTTAAAAGTATAAAAGCTAAAATTACAAATAACATAACTCTTTTTTTCTTTAGTCGGTTAAATAAAACGACCAACTAACCAGGGTGTCTACTCTCAAAGTCCGATATATAGAAACGATACTACTCGAAACATGCAAATGCAAAACTTCGTCCCTTGAGAATAGAGTAGAATATTGGTAGGATGAATTTTCAAACTGCATCCAACCAATATTCTACTCTATTGTCAAGGGACGAAGTTTTGCATTTGCATGTTTCGAGTAGCATCGTTTCGATATATCGGACTTTGAGAGTAGACACCCTGAGTCGACGTTCGAAACTTGTAGGCGCTCCGAACCGGTTTCCGAGGCCAGGGTGTCTACACTCAAAGTCCGATATATCGAAACGATACTACTCGAAACATGCAAATGAAAAACTTCGTCCGTTGACAATAGAGTAGAATATTGGTTGGATGAATTTTCAAACTGCATCCAACTAATATTCTACTCTATTTTCAAGGGACAAAGTTTTGCATTTGCATGTTTCGAGTAGTATCGTTTCGATATATCGGACTTTGAGAGTAGACACCCTGAGCGATCGTCATTCACTACGCTAACTGCGGATTAATAAAGACGTGCCAAACTTGAACCGCAATTTCATTTTTAACCGAATTTCAAATAATAATTCTATAATCAAATTATTACAATTTCCTGTGATTATGTGTTCTTCAACCCCAAAATTGGGGTTTTCCTATCTGGAACTGGTATTTATACTGCCTACAATACGCTGATAGTCGGAAGTATCCAGAGTGTGCTCCGGTTTGGAGGAATCTTCTCTCCGTTGTGTTACTACCTACAACCTGTGCGAATACCCCGTGACGCGATCTAAGGACAGTGCGGTATTTATAATTAAGGACCTGTGTTTAGCTCAAAGATTTTGGAAACTACGCCAGGGGGCGTTTAGCGTTTTTCTTACGTCAATGGTTTAGCTACTCGTGACTTTATAAAACACGCGAACCCATACCCCTCTTTTTAAGAACCTAAATTTTATTGTTAACCTACCCTCTAAATTTAATTCAAAATTAAATACCTATTGTTAAATTCATACTCATTTTTAATTCATCTACACTAAACCTATTCCTACCTACTTGTAGGCCACCTACCCGGCTACACATGTTCAACTTATTTTTTTTAAGTGGATACGTCTATAGATGCTTTCGTTTTGGGTAAGGTTTCGTGCAAAGTTAATAAAGGCCCTCTGGCGGCAATAATTGGTACTAGGTATGTCGAGCTTTGAATAAGTCAGAGGTTGAGGGGAAGGGTGTGAGTCGAGGGAGATGAAGGGGAGAGGGAAGGGGGTTAAGGGGAGGGGTTTGTGACAGCACCTTACTAAATAGAGGTATCCATTATACGTTAGTATTATATAGTCTAAGGGTATCCACGTAAAACTTAGGACCGTCTCAAGGATTCAGCCAACCAAGGGTTTTTTTCGTATTTCAACCTATCTTCTTTAGTAAAAGCTTCCTTCAGGGTTTTTAGTACCTCGTCTGTTACACCTTATACAGCATGTAACGGAAAGAAAAAAGAAATAAAGGTGTGTTAATACCAAGGATGTGAATCTGCCCATGAAACTGAACAATTTTTCCCAAGGAACACACAGGTCACAGATTAAAATACATTTTTGACCTCCCATAGAAACTGCATCAGCTGATAGCGCATTTTGTATGTGAGATCAAATTTGGTTTTTAGTATTTCGAACTATGTTTTTAAGGAAAAGTTGTTCAGTTTTATGGGCAGATTCACACCCTTCAGTATTATCACACCTTATCGTTACACGACTAAAGCGCACGAAACCTACATGCATACTTCCTTAACATGAGATATAATGGTTTACCGCAGAACCAATCCCTGCACAATCTTGGATAAATTTATCCAATCCAATCACTTTAATATAGCTCTGGTGAGGATATCTGCAGAGTTTATATCTCACTGGATTCCAGTTCGGTTGAGGCAACTAATTACAAAATACCTCAGTTCTCTCTCCCTCCATTCTATTCTATTGTATTAAGAACACTTTTCCATTACACCAGCACGTCAATAAATAACTCATATTTTGGACGAAGCTTTTTATCGCATGTTACAGTCAAGACATTTGGAGTAGGAGGCTAGGCGTAAAAAAGTGTAGTAAGATCAAAGTAGGGTGTTTTCAACCATCTTTTGAATTGTCTAATCATCGTCTACTAGATGGCGCTGCAAATTCAGGACGAGGAAAACCATCACAATGCCACCATAAAGGGTGTAAGAGACGGTGTACCGAAAATTGTAAGGGCGTGCTCAGTCAACGAAACTAAACAACTTTCCCAAAGAAACATATGTTTCGGAATAAAAAAAATTATGAACTCTCCATAAAAATTACCCACTCTGGTCAAACAGTTTGCATGGAGAGATCAAATTTTTTTTTCACGTTCTTTCAGTTTTCGATACACCGTTCCTTACACCCTGTATAATCAGTATGTAAATCCTATAACATTTTTTCTAGCAAAAAGATTGCATATTTTGTACTATGTATAAAAAAAAATTACCAACAGTGATTAACGTACCGTACCCATCGACAGTTAAAAAAACGTAGTTGACAGACATCAAGGGAAACTCCCTACTGGCATGACTGATTGACGCCATATTCCTCTAGAAGTGGCTTTCCATGAGAGACAATTTTTAACTATAGCTCTACCTTTGATCGTACGAAGCTTGAAAAAAATTAATTAATTAATTTCTTTATTATTTAGAGCTCTGACAGGTAGCTAAACTATATGCTGGAAAAATTCAAAACAAAAGATCACTCGACTTTCGAGCGCACCTCCAAGCTAGGACATGGGATCAATCCTTCTTACCGATTGGAATATAGTCCATCTTAAGAATGCAGTGAGTCATCGCTTTCCGCCACTGGTAGCCAAACCTCGTAACCAATCAGGTCGCTTTAAATTATAAAGTCAAATGCACAATGACTAACTAAATGAAGGCAAACCTTCGAAAGAAGCGGTTGTTTCCTTTGTGTGTTACCTAAAAAACAAAAACAAAATTATTGAAAAAAAAATTTTTGCTTTTCAACTTCATTGTGAATACACGTTTACCTTGCATTTGCATTAATGCCTTACTGCATTCTTTAACGCGGATGAACTATAGTTAGCTAGCAGAGCGCGGTTCAGTTTTGGCGGAAAGTCACTCTAAGGGACCTTGCGCACTAGACGGCTACCACCACGGCCAGTGGCCGCAACAACCAGATTAACTAAGTTGGCCGTTGCGGCTGAGTGCGCGACGTTCAAATGACTTCTGGTTATTGCGACCACTGGCCGTGGTCGTGGCCGCTAGTGCGGGAGGTCCCTAAAAGTGCCTAAAGGCGCTGTCAGCTCTGCCTGGACATTCAATTGAGATTTGTCATGTATCCTGTTTTTAGTGGATTATATACCGGCTCGTATGACCGCTCTTAATCTATGGGCCCAACCTTCTCCGGCCTTACCGGTTAGGTCCCGGTGTAGTAATTGCTTAACTCTATTGAGAAGCTAAGTGTCGGAGAGAAAAATAACTACTCCATGTTAATATTTATTATGCAATATATTTAGATCTGAATCAGAACACGGCCATTATAGATCATAACAAGAAAATATTTTAATCCGAAATTGTTAAAATAAACTATGGTTAGATATGTTCAGATAATGGCCGTGTTCTGATTCAGATCTAAATATATGGCATAATAAATATTAACATGGAGTAGTTATTTTTCTCCCCGACTAGTACTGAAAAATCGTACTCTAAAAAATTCATTTTTTTTTCTTGTCGGATTTTAGGCTATAAAATTTTTGTTTACCTACTGTTGTACGTCCATGGTAAGAATAATACCACCCTATCACGTAAAAGGTGACTAAAGGATCTATAATCGGAGCTGCAACGTTCTTATCGTACAGTCAAGGACATGGCCAACTTGATACATTGCGCCGTTCTAACTCCAACAGCTGTAGGAACCAGACGCGCTGCGAGTGTCAAGCTTGAACTGATCTTGCCTGTACCACCGTGAGTCTGTCACCAACCACCGCGATCCATCATGCCTGAAGCATATTAAAGTAAGGCAAAAAGTAAGGCCGTCTTGTTATAGGTCCGTTGTGACAGCTGTCAAATGAAAAATTATGACCAAGATTAAGTAAAATGAACTCAGTGTGTTGGTGTTAAGGTAACGTCAAAACAGACTTCTTACGTTGGCCCTACTTTAGCAAATAGTGACTCACATCTCCTCCAAATACCACACATCTTTGTAGATGATGATCTGTGCTGAATCCCGACCTAGTCTAGGCAACAAGCGGATCGTTGTAAAGACCCTCGCATTAAATCCTCAGTCGATGAAACTTTGCTGGGGTATTACACTACATGAGACAAACCTTCTATAAAAAAAAAATCGGTACTTTTAATTTTTCTATACAAAAATTACAAAAAATGTGTGAAAAAATTATTTTGTAAGTTTTTTTTTTGGATACTTTGAATTTACATTTAATTCATGATTCTTTATCATCCTGTCAAATAAAATCTGCCTGAGAAATTTATGTTGGGGTCAACTGCTTCGTTGCCTACACTAACCCGTTGCCGGATTGAATTAATGGAGCAGTAGCATGATTCTTTGAAGAATTGTATTACTTGTTACAAACTAATTTCCCAAGAGTTTAAAAAAGCTGACCTGAAATATTTTCTTCGGTAATTTTAATAATTCTTTCAAGAGTAATGAAAAGTAAACCAAAATTTAATAACACGAAGAAATTTAAACTGAATTCTTCATTAGCATGCAAGGAGCGAAATCGTTTCATAAATTCTTCTTTGACACACTTCAGCAACAAAAATCACAAAGAATATTTTTACAGGAGTTTGCATTTTAGAGAGAAGACATGATATATTCGAATAATATTACAAGCACTATACAGGGTGTTAATTTAATTGCGTGCCATAGCTTAAGGGGTGCTTCAGTTACGATAAAGGAACACAAAAAAAATATAAAAAAAATCCTTTTGAAAAAAAAAACTAAAACTCCATTGAAACTTATCTAACGCGGAGCACCGCGCTATCATCGAGCCAGCACGCGAGAATCAGTGGATAAGGTAGGCAAATACATAACTGAAACTCTTTCGCGCGCTTTTGATAGCACGGTGCTCCGGGTCATTGCCCTTCGCGTTAGTTTAGTTTCAATGGAGTTTAAAAAATTTTGAATAGGATTTTTTTAAATATTTTCTTTGAGTTCCTTTATTGTTACTGAACTACCGCCTAAGCTAAGGCACGCAATCAAATTAACACCCTGTATATAGGACAAACTCTAAAATTGTTTTGATTTTCTAAATGTTTAAAAGCAGCCTTCGAGGGTTAAGGGACGGTGTACCGAAAACTGAAAGGGCATGTTCAGCCAATGAAACTGAACAACTTTCTCATTGAAACATTTCTGACAAATGAAAAAAAAATTTGGCTTCTCCATACAAATTGCTCACTCAGGTCGAACAGTTTCTATGGAGAAGTCAATTTTTTTTTCATTTCCCAGAAAAGTTTCTTTGGGAAAGTTGTTCAGTTTCGTTGACTGAACATGCCCTTTCAATTTTCGGTACACCGTTCCTTACACCCTGTAGAGTGTCTATAATAGTACAGTAAGATGCATAGTACATTGTAATTAAATTATTGAGCTCATAGGACAGTTCTCCAAAAACTTAAAACGTATTATAAATTGATGTCGTCGCTAACTAAATATTTACTCGATTTCAAAGTGAATTTTCCACGAATTTCCCAACGAAAATCGAACATAGAAGATAGATAGAAGCGTTCAGAGATCCCGATACGAACTGCTCAGCTGCTCTCACTACGAATAAAGAGCTCCATGAGACTCTTCAGAAATACTACTACTACGGAGATTGCATGTGGAGCACAAGATAAAATAAAATATTTTGCTGAGGGTAAAACAAAAAGAAAAATAAGCTTGATATGGACGGTTATTTCTTAAAACCATTACTAGATTTAAGGTCCTGATTAAATAGTAAACAAATTTTAGAATCTTCTCAGACTATGACACTGAACAAATTAATAATGATCCTATAGACTGCATTAGTTGATAGCGCATTTCGTATGGGAGGTTTATTATTTTTTTCATATATCAACATACGAGTATATTCCTAAACAATGATAAAATTATGTTGACTATTCGATTATTAAAGTGCATATATTGTGACTTCTTGTTACCTACTTCTTTTTAGGGTTCCGATATCAAAATGGTAAAAAAAGGAACCCTTATGGTGCGACTTTGTCTGTCTGTTGGTCACACCTCTATATCTTAGCAACCACTCATGCTATCGACCTTAAATTTGGAATAGTTTTAGAATATAGTTGCCTAACTTAATTACACATGAAAGAATTTTATTTTTACGTCTTTTAGTTTTCAAGTTATGATGAAAAAAATAAATACCATCCCCCCCCCCCTTATCTCCGAAGTTTGTGAAAGGAAAAATCTGAATTAATTACAGTTGTGTAAACATTACTGCAAAAATAAAACTTTTGTAGAAATCTGCACATAACCTTTACAAACAAATTTAGTTTTGCGGTCCTAAAAATGGACTTTATTGCTTCCAAAAATACAAAAAGTATATTGGAACCCTCGGCGCGCCAGTCCGACTCGCACTTGACCTGTTTTTTTTCCACATAGCGCCACTTACCATTCGCGCTTAGCGCTTGTTTTTTACCATTTTGGTTTGGAAACCTAAAAATACAGCTCGTATCTAGTATTCACCCGTTGTTTTAACCGATGTTTGAAATAAACATTCTTTCTCAATTCATTAAACTTGACATCAATCAGTACCAAATTGGACAGCAGCTACTAAGTTGTATTTGAAGACTTGAATTCCAAATTCCACGCTACAAAAATGCTACTACGCTGGCAGCGAGCCAGAACCGAGGACTCTTCGCTTGGCTTCTCTGCCAAACCTTACATCTTATTTAGTATATTTTAATTGTACGATTATGGATGCATGATTTGCTTGAAAGATTTTGGCATTATTATGACCGGATATTAATTTTTTTGAAAAACGTGGGTGTAAAAAATTCGTTTAAAACATTTTAAGAGCTTTATTTCGGAGTCTAAATTCAATAAATTTTGTTGCTTTGCTTTTTGTTAAATCTCGTAAAGCTCAGAGTGAAACTCGATGCAGTAAGCCCCTCGGGGGTATTTACTAAAATCGAGTATATAAACTGACGTGTACAAAATAGTACAAATTTAATGAAGGCACTTTCGCTGAAGTAGTTTTTTTTGCAAATCGGCGCCGTGAATTTTGACAAGCACTATCGCAGCTCATCATCATCATTACGAAATGTCCACTACAGAATTCTAGCTTTAGCTGGAAAAATGTGGAGGGGAAGTAGTCACCTCTCTTGTCAGCGTTACGGCTGACACCATGGACTGTGGTAAGTGACCACAGGAAGTAAGATGCTGCTGCCCATCCTCCAGTTTAAAAACACTTAGTCGCCTCTTACGACACCCACGGGTATGTATAGAATGGTACCATTCTTTGCCGGCATCAAACGGGAGCACATTATCTGTCTATCACAGCTGGGAGCACATTATCTGTAAGTTTTATCTTTTTCAAAGCTAGTACATCCAAACCTCGAAAAAAAAACTTCGTAATGCCTACCCGAACGGGAACAAGGCGTGATGTTATGTATGTATGTATGTGTATGTAAATTAAAAAAAAATATATTTATACAGTCTTCACGAAAACAATAACCAGAATATAACGGCACCACAAAACCAGTAAGCTGTAGAGAGTGCTTTCAATCAGCCCACGCATGAATTATGCATTACTTCGAATATGAATTAGACATAAGCTCGTTCGAGTAGGTAATGTCGTTTCGTGTATCGTGTCGTTTAAAGGAAGAATGAACATATTCATGGCAAACTTATATGACATGACGTTCGAATGTGAAATGATATGGTACCATGTTACAGTTGCAAGTAAATAAGCTAGGTATAGGAAAGGGTATTTGCTTGCAATGGAACAGGCTCAGCAGACGACAGCCGGGCAGACACGGACTTTGTCTGCCAGTGTGGCCGGTATTGCGAAAATTATATAATATTGTATATTAAATTTATTCACACACAACTAACATTAACAGTTTTACAACTAAACATGCAAGTCAAAGTCAGTAGGGTTAATTCGATCACTGGCCGGCGAGCAGAGCGCGTGGTATATCCACCACTGTGCTCCGGGCAGTGATCAACTCCAGGTAGTGACCAGCTGATGTCAGATACTTGGTTTCCGAGGTATTATATAAGTCAACGTCGCTATTCAGACTCAAGGCATCAATTGACGTTAAAGCTTCGAAATTATAGTTATTATCAAAATAAAATTCAAAGTTATCATTTTTCAAAATTTATCTACGTTTTAAACTAAATAACAATAAATCTGAACAAATTTTCGAACAAAAAATTCTTTGAACTGAACAATTATTCAAGCTGTTTTCCTTCCAAACCAAAGATTTTGGAAAATAAGCGCGTAGAAGCCTCTAAGAGGCTCAACAGACGGCAGACATTTTTCGAGACAGTCCACCAGTGAGGCCGGTACTGCTATTATTTTCGATATTATTATAGTCATTGACATGAGAAAAACGCTCTCCTCCGCCTCTTAGGAAATAAAACGGGATTTTGTCTTCTGGTACATTATTCACAAAACATAATGCCTCATTAGGGTGTGAGGGACAGCTTTCCGAAAACTAAAAAAGTCATGATCACTGAACAACTTTCAGTGAATAAATTTCGAGAAATGAAGGAAAAAAAGATTTGTCTATACAAAACAAACTTGTTTGGACAAATTGTATGGAGAGGCCGATTTCTTTCATTTCCTGAAAGTTTGATTCAGTGAACGTTGTTCAGTTACGTTGACTGTTCATGCCTTTTCAGTTTTCGAAAATCCCTCCCTCTGTACTTAAAGGGCATAGGCAAGAGCATGGTTCGGGCGAGGTCCAGGCACGACACGGGCGTGTAACAGCCAGCTACGGTACGGACGCGACATTACATACTTAGAAAAAGTGTAACGCAAGGGGAACAGACAGCGAAGCGGCATGCTTGCACCACGTCGCTTATGACAATTTACGACGCGTTTTAGTATGGACAAGTTTTAAAGTGGCACCGCGCCTTCTCCTCGCCTGTCCCTTGCTCTTGTCGTATGCCTGTAAAGTATACTTCAGGTCTAGGATTGCGGATATTATTCTTCGGTCGTTAACACTGATTACTGGCCGTGCCGGGTGCCCGAACCAATCTGCTCAGAGAAGCACCACTCACTCGAGCACACCGCATTCTCAACCTCATCGATGCGAAAGTTGATCTAATCTTTTATTCTGCGAGTGAATTCACTAGGGCGGCATTATCATTTGTCATTTCTTATATTATTTAGTTAAAATTTTTGATAAACTGCACTACCGCATTTGGTATATGCATGGATGTAAGCTCTGTGAATGAAATATAATAAATAAATAAATAAATCAGTCTCTTAAACCCACCTCAATTTGCCTAATTTGGAATTCGATTAGATTAAATTAGATTTGTGTGAAATGATCCCATGTCTTTTATTTGCAAGGTAGCAACTTCAAACTCACCAAGTATATTTCTTTGAGTTATTACGTTACCATATTGTTTGACAGTTTCGCGGTACGTCCATCGTAAATATCGTAATAGGCCTGTTGTGACAGCTGTCAAACGTATGAAAAACTATGACCTGCAAAGAAAAAAACCGGCCAAGTGCGAGTCGGACTCGCGCCCTAAGGGTTCCGTACCTATCTACCATATGATACACTAAAAGCTTTTGCTCTTTGACTTTAAAAACTCCGCGACCATCCAACTTGACCCCTCTTTTATAGAAAAGTTCTTGAAACGGGAGCTCACCTTAATAGGGAACATGCATAAATTTTTTTAGTCGCATTTATTAACAAAATATGAAAATACCGTAGTAGAGATGACAAAAAGTGAAATTTAAATTTAAATCGGCTAAGAAATACGGCCGATATAAGCATTTAAAACTACTAATTAGACAGAGAGATCCGACATGAATAGTGACGTCACAATTCACTACGGCCATATAAACTCCATATTAAATTTCGTTTTGCTAGAAAGAGACAGAAACAAATCTTCGATGGCTTATATCTTTTTTAATATTATAGTTATTCGAAAAATAGTTTTACAAGACTGTTTATTACATGAATGAGAATAAATTTATTAAATAAAAAAAATCGTGCATGTTCCCTATTGGTTATTATTAGTTGTGGGAAAAATTGAAATATTTAATGATTTTAGACTTTTCCTTTTATTTGTACTGTGAGACCTAACTTCTTGCCAAATTTCATAATTTTAGGTCAACGGGAAGTACCCTGTAGGTTTTGCTTTAGTGCATAAATGTATGGAGATGAGGACATAAAAAGCCATACCTTTTGATTGCGTCGTTGTAAAAAATTTAAATTTTTAGATCCGGTACTCTAGGCTTGGCACCGATTTTATTATTGTGGACAGGAGTCAGAAAGTTTAAAGACTCCAACCTACTACTTTGGCTTACTGCCAGCTGACTAGAGCTGAAGCGTCCAGCTGGCAAAATCTGAGACCTCTGTTGGAGATAAGCTGGAAGAAGCATTTGATTTCTAGTCTTAGTTAAAAAAATTGTGAGTAGGAAAGTCAATATGTTTAACGTTATTTATTGTTCCCTGACTTGTAACAACTAACTACTATCAGTTTGCTCATTGCAGGAGCAAAATTATTGCGCGACCAACAATTTAGCATCTTATTAATATAATCTCCTAGCACGTAAGATTTCAACGTGTCAATTTTATTGCTTGTTAAATAATACTTGAAATCCCAATTTCTCCAAATTAAAAAAAAAACAACAAAAAATAATAAAGAAAAAAACTGAACAGTAAGTAAAGAGTAAGTATATCAAGTTTTGTGACTTTAAGTAACTACATCAATTCAAAAAGATCCCTCCGTGTGTAGGAAACCGGAGAAGTAGGCCACGACAAGAAGTGTGTCATAGTTTGCAAAACGCCGCTATCTAAAACCGCCACCTCTTCCTTAGGTCACCTGCCAGCATCCGACGCAGTCTATTAAATTATTCCGATATGGAACAGGGAAAAATCATGTCCTAATAGTTGTTTTTCGGCAATTGGGATGTATTCGGCTATCGGAAGAATACATTTTTGACTATACTTCTAACCTAACCTTTTCTGGGTCTGCGTTGAGAGGCATGGTGTACTAATTAGTATTGTTTAACAAAACAGTTTCAATAATATTAGAAAACGTTTTCAATCTCAGTGACACAGCTATAATGAATCACTCTTTAATTATTCAGTTCGTTAAAAAGCGTTAATTTAAGGGACCCATTAAAACTTAATGAAACGACGAAGTACCGCTTTTATTGCGTTTCAAATATTACATTACAATAAGGCTATAAAGTCAGGAACGAGATTTAAAGAGATTTGTTTCAAATACGGCGGTTTATGGTCTTTAAATTTGTTATTGTTTGAGTTAATAGATACTATGAGTTTTGGAAGATTTTTTATGTCAATAAGATGGGCCACCTAATGGAAGGTTGTCAATGTAAAAGCAATCTATTTTGAAAAATAATAAATAGGCCTGGGGATCTAGACAAGTAGCATTCTTTAAATGTAAACGCCAGTAGAATAGAATGAAAATTTATGGGATTGACATTAGCAGTCACGCAACATTTCGTAACATTATGCTAGTCTCATACATTTTTATTCCATTCTAATTGCGTTTACGATTGGAGAAATCCCTTGCTCCTTGTGGATATCATACCATATTCCTTTAAGTATATATAAAGACTTCCAAAATTACAGATATAGCACTTGACATCAAAAGATGATTGGATTCAGATTCAATCTTTGACCAAGTCTTCGTTTATTTGCATTTGATCAGATACCCCTTTAAATGAAAATTGAAACCAAATTCAATGTAAAGTCACATTTTTTAATAGCCTATAATAGAGGGGTGATCGTGGTAGTTACAACGATAATACCACAACAAAAACGTTTGCCTAAAAACACTCAGTTAATACTTAACATAACTTTTGAGGCAAACGTTTTTGATTTGGTAATGTCGTTCAATGCTGGACAAAGGCCTTCCCTCTATTGTGCCATTCCTCCCTATTTTGAGCCTCCAACTTCCAGACTCTCAAGAAGCTGTCTAGGTCATTAATTCTAGGACATTAATTAATGGACAGTTGATAAATTTAGAAGCGACAAAAGACAGTCGTGTCTGAACCAATTTATTTAGACGGAAAATTGGAGGTTCATTATTTTAGAATAGGGAAATAAAGAAACCAAGACAAAAAAACAAAGAGGGCTTTTGTGGATTTTGTCCGCGGTATCCTTTCCCCGTGTGCTGTACTGAATTTGCATATTTGAAATGTATTTTGGAGTGTAGGTAGGTATTTTTAATGGAAAACGAAAAGTTTACTTGCGCTAACCGGTAGCAGATAAAATAGTGTGGCATCAGTGTTGGTTGTAGTTCTGTTTGACCGACGAACTTTGAAATAAGTACTGTTATAACTACCTATTAGTCCCTAAACAATATAATAATAACACATAATTAAAGGTTGTTTAAGTTTTTAAGGTTTATTTACTTATGTATGTTCCTTAGGGAAAATTGTACAGTTTCTGTTAAACTTGAATGAAAAAGCACATAATTCAAAAAGTAAATAGCATGTTACTGAGACTATAAACTGTAAAACTTTTCTCAATGAACATAAGGACCATCCGTTCACATTAGTTCCATAAGATCGTGCAACGCTCAATAAACGTCATTTTACGAGTTTATGTATTACCCCCGTTGCCAATTGCACTTTCAAAAACATTTTTCCTTCTTGTCAGGTCCTTTATTTCATTAAAAAGTACGGAAAATAAACTTGTCTGAAAGCAGAAAAACAATGATAAACTAAGAACACTTTATCTCTTTACCGCATCTTTCATTCTTTTTCTCGGTCGGTTGTCGCCTCGTGTAATTTATTTGGTTGTCTCCGGAAATGGAAGTCTTTTATACAGGATGTTTCTCGACCGCATTCACCAGGTACTCAGGTAAAACGAAGAATTAGTTACTATGTGATTAACACATTCAAACCTGTTGTGAGTGAGCAAGGAAAAAGGTTACATCAACAAAAAGGTACCTACTCATAGCTTTATTAAGTCCGTGTGGTGCCGGCAAAGCGTAGTACCAATCTGTACTCCCCTGGGTGACGGGTGACTAGGGGATTTTGAACTGGAGGTTGTGTTGTGTAGCAGCAACCTCCGGTCTACTGCGGTCACCAACGTCAATCGCAGTATTCGCAGTCCATGGTGCCAGCCGCGTTCCTAACAAGCTTGGCGACTATATTACTTCCCCTCCAAATACCACGCGTCTTCGCTGGACTTCTGGACGTCCTGCAGTGGACGTTTCATGGAATGATAAGATGAGCTTAATTAGAATGTTAGCGGGAGTCCAGACACCAATATGTTATCCACGCATCGCTTTGCCCTATCGTCCTGCCATCATATTGCCATTCTTGTAAAGCTGCTATTATACCTTCCTTATTTCAGAAACTAATTCTTAATAAGTCTTTCATTGTATGCTGAATAAGTCTTCGAATTCAGGAAGACGTGATTGCAGCTTAATTTAGCAACATTATTTCAACTTTAAGAAATTAATGTGGTTCTAATGGTTGGCTTTTTCCTGCCTCATCGTTCCTCGCACTGCTTTCGTGAAACATTAATCCGCTATCACTCTTTTCTCTTTCTTCCCAGGCAGCTTCGACATAAAAAAAATATTGTAAATGAAAGATAGAAACGATTGCAAGATGGCGCGCTTTTTTGTCAAGATAGTGCAGCGCACAATGTCAAGTTTTATTTTATAGTGGGCTGTAGTAGTTATGGTAATCCTATATTATTAGAGGAGCAATATACGTATATATATATATTTGTAATCGTGCTGTACCGGTACATAATTTGTCCTGACTTGCATAATTGTCGCAGGGTGTTTTGCTGGTTGTCACCCATCTTGGATAGTAAATAAAAGATAAATTATTACTTCACAAGCATTTTTTATTTGCGCTAATAACACGAACAGGATGACAACCGACTGACAGCAGACTTAGTTTTTTGAAAACTTAAGCTAGCTAGTGTTGCCACTAGGCGAACCCCATCAACACAGGGATATAATAAAGTTAGAGACTTGGTTAAATCGCTATCTCATTAAGCCGATGTAGAATGATGATCATGAAGATTAAAAGTTACGTGATAAAAACTAATGCATCGTTTCTTTTCTGTACTATCGAGCAGTAGGTACAAAAATTAAAAACATGGCGGAACCAAACCTTATTTAAATCTGTTTTAGATTTCTGAAGTAGAAATACCGACACAGGTATGTACAATTAATGTATAATTTTATACCGTTTAGAGAAATTGTCGTATAAAAATGAATCTCCTCTCTTGCGAAAGCGAACTAAAACTAAACTTTATCCTGTACAACAGACTGTATTTGGTCTAAAACTGCCTCAGTAAGTTCTAAAGTTTAATTTAGATAGCAGTCCATTTATAAATTTTAGAGTTCAAGCTTAGCCGAGCGTGAATTTCATTTGCATTCGTTATATTCGTTGACTATGGTACTTCCCCTCCACATTTTTCCAGCAAAAGCTAGAATTCTGGAGGGAGCTCCCTGTCCTGTAGTGGACGTTTCATGGGATGTTATGATGATGATGATGATATTTTGGAGGCGGTCGCATAATTTTGTCTACAATTTTACTTTAAGCTAGCGCATCTCAAAGTGGTCTTTGAGTCATAAAATATTGAGGAAACCTTGCTTTACAAAACAAGCCTTTGCTTGCGAGGCAAATTTCATTTACGTTTCTTGTGAGTATATTTATTATAAGTTGTGCCAAAACAGTGGTAGATTGCAGCCGTAACAAAGACCTGCCCAATCCTCATACCAACCTTTGACAATATCATGCGATGACACCTAAACATATAACTTTATCGACTCTAGCCTCTAGAACATGTGAACTCGGAAAATATTGACATTTCATCCCATAGAATACATGAAGTTTCATCCCTACAGAAATTTACCATAGAAGTTCCGGAAAATTAAAATTTTGTGAAAAATGATCTAAGGCCGATTTTGAATGGGTGCTCTGCACAAAACCTGCTGGGATGAAACTTGGCACGATTCAAGTAGGTAAATATTTAGGTATAAGAAGAAGAAGAAGTGGTGCAACCCGGCAGAATATGACGGAGACGCACAGTGGGGCATAAGACAAAAATAACTCGTAATTTACTAGGTTGAAAACTATATCTTTTGAAACGACATAGGTAGCTAGTTGAAAATTGCACAGAATGTGTGTTTTCCGGCTTTAGCCAGAAAAATGTGGAGGGGAAGCACCGTAGTCACCTCGCTTGTCAGCGTTACGGCTAGCACCATGGACCGCGGTTGTAGGTGGCCGCAGTAAGTAATATGATTTTTTTTTCCAAAACACATATTTTGTGAAATTATCAACTAACTACGTTTTTATCATTCTTTCAAATATTGACACGGTGCTTCAGAGGCTATTATTTAGTTTCATCAAATCCAAAACAAGTCTTAGCAGCAAAAAAATCTATGAAGACTTCGTGAAACTTATTTACAAAAACACAAAAAAATAAGTCTAGTTTTTCCGTGACATGCGCGACCTTCAAATCTCAAGGCTCCATTTAGGTCTAAGTTTTCTGCCAACTCATCACAACTGAAAGTTATAAGTAGAGTCTATAGTTAGGTAAAGGAGTGATCACACCTAGCTGAATTCAAAGACTAATTCAAAGACTAATTCAAAGACTAAAGACTCGTGGCTTAAGTTGGTTGTATTTTATGTTTGTGGTTAGGTCACCAAGCTATTTGGTGATTGGTCTAGCTACAATATATAGCTTTCATCTGTTACCGTGTCTCTCCGTAAAGGGACTTCATCTCTCTCACTCTGATTAATGGTATTATTGGAAGCTGGAGATAGTGAAGTGCTACAAATCAGCAACCCCGTCTAATGATGTTTATCGTACCTCAGCCTTGAGGTTGTCTGGAATATATCGCTAAGTGCAATAAGGCCGTCATTAATACGTTACTCGTAGCAGTAGAGTGTACGGAGTCGGTTATCTAACCGGATGATTTTACGAAGGAATCGATTTTTACACAGAACGACTGACTTTTTTATATCCGTAACCGAAAAAGCAAACAAGACCCAATCCTAGATGAGATGCTTTTATTAGTCAACGAAGCGGATCGTTTTATGAAGACCCCCGCATTAAATCCTCAGTCGATGAAACTTTGCTGGGATATTCCACTACATGAGACAAACCTTCTATAAAAAATCCAAAAAAAAAATCGGTACTTTTAATTTTTCCATACAAAAATTAGACAAATGTAAAAAAAAAATCCAAATTGTTTTTTGAATATTTTGAATTTACATTTAATTCATGATTCTTTATCATCCTGTCAAATAAAATCTGCCTGAGAAATTTATGTTGGGGTCAACTGCTTCGTTGCCTACATTATATGGCTTACATAGCTGCCTTAGTGTCCTAGTTTTAACTAGTCTAGGCCCTACGACTACTATCAGTGGCATTCAGTAGCCGGTTGTAGGTCTAACGGTTTACCTTGCTTTCCGAAGTACGGGAAACGCTTGAATTAATCTACCCCTAGCCGCTGCTTAGCTTTCAGTTTGTGGCACTATAATAATTATGTAACCAACCAGAATATCAATTTGTTGAGATAAGCATTCGTGTCAAAACAAAAAGAAAATAATAAAGATTTTTCAGAGTTTTCAGTCCTATTCTACTAATATTATAAACGCGAAAGTTTGTAAGTATGGATGGATGGATGTTCGTTACTCTTTCACGTAAAAACTACTGAATGGATTTTAATGAAACTTTACAATAATAAAGCTTATAATAGAATAACACATAGGCTATATTTTTTTAAAGATATTGCGTGAATTGTCCAAAATATCAAGTGAGTAGTACTCGAAATACTAATCCTGCGCAGACGATGTCGCGGGCACCAGCTAGTCTACTAATATATCTATTATAAAAGATAACAAAAGAATACTGTCTATGAAAACGGTCGAAAACCCGATAGCCATTTCCGGATGGTTTGGAGTCTCTACAAAAACACTTCCAAATAGTCTAGTAAGCATCGGAGCATTCTATTGGTGCACTTCAATTCTGTACGGCCTATTTTTCAATCGCTCGATTAGATCAGGTTTTCCCAACATAATACTATAACTATACGTACATGAAATGTGATGTTTTGTAATAGTAGTTTATGCAACTGTCATATAAAACTTATTAAAACACGAGTTTGGGTTTATCACACGAGGCGCAGCCGAGTGTGATAATAGCATCAAATTAGTGTTTTAATACCATATTATATGCAGTTGCGTATACTACTTTATCTTCACTCATACAATAGGTAGGTACTTACTTATAAAAATTAAAGAAAAGTAATTAAACAACAAAGGCAACTTATATTATGCATACTACAGTTCGGATATAAGTCTATAGATAATATGCTACTTATATTTGACAGCTACTAAGAAAAACTGATATATTACTAACGGACTCTCTAAAAGACCTTCTATTTAGTCTTCTTAAAAAAAGTTTAGATTAAAGGAGAATTGTATCCAAGTGTTATGTAATGATTAAAAAATTAAATTACGTAACACCTTTGCAAAATTTTCATACAAAAATCGTTACGTAATGGTAACTTTTTAATTTTTTATATATACTCTGCGTAATATATAGCCTTACGTATCAACTTTTTGAATCATATTTCAAAGTTTACGACATGAGTGTAGATAAAAAGTATTAACACAGAATAAAGTAATAGTTCTATCATACAGAACAGACATTCTCCGCCCCCTTTGCAATCTACCACGCACCCCCGCCACCCGCCCGCGAGATTCTCGTGGTCCTCGACCTACGCGACCTTCCATTTTCAAATTTTTTATTTCGCGCTCGATGTATGTAGCTGGGTGTGGTATTATATCAAATAACTATCTTTTCATATCCTCTTGACTCGGTAGTTCGAAAGATTGTGATTCAAAAATGTAAGAGATAAAAGAAAGAATTGGATTTTCCAATCTTGTTTGCCAAAGCTCCGGGAAACCAGAAAACTAGTGTGATTAAAGAGACATCCAGCCGCCGGTTTCCAATCAACTAACAACTTTTTTTAGTTTGAAAACGAACTAGTTTCAAAAGTTTCTGAAAGACAGAACTCGGAGCTTTGTAAGAGATACTTTTGGAATTTGTTTCTTAATCATTTTCATAGCCTTATTCTGTTTTTGCCAATGGTTTTTACGGAGTCGGCTACCTAACCTAGGGGATTTGACGAGAGCACTGGTTTTTACACAGAGCGACTGCCATCTGACCTCCGCTACCCAGAGGGCAAACCAGACCCAATCCTAGATTAGGCTTTGCCAGATTAGTGGTCAACCTGGCTGTCAGAGTTTTCAAGCCAACAAATGGCCTCTGACTTGGCTTAACGACTATACTATCATTGACAGTAGCCAGGACCAACTTAATGTGCCTTCTGAAGCACGGAAACGCTCTAGTTCTTGTACCATTAGCGGCCACCCATCCGGGTTCTGATCACGGCCAGCGTTGCTTATCTTTCGTGATCGGAAAGAAAGAGCAACTACCACTCGGCAACGAGCGCAGAAAGTTATTATTCTGTAGCTACTTTTTTACGTTCTGTTAAAACTGAAAAGGCCCAGTGAAAGGAAAAGAGGGCCTTTGCCCAGCAGTGGGACATCGACGGCGACGTATATAACCATCAAAAGCTATCTTATCTTATAAGATAGCTTTTGATGGTTATAATGGCCATCAAAAGCCATTTTATCTTATAAGATAAGATGGCTTTTGATGGTTATAATGGATGACATAAAGAGTGTAAGGGACGGTGTATCGAAAACTGAAAGGGCTAACTCAGAGTCACATCACACCCCGGACACTACTTTTTGAAATTTTAAGGTCGCGTAGCCCCGCATATTCAGTACAAAAGACCCTCAGAAGGACCACGAGAATCCCGCGGGCGGGTGGGCGAGGGGGTGCGGGCTGGATTGCAAGAGGGACGGAGAGGGTCCATTCTGTATGATAGTACTACTATTAGGGACTTTATTCTAGGGTCCGTGCGTCCTATAAAAACTGAACAACTTTCCTTTAGGAACATAGGTAACTACAAAAATAAAATTCAACCCCCCCTAAAAAACGTATCAGGTTTTGGCGCATTCGGTATCGGAAGTCAAAATTATATTTTCGTATTTCAACCTATTCCTTAGTATAAATATGAAAAGTTGTTCAGTTTTATGGTCCAAGTAACATACTCAAAGGAACGCAGTTGATTAGGAAGCACCCTATATAAAACTGTTACGCGCCTGCATCGAGCGGTACTTATATGGAGAGTTCAAAAATTTGTTATTTTTTTATTTCAATTTTGTTAAGATTTATTCTACTGAGTACCAAATTTTTTTAGTTCTCGGTGCACCGGCTCTTAGACATGTAAAGCGATCATCAATTGAAATCATTTTAAATCCATTAATCTTACGTATGAACTACTTGCGTCCAAAAAAGTTTATCATATTCTCGTGCGTCATAGACGATTCTAATTAAGGTGAAATAAGCAGCCAATATAACTGACGATACAAAATGACTGTCTGCAACTTACAAAGAAATGCTTATCATGTACAAAATTAATCCTCATTTGTTGTACCACGCTGTTCTTTGCTGTCATCGATCGTACAGTCAAGGGCATGTCAAACTTATTACATTGGACTTTATACTATTCTTATTTACAACGCTGCAGAAGATAAAGTCGCACTGCGAGTATTAAGCTTTGCCTGCACTTGACTGTAACACACCGCCGTATAATCTTTACTAGATAGGCTTGACGCGAATTAAAATAACTTGATAAAACTTAGGGGATTTAGGAACGTATTGATAAATCTCTCTCAAGTCTGAGATTCCTATTTGTACATTTTTTTTGATAGCCAGTTCTGTCCCACTGCTGGGCAAAGGCCTCCCCCCTACGTTTCCACTCTTCACTATCGCTCGCCATCGTCGACCACTCCTCTTCGACAGCAACCAGGTCATCCCTCCATCGCTTTTTTGGCCTTCCTCTGCCGTGTACGTGTAAAGTAAATTTTGAAAGCAATCTTGCTTCAGAGGGATTTATCGACAATACCCTAAGACTCCTGATGCTTACCTTAGAAGAACGTGAGGTATCATAATCTACGCAGTAGATAAACGCTTTAGCCGCGCGACAAAATTGATATTTGCTTCATACAATAAACTTTAATCTACAGGATCATGATAATCCATCAAACCCTACCTGGGTTAGGTTTGATGGATCGATCAAATCTGTCAAATCAACAAATTTACATGAAAAAGGTAGGTACCGAAGAAGACAAAGACTGGAGACTTTTTAACCGACTTCAAAAAAGGAGGAGGTTCTATGTTCCACTGTATGTATTTTTTTAAATGTATATTCACCGATTACTCCGTCAGTTGTGAACCGATTTGCAAAATTCTTTTTTTATCTGAAAGGGTATACTCCTGAGGTGGTCTCATTGTCACCAAATCAGGATCTGATGATGGGATCCTAGGGAAATCGAGGGCAACCCTCAAATTTTGTAGGCACGTTATACGTGTTTCATTTATTTTTCAAAGCTTTACAGGTATATGCGTTGTCACGTAACGCCCGTAGGGGCGCTACGGAAGCCTAATAGGAAAGGAAAGAGGGTAGAGAGGGAAAATAGGGTTTATTATGAAAGACGGAAAGGGAGTTCCTACCTACACCTATTCCTACCTAATGGGAAATAGAAGCCCCAGCTAGTTGCAGGAGTTCTTCAGACGTAGATCTTCTGTAGTGGCGAAGGAGTCTTCAAGGTGTAGAGGTCACCGGCGGGCAGACAAGCGGAGGCCCAGCCTGGTGACGGCGTGAAGATGAAGTAGCTCGTAGAGGTAGTGCGTGAAGTTCGTTTAGATGGCCAGGAACGTTGTGGCGTCCCGGGGTCAGCTCGGCCCCGGGATAAGGCCTTAAATTAGAAGTAGCATATTTGGAAGCGAAGACTAGACTGGAGTATTCTTCAGCTGCAGGGCTATTCATATGCAGCAGCAGTCTGTGTTCCAGAACGCTGTGGAATTCGAAATATGGATTCAAGTTCTATCAGCCAGCAACAGTTCCAAGTTTTCATTCAGCCAGCAGTAGCAGAGCCAATTCATGTCTTCATCATCGTCATGAGGATTTTTGCAGGTCTACAGGGGTCCAAGGGTCTTCAGCGGAGCCCTAAGCTGAAGTTGAAGTCCTAAATTTATAGCAAAAGTACCAGGAAAGCATGATTTACATTAAAGTACAAACTCCTTACATAAATCTGATAAGAAAAATATTAAATGACGGCTCTGTTGAAAATTTTTGTCGACTGACATTTTGAGTTGTTTACCTAACTATATTGTGAGAAAAACGATATAAAATTATGAAAAAATATGCTAAAAATACAAAACTAAAGAGTAAATTAGCCCGCTACGGGCTTGAAAAGACCAAAGCAGGTATGTTTACCACAGCGTCTGGTAATCATCTTTTCATGTTGAGGATCTGATGATGGAAGGTCCAACTCCTTAACAGTTAGGAGTTGGGGGCAAATTCTTTAAAATTATAGGTACGTATTGACCGATAGTTTGAAGCGCTCGTGGCCAAGTGGTAGTTACTCTTTCCTTCCGATCACTAAAGATAAGTAGGCAGTGTTGTCGTCAGAATCTGGATAGGTGATCGCTAGTGGTACAACAATAATGCGTTCAGTCAATTGTAGACCTACTGAAAAGTGGGTGGATTTACGGCCAGTTTCACAAAGCACCTTTAAAGTTAAAGCCCCTTCAAATATATTGCTGTCACTTTTTGAGTCATCAAAACAGAAGATGTCAGCAATAGATTTAACAGTGCTTTAACCTCAAAGAATCTTAAAGCTAATATCTTCGGGTGGTAAAAAAAGGCGACTAAGAGATCTTGAAAGACAGAATGGGTCAAGCTTGTTTTAAGAGATCCAGATTAACCCTAGTCCCTAACCTCAACGACATGCAGCGTTACTGCTCATGGCTTTTTAGTGACATCACGATTGTAAATAGTGATATGACAACACTGCGTTTTTGTGCTTCGGAAGGCCTTATAACTCGTTTTTCCGAGGAACTATTAAGTATTGGTCATTAAGCGATGATATTAAAACAGGATCAGTCAGGGTTACCTTGATGCCTACACCTTACGGTGTTTGCTTAACACTAAAACTTGTAAAATAAAAATAAAAAATCACAAAAATTACACACCTTCAAAATATGGTAAGGTTTCCATTAGCAATAAGACGACTAAAATAAGTATAGCAGAACTCAGTAAAATAATAGAAAACAAAAGCCTATGTTTTTCACCGACTTCAAAAAATAAGGAGGTTCTATGTTCCACTGTATGTATTTTTTAGTGACCATCGATTTTAGAGATTTCATCCGTGAAATGCTCGAACCTTTTTAGTGACATCATGATTGTAAGTAGTGATATGACAACACCACGTATTTTGTACTTCGGAAGGCCTTTTAAGTCGTTTGTGCTAGCCACTCTTAAGGAGTAATCATCAGAAAATGGTTTTACAACAGAATGAGTCAGGGTTACCAACCACGTGGTGGTGACTGCACCTTACAGTGTTTGCTAACACCAAAACTTGTAAAATAAAAAGAGTTTTAACAAAAACTACACACCTCCTTCAAAGTTTGGCAAGGTTACTAGTAGCACTAAAAAGTGTAATAACCTTAGCAGTTAATAATCAGTAACTTAGTGAAGTAATAGAAAATAGCCGAGCCAGTTTTTTATTTCAATCATAAATTTATAGGTACATTACAACAGTACATTTTGGAGTCAAAAATTCTGAATAGTTTTGTTTCATCATCATCATATCAGCCAAAAGACGTCCACTGCTGGACATAGACCTCCCCTAGTTTTGTTTATTTAGTTCTTTTTCAGGGTTCCGTACCCAAAGGGTGAAAAAGGGACCCTATTAATATGCCTCCGATGTCTGTCTGTCTGTCAACGGGCTGTGTCTCATGAACCGTAATAGTTAGACAGACAGTTGAAATTTTCACAGATTATGTATTTCTATTGCCGCTATAATATAAACTAAAAAAAATAAAAAATAATAATGGGGCTTCCCTACAAAAAACATGTTTTTTGGCGATTTTTGCGATTTTTTTGTTTTAGGTCTATCGTAAAAACGAAAACACTTACAAGCGTGAAAATTGGTATATTTATAGTGCATAATAATAATTAAAAAATAAACAAAAAATAAATAAATAAATAATAAATTTGTTGATATTAAATAAAAACTGGTCAAATGCATGTCGGACTTGGCCAGTTTTTTATTCTTCTGTTACTACCAAGAACAACTGAGCATAGTTGCCGTTTATTTATAGAAAAGAAATAAATAAGTATAATACCATGAGTCGCTTCCAGTAAAACTTTACATCTGAGAATGCGAATAAATATCATCCCTACGTGATACGCGTATTCAGTACGAGGTTAGTGTGTTTTTCGCATTTCGGTTTTTCGCTTTCAAGACTTAAGCTTTATATATGACCTATATAAAACTTTTTGAATGTTAAGTGGTCTTAAAATAAACTGGGCGTCTTTGTAATGTTAAATAATCAGAACGTTAAAAAAGTTTACGTAAAAAGACCGTACGAAGCGACAGCCTCTGTGGTCGGAACACTGACAAACAAAATTCACTTTGTGTGACTCTTCCAATTTGGTTAGAAAATTGCAAGATGAATCACCGAAAAGTAAGATGATTCCATGCTTCGGAACGCACGTTAAGACATTGGTCCCTTTTACTTTCTGACGTAGCAGTCGGTAGAGGCCTTAGGTGTCTAAATAACTCTGACACCAGGGTTTGTGAGGTCAGTCATAGATCTTACCACCCACAAAATTATAATGATGAGCGATAAGAGGAACTAGGCTGCTCTATATTACCCACTGTTATCATGTAAGCAAGAAATAATTTATATTGTATAAATAAGAAAAAAAAAACCGGCCAAGTGCGAGTCGGACTCGCGCACTGAGGGTTCCGTACCACCACATAAACATAATTGTATTAGTTGAAATTTCAGTAAGTTAATGTGCTAGATTTTTTGAGTCCGACACGCACTTGACCAAATTTTATTATTTTTTGGCATTTTATAGCTTATGCACTATAAACATACCAATTTTCAAGTTTGTAAGTGTTCCCGTTTTTAAAATAGAACAAAACAAAAATCGCCTCAGCGACCATCCAACTTGACCCCTCTCTTATATGAATGTTCTTGAAACGGGAGCTCACCACAATTGGTTACCATTAGTTGTGAGAAAAGTTGTAATATTTAATGATTTCAGACTTTTTCCATTATTTGTACTGTGAGACCTAGCTTCTTGCCAAATTTCATAATTTTAGGTCAACGGGAAGTACCCTGTAGGTTTTGCATTTTTGAATAAATGTATGGAGATAAGGACATAAAATGCCATATCTTTTGATTGCGTCGTTGTAAAAAATTTATATTTTCAGATCTTGTGTGGTTCATAGATCCTAATATGTGGTATTAATTTCAACCTGATACCTTTACCCGTTCGTGAGATAAAGGGTCTTGACAGACAGACAGACAGACGGACAAAAAAGTGATCCTATAAGGGTTCCGTTTTTTTCTTTTGAGGTACGGAACCCTAAAAAACGACGGATGCACGAACGGGTCGTGACTGTAACTTTTGAAGAAGCAACCCTGTAATCTGTGTGTAAATATAAAACTAATAAATGCGCGTAGCGCGTAGTCGGCGGTGAATTTGAAACTTCGAACCGATACAACTTGGGATTGGCTTTACCGGTTTTAGTAATTTCTTTAATCGACGCGCCGTTACGCGTTCTCTCGAACGCGCCCTTAGTTTGTAATAGTAGTTTATGCCACTGTCAAGTAAAGATAGTCATTGTAACATGAGTGCTTGTTTGTGACATGAGGCGCAGCCGAATGTCACAATAGACAGCACGAATGTTACAATGACTAGTTTGCAATCAGTGGCATACATCACTTTTTCTACGAGCATAAAAATCATTAAGAAAATAACGTACCGACTTTGTTTACTTTTGTTGTAGTAGTAGAGCACTAAAACACTTCCACTTTTTTCGCAATAAAGTCCTGTTGATGTTCGTACGCTGCCTTAATTATTTCGGTCGGCGTGAATATTTTACTCATATTTACAAATTTTCAATGGAAATCAAGATGTTTTTCGTTAAATTATAAATTAAAATTTATTTTTTTGACAGATTAAATAAGCGCGAACGTAAATCACTATGTTCATGTATTACAGAGTATATCTTTCTCTTTCTTTCACACTGCTGCATCCCTCTCGGCCAGCCATCATATAATACTGTGTATTGGGGGGTTCAGTTCATGAGTGCATGAATTATTTTTTGAAGTTGTCCTTTATGGCTTGGTAACTAGCATATTAGCCGATGGCATCCAATACAACATAGTATTAACGTAATTTTGTTGCCAAACCTAACAAAACGGTGAAAAAATTATACTACCGTATTGTAGACAGTTGCATTTATAAATATTACGCAACTGTTGTCGGAATGGCAATGTTTGTGATACTGTTTCCGGTTTCGTATTTCGAACTTTAACAAATGGGAGTAGAAAATTTTTATTATTTTGTGTCATCTCTGGCACGGTTACGTCTTTTTATGGACGCCATGATTAAAAGTCGACGTTGACCAGTAGTTACCGGTCTTACGATTTATTTCATATCTAATACCTCGACGGATAGAGAATTTTATCAACTTTGTAATACCACTAGTGTCATACCTCTGTAACAATTCTTCATCGAGATATAAGGTAAGAGTAAGCCCATTGACGATAAAAAAAAAGTTTAACAATTGAATTCCATGTCAAACAATATGACGAAAAATTTGCATTTTCTATGAGTCACCAAGTGTTATTGTTGTTGTATTTCGTTTGTTGTTATCTCTCTTCCTTTGATTGACATATCCAACAATGTCGTAAGCTGGCTAAGGCCACGATCACACCTAGCTGAATTCAAAGACTAATTCGGCATACATTGCTAGGAGGCTTGGTTATGTTAATTGCAATATCCTTACTTTAACGAGCAATGTATGCGGAATTAGTCTTTGAATTCAGCTAGGTATGATCACTCCTTAACGACTAAGTTGTGAGCAATCAATGGGGCTTACATTTCGGGTGTCGGTTGTCAACCCACAGCCGGCCATGCCATAACGAGCGGGTAAGACAAGAGTTCCCTGTCAAAAACAGGTTTAGATACAGAAAGAATATCGAAAGAAAAGATTGAGAACTTTTGGTAGCTTAGAAACTGCTGCCAGCTGGCCCAGCCATTACTTGTTCCAATCGATAACTAATTAGGCTGAACGTATTGCAGTGCTGGCTTGCTTAGGGCGTATAGCCTAGTCAGTGGTCTGAATATAAGTTCAACATCGAAACATTTGTGATTCTTGGAACTATCCGCACTGGAGGCATATGACCACAATTAAGTGTAGGCTCCAAGTGACACAACTCCAATGCGGCCACGTGCTCTAAGGGTAGGACCAGAAGCAGCGAATCTTGCGCCGCGTAATAGCGCAAGATACACGGCTCACTGATACAATTCTCAACATAACTTTGGCGCTGGTGTGAACGGTATGTCGAAATTCTATGAAACGCAATGTCGGTGTGTAACGCGCTCTGATCCTTAAAAAAGGCCATCGTAAAAAGTCAGTTTTTACGATTCTATAACACCAACTCACAGAGTTCAATTTGCTTTACACCTGTCTAAACGTACTTTTTACGGCGGCCTTACTTTAGTGAGAAACTAGGCCAGTCTCTAGGTCCAGGCTTTGAGCAAGCCACTTGCAGTGCCAACTAAGTAGGTACCATAATCGTGTTAAAATCCATAAACCCATGAAGGAAGAAAAAATTTTACGCACGCGTTTTATTTTGGGTGCGTAAATTTTTTTCTTCCTTCATGACCTACTAAAATTTTTGACTGACATGTTTTGTAGCGTCAAACTAATTGAAAACGGTGAAGTAAAATGACCAGTATATTATTTATCTCTACAATGTGTTTGGATAACGACTAGAGGCAGCGCAGACGGCAGACTTTATGTCCTTGACAGTTCGCCAGCGTGGCCCGTTTTACGAAAATTATCGTTTTTCTAATAATAAAATAGTAGAAACCGTGTGAATTTATCAAAAAATGAGTGTGGGCGATATTTGGATTTTTTGTCTGTCTGTCTGTTTGCGCTAATATCCAAAACTTCTAGACGGATTTTCTCACGGTTTTCACACGTATATTATGCTTAGCTCGGAGCAACATTTAGGTGATGTTTCATTTAAATCGGTTCACTCAATCAGAAGCTATGCTAATTTTAAGTATCAAGTTGCCTGTGCGACCATAACTCACACAGCACTAAACCTATTTAAACGAGGTTTTCAATTACGTATTTGGTTTACATTTGTGCAATATAAAAGCTTAGTTTCATTGCAAACGGTTCACTCAGACAGAAGGTACGCCAAGTTACAAGCGGCGGCGCAAATAACTCACAAATTACTGAACCGATTTAAACAGGGTTTCAATTACGTGTTTAGCTTACTTACGTGCAACATATTAACCTCTGAGCCACAATGTCAAAATTTGAAGAAACAAAAAGAAAATGTAGTTGTTTACGTAATAAGGTATATTTTTGAATAATCTTCAAAACAATTTTCACAAATTTTCCATTTTTCGGGAACTCTATGGAAAATTGCTATAGGGATCAACTGTTAAATTTTCACAATCACATCAGGTTAACTAATTTTAATTGCAAACGGTTGACTCAGACAGAAAGTACGTGAAGTTTCAAGCGGCGGTGCCAATAAATCACAAACTACTGAACGGATTCAAACGCGGTTTTCAACAACGTGTTTGACTACTTTGCGATATATTAGCTGAGTTTCATTGTAAAGAGTTCACTCAGACAGAAGGTACGCAAGGTTCCAAGCGTCGGCGCAAATAACTTACAAATTACTGAACTGATTAAAACGAGGTTTTCAAAAACGTATTTAACTTATATCCATGCCACATATTAGCTTAGTTTCATTGAAAACGGTTAACTCATATTTCTTATATCACGTGCATAAGCCATAACTCAACGCTGCGTGTCCACTATTAAGTGGTAACTGGAAACTTATTACCGTCCTTGCGAAATGTCTCTGAATGTCACCCAGAATATGTCTGTTTTAACTTAACAAACTATAAAATACCCTACAATGTAAACACCAATGCATTTTCTAAGTAAAAAATTCTATATAATAAAGTTTTATAACTAGTGAAGTCGTTTCTTTACTTAGAAGACGGATGTTTGAGCAGATAGGAAGACTAAAACTCAAGTAGTTGAAGTTAAACCGTTCTCCCGGCCATATTATTTTAGTTGAGTGTGAGGAGATGGTCTTGCCAAGAATATGAGCGATATTTCGGTGCCGAGTAGAAGTTTCAAACTTTTATTATTTAATTTAATAGAATCTACGTAGTTTAAGCTTTTGCGATATTACTTATAGTGATACTTTTGCGATTCTTTTTTATTTTGGAGCTCCTCTCAAATTAAGGTTAATAGACCTTTACATGAAAACACGTACTAAACGAATATTTGCAATCCCCTATAATTATAAACTTCTAGTCAAAAGACGAAGGAGTTAAACATTTAAATCACAACACTGATTTAAACTTGTTTCTAAAAAACTGGCCAAGTGCGTGTCGGGCTCGGGTTTTGGTTTTTCATAAACACTTTTCCTCCTATCGCCCATTGAGGTCCGGAGCTTGATTGCTATTTCTAAAGTTGTAAGCTATTACTTGTTAATCTGTAAGTGTAGAGACACATCTGCGAAAATTCCGACGTGATATTTCCGCGACCGAAAAATCTGTCAAGTATGACACAAGCGGAAATTCCATCACATGTGTCGTAACACTCGTAACCTAAAAACTGTTGCGAGCGTAATGAGCGGAACTCTCCGCGTAACAGAATGTCTCTAAGCGTAATGAGCCGTTTTTAGGGTTCCGATACCAAAATGGTAAAAAAAAGGAACCCTTATGGTGCGACTTTGTGTGTCTGTCCGTCTGTCTGTCCGTCTGTCTGTCCGTCTGTCTGTCCGTCTGTCTGTCCGTCTGTCTGTCTGGCACACCTCTATATCTCAGCAACCACTTATGCTATCGACCTGAAATTTGGAATAATTTTAGAATATAGTTGCCCAACTTAATTGCATATAAAATAATTTTGAAAATAGGGGGGGCCAAATTTCAAATTGTCGCTACTAGGTCGAGTGGGATATCATATGAAAGGGCTTTACTTTTAAATTCTGAAATATATTTTTGTATTTTTATACGTCTCTTAGTTTTCAAGTTATGATGAAAAAACTCAAAAAAATACCATTCCCCCCCCCTTATCTACAAAGTTTGTGAAAGGAAAAATCTGAATTAATTACAGTTTACATACGTTTATGTAAACAATACAGCAAAAATAAAACGATCTTTCTAAGTTGCACAGTTTTTTAGAAATCTGCAAATAACCTTTAGTTTTGCGGTCCTAAAAATGGACTTTATTGCTTCCAATAATACAATAAGTATATCGGAACCCTCGGCGTGCGATTCCGACTCGCACTTGACTGGTTAAAAAAAATAAAAACTTGTTTTCCTTTTGTTAACAGATAGCGTCGCTGCAGGAAAATTTAACTGTCAACTTCGTTTTTCCTATCTGTTGCTAAGTAAGTACAAGTGTTGCCCGTATAGTACTTATCCAGTTCCTAAGTGTTGCCTAAGTAAAGGAGGTTTATTAACTTCATCTATGACAGATTTATTTTAAGTTCTTCAGCAACTGTGCTCAACGCAATCTGTCGACTCCTTTAAATACTCATTTGACAATTAACTGTGAAAACAGCTCATTAGAATTTCTCAAGAAGTTAGCTGTGATAGTTTTCCTTTTGATTTCGTTATTAAAATATTTTACATATCCAATTAAACCTATTATGATTAGCAATGGCAGGGAAAGAAAACTTGACTCCAACAAAAATTTGCGGCATTGGCAGATTGTAAACGGGACTATATCATACTGGTGCATTTTAGGTTAATTAGTATCGAGCGGCATCAGCTAGGATGGGTTAGGTTATCTTACGACCTGCCTTGCCTGAAACTGCGCGTCGTTAAGTAAAATTTCGAGGCATTATATATGTTAAATGACGAATTAAAAAAATTCTCGGCATTTTGTAAAATACCAAGACATTATAAGAAGCGGCGAATTATACAGTTGTTTTGCGACATACATATTCAGACCGTTGGACCACAAAACTCCCAACAACTTCCATTGTGATTTCGGCCACCAACGTTTTATTGATCGTAAAGCAAAGTATCAAATAATTTTTATTAAACAAAGTAAATGGATTTTATTATTTGATATTGTTGCATTTTTAAAGCATAGCATAAAACGCCAGGAAAATTAACGATGGGAGTGAAAGGTAGGTTATTATTACCTATATTACGAAAATCGAAAGTAAAATGAGTTCAAAACGAGTCTTTTTAAATATCAAATTGTCGCTACTAGGTCGAGTGGGAAATCATATGAAAGGGCTTTATTTGTACATTCGAAAATATATTTTTGTATTTTTTTACGACTCTTAAGTTGCAAGTTATGATGAAAATGACAAAAAAATACCTTTCCCATCCCTCTTATCTCCAAAGTTTGTGAAAGGAAAAATCTGAATTAATTACAGTCGATAGAAGTTTTTGTAAATAATAAATACTTTCATTTATATAACGATCTTTCTAAGTTGCACAGTTTTTTAGAAATCTGCAAAAAACCTTTATAAACAAATTTAGTTTTGCGGTCCTAAAAATGGACTTTATTGCTTCCAAAAATACTAAAGGTATATTGGAACCCTCGGCGCATGAGTCCGACTCGCACTTGACCGGTTTTTTTCTATGTAACAATTGAGCAAGCGAGCTTGTGGGCCACCTGATGGTAACAGACCTGTTTTTTGGTGACCACCACCGCCCACCGTCTTATTAGTAGCCTAATTGACACTAACAAGACAGCAAAGCGCGTTGCCTACCCTAAGAACTAAGATGATTTGTCTCATGTGCCAGAAATTTCCCTGGCTTCCTTGCCCTTCAAACTGAAACATACCAGTGTAAACACTCCTGCTTTGCGGCAGAAAAAAGCAAAGTGGTGATACTTCCTCAGACGGACTATGCACAAAAACCCTACCACCTTCAAAGTCTAAGTTCACAAACATAAACTTCAGAGTTTAGTCACAAATTAACGTAGAAGAAAAAACTTAGAGAGAAAGATAAATGTTCTAGTTCAGCTTATTAGCTGAGTTTGCTCAAAGTATTTACCAAATAGCTTGTGCCACTTTGTACGAACTAATCATGCTCAGACCTTATATAACACTTTTTTACAGTGTATACGGGTCAGGTTGGCAAAAACTGAGAGGGCGTGGTCAGTCGACAAAAGTGAACAACTTTCACCAGAAAACATATCATCGGCAACGTAAAACGTCGACCTAATAAGCGTACCTCATCATGCAAATTGTCCAATAATATTTGTAAAGTATGGGATTGATGATTTTTTTATTTCCGCTATATGTTTCTTGGAGAAAGTTGTTCAGTTTCATCCACTGATCGATCTCGCCCTTTCAGTTATTGCCAACCTGTCTTTCACACCCGGTATAGAAGTGTCCACCTTCCGTCTTGAATTTTGCGACTAGGTCATCACAAGCGAATAGGTTCTATATTTCTTATGGATATTTTCTAAAAGTCCATCTTGCTATTTCATTTTGTTAGTCGAAGTTTGTATACTTTTTTCTTTTTTATCGTTTTGTCAACGACGAATATAAGCGTTAAATCCAAGGAAATTGGACCCTTATTATTCTGTGGTGAAATCCGACAAGAAGACCAGGAAAAAATCCGCCAGTTGTCGGCGAACATTGATGGGTAAAGCAGTTTGCAAGGCACATATCTTATAGGCTGGCAGCGCACCTGTGATCCCCCTGGTGTTGCGGGTGTCTATGGGCGTCGGTGATCACTTACCATCAGGTGACCCGCCTGCTCGTCTGCCTCCCTCTTCTATAAAAAAAAAACATAAATCATAAAAGAGGCGCCGGCCTGTTGGCAGGCCAAGATACCGTTGGAAGGATGAAGTCGCCAAGGATCTTAAAGAGCTGGGAGTGCCCGATTGGACGGAATTGGCACAGAACAGGGAAGCGTGGCGTACTTTAATGTCGGAGGCCAAGAACCACTTTGGTTCACTGAGCCAAAAAGAATGAATGAATGAAATCATAAAAGCGGACAGTAACAGACAAGCACTATCCGCCATTGCAACGTCCTCCGTCTGCGTTGCTTCTTTAAAAATTTTCGTGACATGAAGTTGCTTGCTAGAAACAGTAATGAATGACAAAGTGAAGTCATGTCTGTTCAGGTCGACCTTAATTTAAATACGACTTATATTCTAGTAAGATACATTTTATAGAAAACACCAGTTTTCTCTTACTTTCAGCAGTCTTGTCTTTTCACGAGTCATCTTTATGAAACTTATGAAAAGGTGATTAAAGATGAAGAGAAGACCGCCTTTATTAAGAACTGCCGACTTAGCACGCTCCAGTTGTCAGGTTATCTAGGCCCATAGATTAAAGACTTTAAGCATGGTCACGTTTTTTTGACAGCCGAGCAGTGCGACACATTTTTAAAGACAAGGATGGCTACATGTATTAGTGTATAAAGCTATCTCTGTCTAAAATATCAAAAACGTAATTTGTAAAGCTAAACATTTTCCTCCACTGACATTTCTTCGCGCTTGGAAGTGATAGATTAGATGACATAATTCCCCAATTAAAGTGACATTTCTCCGAGATATATTTTCTCTTGGGGAGCGTGCTAAGCAGGCCGACACCACTGTCATCTAATCTATCACCTCCAAGCGCGAAGAAATGTCAGTGGAAGAAAATGTTTAGCAAATCCTAAAATTACGTTTTTGATATTTCAGACAGAGATAGCTTTATACACTAATACATGTAGCCGTCCTTGTCTTTCAATATGTGTCGCATTGCTCGGCTGTCAAAAAAATGTGACCATGCTTAAAGTCTTTAATCTATGGGCCTAGATAAACTGACAACTGCAGCGTGCTAAGCCGGCTGGTCTAAAGAGACTGGAGATTAATAGTCGTGGAGAGAACGGGGGAAAGATTTTGCTCTACCGCGGTAAACATGTAGGGAAAATAGGATATTTTGTTCTCCAGTGAAACTTTCTTTCTAAAACAGTTAAAAAATAGAACAGCTGAAAATAATAATAATATGTGAATGTATAAAAAGAATCTCAAAATCATTTAAGCGACTATATTCTATATCTGACTAAAAATTTATTAATTTATCTACTTACTGTTTTCTTAAATTTTTGCATTACAGGTATGTATAACCACTCAACAATCATTAATTTAGTACAGGAACATATTGGTCTTAAATCTAATGGGTACTGATTTTGTCTTTACATCAAAATGCGTTCACTTTATCACTTAATATTGAATGTACAGTGTACAATGTACATACTACGCAAGAGTACTTGGTATATTTGAAAACAGCTTTTCAGTCAAATTAAAGTCCCGGGAAAACAGTTTTCCGGGACATTTAGCGAGAAAAGTTAAAAACGGGAACGCAGTTTCGGAAGCTTCTGTACGCGTCGGCAATGTTTGTGTAGCGTTCTTTATTTGATGACTCAGTGTCAGTTTCTACTGTTGTTTTTGTTGTATTTGCTTTTCAAGACGTAACTTTTACAGAATTATACCAAAGTCGATCAACCCGGCTAGTGTTGGTGTATTTTTAGGGTTCCGTACCTCAAAATAAAAAAACGGAACCCTTATAGGATCACTTTGTTGTCCGTCTGTCTGTCTGTCTGTCAAGACCCTTTTTCTCACGAACGAGAAGAGGTATCAGGTTGAAATTGATAATGAATGTTAAGGTCCATGGACCACACAAGATCTGAAAATTTAAATTTTTTACAACGACGCAAAAAAAGATATGGCTTTTATGTCCTCATCTCCATACATTTATGCAAAAAAGCTTAACCTACAGGGTACTTCCCGTTGACCTAAAATTATGAAATTTGGCAAGACGCTAGGTCTCACAGTACAAATAAAGGGAAAAGTCTAAAATCATTAAATATTTAAATTTTTCTTACAACTAATAGTTACCAATTAAGGTGAGCTCCCGTTTCAAGAACTTTTGTATGTCAAGTTGGATGGTCGCGGAGTTTTTAAAATCAAAGAGCAAAAACTTTTAGTATATCATATGGTAGATAGGTACGGAACCCTTAGGGCGCGAGTCCGACTCGAACTTGGCCGGTTTTTAGGGTTCCGTACCTCAAAAGAAAAAAACGGAACCCTTATAGGATCACTTTGTTGTCCGTCTGTCTGTCTGTCTGTCTGTCTGTCTGTCTGTCTGTCTGTCTGTCTGTCAAGACCCTTTATCTCACGAACGGGTAGAGGTATCAGGTTGAAATTGATAATAAATGTTAAGGTCCGTGGACTACACAAGATCTGAAAATTTCAATTTTTTACAACGACGCAATCAAAAGATATGGCTTTTTATGTGCTCATCTCCATACATTTATGCAAAAACGCAAAACCTACAGGGTACTTCCCGTTGACCTAAAATTATGAAATTTGGCAAGAAGCTAGGTCTCACAGTACAAATAAAGGGAAAAGTCTGAAATCATTAAATATTACAACTTTACTCACAACTAAGAGTAACCAATTGTGGTGAGCTCCCGTTTCAATAACATTCATATGAGAGAGGGGTCAAGTTGGATGGTCGTGGAGGCGATTTTTGTTTTAGTTCCATTTTACAAACGAGAACACTTACAACTTGAAAATTGGTATGTTTATAGTTCATAAGCTTTAAAATAACAACAAATAATAAAATTTGGTCAAGCGCGTGTCAGACTCAAAAAATCTAGCACATTAACTTACTGAAATTTCAACTAATACAATTATGATTATGTGGTGGTACGGAACCCTCAGTGCGCGTGTCCGACTCGCACTTGGCCGTTTTTTTTTTTTTCAAAACAGCCACTAGGCACATCCTCACACACAAGAAATAAAACAAACACACAAACTCGTTAAAAAAAATTGCCCCAACCGGGAATTGAACCCAGAACCTTCAGCGCGACAGGCTGTTAAAAGAAGTCCGTCCTCATGGGATAAAACAAATGCAGCGATTGCTAAGTGTTAGAAGATTGCTAAATACTTAATATATCTGGCAAGTTTTAAAAAGTAAACAAAATAATTTGAATTTAGATTTAGTTACTTCAACTTAAGACTATTAAGCTCAAATATCCTATATCTTCTAGCTAAAATACACATTGAAAAATCTTAAGAAAAGTTTGAGCGCGACAGTATAAAAACTCGAGAGGAATCCCTCGATATCCCCGAGAGTCCAGAAATAAGTAGATAAACCTAATATGATATGACAACGTTCAAAGTTAAAATTAACGTGAATGGTTAAAATGTTGAAGCACGAAGCACACTATGCTCTAACTTTGTTTATAAGTAGGTTAAGCTAGCAGTTAAGTTAGCTAACCGTTCTATGCAAATCGTTTATAATTGAAGAGGGTTCAGTTTAAGTAAAGAAAAAGGTTTTTGATTAAAGAAACGTGATTTTAGAAAATTGCCTAAGAATTCTATTAAAAAACCAGACGAATGCGAGTCGGACTCGCGCATCAAGAACAACTGCTCCAAATTTTGCTGAGGCCAATGATAGACAGACTCGCATTGACTAGTCCCTTAAGCTCGGAAACGGGGCACATGTGCCCATAATTATGTAAACCAGCTGCCGTAAACAGTGCTTACCTATTTCTTTCGTGTTTGTGCGAAAAAACAAGATGAATATATCCTGTCATGATCTTGTCATGTGTCAGTTTACATATGACAGTTGAGCTTAAGGGATGACTAGTCATTTTTCTACTATAGCAAATTCACTACAATAAGAGATTATTTTGATAACTTACATGTAAGCTTTTGATTTTTCTATGTGTGAATGGACACGTATTTTTAACTGATCAAATTCAACCTATTGGGAGAAATTAACCTGATGATTATTGGTATATTAAGATGCAAGTGTGCCATTTTGGTGATTACGCAAGAGGCTTGAGAATAGCAGCCCGAGCCTAGAAGGCGAAGGCGTGATGGACCCTAGAGTGTAATGACCAAAGCACACGCTCTTCTTACGACGTTTTCAACACATTTGCGAATAAAAACAAGCAAATTTTGCTTACTTTTTTTTACGAAGGAAAACTCGTATCGGTAGTTAGGTATTTCTCCTTAGATACCTATCTACTACGTACATCCGATACTGCAGACTTGTGTTCTGTATCTAACTGCTTTTTTAGAGTTCCGATACCAAAATGGTAAAAAAAAGGAACCGTTATTGTGCGACTTTGTCTGTCTGTCTGTCACACCTGTATATCTCGGCAACCAGTCACGCTATCGACTTGAAATTTGGAATAGCTTTAGAATATGGTGGCCCAACAAAATTTCACATGAAAGAATTTAAAAAAATATGAATGTTGATGTAAACTGGGTTATGTATGATTATTGATGGGGGGCCAAATAGGAGGGGCCAAATTTCAAATTGTTGGTACTAGGTTGAGTGGAGTATCATATGAAAGGACTAAAATATATTTTTGTACTTTTTTACAACTCTTAATTTTCAAGTTATGATGAAAAATATCAAAAAATATACCATTCCCCTCCTTATCTCCAAAGTTTGTGGTAGGAAAAATCTGAATTAACTACAGTCGATAGAAATTTATACATAAACATTACAGCAAAAATAAAACGATTTTTCTAAGTTGCACAGTTTTTTAGAAATCTGCAACAAACCTTTACAAACAAATTTAGTTATGCGGTCTTAAAAATGGACTTTATTGCTTCCAAAAGTACTATAGATATATCGGAACCCTTGGCGCGCGAGTACGACTCGCACTTGACCGGTTTTTTATTTTAGAAGTCAATACCGAACTTTGGAGGTCTCGTTGGCTGGGTTTTCTTAAGCCGATTGCAATGATTTTTAACTTTTAGCCTGTTTTCTGTTTTTAACGTGGTTTCTTCATTTGCTTTGAATTTTTATGCATCCCTCTTACTATTCTTCAATTTAGGGCTCGCCATCTTAGCGAAACTTCATCGACTCATTCTCTGCCTGTGTCTGTGTTTCCGATTTCATATAACCCGAATCTATTCAAGTCGCGAGTGAATAGGCTTCTTCTGGGAAAGCTCGACCCATCGTCGAATCATCTCTGTCCTCAAGACTAGATCGAGGTCAAGAATAAGCCCATTGACAATAAAAAAAAAATATATATATTTTTTTTTCTTGGGAAAGTTATCCAGTATCGTGAGTATTTTTTGATATCAAGAACCAATTAAAAAGTCACCCTACATCAAAATTAATCAAATCAGAGCCGGACTGGTAGGTACTTTTCCTTGTAATTTTTACGCTTTTATATGTTACAGTTACTACAATATCGCTAAAGCAAAAATAAAAAAAAAACCGGCCAAGTGCGAGTCGGACTCGCGCACTGAGGGTTCCGTACCACCACATAAACATAATTGTAATAGTTGAAATTTCAGTAAGTTAATGTGCTAGATTTTTTGAGTCCGACACGCGCTTGACCAAATTTTATTATTTGTTGCTATTTCATAGCCTATGCACTATAAACATACCAATTTTCAAGTTTGTAAGTGTTCCCGTTTTTAAATAGAACTAAAACAAAAATCGCCTCAGCAACCATCCAACTTGACCCCTCTCTTATATGAATGTTCTTGAAACGGGAGCTCACCACAATTGGTTACCATTAGTTGTGAGAAAAGTTGTAATATTTAATGATTTCAGACTTTTCCCATTATTTGTACTGTGAGATCTAGCTTCTTGCCAAATTTCATAATTTTAGGTCAACGGGAAGTACCCTGTAGGTTTTTCATTTTTGAATAAATGTATGGAGATGAGGACATAAAATGCCATATCTTTTGATTGCGTAGTTGTAAAAAATTGAAATTTTCAGATCTTGTGTGGTTCATGGATCCTAATATATGGTATTAATTTCAACCTGATACCTTAACCCGTTCGTGAGATAAAGGGTCTTGACAGACAGACAGACAGACAGACAGACAGACAGACAGACAGACAGACAGACGGACAACAAAGTGATCCTATAAGGGTTCCGTTTTTTTCTTTTGAGGTACGGAACCCTAAAAAACGATTCTTATACAGGAAATGGGATCCGATTCTTGAATATCACCGGGTGATCAAATATCACTCAAAAAATTCAAAATCACTGATTTTTCTTTTCAAAAGTGAAGATTGATATTCGTAAAATATAAAGCACTCCTGGATTTTCAATTTTTATGTATTCTGATTTACCTTTCAATAGTTTGTCAGGGCAAATGTGATTTAAGTCTCAAAAGTGATATTTTATCACCCAGTGATTTTCAAGAATTGAGTCCCTGGGGTCTCTGTTATTTTTATTTTTCCAATGATTTTATTATTTGTCAGGTAATCCAATAACACATCATGTTCTGCGAAAACGACCATCTAACTATAATGATTCAAAGATACAGCCCTTTAATGATCTGCCAAACGACGCGACGTAGGCTTAGTAATAGGGTCCCGTTGGGGATTGGGTACAGAACCTTAAAAAGCAATAAAAAGTCCTGAAATTAAAGGTATTAATATCGAGTTGGTAGAATAGCAAGGCCTTCACATTACAACCCAATAGATTTACGCTAGCCTATAAAACAGAAGTGGTGCAAGCCGGCCCGCACTAATTGCCACTTTATCGACAACCCTGCTCTGGATCGTTACTACTAGGGATGGGAACTATCGATGAATGGAAATCGACATAATTAAGTAGACAGTTTCAATACTTAAAAAAGCTGTAGTTGTATCAGCATATTCTGTTTTACTTGATTAAATGATATTCATCCTTAAACGGTTAAGGAGTGGAATATTCTTCCTGCGTCTGTATTCCCAAGTTCATAAAACCCGAATATTCTAATGTTCTTGTTGTGAATGAACTTACTTTTGAATCGCGAGTGAATAAGCGTTTTCTGTGCAAGTTTGTTAAATCTTCGACCTCATCTCTGTCCTCAGAGCTAGATCGAAGTCAAGAGTAAGCCTATTGATCATAAAATAAACCATAGCAAAATGTCATGATATAGGATCATAATGAAATAGTGGACATAATTTTAGCATGTTAGTTAGACCATGAAACTGATCAACTTTCCCAAAATAACATAGGTCGAAATACGAAAAAACAAATTTGACCTCCCTGTATAATTATAATTTCTATAAGAGTTCCAAAATTTTTTTTCGTATTTCGACCTATGATCCTTGGGGAAAATTGTTCAGTTTCATGATCTAAGTAACATGCAAAAATTTTGTTAACTCTTTTATTAGGACCTTATATTTTAGGGATTGTACCATAGTCACCATACTTGTTATAACGTTGCTTCTGACACAAATAGACCGATTGGTCAAGTCCATTGACAATAAAGATAACAATATAAGCATTCATTACCGACGTCTATTCGTTTGTAGAGCAGCCCATGAAATAAAAAGTATACATATGAATTTAAATGGATTCAGGGGACAAAGAAGACCGCAGACCAATCTCTGTCCTCGAAATATAGATCAAGGTCAAGGGCAAGTCTATTGACTAAACACAAAAGGTAATGTGATTGGACTGTTGGAATGACCATGATACAAATTAAGGGCTCTTTTTATCAGTAAACAAATTAATTCAAACCATAAAACTGTACAACTTTTCTTTGGAAACATATATATTATATGTTAAATATAAAAAGTATATTATAATTGTCTTCAGATATGTATTAATTGTCTTCAGATATGTTTTCTCTGAATAAATTCATATTCTACGCAACAGGACATCGATATCTATAACACTCTCTTTCAAACAAATAGACCCATCACTACCTACTTCTAATAACTTTGCTAAAGGCGGCGCATAAAAGAGGGTAATGTTCAAATTGCCCTGCGTCCTAGTTAGATCAAGACATTCTAATTATGTGGGAACTTCATCGTTATCGATAACTAAACTGCATGTACCCATCTCTAGATTTGCATAAAAGCTACTAGTAATGGGTGTGCTATGCAAGTTAATTTTAAAAGCATCAAGGAATCGCATAGGGAATATAGAATAGTGCATTTTAAACAACCATTTCCAAGACGATATCGATGATGTTACTTTAAATGTTTTCTTTTAAGGTTCTTTCATATCACTTTTTTTTTCCCACATAGCGCCACTTTGTTTCTGAAGTGACGAAGCTTTTAGTTCAATTGACGTCATAAAGTGATCTAAGAATGTATGAAAAAAAAAACAAAACTAATAAAAACCATAACTAAGGTATATTCACTTTGGCCAGTTTCTTAAAAATACTGTCTTAGTTATGGTTTTTATTACCTATTTGTTACCTATTTATTACCTATTTGTTATTAGTTTATTTAATAGCGGCAGCATAAATATAAAATCTGTGAAAATTACAACTGTCTATCTATAACGATTTATGAGATATAGCCCGCTGACAAACATCGGAGGCATATGCCTAAAAATTAAACAACTGCGATAGATAAAAATAAAATACGTTTTATCTTTACGCAATTCATCTTCTGTAAAGTTTTACAAAACATAATTGTACTTCACCCACCCCGCAAAGAGCTGTATTTTTTTTTGCGAATTCTACGAACTTTACATTTTGTCACGAAAACCTAAAGCCACGTTCAAATTGACACCAATCCCTTGAGAAATTCTGAGCGCACTTCGTTCGCTCTTATTTACATTTCTTCTGAACAATGCCTCACTTTTTTACATTGCCTCAATAGCTCGTTAGAAGCATTTTCACGGCGTTTTAGTGCTATTTTGCAAAAATATACTTGGTTGCTAAAAGTATCATTAGATGCATCTTTCAAACGCAAGTAGGCAATTACGCTCTATCAACGCAGCTGTAATTGAATTTTCACAAATCAAATCCTATACTATTAAATGAGCAATATTTATATATATATATATATATTTGTAATCAGGTTCTCGAAAACGACTCTAACGATTTCGATGAAAAATAGGAGTTTCGATCCATGCTCCTCACTAAAAACTGAAAGACACATACATCTCTTTGTAGGAATTGCTCAATATTTTATCAATTCCTACAAAGAGATGTATGTGTCTTTCAGTTTTTAGTGAGGAGCATGGATCGAAACTCCTATTTTTCATTATCGACCTCTAAAAGACATGCCCAATAACCTTCGGATGAGGATATTGAGGATGTAGACAGTCTGAGTAAAATTCTAACTGTACCAAAAAATCCTGTGTAAGTACTGAAAGTTTTCATGCCATCGTTTCTTATATCGGAAAAGTTATGTTTTTCGAATTGAACGGCAATTGACATGCTATGAGTTTCGAATAGGTTATGGATGCATTTATGGATTTTATGATGAACCGTGCTTGTGTTAAAATAGGAGTTTCGATCCATGCTCCTCACTAAAAACTGAAAGACACATACATCTCTTTGTAGGAATTGCTTTATCAATTCCTACAAAGAGATGTATGTGTCTTTCAGTTTTTAGTGAGGAGCATGGATCGAAACTCCTATTTTTCATTATCGACTTCTAAAAGATCTCTCTTATGACACAAATTTTATTTTCTCCATCATGCTTGGAAATTTGATCATTATCTTGACAATTTTCTTCGAGATAAATTGAAATAGCTATACTGGTTACTAAATTATAACCAGCATATTGCACGTTTTTATACTTGCAAAATATTAATTTATTCAAAGCAGAAACTCGTCTCATTCCGTCGTCGAAATACAATAATGCTAGCATTTCGCCAGTATTACGACTAATAAGAGGAAACCAACGCAGATGTTGGTTTCTAACGAGGCGAGGGTGACAATTAGACAAATAAACATAATTAATCAATTTATACTAATATGTATGTTGCTCTGTTTATTGGAGGTAAGTACGTGCCTAATTTATAGAATAAGTATAGGGACGCTCTTGCGGAAATTCTGCGTCGGAACTAACTGCTATAGGTCTGTCTTGCTTTTGAGTGTGACATAGTAGAGCAGAATTTTCGCGTCGGAAAGATCCACCACCACAAAGCAAATGTCACAATAATATTGACAAGACCTCGCAGTAAGTTTCAACGCCGAAATTCCGCTCTAGTACGGTCAACTGCACGTCGGTAGAAACTTTTCAACTCTATTACCACGCCATAACCCTTTACCCCTATAAAGGGTTATGGCGACACCCAGGTAAAGAGTTTGGAGACTGAACTCAATTTTAAATTATTTATTTATTTATTTTTTTTATCCATAAAAGCTCAGTAGTGGTGAGTCAGTACATTGTGAAATTAACAATTAAGTCCATTTTACAAACTTTTTAGTGGTCTCTTAAGCGACAACTGACCTATAAAGGGTTAAGGTCCAAAAGTGTTTCTACTGATGTGCGGCCGTGTGTACGTCAGACTTGACGGAAAGATCCGTCGCGGATCGTTTCGACGCGGAATTTCCCCAGGGGTGTTGCTAAAATTAATGAATTACGTAAAAAATGCTTTCCCCTAATAAAAGCTACCTTATTCCTGACTGCAAAAAGAAAACATCTCCATCCTTGAGAAAACGTCAATTTAATTTCTGAACCGTGTGTATTTATTATTTCAAATGAAAGTAACCACGTTTCATTCAGAGACGTTTCGCTAGCTACGAACTACTAAAATTACGTCAAGTGTGAGTTGGACTCTACGAAATTTGGTACTTATACTAAAGAAGAGTTAATGTGAAAAGTCCGTTTTGACGTTCCCTTAATACCAACGCACAGGGTTCATTTTACTTTGCAGGTAGTAATTTTTCATACGTTTGCCAGCTGTCAGAATGGACCTAATAAGATGGCCTAACGTTAGATATAACCTTACCACTGACATTCCATGTAATACAAATATTGTGTGGTATACAGAACACTGACCGCGAGTCCAACTTGCACTTGGCCGGTTTTCATTTCTCATAGTTTCGGTGAATCATGTTTGGAACATTAGTTGCTATAATTGGTGTATCAACGTTATGTATACCCATTACTTACGTAAAAGTATTTTCATGTTGTACTATCTTTCCTCAAATTCATACCTAATAATTTATTGTCTACCACAATACTTTAGAGTCTTATTTATGGTAGTGTAAAAATAGGCATCATAATTGCTTAAGAAATGGAACCATGGTGTACAAAAAAGTACTTTGCATCTAGAAGGATATAAAATTGCCCAGGAACTGAACAACTTTTCCTTAGCAACGTATTTCGAAATGCTTGAAAAAATATAGATAGTCACCCATACCTACTAATGAAACGTATGGACCGCCAAAAAATAATTTGACCTTAGTAGGTACAATTTATTATACTAGGCAACCCGGTAGGACCACGAAGCCGCTATTTTTCGAATTTCGCCCTATATCTTTGTTTCTTTGGACAAAGTAGATCATAGTAAGTACGCAAGCCCGTGTCAACTATTTTACTGTATCGACTGTTAGCCAGCAAATTACCTTTCTATATCACTTGAGGCTCTTCTCGGCGTCAGCACGCTGTCTGTGTATTATGATTTTTCTAAGTTACACATACAGCAATTACATACAAAGCAACGACTAAATTTCCCGTGCTTGTTTTTGATGTTGATTACCTAATTTAACCATACCTTACGTACCGTCACAAACACGTGAATGGAAACATTTAAAACGAACAACTAAAACGTTATCACAGTCTCAGGTTTTCAAAAAAAGCTTGTTCCATTATAAAACAGCAAGAGAGAAATAAAAAAGAAGATATAACACGCTTTTATTTGAAAACCTGAGACTGGGATAACATTTTCGCTCTTTTTCTACATCTAATAAAAGCTTGTTTTAAAAATTATTTTTATCATTTTTTTAACTAAAGATGTCATAATATAAACAAAAAATGTGTTAAATAATAAGTAGTATACCTACCTAATCCATGGTAATAATTTCGTCCTTGACCTTGCTAAAGCCGAAGCGTGTCAAAGACGACAAACATGATTGGCACGTTCTGAGTATTCCCGTTTCTTTGTATATCTACCTCATATCCCTCCTACGCCTACGCCGGAATGCGCTGTGTCAAGGGTAGGAGGAAAATTCCTTTGGTCGTATTAAGAAAATTGTATAAGTAGGAAGGTTATTGTATACGCGGTATACCTACTAAAAAAACATACAACTTTATTTGTTTTCCTTTTTGGGTCCTATACAAGGTTATTTTTTTGGACCTGATTTGCGTATGCCTACGTTATTACAGAGGTCAAAAGCAACAACTTTTGTTCTACGACTTTTCTAACAACGCACGAAAAATTTTCAACTTCCCATACAAAATGACTCGGTCACGTGACCACTTTAGTATGGGGAGTCGACAATTTTTTGTGCGTTGTTAGAAAAGTCGTAGAACAAAAGTTGTTGCTTTTGACCTCTGTAAAAACGTGGGCATACGCAAATCAGGTCAAAAAAAATAACCTAGTATATTTTTTTACTTTCGAAAAAGAACGTAAATTATGACAGTCTCAGGGTTTTCAAATAGAAGCGTTTTAGTTTTGCATCCTCTTTTTTAGTTCTCTCTTGCTGTTTTATAATTTAACACGCTTATATTTGAAAAACTGAGACTGTGATAACGTTTTAGGTCTTACAGATTTTTTTTTACCGATATTTTATTGTTTACTGTATAATATTTATGATGTCAAATACTAAAAAACAACTACATACAGACCCTAATCAGACGAGCCTAAAGCTAAGATATTTTTCTACGTACACACGTCAGTAGTAACACTTTGGACTTTACTGTACAGTAATAGAGTTGCAAATGTTTCAACTGACGTGCGGTTGATCGTACGTAAAGTTTGGACCAAAGAGATTTTAGGTTAAAATTGGACAGCGCGTCTAGTATAGAGTAGAAAAAATACAAAAGTTATTGCGGGTGAGCAATCCATGCTCCCCACCAACAGATGGCTCTGCAGGATTTTTGCCACTTTCCGGCTCCATTTTCATATCAGCTCCAAGTCATAATAATATTGCATTGTTTATTCATACGCATGCACAATCGGAAACCGGGAAGTAGGTCAAATTTAACTTGCAAGATTTGGTTGCAGACAGACAGACACCGCGACAGGTGAAACTAAATAAAAGCTTTTAAAAAAGAGACGACATTACTTTGAGACTTGTCAAATTATAGGGTTAAACTTTGACTTGAATCGACCCTATTGCCCCACAAAACTGCAAATATCCAGTAGTTTATTTGTCAGTTATCTAGTTCTGTAATTACAACAGCTTTAATTACATTCTCGGGTCATTTGCTATGCACCACGCATTGACACGCATTCGTCGCAGTGTATATGTGGCTATCACATCACTCGCAACTATCCATCACTTAGTGTGCACCAAGATTAATGGATGACTGATTCCGCGAACTTTATTAATAGTTGTACTATATACAAGTAGTACATCACAATGAATGCTCATCAAGTTGAACGACGTTCTCAAAGGCCGATAGATCTAAATATGAAAAGATTAATTCGGCAGATTATCGCCCTTTCTTATTTTTTGATATTTTTGTAATACCCTTCATCATTTATTTCTGTTTCACTTAGTTAGTTGAAAACCAGTGTTCACAGTTATCAGCTTAGACTGTGTCTAAATCCTTGCCTTAAATTTTAACTTCTTTATGATCAGCATTATAACATCCCATGAAACATCCACAGCCGGACAAGAAGCGCGCTACAGAATTCAAGCAAAAACACATGGTACAACTTGAAGGAGAAGTACCATAGTCACCACGATTGATAGCGTTGTAGCTGGCACCATGGACCGCGGTTGTTAAGTGACCGAAGTAATAAAGGTACGTTACATGAGGATTCTGCTACCCATTTTCCAGCTCATTACCCCATGTTATACTGTGTATAATTATGTTAGGGCTCAAAACCGAACGGCCTAGAGAGCTCTGTCCGTCAGAGCAGCTTTTGGTGTTCACAACCCTCAGCCGTGAGGTGCTGACGAAGAAAAAGATATTTTGTTGTCAAAATGTATAGTTTAAAAGAATTTTCTATGCTGTTGTCCAGGTAACGGTATCAGTCCGCTTTTAGGGAGCTTCGTGGGTATGGTAGAGATCTTAATTTCATGTATTCTATGTCTTAATGGCAGGTAGTTATCCAACCGTATAGACATGTCTAATAAGACATGTTTCATCTGATATAATGATGATGATGGAGAAGGGTAATTTGCGCTGCTTTACGCTTTAATATGCTTTCGTGCATTTTGTTGATATATGCTAGGATTAATAGCCTATTACTCGAATGTTATTAATAAATGACATCACACATTATTAAGACTACGTCAAACATACATTATTCATATTCATGCATGTTTAACTTGGCTTGATTAAGGTTTTTAATAATATTAGTATAATAATTTGGGATATAGGTCATGGTGGATACTGTTAATTTTGGTTTGAAATATTATCATCATAACATCCCATAAAACGACCACTGCAGGACAGGAAGCTCCCTTCAAAATTCCAGAAAGAACAAGTCGTACTTTAGAGGAGAATTACCATAGTTACCACGCTTGTTGTGACTGGCAACCGCAATATGTAAGATGGTACGATACACAGAAAAGATGCTGCTGTCCATCCTCCGGTTCATAAACCCTTGGTCGCCTCTTACGACACCCACGGGTAGAGAAGGTCATACAGTCAATACAAACATCTCAAAACATGAATCTTAACAACTTTTCCAAAGTAATATGAAATGAAAAACGAGAAAAAATTTTGGTCATCCCATACGAATCCCATTATTGCGGACACAAGATTTTGTATAGGTGGACAAAATGTCGCTTTGGGAAAGTTGTTCAGATTCGTGGTCGGAGAATTATTAGAGAGTTATTAGAATTTAGCTACCAAAAATAAATCAGTACAAGCACAGCCAAGAGCACTGACACTTGTAGAGCGACTCTAGCTCGTAGAACGTTTGAAATGAGAATGGCACAAAGTCCGATGTGTCAAGCTTGACGAGCTCTTGACTGTACCTCTAACAGGTAATTTCAATACATTCGGTCAAGAATCTAACCCAGGTATAATATTAGACATAGTGATACGGGTTCTATCAGTTATCAATCTCAATGCCTTTCTGGGGCACGTTCTGGGGCCTCTCTTTCTTTAACATGTATTATTAACATTTAACAAACTAATTATTATAGAGTAAATGGATTTCAGTTCTATATACGAGTCTTTTATCATCTTGCGCCGCCGTAGTCTTTATTTTTATCATTACTAGCAGCCCATCCCGGATTTGCACGGAAATATAAAGTTTGAGATCATACTTAAATCCCACAGAAAAAAGGATTTTTCAAATTTCATAAATTTTCCGGAAAACTTTTGCAATTTTTCCATCCGTACAAATGTCTTCCTGAAAACTATGAACATAACATAATAGAAATACTCCATCATACATGTGACAATTCATCTGGATCTGAGAACAACGATGAGGTTGAGGTTGGAACTCATCCAGTAACATATTCACTCGCAACTTTTATACTCGCGACTATAGTTTTATAAACTCGGGAGAACAGGAAGGGCATAAAGTAAGTAATAGCGACTTGTAAAATCATACCCTATTCAAATTTAAGTTTTTTAAAAGGGAGTATTTCACCCGATCGATCGCGCATCGAACGTAACAACGCACTGTTCGTTTACTGAGTGACTGACGAGTTGTATGTGACAAATAGTATCAGAAAGGTTATTTTGAAATATCAAATTACCTAGAAGAGAAAAATCCATGGGATTAGGATAGGGTTCTAACAGGCTAATTCAAAATTCAAATTGACTTATGTTTATTGTATCAACTCTGTACATTCAAACATATTTTATAGTGCGGCCGATTAGCTGTTTCACGTAGACACGCCTTATAATTTCACAATTTTTTTTTCAGGTACTAGTTAGGTATATACCTCTCAATTTTTGATAGGAGCCAATTCTTGAATTTTTTGAAAATTTATATTAAAAATTCAAGAGTTGGCTCCTATCAAAAATTGAAAGGTATGAACCTAACTAGTACGGTCAACCGCAGGTTGGTAGAAACTTTTTCAACTCTATTACCACGCCATAAGGTCCAAAAGTGTTTCTACTGACGTGCTGTTGAGTGTACCTGGAAAAAAATTTGTGCAATTTGGTGAATTTGGCAATATAAGACGTTAAGCGACTGGACTATAACCTACAACTTGTTTGTAGGGAGCATCCTATAGGGGGTCCTAAGAAGTCCCTAAACAAAAAGACTGACATTAAGATAGCTCAATTAATAAACAATTTCGAGTTTGAGTTAATAGGTTGAAGAGTTTTCCTATACTTGTGCCTCGTGTAATTAAAGAAAAATCTCTTCTTAATTGCGAAATGTTTATTTTACAAACGTCCTATTCTTGAGTCGAATGGAATATACTCGTAGGAAGCACATCGATTTCATTCAATTATAGACCATGAGACGATCTAGTTCAAACTGGCACTGATCTTAAAATAAATGAACTCATGTCTGTGTTGATTATCTAAAGACAAATCTTCATAATTGACGATCAGCGCGCTTAATGTCTATTAAATGTCATGCATACCGTGTCAATGAATGTCATTGTTCCACTTTGTTTGTTTCCTTAATGAATCAACTCTTGTTTTTTTATTTCTGTGTGGAAACACGGTTAAGAGAAGTAAGTAGAACGATGCGCCTCTTTAGACAGCTTAGCCTTAAAGTTAATTTCCACCAGTACTGTGCAAGGAACCTAAGCTGTGAGCTGGGAAATTCCGACCAATAGGATTGCTCCATTGGGTAGCGCATTCGGCATTCTATAGTCTGACCGCAACCGCTGTACCGCGCCTAACCTGCAAGCCAGACAGAACGGGCGCGGCGCGCTTCGGGTGTGCCCGAGGCGCGCTTTGGGTGCGCCCGACGCGCGCTTCGGGAGCGCCCGAGGTGCGCTTCGAGCGCCCCCGTGGCACACTTTTCGGCTAGACGACGCAATCGATGGCAGCGGACTGTGCTGTGCGGCGGCGTGCCGGCGGTGCGCCGGTGGTGCACCGACAGTGCGCCTTAGGCATGCCGTCTCGTCGCCTGTTCAAATCACATGCATACAAAATGTAGGAGAACGACGCGGTGCAAGCCAGACAGAAGAGGTGCGCTGAAGGCGTGCCGTGCGGCGCACTTCTTCTGTCTGGCCTGCGCCTAAGGTATGCGCGGGCAGCTGGGGGAGTGGGAAGGAAAGAGCAAGAATTAGTTGCCGCCGCCGTGAGCAATGACGAGCGATGCCCCCGCCCGTCTCGCCACTCGCATACCTAAGGCGCGGTACAACGGTTGCGGTCTGACTATAGGAAAATGGCGCAATCCTATTGGTAAGACTTTCCCAGCTGACAGCTTAGCTCCCTCGCACAGCACTTCCCGTATCTTTTAAATATAAGACAAATGAAAAAAATTGCAGTAGAATTTTTGGAATTATGATCTCATTTGTAAGAAAATTTCGGCAATTTCATGTTTAAAGACCTATTATTTTTGTATTCGTAAAATTGGCGAAAAGGTATTTTCAGTCTAATAGACACCATTGCTGTTAATCAAAAAGAGCTTAAAGCTTAAACGAACGCTTGTGCACGCACTCTGGCGATATTATCACAAAAAGAATGCAAATCACGCGATACGATAATTTCATTTCTTTTCAATCATTACGTAATGCTTTGGCCTTAATAACGTACAAAATTCTCTGAGATTTAGTTTAACTAGTTTTAGTAGAGTAGTCACACCATACACTAAATACAGAGTATAGTGGTGTTTTACAGCGACTAATAAAAACCAAAGCCCCATGTGGAATCAAAGAATAGTACCAACCCATCTTTACCCGTAGGTTTGGTAAGAGGCGACTAAGGGTTAATGAATTAGAAGATGGGCAGCAGCGTCCATTTGTGTATCGTATCATCTTACATTCTGAGGCCACTAACAACCTATAGTATAGTTTTGTAACTGTATTTTATGTGTGAGAGCAAATAAAATCTTATTGTATTGTATTATTGTATTGTACTGCTGTCCATGGTGCCAGCCTTAACGCTGACAAGCGTGGTGACTATGGTGCTTTATTTTGGCGGGAGTCTCCTGTCCTGTAGTGGACGTTTCATGGCATGTCATGATGAATAAAAGTGATCAAGATAGCGTGAAGGAATGTGCGTTATAAGAAGTAACGCAACGACTAGCATCGCCTCTACTGTTGTAGCAAGTTTCCATGGGCAACAGTGACACGTACACACGGCCGCACGTCGCTGGAAACACCTTGACCTTGAGCGGGTCTCTGGTTGTGGGCGTTTGTAGCTTAGTGCTGGTTCAGCTTATACTGGTTTTGTTTCTACGTGCTTACTGCCGTGCGTACCATCAGGTGAGCTGTCTGGTTGTTTACCTGTTTTGACATAAAAAAAAAACTGTCAGCATTTTCACTAAAAAGTGGCAGGGAATACACAGTAAAAGCCAGAGGAGAGTTCCCACTCATTCAATGGTTTTTTCACGTTACAGGATATTATGATGATGAGTTAATTTAAGGGATACAATTTCCAAATTCAAAACATAAACTCAAAAATACTAAATATTTTTTTTGATAAGGGGGTCCTAACACACACCTCACAATGTATTTTCCAAAATTAATTTAAATTTATTTGTACGTGTAACTACAAATCACATCCAATAATAAAACCGAAAAATGACAATAAATCACGCTAACGAATACGTGTGAAACGTTCGCGAGAAAATTCGTTTCATTGCCTTTATCACTAGTCATCGGGCCAAATTGATTGGGATTCTGATTTCAAGCAATATACGGCGACAATAGAGCGGTGACTGTTAATACTAGTTAGTACAGATGGACTCTCATCAGTGGAAATACTCTGACCTTAAACTGGTCTCTGGTTTTGGGTGTTTATAAAGTAGCGCTGTTCAGCTTTTGCTGGATTTGTTATCACTTACTTGCCGCCTGCGTACTTTTCGGTTGAGTATTTTTCAGTCAATTCTTCTTTTGAACTGACGCTTTACTTTCTGATACAACTTTGACCTTCTACTTGATTTGGTCGAAGGAACTACCATGGGCGTGGTGCGGATTTCTTAGTAAGAGAATTTCTCGAAACGAGGACTTTTCACAAAGGGGAGTTAGCAAAATGGGCATGGGTACAGTTTGATACAAAATATGTAGAAAATGTGTACATTACACCTTTATTTTATTTTTTTGGGAATTTTAAGATTTGGTTTGCCCATGAAACATCTTTTATTATGCACACGGCTAAAGAGTGGAATTCTCTGCTTGCGTCTGTTTTCCCGAGTTCATATAACCTGAATCTGTTCAAGTTCCGAGTGAATAGGCGTCTCTGGGCAAGCTCGTCCCATCGTCGACCTCATATGTGTCCTCAAGACTAGATCGAGGTCAAGAGTAAGACCATTGACAATAAAAAAAAATTAAAGACGCTATCATGCGACATCATGATACAGTACAGGTTAGTTGTTAGAGTCGTCAAGCCGCTTAATTGCCTCTGACTCTGACATAGCTCAAAAACTCTTATCTTAGATTTTTAGTTATTAATCAAGTATGCATATTGTGAAGATAGGTCAGTGACCAGCCCAGCTAACCTTATTGTTAGGCTATCATCTAGTATCATAGCCTATACGTGCCTTTTGAAGCACAAACAGTTCTTATGCCACTAGAGGTCACCCATAAGTTCTAACCGAGTCCTACGTAACTTTTTTATTTGGCCGCGACCGCTAAACTTAACCGTCAACATTTTATTGATTAAAAATTTAATTAGTTACAAGTTTTATTTGAACGCATTCTATGCTTCGTTACAAATTCAGATTCTATGTAAGTAAGATTATCAACTTCAAAGGGTTAAAATCTTATTAACTTAGCGCATTGATTCTAGCGGATTCAGAGAAATTCGTTTGAACATTAGCAACGCAACGGATTTCCCAGAAAATCCCAGCACAACTTGATTTACTCTTCTCACTTTCTAATTTCAGTGAATTTGTCAAGTCTCTCCCAATCCGATACAGCAAACATGCCAGTACGTATCCGATCAATCTCTGGTTCTTTGCAAGTGCAACTAGATGGGTAGCTAGGGGTGTAGCGAAGTCGCCCAGGGCTCGGCCGCACGGCATTCAACGTCGCGCGCCCAACGAAGCCGCCCGCCCTACCCCAACTACTCAGGTACATACTTTTGTGCTTTATTTCGGGTTTATTCGATTTTTAAAGTGTTCACAATTGACTTTTTACACATTTTTAAAATTTTAACAAATATCGTTTAAGATGAAATTTAAATTTGGAACATGAAAATAGTTGCCGATCAGTTTTAAAACCTTTAAAAAAATACTCCTCAATAATCAACGTTATGATGCCATATTTAAATTAATTTCTAAACGATTTGTGTTTTTAAAACGTTATAAATAAAAAATTTCGAACTGCTTTTCGCTCTCCCCAAGTTTTAACCCAGTGTTGCGCAATTCTTCAAGACTTAGCAACTTTTGCGTTGAAAGTTGGACGTAGTATTGGCTGGCCTCGTATGTTCAAGTTATTTCCGCGTAAACTTTTCTTTTACGGGCCATATTCAAATGACATGGGGCATAAAAGGCCTATTTTGTTTGGTACAATCGTGACATGTGGTAGTTAAGGTAGTAAAACATGTGTGGTTACATACTTAGCGTTTTTGTGGAATCGGTTGAGGGAGGACTGATCTTTATCAAATAGGTAGAGTTTATTTTAGCCTTTTTTCTTCATATAACTTGTCATGATTGATTGACAGAATAATAGTGAAGTTATATTTTGTATAAGTACATCGTAGATAAATCGAAGTGCCTTATACCAAGAGCAGGAAAAACAGTTAAATGTGAAACAAAACTTTCTTTTAACTTTTTACTTTTGACTGTTCGTCTAGGGAAGAACCATCTTCTTGCCTATTTCTGCTGTAGAGTTTTCAACATACTGTACATATTATATCTTATTTCTTAATGTGAGCAACGCTTTTTTCTGCCTTTTTAGGGCTAAAATTCGTCACAAATAACGCAATATCATTGACACACCCATCTGATTTTTTGCTCCCTTGTGATGTTAAAACAAACTTAGGAATAACCAAGATTTCATATGCGTGTAGAAAATATTTCAGAAGAAAAATGTGGCTCCTTTGAAGTAACGTACGACCGCCTTGGTCCTTTTGCATAACGTAACGGGGCGTATTCAAATTTTACCGCGTACCGCTGTTGCGTAATAGCAATGAAAGAGTTAAAACCTTTTTTGAGAGTTAGAATTGCAAATATGCATAATCTGTGAACTAAGATTTGAGCACATTTTAAGTAAGTCTTTTTGTGTCATTTAATATAACGAAAGTAAAGGCTCTAAAATACAATCATTAACATTACGTAGCTTATAATAAATTCGCTATTGGATGTAGTGTGAAAAATTTATAAAATCATGTGCGTTTAAAAAGTCCCGAATAATTATTTTAAAGTTGCAACGTCTTTGTTCTTAATAATATTATTAGTTTTTACTTGTTTTAATACAATTATTTTTAAATTTAAAATTTCATGAAGTATGTTGTCATTGTATTTTATTTATTAAGCATCAGAATCAATAGAATTTTATTTTTTATTTTTCAGACAATAATAAAACCATTTTTAGTTTTTTATCATTATTATGAATGGATCATTTAATGAAATAAATAGGTAAACCAAATTTTGTTTTTCCGTTCAAACTTCTGATTAGCCAGTAAAATATGCCTCTGGGCATAAAATCAACCTTTATAAATAAAAAATTCTTTATGCCATACATATTTTTGTAAATATAAAATAGTCCCCCAAATATTACTGCCGTACACGTCCATCTTCAATACAAACGAATGGTTTTGATTTTGATTTGAAACAAAATCTAGCGTTTTCTAACAAGCATGTTTAATATTGAAACGTGGTCATCATTTAATTATGCTTCATATTTAACAGGATTTCAATAAATTTTAGATTTTAAGAGCCTATCAGCAACTTTTCTATAGAGATTAAAAAACCATTTTTGTGTTTTTTTTTATTGTTGCATTTAGTCTCTAAGTCCATCATAGTATATTAGTATAGTATATATTATGATACAAATAAATTATGAGTGTATTGAGGGACCAATGCTTTAGCTCGCGGTTTATACGACGATTTTCAACATACAAGCCATAATTTTTTTTTATGAAATTTCATAACCTTATTTTTGTAAATCTGCAAGTATGGGTTCAATCAAGGCCAAGTCAGAGTTATATTTAGGTGGCACAATTTTTTTATCTTCTCTAACGGATTGTAATAGGTACAGTAATATTGTCGAGCCTGCCACATAGCAATGGAAAGTCAGTGGGACATACAAAAAAAAACCATCACGACCAGGGTCCTTAAAAAAGTAAGTACTTGGGCGACCGAGCTTCACTCTGTATAATCTTAACAAAAAAAACTCAGTAACAGATGGCGCTGGAGGGTATTTGAAACGCGCTGTTTGAAGAATTGCGCAATAAAAAGGAGAAAACGAATTTTCCCATACATGAGACCTAGCTCGATCGATTTTTTGCCCCCAAAATTTCATCGAAATTGTTCAAGCTGTTTTCGAGAAACGGATTACAAATATATTTATACAGGGTGTAAGGGACGGTTTACCTAAAACTGACAGGGCGTGCTCAGCCAACGAAACTAAACAACTTTTTAAAAGAAATTTTTTTGGGAAGGGAAAAAAAATTACCTCTCCCTCCATACAAACTGTTCGATCAGAGTGAGCAATTTGTATGGAGAGGTCAATATTTTTTTTCATTCCCAGAAATTTTTCTTTGGGAAAGTTGTTCAGCTGCGATGACTGAACACGCCCTTTCAGTTTTCGGTAAACTGTCCCTTTCACCCTGTATATATACAAATATTGCTTGTTTAATACCTACTCGTATAGGATAATGATTCAAAGAAAATAAATCGTTTGGCAAATTGGTATCGTTCGGTAAATTGTTCAATCAGGGATCTGTTATTATTTTGTCTTATTGGGTCCGTACCTATGAAAATGGCGAAATTTTCTTTCAGATTAATGAGATAATAATTCCTATAAATCTGTCGCTATTTTCATTATTTGTATTGTTTTTGGAAGTTTATTTTAAGGATACCAATCTACGCATTAAATATTGATTTTAGTTTGATATCTTAAGATAAAGTCGAAAATTGATGTCGTCTTTATTTATTATTAGATTTGTTATATTTTTTACAGACGTTTCGAAAATTAAATTAATACTGGCTTCTGTTTTCCCATTCATTCATGCTTGAAATAAAATGTTAAATTTTAATGTTATTTCTAAAAAATGTAAAAGTCTACTGTACTGCAAATTGAGTTTGCCTAAAATTCTTCATACAAAACGCCTATTTTATAGGTAAGGACTATATATAGGGTGACTTTTAATTAGTTCTTGATAGCAAAAGATATGCATGTACTCATGATACTGTAAAGACCCTCAGCGAGAGCCCTTACGTTTTAGCTGAAATTAAATATGATTAATCTGGTAATATTTGATTTATTGAGAGAATGCACTTAAAAACTATAATCGCGGTTACAAGGGCTCGATGCCACACTTTTAAAACATTCGTTGCCGAGAAGCGGCGTATGCTGGTAGATGACCAGAACGAGGATACTATTGCCTTCCCGGTTGGCATACAACAACTGAATCAATAAAAACAAAGCATCATTCGTTTTGACAATCTTTGAAAATAATTAAATTTTACCCGATTATAAGGCATTCATGGCTATAACACCATGAAGGCTCTACAATTACCCCCCCCCCCATCGGAAAAAAAATAACTAATTAAATTAATTAGTTAATTTGATTTCCAACTAATTGAAAGGAACAGAGAAAAACGGTTAAGTTTCAAAAATTTTAGAACTTGGCTTTGACACACAACCGTGTGTCTAGATTAGGCTTTGGATTCAACAATTCAAAAAATAAAGTTAAATTTGAAATTCAAAATTTAAATTTATGCAACTCAAGATAAAATTCAAGTTTAAAAAAAAAATATGTTAAGACACTTTATGATTACTCAGACTGTCTGTCCTTTAGAGCATCAAAGTAATCCAAAAATTATGTCAAAGTTCCTTTCAAGTAATATTACAATAGTTATAAAAAATTATAAAAGAAATTTTGAGGAAAATAAGTGAAGCTGATTGTCCTCAAAGATTTAGAAAGAAACTTAACACGGGTTGAGTGTCCTTCTATACTTATAATCTACCTACCTTCGGAGGGACTTAGATACTATACATTATAATCGAAGATCATCTCCATGAAAGAACGACTGACGATTAGCCTTAAAAAGTAGGCGTAACAAACTCAATATTTCAACATTCAAAGAATTCAACATTATAGCAATTCAACTTAATGATCCTAAAAGGATAACACAAATATTTAAAAGTATACAGTTATAACTTGTATAGTGAAAAAAAAATACGTATATTTTTATTACTGAAGTTAACAGAAGTGTTAGGCGTAAATGTTAAGGCTCAAGCGAGGAAAAACCTCAGTAAAAGCCTCGCCCCAGACATGAAAATGATCCTTATTGCAGATATTTTGGAAAAAAAAATTATAAAGAAAAAAATAGAAATTTATAACATTCCTAACATTTGCTAAGTTGTTGAAGAAATCCTAAAAGAAAAAAAAAACCTACCAAAATTACCTGTCTACCTAACATAACTGCAATAGTTAAGAGCATTAATATATATATTACAACTCAAATAAATTGGAAATAGAAATAAGTAAACTTCAGTCCAAATGACTGTGACCCAAATAGTCATACGAGTATAAATTTAACAAGTCTATTTTTCAAAATGAAAAATGAATTTCAATTCACCATATGTAAAGACCCTCAGCGAGAGCCCTTACGTTTTAGCTGAAATTAAATATGATTAATCTGGTAATATTTGATTTATTGAGAGAATGCACTTAAAAACTATAATCGATTTATTGAGAGAATGCACTTAAAAATTACAAGGGCTCGATGCCACACTTTTAAAACATTCGTTGCCGAGAAGCGGCGTATGCTGGTAGATGACCAGAACGAGGATATTATTGCCTTCCCGGTTGGCATACAACAACTGAATTAAAAAAACAAAGCATCATTCGTTTTGACAATCTTTGAAAATAATTAAATTTTACCCGATTATAAGGCATTCGTGGCTATAACACCATGAGGCTCTACAATACTGAACAACTTTTCCCAAGGAACATATATAGCTCGAAATACGAAAAACCAAATTTGACCTCCCATATAAAATGCGTTATCAGCTGATGCAGTTTCTATGGGAGGTAAATACTTGATTTTCGTATTTCGACCTATGTTCCTTTGGAAAAGTTATTCAGTATCATGAGTACATTCATACCTTTTTCTATCAAGAACTAATTAAAAGTCATCCTATATAAGTAAATGGTAAAGACCTAATATTTCACAAGATTCCACACTGGATTCCACACTGGTTGTAATAATAAAATAATTATTGTTATTTGTCATATTATCGTGGAATCTATGATGGTTGTGCTACTGATGTCAAACTAAACAAAACTTTAAAGTTTACACACCAAGTCTAATAAAACTCTGAACTCTCCTTCGATGACACAAGTTTGTACATTCTTGTTTGTCTATTTGTGTGGGTTTCTGTGAATGAATCCTTTAAACTAGCATCCTTCAGAACATAAAAATAAAATTAAATTGCGATCGAAACTTTCCTCCAATCACTCTTTCCAATAAAACTAGTCATACAAAACAATATGGCATCCATTTAAAAGCTTGGAAGCAGCAATACTCAACGACGCAATGAAAGACGGCAATGGATATAAAATGCAATAAAGAGCGTCGATCTTGAAGCCATTCGAGTATAAAACTGTAGTGTTCTTTGATTGCAGGTGCAGAAGCGAGGTCCAGATACCAAGTGAGTCCTAGTTCTTTATTTATAAAGTTCTTTTTTAAGTGTTTTTCTATTTCTAATATTTTTAGAGATACTTTCTTGTGGTTTATGTTAAAATCGTTTCCATCTCTGTTTCGTACGCTCGCAGGAATAAATTCAACTTTAACGAGCTCAAGTTCTGAGAATGCATTTCATCTGAAAACAGCTACGTTTTACCATCTACACTTTGGGACTGAAATTTTAGGCTTTAGGCTATTCTGGGTGCGTACTCCGAAGTTTTATCGGAGCTCCGATATTATAATATTGACAACAACAAAAAATTACGTTCGGAAATTTGCTTTGTATGGGAATTTCTTTGTCATAGGTCGAACCATAGACTAATTATCGGCGCGATATTATCGTAGTTTCACTTCGGAGTACGGCAGCTGTTTTAAAACACTTTTTATGCAAATTCATCCAGATATTCGACGCCATTTACTTATTATTAAAAAAATATTATTTGATTCGTTGGCAAACGTCTCTCTGTTCGCGAATAAATGCGTAGAGGTAGATGTGAATATTTTTTCTATAATTACAACCGAAAAAACGTTACTAGATTGTAATTATAGCATTGTGTGTGTCAGTTAAACGGGGCGATTTGTTTGGTTTGGAGCAACCATATTATATTCATAGAATACCTATACCACCGTAAAGGCCGTTATAAGTATGAGCGATAAAAAATATCCTTTGGGAATACGCCAAGATAGAAAATGATAGCGAATCTAATGTTTCTGTAACTGATTTTATATGACAGCTAGACACATGCTGGTACACCTTAGAAAATAATAATAAAAAAAGACAGGTTGCACTCATGCCATTTTCTCAAATGTTTTGTATTCTTGACATACTGATGTTATTTGAATTGAGAAATAAATGATTTTGTATTTGTAAGTTGTGCATTTTTGAATATTTTGGAATGGTTAGGGAATATTTCGCACGAATTGTTTATTTATCAGTATACAAGTATCATGTATGTGGTAAAATACAATATTCATTTATTGCGCTATCGTAGACAAACATGACAATTTATATAACATATAGACAATCATACGCTATTTCGAACAGGCTACATTGTTTACCCATCTAAAATAAGTGCCAAGCGCCGCTAAAAAAGTTTTCACTTCAATAATAAATCATACCTGGGCGACCGAGCTTCGCTCTATAATAGCTGCCTCAACATTAAAATATCATCGGGTGAGCAAGCTATGCTACCCGCCAACAGATGGCGCTGTAGGTTTTTGTCTAAAACGCATATGCTTAAAAACACGGGGAAAACGAATTTTCCCAGACATGAGACCTAGCTAGATCGATTTTTCGCCTCCGAAAAACCCCGTATGGTAAATTTCATGGAAATCGTTAGAGCCGTTTTCGATGAACCGATTACAAATATATATACTCTACCATTTATATATATATACAAATATTGCTCGTTTAATAGTATAGGATTTATTCAGAAAAAGGAAGGCAAAGAATATGTAACAGAACTTAAAATTTAAGTTTTAAGTTTAGGTACAGTTGAAGATTGCTGCTAAGTGAAAAGATCAAATATCCCCACACTAGGCTAGGCCTGTCTTGTAGGAGATTTTTAAATACCTAACAAGGTTACAAGATCTAGAAGCGGCACTACTATTAATCATTTAGAATAAAGTTATATAATTTATTTATTAATCATGACATTTTTACAACATAACAGTAATAAAACCAAGGCGTTGTAAAAGCTAAACACAAATACAAATATTCTTAGACTAAATTATACTTAAGTTTTCTCAGCAAAGCCTAAGCATTTGGTCCGAAGCTTTGCCAAGGAATCCGCAAATAAATCGACGTCTGGGAACAAGGTCAGAAGAGTGTTGAGCTGTTTAAGCGCAAGCATAAGCGGGGAGTGACAGTATTGGCTTGTGCGGTGAGTGGGCACCGCGAGCAGGCGGTGGGAGCGCGCGCGCGTGTAGTTATCGGGCACGTACAGCCGACATGCAGTTGTTACTAGCTGCGGACAAGTGGAAGCTTCACCACGGAGAAGACCAACAGTTGTAAGAAGGGAAACAAACGTACGCCTAGTTTGAAGAGAGTGGAAACCAAGGATGCCAAGTAGAAACATTGTAGGGTACAGAAAAGGATAATAGCAATATATTTTTTTGTAAAGGAATCTTAGAAATGCTTTCTGGACTTTTTCCAATAGTAAGCGATAAGATGCTTCGTGCGGACTCCATACTATGGAAGCAGTTTCCAATTTACTGCGGACAAGTGCTGTATAAACCATAATAATAGCTTTAGGGTCACGGAAATCACGACAGTTTCGCAACACAAAACCAAGTCGGCTATAGCAGTCAGCTGCGAGAGATCTTATGTGGCTATTAAAAGTAAGCTTAGAATCAAATTCTACACCTAGGTCTTTGACAGAGGTACCGCGACTTATAATATCTGTGTCGAGAGTATAACAAGCCACAATGGGTTGAAGTGCGCGAGTGTAACTCATAACGCTACATTTATTAATATTAAAGAAGAGTTTATTATTAATGCTCCACTGAAAAAGAGAATTAATATCACTCTGAAGCAGTTTACAGTCTTCCTGTTCATTGACAGCACGAATCAACTTAAGGTCATCAGCGTAAAGTAAACAGCTAGTATGTTGCAGGGATGTTTCTAAGTCATTCACCATAATAGTAAAAAGTAACGGGCCAAGAATTGAGCCTTGACTGACTCCTGAACGTGTTTCATATCGTTCGGAGACGAAGGAACCATATCTAACAAACTGCTGGCGATCACGTAAATAGTCAGCGAAGAGGGCTAGCAAAGCAGGACTGAAACCAATGTTTGATAACTTCTCTAGTAAGATATCATTATCAACTCGGTCAAAGGCTTTTTTAAAATCAAGATAAACGACGTCTACTTGACCGCCTTTATCCATTCGACCTGAGATAATATCTACCAGAGTGAGAAGGTTGGTATTTACTGATCGGCCTGGTCGGAAACCGTGTTGTGCATCAGATAAAAAAGGAGCAAGTTGCCGAGAAATTTTCTTATGTATTATGGTTTCAAACAGTTTAGGAAGAGCAGAGAGAACTGCTATTGGTCTGTAGTTTTCAACTGACGTCTTATCTTTTGTTTTAGGAATGGGAGTAACACGGGTAACTTTCCATAATTTGGGGTAACTGCACGTATTTAGGATGAGGTTGAAAATATGAGTAATAGGACTAAGTAAATATTCTTTACAAGCCTTTAAGAGGAAAGCAGGAATACCATCTGGACCAATAGCACTACGTGGTTTAAGCTTTTTAAATGCATCTAAAATATCGGAACTTGTGATTTGGTTTATATGAATAAAATTAGAAGAAGAAGAATAGGCATTGTGGCTAATTTTATTGACATCGAGTGTGGGTGTATTTGGAAGAAAAACTTCCGAGAAAAAATCTGCAAAAGCATTAGCTGCATCTGGACCTTCATGAAGGTTACCGTCGTAATTAATTTGAGGCTCAAAACCACCAGACGACTTTAAACTATTGACGTGCTGCCAAAAAGCGCGAGGGTTATCACGCAGTCTTTTTACCACGCTTTCAATGTGAGCATCATATGCAAGGGATTGATTCAATTTAATAGTTGTTCTGAGGGAACTAAATTCACTATATACAGAAGGATCATTAGAAGCTTTCCATAAACGGTGTAGACGGGATTTGTCTCTAATATCATGGATTATGTCGCGTGTATACCATACCGGGTAACGTCTAACTTGTTTCTTGGGTCTGGATTTTTTGGGTATACATAGATCAAAAAGGTCATATAGAATATGGCAAAATGTGTCAACTGCACTATTTGCATCCTGATTTTCAGTAAGCGAATCCCACGAAACCTGACTTATCTGTACGTACAATGCGTCAAAATCCGCTTTGGCGAAATTCCAGTCTTTACTGCTATCTATGTTGCTAGGTGGTAATGGGCTATGATGTGAATATTTTTTTACTGGTATGAACGCTTCCAATGGCGGATGATAAGCATCTGCGTTAGGGACAAGACCATTGCCCTGTACCCCACTTACACTTGCGCCCTCAACACTCTCCTGCAACAATACCACATCCAATCTACTCCTGCAACAATACCACATCCAATCTACTCCTACTCCCATCCAATCTACTCTCCATAATTAGAAAAACAAAAATAAAAGTACTAATATTAAATGGTATACAGGGTGTTAATTTGATTGCGTAGGGGGCGGGATCAGTATCAGTTACTGAACAACTTTCCCCAAGGAACATAGGTCGAAATACGAAAAACCAAATTGGACCTTCCATACAAAATGCGCTATCAGCTGATGCGGTTTCTATGGGAGGTCAAAAATTGATTTTCGTATTTTGACCTATGTTCCTTGGGAAAAGTTGTTCAGTTACTGATACTGATCCCACCCCTGAGCTAGGGCACGCAATCAAATTAACACCCTGTATAATTGGAATGTAATTTTAACTGTAATTTTTAAAATGCTTTCATTTAAAAATAATACACTTATCTTGCTTTCTCTTTGTGGCACACGAAAAACCAGCTTAGCAGTTTTTTTGTTTTGAGTTTAATCGTGATAATTGTTTGTAAATACAGTTTTCTTCAGTGATGGTCATTTTTAAATCAACTGCCTGCGTTGTTAATTGTCAAAATTAATCGGATTTCACAGGTTTAACAGATAAACTCTCTGGACGTTCTCACTGCAATTTCGCTTTTATTTTTGGTTACAATAACTGATATTTTCTGTTTAAAGAAAAATTTACGCACACAATAATAAATCAAAATTGGTCGCCAATCATCGCGTTAGCATGTCAATATGACAACCCCACTCTTCTTTCTCACTGTGGGGAAATAAGAAATACGTAGAGCTGTGGTGAATTCATGAAAAACATATTGAGGACTTATGCCAGAGGCTTACGATATTTGGACATTCTTTTGAATACACTCATAGTCGAATTTATGGGCGCGCAGTGTATTTTATTTTTTCTATGTAGTCCCACCGGCTCAGGTTGTCTTTGCATCTCCCAACCTGGGTGCGCAGTCTATTTAGGGCCTTCCAGGTTGGCCAGGGAAATTTATGTCCAGGTGGTAGTTTTTCTGCCTTGTGAGGGTTTTGTGAGCTTGGTTATTGATTTTACTATAACCAAGAGACTAAGCCTAGATACCACACCAAATACCACACACCACAAACTACTTTTAATATTTTTATCGACAAAACTAAGAAATAAATTTGACAAATACATTCAATTCGACAATATAAGACAACGGATAAGAAAAATTGCCCGTGGTTCAAAATTTTTTTCTGTAGTAAAATACATTTGCCCGTAATATACTACGAGTATGTACACACGGTCGCACATCGGTAGAAACACTTTTGGACCTTATGGCGTGGTAATAGAGTTGAAAAAGTTTCTACCGACAAGCACTTGACCGTACTAGTAGGTAAACGTGGTACTACCACGGACAATAAATCCAATAATAAAAGTGATACAATGATTCACCTACATATATTAATTAACTCGAGGGAATTAAGTTTTTTTTCATTGTCAATTTCCTTATCTACTCTTGACCTCAATCTAGTCTTGAGGACAGAGATGAGGTCGACGATGGGACGAGCTTGCCCAGAAGAAGCCTATTCACTCGCGCTTTGAATAGATTCGGGTTATATGAACTCGGGAATACAGACGCACGCAGGGAGTCGTTCGCATAATAAAAGATGTTTCAAAGCGCTTTGTACGAATGTGTGGAAGTAATGTCAGCTTCTGTTTTCATAACTGTGTCAGTCAGCTGACAACATTATAACGGGTAGAATAAATATGAAGTAATCATATTTTTTCCTTTAAACAGTCAGTTTCGAAGCGGTAAAGTTACAGTGTTTCTAAACCAAATAGAAGGAGATGTTATATCTACAGTTTTCGTATTTTTTTCAGTATAAACCATATTTTAATTAGTGCATTATCATATAACATCCCATGAAACTTCCACTGCAGGACAGGAAATTCCCTCCAGATTTTCAGAACAACACGTGTCATGGTACCTGGAGGGGATTCACCATAGTCACCACGCTTATAAGGGTTGAGGCTGGCGACCACTGTTGTTGGTGACCGTAGATGCAAGATGGTACAATAAACAGAAATATGTTGCTGCTCATCTACCGGTTCATAAACCCTTAGTCGTCTCTTACGACACCCACGGGTAGAGATGGGTTGGTACTATTCTTTGGCACCACTCGGATCGGCACAATTATGAAATAATAATCCAAATTAAATAAAAATCTAAACTAGAAAACGTTCTAGAAAATGAATTAACAGTGAACTGGGACCTATACAAAATCATTGCCTGGTTCTATACTAATCTGAAACGTTTCCTTAAAAGGATGTCATAAGCTGTACATTCACCACATATTTTCCGAGAAGTTCCTGAAGAATTTCTATTAATAAAATAAAATGGGGGCAATCGTTTCCTCATAGTGCCTAGACAGACGATGAAAGCTTTTATTAAAACATCGATCGGCAAAGTTATAGTTGAAAATAACAGCCTGCAGCCAGTCTTTACTGGTTGCTACTTGGATTTTACGTTGCCGCTGAAAATTGCTTATAATGGGCTCTTTTAGTCATTAAGTTGAAAGACTTTGGAAATTGTAAGTAAGACTGAAGAAAGAAATGAGTAAAATGTACCTACTTTGAACTAAAAGTACCCAGGTGGAATATTCCTAACTTTCGACAGCAAAATCATTACGATCTAAGTAACTTCGAAATTCAAAACTTCGTTTCCTTGGTCTGATATTTTACTTTTTGGGGATGACATGGGTATTTGTCGCTAGCAACCCAAGATGCCTATCAACAACATTCATTAGGAAAAGGTCGAAGGAAAATTCCAGACCCATATTCTTATTCATAGGAAATTCTCAAGGATTTGTAACCCCAACACGTCCAAGCAGTAATGGACGGTGTCTAGTGACCCGTCGCCTTCCATTAGACCAAGTCGCATTGGAGTTCCTATTTTAAACCGTTATAATCTGATCCCAGTTCTACACCACTTTCCCTCGTAACTCCTCCAAGCTTTCCCTCCCCAAAGTTTCTATGTCAATTTCAACTTTCGAACTGCTGTTCCAAATACGAAATGAAATTTAAACGGAGGAGCCCGTAAAGATCAGAGATCCCCTTTTTGAAATTGGAACGCAAACTAAACATACTTTTTTCGATCTCCGTTTCGTTTCGTAATTTCGTACGTTTACAATTTGAAATAGGAATGTTTTGGCAACGAGTTTATGAAAACATAATTGCTATTGCTTTTAAGGGCGCGGTGCTTTGCTTTCGTGGGAATATTTCTTAAGATAAAACATGGAGACCCTATCTGAGTACACCTGAGTCATTTACTTAAAATTTTTGAGAATTGTTATTCCGGAACAATTACGTATTTTAAAATTGGAATTCCTTTGAACACAAACTCAATTTTAGGGAGTTCAAATCGAACATAAAAGTGATTTATGCTTATAATTCACTTTGGAATCTTGGAAAGCCACTTTGGAGTCAGTTGAGTATCTTTTACGATGCCGATAAAATCGGGTGACGATGAAAGGAACATTTTCGCGAACGTGATGGTACCTACTATGAGCATTTTGTCCACATTTTGCGTTGTAATGGAAGGATGTTTTGTGCGATAAAAAAGGTAACATTTTAGACCGGAATAGATAAATGGCGTGAACTTTATGGCAGTTTGTCAAAAGTTGTGTAAAAACAGAATTCATTACAGGCGTTGAATTATTTAACTCTACCCGCATTTTCGTCCGTAATTTTATGTTTTGGAAGTTTTGGTTTCCTCTCGCTTAGTTATTGTACTGTTTAATGATTCCTTGCTTCAGAGGGCACTTTAGGCCACTGGCTACTTTCTAAGAAATTACTAAGTCGTAATGATTTATTTCCGAGGCTTTTAGCGTCTCAAGAACTCTGACACCAGAGTTTGTCAGGTTCATCATTAAACTAACAACCTTCACGATATGATGATGATGAGGGGTTTCATCATCCAACTAATATTCAACTTATTTTCAGTGAAGGAAGTTTTGAGTTCGACTATTTCGATTTTTCGACCAAATTACGAGCGCCCTTAATATGTCCTTCCAGGATGCTCTCAGACTGGCGCAAGACAGAAGTACCTGGCGATCAACAATTTTAGCCAAGACGGTACCTGTCATTGTGGGTCACGATCCTCAGAACTGAGGGAGCGACTAAGAAGAAGAATTTCAAAGTAGACTAATAAGACAATGAGGTGGGTGCTATGGGCGGTGGGGACCACTTACCATCAGATGGCCTAACAGCTCGTTTGCCCACTTGTCACATAAAAAAGTCCCCTCCATACGTTGCTGAATGAGAGTGGCGGGGTGGATGGTCAAAAGTAGTGCTCGAATTTCCTTTACATTTGAAATACTTTTCTGAAACTGATTTGTTAATTTACAGAAAAGATATGATAAGGACTTAATATACTAAATGTAAAATATCCTCATCCATTGCCCTGATTTCCTGATCTTGATGTCATTGTAAAGCTAGGGCTGGCCTAATAAAAATACAAGTGTACTGACAACAATACAATATTTGCCTTTGTAATATTTGAATCAAAAATCTGCTAGTTTACGGTGTCAAAAATAAATTTAATTCTGTTTGCTACTTAAGAAAGAATCATTTAAAATTAATGAAAAGCAAGTTAATTTAAAATTCATAGGTAGTTTTAATTTTTTTATAATTAATTTACTGTTAAAAAGTTACGAAACGATGGCAATAAATAATGACGTCATCGTTCATTAACTTTATAAAAAAACGGAAGATTTCTATTTTGACGTTCAATAAAGAGTACATCGATTGACTAGGTTGTAAACCAAGGAGAGCACTTTCTGCTAGAGCGAGTGCCATAAGCGTATTCATTTCTTGCAGGGGACCTTTTTATCAAATCCCAAAAACGTATAATTGTCATCTTTCTTTCCGAGAAACATATGACTCGGGACTAATAAATTTATTATAACAGTTTCCTGGTAAAAATACTAACCATTCAGGAAAAAAACGGTGTTAAATATCACGCATAAAATGGCTATTACGAATCATTTACGCTTCCGTTCATAGTATTAATGATCAATTCACAAGTAAAAAAGATAAATATTTTCAAGTTTAGCTAAAACTTTCGATTTCTAAAGATTCCTTGATTTTTGTAAACCTTAACCGGGTTTTTGACTGACTAGTGATAGTCGACGAGGAGACGTTTTACACTTCACTACCTCATCCAGACTATTTATATGACGGACTCTATTTTACTCTGTGTTGTAAACTTTAGTAAACATAATCGTCCACTTCATGTCAGTAGGGACTGACCGCTCCGAGCTACTTAAAGAGTAAAGGAGCTTATATTGAACTATTTCTTCATCATGAATCAGCAATCCCAATATAATTCTGTATAGTGTTGCCAACCGCAAAATCCTTTGAACTAGCTTTGGACACCGCTATTGCCCACTCTCCCTTTCGATATCAATTTACACTTTGTCCCTTCTTCCACTCAATCACCTCTTTCATCTCCAGTTTGAAACCCTTCAAATATTCATATTCGTAAAAGGATTTTGTCACTACCCAATTTTCTTTCATCCGTATCAGAAATCAATCAGGCAAAGTTGGACAATCTGCTGAGTTTTGTGACTGCAAATAGGTTTTATTATTACTCACCGTCAAATTTTATTCGTTCTTTGAAACTTACAAGGAAAGGTACCGAATTGTCCGGCTCCGATTTTATTTATTTTGATTCAGAAATTCATTCGGCATACATTGCTCGTTGAAATACGGTTATTGGAATTAACAGAACTGAGCCTGCCAGCAATGTATGCCGAATTAGTCTTTGAATTTAGAAAGGTGTGATTGGGGCTAAAGCTACTCGATACTCTCTAAAGAGAGTAGCCTAAAATAACAGACACGTATTGTTTTAGCCGCCTAAATTTAACATATTGGGAGAAATTGACCTCCAAAGTACCAAAAAGTGATGAAACCTCTTAACTTATGTAATGAAATTTTTCAAAGTTTGACTCAAGCAAGAAACACACTGCCAACAAAGCAGTAGCAGAATTTGTACTGCTGTGCTTTAGTTTAATTTTCATTCTAAGTCCCCTCATATTTATAAGTCAGGGTTGGTCAGGATACTCAGGGTGAGCAACGCGCTTTTGAAATCTAAGTATATCTCTAAGGGATCTCTAACTAGAGCGAATTGCTAACTATACAGCGTTTCCGTGCTTCGGAAGGCACGTTAATCCGTTGGTCCTGGCTTCTGTCAATGATAGTACCTAGTCGTTCAGCCAAGTCAGAAGCCATTTGGCGATTCGAAAACTCTGACAGCCCGATTACCCACTAACCTGGCGAACCCTAATCTAGGAATAGGTTTGATTTGCCCTCTAGGACAGTGTGAAAACCAGTGACCCCGTCAAATCCCCGAGGTTAGGTAGCCGACTCCATTAAAACCATTTGGTAAAAACGGAATAAGACTAGGGCGATGATGATAAGCGATCCCAAAAAAAATTGTAACAAATCTTATATGAATCACTTCACGAAGGTATTAATTAAAATTACAAATGTTAAAGTAAAGATTTGCCACCCCCAAAAAAAAACTATAAAAAATACTCCGCGCTGCTCCTTTTAAGTTCAAACCCCAAACACATGGTACATCTGACGCCATGTTGGATTACCAGCACCCTACTGACAAAAGTAATAAAAATATACCCACTTTGTGTTTCCCACATCTGTTCAAAGAAAAACTACCGAAGATACGGAAAAAGTAATACAGAATGCGGTCGCTTCTTTTGCTAGTTTTCTAAGGAAATAGCGTTAATATTAACTGAGAGATATCTATTCTAGATTTCATTAATATCAAATCGATATCATTCGTATTTACTGTAAGAACCCTCCCACAGGGAGCCCTTACATTGATTTATCGTTGCTAAAATAAAAACTTATTTTTATAAGAGCACGTCAAGCTTGACACATTGGACTTTGTACCGTTCTTATTTCAATAGACATACGGGCTAGAGTCGAACTGCGAGTGTCAAGATTGACCTGTCGTTGACTGTACACGAATATTTATTAAATATTTAACTAAACTACATGCGATCTGACTCTGACGAAGTAATATTCGCCGTGAAGCAAGTATTGTAAGATATATATGTTCGGAAAAAATACGTTTTAAATAATATAGTGAATTTTACTGATTCAATATTTTATCTTCTGTTGTTCCGCACGTTTCGGCACACAGGTATTCTAAAAAGACATGAAAGGTGCTTCGCCATCAAGTTTTGAATAAAGTCTATCATAATAACCTGACATTCGAGTTAAAAAAGTTATAATTAACGTAGCTTTTAAAATTTTAATGGCATTGTCGATTTAAACACCGAGACGGCTCTGCACTACTAATATTTAATTGCGATCACATACCGGAAGACGTAGCGTGGACACGCCCCTCAGAAGGTGGACCGACGAATTGGTATCTCTCGTAGAATAACGAGTAGGATATTGTTTGGATGCTAATCACTGCCAATTTGACAATTCACCCAACCAATATTCTACTTTATTGCCAGTGAACGAAGTTATGAATTCAACTGTATCGAAGTAGTATCGTTTCGATATATCGAAATTTGAGAGACACCCAGGATCGATCATCGTTTCGATCTATAGTCCTAATAATGTAGCTTGATTAGAATGACAGCAGTGTGGGAGCAGGACGGAGCGATGCGTAAGATATTGGAGCGAAAGAGACACGTATCGCTACGTCCTGCTCTCACGTATAGCTCTGTCCTGCTATCATTGTAATTAAGCTCCTTTTTTTTTCGACTGTAGCAGCGAACGTCTTTCGGCACAATGATGATTATCATCTAATTTGGTTTCATTTCTGTGGCATAGAGGTATCAACCAACGTCGGTTTCGTTTGAATCTTTGGATTCAGAAGGATGGTCTATTCTCAACTTTGGACACATCGACACGATACTACTTCTATACAGTCAAATTCAAAACTTCGTTCCCTGGCAATATAGTAGAAAGTAGAATATTAGTTGCATGAATTTGTCAAATGAGCAGTGATTATTATCCAACCAATATTCTACTCTATTGTCAAAGAACAAAGTTTAGAATTTTAATGTTTCGAATATTATCGTAGCGATATATCGAAAGTTGAGAGTAGACCTCAGGGATAGGATCGATCGAGTTTCTTTCTGCCATAGCACGATCGAAAACGGCAGTAGACTTGGGCCCGTAGACAAGTGGCTTTCTATAATCGTAATCTTTTTATCAATCCCATACATTTTAATTTTATTCCACTGGCGTTTTCGATTATAGAAAGCCACTTGTCTCGGTACCTTGCTATATTTGCGTCATATTCTGTATGTTATGATTTTCAATAAGTGTTCTGTGAATAATAAACAAATGGGACCGTTTAACCCCATTATTTTAATCTGTTAGAACAATTAAGTACTCAGACAAGAAATTGTGCAAAGCGAAACGTGTATTAGTTAGTTCTATACGAGGAGGTAGGATCCAGCTTTCATTTCTTATCTCGTTGCCCCTGGCTGCAATTTGTTCTGTCTTTAGCTGAAAGCTGACATATCTTTAAGCTTACTGAGAAAAGCAAACATACAGGGTGTTTTAGAAAGAACTAACTTTTTTTAATTAAATAAACAATGTATACTGTTACATTTATATTTTCTTTTATTATTATAACCTAAAGTATAAAGTCGGGAAATTATTATTTTTTAATCACACCATCAAAATGTCTTCCACCGCTGGTCTGGCACTCGATTGAAGTCGTATGCGGCTTATTCCTTGAAAAGATCATTTCAGGTAAAGGTGACATCAGATGGCCTCCAAGGAGCCCAGATCTCACGCCACCTGAATTTTTCCTCTAAGAGTCGGGTTACCGGTAATTCTCCATCAACTACGGCAGAATTGAAAAAGAGATCTGAAAAAGAGATCTGCCTCATTTCAAGTCAACTTCTGAGGAAAGTTTTACATAATTCGCTTTGAAGAGTGCCAGACTCGCGATGGAAGACATTTGGTGTGATTTTAAAAAATTAAATGTCCCGACTGTATGCTTTATATCCTTTATTAGGTTATTAACATTAAAAGAAAATTTAAATGTAACATTATATAATTTTTATTTAATTTAAAAGTTAGTTCTTTCTGAGACAGCCTGTATTATGTACGCTTAATTTGATATGGGTAAGGCAAGGTAACGTAATATAAACGAAATAAGTACACCACGCTCTTTTTTAGGGTTCCGTAATCAACAAGGAACCCTTATAGTTTTGTCATATCCGTCTGTCTGTCCGCGGCTTAGCTCAGAGACCCTTCGTACAAGAAAGCTGAAATTTAATATGGATATGTATTTTGTTTACGCCAAAAAAGTGGTAAAATAAAATCTAAGAAAATATTTTTTTTAGGGTACCTCCCTACAAGTAAAGTGGGGGTGGTTTATTTTTTCTTGTTCAACCCATTGTATAGGGTATCGTTAGATAGGTCTTTGAAAAATAATGTGTGTTTGCGAAAATCATTTTTCGATTTAGGGACCCGTTTCCGAAATATTCAGCTTGATTTTTTGTTGGCGTCGAGTGTCCCCCCCTGCCGGCTAAACGGTAGTTAATGGAAATGTGAAAAAATTAAAAGGAAAAATATCACAGCTAAATAGGCTTCACAGGTGAATGAGCTATAGCTAGGAAAAAATGTAAATAGCAGTAGCAATCAGGCGTTACGACCTCTACTTAAGTTATGAATTTTATGAAATACGTAGTCTACACCTGCTTTGCGATGAAAATTGTAAAAAACTACGGAACCCTATATTGCGCGTGGCCCGACAAGCACTTGGCCGGTTTTTATATACTTGATAAGATAAGATAAGATTGTTTATTTGTAGAACTTAGGTAAAGTTACAAAGGTCTTACATTGTTACAGTCGTACCTCTAAGTCCTGCCATTATAGGCATACAAATTTTTTTTACACCACATGACATTAGACAAGAAAGTATTCTAATTTTAATCACATGACAAATAAAAAATAAAAATATGTATAATGTCAACAAAATTACAAATTCTATAAACATTTAAATAATCAAATTCATTTAAAATCTTCTAATTTATAAATACACTTTTCTAATAAATATTCTTTGAGTCGTTTCTTAAATAATTTTACACTTGTCAGTCTTATGTCTTTTGGTACCTTATTATATATTTTAGGAGCCATGCATAACACGCTTTTATACATCAATGCCGTGTTGGCTTGAGGAACGTATATCAGATCCATATCCCTTCTGTTCCTATTGCTAATAACACTTTGTTTTTCAAATAAAGCGGGATTTTTTCTTACAAATAAGGCTAATTCTAATATATAAGTGGATGGATATGTAAGTAATTTATGTTTTATAAAATACGGTCGACAGCTGTCTCTTTGTGACACTCCGAACATTGACCGTATACACTTTTTTTGTGCTCTAAATACAAGTTCCCTGTCGGTTGAATTACCCCAGAAGATAATTCCATACCTAAGGTGTGAATCCACAAGACCGTAATAAGCCGTCAGTAATGCATCTTCATTAACGGTTCGAGATAGTTTGTAAAGTGCATAGGCTGACGTACTTAATTTTTTGCACAATTCTTGTACGTGGATTTTCCAATTGAGCTTACTGTCAATGATCATGCCCAGGTATTTGGTGTTATTGACGATTTCAAGCGTTTGATTTTCATAATTTGTATTAGTTTTTTGAACTTGTCCGCGTTGACTGAAATGTAAAATTTTTGTCTTACTAAGATTTATTTTTAAATTATTATTTTCTAGCCATTTTGCTACAGAATTGATTGTCTCGTTGATGTCTTTTTCATATGACTCTGTGTTATTACATTTTATACTTATAGCACTGTCATCGGCAAACAACGACATGTGTTGGCCCGTTACGTTGGGAAGATCGTTTATATAAACTAAAAATAAAAGTGGGCCCAAGACACTGCCCTGTGGTACACCAAAAGTAACTGTTCTTTCTTCCGATCTATATACGTGTTCTTCTTTGGTTTCTGTAATTATCTTTGTGATTTGGGTAACTTGTTTCCGATTCGACAGATATGATTGCATAAGACTTAATATGTTACCTCGTATCCCATAACATTCGAGTTTTTTCAAGAGGATATCATGTTCAACGTAATCGAACGCCTGAGTCATGTCACAAAATACTGAACATATTGGAGTTCTTGTGTCTACATTTGTCATCACTGGATATAAGAAGTCATATATAGCCATATTGATGTTCATGTTACGTCTGAATCCTTTTTGCTCTTTTACTAATATACAGTGTTTCTCTAAAAAAATTTGAAGTTTGGAATATAAATATTTTTCGAAAATCTTAGATATTATCGGTATCAATGCTATTGGTCTGTAATTATTCATTACTTCTCTTTTGTCTTTTTTATGAAGTGGTTTAATTATTGTTAACTTTAGACTTTCTGGAATGCTTATATAGGAGCAGAAATAATTACACAACTTGATTTAACGCATGCCTCTTTTGAAACCCCGCAAAAGCATTTTAGGCTTTAAACTGGACTTGTCCCAAAGCAAGATTCCTTCCAGTCAACCTGAAACCTTAGCGATAATATTTTGAATATACATGGACTAAAAGGTACTTCCTCAAAGTACCTCACAATGAAACAAAAATATTACGAAATATTGCCAAGATGGCGCAGAACAACTGAAAATGAAAATAATATACTTATACTAGGCATGTTCAAACGACACATAAATTTTCCTTTCAGAAGTAGCAATAACACTCGGCCTCCCCATTTCCCGATAGTGTGAATATATTTTATTGTTAGTATCGGAACCCAGGTGTAATCGTCTGAATTAACGGATGCGAGAACGGTAGTAGCACTGAACATGAAATCCGTGGAGGCGAAATTGGAGATAAAAAGTTAAAATCATTACATATCCTATACTATTAAACGAGCAATATTTGTATATATATATATATATTTGTAATCGGTTTCTCGAAAACGGCTTTAACTATTTCGAAGAAATTTACTATACAGGGGCTTTCGGTCGCAAAATATCGATCTAGCTAGGTGTAATGTCTGGGAAAATTAGTTTTTCACCGTTTTTTTAATAATTTCTTTGCGCGTTTTAGTGCGTTTAAGAAACTTACAGCACCATCTGTTGTTGAGTAGCATGGCTTGCTCACCCGATAATATTTTAATTATAAATTAGTCGCTCGACGCGTTATTAATCTTAGAAATTACAGTATAGGTTTCGATAGGGTTTTCATTAATAGATTATTAGACCATATTTTTTCTGGGTAGTGCAAATTGACTGAACTGCGATGATTTTTGTCGATCAAAATCAATCGGAAAATAACGGGTCTCTGTCGAGACCCACGTGCAAAGCGAGGGCGGCGGGCCGCTGGTAAGTTTATAACGTTTAAAAAAACGTCAATTTGAATGTAAATTTTACATTTATTGATAATTGTAAAGTAAGTACATTAATTAAAGTTTCTTTGTCCCACATGTCCGTCTCAAAAATATTCAACCAGTTACGTTGGAACTGGTTAGTTGTTGAACATAGTATACGTGTTCTCGTACATGAGGGCTAACAAAACCAGTATAAGATGAGCCAGCACTACACAACAAATCGTCGAAGCCGGAGACCCGCTCAAGGTCAAAATGTTACAATTGACGTGCGGCCGATTGTAAAAAAGGGAAGGAACCGTATTTTAAAAACAGGAATAGAGATGTAAACAGAAAAAAGAGAAAAACACTGTTTAAGAAGCAGGGTGGAAAGCTTGTGTAAATTATAATATATTATTTGGAGTAAATTCTCCCTGAATGTTTTTTTTTTATGTTACAAGTGAGCAAACGAGCAGGTGAGCCACCTGATGGTAAGTGGTCACCACCGCCCATAGCACCCACTGTCTTATGAATGGCATATTTTGACACTAATTAGACAGCAAAGCGCGTTGCTCACTTTGAGAACTAAGATGACATGTCTCATTTGCCGGTAATTTCGCTGGCTTCCTTGCCCTTTAAACCGAAACACAGCAGTACAAACACTGCTGCTTAACAGCAGAAAAAAGCAAGGGGGTGGTACTTCCCCAGACAAACTCTCCACAACAGCCCTACCACCTTCAAAAACAGGTTAACACAGGAGTAACGTAGAATCAGTAGGTGTTTTAAAAAAAAAATCCCTCACGCATATTTCGACTCTACAGGTTTTGTGTTCTGGGTAGTATACGAAGTTTATCGTGCATGCAATTTTAATACAAAGCCCTTCTCCAGTTTCATTGTGTTAAGGAATGAATACTGGCAAACTAGTTCCGGGGGTTTAAAGGAATTGAAGTTTTGATTAACATCAATTTGTGGTTTGTATTTATTGTAAGTGCGTTTTAACTGAATAGAAAAGGAAATGTAGTTATTAATGCAATAAGGTATAATTTCGCATAAATTGCAATACAATTTACATGAATTTTCCAATTTGGCGAGTCCCAAAAGGCTTCAAAAACATGGCCTTGAGCCAAGCTTCATTGACCAGGCCATAGAATTATAATACGACCAGGCGCTGTCCACAGTCAAAAGAAGCATTTCAGATACGATAATTAAATAAAATACTTGTACATTTACTTCAACTATGATTTTTTTTACATGTACATCTTCAGTTCAATAGTTAGTTTTCTACATACGCAAAAACACAATTACTAAGAAAATTCCCTATAGAAGCTTTTTGATAATTGTGTGCTTTTTTCGTACTATAAACAAAATCGCTTAAAACTATTATAAATATCGACACAAAATTTATTTTAGAAAGCTTTTTTGTTAAATCTAGTTTATAAAATAACATTTTTTCCAATGTGTTCAGTGTACGCCGAGAAAATTCCAAAAATTAGCGAAAAACGTAAAACAGTGCGAATCCGCTCTACTAGCACGCGCATTTTGCCCTTTGATGGAGGTAGGTGATTTGACTACTGAGAGCACCTTATGAACTGTGATTGTGGATGTTCTTCTGGGCAAGCTGGTTCCATCGCCGACCTCATCTCTGCCCTCAGAGCTAGACTGAGGTCAAGAGTAAACCCGTCGACCATAAAAAAAATCTGTGTCTGTACGGATCAGTTATATGAGTTTGATGGAGCCCGTAGAAGGAAAGATCGGTAGTTAAATTTAGGTAAAACTATAATAATAATAACGTTTGTCAAACAGTGAAAAGAGTGGCGTTTCTTTCCTTGAGGTCTTGGTTAGTTGCCGGTTGCTAACGAACTCAATCTTATTTTAGTAAAAATTGATATTTAAAGTGCGGCTTGCGCGCGGCCAAAACTAGGTTGCCATTAAAACATATGTACGGTGATGAAACCGTACAGTGTCTAAAAGTTTACATACTATGTCTTTTATATTCCAAAGGTCTATCCTCGCTAGAGCCTTCGTTTGGATTAAATCAGTAAGCTGCCGTTATTCATAATCTAAGGGATTAAATATTTTTTAATACTAAAACGGATCAACAGATGGCGGTGTAGAGTTTCCTGAATCGCAATATTCGTAACATAGTATTTTCCAAATCAATAATCGCAACCTTAGAATAGCTAGAGCGGAACTGTAAATTTCATCGTATCGCTGTAGCCGTTTTCGACGACGTGATTACAATATTGCTGTCGATACACGACATGAATTGATAAATTTCCTTCATAATGTCTTCATTTAAATGTACAAACGTTTAAATAAATAATTTAATTTCTGATTTCAATTTTTATTAAAAGCTTTTGGCGGAAGCTCCAAGTGCTCATTATTATTCAATGGAATTATGCAAAGAAGTCGGAAAAATTTGCTTAAATAAGGATAAAGTAAAAGCACTGTAATAAGCGAATAATGGAGGAATTGGACTAAAAGAGCAAAAATGGCAAATAACAAAAAGGATATAAAAGTAAAATATTTTAAGAAATTGCATAATTGGTGACGATGAACAAGAAAAGTACCTATACACGTCGTTACTGTTTAATTTTACCAAACAGCTATTTGTTATTGGTGAAATTGATAAATTTGATCGATCAGTGAACATATTTCATTGAATAAAACTTAAAAAAATAGGCTTCTTCATACTGTATTGCAAACTTGGTTGGATAGCATATAATATGCTGCGGGTATATTAATTAATTTAATTTAATTTATTTATTTAGGTGAACACAACAGGTAGCAATCAAGAATAAATCAAGTGTAGTACATAAAAAAGTAATGAACTAGATTACAACCCTTTAACGTGTCACACAGTAAAGCTTACGTAAACTAAAAATAATAATAAAAGTGCAAGTTCATACAAAACAGAACTTAAAATAGTACAAATAACAGCTAATTATGTGGATGTTAACCTATTTCAAAATGATCTTAACAGTTTTTTTAAAGACACTATGACGCGAATTGAAAATGTCCAATGAATTGTTGGAGTGCGATAGCTCATTGTATAGACGGCACGCTCTTACTATTGGGTTATAGTATGAGGTGTTATTTGTGAATGTGTGAAGTAAAAATGTCTTTGGGTTACGCAAATTATGCGAAATATTAAAGTTAAGGCTAGACAGTAAGGGTGGCGAGTCGAGCAAGGAGTGAATGATTTTATGGAGGTAGATTAGGTCGTTATGTTTTCTTCTGATGTATAAAGGAGTCATATTGAATTTTTGGAGTCTGTCAGAGTAGCTATTGAGTATGCGACCATATCCAAATTTATAACACAGTACCTTGAGAAACTTTTTTTGCACTCTCTCTATGCTAGTCTCGTGTACCACATAACACGGAGACCAGATTACAGTTGCATATTCTAGAATGCTTCGAACCAAACTATTGTAAAGTAGAATTAAAGAGCTGGGGTTTTTAAACTTTTTTGATGAGCGTATTATAAAGCCAAGAAGTTGAAAAGCTTTCGTTGTTATGTGACTGTAGTGATCGCGGAAAGTTAATTGACTATTGAAAATTACTCCAAGGTCTTTAATAACAGATTAAGTTTATCATTTACTATTTGATAGTCATATTTAATGTAATTTTTCTTTTTAGTAAAGGATATACAGAAACACTTTTCGACATTAAGGAGCATAAGTCTCTCTGTAGTTGGATACAGTCATTAGTAGTTTTAATTTTGTAGAATATTTTCAGATCATCTGCATACAAGAGACTAGAACAGCTTAGGTTTTGTGTGAGATCGTCTATAAAAATGATAAAAAACAAAGGACCCAAGTGTGATCCTTGAGGGACTCCAGAAGATATTTCGATAGGCTCAGAACTATGACCTTTTACTGTAACTAACTGACTTCTTTTATTTAGATAAGATTGTACCCAACGAAGCAATGAACCATGTATACCATAATGTTGTAATTTTAAGGAGAGTATGGAGTGATTGACTTTATCAAAAGCTTTACGGAAATCAATGTAAATAGCGTCTACCTGACCGCTTTCAGCAAATGAAGAACAGAGAAAGTTTTTGAACTCAAGTAGATTAGAGACAGTAGATTTATGTTTTATAAAGCCATGTTGATTTTCAGACAGAATCGGTTGAACTTGATGGTAGATGTGATCATAAACGGCACGTTCAAAGACTTTGGCTGCACAAGAGAGTATACTTAAAGGTCTATAATTAGCACAATCAGATCTGTCACCAGATTTATGAATAGGCACCACATACGCAGTTTTCCATATGGTAGGAAAAATGCCAGAACCAAGAGACATATTGTATAAAAAGGTGAGTGGACTGGAAAGCTCTGAGGCACACTCTTTTATAAACTTTGGAGGTATGCCATCGGGACCAGCACCCTTCCTAGCATCCAGAGTTTTCAGAATTTTTTCAACATCTTTACAATTTATTATAATTTTTGACAAAGTATCAGTCTGAAGATGTGGTAGAGTGTTCATATTAAAATTAATTTGAGAGACCGGAGTATTGTCATAAACAGAACTAAAATATTTTAAAAAAAGTTCGCAAACGCTAGTGGCTGTCAGACGCACTTAGGTTACCGAAATTCATATTTTGTGGGAAGTTGTTAGAACTTCTTTTGCTGTTTACATATCTCCAAAATGGTTTGATATCATCTGGTAAGGAATCTTCAATTGAACTGATAAATGAGTAGTAGCAAGAATTGATCAAGTCTTTGCATTTTGCACGGAAAAAAGAAAAGGTATCGTAATCACGTGGATTTTCATAAATTTTGTACAATCTGTGGTACTTATTTTTTCTTGCAAGACATTTTTTTAAAGTAGGCGAGTACCAAGAAGGATAATTAGAGCATCGGAGTGTTTTAGTGGGAGTAAATTGTTTAATGAGGTTATTGACAGTATTGTAGAACTCATGGACAGCCTCATCTACGTATTTAATGTTAGACAAAAAATTCCAATCTATTTGTTTTAATGCAAGTTTTAAGTTGACATAATCACATTTATCAAAGTTAAATTTTATTTGTTTGTTAGATTTCATATATATTGTGAAGAAGACTCGTCGTTGGCCAGTACCTATTACAGGAAGACAACTGTTATTATTATTAGTACCTGGTCGACCGAGCTTCGCTCTATAATAGCCGCCTCAACATTAAAATATCATCGGGTGAGCAAGCTATGCTACTCGCTAACAGATGGCGCTGTAGGTTTCTGTCTAAAACGCGGTATTTTTTTTAAATGCCTAAGAACACCGGCAAAACGATTTTTCCCAGACATGAGACCTAGCTAGATCGATTTTTCGTCCCCAAAAACCCCCGGATACTAAATTTCATTAAAACGTTATAGCCGTTTTCGAGAAACCGATTATAAATATATATATATATATACAAATATTGCTCGTTTAATAGTATTGGATTTATTTAATCAGGCTAGCAGTTTTCACTAATATAGCCTATATCCAGATACTCAAAGTTTGGATATTATTGTTTGTAAGTTTCTGTCCATGATTACGCTTGCCACTACTGGAAGTACACGGAGCGTTCTTTAGAAATACACTAAGAGTTGATTCCTAATTCCTAACTATTAATTTATCTTAAACAACGAACACACGATAACATCCTCATGGGTGCAAAACACACAAACACATGCACAACAAACATACTCAGTCTCGAGAATAAATACCCATACCTGCCCTGGTCGGGAATGGAGCTCTAAACGTTCAACAAAGCAGGTAAGGCACTGTGGCACTACCATTGTGCCAAGCCACTTACTCAACAGAATAATATTTCTCAGTGTTCCAACTACCGCCATATTTTATTTAAGGCATCTGTATTGTTCATTTGTCAATGAATAATGATAAATCCTGTAACCCAAACCTATAACTCAAAAAATCCAGCACCTACCTAACACCACACACAAGTATGGGTTTCGTAAATAAATCAATACCCTATCCTATATCTCCTTATCGTAAATCTCCCATCAATATAGGATATTCAAAGGGTGTAGGGTAAGCACCCAATAAACTAAATGTGAGCTTTACTTTAAACGTAAGGGTATCTTCACACGTGTTAAGAAATTAACGGCTGCAGCAGAAGTCTTGATTCAAGATGCTCTTAAGGTGACTTTAGTCCCTAAGGTAATTAGTCCAGTCGCTTAACGTCTTATATCGCCTTTACGTAGACACGCCTTACAATTTCACCAAATTTTTTCCAGGTACTGGGTAGGTAGAAGGTACATAGCTCTCAATTTTTTATAGTAGCCAATTCTTGAAATGGTGAAATCTTAAGGCGTGTCAACGTAAAACAGCTAATCGGCCGCACTAAATTCAAATAAGAATGGTATACAGAGAATGGATGTAGAAAAATCAATTTTCGATTGAAGATCAATTGAAGATTTTCAAGTAGTGACTTTGCATGGTCTAGGCCTTTGCAAGGTTGACCACCTGTGTACTGGTTCTGGTTATATTCAGAATTCAGGCAAAGCAGGGCTGGAGATCGTAATTTTTTTTTTTTAACTTTCTGCTACCATAATGATTATGCAAGTCCCGACTGATAGTAAAGTCCCGAAAGATAACGCTGATGGATGAAAGTTTTGAAACTGCAATCGTAAAACTTTTTGATTATATTGAGATGCGGCTTCTTTATCATTATGATAACAGTCCAAACACGGCCAATACTCGATTTAAAACTTCGTTTAAAACAGACAAAAGTACTGGCAACACACACAGCTTGGTCAGTCATAATACAAAGCTTAACCAAACTTTGCGAATGGAGTACCTGCACATTTGCATACAAACACAGATATTTTCTGGACCAGTAAACATGATACAGGCAAGCATGTTCAAACCGTTACCAACTTGATCAAAGCCTTGAAACAGTTCTGGGTAAAGCCCAAATTACACTACACCTTCCTAAATTCAGTCGACTGAATGATTCAGTTACTACATTCAGTGAAGTTTAAACGCCTTTAGTTTAGTAAGAAGCCTAATTAGAAAGCCTAATTCAGTCCACTGAATTAATGAAGATGTAATATGGGCTTAATAAACATCCAAATTAGCAAATCTGGCAAAGTAGCACAGACAAAATTGACACTTCAACAGACTATAGAATCAACGCAAATGGCTGACATAAAACAAGCACACCCCCGACACTAAATACTCGTACAACGAGCGGAAAATTGGGAATTAGAAGCGCGCGTAACGTACATATTCAGTACAACTGACCCGCAGGAGAACCACGCGAATCGCGCGGGCGGGTGCGCACGGGGGAGATTGCAAGGGGGGTGGAGAGTGCCCATTCTGTATGATAGTACTATTATTTTATTCTGTGCCACAAATCTGTTTTCAATACTTTGAGTCAGAAAAAATATGACGCAATTCTCAGTTTATCCCATTTTCTTATCCTAGGTAGTTCGCTTGAGCTTTGGGGAAAACATGCTGCAACTTTTAGTCAAGTATTTGCCAGTTTACTTGTTATGTAAAGCATAATAGTTGTTGAAGTTTTGATCTGAAAGTTTAGCCACTGCTGTGAGATGAGGCTTACACTGACTGCTTGTTGAAAATGTAAAGAAAAGTTTTGTTTCGTATTTGCTGGTTGGTAGTTGGTTGTGAAAAAATATTGAGAATGACTGTATAACATTGTTTTCATTTAATCCAACCCTTATACATTTTGCAGCCATGACATTAAAACAGAGAATATTTGACGGAAAGAATAACACTGTTTTACAAACTTGTTTTTTCTGACAGCTTTAGCCGATCGCTTTGGACGTAGCTGCAAATTTGTTGGTAAGAGATGGAATAAACGAAAAAAAATTATCTTAGCAGATTCACAAAAAATGATTTTTTTTTATGTATGGAGGTGGTAATCTGCACATCAAACTAAAAAGAGATTTCTTCTACGTCCTTAAAAAAAGTTGTTTGAATTGATAGGTAGATTTTCACTTTCCGGATTTTATATAACAAATTATTTATTAAAATAGAGTTTAATAAATTAGCTGTTCAAATCGAGTGTGCGTGCACCCTAACTCTACATAATAAGTAGCTTGGTGTAAGATTGCGTCCCATTTAATTTGCATTTGGTTCAGTCCCTTCCGTGCAATTATCCCGGGGACCCGCTATTATGGCATCACGGAAATTATCGCTATTCATGGTTTCTTCGTTATGTACTCCGCTATTATTTTGTCAAGGATTTTAGGTATATACAGCGTGAGTTTTCATTGATTTTTCTTCCAAAGCCCAGTGATTTTACTCATGAAAAATTTTTCACCTTCAAATACTAAAGTGGTCACGTCGTGATCAACCCATTTTTGCGCGCAATTTGGAGCGTGAACTTATTCAAGAATTGGAATTCTGGACCGAATCACTGTGAAATCCGACAAATTACAATCAAATGCCTAATAAAATATTGTATGAAGTCCTCAGAGCCAACTTTAACCATAAAACGTTGTGAACAATAAGTTTTAGACCGATATGACCGATACTGAGTCCCATAGTCACTTGGGCATTTTCCTTTGATTAAATTAAAATTCACACTGTGTAAGCAAAATAATAGTAGATTAGTAGCCAAGGGCTGTAAGGTATCAATTGCAGCCCGAGATATTTAGGCGCAAGAGCGCAGCGAGGGCGCCTATAGTTCGAGGGTGCAATTGATGCTTACACCCGAGCTAACTACTCTGCTTTACATCTGGATTGTGAGGTAAGAAGGTCCTTATTACCACCAAATTGTAGGTGACCAATTAGCGCTCTAGGGTAATAATGTAGCTAGAAAAGCCCTAGGGCGGTAAGTAATTTAAAAAAAACACTTCAATCTTTCAAAACTCAAATACTTACCGCCCTAGGGCTTTTCTAGCTACATTATTACCCTAGAGCGCTAATTGGTCACCTACAAGCCCCATTTGGGGGTAATAAGGACCTACTTACCGAATATGAGAGATGTAAATGTCATTTGCTGATTGCTCTTCTTAACCAATTACGAAATATAAACAACGTTAGCCGTGGGGTGACCGCTAGTGTTTTCGAGCTTTTTTCGTGCTTGGAAGCCACATTAAAGCCACGATCACACCTTACTGAATTCAAAGACTAATAATAATAAATACTTTGTTATTGTATGCAGGATGTCATAAAATCCGGAAAGTGAAAATCTACTTATCAAATCAACCAACTTTTTCCAAGGACGTAAAAAATATCCCTCTCATACAAAACGTTAGCAGTTTTCTCTTTTGATGTTTGTTTCTTGGGAATCGTTGTTTAGTTTAAAATGTAAAAATAAAACGATCTCTCTAAGGAAGTATCCACTGCGTATGCAAGATGTAAATATACAAAAAACTTTTACAAACAAATTTAGTTTTGCAGTCCTAAAAATGAACTTTATTGCTTCTGAAAATACTATAGGTATTCTGAAACCCTCGGCGCGCGAGTCCGACTCTCGCATTTGACCGCTTTTTATTTACGTACGTAAGAAATTATGTCATTAAAAGTTAGTCATCACGTGTACACAAATACCCCCCAAATACCAATTTATAATTCAGTTATCAACTTCAACCATCCGAAGCTTTTAATTATGTTACAGTTTAGAAATTTCTTGATTGCTTTTCTTCCCAGTGAATTTATAAGTAGCTTTTTTGTTTGTTGACGAATAAAAATAGTCTTAAACGAAACAGTAAATAAAGATTCTAATTCATTTATACGATGTAGACTCTTAATACTTTTCTTCTAAATATATGCCCCGTGTGGTGCCAACCCATCTTTACCCGTGGGTGTCGTAAGAAGCGACTAAGGGTTAATGAACCAGAGGATGGGCAGCCGCATCCTTCTGTGTATCGTATCATCTTACATTCTGCGGTCACCAACAACCGCTAACAAGCGTGGTGACCGTCACCAACAACCGCTAACAAGTTATTTCAGCAAAAGCTGGAATTTTGGAGAGAGTTTCCTGTCCTATAGTGGACGTTTCATGGAATGTACTTGATTGATTGATTGAATTTATACATCGCGTTTAGTATCGCTGATATCTTGGGTCGTTTCTATTGATTTATGCTTGAATTGATTTAATGGACTGGACCGGGACCGGAATCTCGAAAGCGGAATGCACCGGTCAAACGTTTTGAAGAAACAAGCATCAAACTAATTGCATCGAATAAATAAAGGCGTCGAATCATTCGAAGTACGAGTAACATTCTCCGGCGAATAGTATTTGGAAGTGAAGTCAACCCGACTATAGTTCGTCCGCGTGCAGTAAGTCATTAATGCATATGCAGGGTTAAGGTGTATTCCCAATGGAGTTAAACTCAACTCAACTTATCCCACAAGGCGTCATATGCGACCAAGTCAAACGCTCTGGATAAGTCGAGAAAACATGCATAAATGGGTGCCCAACAATATTTTTTACTGCTACGGCTCAATTCGTAGCCCAAAAAGTCGAAATGTCAAATACAAAGAATCTTACTTTTTTTTCTTAATGGCAAAGGCGTTATGCCGACACTGCCTTGTTTACAAACCATAATAATTTTTAGTATTGCCTGTGGGCTACCCTACAACCGGCCTAAATCGGATGCTACAAAACCGAACACAAAAATTTTAGCTAAACTTTATTTACAAAAATGAAAATAAATCTTTTTACCTGTGTGTTGATCTTTAATAATAAGAAAGGAAGCGTAAATGATCCGTAATATTCATTTTATACGTGATCCTGAACACCATTTTTTTTCCTTAATTGATTGAATTTCTACCAGAAAAACTGTAGTAATATCATTTATTATTCCTAATTTATATATTTCTTAAAGAAAAAGATAGAAATTATCATTTTTGGGATTTGTTAAAAATTCATACATTCTAGTATGGAGGTCTCTTGCAAGTAATGGTTACGCTTATGGCTCCCTCCTTAGCAGAACGTGCTGGTAATTCTAACTTCCATGCCGTATCGTAAGTCATGGCTACGAGGCGGTATAAAACCTCTGACAATAAAGACTTGAACTGAAAGTACGGTTTTGTTTAGTATAAATACAACGTTTCCGCAAACAAAAACAACATGATAGGAACGAGCATAAATAAAAACAGGGGGTCCGCTCGCAATTTTCGATACATCAATATATTCAAAACATGCAAATTCAAATCTTCGTCCCTTAAAGATAGAGTAGGATATTGCTTCGATGGTAATCACTGCTAATTTGACAATTCATCCTACCAATATTCTATTCTATTTCAGTAAAATTAGGTATAAATTCGAATGTATCGAAGCAGTATCGTATCGATATATCCAAAATTGAGTGTAGACACCCTGATTGGTAAAATTTTGCTAATTTTTGTTTGTATAGATGCGTAGCGGACAATTCGTAGTACTTGCTACGTCGTACTACGAGGTCAGTTTAAATATCGTGAATTTTGAGCCGGCTTGAAACGAAAGCCTAAAAAAATTACTAAGAGGAACGTTTCGTCCTCCAAACAAACTTTAATATGAGATGTCAAAATTTTACGTTTAAAAATTTAAAGTTTTGGATTTAGATGGCTACAAAAGAGATCACATACCCATCGCCTATGAAACAGAGCAAAACTCTTTCCATTATTGGCCTCCTTTGTATAAAACAAGAAACTAAAAAATCTGTTGTACGTTAACCGGTATAAAATAAGAGCCCAAATGCTTTAAAGTGACACACAGTCACATTCAGGATTAAAACGAAAAAGTCCTTATTTTCGTGTATTCTATATTTGAAATTTTATAGTATAATTCTCAACGACAAAACGACTGAAAACAATAACCGTCCTTTTTAGTCCGGTCCCTTATAGTCTTATATCGCCTTTACCAAATTGCAAAAAACTAGTACCTGGAAAAAATTTGGTGAAATTGTAATTCGTGTCTACGTGAAACAGCTAACTGACCGCACTATTTATGTTTCGTCGCAGTCAAGTAAAAAGAATCATAAGTATTTTTATGGTTCCAATTTTTGAGCAGCAATCGTACATCTACCAAAATGCATGTTCGAATGATACCAGTTAATTCGCATGAGACAGTTGATTCATGGCAAATAATCTTAGAGCAACGCGTCAAACGGCTTTGCGCGCGAAAATCGTGTTACTCTCTGGAAATAATAGAATACCTATACATTTTGTTGAAGTGTGTGCGTGAGAGTGCCGAATATTGCTTCAGCGAGCGGTTTCATTAAGGTTAATCATACGTTTGGGCTAGGCAAAGGTTTCGTTTCGAAATACCCTTACCGAATCCTTATTAATCCAATCTTTACAGTCCCTGTATATAGGGTGACTTTTAATTAGTTCTTGATAGAAAAAGGTATGAATGTTTTCATGATACTGAACAACTTTGAAATACGAAAATCAAGTTTTGACCTCCCATAGAAACTGCATCAGCTGATAGCGCATTTTGTATGTGAGGTCAAATTTGGTTTTTCGTATTTTGACCTATGTTCCTTGGGAAAAGTTGTTCAGTATCATGAGTACATGCATATCTTTGGCTATCAAGAACTAATTAAAAGTCACCCTATATTGGGACAGCCTGCCGAGGCCTGAAAGGGCATGATCATTCAATGTAACTGAACAAATTTTAGTGAATAAAACTTTTAAGAAATAAAAAAAAACTGTCCATACAAAATTGCAAACTTGATTGGACAGTTCGTATGGCGTCATCTCCTGAAAGTTTTTCAGTTACATTGGCTGATCATGACCTTTCAGTGTTTGGAAGGCTATCTCTTTCAGCCTGTATAAAATGCAAGAGTACGACAGTCAATTATCTAGAGTCTGGAACGATGTACCGTGTTTTCCCGATGTCGCATGACACAGCTGTGCCATTCACACCGAGTCATTGTTCAACCCATATAATAAATTATTCCAGGCATTATACACCAGGTGATATTAATTTGCGGGAGGTACATTATAGGTTAACGCGTATTATCACTCATAAATTCTTGGAGAATGTAGGACAATTTTATATTACAAGCCAGCAAGTTGTTTCTTATCCTATGGTTTTAAACGAGCAGTACAAAAGTTATTTAATTTATCTCCTTATAATTTAATTATACAGCGTTAATTCTACTCATGATAACAAAAACTTTCTCGAAGAAAAAAATTTTTTACTTGAAAAAAATTTTTCGCCTCCCCATACAAAATGAGTCGATCACGTGACCACTTTACTATGGAGAGGTGAAAAAATTTTTACGAGTAAAAAATTTTTTTCTTCTTGAAAGTTGCTTGTTTTCATGAGTAGAATAACTGAGCTTCGGGTGCGAAACCAATACAAATTCACGCTGTATAAAGTGTGTAAGGGACGGTGTACCGAAAACTAAAAGAGCGTGCTCAGTCAACGAAACTGAACAACTTTCCCAAAGAAACGCATGTTGGGAAATGAAAAAAAAGTTTGACCTCTCCATACCAATTGCCCACTCTGGTCGAACAGTTTGTATGAAAAGGTCAAAATTTTTTATCATTTCCCAACATATTATGTTTTCTTGGGAAAGTTGTTCAGTTTCGTTGACTGAGTACGCCCTTTCAGTTTTCGGTACACCGTCCCTTCCACCCTGTATACTACTACTGTAATTTTTTTTTCACATTTCCAATAACAATAATTTAGCTGGAAGGGTGCAGGACACTCGAGTCTAACAAAAAATTGCGCTTTCAAGCTAATTATTTCGCAAACGGTTCCCTAAATCAAACAATGATATGTTTGTGTAGGTAACCTTACATTTAAAAAGGACAAAAAAATCATACCCACTTTACTTGTAGGTATTTTACAACTTTGTCGACATGGATGAAATATCTATCCGTACAAAATTACAGCTTTCTAGTACTGAGCTAAGCCGCGGACAGACAGACGGACATGACGAAACCATAAGCATTCCTTGTTGACTACGGAAGCCTAAAAACTTCATCCAAAATCAGATTTTCGCCGTGTTGGTAAGTATGAAAATCTTAGATAGAGGAATACGCTACGTTTTAGACTTAGGTCGAGCATGCCACTAAAAATGGACGAAGAAAATAATCAGAATAAATAATAGTAAATAAAAAGGACCGCGCAGAAACCTTCATTAATCTAAGGTAAAAATATTGAATAGAGCGATTATTTATTTAAATTTAGGTATAAATTTTCATGAATTCTATGGTATAAATCAATGAAGAAGTTGTTACATTGGTTGCATGACACATCTGTCTTATTCACACGGCGCGATTGTTAGAAACAATTAATAATAAACATTCTGAATAATTGTATGAATAATAAATTGTGGATTGTGGAGTGCTAACTGTACATTGTTAAATACACAGTTATTATTTTGAAGTTTAACAGCAGTAAATCCAATTCTATAAGGCAAATGTTTGACGATCGATCGATTAATAATGAAATAAAATAAATAGCAAGACCACTTTTTTTTTTATTTATTGATCATGATACACTAAATTCAAACATCTTACAATAATAAACGCTTATCTAAAACCTATTTAAGGTTTATACGAGAAGCGAATGAGATCTCAGGCTCACTGCTAATTAGATTAGTTCATTAAATACTTAGTGCTACGATACATAAAATTTTAAAACTTAAAATAAAACTTTCATAAAACTTACGTGCTTCACCAGAATTTTCATTTTAATCCTATGGGTATCGGTAGTACCCATGGCCAATCTAGTTACCTATCGAGCAACCTATTGAAATATTTACGAGCGGTACAAGAAACCTAGTTCCGTGTTTTATTTCTCAGAATGCAAACCCTAAACAAACTTTGTTTACGCCATCCGGGATTTCAACTGGGGCTGGTGCAATTTATGCACATTCTGGCGAAAATGGGTGAAATCGGCTCCTAAAAAAGTTTGGGTACCACCGGTACCCGAAAGCATGTGACAGGTTATGTATAATTTAGTACTTCAGATGGTTGTAGAGCATAGGTACTACCAATCGTGACACAAATACAAAAGCTCTCCTTAGTATTAATTTATCTGGTAGTTCTGTATTTCCGCGAAACGAATAGTATGTAATTTTTCAATAGATAAAAAGGAAGAAAAATTTGACTCGAGCCGGATTTGATCGGCGTACCGTTCCGACGCTCTACCAACTGAGCTATCGCGTCTTCAAGGGGCTAGTTAAAATTTCTCTCCTCCTTATTCATTCTGCTGTGTATAAATGTCAAAAAAAAAAGAATAGTACCTACTTTGAAAAGTTTTGTAATAGGGAGTTTTCTTTGACGTCTGTTAACTACGTTTTTATAAGTGTCGACGGGTGGTACCACAGAGTAAAGTAGAGTTCGTCATATACATAGTTTGTGTGAGGAAGTGAATTGTAAAGCGTCTCCTTGTCAACAAGTCGGTATTACGTTTTAAAAAATATATAAAAAATAAATAAAAATCTAATGTTTCCTCCAAACTTTATTTGTGGAAGTGAAAATATATCCTTTTTACCTGTGTGTTGACCATTAATAGTAAGAAAGGAAACGTAAATAATTCGTAATAGCCATTTTATGTTTTACCAACATTTTTTTTCTAAATTGTTTGTATTTTTACTTGAAAAACGCTTATGGCTCCCTCCTTAGCAGAAACTGCTGCTACTTAAACCTCCTTGGTTGGTACAGTCAACGACAGGTCAAGCTTGACACTCGCAGTGCAACTCTAACGCTTAAGTATATTGAAATAGGAACGGTACAAAGTCCATTGTGTCAAGCTTGATGTGCTCTTGACTGTATGCTGATCACTGTTGGTAATAGGCAATTTGCAACGACGTTTGTCAGTTGACAACGTAAAACGTTGAAAACGTAGTTACGTTTTGTTTAAGTTTCGATAGGTGGCACGCTCGTCTCTGTTAGTAAATTTCTTTTTCGCTTTCCTTCTTTTTGATGAGAATAAAGTCCGCGATGTCGAAATTGTACTTAGTGCGACAATAGGAGGCTGGAGGGAGGTAATTTGAACAATCTTGTTTTTAGATATCCACGATCAAACTCCCCCTCTCCCCAATATAATCCGGCGTATGGAATAAGATCATTTTCAACACATTTGCTCATAAAACAGCTCTATTTGCACTGTATTAAGGTCCATAATCCAGCTTATTAAACACGCGTGTTTTTGTCATTAGATTACTTTACTAGTGTTTTATTTTAGTTTTTTTTTTTTTTTATCGGACAAGAGTAAGGAGTTTTTATGCTTATTATGTTCCTAAAATTTTCAAGCTGACTTCGAGAAAATATCATAAATAAATGTTGATTTTATGAAATTATTTATAGTAATTAACTAATTAACAATAAATTTGTCATTTACGTAACAAGGTAATCAATTTTTTAATAATTTATTTCAAGATTAATGGAATGGAATTTGGGTACCGAGTGACAATTACTTTTTTTTATGGCTTGGTTACTAGATTGACTAATAATGGATAAAAGATTGATGATGTAAGATAACACAGTTGGTAATGTTTTGGGGCCTCCTCATGCGACGTATAATCTGTGCCCGCTGAAAAAGAAATAATGCGCGCCATTTTAAAAATATTTGTAGTGTTTACTATTGTAATTATTTCTAATAGTGTCGACTTCTACAAATGAAAAACTGTTCCTGAACCGTCTAAAACACTCATACACTAAATACAATTTTGAAAGCTGGTAAAATTAAAGGAAAACATGAACATATGCAGCCGACAAAATGTTCCGGTGGACGTGCGGTGGACGTAAGGTTAGCAAAGTTTAGTATTTTTAAAGGTAACCAATTTGATTTGTTTTTATTCGCAAATGTGTTGAAAAACGTCGTAAAAAGCTCGTGCGCGTTGGACATTACACCCTCGGCTCCATTACGCCCTCGCCTGCGGCTCGGACTACAATTTCTGAGCCTTGGCTGTAATATCCAAAATAGCGCACTTGCATTTTAATGTACTATTATAATTCAAGTAAGATGAAATTCAGTTTGCAGTCAACTCCTCCATTTAATAAACCAACTACAAGAACATTTAAAATAAAATGTCTTTCTCTAAAAAAAAGTTATCCATAAGAAATCACCCGAAGTAAAATTATATCTTTCAGACGGGTTTAAGTCTCATACGTAACATAAATAAACCTTCACCTGAGCGTTCGGTGCTAAAACATGTAATTTCTTATGTAAATATTTAATCCGGTGGAAGTCGATCCCTCCCTGCGCTCCAATTTCACCTTTTCATAAAAAGTATTCTAGCTACTTACGGTGTTTCAGCTTCAACATTCATTTTCGTTGAGTTTCTTTTGGTATTACGAAGGTTCTTTAGTTAAAGAGTGTTTTGATGAAGTATATAATTAACGTTATGTTTTTTAAATTAATTAGTGAACCTAGAAAAATGAATACACACTTATTTTATCACCCCGGATATTTTAAGGGGTGGTTCTGTCCATGAAACTGAACAACTTTCCCGAGGAACATAGGTCGAACTGCGGAAAAAACTTTTTGACTTCCCAAACAAACTGCAGTAGGTGGCTCTTTTTTTTTCGACTTCCAATACAAACTCCAGCAGGTGACAGCAGATTTTGAACATATTGAAAAATTGTTGATCATATTGGGAACCTATACAGCGCGTAACGGAAAGATGTGATAATATATAATATTTATATATATAATTGCCGATGAAACTGAACAACTTTCCCCAAGGAACATAGGTCGAAATACGAAAAACCAAATTTGACCTCCCATACAAAATGCGCTATCAGCTGATGCAGTTTCTATGGGAGGTCAAAAATAGATTTTGGTCTATGACCAAGAAAAATTGTTTAGTTTCATGGGCAGATTCACACCCTTCAGCATCATCACACCTTTGCGTTACACGCTGTATAGTTTCGCAATGCCATCCGTCTGTCTGTCTGTCTGTCAGCTTTAGCTCAGAGGTCGTTAGTACCAGATACCTGTAATTAGATTAAGCACCCGCGTCGACAAAAATGGTAAAATTAAAAATATGTTTTTAAGGTTCGTCCCGAACGCGAGAATGGGAGATGATTAAAACTTTCTAAAATGTTAATCTTCGACACGCTGGGATAATATAACCTGTGGTTCTTAGTTCGGGGTTCGTGAATTGAATCGTACAAGACACAGGAAATGATAAAATAATATGACAGAGAAAATTTCTACTTAGATAAAAGTAGATGATTAGATTGTCTGAAAAGAGAATTACATCCACAGAGGGCACGTAGAAATGTAATTTCTCCAATTTACGATGTAACAGGCCGGTAATATTCCAAAACTTGATCAAGGCCAAGGTGTGCCAGTCAGAAGGCATAAAACTGTCTCCTAAAGCATTCATTTTTAGTACTTCCTTAACACGCTTATTGATCTTTAATACCTAGAGTCACGCATATTTTCTGGTAGTTATAGAATAGTACTCGTACATTAAGATGCGCGTGCGCTATTTTGGATATTACGGCCGAGGCTCAGAAATTGCAGCCCGAGCCGCAAACGAGGGCGTAATGGAGCCGAGTGTGTAATCACCAAAGCGCACAAGCTTCTTACGACGTTTTTCAACAAATTTGCGAATAAAAACGAATCAAATTCGCTTACCTGCAATTCCTGAGCCTCCATTTTTCGTTCTCACAATACTTTTCAACATGGAATAAATACACCACAAAGAGCTAGGTTTATACTTATTCGCCAGCTCATTTAAATAAACCAAAAAGAAATTCTCTGAAAACGTATTGGCATTTTTGCTGTTCTTCCATTCAATGAACTTTTCGTAGGCAAGAATGTAGGTACCTATTTTTCCTTTGATTTTGCTGGAAGGAGACTCTCACTCGCATTTTGTGCCCCAGTAATTATTTCCTGTGGGGTTAAATTAAGTTCTTCTTCATTGCTTGAAACCGACGAACGACATTGTTAGTTAGTCACAAAAATCAAAGCAAATGAAAATACTTCTGAAAAATGGCGCGCGGAATTCGTGTTACGCGCGCATTTCTTTTTTCAAATGAGGAGCTGTGACGAAGCAGTGGCAATGCTCCCAAACAGCGTAGTCATTGAAAAACTACAAAAACTTTAAATTTATTGCTTTTATATTTTCATCAACATTAGGTATATATTTACGAAAATCTCATAAATATTTGAGACATTAGAACTCCTTGCTCTTTGTTAATATAAAAAAAATTGTATTACTAGTGTTGTAATGTACGAGTATAATGAGAAAAGCACGGGTTTTTAATAAGCTGGATTATGGACCTAAATGCAACGCAAATAGAGCTGTTTTATGAGCAAATGTGTTGAAATAGTTATTTATAATAAGATATGAAAGAAAATAAAGTCCGTGTGGTGCCGGCAAAAAAATTTATCAACCCATCTCTACCCGTGGGTGTGGTAAGCGGTGACTAAGGGCTTATGAACCGGAGGATGGGCGGCAGCATCTTCCTGTGTATCGCACCATCTTACGTACTGCGGTCACCAACAACAGCGGTCGCCAGCTGCAACGCTAACAATCGTGGTGACTTGGTAAATCCCCTCCTAAGTACGGTAAAGAGCTCATTAAGCTTGACATATTGGACTTTGTACCGTTCTTATTTCAATGGATGAGAGTCAAGTTCAACGAATAGAGTCGCACTCCGGAGGGAGTTTCCTGTCCTGCAGTGGACGTTTTTATTACGAGTATGATGATTGTTATTCAAAAATATAGTGTAATGTATTAGGCAACTTATGTATGTGAGCAAATATCGGATGTATCACTGCAGCTCCTAAACTACTTGGCCGATTTCAATGTTTTTTGGTATTATCGCTCGAAATCTGTGTGCAAAAGTTATTTTTGGCCGGTAGCAAGTAAAATGTTTTTCAATACATTTGCTCGAAAAAAGTACTAAAAAGGACGTAAACATTGCTCGTAAGTAGTTACTTACCGAACTAGTGCGGTAAGTAAAAAAAGTTAATTGTGAAAATTTTAATATTAATTTTAACAACTAATATTTGTGATTTTAATTTTGGTCTTGATTTTATCAGTTGCTCAGCAATAAAATTTATTTGATGTTCCTTTAACAAGTGTATTTATTACTTATACCTGTTTTCTCACAAATTTATTGAAAAACGTCGTAAGATACACGGCCGTAAGGGTAATGACAAACTCATGCCGAAGGTAAACCCTCGACTTCGTCTCGGGTTTACAAAACGTCAACTCGTTTGAAATAACCCTACTAACGGCACTTGTATCTTACTAAATATTAATATTTTAAACGTAAGTGCAATAGTAACTTTTGGCCGCTAGAGTGGAAAAGGTTTTTGAAATTAGAACGTGATGATGAATTTATGGTATAAGATGCTGCTGCTATTCGTTAGCATTTTTCTCGCTAAGATGGTGTGAAAAATTGTGTGCTTCGCTCGGTAGCAAAGTTATTTCGCGTCTTCGTCTTTTCTTCTTTTGAGCCACAAACAAAAATAATTTAAGAATCCTTCAATAACAATTATGCTGGCTTGAAGTAATAACTATAGTTTCATGAGTATAATACGTAGTTTTAAGATCATATTTCTTTTCCTTAACACCCGGTAAGACGGTATTCAAAATTGAATTTTCATCTCAATGTTGTTGAACTCAATCGTGAACCGGATCACATCGCGGCTCATCATGAAAAGTTCGTTACTGCCTCGTTTGTCGACAAATACATTTGCATATAGAAACAATTTTGTTTCTCATCCTGAACTAAAAAGCTGGGTGACAAAGCTTTGTGCGGGAATTGTGGACAGGAAATTGCTACCAATTTAGAAACTTCAAAAAATTGGAGGGGAAAATATTATTAATTCACTCTACGTTGTACTTTTTTGTGACATCATTGTAAATGACTACACAACTTGACAAATAAATACTCAGATGGCTGATCACTTTGAGTCTTTTTCAGACTAACTTTTAGTGATTTTCGTCGGGTAAAGGTACGCAAAGTGTGGACCAACAACTCTATTTTCTTTCTTCCGATTTTACATGCAATAAAGTTCAAATTATGCTAGCAAAAACTCGACCGATATTACCTTTCTTACTAAGATCAAGATTTCGGCCAATACGAGTAAAGCAATGTTTTCCGACCTTATGAGGTAAAAAAATATTTTTTATATTTGGACCTATGTTTTTTATTTTTTATATTTGGACCTAAAACTATTCCAAATTTCAGGTTGATAGCATAAGTGGTTGCTGAGATATAGAGGTGTGACAGACAGACGGACAGACAGACAGACAGACAGACAGAGCGGCACCATAAGGGTTCCTTTTTTTTACCATTTTGGTATCGGAACCCTAAAAAAGATAGATAGATAAAACCTTTATTTAATAAACATAACACACAAAACAAATCACATTAGTCTACAAGTATTAACATACATAACTAATAGGTAATTACACATAAGTCGCGCTTAAACATCAAGAATATAGGTAGCCGACCTTTTGCATGCTGTGTGTGGTATAAATAAATAGACAAAAAATAGACAAAAAATGCTGCGTGTCTAATAATAACAAAAATATGAACAACGCACGGAAACAGTGAAAGGGTAGCTCCCATTGTGTCGGTGTTCCCAGAACTCAAACTAGTTTTGTATACAATGGACAAGTTGAGGTGGACCATATGTCCATCTCTTTCGCACGCGATCCAATATTGCAAAAATGCAAGTGATAAGAAAGCCCTACTGGTCAGTTTGCTATCTCACAATGGAGAGTGAAGGTGCTTCTTCGTCTCAAGGGCTGCAACGTAATTATATTTCTTCCAAAAGTATTAATAACTGTGCCATAATCAAAACCAATTAATATCAAGTGACTTTTACGATTCGTCGATTTTGGCAGCCAAAACCTAAAACTAAATTTGACAGATTTGAAGTGTTATTGTCTTTTTTCAGCCTATAGGGGGTAACAAAGACAGTAACACTTTTAGAACTGTAAAAAATTGTTTAATTTTAGTTTGTGTCTGCCAGAATTGACACCAATGTTTCAAGATAAACGTAGGTAAGGTAATACACCTCATTACATAGAGTTAAGAAAAAACTGTGATTTAAAAAAAAGATTTAATATGCTTATGTTTCTTTTTTCATATACGTTACTTAATGTTGATTGTTACCTGTATCAAAAATATTTTATATTTCTTCTATAAGTATAAATAACAGTGCCATAATCAATGCCAATTTATAAATAAATAATTACACAAACAATATTAAATGAATTTGACTTATTACTTCTATAGTAAGTTATTATTTAAAATTATTTTTACAACATTGGTGTCGATTTGGGAGCCCAAACCTAAAACTAAATTTGACAGATTTGAAGTGCTATTTAAGAACTATAAAAATTTGTTTAATTTTAGTTTTTTTCTGCCAGAATTGACAGGAATGTTTGAAGATAAACGTGGGAAGGTAATCACTCATTACATTAGATACTCACTCAATAATCATGCATGATCGTTGTCTTAATTTATTTTTATAAGAATTCTGTTCTTAACAGTCCTTACTCAAGTAATAAAAACAACGGGGGCGTCCCGGCCGGGAGCGTGCCGGAATAACAAAATTTTCACTGTGGGAACGTACCGGCCGGGAGCGTACCGGCCGGGAGCGTACCGGAATGGGAGCCTAACGGCCGCACCCACAATAATTATCGGAAAAGACCCCTTGCCCCATTTTAATGAAGGCAGATTAAAATATATCACTTCACTATCACTACATATTATAAAAGAAAATCCCCCGAAACGTTTTTCTGTCGTCATGCATGCATGCGTCATGTCTGTCTGTGATCGCTAAACTCAGGAACTTCTGTATGGATTTTGATCCGGTTTTCACTAACAGATAGATTCATTCAATGGGAAGGTTTGGGGTTATAATTTATAAATATTTATTGCAAATTAACTGAATTATGTTGATGTTTGTCGATCGAGTCGGAAAAAACGTGCCTCTTGAGAGCTTTCTGGGCGTGCGCTGCGTAAATGGTTTCATTTATATGAAAGTTATGTATGAAAGAATTGTTGCTTTCTAAGAGCTCTAAAGAAAAGTCCGCGATAGTATTTATCTATATTTTAAGGATTACCCATAGTAACCAACTTTTTAAAGCAAAAAAGTCGATTTTCAAAATAAGGTATTTTTGAACGTATTTTTGCCCTTAAGGTACGGATCCTTATCTAATTTAAAAGGTTAGTAATAATAAGCAATGAACGAAGATCAAAATTGTCCTTGACACCATATTATTTAAATGAATGTCTTAGAAGATATCACAATATTAAAATCACTCTAATTAAAGTCCTAGAATGAGCTTCACACTCGATGCGCATTTCCGTTGATAGCCGACCCGACGGGGCACCGGGGGCACACACGGAGGGCACACGTCGTTGCGACTGGTCGTCCGAAGCCTGATTTTTAAAATTTTAGATATGTTCAACGATTCTCGACTTTTATAGATAGTTCAAAATGAGTGTCGTTTGAATCCAGAGCATAAAAATGTATACGATTCGATAATGTCATCAGTCAACAATAACATAGGGAAAATAATCTAACTGTAGATTAGTACCCGTGCGAAGCCGGGGCGGGCCGCTAGTAATACTTATAAAGTAACGTTCGGGAAAAATTTAATTAATTTCAACTCCAGTTTTAAGTATTTCATTTCGGCAAGTCCTAAGTAAACTTTTTCGTTTCATTAAAAATTCAAAAGCTTTTAAAAGTTAAATTATAATTTTAAAAAGATTTTTGACTTTTCGTTCTTTTATAAGTGCCTATCCAACTTTCGTTTACATACTAAATATTTACATAAAAACGATTTGGTTTACCATTTATTTCCATATTTTTTAACTGTAAATAAGAACATCCCGTGAACATTCTTGTAAAGATGCTTAATTATCACATAACTTTTTTTCACGGCCATATATTCATCACTTTTCGTTAAAAACCTGCTCAAGTGAAGCGTATTTAGCTCTTATCAGCCCCTTGAAGCTTTTAAGCATAAATAAAAGAAAAACACTATTTCAAAATGTTTCTTTTTCCTTCGCATTTGAATGAGACCTTCTGAGACTAGAAAATGCTTTGTCGGTTACTTTGGACTGACCCCAGGGGCTCCCTTCAGACCCTGATCACGTAAGACGCATAAAATTCAAGAAAGTGAACGAGTTCGGAATTAGTTTCATCGGAAGGAAGACTGACTAGACACACGTTAGGGTTGTAAAGCAAAAAAGGCTTCGCAGCTTAAATTAGGTGCATTCAGCCGTAACGTAGATAGTTTGTTTGAGTGTACGTACTTATATTTAACTTTCTTTATCTAACAAGTCCCTACAAGTCGTCATCATAACATCCCATGAAATGTCCACTCCAGGACCTGCAGACTTCTAGCTTTTGCTGGAAAAATGTGGAAGGGAAGTACCATAGTCACCTCGCTTGTCAGCGTTACGGCTGGCACCATAGTGCGGTTGTAAGTGACCGCAGTAAGTAAGATGGTATGATACACAGGAGGATGCTGCTGCCCATCCTCTTATTTATAACCCTTAGTCGCCTCTTACGACACCCAGGGGTTTGTATGGGATGGTACTATGATTTACCGGCACAACATGGGACTAAGTCCAAGTCGTACTTTAAGGAGATTCGGCAAAGTGAAAGAATTCCTAGTTACTACTCGTACTAGTACACTCATCATAACATCCAACGATGATGTTATAATGATGATGACTACTACACTAGGACCTGTGTGTATACTATATGATGACCGATAAGATGATAGTAATAAATTTTAAAGTTACGAAATCAGCCACTTATCACCATTTAAAGATTATCTAACAAAAAATCACGAAAATCGATTTTCAATTTATTTTTGATCATTAAAAATATTGGACTCGCGTGCAATTAATACACTTCTGCACGACTGCGTGTCCCTGACTAAGACGCTATAATTACTTTAGTGGTACGGATCCCTCTGTGCGTGAGTCCTACTCGCACTTGGTTGGCTTTTCTTGCTATAATATATGCATACGACGCAGCTTGGAGGGTTAAACTGGCGAGATTTTCCAACTGGCACTATCGACATTTACCAAGCTATTGACTTGCGTTTCCGAACTATCGCCAGCAATAGTCATGTCACAGTCGATTGATTTTAACAACCGCACTCGATAAATGGAAGCTTTATTTTATACTGTCACAGCTCTTTTAAAGTTACTTGTAAACTTACAATGTGTAACATTGTTGAAGGGTTTTCGTAAAGGTAATACGAGTAAATGCTATTTAAATAATTTATTTATTTATTTTATATTTATTTGACAAGGCGTGATGTTATGTATGTATGTATTTATAGTTGAACGATGATGTTCTAAAATGAAAGGGCATTATCAGTGAACGCTCAACACTTTTTTGTTTTAATATGTAAGCCAATTATACCATCTGTTTGGTGACCGACTGCACAAACTTAAACGGTAGATTCTTACCATGAAACTGAACAATTTTGCCCAAGGAACATAGGCCACGAAAAAAAAATTTCGGCTTCCCATATAAACTGCATCATTTAATAGCATATTTTGTACAGCAGTTCGATTTTTTTTAATACCTCAAAATCATTTTAAAAAGTTTCTTCAAAAGTCTGTAGCGTCCTCAACAGAATAAAACTCAAAAACCTCTGTAACCCCACCTTATCGCCATTATCATTTCCTGTTTGCTCTAAAAACGTATCTCACAGTCACTCATCCCTCCCTCAGGGCTATAAAAGGGCACTATTCTTTTCTTATCGTAGGTATCAGGCTAAAAGCTAAGACAAGGACCCAAAGTTGTAACTAGAAGTCGTAAGGGACAACACGCGTGCCCTGAACGGCGGACCCAATTCCTAATTAAGTCTACAGGCTGGTCTAGATGGATAGCGGCCTAAATTAAGCTTGCAAAATTAGGTGCGCCTGAAAAACAGCGTCTAGCTCTTTTTGAGATCTAGACACAATGCTGAGTCGTTTCCTTTTTCATGGTTGTGCCACGATACATATTATGATGTAACAAACTTTTTGAAGTGAAAACTTCTTTAGCGGCGCTTGGCACTTTTTTAGATGGGTAAAAACGGTAAAAAACGTTAAACTCAAGTCAGATGTCGAGTCAGCTGTTGCTTCAGATGTCGCGTCAGATGTTGCGTCAGATCTCGCGTCAGATGTTTAAGTTTTGAAGTGAAAACTTCTTTAGCGGCGCATCAGAGCTGACGAAGATTGTTTATATGTAATATAAATTGTCATATTTGTCTTTATAGACGGAGAGCGCGTGGTCGTCAACCCTACCTCATCGATTACCAAGATGCGACTAATCTAGGGTGATGCACGTTAAAAAGTTATATCCGAATCAACAGGGTTGCCTGGGCGCAACCTGGCAGGTTTTGTACAGTGGGCAAAAAACTTGTCATTTTTTGGCCAAAAATTACCTCATCGAATACCAAATAGGTACATAGTACATTTGATAGTACTCATCAAGGAGTGCCTAAATCAACAGGGTTGCCTCACTCAATCCTGGCACATTCAGGGGTTGGCCTGATTTTAAGGTGGTCAAAAATGAGAAAAATTACCTCATCGATTACCAAGTAGGTACTTATTACAACTGATAGAGCTCTTCAAGAAGAGGCAAAATCAACAGGGTTGCCTCGCCAAATCCTGGCACATTCGTGAGTCGGCCTGATTTTAGGTCGGCAAAAAAATACAAAACTTACTTACGATTATGAGTAATGAATTGAAACTTATACCATTTGAAGGATCTAGACATCTTAATATTATTTGCTATAGTATGCCGACACTTAAACAAGTTTCATATTATTATACAGGATAAAAAGTTAAGATGGGGTACACACGGCAGCTACTATAAAAGCATTATAGCTACAAAAAAATTTAGTAAAGAGACTAACCCTAACTTTTAGAGATATTTTGACCTACATTCACAGATTTTGGAAAAAATGTACAGTCAACAAGAAAAATGGTAATTTTCACAAAAAAAAATCATTTCATTTGATCTTATTATTGATAAAAAACATAATTTTCTATGGGCTCAAAAGAGGTTAAGATATTAGAACTGTCAGAAAGCACATAATTATTTTCCCATACATGTAATAGGAGAAACAGAAATTTTCATGTACCTTTTTTACGAAACATTCCATCAGAAGTCTGTAAAAGGTCCACCAGGGTAAAGGTATTAGAACTCTTAGAATCCGAAAAATAAATTTTGAATTTTAGAGCCATTAGCAATTTCTAAGTGGGCAAAACACTTTTTGGGTAACAATTACCTGTACGAATGTAGATGTAATGTAGTGAACGTATGTGTGTCTGAGTGTGTGTGTGTGTTTGTGTGCATGTGATGTGTTTGTGTTGTAGAGTAGGATGTGTGTGTGTGTGTATGTTGATATAGTGCTCTTTAAGAAGTGGCAATATCAACACGGTTGTCTTGCCAAATCCTGGCATTTTCGGCCTGATTTTATTTTATTACTGAATACTGCATGAATGACTGATATATCCACGCCCAGCCCAAGCCACTGGACATAGAGACTTGAAATTTTGCACATAGATACCTCATACAGTGTAGGCAACATGGTTGCTTCCCCCAATCCTGGCACATTCGGGAGTCAGCCTGATTTTAGGGTGGTCAAAAGTTTAAAAAATTACCTCTTTGATCACCAAGTAGGTACTAAATGGCAAAATGTATTAATTAAAGTACATTCTGATCAGTATTTATTTTAGTTTTTGATAAGTTATTTATATGTAAAGTATTTTAATTTTACTTTTGCACTATTGTGTCCCGTTGCTATTCACTTTTTCACTGCTTCAGGTTGGCTGAAGAAATCCTTTAATTTTGTTGTTTCATTTTACCTATGTGTGAAATAAGGAATATACAGGGTATAAGGGACGGTGTACCGAAAACTGAAAGGGCGTGTTTACTCAACGAAACTGAACAACTTTCCCAAAGAAACATTTTTGGGAAATGAAAAAAAAATTTAGACTTCTCCATACAAATTGCTCACTCTGACCGAACAGTTTGTATGGAGAGGTCAATTTTTTTTTTCATTTCCCAAAAATTTTTCTTTGGGAAAGTTGCTCAGTTTCGTTAACTGAGCACGCCCTCTCAGTTTTCGGTACACCGTCCCTTACACCCTGTATACAAAATCAATAGGTTTACCCGCCAAATACAAAATTTTGCTACATGAAAACATACTATGGAGACTAACCCGATATTTTGGAGAAATTTTGTCACACATTTACTGATTTCAATTAAATGTACAGTAAAAAAAACTGAAATGTTCACAAAACTTATACTTTTCATTTCATTCGATCATCTTACTGATAAAGAACAATTCTCTGTGGGATCAACTGAGGTCAAAGTATTAGAACTCTCATAAAACGCAAAATTGGTTTCCCATACATTAAGTAGTAGCATTAAAACTGAAACTTTACATACCTTTTTTCATACCATTCGATCCTTTTGCTGATAAGAAACAGAAGTCTATGTAAGGTCAAGCATGGTCAAGGTATAAGAACTCTCGGAAAACATAATATAAAATTTCAACTGGCTTTTAGGGCAATTTTCGTATTCTTAATGAGAAAAAACTTCTCTTTAAAAATCACCTTATCGATTTTCAAATAGGTACATAGTATATTCGATAGTGCTTTTTAGAAGTGGCAAAATCAACTGGCTTGCCATAGTGAGGTTGCTCCGGTTGCAGCGCCGGACTCCGGCACGGCGCCGCGCCGTAAAAATTCACGGCGTGCACCGTGGAAAACTACGGCATGGCGCCGTAACGTACTCTGGTGCGGTGCCGTGCCGTGGAAATAGAAGAGTGACCAGACAAAAGCTGGTTACTGCTATTTTAGCAGGATTCGGTCTCTAATTATTTTGACGATTTACGTAAGTAAATGAATCTAAGAATACAATGAATTGCAAATGCAAGTTTGCAATATCATAAAGATTTTAAAATTAACTGAAATAATTTCAAATTTTAATTTACATTATATGGCAATTGGATTGACATTGAATTGGAATAGGATATAATCTGATTGCAATTGAAGTAGAATTACATTAGATTTGAATTAAATTAGAAATGATTAGAAATTAAAGTGGAACTGAATTCGAACTAAACTGAAATTAAATTGACCCGAGTTAGAATTAAAATGAAACAAAATTGAAACTAAATCATAACTGAATAAAAATTTAATTGGAATTGAATTTTGAACTTAAATTGGAATCATGGAAACTTTATGTCGGTTGACAGCTGTCAAACTCACAATCACTATAACTCGGTTACTACTGACCCTAGACTACTCGTATGTTCGTAATAATGCTAGATCTCGTTGAGATCTCCGTTTCAACTGACAGCTGTCAAAATTAAAACGGTTATCAAATCAAATCAAATCAAATCAAAATCGTTTATTCATTGTTGGATATTAAAATCTCTTAATGACGTCAGCTAAACTACATCGCTTCACAAACAATGTGGCGCCAATTGTGGGAAAAAAAAGAAGCGACAATAAAAACCCACGATCTCTCTAAACTAGCGATGAAAGACTAGTATAGCTCTGTTTGGGGATAAAAATTGTGTTCTTGAATAGGTCTTCACTTCTAGTGAAATAAAGCCTCATATCTCGTAAACTAACGATATAAAAATACTTAATGTAGGAAAAATATTAATTTGACACTTGTAATGTAGATCTCTTTGAGACATATATTTTTTCCGCAAACAGTGCTAGTCTAGCATAGCTAGTTTATGAGATATGGCCATTTTTATTTTAACAGCTGTTAACTGAATTTAAGATCTCGATGAGATCTATCTTTTGTCCCACCATACAAGTAGTCTAGGGTTAGTAGTTTCCAAGTTATAGGTATTTAAAGCTGTCAAATGAAATAAAGATCTTGACGATGTCTATCATTTGTCCGAACATACAAGGAGTCTATTTTCATTAGTTTCCGAGTTACAGCGATTTTGAGTTTGACAGCTGTTAAACAAAATAAAGATTTCGACGAGACCTCGCATTTGTCCCAACATACGAATAGTCTAGGAACAGTATTTTCCGAGATATTATGGGGATCTGATCCAAATGGCAGACATAACATCGGCAGAGAGATAGACAGACAGCTAAGTAACCCTGTAAGTGTTATTTTTTTCTTTTTGAGGTACGGAACTCTAAAAATAATCGAACTTAATAATATAAATAAAATTAACTTAATAACGTTAACAAAATAAAATTAAAAAAGACCACTAATCCTTTAAAATCAGACCGACTCGCGAAAGTGCCAGGATTTGGCGAGGTAACCCTATTAATTTTGTATATATTCTTTAAACAAACATACATATAAATAACTCATAATTATTTTAATCTACATATTTTTTTTAATTATTTTAATCTAAAAAGCTAAGAATATACTACTAACATAGTAATTACACATGTACATAACTAAATTAATACATTTTGCCATTTAGTACCTACTTGGTAATCAATGAGATAATTTTTGAGAATTTTGACTACCCTAAAATAAGGCCGACTCCCGAATGTAACGGGATCGAGGGACGGAACCTTGTTGCCTACACTGTATAAGGTATCTATGTGCAATATTTCATGTCTAGGTCCAGCGATTCAGTAATAAAATAAAATCAGGCCGAAAGTGCCAGTATTTGGCGAGGCAACCGTGTTGATATTGCCACTTCTTAAAGAGCACTACATCATCATACACATACACACACACATCCTACACTACACACATACAAACACAAACACACATCACATGCACACAAACACACACAGACACACACATTGTTAACGATGGTAGGTACAGAAATACCTATAGAAGGATATCTGCAGGTTTCTACACGAAATTATAAAGGAAATACTAAGAATTAGACCGATGAAAATATATTTTGAAAAATTACAAACAGTTGATTGACAACCAAAACGTAAAGACAATTTTGCCGACGAGCCACATTTTAAAAAGTAATAACTACAATGTTCTATGAAGGTCGTACTCGACATCCTCCCCGCCTTGCAAGCTACAACTTGCAAGATCAAAGATCCAAGCGGCGCGGAACCTTTATGGCGTATCCGCTTTTGGACATCTAAGACTTCGGAGTAGCTTCGGCTTGATCCTCTTCCTCTTGTGTCTCTTCCAAGTCTCGTGTGCCTCGTTTATTTCCAGAGAGACTGGCCATTTTTCCCCGCTTTCTGTCCACCTTGATGGGCCTTCCCGGCCAAGCGCGGCTAAAGCGGCTAACTTCTTAGCGGAGCAGTCACTTGAAGTAAGATCAGCAGGATTTTGCATCCAATCTTCTTTTATGGCATTTTCTCTTATTTCTTGGATTCTGTTTTTTGGCAGTATAGGGCAGTCGATTTTCCTAGGCAAGTCAACTTTACATCTACCTTTTTCTTCAACAGGAATGACATCCTCGAAATTTGCCAATTCTTGCTCAGTATAACTGCTTTTATTTATTTCATCTTTCGGGTCCTCGATACCAAGGGTCTCCCGTTTCCAAACATGACTGATCTGGTCCGTTAAATCCACAGTTGCCACAATACCTTTAGCTTCGCTCTGCTCGGAGAGCTCGGGCACTAAGCCTTGGAGCGTGCAGCCAAGTTTCGTCTGAATGGCATAGAGGTTCTTGCCAATATTGATAACTGAACCAGTCATCACTCCTCCGGAATAATCTGCACCGATCAGTAGATCCACATCTGGCGTGTTGTCGCCGACATCAGTAAGGGTCAGATTGTACTTCTTCAGTTTTTTACTGATGGCTGAATCATCACGGATTCATGGTATGTAACCACATATTTTTTCTTTGCTTAAAGCAGAAATATTTAGGGAGGTTTTCCCGTTCAAGCTTTTAACAGTAAACTCGAAGATTTTATGAGTTTCCTCTTTAGTTTCTACTCCTCCGAAAAGGTAGTGCCTTATAGTGTCTTCTCCTACTGGTTGGAGCTTGAGTTTCGTTGCGATGTCAGTTCTAATATAAGAACGTTGAGCACCAGTGTCAATCAAAGCTCGAATGGTTTCTCCACCAATTTTTAGAAGAAGTGTTTGCAGGAGAGTAGTTCCGTTGCTCTTTGCTGACATTGTGTTCAGCGTTGTCGGAGCTGCTATCAGTAGTACCAGATGCCCTGTTTATTTCAGGGCACAGTAGGACAGCGTGTCTCTTCTGACAACCGATACATTTAGGGTACTTTTTGCACCTTTGCCATGAATGATTTGTCTTCAGACAGATATGGCAGGCGTTTTTCTTATTCATAAGCTTTTTCCTTTCCTCTAAAGTCATCTTTTGAGCCTTAATGCATTCGTGGCTCCCATGAGTAGACTTATCGCACCAAATGCACATTATAATGTTGTAGGAAGATGTTGTTGGCGTACTTTCAGCATTTCCAGTAATCAAGCAGGCTGCTGTTAGAATTTTATCTTCAGGTTTACCAGTCAGTCCCTCTCTAGTAAGCTGTATGCGTTCTTCACTTTCTACTTCTATTTTTATGAAGTCAAGGAGTTTGTTAAGTACGTCGGTGTTTTCGGTTCTGCTTCTTTGTCTCTCCAACACACGCAGAATATCCGTGGGGAGGGCAGATTCAACCAACGGGTACAGCATGGCGGCGTACTTTTCACTGGTGACACCAAGAACTTCCAGTTCCCTTAGCTGAGTCTTCAGTTTATCATAAAGAGAGGAAAGACACCTCGTATTACTGTTATCTCCCTTGGCTTGTTGAAGAACTAGAGCCAGCAACTCTCGTACATAAATTTCGATAAGTAATTCATCACGTGCGTACCTGGATTTGGAATGTTCTATAGCTTGGGAGTAGTTTTCACCACATGGAGGAAAGCTGTGGACTAATTCAGCAGCTGGAGAATTGGCTGTCATGCTCTGAATAAGATAAGCCATCTTGTCATCTTGATCGATTGAACAATCTTGATGGATCTTCTTAAATGAACTCCAGAGCTCAATATACTGCCACTGCCATGCATGTATATCAGGGATGTTTGCATCTTCGTTCACTCTCACCCACAGTATTGGCAGAAACGTAGTGAAGTAACTGGACGACAAAATATCAGAGCAAAATACTCTAATCTTTTATACCAACCTTGTTGCCAAAAGGATATCTATAAGAGAAATGTATTTAACATGTGTATCTTAATATATAATAGACTTCCTGACGAAATTAAATTACAACAAAATTTTAAATCTAGTTTGACAAAATGGTTACTTCAACATTGCTTCTATAGTGTTAAGGAGTACATGGAATTCAAATAAGTTTTGTTAATTTAGTTATGTACTTATGTTAATATAATTAATTTGCTCTCACAAATATTTGCACGCTTGCACGCAGGCGAATACACAGGACATTATAATTTTAAGATCATCATATAACTGTATTCTTTGCAAATAAATGATTCTTATTCTTATTCAGAATGTAAGCCAGTTTTTGGCGTTTCCGTCAAATTTCTGAAGTTCGAGCTTGGGTAGCCGTAATGCTCTACTAGAACCTCCATTGCTGCTTATGGAAGCGCTGTCGTATTTGGATTGGTGGTCTTCCTTTTGTAATATGTTGTCGCATATTCGTTGAAGCTCGATCCACTCTTTTTTATAGGCATCAGCAGACTCGCAATCCTTCAAGAACGTATCTTCTTCCAAATCTTCGGATGAAAACCATTGAGTTTTTATACGTTCATCGACGTTGAATAAATTTTCAGTTTTCTCCGAGAAATACTTGAAAGTATCTTGAATTTTGGCCATGCGGTCCTCGCTTGAGCTATTTATGCTGAGTTTGAGATCATTTTTAGCTTTCGTGAACAATTGTCTTGCAACCGATCGTCCTGTCACGGTCGCCAGAAATGTTAAAAATGGTAGGTACAGAAATACCTATAGAAGAATATCTGCAGGTTTCTACACGAAATTTTAAAGGAAATACTAAGAATTAGACCGATGAAAATATATTTTGAAAAATTACAAACAATTGATTGACAACCAAAACGTAAAGACAATTTTGCCGACGAGCCACATTTTAAAAAGTAATAACTACAATGTTCTATGAAGGTCGTACTCGACACACATACATCCATTGTTACCCAAAAAGTGTTTTGCCCACTTAGAAATTGCTAATGGCTCTAAAAGTCAAAATTTATTTTGCGGATTCTGAGAGTTCTAATACCTTTACCCTGGTGGACCTTTTACAGACTTCTGTTTCTTAGTGACAAGAGGATGGAATGTTTCGTAAAAAAGGTACATGAAAATTTCTGTTTCTCCTATTACATGTATGAGAAAATAATTATGTGCTTTCTGACAGTTCTAATACCTTTACCTCTTTTGAGCCCATAGAAAATTATGTTTTTTATCAATAATAAGATCAAATGAAATGAATTTTTTTTTTGTGAAAATTACCATTTTTCTTGTTGACTGTACATTTTTTCCAAAATCTGTGAATGTAGGTCAAAATATCTTAAAAAGTTAGGGTTAGTCTCTTTACAAATTTTTTTTGTAGCTATAATGCTTTTATAGTAGCTGCCGTGTGTACCCCATCTTAACTTTTTATCCTGTATAATAATATGAAACTTGTTTAAGTGTCGGCATACTATAGCAAATATTATTAAGATGTCTAGATCCTTCAAATGGTATAAGTTTCAATTCATTACTCATAATCGTAAGTAAGTTTTGTATTTTTTTGCCGACCTAAAATCAGGCCGACTCACGAATGTGCCAGGATTTGGCGAGGCAACCCTGTTGATTTTGCCCCTTCTTGAAGAGCTCTATCAGTTGTAATAAGTACCTACTTGGTAATCGATTAGGTAATTTTTCTCATTTTTGACCACCTTAAAACCAGGCCAACCCCCGAATGTGCCAGGATTGAGTGAGGCAACCCTGTTGATTTAGGCACTCCTTGATGAGTACTATCAAATGTACTATGTACCTATTTGGTATTCGATGAGGTAATTTTTGCCCAAAAAATGACAAGTTTTTTGCCCACTGTACAAAACCTGCCAGGTTGCGCCCAGGCAACCCTGTTGATTCGGATATAACTTTTTAACGTGCATCACCCTAGATTAGTCGCATCTTGGTAATCGATGAGGTAGGGTTGACGACCACGCGCTCTCCGTCTATTATTTGTCTTTACTTTATTATTTATTTATTATTATTATTATTTATGTTTAGTATTTCTACTTCACTCCGAAGAGGTATTTTATGGCACGGGCCGAAGCCAAGTGCAATTAATTATGATAAAAACTTTCTCACTAATCTACAAGTGTTTAGCACCACTGCTTTCTGCATAAGTGTATAAATGAGTGGATGGATGTTGAGGGTTTCGAGGCCGGTATGGAGGGTTTTCGGGATAACGCTGATTGTGGAAAGGACGATCGGGACAGTTTTGACTGTGTGAACTTGCCATTGAGACTTAATTTCAACGGCGAGATCGGTATATTTGGTTATCTTTTGTGTATGCGTGCTAAGAAGGTTGTGGGTATTACATACTGCGATATCTATTAAATACACTATCTTGTCGGTTTTGTCTAATAATGTTATGTCCGGTCTATTGAAATGAACTGTATTGTCTGTCATAATCGTCCTGTCCGAGTACATTTTGTATCTATTGCTTTCTAGGATGGTTTCGGGAGTATATTTATAGTATGGGACTTTTTGTGGAATGAGTTTGTACTTGAAAGCTAGGTGTTGATGAACAATTGAAGCTACTTGATCATGCCTATGTTTATAATCAGTCTGTACTATGGCTTTGCAACTTCCCGTGATGTGTTGTATAGTCTCAGATCCACTGTGGCAACGTCTACAGGCATCTGTAGGTACGTTCATACGGCATATATGTTTCTGGTAATTGCGCGTCTCAATGACTTGATCTTGGATCGCGAGCATAAAACCCTCCGTCTCAGGAAAGAGTTCACCACGCCGCAGCCAAGCGTTCGACGCACTTTTGTCGACATGTGTTTGCTGCAGATCGTGGCGATGTCTTCCATGAAGGGATTTTTGCTGCCAAACTGCGATTTTTTTCTTTCTCGTCAATCAGACGCTCATTGCGTTGGTCATTTCCGTTGTGGAGGTTAAGTGGCGTGAAACGTTTATCTGATTGCACTATTGATTTGTGTAATGTGGAACTCTGGGCTTGGGCAAAGAAGTATTTTCTGAGAGTAGTAATTTGCTTGTTAAGGAGGTTGGTAATATCTATAAGGCCACGACCCCCCTCGGTTCTTGGGAGCGTGAGCCTCTGTGAGCAAGATCTTGGATGGTGTTTGCGGTGAGTTGTGAGGGATGTATTGATGATACGTTGCAAGTTTTTTAATTCAGTCTGAGTCCAATTAATGATTCCAAAGGAGTATGTCAATATAGGTATAGCATACGTGTTGATTGATTTAATAGTATTGCCGGAATTAAGTTGTGAGCGGAGTATAAAATTCAATCTGTATTTAAATTTCTTCTTAAGGTCGGTCTTTGTTTGTTGTTGGTTGATCTGCTTGGCCTGCTGAAAGCCTAAATATTTATAAGTGGCGTCCTGGTCGAGAGAATTTATTACGTCACCGGATTCTAAAGTGAAGTCATTTTGTACTATACTGCCTCTAATTATAGAAAATGTCTTGCATTTGTCTATTCCAAACTGCATGTGGATGTCTTGGGAGAATCTTTGTGTTATATCTGCAAGATGGTGGAGTGACTCTGACGTGTTACTGTATAGTTTAATATCGTCCATGTTGAGTTTGGTTTGATCTGTTTGAGATAGAGAGTCCTTGTTTTGATGAATTTAACATTTCTGACAGTGGGTTTAAGGCTAAGCAAAACCAGAGGGGACTCAGGGCGTCTCCTTGAAAGATGCCGCGCCGAATAGGTATGTCGTCAGTTTCAGTGTTGCAGGTACTATTCATAATTTTAAGTTTAGTGCGCCAATGTTGCATAGACTGTTCTAGAAAAGAAATTATTAAAGGGTGAACTTTATATAGTCGTAGTATATGGATAAGCCAACTGTGAGGGACGGAGTCAAATGCTTTTTGGTAGTCAATGTACATTGTATTTACTTCTTTAATATGTTTTATTGCCTGTTTCATAGCAACAGAATCTATAACTAGTTGTTCCTTGCAGCCTTGGCTGAGTTTGCGACATCCTTTTTGCTCTTCTGCTAGTATATTATTTTCAGTGATGTGTAAATTAATCTGTTCGGCAATGCAAGATGTGATTATTTTGTACAAAGTTTGTAAGCATGTTATTGGGCAGTATTTAGCGGGGGTTTTGTAGTCTGTGTCTTTGGGTATCATATAAGTAACACCTTGAGTTAAAAAGCTGGGAAACCTATCTGGATTTAAGATAAACTCGTTATTGGAATTGTGTAACATAGGATGAACTGCACTTAATTTCTTAAACCAGAAGTTATGAATATTATCGCTACCAGGAGCTTTCCAGTTGCGTGTTTTATTCAGTACTCGTTTGAAGATTTCAACAGGTATATACTCAAACAACATTTCAGGTAAGAAGTTGGTGTTTTCTAATGTTTTTTATAGCCATTCTGCTTCTGAATTGTGTTGAACTGGTTGAGCCCATATATTGGACCAGAATCTATGTAACTCATCGGCAGATGGCGGGGTTATGGTGACATTGGATGAATTTTGATAATTTTGTGAGTGTGTTTGCAGTGATCTATAGAACTGTTTTTCATTATTTTTAAATTGGTTATTTTGTTTGATTCGGAGAGTGCACTTTAGACACCTTCTGAGTCTGCTTGTTGCGGTTATGAGTTTTTGCTTCAGGGTGTCTAAATATTGGTTATCAGTCAGGTTAGGTTCTTCGTGTTGGGAGTGAATCCTGTGAATACTCTTGATAGTTTGTACATATTCTATGAGTCTTGGGCTTCGGTTTCCTTGCATGTATTGTATTAATCTGGCTATGTCTCTTCTTAGGTTTTCAATCTTTTTCTCTAGTCTCTTTTGCCAAGCTGGTGTCCTTTTCTCTGATACATTTGATGGTTTGTTACGGGGTTTTTCGATTATTTTAGCTCCATTGCATTTTGATGCTGTATATGCTGCACAATAAACTAGCTTATGGATGTCTTGGAAAGTTTGGTATGACCTTAAGTAGTCTGGAAGGATACCTGTGTTTATGTATTCAACTATTGCAGCAAATTTGCGGGATGTTTTTTGTTTGGGTATATACGGTCGTAACGTCGGATCTGTGTTATTAAATTGTTCCCAGCTCCTCCGAAAACTTATTTTGAGATTTTGTTCATCTGTTGAGTTCAAAACATGTATGCGTGCACTTTCATGCTGTGAGCTAACTTCTAGACTATTCAATCTTACGTTATCAGATGCCACTGCTGGGTCATTAGATCCCACTGCTAGATCCTCAGGTCGCACTGCTAGGCCCTCAGATCCCACTGCTAGGTCCTCGGGCCCCACTGCTAGGTTCTCAGATTAAACTGCTGGGTCCTCGGGTCTCACTGCTAGGTCCTCAGGTCCCACTGCCGGGTTGTCATATCTTACTGCTGAGTTACCGAGTCTTACTGCTGGGTCATCATGTCCCACAGCTGTGATATCCATTCGTACTGCTGGGCTATCATCATTCAACACTGCTGGGCAATCATCATTCAACACTGCTGGGCAATTGTGTGGTAAATGAGGAGTATTAGATGCCACTGCTTTAGGCCTCTTTTTCAGTTTCGTTTGTTCTATTTTGTCTCATCACTATATTTTCTTCGTATGCTACTTGTTGCCTCAATTCTTTAAGTCTTTCTTCACTGATGTATCTATTCGAGATAATTGCTCTTCTTTGATCAGCAATTCTTTGTTCTGTGACATTTACTAGTTCTGGGAAGATTTGTATGAATTCTTGGTGCAGTTGTTTTCTGTACAATGTTAAATTAGTTTCTAGCTAAGTGACTTTATAATAGGCTTTCATGACTCCTTCGTTCATTGCAGTAGTCCATGTCATCCTATGGCGCGATTGGGATTGTCTAGATTTAGAATCTGTGTTGGGTGTGAAATGGATTAAGGAGATATTGTGATCGGTTTGAATTTTGTTTTGGATTTCTGTATATATTTTATCTATTGTAGTTTGTGGTAGCAGTTTATTGTTAATTATTGCTCTTCTCTGATCTCCTACTCTTTGTCTACTAACGTTTTCCATCTCGGGAAACCTTTCAATGAACTTTGTATGCAGTGGCGCCAGGTAAGATTTTACGTCAGTTTCCATCAAGGTAAGTTGTAAGTAGGTACGCAGGATGAATTCATTCATCTGTTTACTCCATTTTTTTGGCGTATTTGAGCTGCTAGGGGTGGGTACGGAATTAGCGGCAGAGCTCGCCTCCAGTACAACATCCTCTTGCAGTAAACTAATCGTTGTAATAGTTGTGGGACTTGACGGTGGTGATAGGTAGGATGGGTTTGAAGATGGTATTGATGGGAACAGACTATGGGTTGAAGACGGAGATGAGGGTGTCTGTTCATTTGCAATTCTTTGGTTTTTATTTATACCCCTTTTGCCGTTATGTCGCGGCCTCAAGCTATATCTTCGCTTGGCTGGTACCGATACGTTGCCCCCCCCAGAGTACGCAGGGCTGCCCGAGCTGTTATGCTCGGGGCGGGATTCTCCAGTATAATCTGTACTGGTACCCGCCTGGGGTACTCTGCCTCTTCGCATCGTTTCCATACTTCGGGGTGTTTACCTTTGCCTTGTTGGCCGCGTAAGTTTCTGTGTAGTACGCGTGTCCGCCCCCCACGTGGCTAGATGTTCAGCACGGACGAAAGGTAGGATTTTAGGATTTTAGGGGGTAGGATTTTAGGGGGCTTATTATTATTATTAGTTTTCACTTCTGCCGGCACTCCCGGAGTGCAACCCGTCCTTTTTTTTTGTTGTTTTATCTTAATCGGTGCCTATTACATTAATAATTACTGTTAGTCTGTGTAGTCTCACAAAGTTATGAAATAAATATTTTACTTACTTTCAGCTTTCTTTAAAAATATGTACTTTTAAAACTCCAGACATGTATTTCTTTAGCACTAGCATACATGTTTCTAAAATCATTATCATCATATAACATACCAAAGTCCAAAGTCAAACTCTCCCTACAAAATATCGCAGTTGAAATGTATGGTATAATTTGTAGAGCAAATACCAACGCCACCACGTTTGTTAGCGTTATAGTTGGAGCAATGGTGGCCGCAATGTACAAGATATTACAATCTTGTTACAATATGCATAAGGGTGATGCTGCCTATTCTCCGGATTAAGATATTTTAGTCGCATTTTACGACACCCACGAGTAGAGATGGGGTACTATTCCTAGCCGGAATCACACAGATCGATGAGACAAAAAAAGTTGAAAATCAGGCAAAAATGTACATCCGATGAGATGAGACTTTGCATGACAAGTCCAAAAATTTTGATTTCGTAAATTACATTCATAAAATCGGGGTAGGCATTCATCAAATCGGGGTAAAGACCATAGACAAAAATCTTTTTGGAAAAAATGCTTTAAAAAGCCGTCCAGTTTCTTGTTATTGGATAGGTAGCTGTTGAACGCCACTTCATCCGCGTGGATGAACTAAGCAAAATCCTTTCTGAGTGCTCGTTTACCTTATACAAGGAACCTCTGTGCAAAATTCCAAGTTTCTTGTCCTAACAGTTTGGGCTGTGTGTTGATAGAGTAGTCAGTCATGGTTTCTTTTTATTATGCAACAAATTTTGGTGTGCGTTTAATTATCAACGGGACGTTTTCCGCAGACCATTTTCAATTGCCAAATCGATTTCTAATAATTCATGTTTCATTATAAACTGTTACATTTGTGCCTACTTTTTATCAGTTGTTTTGTCAATCCAAAAGTATTTCTTTTATTTTTCATCCTGTGTAAACTTTTTGCAACAACTGTCTGTAAACATAACTTCGCAATGTCATAACTTTTTATTTGTCGTCGTAAAGACTGACACAAAAGTTCTGCTGGAACTTACAAGTTGAAATAAGCAGGACATACCTAGTGAGACGTTTTTCTTAGTAAATACTTTTCTTGTTATCTTCATGTGTACAAATAACCATTATTTTTTTATGTTAAAAATTAGCAAACGAGCAGGTGGGCCGCCTGATGGTAAGTGGTCATCCCCGCCCTCAGCACCTGCTGTGTTATCAGTGGCATATTTTGACACTAATAAGACAGCGAAGCACGTTGCTCACTTTGAGAACTAAGATGGTGGGTCTCATGTGCCGGTAATTTCACTAACTCCCTTACCCTTCGAACCGAAGTACAGCAGTGACAACACTGTTGCTTCACAGCAGAAATAGGCAAGGGGGTGGTACTTCCCCAGACGGACTTTGCACAAAAGCCCTACCACTGCTAAAATATTTACAAGTGAATCAAAAATAAAAGCCTATTGTATTATCAGCAAAGTGCATTTCCAAACAAAACTCATATGCATATCCCACGAATTAATTGAACGTTTAGAAGAACAAACACTTTGCTGTTATGAAGAGATACATACACGTACAGAATAACAATTAAGTAACCTACAACTCGTCAAGAACTTCCTAATTTTTGACACGTGTAGGTACATGGGGGGTTTCATTCAGAGACGTTATCTTAGCACGGTCTAACTCAGGTCACAGAATTAATAATAGTACTACATACTCAGGTATAACCTTGGTCTAGCTCTGTCACCACCGGTCATAATTACCTGTCACTCGACTAGAAGTTTTTATTATCACGGGCATAGCCCAAGAATAAACGTAGTGCTAACTTATTACCGTACTAGCGAAATCAGTTAGACTAAGGTTAGACCTGGGTTTTGCTGGCCCCGTGCTAGAGAAACTTCTCTCAATGAAGACTATTATATTTATATTCCATATTCATTTCAAATTTTTATTCATATTTTGAATGCAGATTTACATTTAAACGTTTAAAAAAGCTCTTAAGGTGATCTGTGACGGCCATCTTAGACCCGAACACAACTAGATGGAGCCACTGCTCCAAATATAAGGTTTTATTTTTTAATGCAGGAAGTACCAACTATGTACGTGCAAAAAGTTGATTCGCGTAAATGTCATCGTGCAACTTCAACGCCTAACAACAATTTCGATAAGAAAAATATCTCCATATGTCCACTAAAGTCAATTACTCTCGTCAGTCCGTGTTTACATGAGTACGATCACTCACACATGCACACAAAGCACAACCGTACAGTTTTGACCGCACGCCCACAATCGTAATATTGAACCAAAAATTGCTAACAAAAATAGTACTTTCTGTACATTAACTGTATTTTTGTATTAATTAGCGAAAAATTTAACTATAAATAGCAGTATTCGTTCGTTTTTCAACAGAATTTTATGTCCCGCGTAAGAATGCAAGTCATTTGAATTTTTGTATGGAAAACGGATCACCTTAAACAAGAAAACAAACGTATTTTTACTTGTTACTTAACTTTTATTTTTATGCGAGGTTTGGAGTGTATTAACAAAAGAAAGGGAAACAAAAAAAACCTAATCTGTTAAATCTATCGTAAAAATCCTCAGCCCGCGTGCATACTCTTTGTTGTTGGTTAATTTCGTAAAAAAACAATGGGGAAAGGTTTGAAGCAGAATCTAAAATCTGCATGAAATAAAAAACAGAAAGAAAAAAGGGTATTTTTCCTTTCCACAACCAGATAAAACGTTGTACTCTTTGTTCGTGGTAAATTTACCAAAAAATACATTTCTACTAGACAAAGGTTTTGGATGAAATCTCATCATCATCATAACCTTCCGTGGAACGTCCACTGCAGGACAGGAGGACTCCCTCCAGAATTTCACCAAAAACGCACGATAAATTTTTTGGTACGATACGCAGAAGGACGCTGCTGCTCCTCCTCCAGGTCAAAATCCCTTAGTCGCTTCTTATGACACCCACGGGTAGAGATGGGTTGGTATTATTTTTTGCCGGCACCACGAGGAAAATGAAAACCACATTTAAGGTTTAATTTACCGATAGTACGGTCAACCGGACCTTGGTGGAATCATTTTCAACTGTATCACCATACCATAAAGTCCAAAGTGTTTTGACTGACGTGCTGTTGGGTGTACGTCCGTTTGGGAAAGACAAAGGGAAAGTAGTACAGTCAAAGCATGACAAGCTTGTCATATTGTACTTTGTATCTCTGATGACATTTGATACACCGCTAGCTGCACAAAGATTTTTAGTTAAAACCCTGTTAAATAAAAATATTTTTTTCAGAAACGAATATTTTCAGATTTTTTTACAGTCTAAAATCATATTCAAACAAGTGGTTGCATCCATGTAGACGAGACTCATATAGGTACACCCAACAGCACGTCATTAGAAACACTTTGAACTTTATTGCATGGTAATAGAGTTGAAAGTGTTTCCACTGACGTGCGGTTGACAGTACATAACCATATCTCTTCTGTATCGTCAAAAACTTCTTAGCCTCCAAAGTTCGTGTAGCGGTAGTTTCGGCTGTGCGTTGATGAGTCAGTCAGTCAGAAATTTTCTTTTTAATATACAAGGTTATTTTTTTGGACCTGATATGCGTATGCCCACCTTATTTCAGAGGTCAAAAGCTACAACTTTTGTTCTACGACTTTGCTAACAACGCACAAAAAATTTTCGACTCCCTATACTGGAAGTTAAAAAAGAAAACATACCTATGATAAAGCCTAATTAAGTCGCGAGTTAATAGGCTTCTTATGGGCAAGCTCGTTCCATCGTCAACCTCATCTTTATCCTCAGGGCTAGATCAAGAGTAAGCCCATACAAAGTAAAAAATAAATACGATATGTTAAGATAGGATTTTAGTATAGCTAGAATTAAAAGTATGGCCTCGAGGATTTCAGTTTCTTCGTGTCCTCCTTTGTCAGGAATATTATAATACAGACACGACGAATAACTAGTCTGCATAAGCTTCTAACTATGCCGATGTAAAAAAACATATCTATGAAAAAGCCTATTTTCAACATGGTTGCCTTCTTGGAAAATACTTACCCTGAAAATGCTTATTTCTCTGTAAAACTGCTGAAGGATTTTCTCTTGTATCGTAGCCTCGGGCCATACGCTGAGTTCTTTTCGATACAAAAAGGTTTTCAATCGATAGGCTTTTATCAGAAATAGAATTTAAAATGGAATTTAACCTTCTATTAACGGTTTAAGGCTATGTTCAGGGTTCTGACATATTATTGGCAGCTTTAATTTAAGCTGTAGTGCTTTCCTATTGGCGTATTCTTCGTCGAAAGTAGGTTAAAATTACTTTAGTATTATTCAACAAGGAGGAGGAAATTTTTCACAAAGAGATTTGAACCTCGCTACGAGCGTAGCGAGGTTCAAATCTCTTTGATTTTTCACCTTTCGCCCACGTGACTATAGCGAAACGGCCTAGCCACATATTTTGACTAAGGGGTAGATTTTGTGAAGTAAGGGCTTGTAGAGTTAAGGCGTGTAGAGTTAGAAGCTTGGCTATACATGAGATCTGATATTTTTTTTGAAAATGCGAGTTATATGGTCTCGTCTTGGCAACATTTATCATGAATATGTTTTTGGTGGGATTGTCATTTACTGAAAGTTGTTCTGTTTCGTTGACTGATCATAACTCTTCCAGTTTTCCGAAACCTGTTCCTTACACCTTGTATATGTCACCGAAAAATGATAAGAATCGTAATTTGATCAATTTACTAGTATCAACCCTCAAAAAAAGTTATAAACGGCAGTCTAAATGCATTATATTACGTATAGATTTCAGGTAATTGATAAAATTACGGAGTCTCGTGGTAAAATGATCTGACGAACGCGAGGTGTACGATGATTGATTGAACGTCAATTGTTAACTCTACGAATAAACACTTGCCCCATGCTTGCCACCAATGCCATCAACCAATCAGAGAACAGTGTATTATTTTACAGGTGTCAGTTTATTGTGAAATTGTATACTGAGCAGCGATTGGTCCACATGTATGATTTAACGTGTGGCAAAATCGTTAGTTTATTAACTTACCGCCATTCAGCGTAAGTTGATCAATTAGCTGAAATTTAATGCGATTAATGCATTTCAATTGCCATTTATTATTTTTCGAAAGTTGATCAACTTACTAGGAAATTGATCAACTTACGATTCTTATTATTTTTCGGTGACATATACAAGGTTATTTTTTGGACCTGATTTCCTTTTGCCCACTTATTAGTGAGGTCAAAAGGAACAACTTTTGTTTTACGACTTTGCTAACAACGCACAAAAATTTTCGGCTCTCCATACTAAAGCTCTCTCTCTTTTGTATGGGAAGTTGAAAATTTTTCGTGCGTTGTTAGCAAAGTCGTGGAACAAATGTTGTTGCTTTTGACCTCACTAATAAGTGGGCAAAAGGAAATCAGGTCCAAAAAATAACCTAGTTTCACAAGATGGGGCTGCGTCCGCATGGTGTGCACTTATCCGCGTCCGCTAGTATAGAAGAATAAAGAAAGGACACTCCAGCTTTAATGCTTGACGCGTGTCACTGAGAACACTGTCAATCATTCAGTAGCGTCCAAGGTATGCCACTAGCCATATATTGCGACGCTAGCGAAAAATAATCGGAATAATAACCAAAAGGTTTATCGTCTTAATCTTTTAAAGCAAAGTAAGAAAACTTTTACCAAAAACAATAATGCTGACCAAATGAAAAGAGAGTCTGATTTTTTTGGTGTTAACGATCTTCCATTTCTTTGTTTCAGATAAAAAATGTCCATCTCCGAATTCAGGCGGAAAAAGCTTTTGTATGTCTTCAATGTTTTCTTTGGTGAGTTGTTTTTGATAATGTTTATTGAGATTTTTAATATGTCAAATATTTCTAATCTTCTTTTCTTATTAGTCTTATTACGTGGGGCTGAGTTCCTTAATGGACCTCAGAGCACTTCGTCCCTATGGGATCTTTTGTGCCTCCTGCCTTATTGTATGATCTTCCAGTGTCTCCGAATAATGCTCGTTATGAGTTTCGATGTAGATGAGGTGTCGGATAAGCCTGACCCAGAACCTTCATATGCTTGCTAGCCAAATTGTTGCATGTACATAAAAGATACTCCATGCGTTCGCTTGTTTCACAACATGCTCTGCAAGTAGTTGAATCTGACAGACCTATCTTATGTAGGTGCTTTCTAGTGCCGAAATGGAAGGTGAAAGCGCCTACAGTGTTACGGGTCTGGTGAAAATATTTCTGATACTTTTGCTTGTAATTAGCAAAGAAGGCGCAAACATTATCAAACATTACTAAACTAAAAGTATTTAACATTACCTATATATAAAGTACATACATACATACATAACATCACGCCTCTTTCCCGTTGGGGTAGGCAGAGACCACAGTCCTCCAACTGCTACGATCTTGACATACTTCCCTTGCTTCCTGTACTTTCATCAATCCTTTTATACATGCTCGTCGGTTTAGTGCATTTACTTTAATCGGTTTTCACAAAAGTCATAAATAATAATTGATCTATATTTAAAGAAGTTGGTAGTGATTTTGTTTTCTGCTCTTTAGAACTTGACTTTAATCCCATTGTCTGCCCAGGAGAAACATTTGTTAACCATCCACTTCCGCAGTAGTAAACATCTACATAAGATATTATGGGTCTGTCAGACACAACCACCTGCTAGATGGAGAGCTAATCGTCATCAACCCTACTAGAACGCATAACTAACAAAAAGCGACTTAACTAGGGTATAGGGTTATGTCTAAAATATAATTGCCTTGGTGTAACCAGGCATGTTTTGTATAGTCACTAAACAACTGCTTATTTTTACCATTTCGTGTACAAAGTTCTTAGTATATGCAAAAGTACTTACCGATAAATACCAAAATAAACAGGGTTGCCTTACCTAATCCCGATTGATAAGTTAGAAGGAATGTAATTTTTATAATAAGCCTCACAAAATACGGCAGAGGCAATCCTGCTGATTTTGGTACTTACCGATTGGTACTGTATGTACAATTTACTTTCTTGGTACACAAAGTGGTAAAAAGATAAACAGATTGTCCCAAAAAATTTGCCAACTAGGTAAACCAATTTCGTAGACACACTATTTATTTTGCACCGCCCTAGTTAGATCGCTTTTCTATGCAATGAGGTAGGGTTGCCATCTTATACAGAACATACTGAGCAAAGAGATTTTAACCTCGCTGCGCTCTGTCACCGAGCGTAGCGAGGTTCAAATCTCTTTGATACTGAGCATGTGGTGAGTATAGCGAACGCATGGAATTATTGGACGACACAGTCGAATTTAAGGCCAACAAAATATAATGCTTTGCATCGATACATTCGCGTAAAGAACATCCTGTGGTGAAGGTGCTTACACTAAAATTACTAATTACCACAGTCATATTTTCAGTCTCCCGTTTATTTACATTCTTCGTTAGTTTTCTTTTCTTCTCTAAAATTATGTCACGTTTCGTTGCAGACGTCAATCAAAGCGGCACTATAGAGAGGAAAGACTTCGAGCTGGCTATAGAGGTAATGTAACAAAAGGTATCCTACCTAAATGGATATTGAGACTGGAATTTAATTATTTTAATTCTGTAATAATTTTGGCCATGAATGCGTGATCGTCTAACTTCAACATCTAAAAGACCCGTACATTGTGGATTGGTAATTAGATTTATTAAAGAAAAATAAGTTGATTTGTGGTAATATAGAAGAAACTGAAATAAAAAGTGAAAATAATTATAATATAATAAAATTATTTAAAATAAAACATACCAATTCAGCCCGCTAGCTTGTGTGTGATGTTGAACCGAGCGCTACAGATTCGTCTCGATCGCGCGTCACTTTCAACTTCTAGGTGACCTAGGTTTCTTAGTTCTAGACCTAATAGTGAGAAGTAAAATTAAATTAAGTACGTGGTTTCCTCGTCTCGCACTGCTGGAATGAAAGTGACTCAAAACCAGGGATAGGGTTTGGATGCAGACTTTAAAGTCTAGATTTAGGTTTCCTATAGATTTTTAGAATATCTGGGACTCCCAACCAACCTAGCATCCCAGGCCTACCTACAAAACCTAGAACAATCCTACGCCCAAAGTTTAAAATAGGTTACCTTGCAAACCATCACACACATTATTCCGATCATCTCAAAATAACATCCATCTCCACCTGCCTAAAATTTATCTACGATTAGTAAATTGCTTTATATCCATTTGATCCAAACGAAACAAAATTCGACACTCAATTTTAACGTGTAAGAGTGCTAAATATTGTCCCTCTATAATACAGGCTAGGCGACTTAGGAAATCTAACCAGTACTATATTCGTGGAACATTAGATAAAACCAATTTACTAAAATAATATTGTCTTATAAATGCATGTGTTATACCAATTAATTTTATTGTGTATTCATCGATATAACATTAGAATACCTAAATCACATTTTAGCGTTATACATTCATCACCACCTAAGTGCCCTAATAACCTAGCATCAAATGAACTCAACCTAATTCTCACGCTGGCTCCATAAAAAAAACAGGATTCAGCTGCACCTAGATTTAACTCAGAAAACTTGTCGTTGATCACCCCAGCACCTTCTCAGATGACCTATCATTTCAAGAGACCTAGCTAGCACTTTTAAATGAATAAGTAGTAGGAAATCTGAAATAAACTCACCAACAACGAAGCCATAAATTCCCGACGGGAAAGACACAAACACGAAGCCCTCTCGTACAATACCTGTAGCACGTTCACTGCACTAAATTAAAATATAATTATAAATTACTTTACACAATTTTACACTTGCTAAAAAAAAGTAAGTTAGTATTCCCTATTGCAAAACGCCTGACACTTCTTTAATCAGTAAACCTCCACGTCTAACATTTAACACTAATGCGCATTAGGTACCTAAATTAATATCTAGCCTACTGAACCGCAGTCGCTAAGTACTATTTTTTTTTAAGCTCTTATTCTATATCCTATCGTACGTAAAGTCAGGCGCCGTCTCTAAATCAAACCCTAATTTTAACCACTAAAGTACTATAATCTGGCGGCCGCCGAAAAAATAATAATAATTTGTGTACGTAATCCCTATTCTAAAGCCTAGCGCTGACTGCCCCCCTGCATCTCTCATTCAAAATCCTGTGTTTGTTCCTTACAATTTTATACCTTCTGCGTCTCTCTTAAAATGAACCTTAAATCAAAACAGTAAAAATTACCACATGTGCAATTTGGCTGCAGTGTGTTACGTCACTGCCTCGCTATGCCTTTTTTTCTTAAATTTCTAAGAAGTATTGTTTTTACAATAATACGTCCACTGCGTCTTTTTACCAAAATGAATCTATTTACAAGGCATTACAGTCCACTACGAGCGCAAAGCTATTTTGTAAGCGGGAGGTCGTTCAGCTTGACACGTTCGATTTCGTACCATAACTATTTCAATCTCCGCAAGAGCTAAAGACAAACTGCGAGTGTCAAGCTTTACCTGTCGTTGACCGTACCTGTAGTAAATTGAATAGTGGTGAAATATTATAGGGTCTTATTTGTTTTAACTTAGTAAGTCTATATCATTTTATACGTTTATTATTAAATTCCTAAACTGTGACGAATAATATCGTTACATCGCCCCTTTATTTCCGAGTTGGATTGATATTTTCCATAAATAGCAGAAGACAATGAGGAAATAACAATAGGAAACTAAATTTGTGCTTGTCAATATCAAGATCACTTCAGTAGTTTTTTTATTATTATTATTGCTGTCGTACCCCTTACACTAAACGTTTTAAATCATCTTACAGAAGTACTAGCACTCCTGCTAATGTTGTATTCCCACATCATTTACCACTGCTGTCAATAAACCTTAATTTACCTTACGCCCCTAGCTTTGAAAAATCTTTCATACTCGTATTTCTTATAAGAGTAATGTCTTCCTACATCATTCAACCCTTCTTGCAATAAACCTAGACAAGACAGACTTACTTTCAGATATTCAGTTCAGTAGTTTTTGCATGTTAGGATGTTGTTTGATGCAAAACGCCCCTAAAAATTCAAGAAATATGCATACTTTTTTTTTTTATTAAACCTAATAATGTACTTCCAGTATTATTTCAATATACACTTAATACAATCTCATTTCGACTTTATCTCTGATAGGATTGTGTTTGTGTCCTATTGGAATAGTCGCATAAAGTTAAGACCCAATTCTGATTGTTCAATGGCTCAGTGGTAGTGCACTTGCTTACCGTGCAGAAAGTTTCGGGTTCGATACTTGATCGAAATCGATGTCAGAATGTAACTAATGATTTGAAGTCTGAGTGTCTGTGTACTGATATTCTACACTTTTCTTGATAGTAACAATAAAATAAATATTTTGAAATTAACCGTAACTATTATTTCCTTGTCCGTGTGGTACCGGCAAAGAATAGTACCAATCTGACTGTACCCGAAGGTGTCATAAGAGGCGACTAAGGGATCATGAACCGGAAAATAGGCAGCAACATTTTTCTGTATATCGTCTCATCCCAACTGCGGTCACCAACAACTCTAGTCTCCAGCCGCAACGCTTACAAGTGCGTTGGTAAATCCCCTTTTAGAACCAAGCGTTTTTGGTGAAGGTCTGCAATGAACGTTTAACCGGGCGAAATATTATGATGATGATTCTTTCCTTATCACAATAACAAAAGAACATCGACTGTGGTGAAAACCTTAGTAGATAACGCATAGCAGTAAGAAAAAGAGCGTTTTCTCTGCTTCTTAAGGCATGTTAAGTCGTTCAAACGAGCTTGGTTTCCTGCCAGTAGTCATTAAACTATATCAAACATCTTTATAATAAAATTGTGCGATGGGCTGATTTTCGCAAATAAACGTTAAGCAATGCCCTTAAATCTATTTACTGACTTGAAAAACTTCTGACTCTGACACATGTTAACTATTTAACTAACAATAGACACCGTGGACTAGTGGCTAGAGTGCTCGGCACCCGATCCGTGGTTCCGGGTTAGTTTCCAGGTAAGGACACAGTCAAACAAAATCCCATTGAGCAACCTCTCCAGTTTGGTTAAAACATTAATGAATTAATAATCTGGTTTCCCGAAAAGCAAGATGATTCCGTGCTCCGGAAGGCGCGTTATGTTTTTGGTCCTGACTACTATCTACGGATGCAGTCGTCAATGAGTCATGTCAAAGGCTTTTGGCGGCTCTACAACTCTGACACCAGGGTTTGTGAGGTTGGTCATCGACCTTGAAACCCGCATGATATGATGATGATGATGGACACAGCCCTTTAAAAATCCACTGCTAAACAGGTAGTTAATACTAACACGCCCCTAATTTTAAACATTTTCTTTTACTCATAAAAAAAATTGTAATATACTCTAAGCAACAGGTATAAAACTCAAACCGAAATTAAATAATTTCGCCCCTATAAATCTTATTTATCTGTTTATAATATACGCGACGTAATAAAACTATTATAAATAACAAGAGTTCACATCTTTATTTTTCAACAGGTAGCAGAAACCCAAATTGATATAAAATAATTGAATCAAATAATTTCCCCCCCTACGAATTTAATCCATTTGTTTATGACAAGCCTACTCTTGGTTCCACTTATTTTAAATAAAAAAGAGTTCTTTTGAACGTTCAACTGCACTAAATTGCATTTTTCAAACAACTACAACTTAAAAAAAAAAACTTCAAAGAAAACAACACTAGGTCTGTAGATTGAACAATGCCTAACGTTTTACACAAAATTTTAGGGTTCCGTTCCTCAAATTTGAAGATTGAAAACCCTTGTGTGATAACGTTGTGATCCCTTGGTCCGCGCGTGTCATGTACGAAATATTCATACACTGTACTTTTGCATATTAATTTGAAAAGTTGTAATTAGTAACGAATACTTATTCATAAAAAAAAAATCCATAGTTTAAAAACAATAACTAATTCAACTTCCACAATACATACCCCATAAACCCATTTTCTCTACTACTATGACATTTAAATATATTTCTACAGGTCATACCTATTCACTGAACATTTAAATACATCACCTTATAATTCGGCTTATAAGTCTTTAACACAAAAGTAAACAAACTACGAACATTCTTTGACGAATAATTGGCAATCAAACTCATGACTAAAATTTTAAGGTACAGAACCCTGTCGGAGCTTGACTTCCACACTTGACCGACTACCTACGCTTTTATGACGTACTGGGTTTGTCGTACCAAATGACCAAACCCTCTCATCTAACATCATCGCTTGCAAGCTATTAACATCTTAACAAATTGCCACTTTTGTTTGGGTACGACAAAATTTATTACTACTAAAATATTTCTCGAAAATTCTTTGAACTCAAGTGGATTGCGTACCATGAGAACTATTGACGCACTTAAGTTATCAACAACTTAGGTAACTTAAGCCGGAAATAATAATAAGTTGCCTGAAGCGTTTTGTTTTGAAACAGAGGTCTTTGCTTTTGAAACAGAGGTTCCCAACCTAGGTCTTATAAAAATCTTGGTTAGTAAAACAGAGTCGATAAACTTGAAAACTAACACAATATATATAATTAGTTTTAAATGAAGAATAGTATTAATGCAAATAACTGAACGATTTTGTGTGCTGTTCAATTCACCAAATAAATTTAAAATATTAGCATTAATTAAAATTATGCTTGAGCGATTAGGTTTGAAACTTGCGTAATGTACTTTTGAAAACAATTCAAAGCTCAAATTCAATTTTTATTTATTACCTTTTTTATGAAAACATATATCTTCATACTTTGGGTATGAGTTTCCGTTCTGAACTTTTTCAAAGCCCGTACTTTTTTTTTTTAAGTCCAAAAGTTGTAAACCACTGACTTGCGACGCACAAACATGTGTTACCAAAAAAAACTGACCTGCCCATGGTACGACATAATAGAAAGTTAAACTGTGCCATAAAACTCTAGAACCCAAGGGTCCGTTTTTTTTTTCACTGTTTGACTGATATGACCTGCTCCAAATATAGATGCCTTTTAAAAAATAACTCATGTAATTTAACTCTGTTTATTACCTAAATATCCTTGAATTCAGATTGTTTTATACACTTTCATTGAGGCAGTCCTATTTGTTTTACATCTTATTAAAAACATTAAATTTAATGAGAATATCCACCCAAAAAAAAATTTTTTTTTTCCCTCTTACTAAAATACCTATAATACCAATCTTACAAAGAGAACCAAATACTCGCATGTTTGTACTAAGTACAGCCGACCGCATATCAGTGGCAAACTCCGACCCTGAGCGAATCTCTGGTTTCGAGCGTTTGTAGTGCTGTGCAAGTTCAGTTTATACTGATTTTGTTACCACCTACTTGCAGTTGTGTTTATTACTTTTATCAATAGATATGTAACCGCTACCTGGAGTTGTAATAAATATAACTACCAATCCACAATTTTTATACCGTTCCTGCATAATTATTGTAGTTCAGAAGACATTAACGTCCAAAAATATTTTTTTATGTAACAAGTGACCAAGCGATCTCGCGAGCTACCTGATTGTAAGTAGTAACCAGTGCCAATAGTGCCTACTGTCTTATTAGTAGTATAAATGACACTAACAAGACAGCAAAACGCGTTGCTCACCCTAAGAACTAAGTTGGTTTGTCTCATGTGCCAGAAATTTCACTAGCTCCCTTGTCCTTCAAACCAAAACAAAGTAGTGCAAGCACTGCCGCTTTAAAGCAGAAAAAAGCAAAAGGGTGGCACTTCCCCAGACGGACCCTGCACAAAAGCCCTACCACCTTTCAGGCTTTCATCTCAAGCATCCACCGTATTATTATTTTTTTGTTAACTATTGTCAAAAGAACTTAAACTATTAAAACTTAGATGTCAAAGGTTTCCTATTTTTATACCTATCAAATCATTAGAATATAACGTTCGATACAAAAACGCTAAAATAAACTTAAACTTGGCAAACAAAAACAGTCTTACTTAGTCAAAACAAAAAAAAAGGTGCATCCCATTTCGAAGGGCATGTGGCGTGGCCGGTAGCGACCCTGTCTTCTGCGCGTGCTATGTTGAGTTGCGGGTTCGATACTTGGCAAAGCAAACATTTATGTGATTAAGAAAATCATTTTTTTTTTGTGTCTGGCGTTATTTATCAATTTATTGTTTCAAGTTCAGGATCAAATTACACAATATGAAATGTCAAACGTAATTTATCTATGTATTTGTGTACAATATTGTTACAGATATATTAGCATAACAGTCATGTTTCAAGATGATAAATGACCACAATACCCACCTTTTTTTCATTCTTATTTCTAGCCTATTTTGTGTCCCACTGCTGGCCAAAAGTAGGTATTTGCGTACCTTAGTATATCTATTTATAAAACTCTTTATGCCATCAAAATCACATAAAATTCATAAAACAAAATACACACTAGTCATACATTATATTTTTTTGTAATGCTGTTTTCTATAAATCGTCTCAAAAAGTCCTAATAAAAATACATCCTAGTCATCCTAATAAATGACCTGTGCTAAGCCCCACAAAGATTCTAGGTATCCTAATAAATGACCTACGCCAAGTTCTATCCACTCGTATTGACACAGGTTCTTTTATTGTGTGTTCGAATCAATCAAGATCCGCCCTTTAAAAACACAATTCTGCGTCACGAGGCACCAATGTAACAAAACGTATCCTACCTAAATGGATATTGAGACTGGAATTTAATTATTTTAATTCTGTAATAATTTTGGCCATGAATGCGTGATCGTCTAACTTCAACATCTAAAAGACCCGTACATTGTGGATTGGTAATTAGATTTATTAAAGAAAAATAAGTTGATTTGTGGTAATATAGAAGAAACTGAAATAAAAAGTGAAAATAATTATAATATAATAAAATTATTTAAAATAAAACATACCAATTCAGCCCGCTAGCTTGTGTGTGATGTTGAACCGAGCGCTACAGATTCGTCTCGATCGCGCGTCACTTTCAACTTCTAGGTGACCTAGGTTTCTTAGTTCTAGACCTAATAGTGAGAAGTAAAATTAAATTAAGTACGTGGTTTCCTCGTCTCGCACTGCTGGAATGAAAGTGACTCAAAACCAGGGATAGGGTTTGGATGCAGACTTTAAAGTCTAGATTTAGGTTTCCTATAGATTTTTAGAATATCTGGGACTCCCAACCAACCTAGCATCCCAGGCCTACCTACAAAACCTAGAACAATCCTACGCCCAAAGTTTAAAATAGGTTACCTTGCAAACCATCACACACATTATTCCGATCATCTCAAAATAACATCCATCTCCACCTGCCTAAAATTTATCTACGATTAGTAAATTGCTTTATATCCATTTGATCCAAACGAAACAAAATTCGACACTCAATTTTAACGTGTAAGAGTGCTAAATATTGTCCCTCTATAATACAGGCTAGGCGACTTAGGAAATCTAACCAGTACTATATTCGTGGAACATTAGATAAAACCAATTTACTAAAATAATATTGTCTTATAAATGCATGTGTTATACCAATTAATTTTATTGTGTATTCATCGATATAACATTAGAATACCTAAATCACATTTTAGCGTTATACATTCATCACCACCTAAGTGCCCTAATAACCTAGCATCAAATGAACTCAACCTAATTCTCACGCTGGCTCCATAAAAAAAACAGGATTCAGCTGCACCTAGATTTAACTCAGAAAACTTGTCGTTGATCACCCCAGCACCTTCTCAGATGACCTATCATTTCAAGAGACCTAGCTAGCACTTTTAAATGAATAAGTAGTAGGAAATCTGAAATAAACTCACCAACAACGAAGCCATAAATTCCCGACGGGAAAGACACAAACACGAAGCCCTCTCGTACAATACCTGTAGCACGTTCACTGCACTAAATTAAAATATAATTATAAATTACTTTACACAATTTTACACTTGCTAAAAAAAAGTAAGTTAGTATTCCCTATTGCAAAACGCCTGACACTTCTTTAATCAGTAAACCTCCACGTCTAACATTTAACACTAATGCGCATTAGGTACCTAAATTAATATCTAGCCTACTGAACCGCAGTCGCTAAGTACTATTTTTTTTTAAGCTCTTATTCTATATCCTATCGTACGTAAAGTCAGGCGCCGTCTCTAAAACAAACCCTAATTTTAACCACTAAAGTACTATAATCTGGCGGCCGCCGAAAAAATAATAATAATTTGTGTACGTAATCCCTATTCTAAAGCCTAGCGCTGACTGCCCCCCTGCATCTCTCATTCAAAATCCTGTGTTTGTTCCTTACAATTTTATACCTTCTGCGTCTCTCTTAAAATGAACCTTAAATCAAAACAGTAAAAATTACCACATGTGCAATTTGGCTGCAGTGTGTTACGTCACTGCCTCGCTATGCCTTTTTTTCTTAAATTTCTAAGAAGTATTGTTTTTACAATAATACGTCCACTGCGTCTTTTTACCAAAATGAATCTATTTACAAGGCATTACAGTCCACTACGAGCGCAAAGCTATTTTGTAAGCGGGAGGTCGTTCAGCTTGACACGTTCGATTTCGTACCATAACTATTTCAATCTCCGCAAGAGCTAAAGACAAACTGCGAGTGTCAAGCTTTACCTGTCGTTGACCGTACCTGTAGTAAATTGAATAGTGGTGAAATATTATAGGGTCTTATTTGTTTTAACTTAGTAAGTCTATATCATTTTATACGTTTATTATTAAATTCCTAAACTGTGACGAATAATATCGTTACAGTAAGATCGTAATATAACTAGGTATAGGACTAACTAGGTATAGGACTAACTAGGTATAGGTATAGGATTAGACATCTTTTACACTGTACCACAATCATACAATAAATTATCTTTATCTTTATCTTTAAAGTGTACTTTCTTTGTAATTAAGATTAAGTATAGTAGTAAATAGGAAAGTTATTACATTTTTATTTAATACTCTTCTTCCATCAATGAGAGTGGAGACGAAATTAGGAACGCGTAAAGTCGTTTTAATGGTTGAAGTGGTGCCGGCTATGAAAAGTGCCGTCCCATCTTCACCCATGGATGTCGTAAATGGCGACTAAGGGTTTTGAAGCGGAGGAAGGGAATTAGCGTCATTATGCGGTCACTAATAACCGTGGTCCATAACGCCAGCTGTAACGCTAACAAGCGTGGTTCTTTATCTTCCCCACCAAAATAGTTATACCATGCATTTTTGCAGTGGAATCTTGTGACCAGCAGTGGACGTCACAAGAAACGTAAAGTTGATGGAGGGCTATTTACTCAGTAACATTTACTTGGGACTTAGGTAATATTCCAAAACCAATTTTGTACACTACTCCCTCTGACCAAATAGAATAAATCTCACAACAAAACAAGAAACATAAAAAAATATTTGTAGAGAAAAGCTGATTGTTTATATCCCTTTTTTTAAAAAAAATTATCATTTTTATGGGCTGCGTACAAAAGCACTGAATCCTTATTTAGTATGATAATTGTCAATTTATAGGTATTTACACTTTGTGGAAAAAACTAAACATCTCTCTTCTTTACCTTAAGGTAGACAGCATATTATAGAGGACATTATCATTTTACCTGTTTCGATCTTGATATACAGGGTGTAGCGGACAGCTTTCCGAAAACTCAAAAGCCATGATCAGTCAACAAAACTGAACATCTTTCAGTGACTGAAACTTTCAGAAAATGAAATATTGATGATGATGAGCTCTCCATACAAAATTTTAAACTTTATTGGACAGTTTGTTTGTAGAGGCCGATGTTTTTTTCATTTCCTGAAAGTTTCACTCACTGATACTTGATCAGTTTCGTTGACTGATTATGAGTTTTCAGTTTTCAGAAAGCTGAAACTTTTATGAAACAAGAATAAGCCAATACCAATAGGGTCGCAAACACCAGTAGGGTCATACACAATCTAATGAGGTCGCCAGTGAATATAATCCATTTTATTCGTTTATAATAGGTCCTTTACCTATGAAATTGCCGAAGTTTTCTTACAGATTAATGAGGTCATAATTCCTATAATTCTAATGCAATTTTTTTCATTTGTCTTATATTTGAAAGTTGACTTCAAGGTTATTAATTTACGCATAAAATAAAGTTTTTACGAGTATTTTTAGTTTGATATATAAAATTAAAGGCTCGAAAATTGTTCGTCTTAAATGTCGTCCGATTTCATCATTAGATTTGTTATATTTTTTTACAGATAATATTTTTCTAAAATTAAATTTAAGCTTCTGTTAGCTTAATGTCTTCTCAATAATGCTTAAAAAAATGAAAAACATTGGATGTATAATTCCTAAGAAAAATGCAAAAATGTTAGTACTGAAAATTTAGTTTACCTAAAATTCGCCATACAAAACGGCAATTTCATAGGTAAAGACCTATTATTAACGCTTACCAGCACATTTTAGGGCCATGGCATGGCCATGACACCAAAACCAAAGTATATAGGGTGACTTTTAATTAGTTCTTGATAGAAAAACTTTTCCCAAGGAACATAGGTCGGAATACGAAAAACCAATTCGGCCTCCCATACAAAATGCGCTATCAGCTGATGCAGTTTCTATGGGAGGTCAAAAATTGATTTTCGTATTTTGACCTATGTTCCTTGGGGGAAGTTGTTCAGTATCATGAGTACATTCATACCTTTTCCTATCAAGAACTAATTAAAAGTCACCCTATATTTGTCGGAAAGAATAAAATTGTTTTACAAACTTGTTTTTTCTTACCGACTTCTTTTGAGAGAAAATTAACATTTTTTTGTGGCAAAGTTCCTCTTAATCACATAACCCTAAATATTCATATTTGTTAACTATTACATCAGAAACTTCACTGCCTTTAAGTATAACTAGGCAGGCAAGTATATTCATTAATCAAAGTGGGTCAACCTTTTCCTAATTATAAGTGAAGGCTCTCTAGGGAACTAATTAGAGTTACTCAAATAGTCTAGGAAACTAGATCAAACACAGACTTTGCACGGACTTCCTCTAGAAGCTTTACTCGTAAGCCTCAATTTAAGGCGCAGTGGCACGTCAAACCTTCTCACAGAAATTACTAAGAAAATACGATAGCAAGAAGTCATAAAATAAGGAAATTATGTCTCTGTGTGTTGTGTTGTGGAATGAAGAATCATGTAGGTACACACAGAAGTGAAATCGACGAAATACTAGTAAAAAAAATTCATAAATCTACTGAGCTAGTTTGAAGACCAATCAGTTTTAAAAAGCATTATGCAAGTCCGACTCGCTCTTGGATATTTTTATATGGCATTTAATGATTGGGTTAACTTATTTGGTTCATAATATTGTAACGTGAGTACCGTGTTCGCTACGTGCTACGAGTCTACGACTTGTAGCAGACCGCTACGGCGTAGCTCCTTCCTTAAACTTAGTGTAGTTGGAAGGAAGTTAAAAAGTTTTATTATGGTACTTAATAATTAAGTCAGGGATTTATTAACCGCATTAAAGTTAGTCTGCAACTTGGTTTGCGGGATTGCGTAGTTGCACTTGCAAAACTTGAACCCACTTGAACTGACTTTATAAAGTTTGTGAGATAGATTGGATAGATATCACGTCGTGTTGTTATTTGTTATTAAATTATTGAAGCAAAAAGACTAAGGGTGGGTAACAACCCAAAGTAATCAAAATATCTTGGCAAGATAGTTTCCACTATTATGTTCGCGGCCGTCACCGTGAAATTGATGAGAGCGACTATAGTAGTCAAAATGATCTGAAGTAATCTAGATCTTGTTTACTTCAGATCATTTTGACTACTATAGACAGACAGTCACATCAATTTGACGCCGACGACTGCGAACATAAGGAACCTTGTTGCCAAGCCATTTGAACACTTTGGGTGCTTATAAACATATAAAAATTCTAATAGAGTATATGAAATTGAACATGTTTACTGCAGATCACTTCGATTACGATAGACGCTTATATTAATTTGACGCTGGCTGTACCATTGTACAATCTTTGGTGTCGGCCATATTTTTTTTCCCTTATCATATAGGTCCACTGTTTTCTCACAGTCATAGAGCGTCAATGAAAAAATATTTTGTTGTTGTTTAGAAAATCTGCGCCATGCGAGGATGGAAGCCAGGAGACCCGAAGCACGCGGAGACTCACGAGATCATGATCAGCGTCTGGGACGGACTGCGGAAGAGGGCCGATTCTAATAAGGACGGACAGGTATGAAAACTAATTAATTTTTCTTAACCTACCATATCCTGCAGCTAATTTAAAGACACGCCTTGGACACAGACACTACATTGAATCGTACAAAATTACCAAAGCATCTGTTGAATATGTGTGTCAGGTATGAGCGTAATAAAGATTAGCTGAATCTCGAAGTCTATCAAATTCGGACACAGGTTGCTCGGTGCAAAGACAGCACCAAACACTAATGTGAGTGGGCACCTCCCCACAAACGATGGAATACCTCTTCTATCCCGCGTGTTCTGACACATAAACACGTCATGAGCTTTTTTTTTAAAGCTACAAATTGTGCAGTAAATGTGGCATTTGTTCTCTTGTAATTGATCAACACGCCAAGAAGAAGAAGGGATTATTCCACACTCATGCATTTTCTTCGCTAAAAACTTTCGTAAATGACATCGTAAATGTAGACTAATAGGCTGCATTAGGTGCAAGCCAGACAGAACGGGCGCGGCGCACTTCGGGTGCGCCCGAGGCGCGCTTCGGGTGCGCCCGAGGCGCGCTTCGAGCGCCCCCGTGGTACACTTTTCGGCTGGACGACGCAATCGATGGCAGCGGACTGTGCTGTGCGGCGGCGTGCCGGCGGTCACGCCGGCAGTGCGCCGGTGGTGCACCGACAGTGCGCCTTAGGCATGCCGTCTCGTCGCCTGTTCAAATCACATGCATACAAAATGTAGGAGAACGACGCGGTGCAAGCCAGACAGAAGAGGTGCGCTGAAGGCGTGCCGTGCGGCGCACCTCTTCTGTCTGGCCTGCGCCTTAAACTATTTAAATGTCTCCTATGACTCGCCGTGGGCTGAAATTCCATACGAACTTTTATGCCCCCTAAATTGAATTAGATGCAATAGCAAAATTCCTTCGCTCACCTACTTAATACTACACACAAACTCACTCTACGCAATCTCTAACTCTAAGCTAGAGGTAGTAACCAACTGTAGAGAACTGTAAATTGTAGTGCATTTCATGTATCTGCACAAGTTAGATCTAGACTTAACTCTGAAAAGCTGTGCGTTATCTATCAGTCATAGTCACTACGCTTGTTAGCGTTGTTGCTGGCACCATTGACGGCAGTTGTTGGTGACCGCAGTATGTAAGATGAAACTATGGGAAGAACGACGCTGTTGCCCATTCTCCTGCTCAAAATCCCTTCGTCAGCACCACATGGACAAGCAAATCCATTAAGTACACCCTTCAGTTAAAATTCAAATTAATACAAAACCTAATTACCTTTCACACGCTCATTCAAATTTATCGCTACGCGTATGCTGATTTCCCTTAAAAATAACAATAAAGCTTATTTTTGGTGGAATTTTTATCACCTTTATAAAGCCAACTCATGTGCTTCACAAAGACCCGCATGAAAAATGTCAAAAGCCGTCCGAACCGTGTTTAATTATGCTAGGTACATTTTTTTCAAGCTTTTTTCGGCCATTGTTGGAAATAAATTGACGATGTGAGCCTTTATTAAAACTTCTGCTGACTAATTTAGTTATTCTTCATTTTTTTTTATCGGTCATCCACAAAATGTAACTTCATTTGCTTTATATTGCTTAATCTTAAATATTGGGACAAGATCCCACCGTAAAAGTTTATAGGTTTGTACATTACCGCTTGATCGCCTACCAAAATATTGCCGCAAGTACCTTCAACACCAATTTTTTTAGTTTCAAATTTACATCCATTTGGTAATACAAGTAAATTAAGAGACATCAGAAAGTGATAAATCTTTAAAACCTAAAAATCCAGTACACTAATACAGATTATCGTGTACATTTTCCCACAAAGAAGAGATCGCTTTCATCGATAAGACCGCCTTTCTCCATCATAGATTTAAAAGCCTCCATTGTGTGTTATTAAAAAAATATCATTCTCCATTGCAACTTACCTCTTTAAAGTCGTGACTTCTTCGCAGTTAAACTTTTGAGCAGAATGGAGGATAAAATCAAAATACCTTTTTAATCATATTCTGATCAACAAACAGATAGGTGGAAAATATTACGTTGGGATCTTTGTCTATATTATTGTTAACCCGAAAAAATCCCTTTTCTGTCCATTGATCCAATGAACCTTTCCCTCAATTCTTCCTTGGTAGATATTTTTTTATCTCTTTCGATTCTTGACTAAAGGTTTCCTTGATCATAAAGGACTTCGGAAAACATTATCTCGTCAGTAAAATTTTATTCATCGGTAAAAAAATATGCACACTGACGTAATACGAGGTTAGTTTTAAGTAGGACTCTTTATTAAGATTTAACGTTTTAACCATTGGTTTTAACATACTCATGACAAAGGTGTCTTTATCGATTCAGCAGTTCCCTAGTAACTGGATTCAAACAGTCGCCTCTAAATTGAAGGTACACAAATAAAGGTATAAAATCAAGATAGTAAACTTTACTATCTTAGAAGCAGATCTTATAGAAGTTTATCACGGAGGTCATCTTCAAGTTTCTCGCTCAATACTCGGATTTAACCCCTAGCTAGCCTCTAACCCAGCCACGCAATAGATATCTATCGTCCAATCAAATTAAATGCATTGGTTGCTTTGTGATGCATTTAAAATACGTTGATACTCTAGCTATCACAGGGTGGGTCTACACAATTCAATGTTCTCTTTGAGTTCTCATACAAACATATTTTACCCTAGTAAGGTTAAGTTAACCTAAGCAAGTAAGCTATAAAATGCAAAACAGTTTTTTTTATTTGTAGGGCTCAATTTGCATGGAGATGCTTGTACTGTAAAAATTTGAATACTAGCTGCAACCATTTGACAGTAAAACCTTTATGATAGAGGACCTACAGATAGACAGACAGACACATGAGAGACAGCAATAGGGTTTTGTTTGGACCCATCGGGAAATGAGAGGGAAATGAACCCTAACAACGATATCTTCGTATTTTGTATCATGGAAATGCGATGAAAAGTTTTTTTCTTTCCATCGAAACTAGTTGTTTGATTTTATAGCTGAGATCTTAACAACTTTATAGACGAAACTATCAGTTGGTTCGCTGGCAGACTTTGGTACTCGTATGATATTGATTTTGGAGATTTGCCACGTTATTAATGACCACGTTGGTCCACTTTTTGTGCATCTACTCAGTTCCTATAAGGTCATCATGAAATATTAAACATAATTTTTGCATGTTACTCAGACCATGAAACTGAACAACTTTCCCCAAGGAACATAGGACGAAATACGACAAAAGAATTTGGATCTCCCGTGATGTTCAAATAAACGTTAATTCATTCATTCATTCATCAGCTGATAGCACATTTCGTATATTATTTATTATTATTTATTTCTTCAAAAACAGAATTTCTGTGTGTGTCAGAATAGTAGTTCAAATTTGTTGTTTCGTATTCCGACCTACCTTTCCTGAGGAAAGTTGTTCAGTTTCAAAGTAACATGCTAAAATTATGTTCACTATTTTATTAGGAGCCTATATAGGGTGCTTCCTAATAAACTGCGTTCTTTTTAGTGTTATTCGAAACATAAAACCGAACACTGCATCAGCCATTAACGTAAGAAAACGCGCACACCGTGGGTTTCCAAAATCTTTGACATCAGCTAAAGAGCATTTTTTTCCATACTAAATGCAAAGTCAATTTTTGTTCGTATTTCATCTTTCTTTATTTAGGGAAAGTTGTTCACTTTTATGGTCCGTGTACCTTACTAAAAAAAAACGCAGTTGATTAGGAAGCACACTGCAATGTAATGGATTCTGAGTAAGGCGCACAAGCCACTTATCATAGCTAGGTGTCCACTCTTAATTTTTATCTCGCACAATGTGGGACAATAATTCATCATCATCTCCATAATGATTCACCTCTGTGTCTATGAACAACGAATAAAGTGAAATGGTTCTTCTTTTTCTTCTTTTTGAGTCGACGGCAAAAAGTGACTACAGAATCTTAGCCCAAAACGTGGCAACATCAATAGCATTTTGGTTGCCTTCAAAAGGTACCTTCGAGTGCTGGAAACTGGAGACGTAGAGCACGTCATCAAGTGTGACATGGATTGAAAAACGCCGCTCTTGTCTTTATTAGAAAAGCCCGGTTGGTTGAAAAAATACCCTCAAATTTATACCAGTTTTCTTCTCCAGGTATCCGTTGAAGAGTGGGTGGGAATGTGGAATGAGTACGCTCTGAACCCGTCAGCAGCTCTCAAGTGGCAGCAGTTGTACTGCCACTTCATGTTCCAGCTGGAAGACGCCAGCGCTGACGGGTCCATCGACTGTGACGAGTTCACCACCGTCTGCTCATCCTACGGCATCGATCCTCAGGAGTGTAAAGTTGCGTTCAGCAAGATGGCTAAGGTCAGTTACAATGTTTTTATCTAAATTTTATCTTTTTTGGCGTAAAAGGCGTCTAAAGTATTTTAACCTGAAGCATAGAATAAGTAAAGTACTCGTACAGACCGAACAATCGCCGCCCCCTTTGGAATCCATCCCTTCACACCCCCGCGAACCGTGCCCATGCAATTCTTGAGTTCTTTGCCGGGTGTATAGTCACGCACGCATCTCTCAATTTAAAATTTTTGCAATTAGTAGTTTTGTGCTCGTTGTATGAAGTGTCCGGAGTATGCCTGGAGGATGGACAGCAGTATCTTTCTGTGTAACCACCATACCGATATTACACACCTCCTTTATAGAACCGCACCTGACATTTAATGTCTTGGGGCAATCTGATGTAGACATTACAAAAATACAGAGATTTTTTTCTTGGCATCTGCTGGGCGCTTCTTTTGTGAAGAATAGAAGAGAGAGTGAAGAGCTCTATTATTACGAATACATTGCCAAAGAACTGTGTAACCTTCTTTATCATAATATTTTTTCTTTTTTTCTCTAGACACATATTTAGCTTAATCTGTAAGCGTAAGATTTTTTTTTAAATACAATAAATAAGTAAATCAAACACAACAGTGGTCGATTGTGCCACTTTATGGTACAAAAATTCTTCTAACTTGACTAACTTCTAATGAACTTGACTAACTTCTAATGAAAAAAAAAAGTATTTGTTATATATTGTCCTGCAGAAATTGTGAACATTATTTTAGTATGTTACTCAGACCATGAAACTGAACAACTTTCCCCACGGAATATGGGTCGAAATACGAAAATCAATTTTTGACCTCCCAAGCATATTTGTATCAGAGGTCACATTTGGTTTTTCGTATTTCGACCTAAGTTCCTAGGGGTAAGTTGTTCAGTTTCATGGTCTGAGTAACATACTAAAATTATGTTCAGTATTTCTGTAGGACCCTATAAATAAGAAATATATATTTGTTTATTTAATAAACAAGAAATTTGTTTATTTTATACACAAAAAAAAATCGGAAACAGCTGTTCTCCACTCAAGGAAATGTGAAACTCTCATAAATATTAGCTTTTCGTGTTCAAACTTTGTTTGATAAAACATAATATAACTTTAATTATTCACATCGTACGAGAATGAAACTTCCACAGATGTTAAGTTTAGAATCTCGAATATTATGTAAAATCTTTATCCGTATGTCGTTAAAGAAAATGGGAGCAAGCATGTTTCGCAGTTGTTGCGGCATTCAGTTTGAAAGAAAATTTCAGAATTTAGGTACATAATGTGTAAGTTTTTGAATATACCAAACTTTATAATTACAGTGTTTCTTTTTAAGACTTACGAGAAATTAAATTTTCAATAACAAAATCATATCTTGAAACCACATTCTCCACTCCTAACTTTAATCTATATTTTATACTAATATTCAAGATCTAATAAAAATTCAGTGTTAGACTGAACACTGAAAGAACGTGATTACGTGATCAATCCACCTAACTCAACAACTTTTAAAGAATAAAACTTTCAATAAATAAAAATTAAATTCGTCTCTCCATACAAACATCAATTAAGTATGCAATTTTCGCGAGGCCAATTTTTATCAGTTGCTTAAGCAAGTTTTATTCAACGAAAGTTGTTCAGTTTAGTTTACTGATCATGCCCTTTCAGTATTTGCCAAAAACACACACACACAACCTGTCACTTACACCCTGTATATATTTTTAATGCGACAAAACATAGAAAGCTTACTATTAACAAAATAACCGCTAAAATAATGTGACGCTCTACAACTCAATTAGTGTTATGAATAATTAAAATATTTTGTTAGCTCTTCAGAATTCCTATATACAGGGTGTTAGTGTAAACACTGTGATCCTTGAAACTGTGCATTGAGACCATGAAACTGAACAACTTTCCCTAAGGTACATAGGTCGAAATACGAAAAAAAAAATCATCTACCATACAAAATGCGCAATCAGCTGGTGCAGTTTCTATGGGAAGTCAAATTTTTTTTTTCGTATTTCGACTTATGTTCCTTAGGGAAAGTTGTTCAGTTTCATGGTCTCAACGCACAATTTCAAGGATCACAGTGTGTACACTAACACCCGGTATAAGGTCCTAATGAAATAGTAAACATAATTTTAGTATGTTACTCAGACCATGAAACTGAACAACTTTCCCCAAGGAACATAGGTCGAAATACGAAAATAAATTATTGACCTCCCATAGAAACTGCAACAGCTGATAGCGCATTTTGTATGGGAGGTCAAATTTGGTTTTTCGTATTCCGACCTATGTTCCTTGGGGAAAGTCGTTCAGTTTCATCGTCTGAGTGACATACTAAAATTGTGTTCACTATTTCATTAAGACCTTATATAGGGTGCGACGTTAAAATTACAATACAGTGAACGTCATTTACGGGCGAACAATACAATGAACAGAGCTTGTGTAAGAGCAGGACGGAGCGATACGTGTCTCTGTCGCTCAAATATTATTAATTCTTTTGTTTGCAATTAAGTTGGGTAATCAAATCATATTCTAAAACTGTTCCAAATTTCAATTCGATAGCATGAGTGATTGCTGAGATACACAGGTGTGACAGACAGACAGACGAAGACGCACCATATAGTCTAGGCAACTAAGCGGATCGTTGTATGAAGACCCCCGCATTAAATCCTCAGTCAATGAAACTTTGCTGGGGTATTACACTACATGAGACAAACCTTCCATAAAAAAAAAATCGGTACTTTTAATTTTCCATACAAAAATTACAAAAAATGTATGAAAAAGACTTTTGTAATTTTTTTTTTGGATATTTTGAATTTACATTTAATTCATGATTCTTTATCATCCTGTCAAATAAAATCTGCCTGAGTAATTTATTTTGGGGTCAACTGCTTCGTTGTCTACACTAATAAGGGTTTAGTTTTAACCATTTTGGTTAAAACCCTAAATTCTAAAGAAAATAAATACTTGCCCTTACACCCTGTATAGAAAGTCATAACATAACACAATTTCGTTTCTCAGTGCGGCTCTTTACTTCGCATGTGTGCGTCCCTAGTGAGTTAGTGATTTAATTTTCTCGAAGGAATATAAAGAGAGCATAAACTTGAAATAATTGACTCAGTTATGTGTGGAAATGACAGAATTATAATTTAGCTTGAGATTTATGGATAGGTTGGGATTGTGTTTAGTGAAGTTATTGTAGAGTGTATTTATTGAAGGTCTACGTAATAAACCTCCTGTCAGAGTCTCCTGTGTATTGTTTTGTTTTTGTGTGACAATAAAGAATTTATCTGTCTATCTATCTAAATCTGGTCAAGGACCGGTGATAATTATGTACCAAGACGGATAATTAGTACCGTATTACAAATCACCGAATGACTAGTTTTGGTTAGCAAGGTTTTAGCATTATGCTCTACTCCCCAAAGCGAAGCGTGGGTTAAAACGTCCTTACGTTTTATATTGACGGCATAGTGTAATTGTTAATTTTCATATGTTTCATTTACTTTTTAACTAAATCATTGATGTGTCGGGTGATAAAAGGGCTGGCATCTACTTCGGGCAGAGGATAAGTCTGGCCACCCAGAGAGGGAACGCTGCCAGCCTTTTGGGCACCCTACCCAGATATGATGATCTGGGTGACATTTTTTATTTAGTTTAGTTTATAAGGTGATTCGTATTATGTATGACTTGATCTGTAAAGACATGAATAAATAATACAGTTATAGCTCGTTTAAAAAAAATCCAAAAAAAAAAACTAAATCAGAATTTTTAGTCTCAAAAATGTTTTTTTTTTTAACCTGGTAATATTCATAAATTTGCTTCTTGTTCGTCGTGGATATCTTTAGGGGAGGAAAAGGCCAGAGGTGGACGTTGTTTGGCTTTGATAATGACATATGAACAACCACTCGTAGTGTCACTCATTCTGGTTTTGGTAGTTACTTTTGTGGCCATTATCATAACTGTATCAGCTGAAAAACGTCAACTGCTGATCATAGACCTCCATTGATATAGTATCTTATCTTATTACGTGGGGCTGAGTTCCTTAATGGACCTCAGAGCACTTCGACCCTATGGGATCTTTTGTGCCTCCCCTGCCTTATTGCTCCTGTGATCTTCCGCTGTCTCCAAATATGCCCGTTATGAGCTTCGATGTAGATTTCAGCAGAAGGAGCCTGTAGTCTTTTGGTGTCGGATAAGCCTGACCCAGAATCTTCATACGCTTGCTAGCCAAAGCGTTGCATGAGCATAGAAGATGCTCTGATATAGTAATAATTGCATATGTGTATCTTACATAAAATCCTGAATGGCATTTTGGGTGGGCAGGTATTGGAGTACATACACTTTAGGGTACCAACAAGATCTGTGCGCATACCGCAATTATTAAACATTCCCTCCTCGAACAACAATGTGTCAACAAACAGTCCAATTCTAAGACTGTGTAGAAATTTTAATACAATATGTCCTCACACAGACATTTTTGCTAGTAGCGTTCATACTACTATTATATAAAATTATATAAAAGTGATCAACCAACCCCTTAATAGCTTGCATTATAATAAATTAGTACCGTTCAACTTTTTATTAATTTGTTATAATATTTATGGTAAATGATGTGTACAGTTATAATCGGACTTCAAGTTTACTAATGGTCCTCTATGAAATATTTAAGATTTATTTAATAACTTGTTGTCTGTTATTGTACTTAATTGAATAAAATAAAATAAAAATAATACATATAACATACTAGTAGAGGGACACAATAGACTAACTCACTGTACACAAGCTAAAACTTTCAAAAGAATACCGACCGCCATTTAGAACTAGAAACTATTTGGAGTCTCAAGTTAGCCTTAAGTTTCATTAATGAACCTCAAGTTGTCTCAACGAGGCAAGCATGTTTTTCCGCACCCGCAAAGTTAACTAATCGAATTTCTTCAACAGGGTAAGGCCAGCGTTTCATGGGAGGAGTTCCAGGAACTTTGGAAAGAGTACTTCTCAACTGAAGACCCCAACGCAGCCGGAAACTTCATATTCGGCAGAACAACTTTCTAAAAGTACCAATATCGTTTATTCCATTTTGACACCTGTCTACGCAAGGGAGGCTGGGAATTGAGTTCGAAAAAAGAACAGTTTTATTTGACTGGACCTCGGGGACCGAGCGCGCTTGACCAGTTTTGATACTTGTTTGTTAACAGTTTAGCAACAGTTGATAATACATAGTTACGTTTGTAAAAACATTTCACTTTTTTCGTAAGAATTTAGTGTAAAATATAAATGTGAAAACATGCGAACCAATCAGTTTTCATTGAAAGGAAAATTGATAAATCTTGTCACAAAACGCAAATATTGTTAGAATTTTCTCACTGTCTTTTCAGAGAAATATCGAGGTCCAAATATCATAACCCAAGGGTAAAGTAAAGCCTCCCTAAAAATATAAGGTCCCAGCCAAAGCATTTACATACAAAATATTATTTATAAGCTTTGGATGCCAGTGTGGGAGACACAAAATTTACTTTACGTGTGTGTGTTCGGAGAATAGAATAAATTTAAATTTATTATCTTAAATAGTTGGTAAAGGGAAACGTACTAAGTAAATCTTTTTCAATATTTTAAAGCTCAAGCATTTAGAAATTTTCGTCCTTAGGATTCAAATCTTATGACAACGAACTTTCACTACCTACTTACTACTAACAGTTCGTCCCGCTGTAGGCAAATTTTAGAGTAACCTTATTTATATATATTTCATTATATATTTTTAGAGACGAAGATTTTGTGATACCGTTTTAGTTATTACAGGAATTTCACAAGTTAGGGTAAACTCTCAGAGGGTGTACTTTTTTAAGACTCTAAAAAAAATACTTTTAAAAAACGAAGTGTTACAATATTATGCCAATATGCAAAATTGTTCCAGCAAATGTTCTTTATAAATTTATGGAAGTTTCAACCGGAAGCCCTAGGTGGCTCACATTTAAGAGTGGACCAGTGAGTGAGCAGAAAAATGAACCAATTGGAATGCTGTATTTTCCATTACTTTTGTTTTATGTAATTGTTTGTTGTCCTTGCTTACTGCTTCACTTTATTTGGAAGCATCTTGGAAAGATGGTTTGTGAAATTCTTGTAGGTATAATATTTATAAAAACACCCTTTCAAAAAGCAGCACAATACAAAAGACATGGATCTGCCTATAGCGAAACGCACTATATTAGCATATCTTGTAGTCATATCTAAGAGTTATCTATGTCTACTGTTGCGCCACGACTTACCGAATTATATATCAAATTAAATACATATTTACATTTCCTCCTGTTTCATGACTTCAAAATATTACATTTTATTGATTATTGAAATATACGAAAAAACTTTTTAAATGTAATAATTATAATTATGTTTGACAAAACTTATTGATATTATTTATGTCCAGTTTAAAAAGATATAAAAAACTGTTATTAATTTATATCTAGTCCAAATATTGTAACTACACGTTAAACGTTATTGTTTTTTTTATAAAATATGTTATTTAATGTTTTATATTTTTGTGTAAATGTTTTATTGTTGAATGTTTTATGTGTATGATGTTTAATTGTTGAATGGATGAGTTTGCAAATCGTTAAGCCGCTATATTATGTAAGTATACTAGAGCATCGATTAAATGTATGTAAATAAATGTATGGATATTTTATTTGGTATTCCCCTTTTTGAAAAAGAAGAAAGGAAGGCATATCCACAAAGAGAGCCTCTTGTGTATGCCTTCCATCTATAGAGTGAGGCTATCTAGACACATGGTGAAGCTCTTGCCGTGTCTCTCGATTTCTCCAAAGCCTTCGACAAGGTCTGGCACGCAAGCCTTATAAACAAGCTTCCTTCCTATATAATACCTACTGGCCTTTGCAATTTAATATCAAACTTCTTGAATGAACGATCGATCCAAGTGGTTCTGGAAAGCCACTCGTCTGATTAGAGAGCTATCGATGCCAGCGTTCCTCAAGGATCTGTTTTGTCCGCAACTCTATCAACATATCAACGACCTGCTGATTCCCTGCCGACTACTCTGACTGGTAATTCATGTTTTCACCCGTACAAAATGACGAAATACTATACAATTTTGACACAAAACGCAAATATTGTTACGTGTCTCTATACCTCAGCCTCAAAGGACATGCATGTCATCCGGAGTAACGAAAAAATAGATCCATCAATAGCCAATTCAAAGTTATAGATTATTTTGTAAGGAAAGTATTTTCTTTGTTGGAGTCGATATTTAAAATCTGGTTTTTATGTGGAATAATAATAACCCACCAGTGGGAAACTCCAGAGGGTTGACGGTGGACAGATAAATAGGGTTATTTTAGCACTTCCAACGAACATTTTAGTATCTTACTCAGAACAACAAATCTGAACAACTTTCTCTAAAGTAAGTCGAAAAGCGAGAAATTTTTTAGGCTCTTCCATAAAAACCTTGCCCGTGCCCATGTTTTTGTATGGTATAAGAAAATATAAGGTCCCAATGAAATGGTGAAAATAATTTATGCATGTTACTCAGATCATGAAAGTAAACAACTTATCCTGAGGAACATAGGTCGAAATAAAAAAAATCTACTTTGCGTCAGTTGATAGCGCATTGGAGGTCTTAAATATTTTTCGTATTTTGACCTATGTTTCTTAGGAATTAATGATTCAAGTAACAAACTAAAATTATGTAGGTACTCTATGTCATTAGGATCCTGTATACTCCTCGTTTTTCGACGCATGTTTCTTTGGAAAAGCAGTAGACTAGTAATAGACTGCCATTACATCATCAAATATAGAAATAAAGATAGGCATAGATTAATCTACGGTACCTAATGCCTTGGAGCATCGACTGACTTTATCATCATATAAGGATAAAGACGTCCACTGCTCTAGAAGAAGAACTGAGAAGATCTTAATGGTAAGCTAATATTTAAATATTTACTAAATACAAATATTTACTAGTATTTATTTTGATATTAGTCAAAAATAGATATTGGTTTTGTATCCTATTCAGTGTCAGGAAAAGAACTGCGATCCTTAAAACCCCTATTGTTGTAACAAGTAATCTGAATAACTTTGCCCAGAGAACATAATTCGAAAATAGTTAATAAACAACTTCCTAGAAAAGCTTGTCGATCTGCCTGTACAATCACAAACACATGTGTTTTTAATTTAAAAACTTATTTTAAACCAAAGAGCCCGTCCAGAACCTTTAATTTACGCGCGAGTCGACTCGCGCTAAGGCACTCGCGCGTTGCCGAGGTACTAGAGCTACATATACTGCGTCCAGATGAGGCATTTTACGCGCGAGTGAAATCGTGAGAATCAGGGAACGCGCGTAAAATAAAGGTTCTCGACGGGCTCAAAGGCATCTAATTATCCAAATATTTTTTTTGTTAAAGCAAAGTTAAATTCGGAGTTTGGAAATTTTAATAGGTAACTCATTATGAAGGCCAACTTTTCTTGTAAAAAAAGCAAAATTGAAAATTTTGAGAAAAACCCACGACGGTTGTCATTCAAAAAATATTAAATAAAACTTTGGAAATTCCCCCGACTAAAAATAAATATTTTCACCTATCTATTCATATATTTTATATAAGCCAAGAAAATCCGTCGCGGGCTGTCATTGCCATCTTTTCATAATTTATACTTAACTGCAGCAAACAAAAGCTATTTTACAACTAGCTCGTATGTACTATTAATTTACGTAAGATAAGGAATGGCAGCCCCGACGGATTTTCTTGGCTTATATAAAATATATGAATAGATAGGTGAAAATATTTATTTTTAGTCGGGGGAATTTCCAAAGTTTTATTTAATATTTTTTGAATGACAACCGTCGTGGGTTTTTCTCAAAATTTTCAATTTTGCTTTTTATTTTTAACTTTTTAGAGAATTCCCACTTTACTAGAGCGATTAAGAAGGACGTTGCGCGAGTAAAGAATAATTATTACTACACAGCACCCCCTGGTGAGTTGACTCCACAACTATAGTCTAAAAACTGTCAGTGATAAATGTGATACTGATAGATAAATCTTATACTGAAAACCGTATCTAAATCGGTCAAACCGTTTTGGAGATAAATGGGAACATTTGCGTAAACATAAATTTATTATTACAGCGCCCCCTGGTGAGTTGGCGCCACAACTCTGGTCTAAGAACCATCACTGATAAATCATAAATCTTTTACTGAAAACCGTACCTAAATCGGTCAAACCGTTTTGGAAATAAATGGCAACATTTGCTTAGATAAAATTTATTATTACAGCGCCCCCTGGTAAGTTGGCGCCATAACTCTGGTCTAAGAACCATCACTGATAAATCATAAATCTTTTACTGAAAACCGTACCTAAATCGGTCGCACCGTTTTGGAGATAAATGGCAACATTTGCTTAGATAAAAATTATCATTACAGCGCCCCCTGGTGACTTGGCGCCACAACTCTAATCTACAAACCATCTTTGATAAATTATAAATCCATTACTGAAAACCGTATCTAAATCGGTTAAGCCGTTTTTAAGATAAAAGGCAACATAACTTTGCACACACAAACAAACACACAACATCTCACCCTAAACGCATATACCTTCTCCGTTCCGTCGTGGGTAAAAAGGGATCGTGACGAATAATTCTGGGTTTCATTAAATTCTGGGATCCGATAACTTTACTCATAAAATTAAAGTTTTAAGGAACCTTTTTATTAAATACCTACCGATACAATGGATAACAAAAAGGGTATAGCAGCCCTGAGGGATGTGAATCTGATCATAAAACTGAACTACTTTTACCAAGAAGCTTATGTCAAAGTACGATAAAAAAACAACTTCCTATAGAAACTGCGTTAGCTGATAACGGATTTTGTATGTGAGAGATAAAATTTATTTACTTTTCGTATTTTGACCCATGTTTTAAAAAAAGTTGTTCAGTTTCATGGGCAGGCTCTTTTGCACTTGTTGCCCTTTCTGTTACATATCTTATACTTAAGTACCTGGTCGACTGAGCTTCGCTCTATAATAGCCGCCTCATTATAAAAATATCATCGGGTGAGCAAGCTATGCTACTCGCCAACAGATGGCGCTGTAGGCTCAGGCTGTAGGTTTCTGTAACGCGGTATTTTTTTTAATGCTTAAAAACACGGGTAAAACGAATTTTCCCAGACATGAGACCTAGCTAGATCGATTTTTCGCCCCCAAAAACCCCCGGTATTGTATTGTAAATATATATTTCTATATATACAAATATTGCTCGTTTATTACTTTATTACTTATAGGCGATTTTTCACATACTTGTTTATGATCAACATAAAAAAAAACCAACCACCAATGAACAATGCGACCTGCGCTCAGAACTAAACAACTTTCCCTGAGAAACATAGGTCGAAATAATAAAAAAATTACCTCCTATACAAAACATTCTATCAGCTGATGCAGTTTCTATGGGAGGTTGAATTCTTTTTTCTCATTTTTTTCTCAATTATAGTGAAAGTTGTTCAGTTTTATGGTCCTAGTAACAGACTCGGAGGAACGCAGTTGATGAGGATGCACCACCCTATAGACAGAATGAAGTAGTAGACACAGTTTAGTTTGTAAGCGTAAACACACCTACGCGAACCAATATCCGGCGCCTGGTCGCCCCATGACCTGGTTAACCGGATCGTACCGGATATTACAGGCTCATAAAACTGGTTATTATCATATCACGTAAAACCACTGATGTCTTGATACAAAGCGGTGTATGACGATGTAAATTTGGTATTTGTGTACTCTTGAGAGTGAAACACTCTTTTGTAGGGTTCCGTATCTTAAAACTAAAAAATGTAACCCTTATAGAATCACTTTGTTATCCGTCTTTCTGTCTGTCAAGACCCTTTTTCTCACGGACCGCTAAAGGTATTAGGTTGAAATTTACATCAAATATTCATATCCATATAGATAGACCCTTGAAAATGTGAAAATTTCAAGCCTCTACAACAACACAATCAAAAGTTATGATGGTCCTTTATGTTTTATGAACCTAACCAAAACCTTTTATTAGCGAAAATGATTATATTCTACAAATCATAAAGATATTGGAACTTTATATTTTATTCAATATTTAATAATTCTTCTTTTTTTTTTATCTTTATTTGTTTAAAGAGGGTTTTTTCTAATCAGAAAATGCCACCCTCATAGTTTAACTTACAATTTTAACTTAACCTACGCTTAACAACCGTCTCATATATTTTGAATAAATATTTGGCTGCCCGTGACGTAGGGGAAGCCAGTACACTGTTACACATCCCTACTTCGCAAACAAAGTTAACTAATGAAAAAAACACTATTCGGTCAGCTTCACCCCGGACACATTCCATCGTAACATGGTATACATCCTCGATGACCCCACACTCGGTACATGCTGGTGACGCCACTTTTTTCATGAGGAAACCGAAACTGTTCAATGGAATGTGACCGGAGCGAAGTCTGAGTCCAGTCACCACCTCACTTCTTTTCATACTGGCTTCATCGAACCAAGGGAATCTGCACAGCACTGGTTGGATAGTCCTGTACCAAATTCCCTTGGCAAGAGACCTTTCATTAAAATATTCACTCCAGAGTACCTTACAGCGCTCTTTGGCAATATAAAGATTTTCTGAAAAGTATGGTAAACATTTACAGACAATACCATCATGAGCTGCCTCTTTTGCAAAGCAATCCACTTTCTCATTTCCATCCAACCCTATGTGTGCTGGAACCCATTGCAATATTACCATCTTTTTATCTTTCTTTAAACTCAAAATTAATTCCAATATTCCATATGCTATCGATGTTCCTCGAACAGTCGAGGTGCAGCGAGCTATATGTTGTAATGCACTTTTAGAGTCTGAAAATATAACAAATTTTTCACCCTCCAACGAACATATATAAGACAAAGCTTCTAGTATACCAATCAATTCGCTATGCATCACACTTATATTGGAATCAATTTTGAGCTTACAATGGATGCCAGTTTGAGTGTCAAAGAAAGCTGCACCCACTCTGCTTTTTTCTTTAGAGCCATCAGTAAATATTTTATAGTATTCTGAATAATTTTGATAAATAGACTGTCTACATAACTGATTTAAATTAGTTTTACTATAACTACTTTTGCTTTTAACGACTAAATCTAAACTACTCTTAATACAGTAGGAAATATCCACATTTCTAACCCACTCATCTAACGTAAACATATTCAACTGATCAGTTTGATGAATCGGTACTTCATTCAAATATTGGTGCACTTTAATAAGTAAAGGTATTTTTTTCCTCTGCCAGTAAGAATTTTGACACAGAGATTTTAAATGATCTAATAATAAAATTATCTCGTTGCTAGAGAAAGATTTGCATTTAAGCCAAAATTTTGCTGCCAAGTAATGCCTTCTTACAAAGAGGGGAGAAATACAAAGCTCATTTTCCATCACGTGTATGGGTGTGGTTTTAATAAAACCTCCAACTAGTCTCAAGCACTGATTCTGTACCTTATCAATCTTGCTTAGGTGAGTATTGCAGCTGGAATCATATAAAAAACTACCATAGTCCATTCTACTGCGTACCATAGCCATATATAAGCGTCTCATATGCATGGGATGGACACCCCAGCCTGGGCCTCTCAGAATTTTAAGGATATTCATAAATCTCATAGTTTTCTCTTTGATGATCCAGCCACAGTCCGAGGTACTTTACGGAGTCGACGACTTCGAGGACATTGTCATTAATTTTAAGTTGAACAAAATCTTTTCTAAACCCTCTTTTAAAAATACAAATCATCGTTTTACTTGTAGATGTTTCTAAACCAACTTCTTAAAGGTACCGAACCAAGTTGTCAAGCGCTGATTGTAACTGGAAGGAGCTCATATTCAAGTCATCTCCTGACGAGTAAAGAACGAAATCGTCTGCATATTGAGACACGAATACATTGTTTATGTTCTCACAGATCTCTCTGGTAGCAATATTAAATAGTAAAGGGGATAAAGGATCTCCTTGTGCCAAACCTAAATTAGTGCTTCTTACTATTTCTGAATTAGTGAGCCGCATTCTGAGGTTCCTATGTTTGAAGAAATTCCAAAGATAATGGCAAAATTTCGATCCGACTTCAATATTGTCCAAAATAGATAGCAAAGACAAAATATCAACGTTGTTGTACGCGTTGTTAATATCGATGAAACATGCAATAGTTGGTCTATTTTTAGAAAAACCAATTAAGATCCTAGTCACTAGGGAACTCAAATTTTCTAAACAAGAGCGCGCTTTTCTAAAACCCGTTGTATTTTTAGATAAAATATGATTTTTCTCACAAAACCATTCCAATCTTTTATTCAAAATACTATGAAAAATTTTGCAGATGCATGACATCATAGAAATAGGTCGAATAGCTGAAACACAATTTTGATCTCGGCCCGGCTTAGGTATTGGCACTACAGTGATGTCTCTCCATTGCTTAGGGGTAAAACCAAAGTCAAAAATTCTGTTGTACAGCCACAATAATACCTCTTTGGCATTACCTGGCAGATTCTTTATCATCAGATACGAAATACCGTCTGCTCCAGGAGCAGTATTTTTCTTCGGAATGCTGTGCTCTACTTCGGGCAAGGTTATACAAGATTCCAAAATATTATTGCAAGAATAAAACTTACAATCAGCTGGAGAAACGAAGTCGGGTGTTAAAGAAAGAAGTAGTTCACGTGCTGTATTTTCATTAATATAGCTTTTTGGAATATTGTATCCTTTAACCCACCTCATTTTTCGATAAACTTCACATGAACTAACAGAATGGTCTAACGAAGAACAAAATTTTTGAAAACCGCTGAACCTAGCTTTACGTATTAAGCTTTGGGCGATCGAAATTTTATCTTTTAAAAGGTCTACATTACGAGGAGTTGGATTACGTCTGAAACGAGAGAGAGCTAGACGGCGTTCCGCAACAGACTTAGAGAGGGTAGCGTCCCAGTAGGTGAAAAACTTGTACAAGGATTTTGAGATACAATTACAAATGGAATAAATAACTCAGCTGCAATGTTAATATAATCTAGGAATGTATTATATGCAGTTTGAAGATCAGTATTATCTGAACATTGGTAATAGTTAAACATGTCTTTCAAAAATATAGAATAAGCCTTCCAGTCTGCTTTTTTGTAATTCCTTTTAAAATTTTGAGAACATGACGGAGTAACAGATTGCCCAACCTTAATGATTCTATGGTCGCTACCTAGTGTTTCATTTAAAACTTTATAAGATAGCTTAAGTGCAATATCAGAAGTGGCTAATGCAATATCAGGGGAGTACTCTTGTAATACACCGTTGACCAGTTTACTTCTAGTGGGCGAATTATCATTTAAAGACACAAAATCACTATCTGACAAAGCTTCGTAAATTTGAGTACCTCTATATTCAGTTTTACGCGACCAGTTTGTATGATGCGCATTAAAATCACCCACAATTAACGATTTTACATTTACTGAACTAAATAGACTTTCCCAGTCGTCAGTGCTTATACGAATTGAAGGTGGACAATACACAGAAATAATGTTTTCAAAATCTCCACAATTAAACAGCTTAATACGAACCACTTGCATGAGAGGATTACCTAAAGGCATTTTAACTAGTTGTGATTTAATTGATTTGTGAACAAAAACAGCAGTACCACCATATGAATCATCACGATCATCCCGATAAATCGAATAATCATTAACCTTAAGGAAACTGTCGGGCTCTAACCAAGTCTCACAGACTGAAGCAATGTGGATTTTCTCCTGCACTAACAGATTTTCAAAACTAATTAGCTTCGGTCTCAAACTTTGTGAGTTCCATTGTAGAATATTCAAATTAATAACTTTATGCCTAGCCATTAAAATAGTTCACCATTAATTTTAGAATAGGCCAATCTGAAATATTGTCCACAGCGACTAGAATCAGCCATTCTAAACAACGTTGAATAACCATCTGCACTTTTTCCTTTAAGCTAGTAGACCTCAAAAAAATTATTTCTTTGAGTCTGGATAACAGTTCTGTGAATGAAACTTCTTTCACTCTTTTCTCGCCCTTGCCACTTTCCAAATCACTTTCATCACTAGTCGAAGAGCCGGGGCTTTCATAAATTGGATCTCTCTGTAGATTCTTACGTCTAATCGCTCTTCGTATTCTGGGACCCTCCCTGCTCTTTGCACCCTCCACGTGAACGTCAGCCTGAACATTTACTATTTTAGCGTAAGTCTTCTTTCTTGGATCTTGAACTTCTTGACTAAGTCGTTCTACATCTTCAAGAAGCCCAGAAAACGAGTTTGCCGTGATAAACTCCTCCCGTTCAGAAGAACGTGCTAAGTTGCTTGCATATTGCACCTGGCGGGTATGCTCTGTTTGCGCTGGGGATTTGGGTACCAGCAATGTACGTGCTTTTCTGTACGTACAATTAAACTCCGACATTAACTCACGAACCCTTTTTTCTCTCATAAACACTGGACAATCTCTGCTCAAAGATATATGGTTACCCTGACAGTTAACGCACTTAAACGTTGTTGTTTCACAATTCTCGTGTGCCCCTTCACATTTTGGACAGATTTGTTTTTCTGAAGGACATCTCGGCTTCGTGTGGTTAAGTTTCCAGCATTTGGAGCACTGGGACACTGGAAAAACGTAAGGATCTACCCTAATGCGCAAACTGTCCACAAAAACGTGTGGAGGTAGGTATGAGCCTTTGAAGCACAGGCGAACTGATTCACTTGGTACCCACTCACTCTGCGCGTTACGACGTTTCAAACGGTGAACAGAGAATAGGTTAGCACGGTCATCGCACCGAATAACCTTTTTAATATCATCTTCGGATAAATCTAAATCCACATCTTTGATAACACCATATGTATGTGACACTGTAAATGCCCGGTTAAATATCCATCCTTTCTCTATTAATAGTGTAGAAGATACCATTTTTTCCATGCAGGAAGAGTTCTCAAACTCGACTCGAATTTTATATGGGCTCAAATATTTAATTTTAGCAATATCCACAATACCAAGCTCTTTGAAAAGTTTCGCTAGGGCAAACTGCTTCGGAAATTTCTCTCTACTCGACACATATACTTCTATTCTGTCTAGATTTTCCATTGTTGGAACAATCTCCTCCTTTTGAGATGTCTTGACCTTCTTATCAAAATTCAGTAAATCTTCTATATCATTTTCTTGTTCTCTCAACCTTTTCTTACTACTTTCATCTTGCTGTTCTGTCTCCATCTGTTCTAACTCCACCATTTTTTTCTTCTGTTCTTCATAAAAAACATGAGGACTTGGTGTACGTACCATATTTTCACCTCCTTGGTCTTCTTCGGGTTGATGATAAATTACGATGTCATCCATGTTACTTATCCAATATAATACGCATCATGGAGTGTGACGCTGCACGAACCGGTTCCAAAGAACCTTATCAGTCGGCCGCAGGCACGTACGATACCTACGGCCCCTCCGTCGCTTTGCCGATCGCGCTATACAAAGGCAGTTCTCGCTCAATACGCAGACACGACTTACTCGAACGCGTGCCGTCCCGAGAATTCTTCTTCTTTTTCTTTCTTTAAACTTAAGAGCTGTGCTCTTCTCGGTGGAGTAATCGCCAATGTTTCCTTAGTTCCGCCAGTTCCTTCACCTCCTGATACGACTCGACCTGTACTTTTTCTTTTATTTGTTCCATAAAGGTTCTCCTCGGTCGGCCCCTTCCTCTCTTTCCCTCAATTTTCCCTTCTATGATGTTCTTAATAAACGAATCGTGTCGTATCAGGTGGCCAATCATATTTCCTCTCCGGTTCTCTATAGTTTGTACGATAGATCTCTTTTCTTTAACCCTTTCAAGTACCCTTTCATTTGACACCATTTCTGTCCAGCTTATACCTTCCATCCTTCGCCAACACCATATCTCAAACGCCTCCAGCCTCTCTCTGTCTCTTTGTATCATTGTCCACGTTTCTCCCCCATAGAGTGCGATAGTCCAGATATATGATTTAATAAACCTTTTTCTAATTTTTTGTGATATCTTTTTAGATTTAAGTATATGGTTAATAATTAATGGGTTAAAAATATAAAATGATAAATAAATTAATGTTAATGATTGACCTATAATAATTAAGGATCTGGGTACTTCCTAGTTCCCGTTGACCTAGAATCATGAAATTGGGCAAGAAGTTAGGTATCACAGCACAAGTAAAGGGATCTAAAATCATAAAATATTACTATTTTTCTCACAAACATTAATAACCAATTAAGGTGAGCTCCCGTTTAAAGAACATTCATATTAAAGAGGGGTCAGGTTTAAGTTTTTAAAATCAGAGAGCAAAATATTGTAGTAATCGTATGGTACACAGGTACGGAACCCTTAATAGTCCAGGCCCTGGCTAAGGTTCTGTAGGGAAATTTATGTACATAATTTTTTTTCTTTCAGGAATGTTTAGCAGGTGTCCTAGTAAGTATTTTTCACTTGGGTGATAATCCGTCACCCGGTCCAGTTTCCAGCTATGACGTCATCAAATTTTTTTATGGGATTTTAATTTTTTTTTTTCTAATCCTCGGCCTGTTGTTCACGGACGTACAGAAGGGACGCACGTATAGATAGATGGACAGAAAGACAGCTGATGTACGAGTGGTGTTCAATAAGTAGTGAGAATGAACAACATATTGGTTTTAAGTCTTTTGATGTTTGTAAGTATTGATAGTTTATTTCAGACATTTCAGTAAACCTACCAAAGACTTGGGCCATAATATTAAAAAACGTATAAATGAGGTAAAGTTTAAGAGCCAGTCCATATTTTTGAACCTATTCCTATTCCGTGTGAGTAAAAAAAATGTAAAGTCGGAACTAAATCTATGAATAAAGAAATAAAACCTTTTATTTATTCGATAATTTTGTTACATGTCGTACCTTTAATAAAATTTGTTTATCAATAAACAATAAGTCATAAAATACAAGTCAAATATTATTCATTGCTTTGCTTCTGATGATGACGCATCGAACTCGGCCTTTTCTGGAAAGCAAGATAGGAAGAAGAAAAAATTAAAAAAAGTTTATTTTGGAAACAAACAAAAAGAACGCTGCTGCTGAAAAAACTCCGATCCAATTGTTGAATATCACCGAGTGATAAAATATAATTTTTGAGACATCAAAAATTAATGTACCCTGATAATCTGTTAAAATATGAACCATAATACATGAAAAGTAATAATCCATCCCTACTTTATATTTAACGAATGTCAATCCCATCAAACCGCACTTTTGTAAAGAAAAAATTGTAATTTTGAATATTTCGGGTGATGTACTTTGTACTCATGACATGCTTGAATAATATTCATGACATGCAAATAATATCATGCTTGAATAATACTCTCATGTTATACATAACATCAAATGAAACGTCCACTACAGGACAAGCTCCCTTCAGAACTACTTGGAAGGGGATTTACCATAGCTACCATTCTTGTAAGCGTTGTGGCTGGCGACCGCTGTTGTTGGTGACCGCAGTACGTAAGATGAGACGATACATACAGGAGGACGCTGCTGCCCATCCTCAAGTTAATAAGCCCTTAGTCACCTCTTACGACACCCACGGGTACAGATGGGTTGGTACTATTCTTTGCCGGCACCACACTGACTTGACTTGATTCACCTCTATGCTTCTACGATTGAGCCACGAGCCAAACCAAAGATGAATCCTCAGCGTTGCAAGGGTTTCAATGCACGAGATGCAAAATACTTTTTTATTGCCGAGCGAAACACAACTTTTCAGGTAGAGACGAAAAACTCTTGCCAAATAAAATATTGAAAATGAAGCTGAGAGGGCTTCAATAATAATACAACCCCAAGCCTAAAATAGTTTGGTCACCCTACTTTGTGACAGAGATGCATTACCGACTGTTGGCGTTTAACAGAAAGAGCACAGAGAATAAAAGTTTTCTTATCTAATGATTTTTTTTACTTGTGGAATGACGTCACTCAGTGGTCAAATGAATGTTACAACTGCCGCAGCATTTTTGAATATATTACCGCAATCAAATTACTTTTCTATTCGAAAATAACAAAATATGGTATGATATAAAAATATCTCGAAATGGTTTTTGTATTTCAGTGTGTTATATCATATTTAGCTTGGCCAATTTACTAACAGTCATCGCGGGAGACCTATTAAACAATTTTTTTATTTTTATAGGCGCGCCATTGACAGCTTGATGCGTTTGTAGTCTGTGGCTGCAAGGAGGTTTCATTGCAATAATGGAAAACTCAGCAAACAAAAGTTGTAGTTACATAATTTTATTAGTTTGTAATGAAATAAGTGATAAAATCGTTTACGATTTGCCTTCGAGTGTTTTTAAAGCAGCTATAGGAACTTCGCTTAGCAGTTATCACCGGAAAAAGAGACAAACAATAAGGTTTGTTTTTGAACACATTATTTAAGGATTCACGATATGAGAGTAGATAAATTTGTGTATGCAACTCCACATAATAAGGTATAAAACATTCGTGTCTTCTATTATGGAACTTGGCTCGCTACGCTCGCCTGCGTCCCATAAACCGACACTCGAGTTTTATACCCCTCATTATGTACTGTTGCATAAACTACTATTATTCATGTCATGATATGCGCGAGTTCGACTTGCATTTGTTTTATTTATTTGTTTGTTCATGAACGGTATCCCTTTTAATTTCTTTATTTAAATAAAATATAACTACTATGATGAAAAAATTTACTGTTTGCTTTTTAATTTATTTTTTTACGTATGTTGTAAATTTAATGGAATTTCCAAAAAACGTTCCTGTTTAATAACCAGGTTACAGTAATCTCATTAAAGCAAAGGTTTCATATTTGGATTTACTTTATGCCAAAAAACTTTGCCTTTAAATACTGAGACTGAAAGTTCTGTCCTTAATGTTTTATTACTAGTCTTTTTACTTAAGACATTAATATCTTCTGAAATATAAACAGCCATTAAAGGTTGATCTATTAACATGTTGCGCAGCTGTTTTATACATGGCAACACAGTTCCCTTCGGCGTCATTGCGTCACGCGTGAAGAATTACCCCATCTGTCTTCCGAGGGTTAGAAGGTAGGTCGTGGCACTGGGCTCAGACTGAAAATGGACCGCCTGTCACAACGTAGCGTAAGGAGGCAGCAAGAAAATGCTTGAGCAGTGCGGAGCTAGGACTTTTAACATGTTGCGCTGCGTTTTTGTAAATGGCAACACCGCTTATTTTTGGTACCAAAGCGTCGCGATTGAAAAATTTTACTCTATCTGTCTTCAAAGGGTTGAAAGGTAATTTGTGGCGCAGAGCTCAAATTGAAATAGACCGTAGCGCAAGAACGGTGCAATAAATATTTGAGCTCCTTGAATTGGAGTATAGCGCATCTTTTTTATAGATGGCAAAATGATCGTGGCACAGAACTCAAACTTGCATAAATCACAAAGCATCATCGCTTAATTATCGAAAGCCGGAACGAAGACCACTATTCGGTATAACAACCAAAACATTTTCGGCAGGCACGCCGAGCCGTTTCACCACGATACTATTTTCGATCAACTCACTGACCAGAAAGATAGAGCGAAAAGGATATATTTTAGTCCAGTTCTACCTTCTGTGTCACCAAGTTCATATATCGCGAATTGATTCAAGTCAGGAGTGAAGTGGCTTCTTCTGGGCAAGCTCGTTCCATCGCCGATCTCGTCTCTGTCCTAAGGCTAGGTCAAGGTCAAGAGTAAGCATTTTACTAATAAAAAGATGTGTAGCACAGGGTCTATCTAGCGGTGTAATAGGCTGCCGAGTGTCGGTTCGGTTGTGTTTTCCATTTATACCTACAAAAAGCCTCATTAATAAAAGCCGCGTACTAACAATTTCTCAAACAGTTACATGAAAGCCGACGCCATTGGCTTACCCTTCTGAATGGCTTCAAGTTTGCAAAATAAATTAAGGGTTGGCTGAAATCTTCCAAGACCCTTTTGTTGACCTACACTGAAGAGGGCTGAAACAAAGTTTAAAACATCGAGCACGTTATGCTGTAGAGGCAAAATCAGAATATATTATTAAACTGTCAACTTACATGATGCATCCTTTAATTGATGAGCGTCAAATTGAAGAAAATTTAACAATATTTTGTCATAAGTAGCTTAGATAACTAATATGACTTTCATACCATAATTAATGGACTTTACTTTATTCAATCAATGAATCAGGTTAAACTTTTATTTAGTTTCACTTGTCACGCTGTCTGTCTGTATGTATCTTTGATGACGATGCAAAGTAATTATAACTTGGAGCTGATCTGATGATGAAACCGGAAGATAGGCATAGAAAAATTAGATAATACCGCGTTTCAGAAATCCTGCTGCGCCATCTGCAGATAGGAAGCATGGTTTGCCCACCTGGTAATATTTTATTGATAAAACAACTTTGGGAGGATCCTTTATAAAATATTTGAGTTTAGCTAGGCCTTTTGGGGAAGTTTCCTTAGTTTTTATATACAAAGCAACGACAAAATTTCCCGTGCAAGATGCAGCAATCACTTTTGTATGATACTGAGTTTTTCTATTCCATACTAGAGCAAGGGCACGTGAATGGAAACATTTGCATAAGGTCTAAAGTGTTTCTACTGACGTGCTGTTGGGTGTAGATCATAAATACCATGAAGGAAAAGAAAATTACGCGCCCAGATGGAGTAGTAATCAAAACGTACTATGGGTGCCGGCTATGATACAATTTTGTAACTCACACACACATTCACACTTTTCTTCCAAATAGTCGTTCACGGCATGTGACATGGACAACATCTCTGTCATAAAATATCAGAAATAAAATAAATAACACAAAACATTAATAATTGTGCGGTGAAATTGTGCCGAAACCATGCCGCAAGCAAAACTACAAAGCTTGCTGGTATCACATTTTTCTGGTGAGTAGTAAACCGCTTGGTTTTTACAATTTTCGTGGTCAAATTTTTTGTAGAAAATTATGTGGTTGATTTTTAGTGATGTGAAGTAGTCGATAAAAAATAATATAGAATCGAGTCGTCGTTATAATTTTATTTCATTCATTTATCGCAGTTTTCTAAAAGATTCGGCGCAAAAACGTCAATGGGTGCCAACATGCGGGAGAGACCAAAATTGGATTCCAACCAAATATAGCAGAATCTGATCAGCTCATTTTAATAACAGTATTTTACGAATTTACTGAAGCCCGCAGAAAAAGACTTCATAAATATGCCATTCCAACCGAGAACCTATGTCACAAGGTAAATGAAAAACTAGTTTTTTCCATCCTCAGAAATCCATAATCTCTACCAGCTATCCCATCTGAAAAACACCTGTATGTACGTTTATAACTCTGTGCAGTGTCTTATTAATATTATTAACTAGCCCCATACAAACTTTGGACCCCCGTTTCACCCCTTCAGGAGGTGAATTTTGAAAAATTCTTTCTTAGTCAGCCCTAAATCTCACAAGGAAGCTAAGTGCCAGTTTTAGAGTTTCTAGACCCAGTGGTTTGGGCTGCGCGTTGATTCTTAGTCAGTCAGCCATTCATTTATTCATTCAGTCAATCAGTTTCTTCTTTTATATATCTAGATTTGACTATTTGTAACGATGGCAAATAGTTGCTGATCTAGTTTTTCAGTTATTCTAAGAACTGTAAGATTTTTGTGCTTCGTTTAACACTTAGGCAGACAGACCATACTGAACGAAGTATTGGTGTTATATTAGCTTCAGCATTATCTCTTTATCCAAATAATATATTTTCATTCTTACAGGTTGATGAACAAGTGCTTCCCCCTTAGAACTCAACGATACATGCTTCCGAAGGTAGCTCTACATTGTCAGAAACAAGATTAAAATACAAAATTGAAGAGCAAAGGAAGAAAATACAACAATCAACTATGGCATGTGTTACTAATTTAATTACATTTTTAATTAGACTACAAAAAATTGTTTTACTTTTTATTGTTAATAATTTACATTGTAATAAATATTATGTCAATATCAATGGTGATTTACGAGAAAAATAGGTGGTCAAAAGTTATTTACACGTAATGTAAATACGTTATACAATAATTTAAATAGTTAAAAATATAAATAAAAAATATTGTTTCAAAATTTGTAATGTATTTTTATTTGTTTATGTTTAATTTGAAGTGGTCCTTGCAATTTTATATTTAATTCCGATAAGTGATAGATTTCATCCTCACCACCTGGACGTCTGATCTCGAACTAACGTACGTGGATAACGCTTTTACCGCTCACGTGCAAGGTGTGGAATGATCTCACTCTCGAGGTGTTTCCTTTGCACAACAATTTAGGGTCCTTCAAAAGGCAAGTCTACAGACATCTCAAAGGCCTGCACCGTATCTGCTCCCCTAAGTTGCAAGATGTCTTAGACGACAGTGACCACCTACTATCAGGTGGGCCGTCTATCCCTGTGCGTCTCTCGGTAGTTCGCTCACTCTAGAAAATAAAATGTATATTTGTATGGAGAAGCAAAAAGACAAAATACCAAATGCCCAAGGAAGTAAGCAGTTCCCAATATTATTGCAAGTCGCAAATTGATCACCATTGTATATGAGAGGTTCGATAAATAAGTCCAGGAGCCATGTGATAAAATGTAAGTAAATAATCGATAAATATACATCACATCACTATTTTCAAATTCAGCAACCATGAAGTTTCTTGTTTTTTACATGCCAAATAAAGACAAATAAATGTCGTACTTTATTGATATTTTGTTTTTAATTGGGCATATCATAACATAAATGTCTCTATCTTTTTCTAACGTAACGTATTCAAAGATGTGTGATAGAGTTAAAAGACAAACCCCGTCTCCCGCTTCCACCTACCCTCCCACCCCTCTGAGCGGCCGCATAGGTTTCGATACAAAATGGGCATGATTACTACTCCATCTGGGCGCGTAATTTTTTTTTCCTTCATGATAAATACTAAAAAATAATAAATAAAATAATGGTTAAAAATAATTATTAAAATAAGCTTTTATTAGATGTGTTTTATGAGTAAATGTGTTAAAAATTATTTTTTACCATTATTTTATTCTTCTAATAAAAACTTGTTTAAAAAAAGAATCGATTATTTTATTTTTACATTTTTGTCATAAAAGCTTGTTTTAAAAAAAATCGGTTATTTTATTTTTAACTTTTTTTAACTCTACGAGCTACACGTTCTGTGTTTGAATATACCACACAAAGGGTGTGTGAAAAGGGTATAAGTTCATGAAACTTAAATCCTTATCGAAGGGACTTCTAAAACTACGAATCAATCTACAAATCACGAATGACAATAAAGTTTCGTAATCCAAATAACTTACCCATGGAACAAGATCCGAGAAGGCCGAATAGATTTCAAGTATAATAGTTTTACTTCAGAATGGCAAAAACGACTTCATCTCTTTCTAGCAGCTCTAGTTGTATGTGGAAACGTACATGAAATAACTTTGCCGCGGGCATATTCTAATGTCCACTTGCCCAGTGTTCAGATAGAACCATAAAAAACCCCTTACCATATCTTAGGGACATTCGCCTAAATTCATGTAAAAATAAGTTCAAGACTCGTTCAAGAAATATTCCTTGGAGACATTTCCTGTGTAATATTCATTAGAAGGTATAAAACGGTCTTCATTGACAAATAAAATGACACAACGAGAGTTCATGAAACATTAAAATTAAGTGACCTGTCCGACTGAGTACAGCCCATGTACAGCCATTATACATCTAAACAAAGTAAAACGTTTGCACAAAACCAATTTTTTAATACCTTTAAGTTATTCCTGATAGGAAATTAGTACAATATTTTACCACCGAAAACTCATAACCATAAAATTTGTAGTAAAATCGAATTATTTCAGAAGATAAGTTACTTCCACACCGTATTAATGTTGAAACAAATGAACGTTCCTGGATCACAGAACGAAACATTATTTACATCTCTCTTAGTAAAGTTGTATGGCACCAAAATGGGTTCAGAATGTAAGCTTTACACAAAGCTCTAAAATTGTCACACTCATACTTAACTAGATATTCGTTAGTTAGCATAAGGTGATCTTGCTAAGGACGAATCAGTATTATCTGTTCAGCATCTAGGCATGCGACATTATGCAAAAGGGTGACAAAGCTTCTTTCTATATTAAATACTGTTGATGTCATTAATAAAAAGGAAAGTATTAGTGAGAGATGAAATGGATTCCTTACCGACTGTTACTAACAGTGGCCAGTGAACCATCTATATCGGGTTTAAGGGACAGTCTTCCGAATACTGAAAAGGCATGATCAGTCAACGTAACTGAACCACTTTCAGCGAATAAAAGTTCCAGGAAATAAAAAAGAAATCGGCCTCTCCACACAAAATCGCAAACTTGATTGGATTGTTTGTATGGAGCGTTTTTTTCATTTCCTGAAACTTTTATTCACTATAAGTTGTTCAGTTACGTTGACAGATCATGCCCTTTCATTATTCGGAAGGCTGTCCATTACACCCTGTATAAGGTGTCGTTTGTGGAGGAAGGAGCCCTCCCTTGATGCATTCATTACACCAGCAGAAAGCCTTCCACCTGGACGTGACCTACCGAGACCGATCTGGAAGTCTTTGAATAGACTCCGAACCCAGGTCAGCCGGTGCAAAGACAATATTTGCAGGTAGGGATTGACTGAGTACTCTAACAACGAATGTAAGTGCGGTGCCTCCCCACAAACGGTGGAATATCTTACTTCTTGCCTCGCGTGTCCCGACACCTGGTACCTGTACTGGTGAGGACTTATTTCATGCCACTGAAATTGCAGTGTGTGTGGCAAAACACAGGACAGTGAAAGTTTTGTACCTGATACTGTAGAGGACAAGGTAAGAAGAAGACTAACAGTTTTCAACACGGGTGTAGGAGCAACTTAATGCTCGACATGGACCTTGACGCCTTTACGGAACGTGAAATTTTACGACCCAGTAATAATGGCTCTTATTTGTCAGCTTTATTATTCTACGGTAAAATTTATGGTAGGGATTTGTATGATGGATATATACAACAACAATGTTTCGTTATACCTTGAATAAAAATTAAATTGTTCTATGTAAAAAACATCAATGTTTAGCGAGGTTAAAGATCAATCTCAGTTTCTTTTTATTACATGTATGAATTTCGTCACTTCTTTTTCTTTTTATTACATGTATGAATTTCGTCACTTCTTTTTCTTTTTATTACATGTATGAATTTCGTCACTTCTTTTTCTTTTTATTACATATATGAATTTCGTCACTTCTTTCGAAGGTTTCCCTTCAGTTAGTCATTGTGCATTTGACTTTATAATTTTAATCGACCTGATTAGTTTCAGGGATTAGCTAACATCGGCGGGAAGCGATGACTCACTGCACTCTTAAGAAGGACTAACTATAGACATTTTAAAAGCTACATAAAAGTACTGGATCTAGTTAAAGAGAAGAGTTTGTCGAGAACCATCGAAAATAGAAGAGGGACGATGATTGGACACCTGATACGACACGTCTCTTTTAAGCATAGGTTGAAGACAGAGCGATGAAGAAAAAGATCTAGAAGCACTAAGCAAATGAATGTCGAGTCGTATCGTATGTTGTTAAATCATTGGAAAATGACAGCGATAAATAGAGACGGAGATAGATAGCTTGACCGACAAAAGCGCGGCTCTTAAATTTAAATATAGTATCTTCTTCTTCTTGTCATATTTAAGAGCCGCGCTCTTGTCGGTGGAGCAATCTCCATTTCTCTCTGTCCTCTGCCAATGATTTGACATCCTGATAAGACTCGACGTTTACCCTCTCTTTTATCTGGTCAAAATAAGTGCGTCTTGGTCTTCCTCTTCCTCTTCTGCCCACTACTTTTCCTTCAATAATATTCTTCATGAAAGTGTCATGTCTTATCAGGTATATGATGTCATGTCTTATCAGGTATATCAGGTAAATATAGTATATGATGAAAATAAGAAGAAACCAATAAGGACACCATGTTCAAAATTTGAAGTAAATCAAAGTTAAAGTGACATTTAAAAATAAATCGCGTACATATTATATAAACTGAATATTGTGTGCTATCGTCATTGCCCTTGTCTTATTCCGTTAACCCTTTCTACAGGGTTGGCTAACTAACCTAGAGAATCAATTCAATATAATTTAACACCATTTTCACACTAGTTTCACAAAAATATTTAAATATTCCTCCAGAGTATTCCGTTAACCGTTTCTACAGGGTTGGCTAACTAACCTAGAGAATCAAATCAATATAATTTAACACCATTTTCACACTAGTTTCAAAAAATTATTTAAATGTTCCTAAAGAGTACTACCAGTTTCTAATTAACATCGTTAGTTACTTTAATTTGGAACCGTTCGCACATTGAAATGATACAGCGTGAATTTGCATTGGTTTCGCTCCCGAAGCCCAGCCATTCTACTCATGAAAACAAGCAACTTTCAACAAGAAAAAAATTTTTTACTCGTTAAAATTTTTTCGCCTCCATAGTAAGTCACGTGATCGACTCATTTTTTATGGTTAGGTAAAAAAAAAATTCTAGTAAAAAAAAAATTTCTTCGGGGAAGTTGCTTGTTTTCATGAGTAGTGGCTTCGGGAGCGAAACTATGAGCGAAACCAATACAAATTCATGCTGTATAGTAGTAATGAAAAGAGTGTGAAAATAATTTTTTTATCACCCTGGATATTTTAAGAGATGGTTCTGCCCATGAAACTGAACAACTTTTCCCAAAAACGTAGGTCGAAATACGAAAAAAAAGTTTCGACCTCTCATACAAAATGTGATGCAATTTCTAAGACGATTTTTTTTTCCTATTTCGACTTTTGTTACTTAAGAAAAGTTGTTCAGTTTAATGGACTTCCGGCCATGGATATCCGGGGCGATAAAAAAATAAGGGTGTGTACAACGTGTAAGGAAAGGTGTGATAATACTGAAGGGTGTGAATCTACCCATGAAACTGAACAACTTTTCCGAAGGAACGTAGGTCAAAATACGAAAAACCAAATTTGACCTCCCATACAAAATGCACTTTTTCTATGGGAGGTCAAAAATGATTTTGCTCTATGTCCTATATTCCTTGGGAAAAGTTGTTCAGTTTCATGGGGAAAACCACCTCATGAAATATCTGGTGTGGAAAAAAATTACGTTGTGTTGTATCCATCAAGATATAACAGCACACAGTATATCATCTTCTAGCTAGAAGATTTGACAAGAGCACCGGGTTTTACACAGAATGACTGCGATCTGACCTCCGCAACCCGAAGGTTAACCAGTTGCAATCCAATATTAACCAGATTAATGACAAATGGCTTATCATACCTTCAGCACGGAAAACACTTGAGATATTTTACCACTAGCAATCACCCAACCAGGCACGGAAAACACTTGAGATATTTTACCACTAGCAATCACCCAACCAGGCACGGAAAACACTTGAGATATTTTACCACTAGCAATCACCCATCCAGGCACGGAAAACACTTGAGATATTTTACCACTAGCAATCACCCATCAGGCACGGAAAACACTTGAGATATTTTACCACTAGCAATCACCCATCCAGGCACGGAAAACACTTGAGATATTTACCACTAGCAATCACCCATCAGGCACGGAAAACACTTGAGATATTTTACCACTAGCAAACACCCATTCAGGCACGGAAAACACTTGAGATATTTTACCACTAGCAATCACCCATCCAGGCACGGAAAACACTTGAGATATTTTACCACTAGCAATCACCCATCAGGCACGGAAAACACTTGAGATATTTTACCACTAGCAATCACCCATCCAGGCACGGAAAACACTTGAGATATTTACCACTAGCAATCACCCATCAGGCACGGAAAACACTTGAGATATTTTACCACTAGCAAACACCCATCCAGGCACGGAAAACACTTGAGATATTTTACCACTTGCAATCACTCTTCCAGGCACGGAAAACACTTGAGATATTTTACCACTAGCAATCACCCAACCAGGCACGGAAAACACTTGAGATATTTTACCACTAGCAATCACCCATCAAGGCACGGAAAACACTTGAGATATTTTACCACTAGCAATCACCCATCCAGGTTCAGACCATGGCCAACCTTGCTTAACTGTCGTGATCGAAAAGAAATAACAACTGCCACTCGGCCACAAGCGCTTCTCCAGTCAATTATTTTGTGTAAAAAAATATATTTAAGACTATTTAGATACGGCAGACAAGCATTAGTTAGATTTACAACTCTGCAGATTGGCAAGCAAAACATTAAATCTTAATAATTAGACCATTTCTCTTCATTTGAACCTTTGAGCGTAGACCTATTTATTTGCTTATCCAAAGACCTCCTTAATCACTCTTGATTAGGTTCAATTTTACCAAACACTAAATCCATGCGTCTCTAATACGATCTCAATAGGAATGCAAATAAGCCTATTATGCAGCTGGTAATTGAGGCATAACAGACACATTTACCTATAATCTGCATATAGATGTTTCTTGTCGGATTAGACTTGATTACAGTATTCCGTGTACGTAGTACGGTCAGGAGCACATCAAGCTTGAAACATTAGACTTTATGCCGTTGTTTTCTAAATCACCGTATCAACTTTACCTGCTCTTCACTCTACTAACACATCAGAATCAGTCCTTCTATTCCTTTGCCCAAGTGTTACCCGTTTCTATTGAGTCGGCTATCCAACCTAGGATTTGTTGAAGGCACTGTTTAGGCACCCTGTAGATCCGAGCTCAATGGGATATGGTATCGATAGCCTGTTGTAACAGGCTACCAATTATTTTGAGCAAGCGGCACTAAGTGCATGTTCGCATAGTGGCACTAAGGCGGTGCCAAGGAGAAGTCTAGAGGGTGGTAGTTCGCTGCTTTAGTAGCGACTAGGTGTGGAGGGTACCGGGTGTATGTATGCTTGTGGCAAACTGAAAGGACATGTCAGGATCAGTCAACGCAACTTAACAACTCTAATTCTTTCAGGAAATTTAAAAAAAATCGGAAACCTGTCCATTACACCATGTATACCCATTTCAAACTAATGAAAAATACGGAGTTTAAATGGCGCTATTGAAGTTCTTTTATAACATCTAACATATAAATACCTACTTATAACTCCCTTTCCAAAAACGGAGAAAAGAAACTTCGAATCAGCAAGTCAGGTGGCTTGCAATTTAACGTGACAAATGACATCTTTTCACTCGGTTTTGGACGAATGAAGGTTTGTTCCATAATAAGGCGATGTCTCTATCTACCTGTAGGTGGGTCGGCGTCCATTAACCACCTCAGCACCAGATAAGCACCACCTCGCCTCGCTACTATGTTATTGAAAAACGGACTTTAAGTTATGTGGCACACAGAACATTTTAAATTTAAAAGTCTTTTAGTCTTTAAAACTCCGTTTTTTTCGTCGGTTAATGAAAATAGTGCTCAATGCCGGGACCGCCCGCCGTCCACTGTTTTTACCCGACTGCCCCAAAACAGGAGGGTTATTTAGTTTATTTTAGGTGGTTGTCTAGTACCGGTCTGGTGCTGAGGCGGCGAAATGGACGTCGATCCTTAGCCTAACAGACTAACTTGCAACACACAAGTAAAATTACTAGAACTTGACTACAGTTTTTCGAATTTCTACGGGAAACATGTAAAATTTTTGAGTTGCGAAATATGTCTGTCTGTGTTTTTCTGACTGATACTAAAAGATACTGATAGACGTATATTTTGATGTATAATTAAATTCGTGAGAAACTCTACAAAAACCCATTTTTCAGGTGAAACGGTAAAACTTTTGAGCTACGACGTTTTGTAATTTGGAAAATAAATCGCTCAAAATTATTTCGAGTTTTGAAAAAGTCGTGAAACAAAATGATTCTACTATATGTACTGAAACCGATGTGCTCAAATGAATATATAAAAATAACTATAAATAAAATTCTTTACTCGATCGTTAGGCAAAGCTACCGGCTACAAGGGCCTGTATCATAGCGAAATTACCCGACAGCAAGGTAAACATGCAGCAGTAAGATAAATCGGTTGCCAAGTTTAGGTGCCTACCCACCGAGCTATACAGGGTCTTTGGTAAAATATTATACAATCTAACAAGTCGATTGGGTCAATTTGTATGAACGACCAAAAGGTTATTTTTGATTAATTTGAAAAGTAGTAGACCAAAAGTTGTTCAAATTCAATAAATAGAGGCACAATCAAAAAAGTTTGCAGAGATATACAAAAGACCCTGTATACGCTTATATGTACACGTGGATATTGCGTCGTACGGAGTTTTTTAGGAAAGGTAAAGGATTTATGTGGAGTTTGACAAGGGTAGGTTATTTTATTTTGGTTCTTATTTGCGAATAGAATATTTTATATTTTAGGTTTGACAAAGGAAATACTTTTTAGAATTTATGGTCCTGTGGGTGGATTAGGGAGAACATACACACACAAGCATGTAGTCCTTCTCCGCAAAATTTACGGCGCACTTCTACTGTGAAATTTGGAAGGAGCTCCCTGTCCAGGCCTGGATATTCAATGGAATATTATGACGATACATGTATGTTATACTTAGTGTTGCTATAGAATATTGTGAAACAATAAAAATTGAAACAGTTCTGTGGACCCATGTATATCATATGAATATTGTAATAGTAATAATAATACAAAATGTTTCGAACTAACTCCACTTTATGATAATATTCTTTATTATGCGTGTGACTGATTTCGAAAACGATTAACCTCCGCCCCAAAAAACAGCTTCCGTTGTCAGTCTTAACGCAATTCCTCCCTTTTTGGCTTGCACTCCTTACCGAAAGCTGATTTTGATCAACAATATAAAGGAATCTATTTTCTAAGAAAATCTTACGTAACCCTATAAATTTAGTATTCCATCCAGCGAAACGTGTGTTCAACCTAGTTACCTACGCTAGGTGCTGTGTGGTTACCTACCGTTCCTTATCCGATCGCACGCGAAGCTGATTCGACGCCGCTCCTTCGATAAGCTACGGGTAGGGCTTCTAAAATAACGATAAAAAGAAAAAACTAGTATTTGAGCACCTTTGTACTAGTATTTTCTTTTGAATCTGTGAACGAAGTTTCATGTCAATGTACAAATACCGAATCAAATACTTTCCATCCAAAGTCTTGCCACTTCTACGGCTTTATCCGACGCCTCACACAGACTCTCGCCAGTGCAGGTGGAGGGGCACAGGGGACAAGAGAGCAAGTGCGCCATGTTCTGAAATGGAGCTCCACCGTCACAGTGCCTTAGCAACTGGTCTGCGAAGCCCCACCTCGCCATGTTTTCTCTGCCAACCTGATTTGTGTGCAATAAAGAGTTTATATCTATCTATCTGAGTTCGCAGACGGCAGAGTTTCTGGAGGTGGGACGTATCCTGATGGGACAGGATTTTTTATTTAATTTACGCGCGCAGCGCCATTGCTCCCTGTCAAGTATTTCACCGTTCCTTATCCGACGCCATAACAGTTGATGCAATGCCGCACATTGGATAAGTTACATGATACTTTGTCGACATCGCTCTTGTATGATCCATTTATTCGTTTATTCCAACGCTTACCAACACTTTTTGCAGCTATGTTTAAAGAAATCGGCTAAAACTGTCAGAAAAAATAAGTTTGTAAAACAATGATATTATTTCCGTTAAATATGCTCTACTTTTAGTGTCATTGCTGCAAAATAGATTGCTAAGCGTAAAGCGGAATAAATGAAATAAATGGATCATAGTTATTTTTCTAGGCCACCAGCGCGCGGTCCTTATCATTCTTCTCGGTCTTTTTCCTCCTTTTTATTTCCAAAACTGGCTTCGGAGAACTTGACAGTTGATATTTTAATTGCAAATTACCAGTATTCAAAAAAACAATATCAGTTTCAGAGGTGCAGGTACCTATTTATTGCAAGCTCTACACTAAGGCTAAGGCAAACGCGACGGTTAACCCATACTTATGAGCTTTGAGATCCGCCCTGAGGTTTCACCCATGGTTATTTTCTTTCAAAGTCTTTTCTTTTGTTTACCAAATGTCTGCATTGATAAATTAGGCTGTAATTTTGTAAGTTTGTTTCCAAACCGGTAAATGATCTCAGTGTGTAACTAAAAGCAGAGTCAAAACGTGCAACATGGCAAACGTTATAATTATAAGTGGTCACACCCCAGACCCGAAAGAGATGGAAGTGCCCGTCTGGTCAGATTTGGCACAGAATAGAGACGAATGGCTTACTTTAATATTGGAGGCCAAGATCTACTTCGGGTCGCTGAGCCAGCGAAGTAAGTAAGTACATACATCTAGCGCGAATTTGAAATTTGGAATTGGAAGGTTGCGTAGGCCCGCATATTCAGTGCAAAAGACCCTCAGGAGCACCACGCGAATCGCGCAGGTAGATGCGCGCGGGGGTGCGGGGTAGAGTGCAAGGGGGGCGGAGAATGTCCGTTCTGGCTGGTTACTTATACCATGATCGATCACCCATTCGCTTCTCGGCCAGAACCGACTTCACTTGGCTTTCGTATGAACTGTAATTTTCGCCGTACAATTTTTTTTATAAAGCCTGTGTAGATGTTTTGTACAGGATTATTTTTTATCACTAGAATTTTTTTTACCTTTAAGTTGCTGAGACGGGTTTTAGTGGGATTCATTTTTCTTGGCAAATTGTTCAGTTTTACGTAACTTTTTTTCACTCTCTATAGAGTGAAAAAAAGTTAGATCTGTAGGTTTTCGATTTCAGAAAGCGAACACATGTGCTATTTATTGCTGCTTTATAACTTTTAATCTCTGGAATAGTCTTTCTATCGTGATATCGCGATATTGCTGAGCTAGAGAGTGCAATTTGAGGCATATTTTTGTTGTTTCATAGGATTATTTAAAATAAAAATAAAATTATTTATGATGTATCTGATTCCATTTCCAAAGTTCTTGTTTACAGGCTGTAAGGGACAGGTTTGCGAAATCTGATAGGGCATCAGTAACCACAACTGAACAACTTTTAAAAAATATACCATTTAGGAAATGAAAAAATAAATCGGCCTCTCCATCCAAACTGCAAACTTGATTGGACAGTTTGTGTGGAGAGAATTTTTTTTTGTTCGTTTGCTGAACGTTTTCTTCACTGAAAGTTGTTCAGTTACGGTAACTGATCATGCCTTTTCAATTTTCTGAAACCCGTCCCGTACACCCTATAATAAAACTTGAGTCTCGACCACTGAAACGACACTAACGAATCAATCAATACACTGAAATAATATTTAAATAATATTATTTGCAAAAATATTATAAATGAAACGCGAAAACACTAACAGAACTTTACGATGGTGCAGTATAAACTAACAAACTACTGAAAAATTTGTAAGTTACTCAGTTCTTGAAACTGACGAACTTTTCTCACACAGCTCCCAAAAAAGTGAAATGTTGTATTATTTTTTTCGTATGTCGACCAATGTTCTTTGGGAACTTTTTTACAATTAAAAGGTCTGAGTAACATACTCAAACTTTGTGATACAAAAAACAAAAACAAAATCGACGTTACTGTTATGGGTCACAGTGCTACATAGTTTGCAAAATAGACATCACAAAGTTATTTGAAGTATACTTAGAGCAACGCGTCAAACCGCGCAAGCGAAAATCGTGTTACTCTATGGAAGTATACGACTATGACATTATACTTCACTTGATTTTATTACTTACAGTCAAGAGCACATCAAACTTGTTTCCGCAAAGCATTCCTAGCACATAGATAGTGTGCATAGGAACATACTAAGTGCAAGCTTTCCAGATTTTATTTATTTTACAAGGTTACCTCGGTGGCTATAAAGTGCTATTATTTTTGGTACAAGCAAAATTGAGCTTAGGGATGGTCAGGCGGGAGTGGCTGCAATAGTACTGTCAAATCACTTCAAACTGGACTGGACACATTGGGATTTGCACCATTCTTAATTAGCACAAAGCTAATTAGATCGTCGTAGGAGCTAAAGTTGCAATTGCAAGCGTAAAGCTTGTCATGCTCTTGACTGTACATAGCATTCAAGCTTCACAAACCCTATATAGTCTAGCAACGAAGCGGATCGTTGTATGAAGACCCCCGCATCCTCAGTCGATGAAACTTTGCTGGGGTATGAGACAAACCTTCTATAAAAAAATCCAAAAAAAAATCAGTACTTTTAATTTTTCCGTACAAAAATTACAAAAAATGTACGATTTTTTTTTATTATTTCTTTTGGATATTTTGAATTTACATTTAATTCATGATTCTTTATCATCCTGTCAAAAAAAATCTGCCTGAGAAATATATGTTGGGGTCCACTGCTTCGTTGCCTACACTAATAGAACACTACAGGACAATTTACAAACCGGAATACGATACAGTCGCTGGCGGAATATTTACAAGGGCTACTGTACTGCTTCTGAGGCTAGATTTACTACTGTTTATGATACAGTATATTTATGACTACGTGTTTTGATTTAAAGAAGAATACTCGACAAGCGGAGCTAGAAGTTATACAACAAGAGTATATCAATCTTGCTATTTTCAGTGGCATTCTCGTCTCTACGCTGATTAAAAGCGCGGTGCAAAGTCCAGTGCTCTTGACTTTAGCTGTACCGTACCGGGGGTCTACTTGTTTCTTTTCCTACTCTAATCACTATAAAGGAGGAGCATCATCTCCTGCCATCTCTATGTACACCTGCTAGAAAATAAGACAATAATTCACTTAGTCTTACCCATAAACTCTTTTCCTTTATTACCTACTAGCTGTTACCCGCGACTTCGTCCGCGTAGATTTTATAAAAAAACAGAACTCGAACTTAATTGAAACATATTTTACGGAGCGCTTATCCTTCTTGATCCCTACGTAAAAGATGCATTTGTACTTATCCAAGTTGAATAAATGCATCTTACTACAAACTTAATTATCTTTTGATTTTATTTAACTGGTAGGTAGTGCGGAATTTTTATTTTCAACCGTTACAGGCGAACTTAAAAAAGAAGGCAATAAAGGGAGTGAAGTGAATGGGTAGCGAGGAGGTATTCATAAAAGTAAAAAAGGTCCCTATTCCTCCCTATCTATCCTTTTGTCCCCTACATTCCCACTCCCCCTCCCTCACCCTCTCCCACTCTCTCTTCCTCTCCCTCGCCCCTCCCTCTTCCCCCCCTCACCCTTCCTTCCCCCTCCATTTCCCCCCTTCCCCTCTCCCCATCACCCTCCCTTTCCCCCCTCGCCCTCCTCCCATTCCCCTCCCTTTCCCCCTTCCCTTCACTCATCCTCCCCTTCCCCCTCTCCCTCCCTCTACCCCCCCCTCCCTCTACCCCCTCCCACGCCCTCTACCCCTCCCTCCCCCTTTCTCTCCCCTCATTTTCCCCTCCCTTACACTCTCTCCCTATCCCTCCCCCTCTCCCTCTCCCTATCCCTGACCCTACCCCTATCCCTGCTTCTACCCCTAACGCCATCTTAACCGCTATCCCTATCCTTATATAAACATACAACTGACACTCATATTGATTTTTAGACATTTCAAACCTATCGAATCCCAACCCCATCCCAGGGGTGGTGGTATTTCACGTCCACCACGTTGGATTTCAAAATCATTGTAGTTTTCGTAATCAGCGACCCGATAAACCATACGAACGACACCCATATTGATTTTTAGACATATCAACTCTATCGCACCCCAACCTCATCCCCAAGGGATGATAGCATTTCACGTCCACCATGTTGGATTTCAAAATTGTTGTAGTTTTTGTAATCAGCGGCTCGATAAACCTTACAAACGACACCCATATTGATTTTTAGACATTTCAACCCTATCGCACCTCAACCTTATCCCCAGGGGATAATGGTAGTTTACGTCTACCACGTTGGATTTCAAAATTGTAGTAGTTTTCGTAATCAGCGATACTTAGTTGAATAAAAAAAGTCCCATCAAAATCGGTTAAGTAGTTTCGGTGTGCTGTAGCAGACTATTGTATGTGTAGATTCCCACGGGAATGAGATATTTTCCCGGGGTAAAAAGTAGCCTATGTCCGTCTCCAAGTTAGGTTTAAAGAATATTTATTTCTTACTTAAGACCTACGGTCACTTACATAAGAAAAAACTTAATAATAAATCTGTTGTTCACATCCCAACATGAACACAATAATGTGGGTAGGTTAACTTATACAATACAAGATTATGTTGTAGATTGCATACTAAAAACTCTAGTTTACGTCTCTAAAATATGCTCGGCTAACTTATATTTGAATACGTTGAAAGAGTTGATATTTTTAACTTCAGCGGGTATATTGTTATACATTTTTGCTGCTTCGTAGGTAAACATTCGCTTACCGTAGTTTGTTCTGGGTGTCGGTAGCACAAGGTAACTAGCACGTCTTGTGGAGCGTTTAGATTGATGTTTCTGCTGTGTGAAAGTGATTGATGTTTGAATGTTTTTGCTAAGTATTTTTCGAATAAGGATGCATGATTGATAGCGGTATAGTTGTGTAATGTTCATGAAATTGGTGTCTGCATATAATTTCGAAGTTGGTGTAAGGTATGGGTAGTGAAAGAGCATTTTGATAATTTTATTTTGAGTTCTTTGCAGTTCCGATAATTTGGTTTTAGATGCACTACCCCAGATTTCTATTAGATGTAATAGGTGAGATTTTACAAGTGAGTTGTAGATGGTCATACGTACTCGCTTAGGCCCACACCGTACCATGCCTCTTAACGCACCTATTAAAGATGACAGTTTGCTTATGACGTGATCGATATGCATATTCCAAGTGAGTCTACTGTCAATTCGCAGTCCTAGGTATTTTTCGGTGGATTTTTCCCGTATGGGAATGTTGTTGATTGTTAAGGGATCATAACTTGGTATAGGTTTGTTTTTCGCTTTGAATATTATAAAGGAAGTCTTGGAAATGTTGACAGTCAATAGATTCAATTGTAACCAATGAAATAGAACATTCAAATCGCTCTGAGCTAATTTCATGATTGCATGAATGGAGGTGCCGAAATAAAACAGACACGTATCATCTGCATATAAAGTTATATGTCCATGTAGTCTTAAGTCAGCGATGTTGTTAACATAGATGAGAAAAAGCAGTGGGCCTAATATAGAGCCTTGGGGTACTCCAAATGTTATGGGCAGTGGCTCACTTTGGTGGTCGTTGATTTTAACAATTTGATGTCTGTGTCTTAGGTAAGATTTAAAGATTTCTAGGGCAGTTCCACTTACTCCTATAATTTGGAGCTTTTTTAGAAGTAGTTCATGGCTGACTGTGTCGAACGCCTTTTTGAGGTCAATAAAAACTCCTAAAGCAATTTTCTTGGCGTCAATGTTTTGTTTAATTTTGGTGACTAGGTCAACTGTTGCGGCAAGAGTGTTGCTTTTAGGTCTAAAACCAAATTGCCGATCTGTTAGGAAGTTAACTGAGGTCATGAAGGTTTCTAGTCGTTTATAAAGAATTTTTTCAACGATTTTTGACAGAACAGGTAGTACAGATATAGGCCTGTAGTTCCCTGGGTCAGTCTTGGTTCCTGATTTGTATATGGGGCTGACTTTAGCAAGTTTCAGAGAATCTGGAAAGGAGCCTTCAGAAAGAAGTTTATTTATGCAGTTGGTGAGTTCAGAAGATATTAAAGGTTTGATGCATTTGAGTGTTTTTATACTTATTCCGTCGATGCCAGTACTTGAGTTGGAATCCAGTCCATCTATAATTTTTATCACCTCGTCAACAGTAGCAGGCTCTAGAGTTTCGAATTTAGGGGCGTTTCTAGGTGGTGAAGTGTCGGAGTGTGTGTTTTGATTTTGTGGTGGAATTTGTTGTGCCAAGAGTGTCCCGATTGAAGCAAAGTAGTTATTGAATGCTGAGCATATTTCAGAAGGATCCGTGATTGTTGTGGATTCTATAATAAGTTTAGGTGGTATATAACTAGTTTTTACTTTGTTGTTTGAGAGATCGTTGATGAGTTCCCAGGTCTTCTTTGGGTTTTCGCCGCACTTCAAAAATTTGTTGTAATAGTATGAGTCTTTAGTAGTTTTGATCAAGACATTTGTCGCATCTTTCTCTCTTTTGAAAGAATTTTCTAAAGTAATGTTCTCTGTATCAGTTTGTAACTTTGCCCATAATTCATTTCTTCGGTTAATCGCATTAATGATATCCTGGCATATCCAGTCTTCTTGTGGTAAGTTAAGGATTTTAGTCTTAGTTTCTTTGTTCACTTCAATTAGTTTTTTTATGAATTGTTCCAAATTCAAAAAATCCGAGTCAGTGGGTATATGTAAAGTTTCGATAGATTTGTAAAGTTTTTCGTAGTTAAGGGCTTTGTAGGTAATGCGTTGTTTAGGTTGCGGTACGTATTTCTTGATAGCTAGGTGAATTTGTCTGTGGTCTGATAACGACGATTCGACAAGAGTAAAATGGAAATCATCTTTGTTCAGATTAGTACTAATATGGTCCAGAATAGATTTCTTAGTAGCGGTACCTCTCGTGTAGTATTCTTTGCTGATCTTGTTTATCAGTTTGTATCCAGCTGTATGTAGTAGGTCGACATATTTATGTTTTTTGTTATTTTTTTGTAGAAGGTCAATGTTGAAGTCTCCAAACACTAGCGTTCGTTTTCGTTGATGGAGCTGTGACTCAAGAGTATTCAGAAATTCCTCAAAGTTTGTGTCACCTGGATAGTAAACGACTCCAATATCTAGGGCGTATTTATCTATTTTTAACCAAAGGTAGTTGTTTCCACCTGAGTAAAGTGATTCCGATAAACTGCATCGCAGGTCGTTATGTATGAAGATGGATACTCCGCCACCTGTTTTATCGGTTCGAAAGCTATAATGGTGTGTGTAGTTTGATAGACGAAAGCTTAGAGCATGTTCTTCAGATTTTACCCAGGTCTCAGTAATAAGTATGACATGTGTTTTGGTAGGTATTGATCTCAGTATGCATTTTAGTTCATCAAACTTATTAGAAATACTCCGTGCATTCATGTATAAGAAGTTAAAGCATGATTTAGTTTTTTGTAGATCGGTGTAATTCTTTGCGATTTGGTATGTTGTCTTTTTAGAGGTAAGTTTGGGAAGTGGTTCTAGTTTTTTGGAGTTTCTTTGATGATCTTAGGAAAACCCTTTATATATTTAATTTTGAGGTTATTTTCCCCGTTTTCAAGGCGTCGATTTAGCTCTTCCTTCAAGCTACGAAGCAATTTCTGTTGAGAGGGGGTTTCGTCTGAGTAAATCTTGTTACCAACTGGTAGATTTTCTTTATTTCGTAGCATCAATGTGACCGGTTCCTCGCTCCCAAAACAGATTTTAATCCTGCGATTTTTTATGGTACTGTATTTTCCAACTCGAAATATTTTAGTAGGTTGGGGTATATTTTGAAATGCCTGGTTGATAATGTTTAGTACTTGTGTTCTGTCATTAGCTAGTCTTTCTTCGGGGTTTGAGGATGGTGGTTGCTCAGAGATCCCAGCTAGCAGGATATTTTTACGTCTGTTGGCACGATCTTGGATCTCTTGCATTATTTCCTCAGTTGAGATATTAGCTGTTGCTGTATCTGCTCGGAAGCTGATCAAGTCATTTTCGATACACTTAAGTTTTTGCTCACCCATAGTAACTTTTGATTCAAGTTTTGTTATGTTGTTTATTATTTGTTTTTGTTCCGCCACCATGTTAGACATTGACGATTTTATATCATTCATCTGTGTTTTAACTTCGTGCAGGTTACCATCTAGCACCATACCAAATTTCATCAAAATCCGTTCAGCCGTTTAGGCGTGAAAGAGCAACAAACAAACAGACAGACAGAGTTACTTTCGCATTTATAATATTAGTATGGATGGAAGTATGGATATGGATGGATAGTATGGAAGTATGGATTAGGTTTTACGAGGAAAATCATCAAAAATATGCTCATTCGTGCGTATAGCATAGCAATGTTCATGTCTTAGTGGTCCAACTGAGAAAAATAAAACTAAAAACATCTATAAAATGTATTATTATGCCTTTTTACATACAACGGTCACATCAAATGGCGATTTCCACCCCGAGTTTCCATCGCATTGTGTGTTGCCAGTATGGCCGATTAATGAAATAAGGTATTACAAGTAAACTATGCCCAATGAAACAAAAATTATAAGAAATAGGCGTTTTCTTAATGTATCTAGAGATATCTGACAGGTGTACATAGACATGGCCGAGTTTCCATAGTAATCTGGAACGACTCCTTTAGCTAATCGTCATCAATCGTGTCAATATCAAAAAATCTCATCCAAACGTTTGTTAATTGCATTAGACACGAGATTAGCTAAAGGAGAAGATACTATGTGATCATAGTACGAGTATTTTTCATTTGGTTGTTCGCTTTCAAGAGTAGACCTACCGGGTTTATAACTTCTATACTGTGCCGGGCAAGTATTATTTAATCTGTGGCCGGGCGAAAACTTCCTTCGGAGCTAATTACAATTTTGTATCGATTGTTTCTCGGGAACGTCTGGTTTGCCCTATGGGCTGCGGAGGCTGGCAGGCGGTCTGTGTGAAAACCAGTTCCCTCGTCAAATGCCTCAGGTTAGGTAGCCGAGTCCGTAAAAACCATTGGAAAAAAAAAACCGGTCAAGTGCGAGTCGGACTCGCGCGCCGAGGGTTCCGATATTCCTATATTATTTTTGGAAGCAATAAAGTCCATTTTCAGGACCGCAAAACTAAATTTGTTTGTAAAGGTTTTTTGCAGATTTTGAAAAACTGTGCAAGTTAGAAAGATCGTTTTATTTTTGCTGTAAAGTTTACATAAACCTCTGTTAACTGTAATTAATTCAGATTTTTCCTTACTCAAACTTCGGAGATAGGGGGGCGGGGGGGGGAATGGTATATTTTTTTGACATTTTTCATCATAGCTTGAAAACTAAGAAACTTAAAAAAATACAAAAAAAATATTTTTAAATGTACAAGTAAAGCCCTTTCATATGATATCCCACTTAACCTAGTAGCTACATATTGAAATTTGCCCCCCCCCCTATTTTGGGCCCCTTTACATTAATAATCACATTTTTCAAAAAATTTTCATGTCCAATTAAGTTGGGCAACTACATTCTAAAACTATTCCAAATTTCAGGTCGATAGCATGAGTGGTTGCTGAGATATAGAGGTGTGACAGACAGACGGACATACAGACAGACAGACAGACAGAGCGGCACCATAAGGGCTCCTCTTCTTTACCATTTTGGTATCGGAACCCTAAAAACGAAGTAAAGCTAGAGCAATAATGTACTTAGGCGCAGTATAGCGGCATTGGGAGTAACAAACAAAAAAAACAAACAAAACAAAAATTATTTATTCAAATGTGCATAGAAGTTACAACATATTTTAAAACATTGATTTCAAAACAAAATATTGCACACTTTTTGAGGACTATCTACTTTAAAAAGTAACAGGTTAAATCATGGTCTCCACACTAGGCAAGCCTGTATCGTGGACACCATACAAATCTTTACAAGTCCAGTCAAAGTTCCAGAATCAAAACATCGGAAGTTAAATTAAACATAGTTTACAAAAATTATATAATAATGATAACATAAATTTATTAAATATTTATACGTTTATGGAAAGTATTACATATACATATAATACACAACAACACGCAGAATTACGTTGCCGCCTATTTTCGCCTTCTATGACAACAACCATAAGAAGAGGTGGGTGCTTATTTCAACCAGAACCACAATGTGTCGTGAGTTAGTAACGTATTTATTTATTAAACTATTCTGGAGGTGGCAGGGCTCTGTACAAGTGCACTTTTCTTTCAAAACATTAGAAGTAATTAACTCAGTATAAAGACATTAAATTTGGCGTTTGACAAAGTTTACATTTACGATAGCGTTTAATTTGAACTCAAACCGGACGAAAGTTAACTGAACTTTTAATTGAAGCCTTATCGGCATTACAGCACAACGTAGTTAATATTCTTAGCGTAAATGAAGATTGAACATAGACATAAGAATGTGAATATCGTCAGTATATATCTTCTTCTCATATTTAAGAGCCGTGCTCTTGTCGGTGGAGCAATCTCCATTTCTCTCTGTTCTCTGCCAATGATTTGACATCCTGATAAGACTCGACGTTTACCCATCTTTTATCTGGTCAAAATAAGTGCGTCTTGGTCTTCCTCTTCCTCTCCTGCCCTCTACTTTTCCTTCAATAATATTCCTTATGAAAGTGTCTTATAGTCTAGATAATTTTTTTTCTGAACATTTAATAAAAACATTTTTTTACATATATTTTTTCCTTCTATAAATGTTGCAAAATCCTTTGACCCAGTTTAGGGCTCCAGCCTCTACAAACAATTCACTTTTTATATTTATGTTTGTTATCGTGTGTCTAATTTATTTTGTTTGTGTGAGATAATAAATCGACAAATTGTGAGTGAACTCGTAGGTCCATGGGTCTGTTAGGATGTCTTGTACAACCATAGTAGTAGTTTTGCAATAATTCCGCGTAAACATATTTTAATTACTTTTTTACGGTTGTAGAGCTTTTGTGCAAAGCCAGTCAGCAGAAGTACCGCCCCCTTGCCGTTTTCTGTCGTAAAACAGCAGTGAAATTACCGGCACATGAGACATACCATCTTAGTTACTGTGTCAAATTATTTCACTACTAAGACAGTGGGTGTCATAGGCGGTGGTGACTACTTACCACCAGGTGGTCCACCTGGTCGATTGACCCACTTGTGACATAAAATCGTCAATCGCCATCGATGATCTTTTCTATTTTTTTTTATTTTCAGTTTCTGGTTACCAAAGTACAAGCCTTGCCTAGTTTGGGATCAGATGTCTTAGTGTGAATTGTCTCCAATATTTATACTTATTTTATATTTATAAATACCTATGTTAACAATGCACGAACTCTAAAATACGTAGCTTCAAGATGACGGTAAAGAATGTTGCCATATATTGAAACTTTAAAACTGCCCATTGTCACAATTCGCTAAACAGACTCTATCTTCGAAAACAACACGTACTGCCAGTATTATCTTATCACGCGTCAAAAATCTTCCAAAACACGGTTGGGCCCGCTCCAACAGCTCCAATAGATAAGGCAGCTACGTGGAAACCTTCCGGCAAACTAGTTCGCGGACATCCAACTTTACTGGCAGTTGACAAAAGGTAACCAATTTTGTTTGCTTTCGTTTGAAAACCTCGAGCACATAACCGTAATAGAGATTCGCGAATAAAAGTACACGTCGTATTTCTTTAAAAAATATTTATCTAAAAACGAAAATGAACGATGATGACGAACAATGTTTATAGTCAATTCAGAATTGTATATTTAAATAAAGGCTTATATTATTGTTATTATTAATCTCTAACGCCACTCTGCTAGTTCAATAGCGACCAAGGCTTTTTAGCTTGGTTAAATTACAAGGCTAGATACTGGCGACTAAAAAGAGTGTTATAGTTATAATAATATAGTAATAATAATATGTTTATATAACAGTAACTCAGGCTGAGTTACTGTTAAATACTTACATTTAAAACACTTAGCCAATTTACACATTTATTTGAAACAAGAAGTTTAGTAGAAGAGTACTATCATACAGAACAGACATTCTCCGCCCCTCTTGCAATCCACTCCGCACCCCGGCGCGCACACACCCGCGCAGTCTAAATAAGTTGAGGACCCAGGTTGGCCGAAGCAAGGATAACCTGTGCCGGAGGGGGTTCCTAAGTAGCGCAGACGCCAGCTGTGAATGTGGAGAACTCCTACAAACCATGGCACACCTCACTAATTGTCCCGCGTGCCCGACCACCTGCACGCATGAGCACTTACTTGACGGTAACCAGAGCGCTTTCTGGGCAAGTAAGATTTAGCCCGTGTTCTTGCCGACACGAAAGAAGAAAAAGAAGACACACCCGCGCGATTCTACATAGTGGTGCTCCTGAGAGTCTTTTGTACTGAGTAAGCAGCCAACGCGGCCTTCCAATTTCAAATTTTAAATTTGCGCTCGTACTCGTAGTATGTGGTGTCCGGGGTGTCCACAGTTTACGTATTCAGTGGGCGATAGCTAGAGCTTTGTGCGGTTCACTGACTTCGCTCACAAAGGCAAATGGAACGGTGTGTTATATTGGGATTTGTTTGAGTTAATATAGAATGGATGTGTCCGCGGTTTTGGCTTTATCATGCAAAACATTTTTATTTTAGCAATCCTGTAGAAACAAGTTTTGATTAACAACGAATGGTTTTGGATTGACGAGAATAACGACTAGTGAACTTATTCGGTCGATAAACGGCATGCAAATATTTTCCGCAGGCGGGCTGACGACTAAGGGAATCAGTTGGTCGATCTACAGCGTTCGGAGATTTTCCGCAGGCAGGCTAACGACTTAAACCGCTATCACACTTTCCTTAATTTAGAGACTAATTTTGCATACATTTCAGGTTGAAGTAAGGATATTGAATTCCAGCAATGTATTTATGCCCAATTAGTGTTTGAATTTAGGAAGGTGTGATTGCGACTTAAGGAATCAGTCGATGTATAACACTGGATAAAGACGAGTGGTTTTCAATTATCGTAATTTTTTTTTATGTGAGAAGTAAACAAACGAGCAGGTGGCCTGATGGAAAGTGGTCACCACCGCCCATGGAGCCCGCTGTCTTATTAGTGGCATAACTTGACACTAATAAGACAGCAAGCACGTTACCCACCCTGAGAACTAAGATGGTGTGTCTCGTGTGCTGGTAACTTCGCTGGCTCCCTCACCGTTCAAACCGAAACACAGCAGTGCAAACACTGCTATTTTACGGTAGAAATAGGCAAGGGCGTGGTACTTCCCCAAACGGACTTTGCACAAAAGCGCAAATAGAATAAAAATATGAATAAAAACAGAATAGAAGATATGAGATTGACATAAGAAAACGGAATATTGCGTGACACTAATGTCATCCCCATACATAGAAAGCCACAAGTCGATGTATGGAGCCTGGTGTAGATTCCCCGCAGGCAGACTAGCGACCAATAAAATACATCAGATTTCACATTTAAAAGTATGCCTATTCTATACGTACATGGAAATTCATAATCTGAACACATTTTAAATTTTCTAAGGAGGCTTCCCGACCTACTCATAAAATTAAATGCTTGTTGATTTAACGTATTTGCTTACAAGTTAATTACCATTACCAAAATACGCCGAGAGAAGCCATTTTGAAACTATGAAAGCAGTAATCAAAATCTTTAGTAGTAATTTAAGACAACGTAGGTATGCTCGCTAGATTTACTAATTAACAACTATAACAGTATACAAATTCTTTTACCGCAAGTGCGAGGAAGCTTCTTTAAAGAAGCGTCTATAAAGTTAAAGTTCCTTTAAGTCTATTGCTGACTCTTTCTGTTTTGTTGACAAAGAAAGTAACAGCCATAGATTTAAAGGAGCTTTAATTTTAAAGCTGTTTTGTGCAACTGGCCGTGAAACTTTCTCTTTCGTTGACAAAGAAAGTGTCAGCAAGTAAAGTACGTTTCGTCCACACAAAAATTGTAAAACATGTTTTTCTGTAAATTGAAGATATTTAAATAAAGATATCACGTTATGCTTAGTACCTGGGCGACCGAGCTATGCTCTGTATGATTAAAATATTATCGGGTAAGGAAGCTATGCTGCTCAACAACAGATGGCGCTGTAAGTTTCTTCAACGCACTAAAACGCGCTAAGAAATAATTAAAAAGACGGTGAAAATGAATTTTCCCAGACATGAGACCTTGCTAGATCGATTTTTTGCCCCCAAAAACCCCTGACCCCTGTATTATAAATTTCATCGAAATCGTTAGAGCCGTTTTCGAGGAAACCGATTACAAATATATGTCGTAGAGCGACTCTCATTTTTAATTTCCCGCGGTATTTTCAAAGGTCGTTCGTGCCAGCAGCACCCATGCAGTGGCCCAAGCACGGCGAAGCTACGCCAAACGTCAAATTAGTACTGCATTTCCGTACCAGTGTGGATTGTCGATGTTGGACGATGATGTTGGCAATGATGGCTTTATTTAGATCGTGAGGTTGGTACTACAACGAATGGCGCGTAAAAGGGCGTGGTTTGTGTCAGTTTAGCCAACACGTAGCAACGTGAAGACGAGGCCGCCATTTTCAACAGCTCATTCTTGTTCGAGATTTTACCACGTCAAGTTCTAAAGTGATAGTTGGTCGCGAGATGAAGCCTACAGCCGCTGGCGGATAAGCCGTGGCAATTCTGCGATGACAGGAGCGACCCTTTAACGACAGCTAAGTGTTTATGATCTTTTCTGCCCTAAAACTGTGTGATTTTAGGTTATGATACGCGAATACCTTTTGTGATAGTAAAACACGGTGCACTGTGAGTTTGCTGTAGTTGAACATGTGAATAGAATCTTAGAATAAGCCTCCAACTTGACGGGATTGTGCCACTTAGTTAATTTTACATTAAAACAACAGGTGGCACAAGCAGTCCTGCACACCGCTGTGTTTACCGACGACGTGATTGAGGAGAATACCGTATGAGAGGTCAATGGCAAGTCAGGATAAACGATCGTTATGCAAGTAAGTCACAGTGCTTTGAATTAGGCGATTGTCGAAGATGTGATCGATGTCCACTACCAAAAGTTCGGCCAATATCGTGTTCTCTGCTATTCCTGATGTCTATCCCTTGCCAACATAGTGCCATCCCTCTTCCGCCCCAGTTCGTGTCTTCGACATCAGAAGTGGGATGTAATCCAACACCCACGAATTCGGATGATACGAGTAGTGTAGTGTGACCTTTACGGTTTTGTTAGAATAGTAGTGAAGTGTAACAGGTTTTTTAGCATAGTGGTAAAGCGTTTATGATATTTTTTTTGGATGGTGTAGGTAGGTAACCTACAGTCATGCACAGTAGTCTGAAAAAAAAGTTCAAAGTTGACGGTAGGAAAATAATTAGTTTGTTTATAGTTGATTCGGGACAGTTCTGAACCGCGTTAGTGTACCTACAATAGTTTAAATGTTTTGCTCGACGATAGGCAACGTCTACCTACATAAGACGTGACGTTTAGTTGCCTAAAATAGTTATAATATTGCGGTTAACTGTTACGATAAGTAAAATGTAGTGCTGAAACCAGAGGGGCTAGAACCGAACTCAACCGTTATCGATTCTCTCTTTTTATCTATACAAGAAGAAAAGAGAGATTCGATAACGATTGAGTTCGGTGCTAGCGCCGCAGGCTGAAACGAAAAAAGCATTGTAAATGTTGCTTTTGTAATAGTGCTACGATTTTCATAGTGTTTTTGATGTGGTTTCTTGTTTACTTAACACGATATTTGACATTGCGCCCACGTAAGTACAAACCATAGGAAGTTACTCGTAAATATTGATCGTGCCATGACGTTTACAATATTCTTAGGTCCTGGAATAATGGTTTTAGTTGATATGCAGTGTTGAAAACGTTCGTTATAATGTAAAGATTGCGTTCATAATATAACCTTCGTAAGGTAGTTTCGAGATAAAGTTCAAAATGTTTTACAATAACGTGATAAAAGACAAACACAAGTGCTTTATTGATTTTTGTCAAGTGATTACCAAACCATAATGATTGTTTTTAAAAGAGAAACGGTAACTTTCAAGTGCTTGTAGTAGTTTTGTGGTCTAATGAAGTGAGAACGTAAGTAAATTTCGCGATTGTTTTGGAATACCATTTTGACATACGTAGTAGGATGACCGTAACCAGACTGATTCAATAGCCCAGTGAAATTTTATAGCGTTAATCCTATGACATGTTGAACAAACCCATTATTGTGATAATTTTAATAACGATTTGAGATCAAGAAAACTTGAGATTGTTTTTGTGTTTTACAAAGCTCAAAAGTAACCGGATGGAGGTTACTCGTTTTCGTAATCGGATAAGTGGTTGAGTTATGTTTGTGGCCGGATGGACATCGCCGTTGTGGTAATGTGCCCGGATGGCGGATATGTTTGTGGCCGGACGGACGTCGCCGTTGTGGTGATGTGCCCGGATGGCGGATGTGTGTGTGTGTGTAACTAAATCAGTTGCAACTCTGAGTCGTAAGCCGTTTTTTATTGACTTGCTCTCGGGCGGTCCAAAGCTGCGCGGCGATGAAAGTGTTCGCTCTGGTTTAGTTACGTGTGAAAGACCGGATAGAGGTCGATTGAGGTGACCGGATAGAGGTTGCCAGTTGTGTTCGTGACCGGATGGAGGTCACGTGTGGAAGACCGGATAGAGGTCGATTGTTGTGATGACCGGATAGAGGTCAGAGTTGAGCATTGTAAAATTTTACCTAGTTATTGTTGTTTGAATGAGTATGGTTTTGTTCAACATTACAGCCGCTGTTTCTAAATTGATAACATTTGCTACTGAAATTGATGTTACGTTTAAATAACCTAAAGTTGTGATTGTTTTGTGAAAGTAAATGTGAAAGTTTTAGTTGAAAATTATTGCCAAGATGTGATAAACCTGAATCGCATTGCAACAGTGAGTTTATAGACAGAGTAGCTCTGGTGCGAGCAGACGGCGATGTGACCTACCTTAACCGATACCTGGACTAGAAGATTTGGTACCATACTGAGATAGATAACTAGTATGTTGATATGACTACTGATAATGAAGTCCGTACATCGACAGTCGATCAATGATTAAATTTAATGTTTTGTTTCATACAGTTGTAACCTGATTTATTTTGAAGTTCTGTGAGCAAATTATTTTAAAGGTACTAGCCTGATGGAAGCGATGTACCCGCCATTTAAGGTACTAGCCTGATGGAAGCGACGTACCCGCCGGATAGAGGCGTTCGTTTTATTTGTGTACTAGCAGGAAGGAGGCGATGTACTTGCCGGATAGAGGCAATGATTTAACGAGTGTATGGTGAATTATTTTGATTACAGAACTTGATATCAATTGTTTTAGTCTGAAAATGGTTTTCACCTAATTTAGAAATTATTGATCGATGGTCTAAATTAACTTTGACGTTCACATAACGACGTGATACTGACTTATCAGAGAGTTAGTGACTTTTTAATTTGATATGAGAAAGATGCGATAATTTAACGTGATTTTAGTACCTACTAGTTAAAATTAGTTTTGATCTAGCTCTTTTAGATTTGACCTGTAGACAGTCATAAAGATTGGAAGAACGTTGAAGTTTTAACATTCTTGGTCAGGAGCGGATGAGTGATTTTAATGAAAGATTCTTGCAGTTAGTTTTGATTCGTTTTGGTCAGGTTTGGCCGAGTGGTTTAGAAGACTGATTCTTGCAGTTACTTGAACTCGCACGAGGACGTGCGACCCGTCAGGACGGCCGTGTCGTAGAGCGACTCTCATTTCTAATTTCCCGCGGTATTTTCAAAGGTCGTTCGTGCCAGCAGCACCCATGCAGTGGCCCAAGCACGGCGAAGCTACGCCAAACGTCAAATTAGTACTGCATTTCCGTACCAGTGTGGATTGTCGATGTTGGACGATGATGTTGGCAATGATGGCTTTATTTAGATCGTGAGGTTGGTACTACAACGAATGGCGCGTAAAAGGGCGTGGTTTGTGTCAGTTTAGCCAACACGTAGCAACGTGAAGACGAGGCCGCCATTTTCAACAGCTCATTCTTGTTCGAGATTTTACCACGTCAAGTTCTAAAGTGATAGTTGGTCGCGAGATGAAGCCTACAGCCGCTGGCGGATAAGCCGTGGCAATTCTGCGATGACAGGAGCGACCCTTTAACGACAGCTAAGTGTTTATGATCTTTTCTGCCCTAAAACTGTGTGATTTTAGGTTATGATACGCGAATACCTTTTGTGATAGTAAAACACGGTGCACTGTGAGTTTGCTGTAGTTGAACATGTGAATAGAATCTTAGAATAAGCCTCCAACTTGACGGGATTGTGCCACTTAGTTAATTTTACATTAAAACAACAGGTGGCACAAGCAGTCCTGCACACCGCTGTGTTTACCGACGACGTGATTGAGGAGAATACCGTATGAGAGGTCAATGGCAAGTCAGGATAAACGATCGTTATGCAAGTAAGTCACAGTGCTTTGAATTAGGCGATTGTCGAAGATGTGATCGATGTCCACTACCAAAAGTTCGGCCAATATCGTGTTCTCTGCTATTCCTGATGTCTATCTCTTGCCCACATAGTGCCATCCCTCTTCCGCCCCAGTTCGTGTCTTCGACATATATATATATGTACATACAAATATTGCTTGTTTAATAGTATAGGATTGATGCCCCTGAATCGAAGTCCTGAGTGTATTTGTTTAATTGTTCGAGCATCTCGCAAAAGCTACTGAACCGATATTAATGAAACTTTTTTGTTTCATAGGTAATAGTTTGACTTAAACACTGCTATGCTGTCAATTAAAATCCTACTCATTCGGACTACTATTACCAGCTGCTTGCTAATAGGTAATCAGTAGTAAGTGCAGTTGGCAACTTTGTGTCGGAAACATGCTTCTTTTTAATAGGCCGGCGGGTTGTGCCGGCAGGTTGTGTCGGCGGGCCGACGGCTTTGGTCTGTATTGCGCTTTACATGTGTGTATCAAAAATTGTCCTAATGCGTATAGGTCCAAATGCGTATTGGTCCAAATGCATATTGGTCGAAATGCGTATTGGTCCAAATGCGTATTGGTCATTTTATCTGTATTGGTCCTTATGCGTGTAAACGATCTTTACTCTTTATTTCAGATACTATAGATCACATTTAAATAAAACTTGTGTTAATGGGTTGGTAATTTTATAGCGAATAAAGTTCCATCTGATCTTTAACCATTTTTGAGATAAATGAAACAATCTGAAATAAGGAACCCGTTCGAGGGTGGGGACGGGGGGAGCGTACATGGGATCAACGGAGAATTTTCAGGATACGTTCAGGGGGACCAAAGGAACACTTTTAAAACAAGAAACCTACCGCCGTAATTTAGCCTAGGCTATTTTTTGTTTTGTTAGAACTAGTAGGATTTAGGCTTAACAACATTGATTTCTGGATTGTGATGTCGGAAACCCCATTAAACATTTGTTGTCAAAAATGGTCCCGTTTAAGTCCTGAGAAAATTTAATTATCACTTACTAGCTGGTGCCCGCGACTTCGTCTGCGCAGATTTATAAATGGTAGCCTATGTGTTACTCTGATGTATAAGCTATATTATTGTAAAGTTTCAATAAAATCCATTCAGTAGTTTTTACGTGAAAGTGTAACAAACATCCATCCATCCATACTTAAAAACATTCGCGTTTATAATATTAATATACTAGGATCTCCTACTCTATTTGGAAACATTACAAAGCGACACTTGAATAACCATATTAACCAAATTATATGGAAACTGTAGAAGTAGCTATTGTTCAAAGTAACTTTACACTCAACAAAGCTCCTGTGGTGAATTCCACTCGTATAGAAATAGGAGTAATTTAGATATATTCAGAATAGAAGGAGATTCCGTAAGCTTGCAGGCTTTGAAATGCTTTGTTTCTGCTGCTGTATGGCTTTATGTATGTAGCAATTGTTAGTAATAATTGTTGCGTTCGTTAAGTACAAAAGGGTGGTTGAGGACGAGACTTGCTCTCAGTCCATTGAAAAGTCTGAATGTAGTACTTCCAAGGACTTTACTGGTCGCGTTTTTACAATAACATCAACCGAATGTGAATTGGCACATATAACTGAACACCTTTTGCGTAGATCGACATAATATTTCTTTTACCTTTAATTAAAATGCTCTATCAGGCTGATGCAGTTTTCTAAGTAAAGCTGACTATTATGTTTTGGTATGTCGACCTTCCTTGGGAAAAGTTGTTGATTATTAAGATTGTTATACCAGGGGGTCTAGAAAACGTGATAATCAATTTGAAGATGACGAAAGCGAAGGTCATGAAATGTATGGGACGTTTTATAATAACGTATTATAATAATCTAAGGTATGGGATGACAGAGAATGTCAAATTTAATGTCATGCCATACATCTCTAAATTTTATGTCACTTTGTCTAGAGACCCCCAGTCATATGATAATCATATGGTATGGTATAAGCCAAACTCGGGATGCTTTTGAAAAAGTACATACCTACACACTCAGCGTATTTTTTTTATCATCACCCCGGATATTAAGAGGGGGTTCTGTCCATGAAACTGAACAACATTTTCCCAAGAAACATAGGGCAAAATACGAAAAAAAAAATCAACCTTCCATACAAAATATATTGTCACCTGATGGAGTTTGTATGGGAAGTCGAAATTTTTTTTCCGTATTTCGACCTATGTTCCTTGGGAAACTGTTGTTCAGTTTCATGGACAGAACCACCTCTTAATATCCGCGGTGATAATAAAATAAGGGTGCATAATAGCTGTTGTCCTTGACTTCGTACTCGTGAAAAGTTCTTTCCCATGTCTCAATCTATTTACAAGCAAACAATTTTCAAAATCCGAGAGGCACAGCTGACGGCAGACCTATAGTACTTATCTAGACCCTGCGGCAGACTTTTTGTCCTGACAGTCCGCCAGCAAAGAATATATAATATTACGCTAACGCCACCAGGGTGGCCGTTAAGAAATATACTGCAATTATTTTCGTATTATTATAGTGATTGACATGAGAAAAACGCTCCGCTTCCATGCACGTATTTTCCAAAATCTTTGGTTTGGAAGGAAAATAGCTTGAATAGTTGTTCAATTCAAAGAGTTATTCAGTCGAAAAGGTTGTTCAGATTGATTGTTTTTTAGTTTAAAAAGTAGAGCAATTTTGAAAGATTATAAGTTTGAATTTTATTCTGATAAAAACTACAACGTGTTAATGGAATAAGCGAAACCCTCATACACCCCAACTGCTTTTTATTAAAATAAATCCATTCCCGTAAAAAAAAAAGAAAAAAAATATTTTTTTTTTCTGAATATTGTTATTTTAAAGTTTCATGATTGTTCTAGTTTCATCGTTGTTCTAGGCCGCGTATGCCGCGCCCTCCCCTCCTCGCCGCTCATGAACCGCGCGGGGCGTGGGCCGCTAGCACGCGTATCCACAGAAATATTTAGAATAAAAGTGGCAAAAATATAAATAAGCCTAAAAATAAAATTACCCCTATCAAAAACCCGTGAAATTGATTCTACTCTCGATTCTGAACAAACTATCTTCTCAGTTTCGCTTATTCCGTTAACACGTTATATAATTTTCGCAATACCGGCCACACTGGAGGACAATGTCCATGACTGCCCGCGTCTGCCCGCCCCTTCATCTGTATTGATGTCACCTTTATATAAAAAAAAATATTGGATGAGTGGATTAGGCCGAATGTGCAACTCGAGAAAATAAAATAATCTAAGCAAAGAACCAAGAAAAAATCAAAAAGAAAATTATAACTCATCGTGACGTGACCAATTGATAACTGCTCTTTCCTTGCTAGCAAGAAAGATAATACTTACTGGCCATTATCTAGCAGACAGAAACCAGATGGGTGACCTTTACCCAAAATCTTCGTAGTCACTAAAACAGAGACAATGTCGGTGCAAATGCGGCATTAGTAAGTCAATAGCAGCTGTTCCGGCGTAATGAAATCCACAACATTTCCTGTAGCCGCCAGTTCAATTCGAACTTCGAACCAAACCTTACACAGTTAAAGCAATAGTACACACGGCCGCACATCGGTAGAAACACTTTTGGACCTTATGGCGTGGTAATAGAGTTGAAAAAGTTTCTACCGACAAGCGGTTGACCGTACCTGGGCGACCGAGCTATGCTCTGTATGATTAAAATAACTTTGGGTGAGCAAGCTATGCTACTCAAAAACAGATGGCGCTGTAACTTTCTTGAACGCACTAAAACAAAATAAACGACGGTGAAAACTAATTTTCCCAGACATGAGACCAAGCTAGATCGATTTTTTGCCCCCAAACAACCCTGGATACTAAATTTCATCAAAATCGTTAGAGCCGTTTTCGAGAAACCGATTACGAATATTGCTCGTAGCTATACGAAAGAAAGAGAAGGCTATACGACTATGTCTTTCTTTCCTATAGCTGTATCCCTTAGAGGCGCCTTAATTTTGCCCAGTGTTAATCTGCCATTAAAAGGAAATCAGATTGTGGGACTGTTAATTTACAATACACAGTAGTATGCGTAATTAAACTGGCCAAGTATGATTCGGCCTCGCGCCCTAAGGGCTCCGTACGAACAGTGTGTTATTTTAATTGCATGCCATAACTAAGGGGGCGCTTCAGTAACGATAAGAAAACACTAAATAATATTAAAAATCCAACTTGTACACCGTGGGCCCGAGTAACCCGAAAAACTTTAACGAGGTATTTGTGACGATGTTATAAGTAAATAATGTCATATAAATAAAAGTCCAATTGTGTAATTTTAACATAGCAATTATTTGTTACAAAATAATTCAATTAGGTTTTTCTTCCATGTTAACATATCCCCAGTCGAGAGAGTGACATTATATTTCACTTGACAAACCACGCCGACATGATACTTTCATTGTTTAAATGAATATTTTTCAACTTCTTTTATAAAAATAATGAATATCTTAAAAAGTAAGCGATTTCGGACTATAATATGTTTTATCACTTTTTTTTACTCCAATTTGTCATCAAAATCTTTAGTTAAAGTCTCTCGGGCCCACGGTGTATATCTATAAAATCTTACATACCTTTGCGTGCGCAATTAAATTACCACCTGTGTATGTATGTACGGAACTCACATATACATCATACTTCTTACCCAACGGTGTAGGTAGAGATCACAGCATTCCACCTCCTATACTTCCCTTGCTTCCTCTATTCTCATCAACGCTTCTGTACAACCCCATGAAAGTGTGCCTAACGATTCTTCAAGAAAAAGTTGAATTTATCTTACAATGTTAGATTGATTGTCTTTTTGAAGGATGTGAATGTGTATGCCCATTAAACTGAACAACCTTCGCTACGAGGTCGTAATAGGAAAAAAGAATGTTGACGTCCGACGTCAAAGATTGTGTTATTTGCTGATGATACTTCATTAATATTTAATGTAAGTAGGAAATCACACAATTATAACGAGGTGAATGATACACTTGGACAGATTCATGCATGGTTTACTGTCAACAATTTAGTCTTAAACACCAAAAAAACTAAATGTGTTAAATTTGCACTACCATATTGTGTCAGGTCTGATTCACATAACGTAGTATTGAATAATGAAACATTAGATTTTGATAATAGTAGAGTTTTCTCAAGGTTAACGCTAGACTCATAGGGCCTTAACATAACGACTCTTTCTGGTCGATTGAGCTCGGCTGCATATGCTGTCAGAAAAATCAGACAGCTTACTGATGTGGCTACCGCAAGGCTGGTTTACTTTAGCTACTTCCATAGCATTATGTCTTATGGCATACTGCTTTGGGGCAGGGCAACATTCAGTACTCGTTTTACAAAAGAGGGCTATAAGAGCAATTTATTGCCTGAAAACTCGTGATTCCCTGAGAGAATTGTTTAAGGAGATCAACATTATGAAGGTGCCATGCCATTATACTCGTATTTATGAAAATATTATGTACGCTAGGAAGAACATTCATCAATTACCTAAAAATTGTGACAGGCATAATTTTAATACTAGAAATAAGTACAAACTGGATCAACCATACACTAGATTAGCAAAAGTCAATACATCTTTCGTTGGTCTGTGTGTACGATACTACAACAAAATACCTGACAATATAGTGCATTTACCTGAGAGAAAGTTTAAACGATGTGTAAAGCAAACGTTATGTAAAAAAGCTTACTATAGATTAGAAAACTATATGAATGACAAAGAGGTATGGTGCTCTGATATTCCAGTGAAACACAAGAAACACATTGTAATAAGCCGACTCTTAAAGTAGGCCGTGTGCAGCGTGGTTGCAGTGCGGTTTCTTGCCGTTTCTTTTACGCTGCCATAGCACGATCCGAAACGTCGTAGACTCGCTCTATTTATTATCGTAGTAGTGCCACGGGGTAGTACCACGGGCAGCGCAGGGAATATAGGTATATTGTCTCGCGATACGCAACAGTATTCTCTGCACTGCGTATGGGATTTTGCAAATATTTGTTTCAAACCTTGAAAAAACTGAACCAGAAATCTGAAGCAAATTCAACCTTTATGGTTAAGATACCTTTTTGTTAAACGTTCAATAGGTGTACCCCTTGATTCGTTATGTTATCTAACCAGGGCCTAGAGACAAGCGGTTTTGTACAGTCAACGACAGGTCAAGCTTGACACTCGCAGTGCGACTCTATCCCGTACGTCTATTGAAATAAGAACGGTACATAGTCAAATGTCTCAAGCTTGATATGCTCTTGACTGTACTATCGCAAATGCTAATAGAATAGAATGAAAATGTGTGGTTTGATATAAGCTAACGAAATATTGCATGACAGCTAATGTCATCATTTTATTCTACTACTAGCGTTTACGATTATAGAAAGTCACTTGTCTATCTATGTATGAATAAAAATGCTTGGGATTGAAATTCGGTAACGAAATGTACGTAAAAGCTAATTGCAATTCCATAGATTTTTATTTTGTTCTATATCTCTCCGATCCCCGGCAACAACCTAAGCTGAGGTCCGAGCCCCGCGAGGCGCCCTAGTTTTTCTGGATATATCACCGTCCGGTAAAGTTGTAACAGCCCCTCAGGCTAACAACAGAAGACCACGACAAAAAAATAGCGTTTACGATAGTAGAAACCTACTTGTCTCTAGACCCAGATTGATTTTTTCTTCTACGACGAATCATTGGGCACGCATTATACGAACGAAAAGTAACATAATTCGTTTTCGTATCAACCACATAGGCAGACTTCTAGGCGTTTAAGGGTTAAGGTCATATTCTTGTCATCTTCTTAATTTATCCCTATAATTTAAACAAGCAATTTTCACCCGTATGTCCTAGACATAGACTATGAAGTTGCAGTTTCTATAACAATCCGTGGCACAGTGTGATAAGTTGAAGAGGTCATTATCTCAACCAGTGGGAGCACGTAACTGTACTGTAGTACAAATGTATATTTTTACACATATGAACTTCTGTTCTGCTACCGTCCACAAAATCGTAAAAATATTAATAGGTATTAGAAGGTTTTAGAGGATTTCATTAGATGTTTGGATACTTGTAAATATTTTAAGAGTGAATAAGGCAGACGGCTATATTTTCCATGGATAAGCTGGCGATTTTTAATCTATGTCCACAGAGCAAAAGTCGCGTTTGGGAAATTCTATAGAGAAGATTTTGACACAAGATTTTTTGAATAAAACAAAACTAATACTGTTTACATTTAAGTAAAACACATTTGAAATTAATGAAACACAAACCATTTTACTATGCCAAGACATAATGACGTCATTGTTCAAAACTTTCGTAAGTATGGGAGATTTCTGTTTTGACGTCCAACAAAGAGCAAGTTCACTTGACTATGTTGTAAGCTACCGGATTATACTAATCTTTTCTTTAGTTAACTAACTACTTGAACTTAAGTTCAATCTATAGCTTAGACTGTCATATCAATAAAATTGTAAGTTTTAATTATATTAACAGAGTTTTAACTATGAGAACAAACAGAGGTTTGTTAGATTCATGAGTAGCCCGTTGGTGTGGCTGGTAGTAAGTCTGCCTTCAACGCCGTGGGCTGCGGGTTCGATCCTCGATTCCCCGCCCAGGGCAAACATTTGTGCAATGAACATAAGGGTCTGTTCTTTGTCTGGGTGTTATTTACCTATTTATGTACATAGCCACAGGTTTTGCCTAATTTGGGATCCGATGGTCTTGTGTGAAATATCCCCAAATATATATCCATACTATATACTATATACTATAATATATACTATATACTATATACTATATACTATATACTATATACTATATACTATATACTATATACTATATACTATATATACTATATATACTATACTATACTATACTATATACTATATATACTATATATACTATATATACTATATATACTATATACTATATATATATATAATATTATAAATGCGAAAGTAACTCTGTCTGTCTGTCTGTCTGTTTGTTTGTTGCTCTTTCACGCCTAAACGGCTGAACGGATTTTGATGAAATTTGGTATGGTGATAGATGGTAACTTGGAGACGGACATAGGCTACTTTTTACCCCGGGAAAATATCTCATTCCCGTGGGAATCTACACATACAATAATACTCTAGCGGGGTTGTATCTGCTACAGCACACCGAAACTACTTAACCGATTTTGATGGGACTTTTTTTATTCAACTAAGTATCGCTGATTACGAAAACTACTACAATTTTGAAATCCAACGTGGTAGACGTAAACTACCATTATCCCCTGGGGATAAGTCTGAGGTGCGATAGGGTTGAAATGTCTAAAAATCAATATGGGTGTCGTTTGTAAGGTTTATCGAGCCGCTGATTACAAAAACTACAACAATTTTGAAATCCAACATGGTGGACGTGAAATGCTATCATCCCTTGGGGATGAGGTTGGGGTGCGATAGAGTTGATATGTCTAAAAATCAATATGGGTGTCGTTCGTATGGTTTATCGGGTCGCTGATTACGAAAACTACAATGATTTTGAAATCCAACGTGGTGGACGTGAAATACCACCACCCCTGGGATGGGGTTGGGATTCGATAGGTTTGAAATGTCTAAAAATCAATATGAGTGTCAGTTGTATGTTTATATAAGGATAGGGATAGCGGTTAAGATGGCGTTAGGGGTAGAAGCAGGGATAGGGGTAGGGTCAGGGATAGGGAGAGGGAGAGGGGGAGGGATAGGGAGAGAGTGTAAGGGAGGGGAAAATGAGGGGAGAGAAAGGGGGAGGGAGGGGTAGAGGGCGTGGGAGGGGGTAGAGGGAGGGAGAGGGGGAAGGGGAGGATGAGTGAGGGGAAGGGGGAAAGGGAGGGGAATGGGAGGAGGGCGAGGGGGGAAAGGGAGGGTGATGGGGAGAGGGGAAGGGGGGAAATGGAGGGGGAAGGAAGGGTGAGGGGGGGAAGAGGGAGGGGCGAGGGAGAGGAAGAGAGAGTGGGAGAGGGTGAGGGAGGGGGAGTGGGAATGTAGGGGGGGGGATACAAAAGGATAGATAGGGAGGAATAGGGACCTTTTTTTACTTTTATGAATACCTCCTCGCTACCCATTCACTTCACTCCCTTTATTGCCTTCTTTTTTAAGTTCGCCTGTAACGGTTGACAATGAAAATTCCGCACTACCTACCAGTTAAATAAAATCAAAAGATAATTAAGTTTGTAGTAAGATGCATTTATTCAACTTGGATAAGTACAAATGCATCTTTTAGGTAGGGATCAAGAAGGATAAGCGCTCCGTAAAATATGTTAAAATTAAGTTCGAGTTCTGTTTTTTTATAAAATCTACGCGGACGAAGTCGCGGGTAACAGCTAGTTTATTTATAAAACGCGTGCTCCTTGGAGACGTGTGCTACACGGTTAACTTCTGTACTGCTACCGTCTACAGAACTAGTCTAGTCTAAATTATAATAAATGGGGTCCTTGTAACCTCTAACCAACCCGGAGATCAGATTCCCAAGAGGGCTGTGATTGTTTAGGATATGTACAGTCGGTTACACATAGTTGAAACTTTCTGTAAAGAATAAGTATCAGCAATTAATTCATATGAATGATCGTAAACTTAAAAAATCGGTCAAGTGACTCGCGCGCCGAGAGTTTCGATATACCTATATTATTTTTGAAAGCAATAAAGTCCATTTTTGGACCGCAAAACTAAATTTGTTTGTAAAGGTTTTTTGCAGATTTCTAAAAAACTGTGCAATTTAGAAAGATCGTTTTATTTTTGCTATAATGTTTACATAAACTTCTATCGACTGTAATTCATTCAGTTTTTTCCCCTCACAAACTTCGGAGATAAGGGTATGGTATTTTTGTTGACATTTTTCATCATAACTTCAAAACTAAGAGTCGTAAAAATACAAAAATATATTTTAGAATGTGCAAGTAAAGCCCTTTCATTATGATACCCCAATTGACCTAGTAACTACAGTTTGAAATTTTGCCCCCCCCCCCCCCCCCCCGATTTGGGCCCTCTTTACATTAGTAATTATATATTTTTTTAAATTCTTTCATGAGAAAATAAGTTGTGCTACCATATTCTAAAACCATTCAAAATTTCAAGTCGATAGCATGAGTGGTTGCTGAGATATAGAGGTGTGACAGACAGACAGACGGACAGACAGACAGACAAAGTCGCACCATAAGGGTTCCTTTTTTTACCATTTTAGTATCGGAACCCTAAAAAGTTGCTTTCAGCTGTCTATTAGAGGCAAAGTTTTGATTAGATGGGTTAAACCCACGGAAAACGGTCAAGTGCCATGCCATGGGCCTGTACTCCGAAGTTTTATCAGAGCTCCGATATTGTCGGATTGACAACAACAATTACGTTCGGAAATTTACTTTGAATGGGAGTTTCCTTGTCAAAGACCGAACCATAGACTAATTATCGGCGCGATATTATCGTAGATTCACTTCGAGTACGGCAGATGATCACGCACGTTTTTCCTGTAAATCCACACATAATTTTTTTATAGATGTAGTCTTTGTCGTTGGTTCAAAACTACTGTGTCAAATTTTGTTGTTTACAACTCGTACTTGGACATTTTTAGGGTTCCGTACCTCAAAATAAAAAAAACGGAACCCTTATAGGATCACTTTGTTGTCTGTCTGTCTGTCTGTCTGTCTTTCAAGACCCTTTTTCTCACGAACGAGAAGAGGCATCAGATTGAAATTGATAACAAATATTAAGGTCCATAAACCACACAAGATCTGAAAATTTCAATTTTTTACAACGACGCAATCAAAAGATATGGCTTTTTATGACCTCATCTCCATACATTTATGCAAAAAAGCAAAACCTACAGGGTACTTCCCGTTGACCTAAAATTATGAAATTTGGCAAGAAGCTAGGTCTCACAGTACAAATAAAGGGAAAAGTCTTAAATCATCAAATTTTTTAATTTTTCTCACAACTAATAGTAACCAATTAAGGTGAGCTCCCGTTTCAAGAACTTTTCTATAAAAGAGGGGTCAAGTTGGATGGTCGCGGAGTTTTTAAAATCAAAGAGCAAAAGCTTTTAGTATATCATATGGTAGATAGCCTATCTAAGATAGGTACGGAACCCTTAGGGCGCGAGTCCGACTGTTTTTTTTTATCATTTATACACTATTACCATAAGTACCAAGTTTTATGCTTGCTAGCATTACCTAGTTCTTAAGAAGATAGAGCGGTAGAGCTAACACAAAAAAAAGAATAAACACGTATCTTAAATGTTTCATTGCTCGTCTGATAATTCCTTAAAATAAACATCATTGCACAAAAACAAACAACGTATTATACATATATATTTGTACAAAAATAAACTTAGAGAAAGAGGATACTCGTCGAATCTGACTCGGATGGGCAGCGTTCGGGAAGCTCCGCAATATCTTCACGTCCAACATACCGCAGTGTCTCAAGACGACAGTCTTTGACCAGTGTGTGTTGCCAGTGATGACATATGGCACCGAGACGTGGCCGCTCACGACTGGCCTTATCAGGAAGCTCAAAGTCACCCAAAGGGCTATGGAAAGGGCTATGCTCGAAGTCTCTCTGCGCGATCGAATCAGAAATGAGGAGATCCGCAAAAGAACTAAAGTAACTGACCTGAGAATCGCTAAACTAAAGTGGCAGTGGGTAGGTCACATCGCAAGAAGAACCGATGGCCGATGGGGCGTAAGGGTAAGGGTTCTAGAGTGGCAACCACGTACTGGAAGACCAAGTGTTGGCAGGCCCCCCACAAGGTGGACTGACGATCTGGTCAAGGTCGCGAGAAGCTGCTGGATGCGAGCAGCGCAGGACCAGTCGTCATGGAGATCTTTATGGGAGGCCTATGTCCAGCAGTGGACGTCTTTCAGGTGATAATGATGAGGGTTCCGTAGTCAAAAAGGAAGCCTACTAGTTTGGTCATGTTCGTCTGTCTGTCTGTCTGTCCGCGGCTTAGCTTAGAGACCCTTAGTACAGCTAAAATTTTGTACGGATATACATTTCATTTACGTCGACAAGGTAGTAGAATAAAACTTTGAAAAATATTTTTAGGGTATCTCCCGTACAAGTAAAGTGGGGATGATTTTTTTGTTTCCCCATAGTGTGGGTGCTAAGATCATTTTTCGATATAGGGATGCGTTTGCGAAAGCTTGAAAGCGCACTTTTTTGTTGGAGTCAAGTGTCCCCCTCCCCCCTGGCGGCTAAACGGTTGTTATTGGAAATGTGAAAAAATTCACAGTAGTAGCATATATGATGAAATTAAAAGGAAAACTATCACAGTTAAGAAGGCTTCACAGGTTAATGAGCTATAGCCGAAAAACTAAAAATTATATAAATAGCAATAGCATTTAGGCGCTAGGACCTCGCTGAGCGTTGTAAAAAGTTTATGTTATAAACGTTATAAAATACTTATTTACTCAAAACCCGCTTTGCGATAAAAATTGTAAAAAAAAACTACGGAACCCTATACTGCGCGTGGCCCGACACGCACGTCGCCGGTATTTTTTTTGTTTTCCAAAAAATGCGACAAAAGAATAGGAAGGGACAAATTTTAAAAAAAAATTGAAAAGTTGGACGAAAGTTTCATAAGTAGAGTAACCATCATAAAGAGTTGCAGACCTATAGCAAGGACCCTTTATATCAACATGTTAAACATATCAAACATGTAATTTGTAACTCGGAAGTAACTCGAGGGCTTCAAACGCTCGCATGAGATACTATCGCCTGAAATTACGAACATAAATTACGCCGACGGCTCATACTTTGCTAGCTGGGGAAACTAAATAAGATAGTTGTGTGTGCCGGTACGAGATCAAAATGAGGTTAGTATTTACGGTGGTTATGAAACTAAGAGGAATGAACATGATTTGTGGTCGTCCAAACCAAAAGGGAACTTATGGCAGCAAGCCTTTTCAACCTTATAACTCGAAAGTACATGCCGCCATAAGGTCCGTTTTGATTCGGATCGCCAAATTTTTTTGAAAAGTCTGCCTTATTGCAGGATGTAAAATTGTTTCTCCCAAAAACTTTTTAACCTTGGATTAAAACCATGGAACTAAACATCTTTGTCCAAGAAAGAAAGCCCAAGCCGATCCTGTATGGAGAATTGCTGTCACCTTTGGGATGGCTCAGCCAAATACCAACTAGCCGCACTTGACTCGATAGACCGCAGAGCCAAGAAGCTCGTTGGTGAGTGGATGAGATGCTGGTGAAAACCAAGTTTCACAGTCTGGTCTTCTTCAAATTGTACTTCGGAGAGTGTGCTCTAGAGCTCCACGAGCTTATTCCACCATCTCCCTTATACCATCGGGAGTCCAGACGCACCGCAGGATATCACCTATACTTGGTTGATATTCCGCACATTCGCACAAAGCGCTTTGAAATATTCTTTTATAATGCGCACGGCAAAAGAGCGGAATTCTCTGCCTGCGTCTGTGTTCCCGAGTTCATATAACCCGAATCTATTCAAGTCGCGAGTGAATAGGCTTCTTCTGGGCAAGGTCGTTCCATCGTCGACCTCATCTCTGTCGTCAAGACTAGATCGAGGTCAAGAGTAAGACCATTGACAATAAAAAAAAGATTGATCGAAATAGAAAAATGCAGAAATAAAAAATCACGTGATCACTCACTTTGTCTTACAAATTACGTGATGTTTAGTGTCTTTGGCCAATCAAGAATGCTGCTGTTTGTATCACGTAAAATTCATCAATATACAAAATATATGAAATTAAACTTTTGGATTTAACGGCCCGCCGCTGAGTTAAGTTAGAACAGGATAAATTGATTGTCATTGGGTAAAGGATGAAATGTTATCCAAAAAGTAAAAAAAACCACAGGTATGTTTTTTCCAAAAAGTAAAAAAAGTACTCACAAACTCTGAAGCGTTGAGCCGCCAAAAGCCAGTGTCATGCATGGCTTATTTAGGCCTACAATTCCGTAGACAGTATTCGGGTGCAAAACGGTTTAACCCCCCGAAGCACGGAATCATCATGAAATAGTGTTTGCTTCATAATTTACACCGTTTAAGACGTTTTCAGGGTTGTTTTTAATTAAAGAAAATCCCGTAAGTCAAATGACTCCTCTTTTTGCTACACACAGTTTCATGAACGCAGCTACATCTCACTTCAGAAACTTTAAGGACGATCAATAGAAACTTTGGCGCAAACAATGTGTCGGGAACATTGCTATTTTTCCGCAAAGTCCTCTTAGTTCGAAGATCTGTGAGAGACAAACAGACATTGAACTTTGGATCGCGGAAAAACAATGTGATGTCAGGGCTTTACCTAAGTCGCACATCAACGTAGGTAGAGAATTTCGGTTGAGTTTGCGATGAGGGTTAAAATAAAACAGGCACTTTCATTGACAAGTTATTTCAAGTTCTTACAGGTTATTTTAGGTTTTGGTGGGTCTAAGATACCATCTACAACAGAACCATGATATGACGGGTTCGAGGACGTAACAAGGTCGAAATTTCATATCCTATAAGCACACTAGAAGTACCAGGTCATTATTAGCATCAGGACCAAATGAGCATCATCCACTTCTTCTTTCGTCGTTGAATAACTTCCTAACATATTCTAAGTAATATTTTTTACATATTTTTATTTACCTTGTTTTGCAGACGGTACAAGTTGGATAAAAGTAAGAATGTGTAGCCAGCTAGCGTTGTGTTGCAGCGACCAATTAACGTTAATCGTGAAGTTTTATATAAAACATTTAAGAAAGTAATATCTTTTACTAAAGTATTTTCATTTGTCTTATTTCGCGGACGTTACAAAGAGAATAGAATGTGTGGCCCACTTGTGTCGTGTGGCAGGGACCAATTCACGTTAATCGTCAGTTTTTGTTGAGACCACCTGCCCTTTCCCACTCGGAGACACGGAATTAATGTTTTTCTTTTGTTCCTTGCTCTTGTTTTAGTAGTTTCCTCAAGTTCAAACTCGTAAAGGCCACATGGCATTTTAGTATAGTAAGAACGAGTAATCATAGTACGTGAGCCGAGAAAATTTTTTCCTTGGTTTTTGACGTGATATTAAGGGCAAAAAGTCTTAGTAGATGGAGGACCATGTGAAGACTTTTAGACCGGAGTCTGGTATTCAAGAGGCCTTTCCAGATTTTCAGGCTAAAGCCCCATCTTTCTTGTCTGGCAAATGTTTTTAGTATCACCATAAGCACACACAGATCATATAATACTAGTCCTTAAGCTACTCTACATTATATGGGAAATCACTTTTGTTCGCCCTGATTTCACAATTATGTTCTACCTAAATAAATAAATAGACAAGCCAGCAAATCTAAATAGACAATTTCTTTGTGATATCATGGTGATATTCAGGGTGAACAAAAGTTATTACCGGTGACAGAGTAGCTTATGGTGGTACAGTCAACGACAGGTCAAGCTTGACACTCGAAGTGCGACTCTAGCCTGTACGTCTATTGAAATAAGAACGGTATAAAGTTCAATGTGTCAAGCTTTCTGTGCTCTTGACTGTACCTAAAATTAATTTTCTAGACAAGAAAGTCTCAGTCAGAGGATTCAGCTAAAACAGACCAGCTTAATAACTTTAAAAAGGCCCTTATTAACCCTAGAGTAGTCGCGCCTTTCCACGAAACGGGACTGATCGCGTAGGGAGCATTTTGCCACCCATACTTAAAATGTTTTTTTTTTTGCAAATAATTTTGAAATAAATTTTAAAGAATAGAATAAATTATAATGTATCAGAAAAATTCAGCAATGTTTTATACTTATTATTAGACAAAAAATGCTTTAGGAAATCTTAGGTACAGTTTCTTGAATTTTATTTAATTTATTTAAAACAACTTTTCAATGGGTCGAAATACGTAAAAAAAATTCGGTATCATTTGATAGCACATTTTGTATTGCAGGTCGAATTTTGTTTTTTCGTAGATCGACCTATGTTCCTTGGAAAAAGTTGTTCAGTATCATTAGAAAAGTAAGTCGGTCGCCGGACACATTGTATAATAATCATTTTATAAATAATGTTGTGTCCGCTTTGACACAGGGTTCATGTTTCTTCGCAGATCATAATTTTTCATACGGTTGGCAGCTGTTACAACAAGCTTCTTACGTTACAATGGCTTTACTTTCGTATAACATTATGTTTTTGTAAAAGACCTTAACCCTTTCTAAGACCAAACCAAAAGAAACTCAAAACATAATCAAACTTGTAGTATCTCATAGCAGAATTTGTCATCATCATCATCATATCAACCGAAAGACGTCCACTGCTGGACACAGAAATAAAAATTAAAATATAAAAAAAAGTAAAAAGAAAAAAGAAAAAGAAAAACCGGCCAAGTGCGAGTCGGACTCGCGCACTGAGGGTTCCGTACCACCACATAAACATAATTGTATTAGTTGTAATTTCAGTATGTTAATGTGCTAGTTTTTTGAGTCTGACACGCGCTTGACCAAATTTTATTATTTGTTGTTATTTTATAGCCTATGCCCTATAAACCTACCAATTTTCAAGTTTGTAAGTGTTCCCGTTTTTAAATGGAACTAAAACAAAAATCGCCTCAGCGACCATCCAACTTGACCCCTCTCTTATATGAATGTTCTTGAAACGGGAGCTCACCACAATTGGTTACCATTAGTTGTAAGAAAAGTTGTAATATTTAATGATTTCAGACTTTTCCCATTATTTGTACTGTGAGACCTAGCTTCTTGCCAAATTTCATAATTTTTGGTCAACTGGAAGTACCCTGTAGGTTTTTCATTTTTGAATAAATGTATGGAGATGAGGACATCAAATGCAATATCTTTTGATTGCGTCGTTGTAAAAAATTGAAATTTTCAGATCTTGTGTGGTTCATGGATCCTAATATATGGTATTAATTTCAACCTGATACCTTTACCCGTTCGTGAGATAAAGGGTCTTGACAGACAGACAGACAGACAGACAGACGGACAACAAAGTGATCCTATAAGGGTTCCGTTTTTTTCTTTTGAGGTACGGAACCCTAAAAATCAATAAAATTAAAAAAATACCTTGTCCGTGTAAGTGCTTAAGAATAGGCGTCATGTCGTAAAAGGTGAATAAGGTTTTTTGAATAGTCGCAACGCTAACAAGCGTGGTGACTACGGTACTTCCGCTCTAAAATATACCTAAGACACATATGCTGTGAAATTTTGGCAGGAGCTTTCTGTCCAGCAGCTTTCCTGTGCTTTTTTTATTGTCAATGGGTTTACTCTTTACCTCGATCTAGTCTTGGGAACAGAAATGAGGTCGACGATGGGACGAGCTTGCCCAGAAGAAGCCTATTCACTCGCGACTTGTACTAGTCTTTTTAAAGAGTTTAGTCTGTGTTATTGGTCTATAAAAAAATCTAATTAAGATAGAGTATACACCTCGTGTGGTGCCGGCAAAGAATAGTACTGTACAGATCTGAAGTCCCTTCCAATAGGATCCTCAAATCAGATACGTGAAAGTTTTGGCCAAGGTTGATCGTCTAGAATAATACCCTTTAAGAATATTATATTTTTACTGAATCCTACGTCATTCCGTTTTATATCCTTATAATATTTTGTAATTTACAGATTCTGCTCGGTGGAGAGTGGCAATAGAAGAATGAAAAAGAAACACACTTGTTATTTTAATACTTATATTTGAATATAAACCTAATCTTTACATGTCTAATTTGAGTTATTTATTTTATTTTATATCACTATTTATTTAAATTTAGTCTCATACTATTCGGTGTAGCTCATCTGAATTCATGTAGATTCATCAATTTAGGAAAGGTTTCATCTCATTTACAATGCAATATTAGAGCCGATAAGTTTCTGAAAAGAAACCTATGTTAATATAAATGAAGTAATAAAAATAATGTGGGGACAATCCCCAGGTTTGGAGCACCACCATCGCCCCAAGCAGCTCGTCCTAGGCTTCCTCTACCCTAAGTCCTAGGTCCGAGGCATATCATCACCCAGTTCACGATGACATGACGCTAAACTACCCTAACAATCCAACTGGATCGTCAGGATTCTGATCATCCTCGCGGAGCTGGATATCCCATCGAAAACCTAATCTACAGTAAAGACTAGGGTTAATGTATGTGGAGAGCGGAACTAACTAACCACAGTACAACCCAGACGGTGATGATGTCTCCCCCCGGTATGTTCATGCCCCGCGTCAAAACCCGACTTCCACGTGGCCCACCTTTAAGGGACGATCACTGACTCATCCAGGGTTCACAGGGTATTGACTATTTCTTTTAGTCACCCATACCAGAGCTGGTCACCGAGCCCGCCAGGCACACGAAGCATACAGTCTTCCTTTAGGAAAACAAGGCACTCCTACAAAATGAGCTCTTCCTGTAATCCCTCCGGGCAGACAATGATCGACATCATCGAATCCCTTAGTTTGTTTTGAAATAAGTTAAACTGAAAATAATTAGCCAGCTCCACACGACCAAGTGTGAAGTCTGTACTAGATACGGGTATAGTATTATTGCTTGCATGGCCAGCCTAGATCAATAACGGTTTTATAACGAGAGACATAAAGAGTTTGAAGGGCAATTTCCCTCCCCCCAGTCACTGAGTGACTTTATTGCACCAACAAGGTCTCCGTATATCCTTCATAGCTCTCACTTGTGATGCGTAGCTAAATCTCTTTTCCGTTACCAACCCACGCAGGACAAGAATTATGTAGAGTAACCCCAGTCTAAACACTCATTTAAATAAAATGAATTGCATCTAAACTATAATGGGATTACCCAGCATATTTCGAAGTAGAACATATAAGAAGTAAGTAAGACAAAAGATTACTGAAGGTAATCCTTAAATAAAAGTGAAGTATGATGACCAGAACCGAGAAGATACGGGATAGTAGTATCTAAGCTAGGTTGGGCCAAACATTTATGATTTAAGATCTTAAGGGAAAAATCAAAGCATCGAGTATTCAAAACCAAGAACACTGGGAGAATTTAGCGTAAACAACACTAGCTAAAACTCGATGTTCTTTAAAAAAAAAGAGGACTCAAAAGAAGTATAAAAAAAAGGATTATTGTATATACTTAAATATTCGGAACTTATCTACAATGAAAGAAACTAAACATTATAATTTCTGTTCCATTATTGTTTTCAAGAATCTATTTAGTAATATTAAAGGTGGTTTCACACCGAGTCAAAGTATAATTTTAAGTATGATAAATTATGACAAGTTTTATTAAGGAAAAATAAAACTTAGAATCTTATAAGGTTTAGATTCCTGTATGATCCAATGAAGATTAAATAGATTATTTAACTACTTTAGGATGACACACATAAAGTTCAGAGGTCCCCCAAGGTCAGAGTGTCGTACAGCCGTCGCAGCCTTACGGGCGAACGTCGTCAACACACTTTACAAGAAGCAACCCACGAACGAACGTAATGTCTCCATCAAGAATATTCTTCCTTTTGATTCAAGACAATTCTAATTTATTCCTTATAAACAATTTAATGTCATTAGACTAAACTAGAATGTCCCTACACTAAAGTAGAAGGTTTTAAATTTTCTAACTACTCTACATTTGGTAGACCAACGCAAAGATCAGGAGGTTCTCCCGTGGTATATGCCACTCAAACGACGCATCCAATAATGGGCGAGCGTTGTCAGCACATAACACAAGAAACACCAATTCCAAAATCCAACGTTAAAACACCTTGCTAATATCCCTCCATTTGTACCGGAATAACACCAATTCATCCCACACATACAGATGGGGGAAATCAGGATGAATCAGCGAAACCTCACACAAATAGAACGAGAAGAACTTTAGAATCAGACCCTTTTAGGCTTGAGGGCTCCGGCCCATGAATGATTAAAATAAATAAATCCGAAGGTTGATATTATCAGATAGACTTAGACAGATACTCCAGTGACACGCGACATACATTTGCCACAACCAATATAGTGGACATCGGGGACACATGTCACGAGGGCATCCATCCATGCTTGGTTGAACTAAATAAACCTGAGAGCAGGTATTTCTTAATCTCAAAATTTGGGACTCCTATAGAATGATAGTAAAAGAAAAGATAAGCACCTCCTATGAACATGAGTACTGAAATGTAGTAATGTTCTCAGCATGTTCCAATTTTGGGAAATTGAGGCAAAAGATTCAAAATCACTATCAAAGCAATTTATTATTATTTGAAATAATATTATTTATAATATTCACTCTACTTAAACTTACCCTTTATTTCACAATAAAATGTCACAAACTATATCCAAGTTTTAGTTTTCAGATATATTATTTTAAGATTTTGAATTGACGTTCTAATTCTTTTGATCTGACGGAATATTTTTAAATTTTATCATATGATGACACTAGTATATTAAAAACTGGAATTTTGATTTAGGGCCAAAGATTTTATATTATTTTCTAAAAAAGGTAATTATTTAATGTATTAATATTTTCTTCCATTTTGATTTTGGGTTTTGATTTATTTTTAGTTAAAGAGATAAAAATTTATAAAGATTTCAAAATAGCGTCTAGCTTTGAGTAAAACTAAATCAAAAATGATTTATTTGTTGACTATTTGACAATAATGTCAAATAGACAATTCTACCTAAAAAAAAAGTATAAAAAATATACTTCGTCTAAAGTCTCCTTGAAATGATGATAATAATATACATCGTCTAAAGTCACTTTGAAATGTTGACAAAATAAACAACATCTAAAGCCACCCTTGAAACGATGACAAAATATACATCAGAGTCCAGTTTCTATGATTTCACCAAGGACTATTTTAATCAATTTCTCTGTAAAGGAAAAAATTAATCACAATGAAATTTACATTACCTTTACAATCCATGCAATACCTTTTTTAGCCTTCACGTTTTATCATTTGTGGTTTGCTTTTCCATGTCTATAATGTTCCTTGTAATTCCTGTACCTGTTTAGAAATAGAACATTATCCTGCCTAGCTATACGCGAACAAAGACATTTGCAGAACTAGTTTATACTTAATTATGGGAAAAGGAAATCTTTATTACTATCTACAAATAACGACTCAGATTAGAAACACAGTATGTTTTAATTCTCGCAGAGTTATTAATGTTTACAAAAGAAAATCATTAAGAGGGAATAACAATTTACTTAAAGTATCACACAGTACAAGCCTTTTATGATCCCGCAGGTAGATCTGTAAAGCTGCAAATATTCTCCATTCAACTCTTCCTCTTTTGACATTGAAATCTGATTTTCTCAACGTTATTTAGCTCACACAACCTGGAAGAAACTATAAATTTCATTAAGTCACATTTCACCTTAACTCAAATACACACAACAACTTTGAACCGAAAATAAATAAAAGATGGAAAACCACAAAATTGAATACTTACATAACGTTAGTTTCACTCCACTTATTCTATACACTTTGGAATCAAATCCTGAATGTTAGCGTCTTGAAATTATACGCAAATAAACCTTCCTATACTATATCCTACACGGAGCAATGCCTATCTTTGTCTCAATTGAAGGAATCCGAAATCAAGGATCACGGTCTCCTTCAAAAGATTCATCACATCAGCTATTTGATAGCTTCCTCCACGAGCTACAAAAAAATATAAAAATGACTTACTGATGTCTGGAATTAAACCTTCCTTTTTTTTACCAAGACTATTAGGTGGTCCTAAGATTCTTCCAAAAATTTACACAGCAGCAGATCACTTCGTTTCACGATTTTGCATGTTAGGCTTTTGCCCAGCAGTGGACCTTTGTTTTTCCGGGATTACCTGAAACTAAGTATTCACGTTAAAATTCTATTTCAGCTCCATTGCCCTCACTATTCAACAAAACCTGATTCTTAGTTTTCTTCTGTTGCTTTCGTCCATAACATCTTTTGCAACTATTTTTTATCACAATTGACTCGCAACTCTATTTTTAGTTATTATTCCCTTTTTTCCAGCAAAAATGCCTTTTTTCTTCATTCCCCTTTCCCGACTCTGTTCCGACTCTGTCTCGACTGTCACGCCTTGTCATATTTTTCTACTCCCCGTTTCTCGTTACACTTCTTGACAGTTCCTCTAAATAGTATTTTATGCATTTAAAATTTTTTAGGGTTCCGCAAGTGCACAGTACCAACTCATACATACCCGTGGGTGTCGTAAGAGGCGACTAAGAGTTATACACTTATAAAACTGGAGGATGGCCAGCAGCATCCTCCTATGTATCATACCATCTTACTTACTGCGCTCACCTACAACCGCGGTCCATGGTGCCAGCCGTAACGCTGAGAAGCGAGGTGACTATGGTACTTCCCCTCCAAATTTTTCCAGCAAAAGCTAGAATTCTGGAGGGAGCTGCCTGTAATGTAGTGGACTTTTCATGGGATGTTATGATTGATACACCTCGTATACACCCACTTTTAAATGTTTTTGTTTTATCTAATCAAAATATTAACTAAACTTAACCTTTACAGTAATCCAAGGAATGCAATAAGCAGTCTGCTAAGCAATGCAGCCGCCCATAAAAAGTTATATCTCCCGAGATTTCGCGATAGCACATTTAAACGCATAAATTTTTATTTTTATGGCAAAATTCTGCTATGAGATTCTGCAATTTTGATTGTGTTTGTTTCGAGTTCCTTTTGATCTTGGAGAGAGTAAGATCTTTTACAAAAGAAATAATCGAATCTAAACTTTTAAATTGAAGACGTAGGCCCTTTATTAGGAGAACCGAGTTGTCTCATTTATAATATTATAGGGGAAAGTTGGCTACATCGTACCCTATAAATTTAAACCGAGATTTTTCGGAAACTGTTATAGGTATGATCATGATGCTTTTAGTCCAAATAGTAATTTAAACGACTCCTTGGGCCCCGTTGCCAAATTTAATGTAAAGTTAATATTAAGCTCTTAAAAAATATTTTTTTAAAATACACCTTTCGGTACGATATAAACACCTGCATGTTATATTGTACCACCCAGTCTTTTAAATCGTACTTAGCAATTTTGATACATTTATCAAGGACAAAATAAACCAATTCAATTCCTACGCTTTTATGTATCTTTACTTGTCTTAAATAATATTTGCTTTCTTATTGCTTATCTTATAAATATAAGACAATATATGAGGGGTAGGCACATGATTTTAGAAAATTCACATATGTTTTTAACTTACCATCGGTACGATTTAAATACCCGGATAATAAATTGTACTACGTCGATATATTGATAACAACCCACACGATATGATGATGATTGATGGCAAAACAAAATTAAACTAAAAGCGACCTCCTAGTTAAACAGTGGTGAACAAGTCGAACAAGTGAAGGAGTTTGTGTATCTGGGTTCTAAGTTTACGAAAGATGGAAAGTGTGAAAGTGATATCGAAAGAAGAGTGAATGCTGGAAACATGGTGAATGGTGCTCTGCATGCTTTTATGAAGAGTCAGAAGGTGTCTCACAGGGCTCGTCTGGCTGTTCATAGAGGCGTTTTGGTACCAACACTGATGTAAGGCAGTGAAAGCTGGGTATGGCAGAAAAAGCATGAAAGTAGTATTAATGCAGTAGAAATGAGAGCGTTGAGGAGTATGATTGGTGTGAAATTGAGTGACAGTATTAGAAACAGTGTGATAAGAGAACGTTGTGGCGTAAAAGAAAACGTAGTGACTAAAATTGAGAAAGAGATGCTGCGATGGTTTGGTCATGTAGAGAGGATGAATGAAGGAAGATTGACGAAAGAGATCTACAAGGCGAGAGTGAATGGAAACGTTGGAAGGGGAAGGCCTCGGCGAACGTACCAGGACCAAATTCAGGACGTTCTGAATAAAGGCTAGGTTAAAAGTACCCTAAACCGACGAGCATGTATGAAAGGATTGATGAAAGTTCAGGAAGCAAGGGAAGTATGTCAAGATCGTAGCAGGTGGAGAACTGTGGTCTCTGCCTACCCCGACGGGAACAAGGCGTGATGTTATGTATGTATGTAGTTAAACAATTATTAAATCAAGATTATTCAAAAGCTTGAAAGATTTACAACATTAGCTTTACAAAACTCCAACTAGTTTTTAAGGCATTCAAAGCTTTTCTTAATGTTTCTTGCGTCCAAGTAGAATATTTCCTTTTTTCTTTTGGCTCCTCCATCTAAAACTAAATGTTATGCTTTCCATAAATTGATGTTGAAGAAACTGAACAACTTTTAGAATAAAATATCACATTATTGTAAAATAGGTACAAAATCATACAATATCCTTTGCTCCCTTTTATTTATTGGGAAAGTGGTCACTTTCTATAGTAGAACCCGCTTGCAATGTTTAAAAATTTCATGAAAATTTTACTTCGATATTTAATTCGTAAAGTTTGCTAAATTGTACCGGTACGATTTACGGTAGTCGCAACCGGTACGATGTAACAAACAATCACTATCTTTTAAAAAATCGTATTACTGCATAACCTAAAGGTATTTTGCCTTAGAGTTTGACATGACAAACACAGATTTTTTTTTAAACTTACCTTGACTGAGCCAGCTGTTAAGTTTTGAAGATGAAATAATACTTATGTCACTGTCAAAAACAATTATCAAAGCGCACGACAGTGCGCCGGCCAAGTTCTAAGCACAGGCCGCGCGCACACCGTGCACTATTTACCCGAACCGCTTCGAGCCACTTTTGACCCCCCTGTATCTTCTTACCTGATTATTAGATCTGGATGAAACTTTACGGACAAAATAAAATCATTTAACATACTTTTAATAAAAAGTTTCAATATTGTAGCTATTACAGATAAAAAGTTATAGACTCGCGAAAATTGTAAATTTGGTACTCACTGACTCACGTATTCACTGACAGCTCATCAAAATGTTTGACCACTTCTAGAAGACCTACAAAGCTGAAATTTGGCATTTAGCTAGTCGTCAGGGTAAGAGTAATGGATAAATTGGTCAAGTGCCAGTCAGGTTTTAGTCAAAATTATGTATAAGAATGTTGGTAATACTTCTCTAAGACTTAAAAATCTGAGATTTGGCATGGGGATAGTCGTTAGCATTAAAAAAAGTACCTATAGCAAAAATTTGAAACTTGGAAATTGGTCAAGTGCGAGTCAGGATATAGTCATTACTATGCATAAAATTGTTGGTCATACTTCTGTGAGACCTACAAATCTGAAATTTGGCATCGGGGTAGTCGTTAGCATTAAAGTAAAGGAAAAATTTGGAAAATGGAAAATGGTCAAGTGCGAGTCAGACTAAAATTAATGTACCAAATATTAAAAAGGTAGTATTCCTAGAAGTTCAGACTTAGTCATGCATGAAAACAAGTACCTAACTATGTTTTAAGCTCAAGTCACACTGAGGCGGTAGCGGAAGCGTTCCGGGGCCGGTATTTTTTGTAAAGTATGAGTTCTTATGCACCCTGTCACATTGAAAGCGGTCGCGGCGCGGCGCGGTGCGGCGCAGGGGCGGCCGTGCCGCTAGTACAACCCCGCGGACCGGGCGCGGCGCGGGGCCGAACTTTCGGCGGGAGCGGGCGCTGTATTCCATTGCGTTCAATGCAACCCGTCACACAGAGTGGCAGCGGCGCGGCGCAGTGCGGTGCGGTGCGGTCCGGGAGCGGACTTTGACGTTGTATTTTTTTACAAGAATTTTGCGGCTTTGCGCCGACTTTTTTTTTGGGTTATCAGTTTGGTTTTTGTTTAGAGCAAAGGATTAACGTCTTTTGGATAATCACAGATAAATAGTGTCACACCGACCGCTACCGCGCCGCTGTCCCGCCGCGGTTTCCGCGCGGTACCTCTGTGTGACCGGTCCCGGAACGCTTTCGCTTCCCGCAGGTCCGCCCCTGGACCGCTTTACCGCTTATACCGCTCTGTGTGACTTGGGCTTTAAAGAAACTATAAACAAACATTCAGACTATGTAATAATATAATATAAACAACGTTGCGATAGGTACTATAAAGCAAACTGAGCAAAAAGAAATGAAACCCCACCAAAAATATAAATGTAAAAATGTAGGCCAAGTTCTTGTACATAAAAAAAGAGTTAAAATCTAAACTACAGTCAAGTTAATAATAATCAGAACCGATATTAATCATTTGAACTTGGCGGGTTTTGAAATTTTAATGTAATATATAATATAATAATATTATATATATATTAATAATAATATAATAATAATAATATAAATAGTATTAATAATAATAATATAAATAATAATATAATATAATAATGTAATATGTAATATATAATGTAAATTTTAATGTAAAAACTTACCTCCGCAAGATTTGCTCTTTTCAGAAGTATTGCTGTGATGAAAACCCGCCAAGTTGGAATGATTAATATCGGTTCTGATTATTATTAACTTGGTTGTAGTTTAGATTTCAACTCCTTTTTATGTACAAGAACTTGGCCTACATTTTTACATTTATGTTTTTGGTGGAGTTTTAATTACACGCCGCTGGTTTGAACAGATTTGCGTGGGAAAGAGAGAGTTTTTTTTTTATTATTTAGTTTTACGGCTCTGAAAACAAGTCCTTTGAGCCACTCGTGACCGTTGGATGTTGCCAGCTACAATTTGGTGTGGCCATAATAAAAATTAGTTGCTTTTGAAAGAAATTAGGTCGGTGGTACGATTTAGTTGCTGGTACAATATATCCGACTCTCCCCTAAATGCGAAAGTATGAATGTTTATTAGTTTGTTTGTTCCAAACATGCCTAAACAGCTCAACCGATTTCGATGAAATTTGGGAGGTAGATAGATCAAGCACTGGACTAACACATAGGTTACAATTTATCTCGGAAAAATGCATAGTTCCTGTAGGAGACAACTAGGATGACACAAAGACTATATTACGCGAGCGAAGCCGCTGGAAAAAGCAAGTATCAAATATAGCTTTTTGTGTAGAACCGTAAAAAAAAAAACAGATTACAATAATCATAATAAAAGAAGTGTGTGTGTTTACGTGGTTATTTTTGGACGACTGGTTGTGTCCGTCTCCCCAGCAACCCATGCGAGATATGGCCAAGTGGCATACACCAAAATTTAGTGGAAATTGGTTCATTCCATCAGTAAAGTGTCAGATTCAGTGCATCAAAACTGATGACACTACGAGCTGAAAACTTTGGGTGGCTGTAGAGACGTCTCGTCAGCCAGCCCATTCTATACAGGGAAAACTACGAAGATTACATAAAAGCAAAATAGTTCCACATTTACTGCATGTCTAGTGCAATTGATTGTAAAAAAGCCGAATCGAAAATGTCCATATGGTAGGAGCCCTTCATCAATAATTATGGGTGGCTGGAGAGACGTTTTCCCAGCCAGCCCATGTGATATCTCGGAACATATAGTAGGTAGGAAGATAAAACAAAGCTTAATATTTACTACCTACTCGGAATAGTAGGTAGCAAATATTTCAAAATCCTAGCTCCACTAACTTTTGAGATATTTGTATTTTTTCATGGGCTTGCTGGGGAGACGTCTCGCCAGCAAGCCCATGCTGTAACTCAAGAAGTACTGCACGTAGAATGCTGAGCGATATACCAATAGAGAGTGCATATTTGATGCAATAAGCACCAAGAAAAGTGAGTCCCTAGGTCTTACGGTTTCGGTGCTAGAAACAAATATCATTTTCCCGCCGAAAATTTTGAATGCATGATGTGAAGTGCGACGTTGCCGTTCTGTGCAACTCTACATGTTGCTGTTAGAGCATTCAAAAATCAATCTTGTATCCTTATAGTTAAAAGGTACTGTAGACGCACGTGTAGATTATTTGTAATTTGAGAATAGTTCGGGAGACGGTGTACTTAGTAAAAGACTGATTGGTTATCAAGAAGTTTTTATTTATTTGTGGACGATATGTTAAGAACGAAAGAGATAATATGTATTTTAGCTAACGTGAAGACTAACTGGTGCCTCAATCTCTTTTTAGCAACCGTGACAACTGTATTCTAGGAGGAGATGTAGGTTTAATGGTCTCAGTAACAAACTAAAATTTTTAAAGTATTCTTAAATTGTTCTGTAATTAATAAGTTAAGAAAATTGCTTTATTAAATAAATACGTGAGCCAAAATACATATTATGTCTTTTGTTCATCACATATTGTCCACAAATAAATAAAAACTTCTTGTTAACCAATCAGCCTTTTAAGTACACCGTCTCCCGAACTATTCTCAAATTACAAATAATCTACACGTGCGTCTACAGGACCTCTTAACTATTAGGACACAAGATTGATTTTTGAATGCTCTAACAGCAACATGTAGAATTGCACAGAATGGCAACGTTGCACTTCACATCATGCATTCCAAATTTTCAGCGGGAAAATGATTTTTGTTTCTAGCATCGAAACCATAAGACCTAGGGACTCACTTTTCTTGGTGCTTATTGCATCAAATATGCACTCTCTATTGGTATATCGCTCAGCATTTTACGTGCAGTACTTTTTGAGTTACAGCATGGGCTTGCTGGCGAGACGTCTCCCCAGCAAGCCCATGAAAAAATACAAATATCTCAAAAGTTAGTGGAGCTAGGATTTTGAAATATTTGCTACCTACTGTTCCGAGTAGGTAGTAAATATTAAGCTTTGTTTCATCTTCCTACCTACTATATGTTCCGAGATATCACATGGGCTGGCTGGGAAAACGTCTCTCCAGCCACCCATAATTATTGATGAAGTGCTCCTACCATATGGACATTTTCGATTCGGCTTTTTTACAATCAATTGCACTAGACATGCAGTAAATGTGGAACTATTTTGCTTTTATGTAATCTTCGTAGTTTTCCCTGTATAGAATGGGCTGGCTGACGAGACGTCTCTACAGCCACCCAAAGTTTTCAGCTCGTAGTGTCATCAGTTTTGATGCACTGAATCTGACACTTTACTGATGGAATGAACCAATTTCCACTAAATTTTGGTGTATGCCACTTGGCCATATCTCGCATGGGTTGCTGGGGAGACGGACACCGACTGGTTACTCATAATCTAAAACCCTTTTTTTTTTATTTAAAATGGGCTTACTCTTGACCTCGATCTAGGTCTACGATGGAACGAGCTTGCCCAGAAGAAGCCTAAACTGAACAACTTTTTCAAAATAGCAGTGGTATAAATTTAGTCCTCCTATACAAATTACATATTGCCAGCGCATAGTTTGAAAAGGTAAAAAAATATCAATTACAACAATATTTTCTTTTTTTAAAACAGATTTTTGATCAGAATAACCGAGAAAAGTTTGGTCTGGGGTACAAAAATTGTCCGGTACGCGAATTTCCATACAAGGTTATTTTTTATGCCCACGTTATTAATTTATTACAGAGATCAAAATCAACAACTTTTGTTCTAAGACTTTTCTAACAACGCACGAAAATTTTTCAACTTCCCATTCAAAATGGGTAGGTCGTGTGACCACTTTAGTATGGGGAGTCGAAAATTTTTTGAGCGTTGTTAGAAAAGTTGTAGAACAAAATTTGTTTCTTTTGTTCTCTGTAATAAAGTGAGCAAACGCAAATCAGGTCCAAAAAATAACCTAGTATAACCAGAGAGTTTCTTATGTCAGTGTATCACGGAAAGCTGCTACAAGATTTCAGACCTCGGACAGGCAGGCAGTACCTAGTGCAAGCTAAGTGCAAGACTGATCATTTTGAAAACAAAAAATGGCTGTACACATAAAAAGCCCTTCACGACATAAAAACATTCGCAACTGAATTTGTTCAGCTATTGATGTCTTCATTTCGTCTTCTGCCTATTCTATTTGCTTACATACATCATCAAATCAGCTGACAGACTTACACTGCTGGACATAGGCCTCCCCTAAAGATCTCCTCGACGACCGATCCTGCGCTGCTCGCATCCGGCGTCTACCCGCGAACTTGACCAGAATATAAGTCCACCTGGTAAGAAGTCTGCCCACGCTACGTCTTCCGTCGGACCGACGGAATCCGTCCGGTTCACGGTCGCCACTCTAGATCCTTTACCTCCATCCGCCATTTCGAGCGATTACAAAAACTTACAAATATTATAAAAACTGCCCAAAGTTGATATTAATAAGGTTCGTGACAGACATGCTCCACTTCACTGTGGCACTTACCAGATAACGTGGCAACATTGTGAGTAACGAGCATGTTTACTGCTCTTGTAGTAATACAGAATATTACACTTTAAGTAAAGAGATTCGTATACTGTCGATAGTGTCGAACCCAGAGAAATTCACCACTAAAGTAGGGCCAACATAAGAAGTCTGTTTTGACGTTTCCTTATCACCATCACACAGGGTTCATTTTTCTTTGCAGGTCATAATTTTTCATACGTTTGAAGCTGTCAAAACAGGTTGTGCAACTGGAGCGCTTTAGTTAACAAGCGTATGAAGATTCTGGGTCAAGCCTAATCGATACCAGAAGACTACAGGCTACTACCGCTGAAATCAGCCTCGAGACTTACCTATACAACATGTAACTGGTAATAATACTAAACTGAACACCTATTTCCGAGGAACATAGGTCGAAATACAAAAATCTATTTTTGTCCTCCCAAAGGAACTGCATCAGCTGATAGCGCATTTTGTATGGGAGGTTAAATTTGGATCTTCGTATTTCGACCTATGTTCCTAGGGAAAAGTTGTTCATTTTCATGGACAGATTTACTCCTTTCAATATTATCACACTATTCTGTTACACATTGTATAACAAGCATACTTAAAGTGGTCTGAGGTCCTACACTAGGAACTCAGCCCCTCATATTAAGATAAGACTTATGTACAGTTTTTTTTGCGGGTAGGCGGCGAAAAAGATAGACGCGTTTTTAGTTGCTCTGCAATTTAAATTTATTTTAATATTCTTAAAAGTGTTAACAAACAGTACTTACATTTTTATTATGGTACTATAACTGCATTAACCTGCTTGTTCGGTGTAACCAAACACCTGTGATGTAGTAGCGGCCCGCCGCCTCGCGGCCACCTTCAGTGCACATTATTAGACTGTACGGGTTGGGAGCATTCTAATTTTAATAAGTATTATGGATAATAAATAGTGAAAAGAACTTTACAACATTTCATTTCAAATCAACAACCAACGCACCGCCCCGAACATTGGTCCTTCGAGCCGGATTAGTAGTTTCCTTTCGCCCTTCACAACAAAACTTCACAACACCTGTTATTTGTGCACTGTCATCATCACCCATCACATCACAATGGAGGAGCTAAGAATGTCCATCGAGGCAATTGCTGCGCACTTCCAGGAAAGGATGGCAAAATTTGAAGACATTCAGATGGGTGCACCTGTAACTACCCCTGCTGCCACCAATTTACCACCAGACTATGCAGAGTTCAAGACTTTTGTTTTGCATGCGTTGTCCATGCTGCAACGACAAGTTGCTCTACTAGCTGAAAGTTGGGATCGCACTGAAATGAGGTCTCGTCGCAAGATTCTACTGCTCCATGGTGTATCTGAAGTCCAAGATGAGAACTTGACCGATTCAGTTCTGCAGCTTACAAAGAAACAGCTCGATATTCAGGATGCCACCAAGGAAACATTCACCCGTATCCAGCGCCTTGGCCGACCTACCACCAATGGCAAGCCCCGGCCCGTCTTGGTCAAGTTCCGCAGTACAGAGGTACGCGACAAAGCCTGGTCTTCAAAAACTGGCCTTAAGGCGAGTGGCGTAACGCTCTCCGAGTTTTTGACAAAGAAGCGGCATGCCACTTTTCTTGCGGCTCGCGATTTCTATGGAGTCACAAAATGTTGGACGAATGGCGGTGTCATCGTCGTTCTGGACCAGAAAGGCAAGCGACACCGTGTTACTTCTCTCGACGAGCTGAGCCTTGTCCCTGGCTATGTTCCGAAACAGGAACAAGCTGCTTCACCACCCGGTTCACCATCTTCGGCGTCAGCTGCAGTCGTGGTTCCTGCGGCTCAACTACATGGAGGCGCCGCTGAAACCAATAGGCCTCTGCGAAACAGGAAGCCGGCAAAGAAGTGATGGAGTGTGCTAATCGTGCAAGTTTTATAGCTTTTATATGCGGTGCAATGTTTATTCCTGTCACTGCACTTATTGCTGCATTTATTAATCATAATTTAACACCGTGTTTTTGGTTAGGTAGTCTAGCTTTTCGTTTTATAATTTTCGCTTATAATTTTTTTTTTGGTTTCATTCTTCCTTTCGGAAAGGCAAAGAGTACAAAGCCCATACAGCCATGTCTGATGTCTTTAATGTCTTTCTTTTTGCTCCCCTCGTAAAGCGATAGTGAACTTTACGAAGGAAAATGTTCGTGACTTTTTGGGACAACACAAACGGGGCTTAAACACGAGATCACTTGAAATCTTCATCAGCTGCGCACTCCATAGTAAATTTACTGCATAACACACTATCTTTATTATCCAACTAAATCACTAAATGCACAAAAAACCAAAATTTCAATTAAGCAGGTAAACGCCCATGTCGAGTTCCCGCCAAAAACCCTTTATTTGATAAACATTTTATTTAAATGTTTACCTTCAATCAATTTGTCAGATGTGCTTTGCATGCACAGACTGAGCGCGTTTTGTTCTGCCGAGCGGTGCGGCTATGTATTGTTCCGTCTCTTTTTTTCTTAATGATTAGTTCCTTGTAAATTTTTCTTAAACGTCTTATTCATATGTTCCGTTCCACGCAAACATAAGTTGCACCAAGAACTATTTAGTACTTATGTAAAGTTTTGTAGTACTATTATTAATTCTGTGGTTTTGTGTAACTTTTTCTTCTTTTTTTTTAATTTATTTATTTGTTTTTGTTTGTTTTGAAATTGATTCTTCCATGGCATACTGGCAGGTGAAATGCGAGTTATTGTTATATTTATTTATATATCTATTTAATTATTATTATTTTCATATTTATATCTTATTATATATATATATTTATATATATATTTTATATGTATCATATATTATATACATGAGCAATTCCGATGGTGCAGACAATGACAACCACTCAGATCACTTCTACTCCTTCTCTTCCTCCAACTTTGTAGCCCGTGTTTTTCACACATCGATTTCATATCGAAATCAATACACGTGCTGCCATCTGTCATCGTCGCTGGGAAACAATGGAGCCACAGTTGCAGTAGGTGAGTGAGTGTTAGTTCATATTTCTATCACAAGATATCGGTAGTGTATGGGCTACAGGCTGTCACGTTGCTGTTGGTACGTGTGGACGCAAATATTGGTATTTAGGCAGGCTCGGATACTACATTAGGTACGTCGAGATTCGCGTTTTGTAGTCTATGCTGTGACAGTTCTCGATTTTAAGAATGGCAACACTTCTTTGATTGTCATTGCACGAGAGAAGGAGTATTAAAAAGAATTTGTTGGAAAAATGATAAATCCATGAACATCGGATAGGTGAAGCTGAAATTAAGATGTGATCATCAAGAGACAGGCCCAAGATGTCTGATTGCATCCAATGTAGATAAGATTTTAAATATTTGTTCATCCCACATGGGTCGCAGGTAGGGGCTGTAGACAAGGGCCATCCTTTTTAAGAGAAGATGATTTAGACTTCGTGGGTGGAGCCCACCTTTAACATTAAACTCGTGACCATGAACCTGGCGTACATCGCTGCATCTCATCATCGGCGCAAGACACTCAGATGATCTCGTGACGATGGATCCTCGGCACGATCTAAGGAGATTTGTCTTAAGTATAAAACCAATGTAACGACAGGTTAGTTCTTTAATTTTATTCTACAACCTTAAACTTAGGTTTCTATTTAAATTTTGGTACTTCATGTTTTTAACTTACTTAATATAATGTGAAGATACAGCATAATAAACTTGCCCGACTCATGTGGAACATAAGAACAGCTTTTAATTCAATAACAAACAAGTTTACAACGCCCTTTCGTCTCATGTGATGCGGCCAGCAGCTCAGGTGAGTAGCGTGGAACGCAATACAAGGAGAAAATTCTCTTTGTAGCGACTTAACTTAAAAAAACAAAGTCCTCCAAGGCAACCTTAACAGTTAATAGCTGTCTGAGAGGCGACATAAAAAAAAAGAAATGCTACAAAGTGGCGCCCACACTTAATTTTAATTTAACTGCACCCGTGTAAACTTGGATGTTAGTGAAATACATAATGCACTTAGCCCGTGACAGAATCAACACAGCTTAATTATTTGAACGCTTAACAAAATACTGTCTTGGTTCTTTCATAGCAAAGCAGAAATAAAGATAACAAATTTTCATAATTGTAAAATAAAAGTAGCCAGTAAAAAACAAATATAAACAATAAGATTAGTATAAAATAGTCATTAGCTAATACTACACATAGTAATAAACACTACACATAAGTTTTGTAAAATATAGGTAACATTGTTAAGGCGATGCCTTATTAAGATGCTTCCTTAGAATCTTTAGTTAGCCATTAATTCAAATAGCTGTATCATGGAAGTATTTCTTTCCAATTTGATGAAAATTTAAATTAGCACTTAAATGCTTGCTTATATTTAATTTAAAATTAAAGCAACATTAAAATTAATTGAAAGAAATATTTTGAACAACTTTCAAAAATTCTTGAAGAATCATTAAGGTCGTGACACACTTACCAAACACTAAGGTTGTAGTACACTTGTCAAATTTTTGTTAAAATTTTTTTTTAAACAAAATATTTTATACTTATAAGGCTGTGTACACTTAATTAAGGGCATGTTCCTGCTTCACTAAGGAATTTTAATCCCGACACTTAAAGAAAAAAAAAAAAAAAAAAAAAATTAAATTTTTTTTCTTATCTCTGCAAACAGCAGTAGGGATCAGTTTTCTTTAGTAAAGTGGCACATTAAGCTTCAACATGACAACTTTGGATGTTAAATACATTAACCATCTTCTAAAAGATGAACTTATTTATGAATTATGTATCATTGGAATGTCCGCAGATGAGAACTCATCACGAGATCAACTGCGGAGTCAATTACGCCAATCATACAAAGCGGCCAGACGCGGAAGTTTAATCTTTTCGCAAAAAGCACCGGTAGCCGCAGAAGAAATCCAGCGATGTACGCCAAAGGTTGATGAGTTAGGGGAGAAGGTGATCTCGCTGGATAGAGAGGATGCAGGTACGATCGGTAGGCTTGTTATTAGGACCAATTATTCTCTTACAGCTATCTCTCTCAGCTCTCTATGCTGTGACAGTTCTCGATTTTAAGAATGGCAACACTTCTTTGATTGTCATTGCACGAGAGAAGGAGTATTAAAAAGAATTTGTTGGAAAAATGATAAATCCATGAACATCGGATAGGTGAAGCTGAAATTAAGATGTGATCATCAAGAGACAGGCCCAAGATGTCTGATTGCATCCAATGTAGATAAGATTTTAAATATTTGTTCATCCCACATGGGTCGCAGGTAGGGGCTGTAGACAAGGGCCATCCTTTTTAAGAGAAGATGATTTAGACTTCGTGGGTGGAGCCCACCTTTAACATTAAACTCGTGACCATGAACCTGGCGTACATCGCTGCATCTCATCATCGGCGCAAGACACTCAGATGATCTCGTGACGATGGATCCTCGGCACGATCTAAGGAGATTTGTCTTAAGTATAAAACCAATGTAACGACAGGTTAGTTCTTTAATTTTATTCTACAACCTTAAACTTAGGTTTCTATTTAAATTTTGGTACTTCATGTTTTTAACTTACTTAATATAATGTGAAGATACAGCATAATAAACTTGCCCGACTCATGTGGAACATAAGAACAGCTTTTAATTCAATAACAAACAAGTTTACAACGCCCTTTCGTCTCATGTGATGCGGCCAGCAGTTCCGGTGAGTAGCGTGGAACGCAATACAAGGAGAAAATTCTCTTTGTAGCAACTTAACTTAAAAAAACAAAGTCCTCCAAGGCAACCTTAACAGTTAATAGCTGTCTGGGAGGCGACATAAAAAGAAGAAATGCTACAACTTGTCCGAATCAGATGACGCAAGCTTCCATAGCCTTCCACCTACTCTCAATGAGACATTAACTACTGTTTTCAGTGATGTCTCAAAAAACTTTAACGTGGTGCATATCAATGCTCAAAGCATTCCTGCACACTATGTGTGTACACGACGACGTGTAATCATTAAGTTTTTAGTAATATAAATCCACACTAGATGGCGTTTTACGCCTTTTGCAATTCGCTGTAACGCGGTATAGAGATTTTTTCCTGTTTAATGACCCCCCAGCGAATTTGCCTAATAAACTGTTATCTGTTCACACCGTGAATCGGATTTGGTGGTTTTATTTTATATTACCCTTTATCCCGGTACACCTTGGAGGCCAGAGCACGGTCGTGTTCATGGTCCTTCGAGCCGGATATAACTTTATATTCGGAGGGCACTTTGGTGGAGTGCAACTTTTGGGCGGATTTCGGAACCCCACGGGCAGTGGATCGCTGTCGTGAACGTGGGCGGAACAGACCGGCGCGAGGTCTGAGGCAGACCAGCGCGGGGCATCGCGAGGTCTGAGGTGCGACGGGGGTAACGGTATCCCTGACGAGGCAGTTGACAGAAGGAGCCGGGAGTGGCGCTGGCGAGCAAGGAAAGGAGGTTCGCTCTGTGTGAGACAGAGATAGCAACAGGAGTGACGTCAGCTGGAGCAGTGACGTATCGGATTGGTAACCAAGTTGTGAAGTGAGTGACCCTGGAAAAAACTGTGAGTACTCTTTGATTACAATTTGAACCTTATTTCATCGGAAGTTAAATAATAGTGCAGTGGAACTTGAAGATTGACTTTCAATGTGCTTTGCCAATTTGAACCTTATTGGTTAGGATAAGATTTCTTAGAAATTTAATAGAAAAAATTAACTTGTAATCTGTCAGTTATATATTGGACAATTCTGAACTTTATTTGTAAGGAAAAATTTACTTTAACTTTCTTGTCGTTCATTAACTTAGAATAATTTTGCATGAAATAGTTCGGACTTAGAATAGTTTCGCAAAAAACGAAGGTACGGGGAACCTATGCCCGATTTTTACCAGAGTTGATTTGTGTTTAAAGACTTGTAAAATTTTCAGCATTCACTTTGGACTTAGAAAAATTCCTTCATTTAATCAGTCTTATAAAGTTAAGTAAAGATGGCCGGTGGAGACAATGGGGATTCCGGTAAGGAAAATGTCATGGATTCATTGTTATTAGTACAAGAGGACATAGGTTCTCGTATTAAACAGGCGCTTACTAATTTTAATAAGACTCCAAAGGATCGCCTCACTAAAAGTTACGGCGAAAGTAGACTCGATAATCTAGAACAAATGTGGGTACAATTCATGAAAGGGCATGCAGATTTATTATATCAGGTTCCACGAAAAGAGTTGAAAAAGACAGATTACATGAAGGAAGACTTTTATGAAAACGTTGAGGAGGATTATGTAAATTGTAAATGTGCGATCAAAATGTTTTTAGAATCTTTGTCTGAAACTCTAGAGAAGGAAAACAAATCAATGGTTAAATTACCGAAAATTAATATACCAGTGTTTTCAGGGAAATATTCTGAGTGGAATACTTTTAAAGATTTATTTGTTGCGGTAATACACAATAGGAAGGATTTAGATGGCGCTCAGAAACTGCATTATTTAAAAGGTTATTTGTCGGGCGAAGCCGAACAATTGCTGCGGCATATCCCCACTACTGAGGCCAACTATTCTAGGTGTTGGGAGTTATTAGAGCAGAGGTACGATAACAAGAAATATGTTTGTAATTGCGTTTTAAAAAGATTGTTTAGCCAACGAACCCTGCTTCATGAATCACCTAGTGGCCTAAAGGACTTGATGGATACTACTAATGACTGTTTGTCTACTTTACAAAATGTAGGCGTTGATGTTGACAGTTGGGACGTCATTGTAATTTATATTTTAACAATGAAACTGGATCCTGAGACCAGGCGACAATGGGAGTTTAGTGTTTCGGATAGTGATTCGTCTGATGAGTTGCCCACGTTCGCCCAGTTCAAGGATTTTCTGACTAGTCGGTATCGTGCAATTGAATTTTTTCCTGTAGAAAATAGAGTCCGAAACAAACCTCCACAATCACATCCCAACAGTCAACCCGTCAAGTCACATCATGTATCTAATACTGAATGGCCGTTTTGTACGGAGGACCATAAAATTGGTAGCTGCAAGAAATTTGCAAAGGAACCGGTTGAAGCTCGTCGTGATTTTGTACAATCTCACAATATTTGTTTTTGCTGCCTTGGACTAAATCACTCTGCAAAGTTCTGTCAATTTCATGTGAAATGTCGTACCTGCAAGGGTAGACATCATACGCTCTTGCATCCTAAGAGTACTGGGGGTAAGGGTTCTGGCGAAGCCAGTGGTGTCAGCAATGACAAGGGTACTTCGAGTGGAGCTGTGCCTCCGTCGAAAAGTACAAATAGCTCAGGTGGAATGGAGAGACCTACATCGAACTCGGAACCGGTGGTGTCTTGTGTTTCTACGGAAAAGGTTTTTAAACAGGTATTGGTAGCGACGGCGCTAGTCAATACCAGGACAAGACACGGTAACACTTATATGATTCGGGCTTTACTAGACCAAGGGTCACAGGCGTCATTTGTGACTGAATCTACTGTTCAGTCTCTCGGATTGAAAAAGACTTCTGTAAACAGGAAGATTTCAGGAGTAGGTGGAGAACGTGGTCTATTCTCCAAGTCTATCGTCAATATAGACATTGTATCACGCTACAACCCCGAAGTAGTCATCAACGTGAAGGCATACGTCTTGAAGTCCATCACCAGTCTTATACCATCGCATAAGATTGAGATGATGGAATGGAAAGGACTTGCAGAACTGACGCTAGCGGATCCAGAATATAATACGCCCAGTCGTATTGATGTATTACTGGGAGCTGAGGTCTACAGTCAGATCATTTTGAACGGGGTAGAAAGAGGTCCGCGTGGCTCACCAGTTGCACAAGCCACTTCTTTAGGGTGGATCTTGTCTGGTGCGGTGCATCATCCAACTGCGGTTGCTTGTGATGAGGTAAGAGTTATGCACTCTCAAATGGATGAAAACTTTCTTTTAAAACGGTTCTGGGAACTTGAGGACGCTAAGGTTCCCGAGGGATTCGAAATGCTAAGTGATGAGGATAAATATTGCAAAAGACTGTTTGCTGAAACCACAAAAAGGGATGAAGATGGTCGGTACGTAGTACGTCTTCCTTTTAAGACTACGAACCCGGAGGTGACGAACTCTATGAAAATTGCGGAAAAACGGTTGTACGCTTTAGAGAAGCGTCTGAATAAAGACCCTGATCTAAAAAGGAAGTACGGAGAGGTATTGAATGAGTACGTCGAACTCAATCATATGGAGGTGGTTCCTAAAGAGGAAATTGATAATCCGAATGCCATCTACTTGCCTCACCACGCCATCGTGCGTGAGGATAAGGATACGACAAAGGTAAGACCTGTATTTGACGCCTCGTGTAAAGGGGATAATGAAAGGTCGTTAAACGATTGCTTGTTTGTTGGCCCAAACTTACAACCGGAATTAAGGCATACGACGATGCGTTGGAGAGTTTCGCCAATCTGTTTGACAGCGGACATCGTTAAGATGTACAGGCAGATAAAGCTAGCTGAGGAAGATATCGACTACCATAGAATCCTGTGGAGGGATGACAATAAGTCAACAAATATTAATCATTATCGAATGTTGAGGGTGACATTCGGTGTGGCGTCTGCTCCGTTCCTAGCAGTCAGCGCATTAAATCAAGCGGCTATAGATGATGTAGATGCACCTCCAAAAGTAGCTCGCAAAGTTCTAACAGACTTCTATATGGATGATTTACTAACTGGCTGTGAAACTAAGGAAGAAGGAATAGAGTTGTACGAGGAAATGAATAAGCTTTTAGGAAAAGCAGGATTTGAGTTGCAGAAATGGACTAGTAATAATGAAGATTTGGTAAAGGCTATGCAGGAAAGAGAGATGGAGAAAGAGAGAGCAGAAGGAACAAAGGAGTTAAGTGAAAGAGAAGTTGGAAAGGAAGGACTAAAAATTAAGGTCGATGATATAATAAAAATAGTAGGACTCACCTGGAAACGCAAAGAAGACTCCTTCCGGTACAAGGTTGATCTGCCTCCTCTAAAAGATGGTGTTATCACAAAGCGGATGATAATATCCGACATATCTCGATTTTATGATCCCCTAGGTTGGGCCGTGCCCAGTATTATAGTGTCAAAGATCTTTATACAGAAGCTTTGGCTAGCTGGATTGGAGTGGGATGAGAAGGTGCCGATAGCATTGCTTGATGAATGGCTTGCTTACCAAAAGGAATTAAAGATACTGGAAAGTATTTACATACCTCGTTGGATTGAGACTAGCTTTGACGATAAGGTTATGGAGCTTCATGGATTTTGTGATGCCTCTAAGGTGGCATACGCTGCGGTCGTTTACTCACGAGTGATTGACGCAGAGGGGAAGGTTCACGTAGCGTTAATATCGTCAAAGACAAAGGTTGCTCCTGTGAAACAAGTCTCAATCCCGAGGCTGGAATTGTGCGGTGCTGTGCTGTTGACCAGACTTATGACCGAAGTAGCAACTGTGTTGGAGGTGGATAAGTCTCAATTGCATGCGTGGACTGATTCCACGGTAGTTCTCGCGTGGTTAAATAGCCATCCTAGCCGATGGAAGGTTTTTGTAGCCAATAGGGTGTCGGAAATATTGACGAATTTGGATTCGCACAACTGGTCACACGTCTCGACAAAACAGAATCCCGCTGATAGTGCTTCAAGAGGATTGCACCCCTCTGAGCTGCTAAATCATCAGATGTGGTTTCGTGGACCGGACTTTTTGTACGCAAAAGGTATTGATTATACTAAACCAAAGGATTTAGTGACGGATCTTGAAGAAACGAAATCGTTTCACATAAATGAGGAACCTTCAGTCTGGGAGAGATTTTCGTCTTTGACAAGGATGTTGAGAGTTCTTGCGTACTGCAAGCGGTTTTACAAAAATTTTAAAAATAAGTCTAAGAATGATGGTCACCTCTCGATGGCTGAACTAAAAGAGGTTTTAGTGACTGTTACAAGGCAGTGTCAGCAGGAACATTTTAAGGAGGACATTGCAGTCATAAAGAAAAATGACAAGTTACCGAAAAGTAGCAGTCTACGATCACTTAACCCTTACTTGGACGAGGACGGAGTATCACGAGTGGGCGGTAGACTCACCCACTCTCAAATGGACGAGAACCGCAAACATCCCATATTGTTGCCAAAACAATCACATTTGAGCAATCTGATCGTTGCTGATGCTCATAAAATGACACTTCACGGTGGCCCACAAATAATGTTGTGCTACATTCAGTCAAAATATTGGATACTGGGAGCAAAGCAGCTTATCAAATCCTTTTATCGCAAATGCGTTACGTGCGCAAAGACTGCAGGGATTACACAAACCCAATTAATGGGACAGTTGCCGACACAAAGGGTAAGTCCGATGAGACCATTTAAAAACAGTGGTGTCGATTATGCTGGACCCATACAGATAAGGACGACCAAAGGTCGTGGTCACAAGTCCCATAAGGGATATATATGCCTGTTCGTCTGCATGGCGACACGGGCCGTACATTTAGAGGTCGTGACGGACCTAACCTCCGAAGGGTTTTTGCAGGCATTTAAGAGATTTGTTGCAAGGAGGGGGTACTGCTCAGATCTATGGAGTGATAATGCCACAAATTTCACTGGAGCGGCCAGTGAATTAAAAAGACTCTTTTTAATAGAAAAAAGGTCTATGCTCGATGAAGTTGCTGAGGCTCTTGCAACAAATGGCTGCAACTGGCATTTTATTCCGTCTAGATCTCCTAATTTTGGTGGACTCTGGGAGGCGGGGGTGAAATCCGTCAAGTACCACCTTAAAAGGATTATCGGTCAATCCACATTGACCTTCGAGGAGATGTCAACAGTTTTGGCGCAGGTGGAAGCCTGCCTAAACTCCAGGCCCTTGTCAGCACTTCCGTGCGATGAGAATGATGACGTGACGGCTCTCACGCCTGGCCATTTTCTGGTTGGAGAGTCACTGTTGGCGCCACCCGAAAGGAACGTCGAAAATGTCAAGGTTAGCTCGTTGAGGAGGTGGCAATATACGCAGCGAATGGTAAAAGATTTTTGGCGTCGCTGGTCTCGCGAATACCTGACAAAATTTTATCACAGATACAAATGGTCGTCTCCAGGACCCCAACCCAAAATAGGTGATATTGTCGTAGTGAAGGAGGATGGCTTACCTACGTGTCGCTGGTTGTACGGCAGAGTGATTGATGTCCATCCAGGGCAGGACAACATTGTGAGAGTTGTTTCTTTGAAAGTGCGAAATGGTACACTAAAGAGACCAGTTACCAAATTATGTCTCCTCCCAGTAGCAGATTAATTTTTATTTTAGGATTTGTTATTCATTAAGGTTAAAGTTGTTTATTCACAATTTATCATTGTCAACTTTCAATGACTTTGTACTTGTTGCGTTTTCGTTAAAAAATTTAACTTGGTTGATTTTCATTTGTAGTAACCTTGTACTTGTTACTTTATATTTTGTAATATTTAGGATTAGTTCTGTCACGGTGGGCGGCACTGTGAGTTTAAGGACAATTGTCATTTTGTCCTTGGTGGGCGGTATGTACACGACGACGTGTAATCATTAAGTTTTTAGTAATATAAATCCACACTAGATGGCGTTTTACGCCTTTTGCAATTCGCTGTAACGCGGTATAGAGATTTTTTCCTGTTTAATGACCCCCCAGCGAATTTGCCTAATAAACTGTTATCTGTTCACACCGTGAATCGGATTTGGTGGTTTTATTTTATATTACCCTTTATCCCGGTACACCTTGGAGGCCAGAGCACGGTCGTGTTCAATGTGGATATGCTTGCGTCATTTGATCACAAAAATATCCAAGCTATTCTTGTTTCCGAAACTTTTCTCAATCCTTGTCTTCCGTCTACTTCCTATTCCTTACCGGGCTTTAAGCTTGTCCGAAATGATCGAGTGAGCTCCTCACATGGTGGTGTCGCTATATACCTCCGCAGCCATATTCCTTTTTCGATCATTAGTCAATCTCCTCAGCCCCCACCTCCCAACACCGCTGAGCATCTCTTTCTAGAGGTCAACCTATCCCATTCTAAAATTCTTCTTGGTGTATATTACAGCCCATCTCTTAAAATAAATTAATTTCCTTCTTTTGAAAACCTTCTTGAAGAGTTTGTTCCTTCATACAGTCATTCCATAATAATGGGCGACTTTAACACCTGCCTCCTTAAAAATGATTTGCGAACACAAAAATTACAGTCACTTGTCTCTTCCAGTAATCTAAATATTCTCCCACTTAACGCCACTCATTTCTTCCCAAATTGCTCTCCTTCTCTCCTTGACCTTATGATTGTCTCCTCAACTGACCATGTTGCAAAACATGGTCAGATTGAGGCAGATGCCTTCTCATACCACCACCTCATATATCTCTCATATAAAATTCGTCCCCCTAAACTCAAACCCCGCACCTTATTTCAGCGTAATTTTAAAAACATTGATCTTGCGCGTCTTCGCGAAGATGCAGAGAGTATCGACTGGTCGGTAATTGATCGTGCTGGTACTGTTGATGAGCAAGTTCACCTGTTTATTCAACTCCTAACAGAACTATATGATATTCACGCTCCTGTACGCCCTGTCACAATTAAACACCTACCGGCTCCTTGGCTGACTGATGACATGAAGGTTCTGATGGAAAGGAAGATTCGAGCAAAATCAAAGTTCAAGGTCGACTCCTGTGACAAAAACAAACGTAAATATAATGCTGTACGAAATCACTGCAACATGGTGATACGGGACGCTCAAAGACGCAATATTCATAAAGCTGTAGAAAACGGAGACCCCGCCAAAGTCTGGCGGTTTCTCTATACTTTAGGAATTGGCAAGTCACGAAATGGTAATATACCAAAGGATACAAATCTCGACACACTAAATGACCACTTTTCCTCTTCTTCTCATATTGCTGCTGGTATTAAAAGTACACTTAGTTCACTACTCTCAAAGCCAATTCCTACGTTTCCCTCTTTCAATTTTCGTCAGTTCTCCGATTGTGATGTTAAGAAGAGTATTCTCTCCATCACCTCGAATGCTGTTGGCAGTGACAGCATTAGCCGTAATATGATCATACCCCTTATTGACATCCTTACTCCAATCCTTACCAAAATCCTTAACAACTCCATTACCTCCGGCGTATTTCCAACAGCGTGGAAAGAAGCTCAAATTACGCCTATTCCCAAAAAATGTAACCCTGCATCTTTCTCCGATTATCGTCCTATATCCATTCTCCCATTCCTTTCTAAGGTACTGGAACGGTTGGTCTATAACCAGCTGAGCCAATTCCTAAATCGCAATAACCTACTCAATCCACTCCAATCCGGTTTTCGTCCTGGTAGTACGACTACTGCCCTTGTCAAGATCTCTGATGATATTCGCATGGGGATGGAGCGACAGCAGCTGACAGTACTGACCCTACTTGACTTTAGTAACGCCTTTAACACCGTTGACTTTGACATCCTACTGGGCCAGCTGCACTCTCTTAACATATCTCCAACGGCAATTGACTGGTTTCGTAGTTACCTTTTTGGTCGCCGGCAACGCATCCGGGTTGAAGAATCCTTCTCCTCGTGGTGTGAAACTTCCGCCGGTGTACCTCAGGGTGGCGTCTTGTCCCCACTCCTGTTTTCAATCTTCATCAACTCGATTACCCTCCCTATTCAATCTTCGTATCACCTGTACGCAGACGACCTTCAGATCTACTCTCAAGCGGGAATCAATGAGCTTAACGACGCTATATCTGTCATAAATTCTGACCTAGCTCACATTTCCGCTTGGAGTCACTCTCACGGATTACGAGTGAATCCTAATAAGACGCAAGTCACAGTTATTGGCAGTCGATGGTTTGTCACAAGAGTCGACTTTGGGCTACTCCCTCCCGTTGTATTTGAAGGTGTTTGTGTCCCATATAGCCAAACTGTCAAAAACCTTGGGATCACTTTTGACAATACTCTTTCATGGAGGCCACAAGTATCAGATGTCAGTCGGAAAATTTTTGCGGCATACGGGTCACTAAAAAGGTTACGAAATTTCTTACCGACCAGTACGAAAATTGCTCTGGCGCAATCCTTACTGCTGCCTATCCTAGATTACGCTGACACTTCCTACCCCGACCTCACGGAAGAGTTGCTCAATAAACTAGATCGTCTTCAGAACCTTTGCATCAGGTTTATCTTTGGGCTGCGGAAATATGACCATGTGTCATCTTTTAGAGCGCAGTTAAAATGGCTGCCCATTCGCCATCGAAGAGATTGTCATATCCTTTCCCTTCTGTATTCTGTCTTATTCATACCCACCACCCCCTCCTATCTCAAAGAAAGATTCCAGTTCCATCCCTCTCACGTCGACCGTACACTCCGTTCCTCTCTTGACCTATCCCTCTCTTTACCTTCCCATTCCACAAATTTCTATCACGACTCTTTCACAGTAAGAGCTATAAGACTCTGGAACGCACTTCCCACCACGTTGAGGCAAGCTCCCTCACTCGACACATTCAAAAACAATGTTAAAGCTCACTTCCTCTCACTCTCTGGCTAACCTTATTTTATTTTCTTATTTTTTTTCTCTCTTTCACGTCCCGTGATCTGATATTGGTTGTTGTTCTTTGTTTCCACTTGCTTGTTTATGTGTTTTATTTTTTATGTATGTATATTGTATGTAGTATATATGTATGTAGTATATTAATATTAGGTATATGTATGTATGTCTATTATAATACTATGTATGTACCCAATATTTATTCAGTGTATGGTTTCTTTGTGCACCGTCCCCGTATTACAATTATTTTGTTTCCTGCACCCAAAGGTTGCCTGGAAGAAATTGCTTTTTAGCAATAAGGCCGCCTATTGTGCTCCGTATTTCATTTTGTATTTTTTTCTTTTGTAAATTTTGTATTTCTGTGTGCAATAAAGAGTATTGTATTGTATTGTATTGTATTGTATTGTATTGTATTGTATTGTATTGTATTGTATTGTATTGTATTGTATTGTATTGTATTGTATTGTATTGTATTGTATTGTATTGTATTGTATTGTATTGTATTGTATTGTATTGTATTGTATTGTATTGTATTGTATTGTATTGTATTGTATTGTATTGTATTGTATTGTATTGTATTGTATTGTATTGCATTGCATTGCATTGCATTGTATTGTATTGTATTGTATTGTATTGTATTGTATTGTATTGTATTGTATTGTATTGTATTGTATTGTATTGTATTGTATTGTATTGTATTGTATTGTATTGTATTGTATTGTATTGTATTGTATTGTATTGTATTGTACAGCCAAGAACTCATCAAACGTTCACCTTTTTTTCAGTCACATCAAGATACTGTGGACTTTATACTGTTCCTATTGTAAAATCTTAGCGAGTAGAGCCCAAAACTTTACATGCTTTTGACTGTACTGTTCTTTGTTACTATCGCAAAACAGTATTATTTTACTATATATATTATTTAAAAAATATCTGTAAAGTAAACAGTTCACGTATTTGACTAAGATATTGTACCAATATTTAATATATTTTTGACAAAAAAATATACAATAAGGATCATTTTAGTTTTTTTTTGTTATATTAGGGCTTTGTACACGCGATTGTAATAGCATGAACAGCGTACCCGGCGGCGCGGGCGCTTGTGTCGGGCTTTTTAATACTATTTCACACGTGTGCGGGCGCCCGCGCGAGTTTTAGCGGACGCCCTTAATTTAATTAAAATTCGAGCCTGACCTTGTTCAACCAGCATTTAGTAGATTGCTACGTTTTTTGTGCCTTAATGTAAAAAGTGATTGCGAAGTTACTCAACCTCAATTTCATATTGGAAGTATAAGCCTTAAGGGGCAGTGGCTCGTTACAGTACTAACCTCTGTTTATTCAGTACGAACTTTAGTTTACAACATGTTAACTGCGCTTACCAACCACTGTTCGTTTTGTTGTATGCCAGAAACTTTGTTCATAAATTGAGCTAGTAAGGATATAAAATTGTATTATGGAAATTTCAAACGGAAAATTGGGAATTTTCCGTATAATAAAGCACGTACACAGTCTTTGTTGAAAGTATATGAAAACGTAACTAAACGAAAATTGTGGGTATTTACTAATGGTCCCGTGTGAAACCGGTAAAGAATAGTACCAACCCATCTCTACCTGTGGGTGTCGTAAGAGGCGACTATGGGTTTATAAACCGGAGTTTGAGCGGCGGCGTCGTTCCGTGTGTCGTGCCATCTTGCATACTGCGGTCACCAACAACCGCGGTCCATGGTTCCAGCCGTAACGCTATAACAAGCGTGGTGACTAAGGTACTTCCCCTCCACATTCTTCTAACCAAAGCTAGAATTCTGGAGGGAGCTCCCTGTCTAGGGGGGTGATCGTGGTAATTTCAACATTACCAAAACAAAAACGTTTGCCTCAAAAGTTATGATAAGTCTTAACTAAGTGTTTTAGGCAAACGTTTTTGTTTCGGTAATATCGTTGAAATTACCACGATCACCCCCCTGTAGTGTACGCATTGGGATGTTATGATGATTATGATGACTTGTATCGTAGGTTCATACATTGGTCACTTACACATTGGTCACATCATCGCACAAAAATTACACATACATTTAAAAAGTTCTCTTATACATTGGTCACATTATCGCACAAACAGTATCGCAATACTTTTTCTATGAACCTGTATAGATTTTGCAAGTTAAAAGCAGACCACAGGCTTGACGGTGCCTCGAAATAACTCACAAACTTACCCCAGCTGAGCTTATCACGTGAAGTATCCGAAAAGTTTAGAAGCACATTTTTCTTGTCTAACTCTGATACGAAGGACATCATAAATTTCAGCGCCTGATAAAAGTTTCACAGTTCCCAATTCAATTTGGAAATCGGAGAATGTATCTTGGAGTGTTTCAACGTAGCGGGACAGGAATTGGAAGGATGCCTGGGTACGGAATATTTTTACCCGACTGCCCCAAAACAGGAGGGTTATATTTTTGACGACTTCCTCGTTCGAGTGTATGCGTATTTATGTGTATATATCGATTTCTTTGTCGCGCTCTGCAGCCTTGATAGATTTCAACATGTAAGGTGTCGTTAGATTTGCATTCATAAGGTATAAAAAAAATATAAAAAATATAGTACAAATAAAAATAGAATACAAAGACATGATGATGCCCCGTGTGGTGCCGGCAAAGAATAGTACCAGCCCTTACATACCCGTGGGTGTCGTAAGAGGCAACTAAGGGTTATAAACTTGAGGATGGGCAGCAGCATCCTCCTTTGCATCTCACATCTTACTTACTGCGGTCACCTACAACCGCGGTCCATGGTGCCAGCCGTAACGCTAACAAGCGAGGTGACTATGGTACTTCCCCTCTACATTTTTCCAGCAAAAGCTAGAATTCTAGAGGAAGCTCCCTGTCCTGTGGTGGACGTTTCATGGGATGTTATGATGATGGTGATTACAAAGACGTAAAGAAAAAAATAATGTATTTACAAAATGTAATCCTTGAACTGATGTTTCACAAATATTTTTTTCAACTTTTCTTGACCAGGTCTAAATGAGGAGTAGGCTTTACATAATGCCCATTTGAGGGCTATAATCGCCTTAACACACTTTACACTTTATATGATTTTGTTTACAAAACACCTCTTTCGTGAACTCCGATCGACTTATTCTTTGCTTTGTACAAGGAACCCTAAAAACCACACAAGAAAGACATAAATCAAACTCAGTATTTAATGATTGGTCGCTGTTCACGCAAACCTTTTCATTAGGTTGTTTCAAATTTTTCTTTCACCCGAAAATTGGTTGCGTGTTCAAGAGAATTAAAGCCAAGTTTCTGTTTATCTGGATCCAGAAATAAATTATGAGTGTGACTAAATGCTTATTAAATATTACTGTTTGGGAGGTACGGTCAACTGCACGTCAGTGGAAACACTTGCGTTTAGGTGCGGGGTAGAGTTAACAGCAAATCAAAGGAAATCCCAATCCTAATAAAAAATGCTCAAAAATACTGACTGCACAGCAAAATATTTTTTTTTTCATGTAACGAATGAGCAACCGAGGTTGTGGGCCACCTGATGGTAAGTGGTCACCACCGCAAATAGCGTCCACTGTCTTATTAGTAGCCTAATTGGTAACAAATTGGTAACAAATTGATCTTATTTATACAAAGCATAAGCTTATATGTAAAGAGTAAACATTGAGCCATCTGCTGCCGAATTAGGTAAAAACCTGTGTTTCAGCATTCAGTGCCTCTCCTCGAATCTGACTGGTTGTTATTATTTTCACAAAAATATAAGAAAAACTGTTACAAACCTGTCTAGAATTATTTTAAAACTAAAACTAAAAACATACAAAATGGATGCTTTAAGATCCTCTGTTTGTGTAATTGTGAGAATGAATGCATGTGTGTGAGAGGGTGTGTAAAAGATAGAGTAAAAGAAAGACTAGGTATACTAGGTATAATTGACACTAACAAGATAGCATAACGCGTTGCCCACCCTGAGAACTAAGATGGTGTGTCTCAAGTGCCAGTAATTTCACTGGCTCCCTTGCCCTAACCACAACAGTTCATATTTCCTCGTTTCTCCATTCCGCCAGCTCGCTCCGCATCAATGGACAGCCAGCCGAAACGTCTCCTTTCACAACCTCCCCTACTTTTTTTTGTGTGTGTGAAAAGTGAGCAAACGAGCAGGTGGGCCACCTGATGGGAAGTGGTCACCACCGCCCATGGAGCCCGCTGTCTGATTAGTGGCATAAATTGACACTAATAAGACAGCAAAGCACGTTACCAACCCCGAGAACTAAGATGATGTGTCTCATGTGCCAGTAATTTCGCTAGCTCCCTCACCCTACAAACCGAAACACAGCAGTGCAAACACTGTTATTTCACGGCAGAAATAGGCAAGGGGGTGGTACTTTACCAGACGGACTTTGCACAAAAGCCCTACCACCTTGTGTACTTACTGACTTTTTTTACATTCTGTATAACTTGAGCTCTTTATAACGTTTCCTCCGCGACTTTGACATGCAAAGCGAAATAATATTATTTGTCTACAATGTATTTTCTAACAATACCTACATAAGCCATAAAACTTAGAGCAACATAGTTTCAAATTTCAGTTTAGTCTTGGCCTCGATTTGAATCGAATACAATTTTGCGAGAACCCCGGGAAACATTCAAATAAATTGAAATGAAATTGATAAACTATTGACCAAGTTCGAGTCAGACTTGCGCACAGAGTAGTACGAGTATAGTAGCCCCTTTTAACCAATATTTAAAGCTATAGATTCTAGACTAGAAATTGAGTCAACTAGCCAGACCTTTACCTTTAATCTTCGACCTTTTAGAAGAAATATTTTTTAAAAAAGGGTCGCTTTCTGCGTAAAAATACATCAAAAAATTCCATGACCCGGCAAGATGGGCTCTGGCAGACCTTTTCTTTTAAGTGTTTTAAAAGAAAAGGTCTGCCAGTGGTTAACGATCTAGAGATAGCCTATTGGGGTACTCGATGAGGTAGGTATTTTTGCAGCTGGCTCTCTCACTATATTTCTTGGTAGATTTAGTAAGCAGTAACGCGTTTTAGCCTATTTATTTGTCGCAGGGTGACTGTTGTAAAAGCATTAAACGATACTGTTATTCAAATTGATGTACTTCTCTTATTTTTTTATATATCCGGTTAATTATTTTTAGACACTATAAAGAGGATATTCAGGGTCACTTGGTATGTGTTTTGTAAAAATCCATTCAGTCATTTTCAATATAGAGCATTTCAAATTTAACTCAGAATCGCAAAATTTTTGGACGTTTTCTAGTAATTTGTTAGACAAAGTAGTGAAAATGTTATAGTGTATTATATATTTGTAATCTACTTCTAAAGCCCTTTCACTTAATACCCCACATGGTATGTTTAAGAGACTTTTGACTTTTTTTTTCTATGACCGTCTTTATGACGTCACAGTTTCCACCTCCACCACATGCACGCTTGTCATCTCATATACGTCAATTCAGGACATGATACTGAATGCATTGATACTATATATGCCCACTTCCGAGATGACTTGAACGGAGACTTACCTATAAACCTCAATTTACATTCTACTAAAAGACAAACGGTAACTTTTTTCGCAATTTGAATGTCTACGGGCTACAGTACGGTTTCGTACCACCACACAATACCAAGTGTTGAAGGAAATTTCAGTGAAAGGTTCAAAACTATTGTGCCAATTTTATTCTTTCCGACACAGACATGACCAGATTTTATTTTTTGTATTTCTTCTACTGAAGTGTACGGGACCCTAACGCATCGGGTGCCCGAGGGACCCGTTCGCAGTGACCCGATTTCAAGTTTTATTGATTCAATTAAAAGTCTGCTCTGTTTTGCTTAGAATTACTATCAGCAAAAAGTATTCCAATTATTTTAACATTAAGGACCACGAATAAATGCTTACTTCTACAGGGTCACATGAAGACAATCGACAAATTTTAAGGGTAGGTTCTATTATCGATATAGATCAATTTTGTATTACGGAAATTTAGTTAACGAAAAATTTAAGGTGTTGAGTTAAATATTCTTAAAACTGATACACAAACGTACTCACCGAAAAAAAAAACCCGCCAAGTGCGAGTCGGACTCGCGCACCGAGGGTTCCGTACCACCACATAATCATAATTGTATTAGTTGAAATTTCAGTAAGTTAATGTGCTAGATTTTTTGAGTCCGACACGCGCTTAACGAAATTTTGTTATTTGTTGTTATTTTATAGCTTATGAACTATAAACATACCAATTTTCAAATTTGTAAGTGTTACCGTTTTTAAAATAAAACTAAAACAAAAATTGCCTCCGCGACCATCCAACTTGACCCCTCTCTTATATGAATGTTCTTGAAACGGGAGCTTACCACAATTGGTTACCATTAGTTGTGAGAAAAGTTGTAATATTTAATGATTTCAGAATTTTCCATTATTTGTACTGTGAGACCTAGCTTTTTGCCAAATTTCATAGTTTTAGGTCAACGGGAAGTAACCTGTAGGTTTTGCTTTTTTGCATAAATGTATAGAGATGAGGACATCAAATGCCTTATCTTTTGATTGCGTCGTTGTAAAAAATTGAAATTTTCAGATCTTGTGTGGTTTATGGATCCTAATATATGGTATTAATTTCAACCTGATACCTTTACCCGTTCGTGAGATAAAGGGTCTTGACAGACAGACAGACAGACTGATTTATGCTTATTTTATATTTTAAGGGTTCCGTACCTCAAAAGAAAAAAACGGAACCCTTATAGGATCACTTTGTTGTCCGTCTGTCTGTCTGTCTGTCTGTCTGTCAAGACCCTTTATCTCACGAACGGGTAAAGGTATCAGGTTGAAATTAATACCACATATTAGGATCCATGAACGACACAAGATCTGAAAATTTAATTTTTTTTACAACAACGCAATCAAAAGATATGGCATTTTATGTCCTCATCTCCATACATTTATTCAAAAATGCAAAACCTACAGGGTACTTCCCGTTGACCTAAAATTATGAAATTTGGCAAGAAGCTAGGTCTCACAGTACAAATAATAGGAAAAGTCTGAAATCATTAAATATTACAACTTTTCTCACAACTAATGGTAACCATTTGTGGTGAGCTCCCGTTTCAAAAACATTCATATAAGAGAGGGGTCAAGTTGGAAAGACGCTGAGGCGATTTTTGTTTTAGTTCTATTTAAAAACGGGAACACTTACAAACTTGAAAATTGGTATGTTTATAGCTATAAAATAACAACAAATAATAAAATTTGGTCAAGCGCGTGTCGGACTCAAAAAATCTAGCACATTAACTTACTGAAATTTCAACTAATACAATTATGTTTATGTGGTGGTACGGAACCCTCGGTGCGCGAGTCCGACTCGCACTTGGCCGGTTTTTTTTTATGCTATTACTTTTGTGTATCGATTTTAAGTACCTATGTTTAACTTAATAAAATAAAAAAGATTACAACTTAAACATTGTTATACGAGTACCTACCAAATTGATCTTTATATCGATAACAGAACTTACACTCAAAATTTGTCGAATGTCTTCAAAGTCACCCTGTAGAATCTCTAAAACAATAGACGGTCTGACGGAATAATCTCATTTTTTAATTACAGTTAGTCAATAATCTATATACAGGGTGTTAATTTAATTGCGTGCCATAGCATAGGGGGTGTTTCAGTAACGATAAAGGAACACAAATAAAATATTAAAAATATCTTACTTAAAAAAAATTAAACTCCATTGAAACTAAACTAATGCGGAAGGCCACCGCGCTATCACCGAGGCAGCGCGAGAGTATCAAGAAATCCTTTCCTTTTTTGTGTGTGACTTCAATTTTCCGTTCATACTTTAACGGGCTTAGGACCGTCAATACCCGATAAATTATAAAAAAAAAATCTTTGATGATAAAAAAAAATTAAGTAGGATTTTTTTAAATATTTTTTTTGTGTTCCTTTATCGTTACTGAAACACCCCCTAAGCTAAGGCACGCAATTAAATTAACACCCTGTATATAAAAGAAGAAGGTGACTGACTGACTGACTGACTGACATATGAACGCACAGCCCAAACCGCTGGGTCTAGAGATTCCAAATTTGGCACGTAGATTCCTTATGAGGCCTGGGGGTGCACTAAGAAAGGGTTGTACAAAATTCCACCCCTAAGTGGGTAAAATAGGGGATGAAAGTTTGTATGAAAGTCCGTCAGTTTTGAAGTTAGGATCTTCGAAGTTTGTATTTAAGCTGACGACTAAAAATTAACATTTACGTGTCTCAGGGTTTTTGAAAATTCGACACCCTTAAGGGTGAAAAGGGGGATGAAGTTGAAAATTCTTGATTTTTAAAGTAAAATTTACATAATTTATTATTTAGGCATTAATGATGTAATTCTATGCAACGTTCATCACTGTTATTGAAATTCCACCCCAAATTAAACCCCTAAAAAAGGGAAATGGGGTGAAAAAGTCTAAAAACCAATATGGGTATCGTTTGTATGGTTTATCGGGTCGCTGATTACGAAAACTACAACAATTTTGAAATCCAACGTGGTGGACGTGAAATACCATCATCCCCCTGGGGATGGAGTTGGGGTGCGATATGTTTGAAATGTCTAAAAATCAATATGGGTATCGTTTGTATGGTTTATCGGGTCGCTGATTACGAAAGCTATAACAGCTTTGAAATCCAACGTGGTGGACATGAAATACCATCATCCCCTGGGGATGGGGTTGGGGTGCGATAGGTTTGAAATATCTAAAAATAAATATGGGTGTCGTATCTATGTTAGGGATAGCGGTTAAATTGGCGTTAGGGGTAGGGATAGGGGCAGGGATAGGGAGAGGTAGAGGTAGAGAGGTAGAGGTAGAGAGGTAGAGAGGTAGAGAGGTAGAGAGGTAGAGAGGTGGAGAGGTAGAGAGGTAGAGGTAGAGAGGTGGAGAGGTAGAGAGGTAGAGAGGTAGAGATGTAGGGTAGAGATGTAGGGTAGAGAGGTAGTGAGGTAGAGAGGATAGAGAGGTAGAGACGTAGAGAGGTATAGGTACAGGTAGAGGGAGAAGGAGGGGAAGGGGGAGAGGGAGGGGGAGGGGGTGAGGGAGAGGGAGGGGGAGAGACAGGGGGAGGGGGAGGGGAGAGGAAGGGGGGAGAGGGAGAGAGAGGGAGAGGGTTTTAGTTTTTCTCAATTACTTCTGCGAATTGGCTCTGTATTGATATATTACATAAAGGTGTCTCTCTTTACATTTGTTAGTATACTGATGCTAAGTTCCTCTGTTCTGAGTAATTTATGAGTAACGTCTGTATATTACGAGTATATAAAATTCAGTTGGATCTTGAATTATACTCATTGATTTGCGCAGGGTTAGTCCTGTTTTTCCTTAGTTTAAAATTACCCCGAAATGAAATCTGACATGGTACACTGACGGATCAAAAAAAAAACCGGCCAAGTGCGAGTCGGGCTCGCGCACTGAGGGTTCCGTACCACCACATAAACATAATTGTATTAGTTGAAATTTCAGTAAGTTAATGTGCTATATTTTTTGAGTCCGACACGCGCTTGACCAAATTTTATTATTTGTTGTTATTTTATAGCCTATACCCTATAAACATACCAATTTTCAAGTTTGTAAGTGTTCCCGTTTTTAAATAGAACTAAGACAAAAATCGCCCCAGCAACCATCCAACTTGACCCCTCTCTTATATGAATGTTCTTGAAACGGGAGCTCACCACAATTGGTTACCATTAGTTGTGAGAAAAGTTGTAATATTTAATAATTTTAGACTTTTCCCATTATTTGTACTGTGAGACCTAGCTTCTTGCCAAATTTCATAATTTTAGGTCAACGGGAAGTACCCTGTAGGTTTTTCATTTTTGAATAAATGTATGGAGATGATGACATAAAATGCCATATCTTTTGATTGCATCGTTGTAAAAAATTTAAATTTTCAGGTCTTGTGTGGTTCATGGATCCTAATATATGGTATTAATTTCAACCTGATACCTTTACCCGTTCGTGAGATAAAGGGTCTTGACAGACAGACAGACAGACAGACAGACAGACAGACAGACAGACAGACAGACAGACAGACAGACGGACAACAAAGTGATCCTATAAGGGTTCCGTTTTTTTCTTTTGAGGTACGGAACCCTAAAAATGAAGTCGGGTACAGGGGCGGGTGTTTATACCAAAGGGTATGAACACAGTCAAAGCATGGGTATATATGCAACAGTCTTTCAGGCTGAAACATATGCAATCATTGCCTGTGCAAAGGAGAATCTAGATAGAGGCACTACGGGCTAAACTATATACATTCTCAGTGACAGCCAAGCGGCACTAAAGGCTCTCATATCCTACAAGGTAGACTCCAAAATAGTCCTAGATGCCATCCAAACCCTTAATAGGTTAGGTAGGCACAACACAATACGACTAGTTTGGGTCCCAGGACATGTAGGAGTAGAGGGTAATGAAGCGGGTGACAGACTAGCCAGGGAGGGATCAGAAAAACACTTCTGCGGACCTGAACCTTTTATTGAATTATCAGGGAGTACCATCAGAAGCGCACTCAAGGACTATGCCCAGAGAAGGCACTGCACTGAGTGGGCAAACACTGTTGGACTTACTCATTCGAAGAAATTTCTAGGGACCACAAAGGTAGGTTACTTCAAATATCTACGAAACCTAAGCAGGCACCAGACCCGTAATATTGTAGGTGCTTTCACCGGCCATTTCGGCACTAGAGAGCACCTGCACAAGATGGGTCTGTCGGATACAACTACCTGCAGAGCATGTGGTGAAGAAAGCGAACATGGAGCATGGATCTTATATGCTCATGCAACGCTTTGGCTAGCAAGCGTATGACGATTCTGGGTCAGGCTTATCCGACACCAGAAAACTACAGGCTCCTTCCGCTGAAATCTATATCGAAGCTCATAACGAGCATATTCGGAGACAGCGGAAGATCACAGGAGCAATAAGGCAGGGGAAGCACAAAAGATCCCATAGGGTCGAAGTGCTCTGAGGTCCATCAAGGAACTCAGCCCCACGTAATAAGATAAGATAAGACCCCGAAATTACGGGAAAATATCTCATTTCTTCGGAAAACCGGTAACAACATAAATACGAAATCCTCGCGAGCAAAGCCGCGGGCAACAGCTAGTACATGGATAAAAGAGCATTATAAATAATCAACTTTAAAACAACAATGGCACAAATAAATACAAGGTTTTAAGAAAGGGTTCTGCTCATGAAACTGAACAACTTTCTCTAAGGAACATACGTCGAAAGACGAAAAAAAATTTTTGACCTCTCATACAAAATGCGATATCAGCTGATTCAGTTTCTATGGGAGATTTTTTTTTTCATATTTTGACCAATGTTCCTTAGAGATAGTTCGTTAGTTTTATGGGCACATTCACATTCTTCATAGTTGGTATACCCTTTTGGTTTATCCTGTATACTATACTTGAAGAACTCTTTTATAGTAAATAATTTTATACTCAAATAATAACCTTCAAATGCTCATAAAGCGGTGGTGACCACTTACCATCACTTGTACCATAAGTACGACCCAGGTGAACCACACGGGTGTACCACGGGCAATGCCAGAACAAAAAGCATAAATTAATATTTTTAAGATAAATGATAGATAAACAATAAATAAAAAAAAAACGCTATTTTAGCATTTTTTTTTGTCTGGAAGAGATCACTCTTAGTGATAAGGCCGCCTTTTGTCCACATTTTATAAGCTCTTCTATTGTTTATAGTTTTATTTAGTGTGCAATAAAGGGTTATACATTCATTCATTTCACCACAGAGTAATATAATACTGATTTTACTTAGACCATGAAAGTAAACAACTTTTCCAAAGGCACATAAGCTTTTTTTATATGCGAAATATATACATTTGATTTGCATTTTATATGCATTTGACCCCGATATGGTGGTTAGTGACGATGTAGCTTCATCATAACATTCCATGAAACGTCCACTACAGGACAGGGACAGCTCACTCCAGAATTCTAACTTTTGCTGGAAAAATGTGAAGGGGAAGTACCATAGTCACCTCGCTTGTTAGCGTTACGGCTGGCACCATATACTAATATACAAAGGAGAATGCTGCTGCATATCCTCCAGTTAACCCTTAGTCACCTCTTACGACACCCACGGGTATGTAGGTATGGGTTGGTACTATTCTTTGCCGGTACCACACGGGACAACGATGAAGCTAAGCTAAGCGACGATGTAGCTTAATACATACATACATACATAACATCACGCCTTGTTCCCGTCGGGGTAGGCAGAGACCACAGTTCTCCACCTGCTACGATCTTGACATACTTCCCTTGCTTCCTGAACTTTCATCAATCCTTTCATACATGCTCGTCGGTTTAGGGTACTTTTAACCTAGCCTTTATTCAGAACGTCCTGAATTTGGTCCTGGTACGTTCGCCGAGGCCTTCCCCTTCCAACGTTTCCATTCACTCTCGCGTTGTAGATCTTTTTCGTCAATCTCATCCTCTCTACATGACCAAACCATCTCAGCATCCCTTTCTCAATTTTAGTCACTACGTCTTCTTTTACGCCACAACGTTCTCTTATCACACTATTTCTAATCCTGTCACTCAATTTCACACCAATCATACTCCTCAACGCTCTAATTTCTACTGCATTAATTCTACTTTCATGCTTTTTCTGCCATACCCAGCTTTCACTGCCGTACATCAGTGTTGGTACCAAAACGCCTCTATGAACAGCCAGACGAGCCTTGTAAGACACCTTCTGAATCTTCATAAAAGCATGCAGAGCACCATTCACCATGTTTCCAGCATTCACTCTTCTTTCGATATCACTTTCACACTTTCCATCTCTTGTAAACTTAGAACCCAGATACACAAACTCCTTCACTTGTTCGACTTGTTCACCACCTATTAATATAGTACACTCTGTCATACACTCTTCTCTTTCAAGTACCATTACTTTCGTCTTGCTTACATTTACTTTCATTCCTTTCCTATCAAAAGCCACATTCATCATTGTTACCATCTCCTGTAATTCGTCAGCAGATGACGCAAGTATAACTTGGTCATCAGCGTAGAGAAAACATTTGATGAGTAACTCATTCATTCTCAGTCCTCACATACTCTCTTTCATATCAGTCAAACAATTATCCATGAATAGGTTAAACAACCTGTTGTAACTTGTGCGGGCGTATATATTTAAATTAATAAAGACGCTTTTTATTCAGAGCATTTATTGTTGGGCAGGCGGCCATGACAAGAAGGAAATACATAGTACAAATTTTATACATGTGGCAACACTTAGATCTTAATTTTATATACGTTCGGATACACGTAACATCTTCCCTGTTAAAAAAGAAAGTTTCTTTTACAAAGACAAATCATGAAACGGAACGTAAGTACATTTTTTTTTTTTTTTTTTCAATTCAAACTTATTATCTATGATATGAAACGAACATCCCTAAAAGTGACGTAACATTGACATTTGCTAAACTTCAATTTGACTTTGACATTACAATAATCTGTGAACAAAAATACAATTTTGAGGTTATGACAAATCTAATAAATTACATGACAAAAACAATCGAAATAAAAACAAAGTAAAACTTATGATTTACCAAAATCTACGAGGCTTAATAATAGCTCTACCAAAAGATGAATAAGTAACGTTGGGTTGGTTTATGTGAACGTTTGGAGTTGGTTCAGTGCTTGGTATTATTTCAGGGTTTTGGACGGGAGTGACTGGACGAGGGGAATGATATGACGAAGGCGAGGACAGCTTAGGACTGGAAGTCTGCGAGGAACGTTGAGGAGGATCAGCGTCAGGCTGAAAAACAGGATGACTGTTGGATTTGGGAGGTGATAAGGGACAGAATGAACTAGACTGTAATGGAGAATATTTTGGTTTCAGGATATGTTGGCGGTTGCGGCGGAAAGTACCTTCTGGAGAGGAAATGATGTAAGACCTAGGTTGTGGACCAAAGGCTGAAACTGTACCGGGAATCCAAACACTATTGGGGTGTTTTTTAAAGTATATTTTATCACTAATGCTTAGTGAAGACAAAGGCTTTGTATGTTTATCATAATAAATCTGTGATTGGTTATTTTGTTTTTGTATCTTATCTTTAAGCAACCTGTAGTTAGGTACTCTAGGCTTCAAAGATTGTTCTAGGACTGGGAGTGTAGACCTAAGAGACCTAGACATGAGTAATTGTGCAGGAGAATACATGCAATCTTTAGGGGTATTTCTGTACTGCAATAATGCTAGATAAGGGTCAGAATTATCAGCAAAACATTTTTTTAAAATGTTTTTTACAGTGCCAATAGTTCTTTCTACGAGTCCGTTGGACCGTGCTAAATAGGGGCTTGAAGTTATATGTTGTATTTGCCAATCTGAGGCAAAATCTTGAAACTCTTTGGAGTTGAATGGGGGACCATTGTCGGACATTAAAATGTTGGGAATTCCATGTCTGGAAAATATAGATTTTAGTTGACTTATAACAATCTTACTATTGGAACCACCTATCAGCTTGGTAAGTTCAAAATATTTGGAAAAATAGTCAACGACTATGACATATTTATCTGAATTGAGATCAAATAGATCAACACCAACCTTGTACCAAGGAATTGGTTTGACTTCATGAGGCTGTAGGGGCTCTTTAGAATTACTGCGTCTGTTAGTGAGGCAGATATGACAATTATTGACATATTTTTCTATATCAGAATACATGTTAGGCCAATATACATGGTTTTTAGCTAATCTTTGACAACTGTTGATTCCTTGATGACCAGCATGAATCTGTTTTAATAAGACATTTCTCATTACTAAGGGTATAATAACACTGTTATTTTTAAAAACAATGCCATTAATTGTATGTAAGTCAGTTTTCAAAGGGAAATATGGTCTAATAATGTCTGGAACTGATTTTTTATGTTCTGGCCAACCTGATGTGCAATATTTAATTAATAGTGACAATTCCTGGTCTTTGGAGGTCTGTTCTTGGATATCTTTTAGTCTCTGAGGACTGATTGACAGTGACTTGAGGACTAAGTTGACATGTAAATCTAGGTCAGAATCTAGATCAAGTAATGACTGTTCAGGTAAGGCTGCTCTAGACAGAGTATCAGCGACATATAAGTATTTGCCAGGTTTATACGTTACATTCAGGTCATATGGTTGTAATCTCAACATTATTCGTTGTAGACGGGGAGGAATATTGTAAATTGGCTTGTTAGTAAGCGAGACTATGGGTTTGTGGTCTGTTTCGACTAGTATGTGACGACCATACACATATTGATGGAACTTCGTACAACCAAATAGGATAGCTAATAGCTCCTTTTCAATTTGGGAATATGACTGTTGACATGGGCTTAATGAAGCTGAAGCATATGCAATCGGGTGATTGTCATGACAGATAACCGCACCCATGGCATCCTTGGAGGAATCCACTGACAAAGTGATTGTTTTATTAGGGTCATAGTATGTCAGAATAGGGGCTTTGGTGATACATTCTTTTAATAAATTAAATTCAGAAGTATGGATGTCCTGCCAACACCATTCATTTTCTTTAGACAAAAGTTTTCTTAGATTTGAGGTTTTCTCTGACAAATTTTCTATATAGGAACCAAGGTATGTCACCATACCCAAGAACCTTTGTAGTTCTGCTACGTTTTGGGGGCAAGGCATATCACAAATAGCTTTGACTTTAGTATCATCTACTCGCACACCATCTTGAGTGAAGATGTGGCCCAAATATTTGACTTCTGTCTGACATATGTTCGATTTTTCTTTATTGAATTTTATCCCTAACTGCCTAGCTCTCTCTAAGACTTGTTTTAGTCTAAAATCATGTTCTTCTCTTGTCTGACCATATATGAGAAAATCATCCATCATGATTTTGACGCCTGGGATATCAGAGAATTTTTGTGTCATTATAGAATGAAACAGTTCTGGGGCAGCATTTATGCCAAAGGGAAGTCTGAGGAATCTATACCTACCTTGAGGTGTGATGAAAGTACAGAGTTTTGAAGACGGTTCATCTAACTTTAACATATAGAATCCTTTATTTGCATCAAGAGTTGTAAAGTACTGGGAACCAGAAAGGCTGTACTTTATCTCGTCTATAGTAGGAAATTGATAGTGTGGACGCATTATAGCCTTGTTTAGTTTTCTTGGATCAATGCACAGGCGGAGTTTGCCATTTTTCTTGGAAGTGATTACAATTGAACTAACCCAGTCAGTAGGTTCATCGACTTTGATAATAATTTGATCTTTTTCTAACAAAGATAACTCTTCTTTTAATTGTTCCAAGAGACTAAATGGGATTCTGCGGCAAGCATCGACTGAAGGAGTGGCATCTGGTTTCATTGACAAGTGGCATTCATAATCTTTAAGACAACCTATTCCGGTAAAAAGATCTTTATATTCAACCAGCAGAGTGTCCGTAGATTGACTAAATTGAACATTGTGAACTCTTTTAATCAATTTAAGGACCTCACAACTGTTGCGACCTATTATATTCTTGCAAGGCAAATCCACAATATGAAAATTGACATTGTAAACTTTATTATTATGTTTGACTGATAGACTGCAATAACCTACTGTAGGTAAGACTTCACCACTTAGTGTTGAAAGCTTATAAGAGCTTTTCTTTATGTTGGACAGGGGCAGATTAAGTGATTTATAACAGTTAAATGACAAAATGTCAGCGTCGGCACCTGTATCAAGAAGAAAATCAATGTTCTTATTGTTTATAGACAGACTGGCTTGGTAAGAATCTTTAAGAGTAGCTGCATCAATAAAAAGACAATTGAAATAGAAGGTATCTGACTCGTTAGCTATAACAGTTTGTTCTTCTTCTACTATTCTTACTTGCTTGTAGCGGCAGCACTTGGCAAAATGGTTCAGCTTGTTGCAATTCCTGCAGGTGACTCCTAAGGCTGGACAGCGTAGACGGTGAACTTGACCACATTTTGAGCATATATTAGACTTGTATGACGCTTGTTGACTGGATTGACGATCTTGACTTCTTGGACGGTGGTGACTCTCTTGACGACTGTGACTACCTGGACGAATTGTATTGTCTTGACGAGTTTGACTACGTTGACGTTGATTACCGTTGTTGGCTTGATGACTCTGACGTGACGATGGACGACTACTGACAGTGGCGGCGATGATTTCATTAGATGCTAGGGCTTGTGCTTCCTGCTTCGTATTTCTTAATGTTTTGGCGAGACTGACAGCTTCTTCGAATGTTGCTGGTTTGTCTAACAAAATGCGTTCTCTTATGTACGCGCATGAAGAATTTAGGTTCCAGGAAAAGATATCTTTTAGCAAACTGTCAGCAAGACTTTCGAAGTTGCATTGTATGCTTAAATTCTTGAGATCTGTGGCGTACGACTCGATTTCTTCCCCTGCGGCTTGTTTTCGATTAAACAGCTTGTGTCTCTCCATTGAGATGTTGACACGCGGCGCAAAATAGTTCTCAAACTTGGTTAACAAGTCCTTAAATGTGATGCTAGACATCTCGACGTCAAAGGAATGAAATATTTGAAGAGCATCGGGACCAATGGTATGAAGCAAAATGGCTACCTTACGTGGATCTTGTTCTCCCTCGAGGCCATTTGCAACCATGAAAATATCGAAGTTAGTCTTGAAATTACGCCAGGCTAATGGCATATTGCTAGCGTTAACATCCAAGCTAAAGTTATTTGGAGGCAAAGGACGAGTTGTCGGATTCTTGGGCGGCGGCGGCGGCGGTGGAGGGTCAGGCATTTCGACTTCTCAGCGGCGCGGCGGCGGCGTGATATTGAAAAAAAAATTTTTGACTCACTCGAATCCGTGACTGTGGCTTGAATCGACGGCTTGATGGGCTTTTGACTAATAATCCCACGATGGCACCATGTTGTAACTTGTGCGGGCGTATATATTTAAATTAATAAAGACGCTTTTTATTCAGAGCATTTATTGTTGGGCAGGCGGCCATGACAAGAAGGAAATACATAGTACAAATTTTATACATGTGGCAACACTTAGATCTTAATTTTATATACGTTCGGATACACGTAACACAACCAAGGTGACGCTACACATCCCTGCCTCACACCTTTTTCGATGCTAAACCATTCAGTGTACGCCCCGTTTATTCTGACGCAAGCACTGGAATCCTCATAGAGAGATTTCAGTGCTTGAATCAGATGACCGTTCACCCCATACATAGACAATGCCGACCACAATTCATTCCTCACCACTCGGTCATAGGCCTTTCCCAAATCCACGAACGCGCAGTAGACTTTTTGGTTTTTGGCCAAAAACTTTTCAGCTATGCACCGCAAGGAAAAGACCTATTCTGTACATCCCATTCCCTTTCTAAATCCCGCCTGTACGTCCCATATTTTTTCGTCAGTATCTTTCATCACTCTTTCAATCAAAACCTTTGCATACAGTTTGCCGACGACACTGAGAAGACTTATCCCGCGGTAATTTTTGCAGTCCTGTTGTGACCCTTTTCCCTTGTACAGCGGCACAATCACAGCCTTGCACCAGTCACCTGGTACTTGGCCGTTCGTCCAACACAGGTTGAAAAGGCGGTACAGCTGACTAGCCACAATGCCTCGCCCAGCCTTCAACATTTCGACCGACACTCTATCATACCCACCTGCTTTACCTGATTTCATACTTTTCATTGCTTTGATGATCTCATCCATACTTATCTCACTTGCATTACTCACATATTCATTGTCATGCATTTCCACAGAAGACCTCGGTACGCTAGCCTCTGCTTCTCTCTCAAACAAACTTTCAAAATATTCCTTCCATCTCTTCAGCACACATTCTTCACCTTTTATAATACTTCCATTCTGGCTTCTGAATGTACTCAGCTCCGATGTTCCAAACTTTCCTCGGGCTGTCCGTATGGATTTCCAGAAAAACTTTTGGTTTGACTGGAAATCCCCAGAAAGCCTTCTGTCAAACTCATCTTTATACTCCTCTTTCTTTCTCTCAACAACATCCTTTACAATACCTTTCACTCTTTTATATTCCTTTCGTGCTACACTAACATCATCACTTGTGGCCTTCTGCATTCTTTGATTAGCTTTTACAGCTAACCAATCTAACCATGCTTTTTTCTTCTCACAAACAGCTGCCTGTACACTATTACATGTACATGTAGCTTAATGCCTGTTAAAACTAAACATGATAAACTTAAGGTGATCTTTGACGGCCAGCTTAGACCCGAACGCAACTAGATGGAGCCACTGCTGCAAATATAAGGTTTTATTTTTTAATCCAATAAATAAGTACTAACTATATATGTGCAAAAAGTTGATCATCGTAAATTTCATGGTGCAACTTCAACGCCTAACAACAATTTCGATAAAAATAATATCTCCATATGTCCAGTAAAGTCAAGTCTCGTCGGTCCGTGATTTACATGAGTACGATCACTCACACATGCACACAAAGCACAACCATACAGTTTTGACCGCACGCCCACAATCGTAACATTGAACCAGAAATTGCTAACAAAAACACTAGTTTTAAAGTACTAACTTTCAGTACATTAGCTTTATTTTTGTTTTAATCAGCGAAAAATTTAACTAACAATAGCAGTATTCGTTCGTTTTTCAACAGAATTTTATGTCCCGCGTAAGAATGCAAGTTATTTGAATTTTTGTATGGAAAACGGATCAACTTAATAGAAACTGCATCAGCTGATTGCACATTTAGTATGGGAAGGGTGTTTTTGTACTGTACCTTGGAAATATTTGTTCGATTTTAATTCAGTGGTCTTAGTGAGTTGCTAAAATAGAGATCATTTATTTTCTTAGTCACTGTATAAAAATACCCGGTCGACAGAGCTTCGCTCTATAATAGCCGCCTCAACATTAAAATATCATCGGGTGAGCAAGCTATTCTACCCGCCAACAGATGGCGCTTTAGGTTTCTGTCTAAATGCGGTATTAAAAAAAAAACGCTTAGAAACATGGGGAAAACGAATTTTCCAGACATGAGACCTAGCTATATCGATTTTTCGTCCCCGAAAACCCCCGTATAGTAAATTTCATCGAAACTGATTACAAATATATATATATTCCTCTTTTAATAGTATAGGAGATATTTAGTTTAATATACTTACTTATAATACATATAATGCTTACTTCCCTTTCTTCTCTCTCATAATAATTCGGTCGTCATAGATTACAGAAAAATCTGAATTAGACGAAACTTAATGATATTGCTTGTGGTGCAATTGGTATTGCTACAACTAATTTTCCGAACACAGATTTTTCAAATTTTTTTGTCAATCGTTTATTTATGCGGGTAGCCAATATAGGGTGACTTTTAATTAGTTCTTGATAGAAAAAGGTTTGCATGTACTCATGATACTGAACAACTTTCCCCAAGGAACATAAGTCGAAATACGAAAATCAAGTTTTGACCTCCCATAGAAACTACATCAGCTGATAGCGCATTTTGTATGGGAGGTCAAATTTGGTTTTTCGTATTTCGAACTATGTTCCTTGGGAAAAGTTGTTCAGTATCATGAGTACATGCATATTTTTTGCTATCAAGAACTAATTAAAAGTCACCCTATATACGGGGCGTAACAAAAAGAGTATGCCAACCCTGAAAGGATGTGATTCTGCCTATGAAACTGAACAACTTTCCCTGAGGGACATGACGAAATCCGAAAAAAAAATTTGACCTCCCATAGAAACTGAATCAGCTGATAGCGCATTTTGTACGGGAGGTAAATTTTTCTTTTTCGTATTTCTACTTATGTTTCTTAGAGAAAGTTTTTCAGTTACATGGGCAGACGTGGCAGAATCACATCCTTCAGGGTTGATACCATAGAATACATGAAACATTCATGTATTCTATGGTTGATACACTCTTTCTGTTACAGCTTGTATTGTAGAAGATGAAATTTCTATAAATTGTTCCTAGTCTAACTTTTTTTAAGACTTCATAAACACCGAGATATAGGGCCATGAAAAAGCGAAAAATTTCTCTTATTCTGCTTCTGGTTTTCGCTATGTTTTTTCCATTTGCAACATAGCTAATGGAGTTTAAATATCTCCTGCTTTTTTCATACATTGTACACTCCCTGCCTTCACTTTTATAAGTAGCTCTTCTGTAGGGTGTTCATAGTTACTTTTATCTCATCATCATTATCATAACAGCCCATAATATGTCCACTACAGGACAGGGAGCTCCCTCCAGAATTCCAGCTCTTGCTAGAAGAATTTGGAGGGGAAGTACCATAGTCACCTTCACCTCGCTTGTCAGCGTTACGGCTGGCACCATGGACCGCGGTTGTAGGTGACCGCAGTACGCAAGATGGTATGATACACAGGAGGATGATGTTGCCCATCTTCCTGTTTATAACACTTAGTCGCGTCTTTCGACACCCACGGGTATGTATGGGATGGTACTATTCTTTGCCGGCACCAAACGGGACTTTATTATCTACCTGTGCAGAAAACTCTACCACTTAATAGAATGGAAAAATATTTAATAATATATTTAGAAATGTCGTAAGCGAACGTCTTACAATGTATTGGATGGCATAACAAGTCAAATGTCATCACTCATCACATACATTTCATGACATTTGCTTTCGACAAATAGCACGTTTTCTAGACCAGGGGATCTAAATGGACGTGATTTGGGTAACATGCTCTTGACTGTACCTAACTTCATAGATGTATCCACGTAAAACTTACGGCCGTATCAAGGATACAGCCAAGGTAATTACCCCAAAAAACTTAAAGTCGGTACATTTGCACCCGTATGATTAAATCCTCTACCAAACACCCTATATTTCCAGATTTGAATATGAATTGGTAAATCGATAAGCAAGGTTCACGTTTTTAAATCTACTGATAAATATCATATTATAATACAATAAACAATGGTCATTGTTCACAAGAAAAGGCTTTTTCTGAACCAATTACGGGATTGCATTTTCTCAAATCGCGATCTCTTGTCTCGAAACGAAATGTTTCCAAAACATTCAACTATTGTACAAACAAATTTTTGAGATGAGAAATAATCAGTTTTAATGCAGTCTGAGCATAATGTGGACGAGAGGAAGGATTATAATATTCCTTTCATGCACTGTATTTGAATATACTATCTCAAAAAATTGTAATTGTTGTATAACAAAAAAGACACATCAAACTGTACCAACAAGCACTGAAGCAAGCTCCGTAAACATTGTACCAATAAATTTGGCTTCTATAGTGGTAGATGAGGATATGATAAAGATTTCTACCAAAGAAGTTATTTCAACCGCTACTACTACGACGAGCCTAAATGGAACTGCAAGGAAATGGAAGTCAATTGAGTTAACGGAAAAAGTTAATATACCAACTAAGAAACCGGAGAACATTTCAACGGCAAAGAAAATATCTATCACCGACCCTACTACAACGAACACAAATATTAGTTCTACCAACAATATAACAAAGCCTACTTCAACAAACCCAGGCATTTATACTACTAACATAGACGTTTCTCCAACGGCTAGTGAAATGTTAATCACAAAGCCTAATATGACGAGCCTAAATGTAATTCCAAGAAAAAGGGAGTGGTGGGTAGTGCGAAAAATTGAAATACCAACTGCGGAATCTGAGAATAGTCCAACCACACCAACTGAAGAATCTAAGAACATTCCAACGATAATGAATATACTTATCACCGACCCTACTACAAAGAACACAAATATAAATACTACCAACAAAGAAGTTAGTCCAACGTCTAAGAATATATTTATCACCGAGCCTAATATAACGAACACAAATGCAACTATTTCAATGAATTGTAATTGTAAAACCACAAAAAAGACTGATCAATCTATATCAGTAAGCTCTAAAGTAAATTCCGTAAAGATTGAATCGACAGAATGGGTTTCTGTGTTGGTAGATGAGCATATGATCAAGGTTTCTACCAAAGAAGTAACTCCAGCGGCGACTACTACGACGAGCCTAAATGGAGCTCTAAGCAAACGGGAGCCTATTGAGTTATTGGAAAAAGTTGATACACCAACTGAGAAACCTGAGAACATTCCAACGGCAACGAATATATTCATCACCGAGCCTACTACAACAAATACAAATATCAGTTCTATCAACGAAGAGGTTACTCCAACGGCTACAAAGATACTTATTACCAAGCATAATATAACAAACCCAGACATTTATACTACTAACATAGACGTTTTCCCAACGGCTACTGAAATATTAATCACCAAGCCTAATATGACGAGCCCAAATGTAAATTCAAGAAAAAGGGAGATAATTGTGTTAGTGGAAAAAGTCGTAATACCAACTGCGGAATCTGAAAATAGTCCAACTACACCAACTGAAGAATCTGAGAACATTTCAACTACACTAACTGTAGAATCTGAGAACATTCCAACTACACCAACTGAAGAATCTGAGAACATTACAACGGCAACGAGCATTTTTATCACCGACACTACTACAACAAACACAAATATAAATACTTCCAACAAAGCAGTTACTCCAACATCTACTACAATATTTATCATCGAGCCTAATACACCAAACAAAAATATTAATACTACCAACAAAAAAGTTAGTCCAACGGCTACAAAGATATTTATGACCGAGCCTACTAAAACGAACCCACATACAACTATTTCAATGAATTGTAATTGTCAAACAACAGAAAGGACTGATCAATCTATACCAACAAGCACTAAAGCAAGCTCCGTAAAGATTGAACCGACAGAATGGGTGCTTGTGGTGGTAGATGAGGATATGAGCAAGACTACTACCAAAGAAGTTACAACAAAAAGGACTGATCAATCTATACCAAAAAGCACTAAAGCAAGCTCCGTAATGATTGAACCAACGGAATGGGAGCCTGTGGTGGTAGATGAGGATATGAGCAAGACTACTACCAAAGAAGTTACTCTAAAGGCTATGAAGGTATTAATGAATGAGCCGTTTATGACGAGCCCAAATGAAGCTCTAAAGAAATGGAAGCGAAAACTGAAAAAAGTCGAAATACCAACTAAGCAATCTAAAATATGTCAAAATTTCATAAAATCAAACATACCATTTGATTGGAATAACATGGCAGATATTTGGCAGATTACTTATTATCAAACTGAGGATCTGATGCCATGTTTCAAAATCCTTATTAGGAGTGTTTCAGTACTTGTAAGTAGGTGTTTGTTTTTATGGCGTGCACAAAGTAGGAAGAGGTACTAGGAAAAGCACTATATTACCAGTTTGATTGAAACTACCTAAGTAGGTATGAGGCATTTTATCAGATATATTTAAGTAATTTTAATGGACTCGGCGCCCACGAGGTGCCGGCAACGAATTGTACCAAACCATCTCCACCCGTAGGTGTCGTGAGAGGCGACTAAGAGTTTAAAACCGGAGGATGAGCAGCAGCATCTTTGTGTGTATCGTACCATCTTACATACTGCGGTCACTAATAAAAGCGGTCGCCAGCCGCAACGCTTACAAGCGTCGTGACTATGGTAATTCCTCTCCAGATTATCACACGTTTTTGCTGGAATTCTGGAGGAATCTCCCTGTTCTGCGGTGGAAGCCGTGGAAGTCTTATGGATTTAATGTGATGCATTTATTGTCAATCTTAAATAAGGGAAACTCAATTTTTTAAACTCATTCTTACTTTTTAAGGGTCTCCTTACTCCGCAAGAAAAGCGCAAAGCAGCGAGTAGCTTTAGAAGACGCTTTGATATTATTTAAGTGTAATTCTAACACTGGCTAGTTTATGCGGTAGTAAAACAGTGCGGTAGGGTGTTTTTTTATATAAATTTTTTTTATGTTACTAGTGAGCAAACAAGCAGGTGGGCCACCTGGTGGTAAGTGGTCACCACCGCCCATAGCACCCACTGTCTTATTAATGGCATATTTTGAGATGGTATCTCTCCTGTGCCGGTAATTTCACTGGCTCCCTTGCCCTTCAAACCGAAACACAGTAGTGCAAACACTGCTGTTTCACGGCAGAAAAAAGCAAGGGGGTGGTATTCCCCAGACGAACTTTCCACAAATTAAAGCCCTACCACCACTGGTGACGGCCGTGAAGATTTTTTTTATGTCAAAAGTGAGTGTACGGGTGGTGGTGATGACCGTCTTGGTGGTAAGCGCTTCCATAGCACCCACTGTCTTAATGGTGGCTGAGACCTGTGTTAACCGTACGTTATCATATCACACTCTCACTCTCAAGCCGTCACTAAACCTCTCGGTATAAATAACAAAATTCCTGATATCTTGTCCATAACGCGTTACAATTTTTTTTAAGTCCTATACTTCTATAATATTTCAACCGGTTTTGTTTTATTTTTGTTGATTAAGATCTAAGTTAACCGGAAATATGTCAAATCCATTTTTTTTTCAGGACAGGAGATACTACAGGGCTTGGTACGGTGACTTTGGTGGGATTGTAAAATGGGATAAGATCTTCCTAGAAATTCATTCTTTGACAGCGATTGGCAGGAAGCACTTTCTGCAAGGAGACAATGAGGATAGAGGGGTTCTCGAGAACATCATTATTACTAAAGGTATTTCACGGCACGAATTACAACAGCGTGTAACGGAAATCTGCCCATGAAACTGAACAACTTTTCGCAAGAAAATCAATTTTTGTCCTCCCAGAGAAACCGCATCAGCTGATAGCGGGTTCTGTATGGGAGGTCAAATTTGTTTTTTCGTATTTCGACCTATGTTCCTTGTGAAAAGTTGTTCAGTTGTATGGGCAAATTCACTTCAGTATTATCATTATCACATCATTATCCTTTCCGTTACATGAGCACATAGTAGTTTACTCGTACCCATGAGGCATGGGTAAATAAAATTCTGTGTCTTTGATTCTAAACTTCAGGGTTTAAGGCACAGATTAAAGTAGAGTCCGCCATTGTCATAGTTTGTATGAGCTAGTGAAGTGACACAGACAGAAGAGAATAAGCTCTTAGTGGCCGAACGGAAAATTTTGCGGAAAATTCTGGGACCGGTCAAGGAGGCGGATGGCAGATGGAGGCGAAGAAAAAATAGAGAGATCGTAGACCTAGTGCCCGAACCCAATATCATGGGCGAGACCAAGGCTGCAAGGCTTCGCTGGCTCGGCCACGTGGAGAGAATGGGAGAGGATCGGGCCGCCAGAAGAGCTTACGTGGGACGACCGACTGGAAAACGACCAGTCGGTCGTCCTAGGTACAGATGGGGTGACGAAGTGCGGAAAGACCTGGATGCCCTCCAAAGAGCCGATTGGCAAGAAGCGGCACAGAACAGGAAAGAATGGAGAACTCTCGTGTCGGAGGCCAAGATCCTCTTAGGGTCGCTGAGCCAGCGTAGTAAGTAAGTAAGTGAAGTGTAAAGCGTCTCGTGGTCGACTATGACTAGTTGGTCAAAAATCCCGGTTAAGTTTTACAAAAACCAAGAAATCTTTAAAAATCTAATGTTTAAGCTAAACTTTGTTTGCGAAAGTGAAAATATATCTTTTTTTACTTGTGAATTGATCATCAATACTAAGAACGGAAGCGAAAATGATTCGCCATAGCCATTTTATCAGTAATTTTTAACACTTTTTTTTCCTGAATGGTAAGTATTTTCACCAGAAAAACTGTGGTAATACATTTATTAGTCTCAAGTCACATATTTCTTAGAGAGAAAGATAAAAATTTTACGTTTTTAGGATTTGATAAAAATTCATACATTTTAGTAAGGAGGTCCCTCGTAAGAACGCTTATGGCTCCACCCTTAGCAGAAAGTGCTGCTACTTAAACATCCTAGTTTTAGTAAGGAATACCTGTGCCTGAACAACCCACTCTTCCATATCAACATACGTGGGACACTCAGAAATATTTGCGACACTAAAAAAAATTGTTCTACAGGTACATATATTTTTATTAAATCTTTTCAAAGTACTCTCCACCAGCCTCTATACAAAGATTCATGCGTCTGAACCAGTTTTCAAAACACTTTTTCCAGTCCGCCGTAGACACCTCGTTTACAGCCTGCTCGAACGCAGCCAGCGCATCTTCCGGCGACGAAAATTGTATCCCCTTGAGCTGATTTTTTATTTTTGGAAATAAAAAGAAGTCACACGGTGCTAGATCAGGGCTGTAAGGAGGGTGACCCAGGAGTTTGACTGGTGTGCTGTCCAGGAAGTCCCTCGTTTTGAGCGCGGTGTGTGCAGGCGCATTGTCGTGGTGGAGCAGTAGTCCGCGGAGCCCTGTGTTTGGTCGCTTGTTGCTCACAACAGAAAAAACTTCTGGTAAACATTTGGTAGTATACCATTCGGCGTTGATGCTTCTTTGATCTCGTAAGGGAATTGAGGCCAAGTGGCCAGTCAAATTAAAAAAGCTGGCGATCAAAATCTTCCCCCCGCTTCGAGATCGCTTCACTTTGGTAGGCGTTGGTTCATTTTGAAACACCCAAACTGTCGTCTGGCGCTTGGTTTCTGGATCGTATTGATAAATCCAGGACTCATCACCTGTTACGATGTCGTAAACACGCCGAGACGAGCCTGCTTCAAATTTGTTCAGCATATCACGGCACCATTCCACCCGGGCCTGCTTCTGAGCGTCGGTGAGGTAGTGCGGCACCCAGCGCGATACTATCCTCCTCACGCGAAGATGCCCGTGTAGAATCTCGTGAACGCTTCCCGATCCAATCTTTAATATGTGCTGAATCTCCTGATATGTAATTCGCCTATTATCTTGGATTAAATTTTTCACTGCTAGCACGTTTTCTTCCGTAATAGCCGTCAAAGGGCGACCGCTTCTTTCTTCATCCCCCAAGGTTGGTCGACCGCGCCTAAATTCGTTATACCAACGATACACCGTTGCCTTGGAGGGGCCTTCATCCATAAATGCCATTTGAAGTCTATCGAACGATTCATCCGGTTTCAGGCGACACTTAAAATCGTAAAAAATCATAGCTCTAAAATGTTCCCGGCGCAGATCCATTTTTCAGTAAGACACGATACTTTGAATTGGCTCGCAAAAAATGTGGAGGGAAATTTTGAAAATGGAACACACATATTTTTACTTACAAGTAATCATATTTTCGAAAAAGATTCTGACCGGCCAGTCTCCCATATATAAAAACTATTTTTCGCAATACTTTCTGAGTGGCCTGGTATTATTACAGAAACTATCGTATACGGTTTTCACTATTAGATAGACCACAGACATTTGACTGGCCCTTTGGTGTGGTTGGTAGTGAACCTGCCTTCTACGCCGCCCAGGGCAAACATATGAACACGAACGAGTGTTTGTTCTGTGTCTGGGTGTTATTTATCTATTTATGTATGTATATCTGTCTCTGGTACCCATAGTACAGGCTTTGCCTGTTTGGGATCAGATGACTAGTGTGAATTGTCCCCAAATATTTATATTTATTTTTGTTTATAAATATTCATTATAAATTGGTTGAACTGTGGTGATGTTGGTAGATCAAGTCGGAAAAACACGTGCCTTTTGAGAGTTTTTGCAACCCACCTTTGAAGTAAGAATTGAGTTTTGGGCACTTTAAACAATAGTACGGTCAACCGCTTGTCGGTAGAAACTTTTTCAACTCTATTGCCACGCCATAAGGTCCAAAAGTGTTTCTACTGATGTGCGGCCATGTGTACAACTTAATATATCGCGTCAAAAGCTTTCAATCATTAAAATGTACCTAACAATCGTTTTCATTTTGCAGACGAATACACCCAACCATACCGAGTTTTGAAGGAAGTCCCGGACCAATGGCTGACCTTCAAAAACCTTCTCCTTATGAGGGATTGTGAGAGAGGGGACATTGCGATCTTCGTCAAGGTGACTGAAATACATTTACAAAACGACATAGAAGACGCCTTAACTGCCTTTGGTTTAAGTGACAAAGGTGGAAAGCGAGCATGCGTACAAGATATTTTTACAAGCAGTGATCGTACTAATCGTGTTTACGACACCGATGATGATGTTGTTTTTGAGAACGATTTTTCAAAAGATTGGTCTTTGTATTTTCGTCAATAGTCCATGTATTCAAGGTTATAAACATAGATAAATGATTCGCTGCGCTCCGACCAGATACCGCTTTACCTACAAACAATAGCTCCACAAATGAAGCAACTCAATGTGTATAAAACAATTGAAAATTGTGTTGCCTGCCAGCTGCTTGACTGTTACCCGAAAAATATAAGAAAAAAATTACGGTAAAGTTGCGGATTAACTACTTCCATACTGACTAAAATAACTGACTTGGTTCGACATGAGATTTCACAAATTTTTATGGTGGAAAAATTGCGTTGTACGAGTATAACCTTTTGGCTCGAGTACGCCGAATTCGGCGTAGTATTTGTTGCTTCATTTTACAACTACGCCGGCGGTATCTGGTCGGAGCGCAGCGAATCATTTATCTAAGGTATTAATAATTCTACATTACTACTTCAATGCAAAGGTGAGGAACGTTTTGTGAGACGGGCAACGACAAGTGACCAATTTTACCCAAAAGAATTAACAAGATTTAATTTTCCCAAGTAAACAATGATATTTATTAAATATGACTATTGTCGAACCTTTATCAAACAAAATATGCGAATTATCGACAAATAGTGTAGGCAACGAAGCAGTTGACCCCAACATAAATTCTCAGGCAGATTTTATTTGACAGGATGATAAAGAATCATGAATTAAATGTAAATTCAAAATATTCAAAAAATAATTTACAAAAAATAATTTCATACATTTTTTGTAATTTTTGTATGTAAAATTAAAAGTACGGATTTTTTTTTGAAGGTTTGTCTCATGTAGTGTAATACCCCAGCAAAGTTTCATCGACTGAGGATTTAATGCGGGGGTCGTCATACAACGATCCGCTTCGTTGCCTAGACTAAAAAATCTGTTTTAAAGTTTGCTATTTGAAAATTACAGGCGCTTTATTAATTTATTTAAATGAAGGCGAAACCTTTTGGTTTTTCTTTGTTTCTTTTTAGGTAAAATGTGTTTTTTCTTCTCAATAGTCTCAGTCAAGCTTAAAGTTTGCCTAGCTAAAGAGATACAAATAAGAAAAAATATGTTCCGGAAACTAAATAAAAAAAAATATTATTAGCTTTTTGTAGCCTGTTTTTCTGAAACTGGATCGTTGGAGTAGATTTTTCGGTGTTTTGTTAATTTTCATAATATTTTATCTCTTTTCGTTGCTATGATATACGATTTCAATAGGTATTTTTATCAATGAACACGGCTGAACACGGCTCTAAACTCATAAAATTTACATAAATTATGAAATTTATAATTTTTTTTGTTTCGTTACCTTTATTTAATGAATTTTAATGGTGCGAAAAAGAGAAAACCTAATAGTTAGTGCAAAAAATTTGCAGATAATATTATGAACTTAAACAAAACACCCAAAACATCAATTATCTACTACCTCAACGACCTAGTTAAAAATACAAACAAACAAAAAATTTATAATTTCTTAATCGCTAATGTTGGGATAAGAACAGAGAAATATATTATATTTAAGCCAATTCTGCATTTTATTATACCTACTAGAATAATGTAATGAGGTGTCCACACACCTCGAGATCGGCGATAATTATGATAATATTTTCTAATTGAAAAAGATACTAATTCGGAAAACATTGAACTCTTACGCTAACATTGAACCATTAATAAACTTTTTTTTATTTATGTTACAAGTGAGCAAACGAGCAGGTGGGCCACCTGATGGTAAGTGGTCACCACCGCCCATAGCACCTACTGTCCTATTAATGGCATATTTTGACACTAATAAGACAGCTAAGCGCGTTGCTCACTTTGAGAACTAAGATGATATATCTCATGTGCCAGTAATTTAGCTGGCTCCCTTACCCTTCAAACCTAAACACAGCAGTGCAAACACTGCTGCTTCACGGCAGAAAAAAGCAAGGGGGTGGTAGGTACTTCCCCAGACGGACTTTCCACAAAAGCCCTACCACCTTCAAAACGTAGGTATTCTTTTTAATACTGATGTCCAAGTCTATAAAAAAGTAAGTTTCAACGTTAACAACGTGTAGCGACACCTGAGGAAATTCCGGAGCGGAAAGTTCAGCGACCAAAAATTTTTCAAGTATTACAACCATGAAGGAAAAAAAAATAAATTTAAATTTCCTTCATGATTACAACAGCGAACATTCCGCTAGATGTATCATAGGTTCATAAAAAAAACCGGTCAAGTGCGAGTCGGACTCGCACGCCGAAGGTTCCGATATACTTTTTGTATTTTTTGGAAGCAATAAAGTCCATTTGTAGGACCGCAAAACAAAATTTTTTTTGTAAAGGTTATTTGCAGATTTCTAAAAAACTGCAACTTAGAAAGATCGTTTTATTTTTGCTGTAATGTTTACATAAACTTCTGTCAACTGTAATTAATTCAGATTTTTTCTTTCACAAACTTCGGAGAAAAGGGGGGGGGGGGGGGGGGGGAATGGTATTTTTTTGTCATTTTTCATCATAACTTGAAAACTAAGAGACGTAAAAAACTACAAAAACATATTTTAGATAAGAATGTACAAGTAAAGCCCTCTCATAATAATGATACCCCACTCGACTAGTAGCGACAATTTGAAATTTGGCCCCCCCTATTTTGGTCACTTTTCATTAGTAATCATATTTTTTTTCAAAATTCTTTCATGTGCAATTAAGTTGGGCAACTATATTCTAAAACTATTCCAAATTTCAGGTCGATAGCATGAGAGGTTGCTGAGATATAGAGGTGTGACAGACAGACAGACAAAGTCGCACCATAAGGGTTCCTTTTTTTACCATTTTGGTACCGAAACCCTAAAAAGCATTGTGAGCGTCATGAGCGGAACTCTCCGCGTCGGAAATTTCCGCCAAAGGTGGTTCAAAGTTACCCAAAAATGTTTTAAGCTACCCGAGTTGACTGTAATCACAGCAAAATTATTTGTGTGGGTAGATGATGCTTGCAAACATTTACGATATTAAATACTGCTTCGAAAAACTAAAATTAAAAAAAAAAAAAAAAACTAAAATGTTTTTGGCCTTCCCATAAAAACCTTGCGCTAGCAATAGTAAAACTTGTAGGCCACAACCAAATTTTTTTTTGGAAGAATGTAGACATACAAGTGTCAATTCCTATTAAAAAGTAAAACTGTTACTTAAAATTGCCACTATGTGGCGCTAATGTCTTTGCTCGATATTGCTGTCAATGAGTACGTGTAATTATTTCTTTATAATAAAACATTTTATTTACCGGCTAAATAGTATTTATTTCCTTAATTTTCTCTCGTTTTTCGATCCAAGTGAACCAAGGTGGTCCGATTTTTTCGTTTCGACTGGTCTGTTTCGGAAATTTGTTTGAACTCACGAGCACATGCATATCCTTTGCCATCAAGGATTAATTAAAAGTAACCATGCACTTGAAATCTGTTTACATTTCTTTGGAGCTTCAAGAAACAGGGCGTCTAGGTTGACCATAAGCTGCCGTTATTCATAATCTAAGAGGTTGACTAATTACAATGCCTAAAAGAGAAAAAAAGCTAAAAAGGAACCCAACAAAGGAAGACAGGCGCCATTGGAGTGGGAGTTGACGGTAGCTGATAAAAAAAAACATTGAAACACGAATTTCGCTGAAAGGGTCACTCCATGGCATTTTTTTTCGGAACGGCAATCAATTTCGTTGGCGGTCGTCAAAGGTCGCGCGCTGCTGTCGTCACCTTGTGGCTGATCTGTAAGAGCCACTAGTTCCCATACAAACCTTGCGCCAGAAATAATAAGATGAATGTATGTATGTTGTATATCAACCTTGTACATTCAAACATATTTAAAAGAGCGCGTGGGTTTTTATTGTCGCTTCTTTTTTTTCCCACAATGGCGCCACATTGTTTGTGAAGCGATGTAGTTTAGCTGACGTCATTAAGAGATTTTAATATCCACCAATGAATAAACGATTTTGATTTGATTTTGATTTGATTTGTAAAGCAAGACCAAAATTTTTGTGAATGTTGGCAATCACGAGTACATTCATATTTTCCTTTTACTATCAAGAACCATACTAATGAAAAGTCACCCTTATACATATTTTGCTCATCTGGGCACCGGCGCCCTTATTTTCTCAGTTCGAGAAATCCTGTTGCACCATCTGTTGGTGGGCAGCATGCCTTGCTCACTTCGTAATATTTTATTGATAAAATAACTGGTAGGCTTTATAAAATATCTGGGTTAGGCCTTTTGGAGAAATTTATCTGAGTTTTTACATAGAAAGCAACAATTAAATTTTCCGTGCAAAATGCAGCAATCACTTTAGTATGATACTATAGTTTTTCTACTCCATACTAGAGGCGCTGTTTTTTTATGTCGACTACCTAATTTTACCATACCTTACGTACGGTCAACCGCACGTGAATGGAAACATTTGCAACACTCATACTATGCAATGAAGTCTAAAATGTTTCAACTGACGCGCTATTGGGTATACGTACGTACAAAAATATCTTAATTTTGGGCTCGTCTGATTCTAGGATGTTTAGATAGTTGTTTTTTAGTATTTGACATCATAAATACTGAAAAATAAAATAATGCAAAAAATAATTTTTAAAACAAGCTTTTATTAAACGTAGAAAAAGAACTAAATCGTTACCACAGTCTCAGGTTTTCAAATAAAAGCGTGTTACATTATAAAACAGAAAGAGAGAAATAAGTAAATAAACAAATGAGTATAACACGCTTTTTATTATGAAACACCTAAGACTGTGATAAAGTTTTAGTTCTTTTTCTACATTTAATAAAAGCTTGTTTAAAAAATATTTTTTGTTTCTAGCTTTTATTTAACTTGCCCTGTTGCTGCTGCTTGTGTGGGAAAAATCTTGCAACTGAAATTTAGACCAGTTACCCTGAACCGATCGGGCTGGAATTTGGCATACTTATTTAACTTTAGTGACAATACAATATTTTGGTATCATGAAGCTGGTATGAAGAGGGAGACGGAAGGTGGCCGCAGGAACTCCTAAACGAAACGACGCAACCCCTTACCCCGTCGTGTAAGGGTCGTAAATTAAATTTGTCTTCTGAAACATTTTAATCCCAGATGATGACCAGGTCCTGGAGCTGGAATGATGGAGCTGGAAGGTGGCCATAGGAACTCCTAAACTAGACAAGACAGACCCGTCGTGTTTGAGCTCGTTTGATTTGGCTTCTAGTGCACATACTAAGAAAATACTAAAAAGTTAAAAAAAAAATTAATAGAAAAAAAAAGCTATTTAAAACAAGTTTTTATTCCAAAATTCAGTTGTATCTAAGCTAATATAGTAATTTTATGCAGAAGTCGTGCTGATGAATGTTATAATACCACTACATAAAATAATCTCAAATGCTTATATCGCAAATTGATTAGAGAGAAATAAATTCAATAAAGTATGCGCGATACAAACATTCAATATTCGTCAGCATGATCGTTGCATAAAAGTGTTATTTTCGTGTACAACATTGTTTTATATAAGCTTGTTTTATTTAATAAGTATATTTTATTAATATATTTTAACGATCCTTTTTGCTCTATATCTACCAACAAGGTCTTATTATTTATAGGGTAGGAAGCAAGAGAAAAAAAGGAAGGTAGTTAGACTTTGTAATTCAGATCAATATAGTTGATTGAGTTATGTTCGGGACTGAAGAGATGATCTTCTTCTAATAAAAGAAAAAAACGGTCAGGTGCGAGTTGGATTCGCTCGCCGAGGGATACGATATACCTAGAGTATTCTTAGAAGCAATAAAGTCCATTTTCAGGATTGCATAACTAAATATGTTTGTAAAGGTTTTTTGAAGATTTCAAAAAAACTGTGCTACTTAGAGAGATCGTTTTATTTTTGCTGTATTAATTGGGCCGATCGAGATCTGCCTGGGCACATCACGATGTGCCGGCATTTCGTGATATGGCCTATTATTTCTTGATGTGCCCAATATAAAATTGGGCAGATCGATGAGAGCAACCATTTTGTCGATTTGCTCTACTATTAGTCACTTGGTCACATCAAGATAAGGCTGGGCCGAGATATGGCTGGGCGCATCGTAAAGTACTTAGTTCCGTTTTTTGACGCTTGTGGCGCTGTTTGCGCTCTGTTAGCTGTGTGTTAGGTTAGGTTAGTTAGGTTAGGTTTTATTATCTAGTAAAATAATTATTCATTATTTCATTTTATTTGCTTGTACTTTGGTCACCCTACAGAATCGATTTATGCCCAAGCATGGCCGGGCAAATTATTTTATTTATTTTATCATCATTTATTACAAAATAAAGTTACAAAACACAATTAAAATGGGCCGTTAAACTTAACAAAGTTTGTCTCGGCACCAATCCGCAACAAACATTATTACAATTTAATAAGTAGATACATACAACATGAACAATAATAAATATAAGTAGGTAGTATAGCGCCGCGTCGCAGCGCAGCGCAAGGCGCACGCCACCGATGCCAGGCCGGGAACCGGTTTCCTCGGCAGTACCGTGCGTATGAGGTACGGGATGTTCCAAACATACAAAACCGTTTTCGCCACGTCTGACAATTGCCGTTATCGGGATGTTCCAATTAGCTATATTTTCCATTTCTTTTATTACTTTTCGGCCGGTATCCAAAACTGCCAATAAGCTCATTACAGATTGGTTTAGACAGTTTACCATTCAAAGTGATATCTTCCCTACTTTTTGTTGATAGTTTATTGAGTAAGGTTGGCAAAATGTATTCTGTTGTTCGTGTTCCATAATAGTTTGAAGCTCGTGGTATTAGGAACATTTTGTTAGTTACTTTTCTCGTTATTTTTGAGTGCGATACCAGTTGTATTAGATCTGTCATCATATAATGTTCTTTAAGATATTGGAGTTTGTACTTAATATGGATAGGTAATACTTCGCAAAAATTAAATAATTCATCGTCCGTTTTAAGTTTATTTTTTAGATTGTATGGTACAACTATTTTTAAGAGCCTAACTTGTAGATTTTTAATTCGGTTCAAATAAGACTTAAACGTTCTGCCATAACTGCTTAGCCCGTATGCAATAATGCTTTCCGCCCATGAAGTGTACAGACTCAAACGAATTGAAAAAGGTATTCTATTCCGGAGGATATACATTTTTGCCATAATAGCCCGCAACTTGTCACACACCATATCGACATGAGCACCCCAATTAAAATTTTGATCTATCATCATACCAAGATATTTCTGTTCTGATACTTGCACCAATGGTAGGCATTTACATTGCAGAGGACAAATGCTTGCGTGTAAGCATTCATGACTATGCCCAACGATTTTAACGGGGCGAACAGATCTACACTGGTTAGAGCGAATATGCATCAGCTTGGTTTTGTTGCTATTGAGAACTAGACCTGCGTCATGCGACCATCAACATATGAGATCGAAATCATGCTGCAGTTTTTGTTCTGCTTTCTTAAGGTCTTTGTCAGCGGCTAGCACACATGTGTCGTCAGCAAACTGGTAGATACTACAATGATCAACGCAGTTGTTCATGTCATTTACATAAGCCAGATAGTGTAAGGGTCCAAGCACAGATCCCTGTGCTGTCCCCTCTGTTACTTGCACCTGATCACTACAAGTCTGGTTTATTTTAACGCAGTATGCACGATTATGAAGGTAGCCTTTACACCACTCCAAGATCGGCCCACGAATGCCAGTATCCTCCAACTTCTGTAATAAAATATCGTGTCGCAGAGTGTCGAACGCTTTACTATAATCTATAAAGACGACTAGTACATGCCTCCTGCAATCTAGGTGTTTGTTTATTTCATCACAGAATCGCGAGAGCAGCATCGACGTACTTTTATTCGGCTGAAATCCGAACTGATTTTGGGACAAAACTTCATGTTTATTATAAAACCCTTGAATTTGGTTGGACACAAACTTTTCCACAATTTTATCTACCGTAGGAAGCATAGTTATAGGTCTGTAGTTGGAACAGTCTGTTTTATCCGTACCACCTTTAAATATGGGTCTCACCATGCCAACTTTAAGTTCGTCGGGGTACATGCCTGTATCGAAACTTGTGTTAATGAGGTGAGCTATAACTCCTGAAATTTTTTCCGCTATTACTCTAAGATCAATTGTACGTATTCCGTCTATACCTGGGGCCTTGTTAATTTTGGAATTTCCTATTATTTTATAAATATCTTTTGATGTAGCTTTTTTAATTAACATTGAAGAATTTAATGGATTTCTATATCTGGACTCACCAAGAAGTTTATTTCTACAATTTGGAATAATATTTTTAACGTTTTCTTTGAATTTTACAGCAAATAAATTAGCAATATCCCGATCCGAGCCAAATGATTCAAATGCTTTTTTAATTGTATCATTAATATTTTTACAAATTTTACCGGATATTTGATTTAATATTTGCCAAAGTTGTCTAATGTCTCCCTTATTTATTAATATTTTCTTTTTAAAATAATTATTTCTTACTTTCTCTACTAACTTATTGGTTTTATTACGTTGCTTATTGTATTCGAGACGTTTGACAGCATTCTCCGTATCTTTAATCCACTCTAAAAAAAGCAAATCCCTTTTAATACATTCACTATTGACTTTTCTAGTAACCCACGGTTCCTTATTACGCTTCGATAAACTAAGCCGTTTTAAGGAAGTGCATTTTTGGTAACATTCAGAAATGTTGTTATTAATAAAAGCATTAATAGCTGTTGGGCAATTTAAATCAGCGCATGAATCCCAAGAAATTTTTTGAATCTCATAATTAAATAATTTATTATCTAGTTTTGTAACATAAATTGGAACATCCTGTACGTGGGATCCGCCAAGCAGTGCTACTGCCGTCATTCTATGGTCAGACAGTTTTGTACAAAGCGCGGCGCAGTAAACATCTTGTAAGCGAGAGCGAATCAATGCGTGGTCAATACACGTTTTGGTTATCTCGCCTTTTCGCATTTCTATTCTTGTGTAATCTGAGATCCCGCTTACAAGACCGTTTTCACTCATGACGCTCAAGTATGTTTTTTTTACAGAGTCGTTACTTTTAAGGTCTATGTTCATATCGCCGATAACAAGCAAGTCTAATCCCTGTGAGAAAGATAGTGTATGTGCAAGTTCATTAGTGAATGCGTATTTATTAGTGTTTGGTGGCCTATAAACTGCACACAAAGCCAAGTTGTACCGGGAAGGTGTCTGTAATTTGCCAATTAAGCATTCAAAGTGTACACTTGTTTTTCTTAACACTTGAAATTTATGTTTTTTATGAGTGTATACGATTATTCCACCGCCTTTCCGGTTTTTTCTAAGCTGTGTGTGCATATTATACCCATTAAGTTGAAACAAATCACTAATCTTGCTAGAAATATTTGCTTCTGTCACTGATATCACGTCTATTACAGATTTTTTAAAGGAATACACAATTTGTTCCAATTTACTAAAGTATTTTAAAAGTGACGTTAGATTGATGTGAATACATATTAGTTTATTATTTTTAGTGGGCAAGCAGGTTGAAAAGTGATTAATATCGATACAATCAAATAATTCTGTGGTATTATCAGGATTATCATCCATAAATTAAGCGAGAGAAGTTGTTAAATAAATACTGAATTAAAAAGAGAAGCGTAAAGGAGACTAATTAGGAAGCTAATAACTCAATGTCCTTCTCGCTTCGGATCCAGTAAATTTTTGAATTATCCGATTTTCTCGCAAACACCTTAGAATATTTACACCATACAAATTTACATTTGTTAGTGTCTTTAAGTTCAGACTTGGCCTTTGCTAGAAGAAACTTGATACGACCAGTGAGGGCTTCGCGCACGTACACTTTTTCAGATCTACCATCTCCGGTTAAATTAGGTAGAATACTACCGGCAAGTAGCTGAGTATTACGACCGGTATTTACCCATTGATTCTTGGTTTCTTCGCTATTTAGTTGCACAAAAATATTTCCTGTCTTTCCTTTACGTGCGGGTAGGCGTCTCGCAGTTTTTATCTGGCTATTGATGTCACCTACAATCTGTAATAAAGATGCTACCTTTCTAACTACATCTAGCACATTTTCATTATCTTGATGATGAATTCCTGCAATTTCAATATTATTCACTAGAGCTGCTTGATCTAAAAGCTCAAGACGCTGCTCAATCGCTGCAATCCTAGTCTCCAGGTGGGTATTTTGGTTTTTTAGGGTAGTTTGCTTTCGTTCGAGAGCTTTTATTTTCTCGGAAGTAGCCTTCATTTCTTCCTCGTACTCATCCATTTTATCACTTGCATGTTGAGCTGCTTTTGTTAATACCTCTAATTCCCTAATGACAATCTTTTGCACTTCTTTTGTGATGTTATCATACAGTTTCTTCAGGTTAATACTGGAAGATGCAGGAGCCACTCTTTCCTGTTCTTCGTCTTCGTCATCATCTTCGACGGCTGACACGAAGGAAGTCCTTCTGGTCGATGACAAATGACAGTCACTGCACACCCATTCCAACGTTTCAGCCGCACGAAGAGCTGCGCGTTGTTTGTTGTTAAGGCCACTGCACTCTGCCCTCTCGTGTACAACAACATCACATCTGCTACACGTTATTCCAGCAGATTTTTTGGTAATAGCCTTTTTACAAATATTACACTTGCTCATATTGCGGGTAGAAATTTCACAAAAATAAATTCACTTTGGTACTGTTTATGTGTGTTAGCACTGTGACGTCCGAGCGCGGAATCTGACGAACGTTATATAAATCGTCAAACGTTATGCTATGAACGATATGGCGGGTATTATATAGGTAAATCAAGAAATGCCGGCGTGTCGTGATGTGCCCAGGCAGATCTCGATCGGCCCAATTCAACGATCGGCCTACGACATATATACTTACATTTCTATCGACTACAATTTGATTCAGATTTTTCCTTTAGCAAAGTTTTAAGATACGGGGAATGGTATTTTTTAGACGTTTTTTATCATAACTTAAAAACCAAGAGTTGTAAAAAATACATATACCTATTTTGGAATATACAAGTAAAGCTCTTTCATATGATTTCCCACTCGACCTAGAACCGGTAATAAAAAATGTTGCCCTCCTTTACAATAGAAATAATATTTTCTGTGTAATATTTTCAAAAAATGCTCAAAATAAAGGAGAAAACGAATTTTCTTAGAAAATAGACCCTAGATCGATTTATCGCCCCCCAAAACCCCTGGATAGTAAATTTAATCGAAATCGTTAGAGCCGTTTTCGAGAAACCGATTACAACATTATATATAGTACCTGGGCGACCGAGCTTCACTCTATAATAGCCGCCTGAACATGAAAATATCATAGAATGAGCAAGCTATGCTACCCGCCAACAGATGGCGCTGTAGGTTTCAAAACACGAGGAAAACGAATTTTCCCAGATATAACCTAGCTAGATCGATTTACCGCCCCCGAAAACACCCGTACGGTAAACTTTATCGAAATCGTTAAAATGAAATGAAATTATTTATTGCCCAATTACAGTGGTGTAACAAGATATTAGTTTGTTTGTAGCTCCTTTACTGTAAGCTGGATTAGTAAAAAAAGTTGACATATCTTAGAGTAATAATTACCAGTAGTATAGAGCGCGCGCAACAAAGTGGGAACAGTAGGCACGGGTGAGAACAAAACGACGTTCCGTCGCGATCGCTTGTAGTCGTGGTTGAGCGCTAGCAGTGTGTGTTCCTCCAGAGATCTTTTTCATAATTTACGTACCCAAATGGTCAAATGTGCAGTTTCATCTTGCAAAAAAGATACTAGGAAACACAAATATTTGGAATCCAGTATCACATTTCATCGGGAAGTTGATTTTTATACTTATTTTTAAGAAAACAAATCGCGCGTCGCGGGGGTGAAGAAGACGTGGGAGGCGGGCACGCACAAGCTCGCCTACGCACCGCTCTCCCCGCCCGAAACTATAGTGATGTGACGCGACCAATGCTGTAGTCGATATGTACAAATAATTTTGATGTGTGTTTGAAAATATTGTAGCGTAAATGTAAAGTATAGAATGTTGCGATATCATGTATGAACTGCTTAATTGATTGTGAAGAATTTTGGTAGGTATAGTATGGTGTAAAATAAAATAAATCATTTTAAATTATTGAATGAGACAACATTTTGGGAAATCCTACAAAAAAGGTCCTACATATATAGTGTCAAATATTTTAAGGGATAAACTTACACAAAATACTGAACAACTTTTTATTATTTAAAAAATAAACACGAATCTCGATTTTTTATTTCTTAAATCTTAGTAACAAGGCCACACGATTTTCTGACATTTCCATCACACATTACTTTTGAATTAAAATTAAAACAAGAATAACATTAATATGGATGATTCATTTATTTCATTCATTTATCTATATTTTCTTAGTTTGTTTGTTCTATGTATCGAGAATGTGATTGCAAACAAATATATAAATTAATATTTTACATTTCTCGTTTAACAGTATAGAAAATGACATATAGAACATAAAAAGTACCTAACAAAGATATTTATTTACATAACTTATCGATAGCTCCTTGCCGATCGGTACCTTGCACATCCCTGTCTGTCATATACTTATCAATATAGTATCTATAGCTCATTTGCCTACGATGCGTACTAAGCAATTCGTGCAATATGCGCGCTCTATACTACTGGTAAATACTCTAAGACCCATATATTAGTCTATACATACTATAAGATATATATTAAGTTTATTTATTTTAATAGTATCTGTGTATTATGATGTAATTTATTTAAGTACTTTATGTACATGGTGTATTTTTATGTAGGATTATTATAAGTAGCCACCAACCCGCGTCGCATTATCCACCCCACTCCCATTTCAACACCCAAAGGTTGCCTGAAAGAGATTGCTACTTTAGCAATAAGGCCGCCTTTTGAACTTCTCTTTTCTTTTTCTGTGTATTTCTGTAACTATTTCTTTTATTTCTTGGTGTGCAATAAAGTATATTTGTAATGTATTGTAAATTTTAGTTACAATTGTCATTTTTGATATATGGAAAAAACTTACATTGCATGCATAAAACAAAATATAATTGAAAAAGTCAAAACAGTATACAATTTAAAATAATAAGAAGAATGTCAAATGCAGATTTTAAATGTCAAGAAATGCTTATTGATAATATTTCATAACAATATACCTAAAGAAAACCCCTAAAGCCCTAAATATCCTAATCATGAAGAGTCTCAGTTTCAAAATATTCCTGTACTGACTGAGTAAAAACATTTCTGTACAAGCCAGTCGTGTAGCTCTCTCTTTAACATGTTTAGCGGCAATGTTTTTAATGTGCTCGGCAAGTTATTGAATATTTTTGTGCACATGTACTCAATACTCAATACATTTATTGCATCCCATGAGATTTACAAGGTGTTCATATAATAAATAGGTAAATCATGGACCCTGTCGGGCACAGCAAAAGTAGGAGAGAGGAAGATTCTTTAAATAAAAAAAAAATATATATACGAGTATATATTTTATGTTACGTACCATTTATCTAAAATTATTTTTAATCTTTATAGTCCTAAATAAAAAAAAATACAATGATTTATTATTAATTTTCCAGTTAAATAATTTTATTTATTTATTCTATGACTAGATTACTATCACTACTTTTATTAATATTTGATTTAATGTGTTATAAAAAAAAATTGTCAGAATGTCACAAATAATTATGTCAGAATATTAAAATTATATAAAAAAAAAGTCACAAATTATAGTGTAGTAACAGTTTATCTATATATATAAGAAAATAAGGTGACTGACTGACTGACTGACTGACATATCAACGTACAGCCCAAACCGCTCGGTCTAGAAATTCCAAATTTGGCATGTAGGTTCCTTAGGGTGCACTAAAAAGGAGTTTTACAAAATTCGTTCAAAAAGGGTTTCGGGGTTCGGGGTTAGGGGTTCGGGTTTTCAAAAAGGGTTTTGTAAAATAGGGGATGAAAGTTTGTATGAAAGTCCATCAGTTTTGAAGTTAGGATCTTCAAAATTAGTATTAAGGCTGGCGACTAAAAATTAATATTCACGTGTCTCAGGGTTTTTGAAAATTCGACACCCTTAAGGGTGAAAAGGGGGATGAAGTTAAAAATTCTTTATTTTTAAAGTAAAATCCACATAATTTATTGTTTAGGCATTAATGATGTAATTCTATGCATCGTTCATCACTGTTATTGAAATAATTCCACCCCAAATTCAACCCCTGAAAAAGGGAAATGGGGTGAAAAAGTCTAAAAACCAATATGGGTATCGTTTGTATGGTTTATCGGGTCGCTAATTACGAAAACTACAACAATTTTGAAATCCAACGTGTTGGACGTTAAATACCATCATTCCCTTGGGATGGGGTTGGGGTGCGATAGGGTTGAAATGTGAATATGGGTGTCGTTTGTATGGTTTATCGGGTCGCTGATTACGAAAACTACAACAATTTTGAAATCCAACGTGGTGGACGTGAAATACCATCATCCCCTGGGGATGGGAATGGGGTGCGATAGGTTTGAAATGTCTAAAAATTAATATGGGTGACGTTTGTATTGTTTATCGGGTCTCTGATTACAAAAGCTACAACAACTTTGAAATCCAACGTGGTGGACGTGAAATACCATCATCCCCTGGGGATGGCAATGGGGTGCGATAGGTTTGAAATGTCTAAAAATAAATATGGGTGTCGTTTCTATGTTAGGGATAGCGGTTAAATTGGCGTTAGGGGTAGGGATAGACGTAGAGGTAGAGGTAGATATAGAGGTAGAGGTAGAGGTAAAGGTAGAGTTAGAGGTAGAGGCAGAGGCAGAGGTAGAGGTAGAGGTAGAGGTAGAGGTAGAGGTAGAGGTAGAGGTAGAGGTAGAGGTAGAGGTAGAGGTAGAGGTAGAGGTAGAGGTAGAGGTAGAGGTAGAGGTAGAGGTAGAGGTAGAGGTAGAGGTAGAGGTAGAGGTAGAGGTAGAGGTAGAGGTAGAGGTAGAGGTAGAGGTAGAGGTAGAGGTAGAGGTAGAGGTAGAGGTAGAGGTAGAGGTAGAGGTAGAGGTAGAGGTAGAGGTAGAGGTAGAGGTAGAGGTAGAGGTAGAGGTAGAGGTAGAGGTAGAGGTAGAGGTAGAGGTAGAGGTAGAGGTAGAGGTAGAGGTAGAGGTAGAGGTAGAGGTAGAGGTAGAGGTAGAGGTAGAGGTAGAGGTAGAGGTAGAGGTAGAGGTAGAGGTAGAGGTAGAGGTAGAGGTAGAGGTAGAGGTAGAGGTAGAGGTAGAGGTAGAGGTAGAGGTAGAGGTAGAGGTAGAGGTAGAGGTAGAGGTAGAGGTAGAGGTAGAGGTAGAGGTAGAGGTAGAGGTAGAGGTAGAGGTAGAGGTAGAGGTAGAGGTAGAGGTAGTGGTAGAGGTAGAGGTAGAGGTAGAGGTAGAGGTAGAGGTGGAGGTAAAGGTAGAGATAGAGAGGTAGAGGGGTAGAGATGTGGAGGTAGAGAGGTAGAGAGGTAGAGAGGTAAAGAGGTAGAGACGTAGAGAGGTAGAGAGGTAGAAAGGTAGAGACGTAGAGACGTAGAGAGGTACAGGTACAGGTAGAGGGAGAGGGAGAAGGAGGGGAAGGGGGAGAGGGAGGGAGAGAGGGTGAGGGAGGTGGTGAGGGAGAGGGAAGGGCAGGGGGAGAGGGTGGAGGGGGAGGGGAGAGACAGAGGGAGGAGGAGGGGAAGAGGAAGGGGGGAGAGGGAGAGAGAGGGAGAGGGTTTTAGTTTTTCTCAATTACTTCTGCGAATTGGCTCTGTTTTGAAATATTACATAAAGGTGTCTCTCATCTCTCTCTTTACATTTGTTAGGATACTGCTGCTAAGTTCCTCTGTTCTGAGTAATTTATGAGTAACGTCTGTATATAATATAAAATTCAGCTGGATCTTGAATTATACTCATTGATTTGCGCAGGGATAGTCCTGTTTTTCCATGGTTAAAAATTACCCCAAAATGACGGGAAAATATCTCATTGCTTCGGAAAACCGGTAACAACATAAATACGAAATCCACGCGAGCGAAGCCGCGGGGAACAGCTAGTACCATATATATAGTTTTTGGGCACCGTAAATACAAGCCTATTTGGGTACCTAGTATTAAAATTACATACTTCATCCTTTCTCAATTTCACAAAAATACAAATTTCGTACGAATAATGAGAAGATCCGCAGAAGAACTAGAGTAACTGACATAGCCCTGAGAATCGCTAAACTAAAGTGGCAGTGGGCAGGGCACATCGCAAGAAGAACCGATGGCCGATGGGGCATAAGGGTTCTAGAGTGGCGACCACGTACCGGAAGACGAAGCGTTGGCAGGCCCCCCACAAGGTGGACCGACGATCTGGTCAAGGTCGCGGGAAGCCGCTGGATGCGAGCAGCGCAGGACCGGTCGTCATGGAGATATTTATGGGAGGCCTATGTCCAGCAGTGGACGTCTTTCGGCTGATATGATGATGATGACAAATTTCGTAGATGTACAAACAGGGCAGCGTAAGCAACTTCATATCATAGAACAGGGGTTAGATCCGTTTTCGAGAAACCGATTACAAATATATATGCAAATATTGCTCGTTTAATAGTATAATATGTATAAAAAGAGATGTAAAATTTTACTATGGGGGTTGGATTTTTATTTCGAGGGAAAATTAACAGGGTTCAAACCAAGTTCATATGATAGATAGAATAGTAGATAATATTGTGGTGAAGAAAGAATATTTTAAAGGCCACCATTTTTTTACAATCGATTTTTAAAGTTATTGAAATACGGCATCACTGATTGGAATATGGCAACACAGATTGGACTATGACAACCCTACTTACAAATAGTGTTGCGATCTATCGATTATTTTATATCGAGATATTAGTGTGAGTCAGGTCACTTGCGTCAGTTTATACCTCGTAACGTCAAAAAATTACATTTGCCCTTTGCCTAGAGGCTCGTTCTAAGTCGGCAGATCATTTGACTGAGAGTTGTCAGTTTCTATGAGTCATATTAATGAGTTAACTCATTTAAATAATTTGAACCATTTGGTCAGTTTCTATGAGTCATATTAATGAGTCAACTCATTTAAATAATTTGGACCATATGAGTCCGAGAAGTAATACAAGATCTTATGACACGCACGACAAGCAGTCATCCAAGTACTATTAGGCCGGATATAAAGCAGGTTGTAGCAGACAGACCTCTGTGAAATATTCCCGCGCAACGTTGGAATTGTTCTCTAATTGCGTCACTGTCAGTGTTCAATTGTCAAGAAACTACCTAGTAAGAGCAGGCAAAATGTCAATCTCATCGGCCGACAATTATTGAGGGATCGAGGGGAGTCATGGCTCCCCCTGCCTCTACCACGAAGGTCATGAGGCGACCAAAGGCCACTCACAACGTCGCCCAGGCCACTTACCTTCGCGAAGAAATCGCCGCCAAGCTTTGCAAAAGTGCAGTCGCCCGCCTTACCGCCGCTTCACCGCACCCCGTCGAAGCCCCCCGCAACCGCAACCGCGGGCCCTCGACAGCCGCTTTCCTGGGCTGTACCGCCTTTGCCACAGAGCCTATTAACACGGTCTTCTCCCCACAAGCCGTGGGAGTAAAGACGAAGCACCCGGAGGTATCAACAACTTCAGTCACACACGAAGCCATCGACCTTGCCATCGAGCTCCTGCTCTCCGTTCTCAAGGCCTTGAGAGCAGGCACAGACCCGGTGACAATTGTCACGGAGGGTGTCTCCATCCTGGCTCGCATCCCCCCCCCCTCCACACCAGGTAGCCTACGTTCACTACGCCTCGTCGAGTAGTTAGGACTGTGGGCCCCTCACAAAACTGATACAGTGGATTTATTTTTTATACAAGAGAAAAAAAGAAAAAAAATGGGTTATCACTTTAAGGTACTAAAACGATAAAAACTAAACTGCGTTAGTTTTAATCGTTTTTGTACCTTGTATTCCTTGAATTTTCATCGTGTTCAGGTCTAAATCGACTATTTTAGTTTCATTTCAGGTTACTCTTTATTATTTCATTTACCTATTTTAAAATAGCTCCGCTACATATTACAAGAATTAAGACAACACATCAAACAAATACACTTAACTAATTCGAGTGAGTGAACTGACTCACTCATTTGAACTATTGATACCGTTATCTCTACGGCTTTCAAAATGAAACGCTTGCTTGACAGATTAACCTAAAACACCTAACCTTTTTCCTCACTTCTTTGATATTGGCTAATTAAATTAATAAATCAAAGCAGTATTGATAAATATGTGTATTTTGTAGAATCGGGTTGTTAAGCTCACGAGATGTCTGTGAAAGTACATTCTTGGAATAAACGATAAAAATGAAATACTGGAGTTGAAATCAGTGCTTACATAGCCAGATAATTTACCACACAAAATAATAGATACCAGTCACCAGCCACTTTTGGCCGCACCGTGTCACAAGCTACCCAAAGAATACATCTATACATAAATAAATACAACATAGACTTACAAGAGGAGACACAAGACTAGGTACTCAGAAATTAATTAACAGGGATAAAAAACTAAAACAAGGAATGAGTGCAGACTCACAAGATCTTAATATTGTAATATCAAGTGCCTTCGGACAATACTACACTAATATGTTATAATGTGAGAATACAATCATCCAGGCTCTACAAGCAATAAAATCAAGAAACATTACAAAAATAAATATTAGTATAGTGTAGGACAGCACATCAGTTCTACTAAAGCTGAATGGCCGCTATACAACCTCAGGATTGATACTACAATGCGATGAAGAACTATAAAAGTCATCAGTCATCACAAAATAGCATTATTAAAGGACATTTCCCTGGGAAATGATGCAACGGACTAACTGGCCATTACTTTTAAACCAGTTCCGGACTGAAATACAGATACAAATGTCCTTCACTCGTGCACAAGCCCCTACCAGGATTCAAACCTAGGACTCTCGGCTTGGCAGGCAACCGTACCACTCTGGGTGTCAACACCATTCTAGTCATCTGGCTGATGACATTGGTATTCCTATGTATTTCTCATCTGATTTATTTCTAATTAAACCATGAGTAAAATAATCACAAATACCTGTGTTTAGATATTATCTTCCTTAATCAACCAGTCTACAAAGAATATAATTTTAAAAAATTATATATTGGGAGACATTTCACACAAGGTCATCTGATCCCAATTTAGGCAAAGCCTGTACTATATGGGTACCAGAGACTGATATACATACATAAATAGATAAATAACACCCAGACACAGAACAAACACTTGTGTTCATCACACAAATGTTTGCCCTGGGCGGGGATCGAACCCGCGGCCCATGGTGTGAGAGGCAGGCTCACTACCAACCACACCAACGGGCTTGTCAACCCAATGTAAAAGATCACACATTTTTACCCGCAGCAATTATTATAATTAATATTTATGTTCATCTGTTGCCTCATAACTTCTATACAACTTATTGTAGTTAAACAAATGAGTAGCGTTAGATTAGAAGCGTCTTGATCTTCCTCTGGTTATAGGATATAAGATGTTACATTACATTGAATGTGGCGCCCTCAGGACATTAACTCATGAATGACCAAAATAATATTTTTATATGATACCATGTTGGGTGTCAAATAAAAGGACATTATCTGAACATCACTATGAATATTTAGTGGCAAATAAGCATGCTGCTTCACCCAAGGGTAACTGAACATAGTGGGTCTTACTCCGTGGTCTTACTACAAAAAAGTTAGACATCTGTTGAACACTTGATTAAAAAAATGCGCACAAAATAACTGGCTATGTCAGTTGATGCGCAGAAGTCAAGTCATAATAAAATAAATCATTTTTGACTTCTGCGCATCAATGACATAGACAGAGTTATTTGGTACGATATTTTTAATCAAGTGTTCAACAGATGTCTAACTTTTTTGGTGTAAGACGGAGTGTGTTTGCTTAAGATGAGGCAACGAGGCATGTCCAAGCAGCTTCATGCGGCCAATAACAACTTTACACTAAGTGTAATATTATTCATCTTAATATTAATATCTGTTCATCTAAAAAAATCTTGCTAATTGTGTAACAGATAGTTAACACTTTGAATTGACATAATAAGCCTATTATTATTATTTCTGGTGGAGAATCTGCGCAGACGGGTGATCAGATCACTTAAATAGCTATTTCATTCACTATCCCAGCTAGAAACGGACGGTGTGGCCTGCTTCACTGTAAGCCCCATCCAGGAAGATGGCCAGTTTATGCGGCAAGCTGCTCTTTTGGCTTCATCGGGGTATCCCCATTTTCCATTCCCCCTATCTACTGATTGAGATGTACTAAATAAGGACCCTGAGAGGACCTCCGAAGCTTTTCGAACACAATTCTGTGTCCCCTGGTGTGAGGCTCTCTGCACCACAAGCCAATCTGCCGAGGGCACTGGTTTACTGGTGCTGTTAAGTCTTTTTTCTATCTATATCCCTTGATGAAGAGTTTGGATTGACGATACCCCTCCACATTTTCCAACTGTGTGATAGTTCGTCTCCATGTCCTGTATCGTTGCATTCTGTCGGGTTTTCTTGTGCTTACGGTAAATGAACAAAAACGCGTAACACCCGCAGTAAGCTAAATCACTCGAATTCTTCATTTTTGTGCACTTTTAAGATATTTTCCAGCAAAATACACTATTTTGATCACTTTAACCTCTTTCGTTTCACAAATGCAGAATCTCTGACACAGCCAGTTGCACAAAGCTACTTTAAAATTAAAGCTCCTTTAAATCTACTGCTGTCACTTTCTTTGTCAGCAGAATAGAAAGAGTCCGCAATAGACTTAAAGGAGCTTTAACTTTAAAGATGCTTTGTGCAACTGGCGGTGAGAGTAGGATAGCTTTATGTTACGTCCATGTGTGTGGTTGAAACACACTGCTGTCAAAAAAAATATTGACAGCAGTCTGTCTTGACCACGCACACGGGCGTCATATACAGCTATCCTGCGCTGTCAAAATAATATTTCCTGTTCTGGAACGCACGTCTATACGAAGAAAAACGAAAATGGCAATTGAGTGTTGCCAGTTTATTTTGCTTTGGTGGTGCCAGTACTTAAAAAAAAAGTCCACTATAGATTTTTTTTAAAAATTATTTAAAAAAAAATGGCGGCATAAAAAAAATAATTCTTAGTCATTCTTCTTTCTTCTTTTTATTCTCCTTCATGTAATATAAATTTCAAGTCTGTTAATTTTATCTTGGAATAAAAAACCACTAGTATACATGTCTTTTCAAGTTGATAGCATGAGTGGTATCTGAGATAAAAAGGTGTGACAATCTGACGGACGAAGTCGCACCATAAGAGTTCCGTTTTTACCATTTTGGTTCGGAAATCTAAAAAACTGGCCAAGTGCGAGTTGAACTCGAGCATTGAGGGCTCCGTACCAAAATTAGCTGATTTGAGTTAATTGAATGAAAGGTAAATTTTGGTTTACGATTTATGGACGTATTAAAAAAAATTGGTTACTATACCTAAAAAAATTTTAGCATGGCAAAAGCTTACCAACACATTTTGCAGCTATATCAAGGCTATTGTGCTCCATGATTAATAGTAATCAGCTAACGCTGTCAGAAAAAATAAGTTTGTAAAACAATGTTATTTTTTCGGTCAAATATACTCTGGTTCGTCTGGTTCGTGGTATTTTGTCTGGTTCTATGACTGCAAAATGTGTTGGTAAGCGTTTGCCATGCTAAAAAATTTTAGGTATAGATCTCGTTCAAACCAATTTTCGGTGGAAGTTTGCATGGTAATGTACATCATATATTTTTAGGGTTCCGTACCTCAAAATTAAAAAACGGAACCCTTATAGGATCACTTTGTTGTCCGTCTGTCTCTCTGGCTATATGTCTCTCTGTCTGTCAAGACCCTTTTTCTCACGAACGAGAAGAGGTATAAAGTTGAAATTGATAACGAATATTAAAATACATAAACCACACAAGATCCGAAAATTTCAATTTTTTACAACAACGCAATCAAAAGATATGGCTTTTTATGTCTTCATCTCCATACATTTATGCAAAAAAGCAAAACCTACAGGGTACTTTCCGTTGACCTAAAATTATGAAATTTGGCAAGAAGCTAGGTCTCACAGTACTAATAAAGAGAAAAGTCTAAAATCAATAAATATTTCAATTTTTCTCACAAATAATAGTAACCAATTAAGGTGAGGTTTCAAGAACTTTTCTATAAAAGAGGGGTCAAGTTGGATGGTCGCGGAGTTATGAAAATCAAAGAGCAAAAGCTTTTAGTATATCATATGGTAGATAGGTACGGAACCCTTAGGGCGCGAGTCCGACTCGCACTTGGACGGTTTTTTAGGGTTCCGTACCTCAAAATAAAAAAACGGAACCCTTATAGGATCACTTTGTTGTCCGTCTGTCTGTCTGTCAAGACCCTTTTTCTCACGATTGAGAAGAGGTATCAGGTTGAAATTGATAACGAATATTAAAGTCCATAAACCACACAAGATCTGAAAATATCAATTTTTTTTTACAACGACGCAATCAAAAGATATGGCTTTTTATGTCCTCATCTCCATACATTTATGCAAAAAAGCAAAACCTACAGAGTACTTCCCGTTGACCTAAAATTATGAAATTTGGCAAGAAGCTAGGTCTCACAGTACAAATAAAGGGAAAAGTCTAAAATCATTAAATATTTCAATTTTTCTCACAAATAATAGTAACCAATTAAGGTGAACTCGCGTTTCAAGAACTTTTTTATAAAAGAGGGGTCAAGTTGGATGGTCGCGGAGTTATTACAATCAAAGAGCAAAAGCTTTTAGTATATCATATGGTAGATAGGTACCGACCAAAACCCTTCCGACGTGAGGTGCAGACTTTGGGCAAGCGAGTACCCACATTCACTGTACCCCCCCAACGAAAACCTGCCTCCTGGCTATAAGGAACCTTGGCCAACCTGGAGAAGTCTAAATAGGCTGAGGACCCAGGTTGGCCGAAGCAAGGATAACCTGTGCCGGTGGGGGTTCCTAAGTAGCGCAGGCGCCAGCTGTGAATGTGGAGAACTCCTGCAAACCATGACACACCTCACCAATTGTCCCGCGTGCCCGACCACCTGCTCGCGTGAGGACTTACTTGATGGTAACCAGAGGGCTACCAAGGTAGCCGCTTTCTGGGCAAGTAAGATTTAGCCCGTGTTCTTGCCGACACGAAAGAAGAAGAAGACGGAACTCTTAGGGCGCGAGTCTGACTCGCACTTGGCCGGTTTTTTTTTAAGTTCTATCATTCTCTTATTTTAGAAGTTAAAGACGGGGGACACACATTTTACCACTTTGGAAGTGTCTGTCGCGCAAACTATTCAGTTTAGAAAAAAAATATATTAGACACCTCAATATAATTTTTGAAGACCTATCCATAGATACCCCGAATGGTTTTGATGAAAAAAAAATTTTTGTGTTTCAGTTCTAAGTATGGGGAACCCCCAAAATTTATTGTTTTTTTTTTCTATTTTTGTGTGAAAATCATAATGCGGTTCACAGAATACATCTACTTACCAAGTTTCAACAGTATAGTTCTTATAGTTTCGGAAAAAAGTGGCTGTGACATTCGGACGGACAGACAGACATGACGAATCCGTAAGGGTTCCGTTTTTTGCCATTTGGCTACGGAACCCTAAAAAGAAAGATTTCTTAGGACAACTTCGATATATTCCTTTTTATGTAACAAGTAAGCAAGCGAACTTGTGGGCCACCTGATGGTAAGTGGTCAGCACCACCCATAACACCCACTGTCTTATTAGTAGCATAATTGACACTAACAAGACAGCAAAGCGCTTTGCCCACGCTGAGAACTAAGATGGCTCCCTTGTCCTTTAAACCAAAACACAGCAGTGCAAACACTGCTGCTTCACGGCAGAAAAAGCAATAGGGTACTTCCCCAGACGGACTTTGCACAAAAGACACTTTCAAGAAATGTAATAAATCACAAATTATTCATTTAGTTTTTCATTTAATTTTCGTGTGTCAAATGAATACCGCAATTTCTTATACCAAAATGGGCCAGTCCTCTTACTTCCTTACTTATTATTTTCCAATGCATCATCTACCTTACTAGTTAAAGGATGATTGAATTATTTGTATTAATTCTTCTCTGGTTGATATTTCTACATTTATTGAAACGAGCACCTTGGCCCGTTGGAGCTTGGTGAAGAAGAAGCCAAGAGACCTCTAGTGCTTCTTCTGTCCTCATAATTGAGGGTTGTTACTCATGCCACCACTCCTCTCTAGACCACCCGATCTTAAGCATAATGACAGTTGGCCTTTAGTCGCTTCAGTTATTTTCTTTACAGCATCGACCCATATCATTGGCACACGTCCCCTGCTCCGTTTATCCTTCATTCAGCCAGTGATGAGTAGCCTTTCCAGGTGACTTTTATCTCATCTGACTGAGGGACTATTTTATTGTTTGTGTGTGTGTTTTTTTTTGTTTTTAGTGGCCTGGTCAAATTTTTATCTCGCTAAAGATACTCATTGGTGTGGTGTTCGGTCCAGGAAATCCGGAGCATTCTGCACCAGCACCACAATTGTAATGCGTCTATCCTTGCATTGGGATATAGTTCTGAGAAAACGTCTCAAAAACTGTTTCCCAGAAAGCTGGACTGGTAGAGACCCGCCCTTCCATTGGACTGTTTGATCACCTGATCCAGCTCTCCTGGATATTTTCTTTTAAGAACGTGCCAAGAAACCCATTTTCACCAATGAAGAAATATTAACCAGAGAAGAGTTAATACAAAGAATCCAACCAGCCTATTAAGTAATGAAGCAGAAGATGTAATTGGAAATCAAAAGTACGGAAGTGAGAGGACTAGCCCCTCCTTGCCAGCTCAACGGTTAAAAAACCACAGTATCAGTTTTATTGTAGCTAGTATACAATGAAATGGATACGAATTACATATTAACGTACAATAGGCGAAAAACTGAAAATAATAAGTATTAATAATCAGGGGCCGGACTCCGCTAGGTATTAGAAATAAAATATATTATTTAAAAGCAATGCTGAGTTAATTCCTAAAGCAACTACGGCAGCCTACACTGTGCGTGTCCACGCACTTGACCCTTTTTTTATTTTTAAACATACACTAGGCCGCATAAAGTAGAATGTGACCAGTAGGAGGGTCAACGATGAGAACACTAATATCTTTCTGACTAAGAAACTGGATAGTCAAATCATTAGATAACTTCCCACATTTGCAATTCTATGAATAATCGGAATATCACAATTAACAATTGCCATTGTTCATGAAAAAATGCTTTATCTAAACCATTTATTACTTAACTAAAACCACCATCTCTTTTCTCAAGGTAAATGTTTCCAAAACATTCAATTATTGTTTGAATTAATTCAATGAACTACTTTATGAAATAATCAGTTTTAACGCAACACCAGTCTAGGCATAATGTGGACGAGCGTGAGATTTTTAATTTACTTTTCAGTTTTTGGTACTGCGTTTGAAAATACTATTTCAATTAATGTTAAGAGGCGTGAAAAAACAATTGATACTGTTCAAACTGTACCATCAAGCACTAAAGCAAGCTTCGTAAAGATGGACCCGATAGAATGGGTCTCTGTGGTGGTAAATGAGGAAATAAGCAGGTCTACTACCAAACAAGTTACTCCAACGGCTACGAATATATTAATCACCGAGTCTACTTCGACGAACCCAAATATAACTGTAAGAAAGTGGGAGCCACTTGAAGTATGGAAAGAAGTCAAAATGCCAACTAAGGAACTTGAGCAAAGCAATTACGCAAGAACATGTAATAAAACCATACACGTAAACATACCATTTGATTGGACCAAGATGCCAGATGTTTGGAAGACCGCTTATTATAATCTTAAGGAAATTATAAATTGTTTCAAACTCCATATTAGAAGAGTTACAGAAGATGTAAGTAGGTGGTGGTTAGAGTGGCGTGCACAAAGTAGGAAAGACGTAGGCACTATATAAAGCATCGGTTTGGTGAAAGAATAACCATAAGACCTACCTGGGTATGAGGCATTTTAATGTTTCTTTCAATCTTAATTCAAACAAGAGTTTGTCCGAGTTTGTCCCGTTGTGAGACGGGGACCCTTTAAAAGATAGTTTGAGTATACTTACTTGTCTCTACAAGTGTAGCGAAACGTAGCGGTAGGAGACGCTTTGTATAATCTGATAACTACAGGTCTGATAACTGGACAGGTTCCTGTTGTGGTAGAGCATGAATTCCCATATTTGTATTAACAGTTTCAACCAGTTTATAGTTGTTGATTAAGATCAACGTTTCTGCTTTTTTCAGGACAGGAAAAGCTATAGAACTCTCTACGGTGACTTTGATGGCGACGTTAAATGGGATAAGATCTTCCTAGAAATTGACGCTATGACACCGATTGGTAGGAAGCACTTCCTGCAAGGAGACAACGAGAATATGGGAGTGCTGCAGAACATCATAATAACTGAAGGTATTTCATGCATAAAAGGGTTAAAATCAAAATGAGTTTTTTTTTTCTTTTGCAAATGTGAATGTGAAAATAGGTATACCGGCTAAACTCGATACTAGGCCAAACTAATTGTTTTATGTCTAGAACTTTGGTCGCACTGGCCTCCTATTTCTGGATGAGAGGAACAACAGACAACATAACCTAACCTACCGAATCCAAATCAATATCGGTGCTCACAGCAAGCATATTTGAAGGCGGTGGATCAGATCCTATGCTAAAATGCTCTAAGTTACACAAAAGAGGATGATATAGTAAGTATTTAATCAGAGAGAAGGTAATGCCTACTTTTTAATTCAATGTAGCTAGGTGTTTAGAAGACGTTGTTTACGGCGTGGAGCCACTAGTCATGACAGCAAAGGCTTCGCAATCAAAATAACCCGTAAAATCCATAGAACGACGCCTTCACTACCTTGCGACGATTTTTTTAAATCCTCCTTCTAATCACCCTTATTTTTCTGTGCATGACAGCGACAAGGGAGTCACGTGGTTGTCCTGAGATCGGGTTTGGCCGGTACCTATTACAAAAATAAGTTTTCTTATCAAACAGGCTCTTTTTCGCTAAAATAGCCAGGCCACGAAAATACAGAGAAGGACCAAAGGAAGTTGGTTAATAAAGTTATTTCGATTAATATATATGTTACGGCTAAAGATAGGTGTGAACATAAACTTAAGATTAGCCGACTAAACTTAGGTTTATCTTCGAGAAGCGGCTAAAGTTCGATATCATGTGAGTTTGCGTCGTGAATTTCCATCTTTAGCCGGCTAATGTGCATATTAACTGAAACGAAACTGCTAAAAATGTATTCGATGGACGCGCGTTTACCTAACCTAACCAAACCTTTTTTTTTTGGATGGAGTAAATGCCTTCGTTTGAGCAAACGGTACGGTTATGTGGGGCTTGCAACCACTAAAAACTCCACCGTGTGCCGCTCTCGCATTATGGGTGAGTACGTTCGCACTACTTTCGCAACCCACCCTGCAATAGCCTCTGGAGAGCCTCCCTCACCTAGGTGACGACGTCTGAGCATACATCATATAACGCCCGCTCACTGGCCTTTTAGTGCGACCGAGTGGAGGACGGGCGTACTCCCGTCTCCTGCGCCCTCTGTGCCTTCTGCGAAGCGGGTGAGACAAAGGATTATCTGCGAGATGACTGCCTCACAGAAGGAGACCATGGCCTACCAAGACCTCTTGCTGCCGACCATTGCCTGAATAACAGGTAGCAGCGAGAGATCTCCACCCATTACCTCTACTAGGGCAGCACGTTCCTTTGCCCATCCTGGGCATTCCACCACGCAGTGTCCTCGGCGCAGTCATAGTGATGGCAAGCTGAAGTCGGTTCTCTTCCGGCTATGTGGTGCAGATACCGGCCAAAACAACCATGTCCAGTCAGTACTTGCACCAGCCGGAAGGTCAATCCATCGAATTTACGGTTCATCCACTCTTTGAGGAGCGGGCGGACCGCTTCCACAGTCCTGACGCCTACGGACGGAGATTCGAGGCGCAGACTCCATGTCTGGAGCAAAACAATCCGCGCGTCATCCCTCCAGGCCTCGATCTCCTCCTAAGGATGATGTGCACCCGCATTACGGGCCTCCACCTTCCTGGCATAAACTTCGTCTCCTCTTCTAGATCCCAAGGTGAAGACCCTGCCAAAACGCACGCCACCTCAAAACTAATCGTGAGATACCCTCTAGTCACCGGCGTCGCCATTATGCGTTGCAGGCAGCGCAGCTCCGCCCTGTTTTGGGCAGAGAGGGCATCAACCCAGCTGGGCGCTCCACAGAGTGCCATGGAGCACCCTACACTAGTGTAGAGGTGGCGACACCCCACATTTGGTCCTCCTATATTTGGGAGTAAACCTCCGAGAGAAGCTGCCGTCCCGAAGAGTTTCGGGGCCAGCAGCCGAAAATGTTCTCGGAAGTCCCACTTCCATCTTGAATCCGACCCAACACTCAATCTACCGCTCATTATGTTGGCACCAGCAGGCGGCCTCCTCCGCGGCCCATAGAAACAGAGAGCTTCAGTCTTCTCGACGGCCACCCTTAAGCCGAGGCGCTGGATTCGCGACTCGACAATCTCGGCTCCATCTGATGCCAGTTGTGCCGCTTCACCATAATTGGCCTCTCGGGCAAAACCTATCCTAACCTTACCTTTAATTTCCTTTTTCATTTTCTTCTACATTTTTAGCCAAGGGCCTGCGGTTACACTTAAGTTTAGCCGGCCAATAATAGAAGAAACTAACTTAGCCGGCTAATCTTAAGTTTATGTTCACACCATCTTTAGACGTAATATATACATGTAATATTTAACTAAAAACTAATTACTGTCCCACAAAACTGCAAAAATCCAGCCGCTTTACTGTTCTATGATTTTTATGTTAAAAAATTACTCAACTTTGCAGACCAAAGCGCCCCAAACCTCATCCTTTTGAAGGAGGTCCCGGACCAATGGCTGGTTCTCAAACATTTACTCCTCATGAGAGATTGTGAGACAGGAGAGATTGTGGTCTTCGCCAAGATCCCTCACGTTCCTTCAGACAAGGACATAGAAGCTGCTATAACTGCCTTTGGTGGAAGATACAGTGGTGGAAAACATGCTTGCTTAGAAGATGGTGTTACAGGGATAGCATGGAATACAATATTTTAGAAACCTCTTAGTTTGATAATTTGCATTAACGGCCTTAGGCCAATTTTTCGGTCCTAGTCAAAACTGGTGAACATAATGTTAGCATGTTACTTAGACTAACAAACAGAACAACTTTTCCAAGAAACATAATTTGAAATACGAAAAGTAATTTTTGACCTCCTATACAAATCAGCTGACGCAGCAGTCTGTATGGGAGGTTGAAATATTTTTTCGTATTTCGACCTAGGCATAACGTATTCAGTTTCATGGTCCAAGTAACATCCTAATTTATGTCCACTATTCCAGTAGGGGATGAAAATTAACAATCAAATACTACTTTATATTTAATGAATATCAATTAATTCATCAATTTTAAAAATAATAATCAGTGATTCTGAATATTTTTTGTGATATTTTACCACCCGGTGATTTTCAAGAATTGAGTATCTGGTCTTATATTTTATAAACATCAAACTAAAGTACTGATATCAATGCAGAGCTAAGAAAGGCCCTAGCTCTGTGAGACAGACAAAGATAACTCTGGAGTGATGAGTACAGTGTTGTTACATAGATCTACATCATTATTATTTACTGTTTATTTCGTAGTGGCCATAAAGCAATATTTTTGTATTAGCTTTTTTGCTGGGAGGTTCAGAGGGCGTCCGTCCAGGTGGAGGTGAATGCATTTAATCTGTTTCACGAGTCAATGCCAAAGCTTACCAACACATTCTAAGTTCTAAGTTAAGTGTGTGGTTTCCGCACTTAATCCTATAAGGACCATTGTGCGTGGGCCTATGTGGCCATCAAGTTAGCCACCCTAACAGTTGCCAGAACTCAGTCAGTTACCAACACATTTTGCAGTCATAGAACCAGACAAACCACCACAAACCAGACAAACCAGAGTTTATTTGATGGAGAAATAACGTTGTTTTACAAACTTGTTTTGTCTGAAAGCTTTAGCTGATTAGAATTGATCATGGAGCACAATAGCCTTGATATAGCTGCAATATGTGTTGGTTAGCTTTGGCATTGACTCGTAAAACGGTCTTTAGAAATAAAAATCAAATGAAACCCATTGTGAGAAAAAGATGTCCAGAAAAAAATCTACTGTAAATAATTGTTGTTGTTGAAGTGTTAAATTCTGGGAAATGCTTAGACAATGTAGATGTGAAATAAATGATATTTACTACATAGTCTGGATTATCCGGGCGTTTTATAGAATATCTATAAATTCTAGAGGTTTTGCGTTAATTACCTAACACCCTGGGCAGAGATGAGCCTCGTAAATAAAACTCTTCAAAAAGAATTGTAAAAACCAATTTAAAATATAGGGCGCTATTGAGGTAGCGGGAACGTGTCTGCCATAATAATATACGAACAATTTTCTCTCTGCTAAAGTAATAAATGACAAAACTGTTTGCGTACTCCCTTCCGGGCTATGCGCGGGAATTCGTGTTGCAAAAAAAATGGTTCGCGTATGTCAGACACGTTCCGGCTACCGTAATAGACCCCCAGTAGGTCCTGCATGAAATCCGGGCATCTTTGAGCTATCCCTTATTCTTGATCCTTTCGTCCTCCTCTACGTCCAAATCGACTGCTTTCATAGCGTTTACCATGTGTTCTTTCGACATCCCCATGTCCACAAAAACGTTGACAGTCATATCATACGTGAAAAATTGTTGGAAGGAGAGTATGCCTAGTAAAGCACCTCCGTTGTCAAATATTCCAGTTCCGATATCAGTCTCGTGTGGTACAGAGGAGTTAGTGATGAAAGCGCAGAACACCTCTCCTTCGAACTCTTGAGGGCACTCTCGTATCTTAGTGATAAGCTCTGCAGACTTGCGTCGAACCAGTTTCAGGTGCCTAGGGGTCGCGCAGCAGGGAGTATTCGTCTCCCCCTCTTCATAATACTCTGATGAGTAGTACCTAGGGTCAGGTGTGGTAGTTGTCGTGGTAGGAGTAGGAGTCCTCGTCATCGCAGTGTGTATACGCTTCGTAGTAAAACGGAAAGCTTGATAATAATAATTATATCCAACCAAGATAACTCGTTGTCCAAATTTGAACGGATATGCACTTCTTGGTAATCTAGCCGGTTTCAATCTTTTGCAATGATCTGTTATGCTTAAATTTACTCGCAGCAATGCCATGTCGAAAAATGGAGGTTTTCCTTCATAGTCATGATGTGGTCGTACTACTATGACGTGGTGATTAGCTAGATTACATCGATCATGAGTAATCCATATATTCACTTTAAAAAAGTATCTTTTATCTATTCTCATGAATATATGTGCACAAGTAAGCACGAAGTACGGTGATATAATAACGCCACTGGCAGCTATGTAATCATAATCAAGATGGCGATATTCCGGATCGAATATATTCACCCCTACCACGTGTCTACGATACCGAAATGATCGCTGTCTTCTTGTCACTACTTTTTTGGTGTGCCACTTTATTGATTCTGAGTGTTCAATGATAAAGGCCAATAGGAAAAAAAATATTAAACTCAGTAGGTACACTTTTAATTCTCGTAGTTCGCTTAATTTCATGTCTTATACCGGTATGCGTTATGTTATACCCATATTATATTTCTTAAAAAACAAAACATATCAACGAAGTTGCAAAGAAATAAAATTGTTTGTTATAGAAATAAAACTTTTGCATAACACTCGTAAAAACATATAAATATTTATTGGAGGCATAAAAAATTGTTTCATTTCAAGAAAATACGTGCGCCTTGTACAGAAACTAGGGTGTATCAATTTACCAAGCGAAAAAAGTGTTGATACTTATGATCATTTTAACGAATTGCAATTTTTTTTTATGAAATATTAAGTTCGACATATTTTTTCATAATGTCAGGTTTGAATGAACATGTTCAAAACACGATAAATTTTGATACAAAATTGATTTTGATTGTCCGTCCATCTCTACCTGTGGCGGTCGTAAGCTCGCCGTAGGTGAGTATTATATGTTCCTTGGTCGTAAGAGGCGACTAAGGACTTATGAACCGGAGGATGGGCAGCAGCATATTTCTGTGTATCGTACCATCTTACATACTGCGGTCACCAACAACAGCGGTTGCCAGGCGCAACGCTTACAAGCGATGTGACATAGATGAACACAAAGAAACGATTTATGAAAATTCTGTCTCTAAGGAGATCTAAATGCAGATGACATTGTGTACGGAAATTCTTCATTTTTCAGTAAGTCATAAATAAATTGGTGTTAAGACTTCGGGGGCGATTGTTTATCCGACGTAAATCCGAAAGGGGGCTATTCTGTAACTAAAATTGGACCTTGGAAACGGTGTTCGAAAATCAATGGCTGCTGCATCCATTGATTACCTCCTGCAGCAGGCGGAGTCTTCTGAAGATTAACGAAAATTACCAGCTTCAAACATTAAAAGGAAAAATGTAAATAAAATCACGTCACTCAGTGCACTAAATTAATACTTTACTGATAGAGAATAAACAATAATTATAAAATATTTTCTGTATTTAATAACGAAAATATGGACATTTTTAAGGAATGAAAAGGTGGACATTTTTATGAACATCTCAAAATATCATCTTAGTACTGTTATCTTATCTGTGATAGTAGCGTGGGCAGGCCCCATACAAAGTTATCCGAGGATCTAGTGAAAGTCGCTGCAAACCTTCATGTATTCTATGCTGCAAACCGATGGGTGCGAGTAGCGCAGGACCGGTTGTCGTGGAGATCTTACATACATACACACAAACACACACTATCTATTAATTAGTGTATTTTAAAAATTGCATGTTAACTCTAATGTTGTTTGTGAGAGAAAAAAAAAAAATAAAAAATAAAAAAAATTAAAAAAAAAAAAAAAACACATGATCCTCCGCCGCCGTCGGTTAAACAACAAAAGTGACCATAAACACTGATGAAGGAATTAAAGATTCCTGAGGAACAACTCATCTTTAGGGGATGCTTTTGTCCACCAGTGGACTGATATGATGATGATGATTCATCTTAAGTATATCGCAAAAAAATTAAATTAGTATCTTACAGCGCGTTCAGAACAAGATTCGCTCGCCCCCTGGGGGGCGCCACGTTCACCCCCGCGACTAATTTTTAGGGTTCCGATACCGAAATGATAAAAAAAGGAAACCTTATGGTGCCGCTTTGTCTGTCTGTCTGTCTGTCACACCTGTATATCTCAGCAACCACTATCGACTTGAAATTTGGAATAGTTTTAGAATATGGTTGTTCAACTTAATTGCACATGAAAGGATTAAGAAAAAATTATGATTAAATGTAAAGGGGGAGAAAAATAGGGGGGGGGGGGAATCTCAAATTATCGGTACTAGGTCGAGTGGGGTATCATATGAAAGGGCTTTGTATATGTAAATATTACATCAAAAATAAAACGATCTTTCTAAGTTGCACAGTTTTTAAGAAATCTGCAAAAAACCTTTACAAACAAATTTAGTTTTGCGGTCCTAAAAATGAACTTTATTGCTTCTAAAAATACTAAGGGTATATCGGCCCAACTCGCACTTGACCGGTTTTTGCCTTCTGCGCATTAACGGACACGGACAACGTTATTTTGAACGCAGTATAACCCGTCTGTTATCAATCCTCATTACAATGTTTATTCTAGCCAAAGATTATACACAAAAAAGCTTTTTTTAGTCGCATAATTTTTTCGTTTCCACACCTTCAAGAGAAATGGCGGTCGTTTCCTTGAACATTACCAAGCGCAACGCTATAATTTCATAAATACGAGTTATGCTGAGATTTCCGCTTCGGCGGCGCCTTACTTTTTAACCGACTTCAAAAAAGGAGGAGGTTCTCTATTCGGATCATCGTATTTTTTTGTGTATGTTATATTATAACTCATAAAGGTCTCCCCGTGCAAATACAGGGTGACTTTGAAGACATTCAACAAATTTTGATGTTATCGATATTATCGATATAGATGAGTTTTATATAGGTCTAAGGATACTTAAAGTTGTAATTCTTTTTATTTTATTAACTTAAACATACTTGAAATACTTGCATAAAAATAAATATATCAAAATAAGCATAATTTATGCTAAAAATTATGCTTATTTCACATTTTCAAGTTTTAAGAATATATTAGACACCTCCAAATTTCCTTAGACCTATACAAAACTAATCTATAACGATAACAGAACCCTTTAAATTTGTCGACTGTCGTCAAAGTCACCCTGTAGATCATAATTTTCATTTGTCATAATTTCCTCAGCGCCATTACTATACTTTTATTTACTATGATTAGGAACTGGGTCCTATAACCTAGGGTTTGTTTTTCCGGTCTTGAACTAAATAGCATAAGCTCTAAATCCTGTGAATCTGGCTGAATTTACGCTGAATATTTCCCCCATATACAGAGTGTAAGGGACAGAGTACCGAAAACTGAAAGGACGTGCTTAGTCAACGAAACTGAACAACTTTGCCAAAGAAACATTAAGTTAGGAAACAAAAAAAAATACCAACTTCTCACTCTGGTCGAACAGTTTGTATGGAGAGGAAATCTTTTTCTCTTTGGGAAAGTTGTTCAGTTTCGTTGACTGAGCAGGCCCTTTTAGTTTTCGGTACACCGTTCTTTTCGCCCTGTATAATTGACAACCGCTCAAGTTCGATAAGAACCACACAAAATCTCAAACCCATTTCGAGATTTAGTTCCACACTTCCCGAAAATTTTACTTTTGATTTAAAAATCTTATGAAGTCTCAGCTGTGACGTCATTCCCAGAAAAAAATTACGACATTTAAACTCAAAAATATAATAAAGGATATTTAAAATATAATAAAAATATGTGTCACTATTATTTTATAATCTTGCAGAAAATCTAATAAAATGGACTGCATGTCATAATGATTCTTTACTGTTCTGAATATTATTGCTTCAAAAACAACAAGTAAAGTGTGAGTATCGATAATTTTGCAAAGCTGAAGAGATTAAAAAGATTTTTATTTGTTTCTGGCCAGTTTATTGTAAAATACAACGACTACATGTTGAAATTATGCATTTTTCTTTTGTAAGTCCATTTAATACCTATTTTAAAAATCTAAAAAGTTTTTTTTATTTATTACAAAAATAAGCTTATTTCTGAGTTCACTGAGCATGAAACTAGTCGGCTAAATTGAATCACATTCGTCCAACTCAGTGCTATTAGATTAGCAACGTCCATTAAAATTTTTAGGTTACCGTACGTACAGTGGGGTCGCTAAATATGATTTTTTAAACCTAAAACCTATTTATTATGTTGGTTCTCTGTAGCAAATTCGGTATTTTCTCATGTTAAAAATAAAATAACATTTTGTTCGTATTTAAAATAGAATGACGTAAAATACATGAAAAAAACCGGCCAAGTGCGAGTTGGACTCGCGCACCGAGGGTTCCGTACCAACACATAATCATAATTGTAATAGTTGAAATTTCAGTAAGTTAATGTGTTAATTTTTTTGAGTCCGACACGCGATTGCCCAAATTTTATTATTTGTTGTTATTTTATAGCTTATGCACTATAAACAAACCAATTTTCAAGTTTGTAAGTGTTCCCGTTTTTAAAATAGAACTAAAACAAAAATCGCCTTCGCGACCATCCAACTTGACCCCTCTCTTATATGAATGTTCTTGAAACGGGAGCTCACCACAATTGGTTACCATTAGTTGTGAGAAAAGTTGTAATATTTAATGATTTCAGACTTTTCCCTTTATTTTTACTGTGAGACCTAGCTTCTTGCCAATATTCATAATTTTAGGTCAACGGGAAGTACCCTGTAGGTTTTGCATTATTGCATAAATGTATGGAGATGAGGACATAAACTGCCATATCTTTTGATTGCGTCGTTGTAAAAAATTTAAATTTTCAGATCTTGAGTGGTTCATGAACCCTAATATATGGTATTAATTTCAACTTGATACCTTTACCCGTTCGTGAGATAAAGGGTTGGTTGACAGACAGACAGACAGACAGACAGACAGACGGACAACAAAGTGATTCTATAAGGGTTCCGTTTTTTTCTTTTGAGGTACGGAACCCTAAAAAGTAATTATTTTATGTTACTTGCTTGTGACGCCATATTTTATTGCGAATATTAAGGAACTTAGTAAGTCTTAATAAACACAGGTATATAATTTAGAATTAATAAGTTCCTAAAGTCACAAGCTAGTAACGTTATACAAAATCCATACAAATATTCCGTTTCGACGATCAATATAGAGTTGCTGATTTGACAGGGGTGTCAAATAGCGGATTGCACTTTCTATTTCTAGGCTTGACAAAGTGCATTAACATTGTGCAGTTAGTAAATGATTTCTATATTTTAACCATACCTACAAGAAACGATTATTATAGACTATCGTTTTACATAAGCTGTCAGAAATATCCACATTTTTAACACTTTTTACATGAATTTTATGTTATTATTATAAAACCACAGCGTCTTTCATGAACCCTGATATAAAGAATCAGCTCTGACCGGTCTAATTTGTGTTCTCCCTCGACTTCTTTAACGAATAGCCCCTAAAATAGGCCATAAAAGGTTTAAAACTATTGCCCAGTGTTATTTCCTTCACTTCCTTCCCCTTTTGTTCCACCTTCAGAGAGTCTTTCGCCTGGACAGGATTTGCCATGGCTGACCTGGAAGTCTCTAAATAGACTTCGGACTCAGGTTGGCTGCAGTAAAGACAACATGTCCAGGTGGGGTTTCTCAAAGGATCCTAATCTGATCTGCACGTGTGGTGCGATACAAACTATGGCCCACCTAACATCGTGTTCTGCGTCCCCTTCCACCTGCACACAGCAAGAGTTAATGGACGCTACACAAAATGCAGTGCATGTTGCCGAATTTTGGGCTAAACAAATATAAAATTAAAATGACGATGCCATCGACACGCAAAGAAGAAGAAGTGTTATTTAAAAAGGACATATATATTTTTTTAGTTTTCCTAATTGTTCAATGATTAAAAAAATGTATGTGATTTTTAGAGGACATTGGGCAAAACTAGTGTTATGCCTAAAAATGACAAATAATTTATTTTTCAACACATTTACTCATAAAACAGCTCTATTTTCATTGTATTAAGGGCCATAATCCAGCTCATTAAACACGCGTGTTTTTGTCATAATATTACTTAACTAGTGTTTTATTTTTGTTTTTTTTTAATCGGCCAAGAGCAAGGAGTTTTTATGCTTATTATGTTATTAAAATTTTCGAGCTGACTTCGAGAAAATATCATAAATGAATGTTGATTTAATGAAATTATTTTTAGTAATTAACTAATTAACAATAAATTTGTCATTTACGTAACAAGATATTCAATTTTTGATAATTTATTTCAAGGTTAATGGAATAGGATGTTTGGGTACCGAGTGACAATTACTTTTTTTTATAGCTTGGTTACTAGATTGACTAATAATTGATAAAAGATTGATGGTGTAAGATAACATAGTAATGTTTTGGGGGCTCCTCACGCGACGTATAATCTGTGACCGCTGAAAAAGAAAGAATGCGCGCCATTTTACAAATATTTGTCGTGTTTATTATTGTAATTATTTCTAATAGTGTCGACTTCTACATATAAAAAACTGATCTTGAACCGTCTAAAATACTCATACACGAAATACAATTTTGAAATTTGGTAAAATTAAAGGGAAGCATGAACATATGCAGCCGACAAAATGTTCCGGTGGACGTGCGGTGGACGTAAGGTTAGTATTTTAAAGGTAACCAATTTGATTTGTTTTTATTCGCAAATGTGATGAAAAACGTCGTAAAAAGCTCGTGCGCGTTGGTAATTACACCCTCGGCTCCATTACGCCCTCGCCTGCGGCTCGGGCTGCAATTTCTGAGCCTCGGCTGTAATATCCAAAATAGCGCACTTGCATTTTAATGTACTATTTCAACACATTTGCTCATAAAACAGCTCTATTTGCACTGTATTAAGATCCATAATCCAGCTTATTAAACACGCGTGCTTTTTTTCATTAATATAACTTCACTAGTGTTGTAATTTTTGTCTTTTTTTTATCGGCGAGATGCAAGGAGTTTCTATATCTATAACATTCATAATATTTCCATGAATAAGTTAACTGTGTTCGATAATATGATAAATAAATGTTAATAACATGGAAATACTTATATTAATCAACCAACTCACTACAAATTTGTCTTTAAAGTAACAAAATATTCAATATTAAATAATTCAAGGGAGTGAGCCTCAGAACAAAGACCTCCTTGCTGAGTAAGCTGTTTGGCAGGTTAGTGTTTTATTTTTGTTTTGTTTTTTATACCGGCAAATTGCAAGGAGTTTCTATATCAATACCATTCATAATAATTTAATGAATTAAGAAACTGTGTTCGATAATAAACGTTAATTAAACGGACATATTGTTTTTAATCAACTAACTAACTACAAATTTGTCTTTAAAGTAACAAAATATTCAATTTTAAAATAATTTGAAAAGTAGTCTGTTTGATAGTGTAGTCATTTTCTCCTGCGCGCGCATGTATAATCTGTGTCTTCGAAAAAAGTAATACGCGCGCCATTTTAACAGATATTTCTTGTTGTGAAATGTGTTTAATGTAATTTAAAATAAATAACTTCTACAAATAAAAAAACAGTGATAAGTGTAAAACGTCGAAAATACTTGAACAAAAAACACAAGTCCGGTGTAAGTATTGGATGACGTAGAAACGTGAGGAAAACGTCTACGAAATTTCCTTAGGAAAAATAGGTAAGCGAATTTGATTCGTTTTTATTCGCAAATATGTTGAAAAACGTCGTAATAAGCTTGTGCGCTTTGGTGATTACACCCTCGGCTCCATTACGCCCTCGCCTGCGGCTCGGGCTGCAATTTCTGAGCCTCGGCTGTAATATCCAAAATAGCGCACGTGCATCTTAATGTACTATTAGTTGGCTGGAATATTTTGAGTTAAAATTCTGTTCTGAACATGAGGAGGATGTGTTCGTAATAAGTACATTTCCTCACATCTGTAAAAAAAACCGTAAACTAGCCTCATTATCCAGATTTGTATTTCCTCCCTGTGCTCGCCGAGTTTCATTCCTCAACCCACATAGTTAGCTGAGATGGCGGCAGGTAATTTAGGAGCGTGTCTTGCATGTTAAGGGGGGCTTTCCACCAAAGGTTTACTATTATTGAATTTGCAAAAGTTTTAGAACAAAAGTTGTTCATTTACATGTGTAGAACTACCCCCTCGAGAGGTTTTGCGTATTTGGAATTACACGTTGTATACTCGTTGTAATAACATTTTCTGTGCTTTCGAGGGCACGTAAAGCAATACCTTCTTGGGTGCAATTTACAGTCATTTTCGATGATGGATGTGAAACTATGGTAAATTTCTAACTAGGCTGAAAACTTGCTTAGTGCTCAAACATCTAATTAAAAAAGCTCTCATATCATTACTATAAGAGACAGGTTTCTGAAACTGAAAGGGCATGATCAGTCAATGGAACTGAACAACTTTCATTGAATAAAACCTTATAGAAAAAAACCGATAATAATTAACGGAGAGTCAAAAGTTTAGGACTTGTTAGTGAGCAATAGAACGCTGCATTCTTGGTATCAAACGGATCGACCGAGTACGGAATACCACGCTGCGTTCCAAGACAGGAATAGCTGACGTGGGTCAGAAGACAGCCAGGCTCAAGTGGGACTGGGCAAGGCACGTGAGCCGCATGCATCCGCGACGATGGGCGTAAGTGGTAAGGCAATGGAAACCCCACGATGCGCGATGGCCAACGCCGTCGGACCTAGAGCCCCAAACCCCATTCGGGATCGGTTAGGTTATCTTCCGGCATGAATCAAATTACGCGTTGTTTTGTTAAATGCCAAGGAATCAATTATGAAAAGTGGCGAATTTTTTTATTTGCCTGTGGCATCTAGAAGACTGCGCACTGTCCTACAATCTCTTAAAAACATTTAATTTGGTAGAGCCTTATTTGCGTTCTAAACGTTGCGGTGAAAACATTATAATAAAATAAAATAACTTAAATTTAAACGGATATAAGACCACCTATTTTAGGTGCTCACAAACGACCCTGACGCAATTTTATTCCTTACGATCCTGTTTCAGACCTTGATCTCCAGGCATCTCTAGGCAAATAGTTAGCTAAGACGGCGCGTGGCGGCAGGTAATTTAGTACCGTGTTTCGCATGTTAATGTTAAACGTACGTACGTATACCCCCACGTGTTTCTATGAACGAACCATTTTGTTATGCTCTTGTGGCGTTTAGCTGGCTTACTGAACGCGATCGCTCGAAGCTCTCACTAAAAATGCGATCGACCGCGGTCAAGCCACGTGGCGGCCCAAACGCGCACCATTTTTCTATTTTTGGACTTTTCTGCACGTCATCTTTCTAATAATAGTCCAATACGGCGCTGCGTTCTCCTTACTCCAAAGGCTTGCTATTGTTGTGACCAGTCATAACTTGAAGTCCCGGTTGGTTTTGACTTTTGACCACTTATTTACCAGTTTACAACCTTTCTAAAGGTGTGACGGAAGGGGTATAATCGGGTACTATAAGGTATTATACAAGCATGAAATGTCAATTTGCCCCTGAAACTGAACCACTAAACGTAGACACGTTGAAATACGAAAAATCCTTTAAAATCATTTTTTGGTGCAAGTTGTACATACGTCATATTCATACCGAATAGTTCCGGCTGCAAAACACAACTTGCTGTCCTATTTTATCTCACTCCTGAATCATGTAACTTCACCAGGGCTTGTGAGGTCGGTCATCGACCTTGCAACCCACACGATATGATGATGATGAGCTGGTTTAAAGTTTAGGTGAAAGAAAGGATATAGTATAACTTTGTTGCTTAGCTTTTTTTAATCACTACCATCGTCCTACCCGTTATTATTCAAAAGGCTTAATAGTTTTTTAGGGTTCCGATACCAAAATGGTAAAAAAAATTAACCCTTATGGTGCGACTTTTTCAGTACGTCTGTCTGTCACACCTCTATATCTCAGTAACCACTCATGCGATCGACTTGAAATCTGGAACTGTTTTAGAATAAGGTTGCCCAACATAATTGCACATGAAAAAAATTTAAAAACTTACGATTATTAAAGTCCAAACAGGGGGGGGCAAAATTTCAAATTGTCGTTACTAGGTCGAGTTGGTATCGTGTAGATTATAAGATATATTTTTGTATTTTTTTACGACTCTTAGTTTTCAAGTTAGGATGAAAAATTACAAAAAACAATACCATTCCCCCCCCCCCCCGCCTCCTTATCTCCTAATTTTGAAAAATCTGAATTAATTACAATCGATAGAAGTTTATGTAAATATTACAGCAAAAAAAAACGATCTTTCTAAGTTGCATAGTTTTTTAAGAAATCTGCGAAAAACCTTTACAAAGAAATTTAGTGTTGCGGTCCTAAAAATAGACTTAATTGGTTCCAAAAATACTATAGGTATATCGGAACCTTTGGCGGACGAGTCCGACTCGCACTTGACCAATTAGTTTCGCTTTCTCTAGTTTTTCGATCACTTATGAAAATTTCATGTGATTTTTGGAGGACATTGGGAATAAAATTTTGGTTCTGCCTGTTGTCCTTTAAAAATGACAAATGAAACAAGGCTATGAAAACTTACAGTACGAACAATTTTTCCTTAGAAACATACATCGAAAAACAAGTATAATTTTTGTGTTTTCCCAAAGAAATTGAGGGTTTTGATGGAAAACCCAAACATTTTTCTCATTTTTGACCCATTCTGAAAAGTTGTTTCGTTTAATAGTTTGAGTAAGATATTGAAATTTCTGTAGTGTGAAAGAATAGTAACTACATATTATCGCTCCCATCGTGAAACTGGAGTAACCAACAACGGGCCAAAATCATCGACAGCGCGAGCTTGCTCCGGGAAGCCTGCGAATGTCCCAAGAGAATTCTTAGCTTCTGAAATGAGCTGGGCTGGCTTAAATAACCAGCTTAACTTAACAGATTAAGAATTTAATTGCGGAAACTGGAGTCCTTTATTATCGCTCCCAAAAGAGAAATCTTCGTCAAAAACGAATGACGGCAAAACGTCTGCAACTATAGGACTTTCATACATATTAAGTTATTATTTTGTAATGTAACAAGAGAGCATGAGAGCTTGTGGGCTACCTGATGGTAAGTGGTGACCACCGCCCATAACGCCCGCTGTCGTATTAGTAGCATAATTGACACTCACAAGACAGCAAAGCGCGTTGCCCATCCTGAGAACAAAGATGATGCGTCTCACGTGCCAGTAATTTCCCTGGCTCCCTTCCCCTTCAACCGAAACACAGCAGTGCAAACACTGCAACTGTAAAAACAACTAGCCATCTGACCCCCGCAACCCAACTAAAAACCAAAACTGATCCTAGATTAGGCTTTGTCAGGTCAGTGGCCTGGCCACCATGACTGTCAGAGTTTTTAAGCCACCAAGTGGCCTCTGACTTGGCATAACTGTGCCGAGAGCAACGGCTTAACGTGCCTTCCGGAGCACAGAAAATTTTTCCACTAGTGGTCACCCATCCAACACGTTGCTTAACTCTCGTCATCAGAAAGAAAGAGCAACTATCACTCGGCCACGAGCGCAACATTAAACGAAAGGCTTCGAAAATTGTGCTTCAATAGCTGAAATTAGCCTTTTCGTTGCCATGCTCATTAACGAAGTATAAACATGCTCGAGCCAGCCGCTGGTGCTTTATTTTTAAATACTGTTACATTTTATTTATTTTGCCGATTTTGTAGGAGAACAAAATGTAGCGTCAGCATGTTGCTGACTTTACAATTAACACCTAGGAATTTTAACTATTACTGCTAAGTCAACAAACGCGCATTACATCATCATATCGTGTGCGTTGCAAGGTCGATGACCGACCTCACAAACCCTGGTGTCAGGGCTCATTGACGACAACATCCGTAAATAGTAGCCGGGACCAACGGCATAACGTGCCTTCCAAAGCACGGAATCACCTAACTTTTCGGACAATCAGGTGATTTATCCTGCAATGACCTAACCAAACTGGGGTAGTCGCACAAAGAGAATTTTGTTTGACAGTGTCCAAACGGGAGTCGAACCTACGAGTAGAACCATGTAAGTGACCGTAGGTCTTAAGTAAGATATAAATATTATTTAAACCTAACCACCGGATCGAGAGCCGAGCGCTCTAACCACTAGACCCAGAAGCTGTTACGCGCACTAAAACCTAGGTATCGACTTTCACTAATATTATTAGTGTATCGTCACACCTGCGGAAATTTTGACGCGGGAAGATCTGCGACAGAAAAATCTGTCAATTTTGACAACAGCGGAATTTCCGCCATAGATATGTCATAGGTAACCTAAAAAGCGTTGCGTGCGTATATAATGAGCGGAACTCTCCGCGTCGAAAACTTCCGCAGGTGTGTCGCTATGCACCTCACCAGAAAATAATAAGAATCGCATGTAGGTCATTTTTAGGGATCGGTACCTCAAAATAAAAAAACGGATCCCATAAGGGATCAGGATCACTTTGTTGTCCGCCTGTCTGTCTGTCTGTCTGTCAAGACCCTTTTTCTCACGAACGAGAAGAGGTATCAGAATGAAATTGATAACGAATATTAAGGTCTATGAACCATATAAGATCTGAAAATTTCAACTTTTTATAACGACGCAATCAAAAGATATGGCGTTTTATGTCCTCATCTCCATACATTTATGCAAAAAAGCAAAGCCTACAGGGTACTTCCCGTTGACCTAAAATTATGAAATTTGGCAAGAAGCTAGGTCTCACAGTACAAATAAAGGGAAAAGTCTAAAACATTAAAAATTTCAATTTTTCTCACAACTAATAGTAACCAATTAAGGTGAGCTCCCGTTTCAAGAACTTTTCTATAAATGAGGGGACAGGTTGGATGGTCGCTGAGTTTTTAAAATCAAAGAGCAAAAGGAAGGTAACTAAAAAATGCGTTACGTACTTAACTAAGCGTTTTAGGCAAACATTCTTTTTTTTGTTATATATTTTTAATTTATCCCTCCCCGAGAATCGCTAAACTGAAGTGGCAGTTGGCAGGGCACATCGCAAGAAGAACCGATGCCGGATCCTAGAGTGGAGACCACGTACCGGAAGACGAAGCGTTGGCAGGCCCCCCACAATGTGGACTTACGATCTGGTCAAGGTCACGGGAAGCCGCTGGATGCGAGCAGCGCAAGACCGGTCGTCATGGAGATCTTTAGAGGAGGCCTATGTCCAGCAGTGGAAGTCTTTCGGCTGATACGATGATGATGATGAATGATGATCATACCCCCCCAAATAATAGTATCGGGTCTACGGATTCGATCTTGTATCTTACGTCATATTTTTAGGGTTCCGATACCAAAATGGCAAAAAAGAGGAACCCTTATGTTGCCGCTTTGTCTGTCTGTCTGTCCGTCTGAAAACCACTCATGCTATCGACTTGAAATTTGGAATAGTTTTAGAATATGGTTGTCCAACTTAATTGCACGTGAAAGAATTAAGAAAATATTATGATTATTAATGTAAAGGGGGCCCAAATAGGGGGGGCAAATTTCAAATTATCGGTACTAGGTTGAGTGGGGTATCGTATGAAAGGGCTTAAAAATATATTTTAGAATGTACAAGACATTCTAAAATATATTTTTGTATTTTTTTAAAACTCTTGGTTTTCAAGTTATGATGAAAAATGTCAAAAAAAAACCGTCCCCCCCGAAGTTTGTGAATGGAAAAATCTAAATTATTTACAGTCGATATACATTTATATAAATATTACAGCAAAAATAAAACGATCTTTCTAAGTTGCACAGTTTTTTAGAAATCTGCAAAAAAAACCTTTACAAACAAATTTAGTTTTGCGGTCCTAAAAATGGACTTTATTGCTTCCAAAAATACTAAAGATATATCGGAACCCTCGGCGCGCGAGTCCAACTCGCACTTGACTGGTTTTTTTTTATGTTGATATCTAAACCATGATTCTAAGTAAGTACTTATCTAGAAGCACAACTTATTTTGGACAAACAAGTACCTATCATTTTGTTCATTTTCTTTCATATTCCGGAGTTCCGAACTAATTAATCAAAATTTAGTAATCAAAAGATCTTTTCATAAGAGATGCTGTAATTTCTCTGCGTTCGTTAATAGCAAAAATGTTTGATCAACTGTTCAATCTCGAATAAATTAATTCAACTTCCCATTTTGCGATAATGACACGTTCTTGCTCCATCATCATCACGTAATTTTGAACATTATTGCTGCGTGAAAGGAGATTCACCGCGAGTAGGTATTATTAGGTAATAACAACAAATACTGTAGGTAATTTTGAATTGTTAGTGCATAAGCATCGGTGATTCAGTGGTAGAATGCTCGCCTGCCACGCGGGCGGCCCGGGTTCGATTCCCGGCCGATGCAGAGTATTTTTTGGATTGTTTTTTTTTATTGATCCGTATATTTTTTAAACATTGATTAGGATCCAAAGAATACTAATACTCCTCTGAATAGGATCCGTCATGATCAGGCCAGTGGCACGTTTTCAAGAGTTTTCATGTCGGCAAATGGCTTCTGTCTGACGCAGGTTGCAAAAAGACATCTTCCGGAAACTGAATCCATGGATTCAGACCATGAACCGCTTTCCCCAGGGAACATAGGTCAAAATAGGAAAAAAAATGACAAATCGCTTTCACGCTACGATGCAAACTGAATTAGTTTGTACTTTGACCGGAAAATCCGATCCAATCTCCTCAAGGCTTCAAAGGCTTCTTTACTTATCATCATTGCCCTAGCCTTATTCCGTTGTTACCATGGTAACGACGGCACTGGTTTTCACACAGAGCGACTGCCATCTGACCTCCGCAACCCAGAGGGCTAACCAGACCCAATTCTAGATAAGGCTGTGCCAGGTTAGTGGCCAACCTGGCTGTCAGAGTTTGCAAGCTGCCAGACTCTTACTTGGCTTATTAACTACTGTCATTGACAATAGCTGGGATCAACAGGTTAACCTTCCTTCCGAAGCACGGAAACGCTGAGGTTGTTGTGCCACTAGAGGTCACCCATCTGGATTCTGAAGATACAGCAACTACCACTCGGAGCGCTTTGCAGGCTTCTTTACTCCTATTCACGCTCCTATTAGTCGTGAATATTATGTACAATTTACGTGCTGCTACGGTTTCTTTGGTCCACGTAGCAGCCAGAAAGTATCCACTTTCCGGCTGCCAACATTCACTAGCTAGCGGTCAGTATACAGTCCCCGTCCCTGGCTAGGATAAATTTTAATATGTATCAATTCATATTATTATCACTATTTGAAGGTTCTTTATAAAATACTGGGTGAGTCAACCTCTATAATTTTTAGAGCGGATATCATTGATAGAGCATTAGCCACTAGACCTGTAGCCACTAGACATGTAACCACCTCACAGGGTGTAAGGGGACAGGGTTCCGAATTAGCCATATCTTTTCAATTCCTGAAAGTTTCATTCATTAAAAGTTGTTCAGTTTAGTTGACTGATCATGCTCTTTCAGTTTTCTGAAAGCTGTCCCTTTCACTCCGTATATTCCGACCTTACCTACCTTATATACGATGAGAGCAAATTACGAGTCGAGCTAAGGAGTAAGCTATTGACACAAACAGTGCTGCGGCAATTTACATTGCCAGCAAACTACGCTATACACAGCTGCTGTATGGAAGCTGCCGGGCTTTGAGGCTTCTCAAACTGGGGTGCTATCACTGTAGCGGAAACATTTCCCTTTTATCGTGTCGATGGCAATACTCATACCTTTTTTTAGACCAGTATTCGGGAACGCAGATAGTAACTAACACAAAATAACTTTGGCCCTGTCATTGATGCGCAGAAGTCAAAAATGTGCAAAAATGGCCATTTTTTTCTTCTGCGCAGCAATGACAGGGCCACAGTTATTTTGTGCGTCGTATATTTGGTCTGGCCTTGTACAGATCCTTTAGCGAGCATTGTGGGGCACTTAGATTATGAATAACGGCGGCTTTTAGGCATGGGGCATAATGCGCATTTCCCTTTCAACACATATTCCCGCGCAAAACCCGAAAGAGAGAACTACGGAGCATTCCTTCTGCCAAAATAAATAAATAATTGCGTACGTTCCCTTCTGGCTTCTGGGCTTTGTGCGGAAGTTCGTGTTGCAGTGGCAGAAACGCAAAAATTACCAGCTACCGTAATAAACCCCCCTGAACGCATATAAACAGTGAGTTCCTTCATGGAAGAAATTAAAAAAGTAAGTTTCGTTGTTGGTGTCGTTTATTAAATCTTTCGTTACGGGACCCTATGTCAAAATCTCAAAAAAATTAGATACCCACTTCCTTTTAACTAACCAGATGAGCTGATTATTTTGTATAGGAAGTGAAATAATAGTAGTTTATGCAACTGTCATATAAAACAGGTTATTAAAACACGAGTTTGGGTTTATCACACGAGGCGCAGCCGAGTGTGATAATAGCATCAAACGAGTGTTTTAATACCATATTATATGCAGTTGCGTATACTACTTTATCTTCACTCATGCAATAGGTAGGTACTACTTATAAAAATTAAACAAAAGTAAACAGTAAAGGCAACTTATATTATGTATATTACAGTTCTGATACGAGTCTGAAGAAGCCGTCTTGATATATCCACTAGGTCTTCTTTGAAATATACAAGCAGAACATTTTCTTAATAAGACATGTTTTTCTTTTCGATTTTCATTTTTTCCCAATCCATTGTAGGTTATGTACTTATGTCGTAAAATGTCCTAGACTAATATGGGAGAAGATCATACATAAGTTATTGAGTATGTATCTGTAACTGCAGTATCCTGACTGCACCACTTTGTCGACTTTTCCAATAAACTTTCACACACATTACTTTCACGGGCACAAAATACTTGAAAAAGGTAAATATTTGAGAATGGCGGCAAATCTAATATCTATTTCCAAGTCCTTCTAATTTCAGGCTGCGCGCGCATATTATCCGCCACAGATGATATAATTGTAACTATAGTAACTGTTACTCTAACTGCTCCAAAATAATTGGTTGTTTATAAGGTACACTTTGTAAATATGCTACTGATATTTGACAGCTACTAAGAAAAACTGTTACATTTATAACCGGCTCTCTAAAAGACCTTATATTCAGTCTTCTTTAAAAAGGTTTAGGTTCAAGAAGAATTTTATCCAAGTGTTATGTAATGATTAAAAAGTTAAATTACGTAACACCTTTGCAAAAAATTTCATACAAAAATCGTTACGTTATGGTAACTTTTTAATTTTTTATGCATACTCTGCGTAATATTCAGCCTTATGTATCAACTTTTTGAATCATAAGTCAAATATTACGATATGAGTGTAGATAAAAATAAATTCAAAATTGACGGGAACAATGGGGAGTGGGGATTTTTGTGGTATATAATATTTTAAGTAGCCACCAACCGGCGTCGCACTCTTCAACGTACAGATTTCGACACCTGAAGTCATTGGACGTTTAGTTTGCAAGTTATTAAATTTTAGTGGCTTTAGTGGCTTTGAGCAGGTTTTTTTTTTTTCATAGTTAAATATCTATCTATATCTATAGCATGATCCGAAATGGTGTAGACTCGCTCTATTTGCATTGTATACTGCATGACATTCGAATCTACTTTGAATAAAATTATCTGAATCTTGAAGATGATAATTTAGGTGATACAAGTCTAGTTATGTTAGTATTCAAGTCAGTAGATCAGACACTAAGATTTATCTTTATAAAGCAAGTAGAAGCGAACACAAGTGAACAAGTACGAAAGACGAGTGGAGTGAGTATGCACAATTCATTTGAAAACTCGAGAGTTTGTATAAGAATACATTTTCAATTTGTATCCCAGAAGCATACGATTACGAAAGCGTACCTGGCAGTGGTACTATGATTTTTCAATGAGAGTCATACTGAAGTAATTTTTTTATACTTTTTATGGCAGTGAGTAGGATTGATCAAGATCAGATTATTAATCAACCTGATCTGGGATTCTTCTGAAGGCCTTTTCAAAATTTTGGAACGTTTATGATGCCTCTAAAAAGTTTGGCTGACTTACTTATATCTGTGCTAATAACATAACGAAGCAAAAGCCTTGTTATACGAAAGTGATTCCTTACAGACTCCTCTAAACTTCGGGGGCCCCGAAATTACCGTAATTAATTTTATTACCTTATTGCTACAATCATCAATAACCTATAGCCTTATTTCGGCGTCGGCCACCAAAATTAGGTAATTTGTCAAAAGCAACTGGTTCTTACACAAAGCAACTGCTCTCTGACCTCTCGTAAACCTTTGGCTTTGCTATGTTAACGTCCATCATGGTTTTTAGTGATTTTTAACTGCTTAATTGCCTCGACTTCGTCATAGATAAATAAGAGGTTTAAAAACTTCTATCAAATAAGTAATAGGTATTATCTGAGTCAACAACCATAGGTACGTTTCTTCCGAAACAAAGAAAATGCTCAAGTTGCTTCACCTGTAGCGGAAAATTTTCCACTTTCTGACCAAGGCCGGTGTTGCTCTTTGATGATCGAAGAGAAATGGTAACTACCATTCGGCCAGTAACTAATAATATTACATTCTGTATGCAACGTACAACCCAAGATGAGGATTGCTTCCTAACAGATAGGGATCTCGTAGTACCGCTTACACAATACTTAGAATAATCTAGATTTAAGGAAAAATGCTTGAATCTACTTTTATTATCATTCTACATTTTCTTATATCCGTCGTTGTGCGCGTACTTAAGGGTAGCAATCCATTCGGTCTGTCATTTTCAAAGTCCAAGAGTCCTCTTCATGAGGATAACGTGTTCAACACTGAAAAAGCAGTCTATTAAAATTTAAACCAGCCAAGTGCGAGTCCAGAAATGCGTAACTGAGGGTGCGGTATAACAGTCAGATATTTGTATTTGACCAAATTTCAGTAAACTTCTATGACAAATGTTTTTTGAAAACAACTCGCACTTACTTAATCTTATTTGACTGGCTCAGGAACCGAAAGGAAAGCAGAATTTCAGTAAACTTCTATGACTAATGTTTTTTGAAAACAACTCGCACTTCCTTACTTAATCTTATTTGACTGGCTCAGGAACCGAAAGGAAAGCAGATCTTGTCCTCCTACACCAAAAGCCGCCAGTCGCCCCTTCTTTGCACCTTCTCACGCCAGTCGGGTCTTTGCTCATTCGGTATTTTCATTTTATTTTAGAGTAATTTAAACTGAACATGCAACAGACAGACAGAAGTGTGGTGCCGGCAAAGAATAGTACCAACCCTTACATACCCGTGGGTGTCGTAAGAGGCGACTAAGGGTTGTAAACTGGAGGATGGGCAGCAGCATCCTCCTTTGTATCTAACATCTTACTAACTGCGGTCACCTACAACCGCGGTCCAGGGTGCCAGCCGTAACGCTAACAAGCGAGGTGACAATGGTACTTCCCCTCTACATTTCTCCAGCAAAAGCTAGAATTTTAGAGGGAGCTCCCTGTCCTGTAGTCGACGTTTCTCGGGATGTTATGATGATGATGCAATAGACTATCTATTTATGGTGCCTTTGAAGGTTAGATCTACAACGTATGATAACGGGTTCCGCTGGCACCATTCAGGTACGGTACCCTGAAAAGAGCCCTCTTGTTAGTGAAGTAAAAGCCACTCTTCTTCGTTCCTTTTTGAGATCTTGAGAGTTACCTTATATTACCTTTTTTCTGCACCTAATATCTACGGGTGGTCTTTGGACCACCAGTTACGACGGCAAAAATTGTCTCAAAAAGTGGTTGCTAGATTCCAATAAGTAGGTACCCAATGGATGTTCTGCGATTTTAGGTAGTTTAAGAGTTATGGTTTTGTAGCAAATTTTCTGCCGTAATAACTTTAAAAAAATCATAACTTTTTTCATACAAGAATTTTGAAATAATGTTATGTTTATGAAATAATTAAAGTTTATAAGCAAAATAATCTTTGAAAATCGATGTTGATAGGGAGATTTCAAGTACTAATTTTAATACAGAGTAAAATTTTCAGAATTCTTTTTACAATATAAAATGGATATTTCATTGATTCAATAATGAAAACTTGACAGATTAAATTTTGGAAATATCACTCCGTCTAAACTAAAATTTTCACTTTTTTCGACCCCCTTTTCCCTGTAATTTTTTGCCGAAGCCGGAAAAAAATAACTTTGGATTATCCACGGAGCAGAAATGGGATTATCGCATCTAATGGACTCCAACCCTTTGCTCAGAATGCCGGGGTATCTCGTGGCGTGGCTCAACTCAATTATAGAACAATATCTCCGTAATTCAGTTTAAACGAACATTTACTGAGATTCCTGTGGGATTAGAAATTCTTCTCCATTGCTAGAATAATAACTACCTTCTGCAGCAATGAAACCGGGTGTCTCCAAAAATGTTCCTTTAAATCTGACCACGTGTTTTTAAGCGACTACACAAGCAGATGGACCTGATAGCCTATAATAATAGGTCTTTACCTATAAATTGCCGTTTTGTATAGCGAATTTTAGGTAAAGTCAATTTTCAGTACTAACATTTTGGAATTTTTTTTAGAAATTAAATATACAACTTTTTTATTTTTTTAAGCATGATTGGGAAGACATTAAGCTAACAGAAGCTGAAATTTAATTTTCGAATAATATTATCTGTAAAAAGTATAACAAATCTAATGAGACGAACTATTTTCGAACCTTTTGTTTTGTAAATCAAACTAAAAATAAAAACTTCAGTTTGTGAGTAAATTGATAAACTTGAAGTCAACTTTCAAATATAAGACAAATGAAAAAATTGTTTTAGAATTATAGGAATAATGATCTCATTTATCTGTAAGAAAATTTCAGCAATTTCATAGGTAAAGACCTATTATATTAGCCAAAAAATATTATTTTATTAAGGCAATATTTCACTAAAGTATTTAACCAGATGTTTTATTATCAAATCAATCATAACAAAACAATTTTATACACTCATTATAAATTTATTACTTCACACACTCTCATGTCTAAGAAATAGGGCTTATTTTCAATTGTATGTCTAAATAAGTTGGTAATTATGATGACGGCACGTTTTAGGTGAATGTATTGCGCTGGGTTTGTCGTGCTAATTTACACCTTATTACAACGGTTTAAAGACTTTTGTAGAAAAAGGTGAAAGGTAAAGATGTGTTTTACAAGTATGGTATTACATAAATATCGATCTTTGTTCAACATTTTAGGCAATTAGGTATAAGCATCGGTGGTTCAGTGGTAGAATGCTCGCCTGCCACGCGGGCGGCCCGGGTTCGATTCCCGGCCGATGCATATTTTTGGCTTACATACGAAAAAAATTTTAACCTCCCATAGAAACTGAATCAGTTGATAGCCCATTTTGTATGTAGGTAAAAAACTTTTGCTAGTTCATACTTTCGTTTCCGACACAAGTTGTTATTTAATACTCAGCTCACTTATCTAGAAACTAATCTAATGCATTGTGCTTGTATTTAATCACTCGCCACTAGTCACCCACCACCAGTCGAAGGGCGAAAACGAGATAATCCCGTTCAAACTCCCTGAACACTTTCAATAAAGAGAAAACCGTATAAATCTGCTGATATTCAGACCATTTGTCTGTCCGAACCATCGACAGACAGAGACCGGATTCCACACTACATTGAATCTGACATCTGACCCATTTTCAACTTCTTTACCCTCGAAATCGAGGGGTATTACCCTATTAGCTTTTTGTAAAGCTTTGTTCCTTGGCTATATTTCCAAGTTTATACGATGTAACATCGAAAAAAATATAAAATAATAATAACATAGACAATTTTGAATTTTAAAGCTAATAAAACCAAGATTCGTTTCTTTAAGATCGTTATCATAAATGCGAAACTTGGAATTGACATACAGCAGGAGTAGGCTGTAGTAAAGTATGCTGTGGTGATATTCTAAGACCAACACATAGAGAAGACAGAACACCGGGGGGGTAAAAAACAACAGGAACAGAAGATCTGATGGCTGACCCCAACATCATTGGGGAGACCAAATCGGCTTCACACTAAGACGTACAGAAAGGATGGGTAGGTATCGCTGGATTGACAAGTTCAGAACTGAATACTTCATGCAAACAGCCACAACTAAAACAGAGAAGAATGGTGGCTGTAAGGAAGCCAGGATCCTCTTCGGGTCGCTGAGCCAGTCAGTATAAGTAAGTGCCCAGGCGCTTAACAAACCGATTTGATAGATTTTAATTTGCATTTTGGCTTAAAGAAATAAATACAGGGTGTAAAAAAGTAGAATGATCCTTCTAAGGAGTGATTCTACATCACTAATAGATTTAAAAAAAATATAACACATTCTTTATATTTCATTTTCTAAACATGGGTCATGCGGCTGACCCTGAATTTAGTCACAAAAAGACAAGAACTAGATCCGACAGAGCAGAATTTAATTTTGCCAAACTTTGGCACGGCGGCGCGGCCTAGCCTTATGATATTACCTGATGTAGACAGCCTTTTGAAACCACAGCCTGAATAAAGCCTCGTTTAAATGGCTCGACTCTTTTTCACTGCAAAAATCATTGTTTAAACATGATATGATTTTTAAAATGGATTCAAATCACTAGGGCCGTTATACAATTTTGCAACTTATAGTTGGTTTGAATTATTTTGTTACTTACTTTAAGGTGCTTCCATTCTAATCAATTGTGTTTCATTCGTTATGTTAGTCTGATTATAAACTTGAACAACTTTCCCTAAGGAACGTAGGTCTAAATACGAAAAAAAAGCCGGCCAAGTGCGAGTCGGACTCGCGCATTGAGGGTTCCGTACCACCATCATCATCATCATCATAACATCCCATGAAACGTCCACTACAGGACAGGGAGCTCCCTCCAGAATTCTAGCTTTTTCTGGAAAAATGTGGAGGGGAAGTACCTACCGTAGTCACCTCGCTTGTTAGCGTTACAGCTGGCACCATGGACCGCGGTTTTATGTGACCGCAGTAAGTAAGATGTAAGATACAAAGGAGGATGCTGCTGCCCATCCTCCAGTTAACCCTTAGTAGCCTCTTACGACACCCACGGGTATGTATGGGTTCCACCACACCACCGTACCACCACATAAACATAATTGTATTAGTTGAAATTTCAACAGCCTCCGTGGTCTAGTGGTTAGAGGGTTCGGCTCTCGATCCGGAGGTTCTGGGTTCGATTCCCAGTGGGGACACAGTCAAACAAAAATCTCTTTGTGCGACCTCCCCAGTTTGGTTAGGGCATTGCAGGATGAATCACCTGATTGCCCGAAAAGTTAGATGATTCCGTGCTTCGGAAGGCACGTAAAGCCGTTGGTCCCGACTACTATCTACGGATGTAGTCGTTAATGAGCCATGTCAGAGGCCTTTGGCGGCTCAACAACTCTGACACCAGGGTTTGTGAGGTCGGTCATCGACCTTGCAACCCACACGATATGATGATGATGAGTAAGTTAATGTGCTAGATTTTTTGAGTCCGACACGCGCTTGACCAAATTTTTTTATTTGTTGTTATTTTATAGCTTATGCACTATAAACATACCAATTTTCAAGTTTGTAAGTGATCTCGTTTTTAAATAGAACTAAAACAAAAATCGCCTCAGCGACCATCCAACTTGACCCCTCTCTTATATGAATGTTCTTGAAACGGGAGCTCACCACAATTGGTTACCATTAGTTGTGAGAAAAGTTGTAATATTTAATGATTTCAGATTTTTCCCATTATTTGTACTGTAAGACCTAGCTTCTTGCCAAATTTCATAATTTTAGGTCAACGGGAACTACCCTGTAGGTTTTGCATTTTTGAATAAATGTATGGAGATCAGGACATAAAATGCCATATCTTTTTATTGCGTCGTTGTAAAAAATTGAAATTTTTAGACCTTATGTGGTCCATGGATCCTAATATATGGTATTAATTTCAACCTGATACCTTTACCCGTTCGTGAGATAAAGGGTCTTGACAGACAGACAGACAGACAGACAGACGGACAACAAAGTGATCGTATAAGGGTTCCGTTTTTTTCTTTTGAGGTACGGAACCCTAAAAAGGACGGGTTGCACTCCGGGAGTGCCGGCAGAAGTGAAAACTTAAACATCGACGTTGTGCATTTTTGAATATTTTGGATTGGTTAGGGAATAATTTTGCACGAACTGTTAAATTTATCAGTATAAAAGTACATACAATATTCATTTATTGCGCTATCGTAGACAAACATGACAATTTATATTAGGTACATATAATCTTCGTCAGATCTGACGCGCCGCTAAAGAAGTTTTCACTTCAAAACTTAAACATCTGACGCGAGATCTGACGCGACATCTGACGTGAGTTTAACATTTTTTACCCATCTAAAAAAGTGCCAATCGCCGCTAAAGAAGTTTTCACGTTTCAAGTTTTCAAGATAGCAGAATTTGTAAGGGAGGTAAATTTTATTTTTCTTATTTCGTCCTATGTTCCTTAGGGAAAGTTGTTTAGTTTTATGGCCCGAGTAGAGTAACATACTCAAAGGAACGCAGTTGATTAGGAAGCAAGCAGTTCACGCGGTTACTTCATAAATTAACCGTGAATCTGTCAAATCTGTGCGGTATATTAAAATATACTCTTATTAAAGTTGTAATAATCCAAATACTTACGTCTTTTTTATCAACAAACGAAAAAAATATAACTTTTTTTAGATTTAATACCTCGTTTATTATATAACATCAAATTTTGATTATGAAGTCCGGGCGGACAGATTGTGTCCGGGTGGACAGAGACCGCAGTCCTCCACCTGCTACGATCTTTTCATATTTCCCTAGCATCCTGTACTTTCATCAATCCTTTCATACATGCTTGGCGCTTTAGGGTACTTTTGACCAGGCCTTTATTTAGAACGTCCTGATTTGATAATTATTGTCATATTATTAAGAAGGTTAAAAGAAGTACCTATCTACTAAGTATATTCCTTTTACGACGAGTGTGCTTAGGGGATTTGAAGAGAAACTAAAGTATTTTTTTACATAAAACGGCTGTTATATTTGCCAATTGCAACCCAAGGGCAATCCAAACCCAATTCTAGGCTTCGTACGTATTCCTTCGTTCATATTTTATTTTTTCTAAGCAATATCTGGGAATTACTGGCACAGATGTCTAGGACAGCAAAGCGGGGCTTATTACGCAATTTATTTATTAAAAGGAATGAGACGTTACGCCCCCAAGGCAGCAAAATTAAAGCCCTATACTGAACGTGTTACTCCCTTTTTTATTTATAAAGGTCCAATATATTGCCAGGGCCGTCCCGTTTGCCAAATTGGAGTTACAAATGGTACAAGCACGTAGCATATTTTTTTGAATTTTGGAGGTAAAATAAGTCCTTTTAGGATTGAAACACAGACACTGACCACAAAACTGAAACGAGACTTAGTAAGAAAATTGAGAATTTTTTATCCCCAGTTTAGTACCTTGGCATATAGGTTTTTTATAGGTAGACCAAAAATTTTTGTCATTTGTTTTTTGGAAAAGTTGTTTCGTGGCCTCAATAATTGAACTACGGAACCCTAAAAATAAGCTTGTATTTGTGTAGATACCTAAGCGACCGAGCTTCGCACTATAATAGCCGCCTCAATATGAAAATATCGTCGGGTGGGCAAGCTATGCTACCCGCCAACAGATGGCGCTGTAGGTTTCCGTGTATAACGCGGTATTGAAAAAAATGCTTAAAAACACGGGGAACACGATTTTTTCCAGATATGAGACCTAGATAGATCGATTTTTCGCTCCCAAAAACCTGTGTATGGTAAATTTCATAGAAATCCTTAGAGCCGTTTTCGAGAAACCGATTACAAATATATATACAAATATACTAATATTGCTCGTTTAATAGTATAGGACCAATAAACCCAATGCCCAACTAACCATTTATATGTAATCTACTTCTCTCCGTATCGCAAAACAACATAGATTCAAACAATTAAAACTTCACCACTCGACACACCTACAGCCAAACTCCGTTTTAACTATGCGAATCGATCCCACTCCGCCGCTTGCTGTAAACCTAAGTTTTAACTACGCCATTGATCAAGGATATACTCTAGCTACTTTGTAGGGTTAACTAAGCGTTTACCCTTCCCCACAAAGATATTTAGATAATGGTGTCATTTCAGACAAACTAAAACAAAACATTTCAATCATTTTCAATAATTTCAAACAGTTCTAATAAATGTGTTTCTTGCTGTCGTTTGGCAGTCATCTACAGGTGTAACTGAAAGTTGTGATAATACTAAAGAATGTGATTATTTCCATGAAACAGATTTTTTACTCTATAACGTATTTTGTACGGGAGGGAATTTTACTTTTTGTACTTCGACCTTTTTTCTATGCAACTTCATTCTTTGTTCTTCTTAAGACAAAAGTAGTTTATTTTCATGGGCAGCATTAAATCTTTCAGTATTCTATTACACCCATCACACCTTTCTATTACACCCTGTATACACGAATAGTATACCAACAGAGGCAAAACGGGTGTCTATCTTTTTTTCATTCGCATCACTTTCGACTTTTCATTCTTAGCTAAATATAAATAGTCCATCTATTAGATTGGACTTGTTTATTAATAAACCAGTAGTGATAGTCGTGTGGCGTGGAACAGAACAAAACATTTGCATATAACCATCCATCCATAATCCACGGGTTTCCAAGACGTCTAAAACCATTGTTCATTGTTAATGACTTTCGACATAAGTTCCGCCCTCCCCAAATGATTCAGCAGGTCATTATGGTAACAAATTTGTGAAATTTTCTTTATAAATACGAGTCATGGCGAAAACTTCCTGCAAAATCTTTTAAGTCGGGTCTTTGGTAATCAATTTGATCGACGGATAACCGAATTATGTTGATGGCTCTCTGGAATGGAACGATAGCATCCAGAACAGAAAATAAAACTGGAGTAAAAAAACACTTTTCTCTAAATCGGGTATATATGACGCTGCCAGGGTTTATTTGTTTTATTTGTGCGTCAACTGTTCGTCATTTTCAAGGAATTAAATTACTTCAGTTATGTTGACCAAATAAAAGATGTAATTAGTCTGGCCCCTAAGCATGGTTGGTAGCGTGTTGGAGATATCTAAAAAAAGTTGGGCAGGAAATATTCCGAAATGGTTGAATTGAAGTCGCACCATTCTCTTGCCTGTATAAGTATACCTAATCAACCTCTGTGGACTTATGTCGACCTATATTTCGCACTCTTCCACCTCTGTCAAACACCTATAAAACACACACAAACAATTTATTATTCGTGTTTATTTTTGTGACGAAACATTTCATTCCAAGCATGAAACGAAATACTTCATTTTATAGTGTACTAGCTGTTACCCGCGACTTCGTCCGCGTAGATTTTATAAAAAAACAGAACTCGAACTTAATTGAAACATATTTTACGGAGCGCTTATCCTTCTTGATCCCTACGTAAAAGATGCATTTGTACTTATCCAAGTTGAATAAATGCATCTTACTACAAACTTAATTATCTTTTGATTTTATTTAACTGGTAGGTAGTGCGGAATTTTCATTGTCAACTGTTACAGGCGAACTTAAAAAAGAAGGCAATAAAGGGAGTGAAGTGAATGGGTAGCGAGGAGGTATTCATAAAAGTAAAAAAGGTCCCTATTCCTCCCTATCTATCCTTTTGTATCCCCCCCCCTACATTCCCACTCCCCCTCCCTCACTCTCTCTTCCTCTCCCTCGCCCCTCCCTCTTCCCCCCCTCACCCTTCCTTCCCCCTCCATTTCCCCCCTTCCCCTCTCCCCATCACCCTCCCTTTCCCCCCTCGCCCTCCTCCCATTCCCCTCCCTTTTCCCCTTCCCCTCACTCATCCTCCCCTTCCCCCTCTCCCTCCCTCTACCCCCCCTCCCTCTACCCCCTCCCACGCCCTCTACCCCTCCCTCCCCCTTTCTCTCCCCTCATTTTCCCCTCCCTTACACTCTCTCCCTATCCCTCCCCCTCTCCCTCTCCCTATCCCTGACCCTACCCCTATCCCTGCTTCTACCCCTAACGCCATCTTAACCGCTATCCCTATCCTTATATAAACATACAACTGACACTCATATTGATTTTTAGACATTTCAAACCTATCAACCCCATCCCAGGGGTGGTGGTATTTCACGTCCACCACGTTGGATTTCAAAATCATTGTAGTTTTCGTAATCAGCGACCCGATAAACCATACGAACGACACCCATATTGATTTTTAGACATATCAACTCTATCGCACCCCAACCTTATCCCCAGGGGATAATGGTAGTTTACGTCTACCACGTTGGATTTCAAAATTGTAGTAGTTTTCGTAATCAGCGATACTTAGTTGAATAAAAAAAGTCCCATCAAAATCGGTTAAGTAGTTTCGGTGTGCTGTAGCAGATACAACCCCGCTAGAGTATTATTGTATGTGTAGATTCCCACGGGAATGAGATATTTTCCCGGGGTAAAAAGTAGCCTATGTCCGTCTCCAAGTTACCATCTATCACCATACCAAATTTCATCAAAATCCGTTCAGCCGTTTAGGCGTGAAAGAGCAACAAACAAACAGACAGACAGACAGACAGACAGAGTTACTTTCGCATTTATAATATTAGTATGGATTTTTAATTTCCTGCCATGTTTGCGGCGAATATCCCGTTTTACGAGAACTCTTTAAACGTAAAACAGCCAGTTCCAACTGCAAAAGGCTTTGGGGATGGCACGAATAACGCACCCTTAGCACGTCGCTCATACGTCACTGATTAAAATTCCTACGTCACATTCTTTACGTAACGATCTGCAAGATGAGATTCTCCCAAATATATGCCATAGGCCATCACATCGCGTCCGTGGTTTTGATAAAAATAAGTATTAGTGGTGATTGTGAAGTATTAGTGGGCAAGCCAATGGAAACAAAACAAGTATACGCTGGACCAGCGCTATATAAACGCACGAAACCAGAGATACCCGCTCAACGCTCAAGGTCGGTGTTTCCACCATCGTGCGCCCGCGTGTACCTACTTAATTCCTCTCCTAAATGCACAACGCATTTTGCTGTGACATTTTGGAGTTAGCTCCGTGTCTAGCAGTGATCTATTAATCGTCAATGGGCTTATCTCTTGACCTCGATCTAGTCTTGAGGACAGAGAAGAGATCGACTACGGGACGAGCTTGCCCAGAAGAAGCCTATCCACTCGCGACTTGAATAGATTTGGGTTATATGAACTCGGGAACACAGACGAAGGCAGAGAATTCCACTCCTTAGCCGTGCGCATTACAAAAGATGTTTCAAAGCGCTTTGTGCGACTGTGTGGAATATCAACCAAGTGTGGGTGATATCTTGCGGTGCGTCTGGACTCCCGATGGTGGCATAAGCTCATGGAGCTCTTGAGCACACTCGCGCAAGTATCTGTATTTTTTTTTTTGTTATATAAGTACTCAATCATTTGCGTTTGAACAAAATGCAGCGTTTAGGCAAGCCCCACGCAAAAAAATACTTCAAGCTCTCAAATAAAGTAACAATTGAACAAATTGCGGTTTTATTGAAGGGCGATGGAGAAAGCCATTCTTGGCGGATCAAATAGAAACGCTGAGATCCGCGAAAGAATATATAAGTGGAGGTACAGTCAAGAGCTTATCAAGCTTGACACTAGTAGTGCGACTCCAGCACGAGTGTTTGAAGAACGGTATAAACTCCAGTTTGTCAAGCCTGACGTACGTGACGGTACGTTGGTCATTTTGGATCTAGAGTTTGCCCGATAGAGGAAGATACATCTAGAGCGTCTTTCGTGCTTTGAGGTCTGAGTTCATTTAGCGGTTTGGAAACTCTTGTCTGGCAAGAGTAGGCTTTCCGAGCATGTATGAAGGGTTGATGAGAAGACGCAAAGGAACTAGTTCAAGACTTCAACAGGTGAAAAAATATGGTGTATGCGTAGGTGTATGGTAAAGAGACCTGATATGTGTAGATCGATTCCTATAATCACTATAAAAGTGAACCACAAAAAAAACTCAACTCCCATAGAAATTAGATCAGCTGATAGCGTTGTAAGCGAGGTAAAATTTTATTTTTGCTATTTCGACCTATGTTCCTTTGGGAAAGTTGTTCACTTTTATGGCCCTTAAAGGAACGCAGTTGATTAGGGTTATTTTTTTGTACCTAACCTCCGTTCGTCCACATAGAAGGAAGGTCAAAAGCAAAAATTTTTGTTCTACGACTTTGCTAACAACGTCCCGTTTCTTTGTATGCGAAGTTGAATTTTTTTTTTACTAGGTTAGTAAAGTCATAGAACAAAAGCTGTTGCTTTTGACCTCACTTCTTATAAGTGGGATAATGTCAGAAACAAAAAAATAACCTTGTACAAAAGTTTACGCGCCCTAAGCTCTGACTTATAGTCATATTACGGTAGTAATTATTTAATCATCATTTATTAGTAAGTACACATCTAGTAAAATAAGGGATACCTTTGACTTTAGCAAGTGAATAACATTAATTAAAGGACGTCAAAAGATATCCTCCCAAATCTCGAACAGAGCGCATTGATCACATCAAAGGGTTCTCTCTCTTACAATGGGTTTACCTTGAGATGCCTTCGCCTTTTGAGCCCTTCAAAAGGAGCACTTCGTTACCTTGCTAAGCTGCTCTTTGAAATACTACACCTCTTCGGTTTATAATGTTCTCTTTTGGTATATAATGAAACAAACGTACAAAAACAATTACAAGAAAAAAAATGTTTAATTAATGGAGAGGTAAAGAAAAAAATAATTAAGGGGCTGATAAGACCTAACTACGCTTCACTTGAGCAGGTTTTGAACGAAAAGTATATATCTCTCCTAGCCGATTTCGGCTACGGCGACTGCTTCTAGTCCGCTATTAAGGCGCGATGATCAGCCCTTTCATGTGCTCGAAGATGGCTGCAGTAGCCTATCTTATGCGTGAAAGTGCGGAAACAATCCCGACACGTGAGCACACCATCCACGTAATTATAAAAGATGGCCGCCGGTGGTCTGGCCTTGAGAGCATCGCGCTTTGCGTCAATGTCATTTTTTCGCTGCTCTTCAAAGTCATTTACATGTTTATGCACTAAATGTCTCCATTCAGGACGACAACTGGCCCTTGACTCCCATTTTTGAGGGTCAATCCCATTTCGTGTCATATGTCGTTTCTGAACGTCTTTAAAGCGAAGGAACTGGCCACCTTGTTTGCGCTTGCCGTTCTGGAGTTCAGAAAAGAATATTTGTTTTGCAATTCTCTCCTCAGACATTCGTGCGACGTGTCCGCACCAGCGGAGCTGTCTTCGCATCAGGTACGCCTCGATGCCGCAGACATTTGCACGACGAAGAACATCGGTGTTTCTAACCCGATCCGACCATTTGATGTTTAATATGTCCCGCAAGCATCTGAGATGAAACCGGTCTAACGTGCGTATATGCTCCCGGTAGAGCACCCATGTCTCAGAGGAGTACAAGAGGTTAGGAAGAACAACGGCCAAGTATACGGAGATTTTAGTTGACAACTTCAAGTCGTGTGATCGCAGTACCTTAGCTCGTAATTTGCCAAAAGCTGCCGCAGCCGCACCAATGCGGTGATTTATTTCAACTTCAAGGTCACTTCTTGACGACATTAAGCTTCCCAAGTACTTAAACTTTTCCACCTGCTTCAGTTCTTTTTCGCCAAGATAGACCTTCACAGGTTGAGCAGCGCCATGCAAGTCCATCGCCATAACTTCGGTCTTTGTGACATTAATTTTGAGACCCAAACGGCAACAGGCTACATGTAGGCTAGAAATTAAACTCTGAAGTTCGGGTAGTGAGTCTGCTACGAAACATAGGTCGTCTGCGTACATTATCTCCGTAATTATTGAATGCGATACTTTGGTACGCGCTTTAAGTCTTGATAGGTTAAATATTCCTCCATCAGTTCGGAAACGTATTCTAATGCCAGCAGAAGTTTTGTCCAGAGTTTCACCGACTGCAACCGCAAAATACAGCGCAAAAAGAGTTGGTGCAAGAACACAGCCTTGCTTAACGCCACAGCTAACGGGGAAGAATTCTGACTGCTCACCATTGACGGCTACACAGCAGGTCATCCCATCATGCAGGAGTCGGATCATGCGAATAAACTTCTGAGGGTATCCCAATTTCGCTAAAACCATCCAAAGGGCATCCCGCGGCACACAGTCAAAGGCTTTTTCCAGGTCTACAAAGCACAGGTAAAGCGGCTGACTTTGTTCCCGGCTCTTTTCTTGAAGCTGTCTGATGGAAAAAATAGCTTCGCAGGTGCCCCTGTCTGGCCGAAATCCGAACTGAGTTTCTGGAAGTAAAGTTTCTGAGACTGGAATAAGGCGATTGAGCAGAACTCTGGCAAAAATCTTTCCTGGTACAGAGAGTAGAGATATACCACGATAGGAGTTACAATCGGAGCGATCTCCTTTGCTCTTATAAAGAGCTTGTATGCGAGATACCTGAAACTCAGGAGGTACTCTTTCTTCACTCCACATTCGATCGAACTGTTGCCAAATCTGTTTATGTGCATGCTCTCCGCCATATTTTAGCAGTTCTCCGGCTAGGTTGTCAATGCCAACTGCTTTCCCATTCTTCTGGTCTTTGATGGCTCTTATTATTTCTTCAAGCGTTGGCGCATCATCTAAGGAAGCGTGCTCCGGCAGCGGTGGAATAGTGTTAATATACTCTAGATCTGCTGATCGATCAATATTAAGCAGCTGATTAAAATGTTCCACCCAACGGTTTAGAACGTCTTGCTTCGCAGTTAGTTGGGTACCATCCCGAGATTTTAGCGGTACACTATTTCGAATGGAAGAACCGATTAATTTATGTATTTCCTCGTAGAAAGCACCCAACTGGTACGTATCGGAGAGCCACTGAATTTTTTCCGCTTTTAGGAGCCACCACCTATCTTTCATCTCTCTAGTCATTTTCCTTAGTTCGGCACCACTGTTCTTTATTTTTTCAGACAGGTTATGAGTGTCGTTATTGCGTTGCCTCAACAGATCACGATGTGCTCCTAGTGCCAGGGATAGCGCTTTGTCATTTTGGTCAAACCAGTCTTCATTGACTCTGTCTTTGGGGCCAAGAACTGCAGTGGCCGCTTTAAGCACAGATGCTGAGAAATGATGCCAATTGGGGACTGAGTCATTGTTGTTAGCGATGTATGTCAATAACAAATTGTCCAGGGTTTGCACATAGGATTCCTGAACTTCAGGATTTTTAAGTCCTTCCAAATTTAAAACTGTTGGTTTAGGTCTACAAGATCTACGCGGAAAGCGAAGACGGAGCTGAAGCTTTGAGACAACAAGCCGATGGTCCGTCCAACAGTTAGCGCCACGCATTACACGAGTGATGTGCACCTGGGAGATGTCTCGTCGCCTGGTTATCACGTAATCAATTAGATGCCAATGTTTGGACCGCGGATGCATCCAGGTAGTTTTATATTTATCAGCGAGCCTAAACAAAGTGTTGGTAATAGTAAGATCGTACTGCGCACATAGAGTTAAAAGCAGCTGCCCATTACTATTCATCTTGCCAACACCGTGTCTACCAATTATTTTTGGCCACGCCTCATAGTCTTGACCAACTCTCGCATTAAAGTCGCCTAGCAACAAAATTTGCTCTTTCGGACGGATTTTACTGAGACATTGGCCGAGTTCTTCGTAAAAGCGATCTTTGACGCTATCCTCATTACCCATAGTTGGCGCATATACGCTTAAAATATTCAAGAAATTGTCGTTATCCAGGTGTACGCGCAGTGTAATGATACGGTCCGAGATAAAAACAGGACATTCCGATAACTTTTTAGCAATGGAGGTCTTAATTGCAAATCCTACGCCTGCTTGTCTGGGTTCTGATGGTGAACTTCCCTTCCAGAAGAAGGTATACCCCCCGCCACGCTCTACGAGCTCGCCTTCGTCAGCCAGTCGAGTTTCACTGAGAGCAGCAATATCGACGTTATAGCGGCCAAGTTCACGAGCCACTACGGCAGTTTTCCTTTCAGGGCATAGGTTGCCGTCATTGTCAATTAGTGTTCGCACATTCCACGCGCCAAAGGTCATTATACAAGTTTTAATAAGCTTTTTATCTTTGTTTCGTCGACCGCGATTGATGGGGTGCTCGGGCAGCCGCGGTTGCTACCCCCCCCAAAGTGATGGGACGAACATTTGTTCAGGACACCTTTTCTAGTCCCCTCCTCGGCTGAGCGAGGGGAGCAGTGCCTCCCTAAATAGGGCTGCTCCGTCACCCAAAGTGCTGCCCAGTCCGCACTGTCGCCCCTACTGCAGCGCAGAAACGACCACTCTCTTTGAGTCGCCAACGTGCAGGCATTGGACAAAGCCGGGTATGCACCATAACCTGACCTCTCTACCGCCACCCATCGCCGCAGGTCTTTTCATGCTCGGAATCCGGTATCCAGAAACAGTCATTTGCGCGGGACATATTTAAGTGCAAAAGTGATTGCGCGGGCACAGACGCACTCTCTCGTCCTTACCCACCTTGCTCCGATGGAACGGAGAACCGCTACGACCAGAGGTGGGTTCAGATGCAGTATCTGGCCGACAGTCTCTTCCGACCTCTACTGTCGCCCTCGGCCTTCAACAATGCCTTGCTTACTCGCTGCATCCGCCAACATCCGTTGCTTATCAGCGTGGCTTGCCTTCTACACCGAGTCAGACTTGTGCACAATGCGGGAGGCTTCCGCAGATAGACCGGACCGCCGACGCGGGCAGGCCCCCCTCAAACAGTTTAGCCCACGAGCCGACGTGGTTTACCAGGGTGTGGCCGCTGCGTGCACTGCAGCTGCTTGGAGCCACTGTTGAGAGATTGCAGGCCGTTTGTACCTGAAGATGTACCACCCTCACACAGAGAGTCGGCTAGTAGCACCGAAGCGGTTACAAACGCCCCACTACACACGAAAAGTAATGAATCTATGGACGCGAAAAAAATTTATGTAATAATTAAACATCTTTTCAAGAATATAGCTGACTCCGAAACACGATTAAATATATTTTGTACGCCATAAAAAAAATCCAAAGTTACCTCTGCTTTTTGCTTTTAAACCGTTTTCCTTAAGTAGGGGAGCAGGGGGCAGAGTGAATCAGGGGGCACAGTGGTTATTCATTAATATCTCGCTCGCTATTCATTAAAAACACACACTCACTTCGAACGATTGCATGATCTATCCAATACCCCTCCCTCCCACCGGTCACCGTCACGTTCTCACTGCCAGAGGTCAAGCTGCAGCCGCTCCGCGAAACGTAAGCCACCACTTTTTATTCTTGATGTTATTTTGTGAATCTTTTTGACAAACTTAGCCATTCAAATTGTATATTTGTTTGTTTTTTTACTAATAACCATTTAATGAGCTACGTAAGTCGTGGTTATTCTATTGCGTCACGATTAATTTTAATAGTAGTTTCAGTAATTGTTTCTAATTTGACCATAAGGGGTACAATGAACTAATTTCATGTGGGGCACTGTGGACTGTGATCCATAGTGCCCCATAAATGTATTATTTAACTTAACCTTTCTGTTTAATTGATTCAGGTAAAAATGATAGGTACACAATCGTATGCACCAATGTTAGGTATTGGTGCATACGGAAAAAAAATAAAAAAATGCTGTTTTATGTTTTTCTTAAAATAAATTTTAATTATGATACCTACTAAATGTAAGTATATAATGACTCAAATGCAACAAAAGAGACTAATTTATGCCAATTAAGCACTAAAAAGCTTTAATATGTGATTACCAAGCAAATTGTGTTTTATTTTAATAACACATCAATTAAGTTCAATGTACCCCATATCAATTTTGAAGTAAAATTAAGGTAAATATTCACTGTGCCCCATGGAGATTCACAGTACCCCAAGCCTAAGTCCATAGTGCCCCATAGCTGGGGCACAGTGGACCATTATCCACTTTAAGAAAAATATTCAATTTCTCAGAAACTGTTGCGTTAATTTTTTATTTTTATGTTTTTTTGTATACCTTTAACACCAAGTTACCCCTTGTAAGTAAAATATAAGAACCAGCGTTAAAGATAAATGCAGTAGAGAGCAAAAATAAAAAAGTGGTTCACTGTGCCCCCCGCTCCCCTACCCATTAATCTATGATGCCAAAACTTTTACACATTATTCAATACATTATGCATAATAAATAATATAGCTGTTTTATCTACACTAGTATAATAATAATAATATTAATATAATTAATATTTAATATATACAGCGTGAATTTGTATTGGTTTCGCACCCGAAGCCCAGTGATTCTACTCATGATAACAAGCAACTTTCCCGAAGAAAAAATTTTTTACTCGAAAAAATTTTTTACTCGAAAAAATTTTTTCGCCTCTCCATAGTAAAGTGGTCACGTGATCGACTCATTTTGTATGGGGAGGCGAAAAATTTTTTGTGTAAAAAATTTTTTTCTTCGGGAAAGTTACTTGTTTTCATGAGCAGAATCACTGGGCTTCGGGTGCGAAACCACTACAAATTCACGCTGTATATAATATAATATAATATAATATAATATAATATAATATAATATAATATAATATAATATAATATAATATAATATAATATAATATAATATAATATAATATAATATAATATAATATAATATAATATAATATAATATAATATAATATAATATAATATAATATAATATAATATAATATAATATAATATAATATAATATAATATAATATAATATAATATAATATAATATAATATAATATAATATAATATAATATAATATAATATAATATAATATAATATAGTATAGTATAGTATAGTATAATATAATATAATATAATATAATATAATATAATATAATATAATATAATATAATATAATATAATATAATATAATATATATATAATATTATGAGTAAAGATTTGATTGTTTGTTTGTTTGTTTGCATCGAATAGGCTCCAAAACTACTAAACCGATTTGAAAAATTCTTTCACCATTAGAAACCTACGTTATTTGTGATGAACATAGGCTATAAAGTATTTTCAAAAAAGTTAGGGTTCCGTATGAAAACTTCGATAATGTAACCCAAGGTGTGAAAAAAATACCAAATAGCATCCTTATATCGCGTACGCTGCCGAAACTATTAACAATAGAGCAAAGAGATGTACTACAGGTTTATAGAAGACATTAATATCTACAAAAAAGTCCGTGATATCATATGTCTAACTGTTACAGTTATGTCAAAATAACTACTTTTTCATGTTAAAATATGCAATAGTAACGCCGCCGGTACTAACTATATAGGCCACATTACTCGTACCTATAAATCCTTAATCAAATAAATGATTTTTTATTCAAGGCTATATCAGTGTACCTGTAAATTACTTTTTGAATTATTCAAATCGGACATACCATTCAAAAGTTATCATGAGTGTAATCGTTATCAAAATTGAAATTAAAGAAACAGCGCTCTACGAGTAAAGGGCCGATCACACCTGACTGAATTCACACACTAAGTCAGTTAGTCTCCTACGTAGGAAAGGAAGGTAGAAAGATGGAACTTAGTAAGTCACTGACTGAGTAAGCCGCATAGTAAGCAACGCAGAAAGGAACTTTAGTGAAGGGCCAATACGAATAGAACACCTCATCGTACGGAAAATATTAATAAGGGCTAATTTATGTTTTATAGAAAAACACTAGAATAACTACAAAAAAAAACCACAGAATTACCGGTATACTAAAAAACAAACAAGGAATTAAAATAAGGTTGCACCAGTCAAGTAAACACAAAGAATTTGAGTGCTTTATTCATTCTTTTAGTTAGAATAAATTTTTCATTCAAAATCGTACGAAAAGCGAATAATGATTCCAATGAAAAATAACAATTGAATGATAAAAGATTATTTGGATAGTACTAAGTAGTACATTCGAATATTTCGATTGTTGCTTCTTGAAATAATTGTACATCACTATTAAGGAACATCAACATAGTAGGGATCAGTTCACTAGTTGTGCTATACGTTAGTATACCTCTATACTCGTATTTTCTGTGCTGGTACACTTTATAGCGCGACTGATATGTTCAGATACTTTGTATAAAGGCTTCTATGAGTATTTTTAATGACCTTAAAATAAATTGAAAAGCAAGCTAAAAACTCGTTTATACTTTTCTATTTAGTAGTAGAAGTAGTTTTCGAATACGATTGTCTTACTTTATTGCAATTGAAATAATTATAATATTATTATTATTGTAAAGGGGGCCCAAATAGGTAGGTCAAAGTTTTTAATTGTCAGTACTAAGTCAAGTTAGGTATCATATGAAAGTGCTTCACTTGTACATTCCAAAATAGTTCTTTATATTTTTAACGACTCTTAGTTTTCAAGTTATGATATAAAAAGTTAAAAAAATACCTTCCCCCCTTCCTTATCCCCGAAGTTTTCCGAAGAAAAAAATCTGAATTAATTAAAGTCCATAGAGGTTTATGTAAATAATTCAGAAAAAAAAACAATCTCTCTAAGTAGCACAGTTTTTTGGAAATTTGCAACAAATCTTTACAAACAAATTTAGTTTTGCGGTCCTTACAATGGACCTTATTCCTTCTAAAAATACTATAGGTAGGTATATCGGAACCCTCGATGCGCGAGTCCGACTCGCACTTTAACATTTTTTTTTGTTGTGTATAGATGTATGTATGGTGAAAATCGTAAATTTTTCATGGTATGAGTCCATTGATGAAGTTTTCAGGAGATTGTTTGACACCTTGTACTTGTCCGTAATTTTGTTAGACTTCCTTAAAAGAGATACTTTGTAATCCTGACAAAATTTTCAATTCATGTCTAAATCAGTTGTCCCTTTCATAAAAAAATGTATAGGATCAAAACTGTTTAGTCTTCGCGTCGAGTCGGAAGCAACAGTAGTGTGCGTATGATCGAACACACACATGCGCGCAGTCCACTTGGAGTCGTAGTGCGTCATTTCACCCGAGACGCGTTCTCGTCCGCTCGGAGGAAACGACACCTTTTAAAAAACTGTGTTTTGAATGGAATTTTTTCTCTCAAGGTATTTTTAATGAACTCTACTAATATAGCTCAGCCCAACGATTGTATAACGGAGGGTTACTCGAGGGGAAGCGAGGGGCGACAGGGAACAGCTCTTCAAGTTTGTATACTCAACAGCACGTCAGTAGAAACACTTTAGACTTACTCGTAATGACATGGTGGTAGAAACTATCATCCGCACATCACTTATCATCCGAAAATCACTCATCATCCGCGCATCTTCATCATATCTTATCATCCGAAAATCACTCATCATCCGCTCATCATCATTCATTCACTGATCAACTATCATCCGCGCATCACTCATCATCATTGATCCACTCATCAACTATCATCCGCGCACCACTCATCATCCGCTCATCATCATTCATCCACTGATCAACTATCATCCGCGCATCACTTATCATCCGAAAATCACTCATCATCCGCTCATCATCATCATTCATCCACGCATCACTCATCATCCGCTCATCATCGTTCATCCACTCATTAACTATCATCCGCGCATCACTCATCATCCACTTATCATCATTCATCCACTGATCAACTATCATCCGCGCATCACTCATCATCATTGATCCACTCATCAACTATAATCCGCGCATCACTTATCATCCTTTCATCATCATCATTCATCCAGTCATCAACTATCATCCTGCCTAAGTTTGGCGCCGTTTGCTTTTAAAAAAATAATTCATTTAAATCCGTGCCATCGCTGTACATTTCGTTGATTTTGTGATCGAAAGATCGAAGGACACATACTAACGACCAAAAGGCAGTCTTATTTCGGAAAGCCATGCCATGGAAATCCGTCTAAAGAGGAAAATCTAACAGACCTGACGAAATAATGTAGCCTGTTTCCTGCCTACGTTTGGCGCCGTTTGCTTCTTTAAAAAAAGTAATCCATTTATATCCTTGGTATTGTTGTACATTTCGTTGTTTTTGTGATCGAAATATCAAAGGACACATACTAACGATCAAAAGGCAGTCTTATTTCGGAAAGCCATGCCATGGAAATCCGTCTCAAGAGGAAAATCTAACAGACCTGACGAAATAATGTAGCCTTTTTCCTGCCTAAGTTTGGCGCCGTTTGCTTCTTTTAAAAAAGTAATCCATTTAAATCCGTGCCATCGTTGTACATTTCGTTGTTTTTGTGATCGAAAGATCAAACGACACATACTAACGATCAAAAGGCAGTCTTATTTCGAAAAGCCATGCCATGGAAATCCGTCTCAAGAGGAAAATCTAACAGACCTGACGAAATAATGTAGCAAGCAGCACGTTCAAGTTTCCGATCATCGACCCTAAACAGCTCTACCTATTCCGACCACTGCCGATTACCCATCATCTACCGGTCACCCATCATCTACCATTGACTCGTCTTCCGCCGGTCACCCATCAATATCATCCACCGGTCACCCATCTTCGTCCGGACATCAATCACGTAGCGAAAATCTATTACTCTGATAACCCTTTTGACCAATCACCCATCATCTACCTATCTTCCTCCGCCTACCCATCATCACCAGTCACCCATCACAAAACAAAACTACCTAGGTATGGTAAATAAGTAGGTACTTACTTGGTTAAAGGAAGAGATATTTTTTGAATATTTGACGGGATACATAATATTTATCTTTGCGCTTCCCCATTTCTCTAAAACAAACACTTTATAAATACAAGGAAAGAAATATCTTACTTTAGAAAATAGTAAAAAACAAAGTTACCTTGTTACACTATGAAAGCAGAGAATGTGTATACGTTGAAACGCGATCCATAATTTTGGCGCGTCGCGGTGCAAACTGACGTGGTCTCACTTCGAGCTCTTGTGGGTATCGGCCGCGTGTCAGAGCTATTTATTAGACTTCGCGCGGTCATACTAAAAATGTATGGCGTAATCGTAATGGTTTTAAAAAAAATCATATTAAATATGTAAGCAATATTAAACCGTGATTGCCGTTTTGGTAGTTTTTACGTGGTGCAGTCTTAAGTAAAATATTTTCGGCCAACGATATTTTTACAGTAACAAAATGCTGAAGTCAATTCTTTTTATCTAGAAGTTTATTGATCTTATTTGGATTTTTTATTTCTGTATGTAAGTTTATTTATTGTTTGCCATAGTTTCTCATTATCTTTTGGATATGGTTTTAAAAGACCTCGACTAACAATGAATACTTTCGGGCGAAATGCCCAACCGGGCGAACTCGCCTCGGAGGAAATGACCACCAAAAAATGACATCGGAACATAGTAAGCCACTTAGTAAGGAGGTTTAGTGATGGGCAAATGCGAATGATTGACTCGAATCGAACAACTTGTCGAACAAAAAATAATGGCCTAAATACTTTTTTACTTAAAACAAGCGCTCCTACTAGAAAAACAATTAAAGACCGCTATATTCAAAACTTACAGTGTTGCACTAGTCAAGTATTCTACACGGACACATCTGACTCCGTCGCGCTTTAACTGGCGATTGATTGAGTATCTAACCAAACCGTAAATTTTGAAAATTATTGAATCAGTGTTGCTGCGATAACGAGATCGATGGTTGAATTTTAAAAATACTGTAACTCTACCGAATATTCCTATAGAAAATATCGAGAATATCGAATTCTTAAAAGTACCGGTAATAATCGATACTAAATAACCGACCAAGTTCGTACTTCGTGTCAAGCCACGCGCAGTGTAGAGTTAAGGAGTGATCACACCTAGCTGAATTCAAAGACTAATTCGGCATACATTGCTCGTTGAAGTAAGGATATTTCAATTAACATAACCAAGCCTCCCAGCAATGTCTGCCGAATTAGTCTTTGAATTCAGCTAGGTGTGATCACTCCTTTACCTAGTTCTTTTTACGATTTTTTTTGTCGCAAAGCAGGTTTATTAACTCTACTGAACAGTCGTATAGAAAATATCTGAACCTTTCAAGTATCGATGGTAATCTATAGTGAATTTTTAATTTTTTTTTTTAGTACTTGTTATTACACCATGAATAATAATTATTTTTTATCGACAAGTTGTTCATCATCATTCGCAAAATTTACCCATCACTAAACTTCCTAAGTTCTTTACTTGAAGGGAGTAAGGAGGTTTAGCGATGTCCGAGTGCGAATGATTAATTTTAATTTAATTCCGTGTTCGCATCGAAATTAAATTGACCAATACATGGTATAAGGGACTGGTTTCCGAAAACTGAAAGGGCGTGGTCAGTCAAGGTAACTGAATAATTTTCAGTAAATAAAACTTTCAGAAAATATTAAAATAATCCTCTTTTCCACAAAAAAGCCACGATCACACCTAGCTGAATTCAAAGACTAATTCGGGATACATTGCTCGTTGAAGTAAGGATATTGCAATAACACAACCAAGCCTCCCAGCAATGTATGCCGAATTAGTCTTTGTATCCAGCTAGATGTGATCGTGGCTAAACTGTCCATTTTCAATTTTATATGAAGAGGCTGATAGTTTTATTTACTGAAAGTTGTTCAGTTACGGCGAATGACTATGTGCACCTGCTAGACTAGAAAAAGAGAAAAAATGTATCCACTTCATTTACCACAGCCATTGTTTTTGTTTGATCAGAAATACTCTCATTCATAAGATTTGGCACGGCAATGTTCAGGTCTCATTTGTCCATTTAAGCTAAATAAAAATAAAAACATCACGGAAATGTATTGTCAGCCTATTAAAGCCACGATCACATCTAGCTGGATTCAAAGACTAATTCGGCATACATTGCTGGGAGGCTTGGTTATGTTATTGCATTATCCTTACTTCAACGAGCAATGTATGCCGAATTAGTCTTTGAATCCAGCTAGCTGTGATCACTCCTTGACTCAACCGAACAGTCGTATACAATTTTTTTATAGTGAATTTTTTAAGTTTATTATTAGTACTTATTATTAAACCAAGATAATGCTTTATTTTTATTTTGCATGGACAAGTTGTTCGATTCGAATTAATCATTCGCAAAATTTTCACATCACTAAACCTTCTAACTCCTTTACTTGAAGGGACTTAGCATGTTTAGTGATGTCCAAGTGCGAATGGTTAATTCAACATATCGAACAAAATATATATATATTAAAAAAAACGGTCAAGTGCGAGGCAGACTCTCGCTTCGAGGGATTCGATATTCCTGTAGTATTTTTAAAAGCAATAAAAGCCCATCTTTAAGACCGCAAATAAGTTTGTCTGTAATTTTTTCTTCTTTCAATTATCGGTTGTATTTGTCTTGAGGTTGTATCAGCCATTTTTTAACAATCGATAGCATTTTATTGTACAATAATTATTTTCGATAAGGCTATTCAACAGAGTTACTGTATTTCAAGATTAACTACCGACAGCGAAACTATCGCTATCGGAACATCACTATTCAGCAACTGTATTAGTAGGCACTTTTTCTACTTAGCTTCCTAGCTAGAACTCTGAATTCACAAACGTCTTTTTCAACGTAGCCTCCTAGGTAGATTTCTTATTCAGTCGTCAAATTCAAGCAGGTGTAATCGCGGCTTAAAGGACCGATCACACCTGACTGAATTCACACACTAAGTCAGTTAGTCTCCTACGTAGGAAAGGAAGGTAGAAAGATGGAACTAAGTAAGTCACTAACTGAGTAAGCCGCATAGTAATCAACGCAGAAAGGAACTTTAGTGAAGGGCCAATACGAATAGAACACCTCATCGTACGGAAAATATTAATAAGGGCTAATTTATGTTGTATGAAAAACACTAGAATAACTACAAAAAAAAAACCACAGAATTACCGGTATACTAAAAAACAAACAAGGAATTAAAATTAGGTTGCACCAGTCAAGTAAACACAAAGAATTTGAGTGCTTTATTCATTCTTTTAGTTAGAATAAATTTTTCATTCAAAATCGTACGAAAAGCGAATAATGATTCCAATGAAAAATAACAATTGAATGACAAAAGATTATTTGGATAGTACCTACTAAGTAGTACATTCGAATATTTCGATTGTTGCTTCTTGAAATAATTGTACATCACTATTAAGGAACATCAACATAGTAGGGATCATAGTCAGTTCACTAGTTGTGCTATACGTTAGTATATATTTTCTGTGCTGGTACACTTTATAGCGCGACTGATATGTTCAGATACTTTGTATAAAGGCTTCGATGAGTATTTTTAATGACCTTAAAATAAATTGAAAAGCAAGCTAAAAACTCGTTTATACTTTTATATTTAGTAGTAGTAGTAGTTTTAGAATACGATTGTCTTACTTTATTGCAATTGAAATAATTATAATATTATTATTATTGTAAAGGGGGCCCAAATGGGTAGGTCAAAATTTTTAATTGTAAGTACTATGTCAAGTTAGGTATCATATGAAAGTGCTTCACTTAAACATTCCAAAATAGTTCTTTATATTTTTAACGACTCTTTCAAGTTATGATGAAAAAAGTTTTAAAATATACCCTTCCTTATCCCCGACTTTTCCGAAGAAAAAATCTGAATTAATTAAAGTCCATAGAGGTTTATGTGAATAATTCAGAAAAAAAACAATCTCTCTAAGTAGCACAGTTTTTTGGAAATTTGCAACAAATCTTTACAAACAAATTTAGTTTTGCGGTCCTTACAATGGACCTTATTGCTTCTAAAAATACTATAGGTAGGTATATCGGAACCCTCGATGCGCGAGTCCGACTCGCATTTTAACATTTTTTTTGTTGTGTATAGATGTATGTATGGTGAAAATCGTTAATTTTTCATGGTATGAGTCCATTGATGAAGTTTTCAGGAGATTGTTTGACACCTTGTACTTGTCCGTAATTTTGTTAGACTTCCTTAAAAGAGATACTTTGTAATCCTGACAAAATTTTCAATTCATGTCTAAATCAGTTGTCCCTTTCATAAAAAAATGTATAGGATCAAAACTGTTTAGTTTTCGCGTCGAGTCGGAAGCAACAGTGTGCGTATGAGGGCTCCCGCACACGACCGAGAATCGGTGGCCGATTTTTTGTCGGCATCCCGCTCTTATGTGTTATCACCTGGATCTTCCGTCCTTGTCCTGGGCGATAATCGGCCACCGATTCTCGGTCGTGTGCGGGAGCCCTGATCGAACACACACATGCGCGCAGTCCACGCGGAGTCGTAGTGCGTCATTTCACCCGAGACGCGTTCTCGCCCGCTCGGAGGAAACTCCACCTTTTAAAAACTGTGTTTTGAATGGAACTTTTTTCTCTCAAGGTATTTTTAATGAACTCTACTAATATAGCTTAGCGCAACGATTGTATAACGGCGACAGGGAACAGCTCTTCAAGTTTGTATACTCAACAGCACGTCAGTAGAAACACTTTAGACTTACTCGTAATGACATGGTGGTAGAAACTATCATCCGCACATCACTTATCATCCGAAAATCGCTCATCATCATTCATCCACTCATCCACGCATCACTCATCATCCACTTATCATCATTCATTCACTGATCATCTATCATCCGCGCATCACTCATCATCATTGATCCACTCATCAACTATCATCCGCGCATCACTCATCATCCGCTCATCATCAATCATCCACTGATCAACTATCATCCGCGCATCACTTATCTTCCTAAAATCACTCATCATCATAATTCATCCACTCAACCACGCATCACTCATCATCCACTGATCAACTATCATCCGCGCATCACTCATCATCATTGATCCACTCATCAACTATAATCCGCGCATCACTCATCATCCTTTCATCATCATCATTCATCCAGTCATCAAATATCATCCTGCCTAAGTTTGGCGCCGTTTGCTTCTTTTAAAAAATAATCCATTTAAATCCGTGCCATCGCTGTACATTTCGTTGTTTTTGTGATCGAAAGATCGAAGGACACACACTAACGACCAAAAGGCAGTCTTATTTCGGAAAGCCATGCCATGGAAATCCGTCTCAAGGGGAAAATCTAACAGACCTGACGAAATAATGTAGCCTGTTTCCTGCCTACGTTTGGCGCCGTTTGCTTCTTTAAAAAAAATAATCCATTTAAATCCGTGCCATTGTTGTACTTTTCGTTGTTTTTGTGATCGAAAGATCAAAGGACACATACTAACGATCAAAAGGCAGTCTTATTTCAGAAAGCCATGCCATGGAAATCCGTCTCAAGAGGAAAATCTAACAGACCTGACGAAATAATGTAGCCTGTTTCCTGCCTAAGTTTGGCGCCGTTTGCTTCTTTTACAAAAGTAATCCATTTAAATCCGTGCCATCGTTGTACATTTCGTTGTTTTTGTGATTGAAAGATCAAAGGACACATACTAACGATGAAAAGGCAGTCTTATTTCGAAAAGCCATGCCATGGAAATCCGTCTCAAGAGGAAAATCTAACAGACCTGACGAAATAATGTAGCAAGCAGCACGTTCAAGTTTCCGATCATCGACCCTAAACAGCTCTACCTATTCCGGTCCCATCATCTACCGGTCACCCATCATCTACCATTGACTCGTCTTCCGCCGGTCACCCATCAATATCATCCACCGGTCACCCATCTTCGTCCGGACATCAATCACGTACCGAAAATCTATTACTCTGATAACCCTTCTGACCGATCACCCATCATCTACCTATCTTCCTCCGCCTACCCTTCATCACCAGTCACCCATCACAAAACAAAACTACCTAGGTATGGTATATAAGTAGGTACTTACTTGGTTAAAGGAATAGATATTTTTTTGAATTTTTGACGGGATACATAATATTTATCTTTGCGCTTCCCCATTTCTCTAAAACAAACACTTTATAAATACAAGGAAAGAAATATCTTACTTTAGAAAATAGTAAAAAACAAAGTTACCTTGTTACACTATGAAAGCGGAGTATGTGTATACGTTGAAACGCGATCTATAATTTTGGCGCGTCGCAGTGCAAACTGACGTGGTCTCACTTCGAGCTCTTGTGGGTATCGGCCGCGTGTCAGAGCTATTATTAGACTTCGCGTGGCCATACTAAAAATGTATGGCGTAATCGTAATGGTTATTAAAAAAATCATATTAAATATGTAAGCAATATTAAACCGTGATTGCCGTTTTGGTAGTTTTTACGTGGTGCAGTCTTAAGTAAAATATTTTCGGCCAACGATATTTTTACAGTAACAAAATGCTGAAGTCAATTCTTTTTATCTAGAAGTTTATTGATCTTATTTGGATTTTTTTTTCTGTATGTAAGTTTATTTATTGTTTGCCATAGTTTCTCATTATCTTTTGGATATGGTTTTAAAAGACCTCGACTAACAATGAATACTTTCGGGCAAAATGCCCAACCGGGCGAACTCGCCTCGGAGGAAATGACCACCAAAAAATGACATCGGAACATAGTAAGCCACTTAGTTAGGAGGTTTAGTGATGGGCAAATGCGAATGATTGGCCTAACTGATGGTATACTTTTTACTTAAAACAAGCGCTCCTACTAGAAAAACAATTAAAGACCGCTATATTCAAAACTAACAGTGTTGCACTAGTCAAGTATTCTACACGGACACATCTGACTCCGTCGCGCTTTAACTGGCGATTGATTCAGTACCTAACCGAACCGTAAATTTTGAAAATTATTGAATCAGTGTTGCTGCGATAACGAGATCGATGGTTGAATTTTAAAAATATCGAGAATATCGAATTCTTAAAAGTACCGGTAATAATCGGTAATAACCGACCAAGTTCGTACTTTGTGTCAAGCCACGCGCAGTGTAGAGTTAAGGAGTGATCACACCTAGCTGAATTCAAAGACAAATTCGGCATACATTGCTCGTTGAAGTAAGGATATTTCAATTAACATAACCAAGCCTCCCAGCAATGTATGCCGAATTAGTCTTTGAATTCAGCTAGGTGTGATCACTCCTTTACCTAGTTCTTTTTACGATTTTTTTTATCGCAAAGCAGGTTTATTAACTCTACCGAACAGTCGTATAGAAAATATCTGAACCTTTCAAGTATCGATGGTAATCTATAGTGAATTTTTTAAAATTGTTTATTAGTACTTGTTATTACACCATGAATAATAATTATTTTATATCGACAAGTTGTTCATCATCATTCGCAAAATTTACCCATCACTAAACTTCCTAAGTTCTTTACTTGAAGGGAGTAAGGAGGTTTAGTGATGTCCAAGTGCGAATGATTAATTTTAATTTAATTCCGTGTTCGCATCGAAATTAAATTGACCAATACATGGTCTAAGGGACTGGTTTCCGAAAACTGAAAGGGCGTGATCAGTCAAGGTAACTGAATAATTTTCAGTAAATAAAACTTTCAGAAAATATTAAAATAATCCTCTTCTTCACAAAAAAGCCACGATCACACCTAGCTGAATTCAAAGACTAATTTGGCATACATTGCTCGTTGAAGTAAGGATATTGCAATAACACAACCAAGCCTCCCAGCAATGTATGCCGAATTAGTCTTTGTATCCAGCTAGATGTGATCGTGGCTAAACTGTCCATTTTCAATTTTATATGAAGAGGCTGATAGTTTTATTTACTGAAAGTTGTTCAGTTACGGCGAATGACTATGTGCACCTGCTAGACTAGAAAAAGAGAAAAAATGTATCCACTTCATTTACCACAGCCATTGTTTTTGTTTGATCAGAAATACTCTCATTCATAAGATTTGGCACGGCAATGTTCAGGTCTCATTTGTCCATTTAAGCTAAATAAAAATAAAAACATCACGGAAATGTATTGTCAGCCTATTAAAGCCACGATCACATCTAGCTGGATTCAAAGACTAATTCGGCATACACTGCTGGGAGGCTTGGTTATGTTATTGCATTATCCTTACTTCAACGAGCAATGTATGCCGAATTAGTCTTTGAATTCAGCTAGCTGTGATACCTCCTTAATTCAACCGAACAGTCGTATACATTTTTTATTTATTTTTTCATAGTAATTTTTTTTAAGTTTATTATTAGTACTTATTATTAAACCAAGATTATGCTTTATTTTTATTTTTCATGGACAAGTTGTTCGATTCGAATTAATCATTCGCAAAATTTTCACATCACTAAACCTTCTAACTCCTTTACTTGAAGGGACTTAGCATGTTTAGTGATGTCCAAGTGCGAATGATTAATTCAACTTATCGAACAAAAAAATACTTATATTAAAAAAACGGTCAAGTGCGAGGCAGACTCTCGTTTCGAGGGATTCGATATTCCTGTAGTATTTTTAAAAGCAATAAAGCCCATCTTTAAGACCGCAAATAAGTTTGTCTGTAATTTTTCTTCTTTTAATTATCGGTTGTATTTGTTTTGAGGTTGTATCAGCCATTTTTTAACAATCGATAGTATTTTATTGTACAATAATTATTTTCGATAAGGCTATTCAACAGAGTTACTGTATTTCAAGATCAACTACCGACAGCGAAACTATCGCTATCGGAACATCACTATTCAGCAACTGTATTAGTAGGCACTTTTTCTACTTAGCTTCCTAGCTAGAACTCTGAATTCACAAACGTCTTTTTCAACGTAGCCTCCTAGGTAGATTTCTTATTCAGTCGTCAAATTCAAGCAGGTGTAATCGCGGCTTAAGTGACTGTAATGGTTTTATCTACAAGAGAGAATAGACACGAAAAATTTGACTTATGTTTCCTGTATATGTAATTGAGTGTAATCTCACGCCTATATCCCTTCCTCATGGGGTAGGCAGGCAGGGCATCAAATAGTGTATGTGATGATAGTACCTAAACATTTAATTCAAAATATTATCCAAATTTTTGTTTAAAATGTGTTCTTTTTAGGGTTCCGTACCCAACGGGTGAAAAACGGGACCCTATTAATATGCCTGTGATGTCTGTCAGCGGGCTGTATCCCATGAACCGTAATAGCTATAGAATAACAACAAATAATAAAAACTGGTCAAGTGCGTGTCGTTCCGTGTGGTAGCGGCAAAGAATAGTACCGACCAATCTCTACCTGTAGGTGTCGTAAGAGGCGACTAAGGGTTTACCAACCGGAAGATGGGCAGCAGCATCTTTCCGTGTATCGCACCACTTACATACTGCGGTCACCAACAAACGCGGTCCATGATGCCAGCCGTAACGCTAACAAGCGTGGTGACTAAGGTACTTCCCCTCTACATTCTTCTAGCTAGAGCTGGAATCCTGGAGGGAGCTCCCTGTCCTGTAGTGGACGTATTATGGGATGTTATGATGAAGTGCGTGTTGGCTAGAGCGAATTTAATGCACTTCTGCGTGACTAAGACGGTATGACTGCTCATAACTAGGATGGTATTTTTACCTTAGTTGTACGGAACTCTCGGTGCGAGTCCGACTTGCGCTTGGCCGGTTTTTTTAGTAACCCTCGACGCAACAAGAACCTATATCTACCCGTGCGAAGCCGGGGCGGACCGCTAGTAATTGATATTATGGGTACACATTTTGAGAAAAATGCAAATATGAGCGAAAAACGTAAAATAGCGCGAATCCGCTCCGTTCTAGCACACGCATTCTGCCCTTTGTTAGAAAGGGAGGTAATTCAGCTATTATCATATCAGCCCCTTAAGTCTTCATACTATACATACACCGTGAATTTTCATTGGTTTTTCTCCCGAGCTCAGGAATGAAAACAAGCTTTCCCCAAGAATTTTTTTTTTTATCGAAACAAACATTACTCGTATTGTATTATTTCGTCTCTCCATGATAAAGTGGTCAAGTGATCGACTCATTTTGTATGGGAAGTAAAAATATTTTTCTTCGAGTAAAAAACTTTTTTGAACTAAACGTCACAGCTCGCGATACAACGTGAGGACTGGAAGATACTCCATCGACAAGAGCCAAGCTCTTAAATTAAAGAAGAAGAAAAAACTTTTTTATTCGGAAAAGTTACAATCTGCACACTGAAAATCTTAGCAAAAATAAAATTTTACTGGACCTTACACAAAACATTCGACAAATTTTGAGATTGAGTTCAGACCACGAATCTACAACTTTCCCCAAGGAACATAGGTCGTAAGACGTAAAAAAAATCGATCTTCCATACAAAATGTATGGTCAGCTGACTGACTAAACTATGAAAGGGTAAAATTTGTCGAATGTTTTCAATTTTACCCTGTAGAATCCATTCATATCGTTACTTCAGTCCGTTTGTCTCTTCCTTCATCCAAGAATCACGCAAAAACGACTAAACCAATTTAAACAGTAGTATTATTTTGCTGTAACACAAAGGCGTTGTTTCATTGCAATCGGTTCTAATGCAACGTTTTAAACTTCAAGTCCAAACTACACACGAACGAAGTAGTGGGCACAGCTAGTTCTAAATACAGTACAAAAGTTCCCATAACCGACGAGCGCTTTATAGGTATGAAAGTAAAAAACGCGATAAAGATCATAGCAGGTGTAAAGATTTAGTCTCTGCCTCATTCATTGACTCAAACAATTCATAGAGAAACACATGCCTAAGTAGGTACAATGAACGAAGGCCAATAAAGTACCAACAGAAAGAATCTCTCTTCGTATTTTTAAATGAAAACAACCACATTATCCATTTGCATTTTAAAGCTGGGATTTCAGGTGACACGCCCGAAATACACATTCTCGATCCGACCTCACCGCGCGCGGAAATAAAAATGGCGGCCGCGCTTTGTTTCAAATTGCTTTTAGAAATGCAAGTGGAATACGTGGGAACCGAAGTTCTTGAGAGATCTACGAATTTATAACAAGCATTTGGTTGGCGGTAAACGCGACTTTTGCAAATAAAAAACGATACTGTACTGTAAAAGAAAATGCAATGAAGTTTGGTTGTCGAAAAGAAAGATATCGTATATTTAACTGACGCATCGATTATCTTAGTACATACTGTATGTGTATTTCGATGAATTTCTCTATACTTATTAAATATGGAGCAGAAATAAAAAATTGGTTAAGTGCGTTGTTTTTGCTATCTCCATCCATTAGAAATGTTCTTGCTTGTGATGGTCCTGCTTGTGGCGACCACGAAACGGCAGCAAGAGGCAGCGTGAGCAGGCCCCCCTACAAGGTTACAGGAAGAAGCTGGATGTGGGCACTGCAGCGTAGGACTGGTCATGGTGAAGAACTTTAGGACATACCTTTGACCTTATTATATCCATACAAATTTTCATCAAAATCGGTTAATCGGTAGAGCCGCTGAAACGAAAGGATAATCTCGCCTCTCGGGAGGGGCCAAAGCCAAAACAACCCTATTTGTTAGATATACGTCGTACAAAATAACTCTGGCTGTGACCGTTAATGCGCAGAAGTCAAAAAAATTGTCGCGGGGGTGAGCGCGGATGGTAGGGGGAGGCGAGCAAGTCATTCATTGGCTCTCCGCCTGTCACCTATGTGCAGAAATTAACCGTCAGAGCCAAACTTATCCTGCCCACGTTATACGTCATTGTTATTTTATGAAAGGATGGTTAAACCTACCTAGCGCCCATTTTTCCTTAAACAGCGCTTAGTTATCCGATAAAGTGATCACCCAAGCAAATCCTCCCGCATCTCTCCCAAGCCAATTGTACGGTGAACGGACATTTCAATTTAGCTCTGTCAGGTGAGGAGAGCTGAATGGGATTCCTTCGGAATCGCACTGCGACGATTGCATTTGCGCTTTACTGACTTTATCAGATTGTTGAAGTGTGTTAATGAGACCTTAAAACTAAAGTAAAAATTTTCCTTAAAGGAGTGATCACACCTAGCTGAATGCAAAGACTAATTCGGCATACATTGCTGGGAGGCTTGGTTATGTTAATTGAAATATCCTTACTTCAACGAGCAATGTATGCCGAATTAGTCTTTGAATTCAGCTAGGTATGATCACTCCTTAAGGGACATAAGTCGATAAACAAGAAAAGTTTTTGGCTATCCCATACGACTTCTTTTTGCCTGCATACCTACCTGCGTAAAATATGATTAAGTTACAGGTACTTATAAATATATAAGTTGATGAAGATATTTTGTTTTGATGAAGATATTTTGTTTTGATGAAGATATTTTGTTTTAGAACTTCCTCAAGATATTTTCTCCCAACGTAGGTGAGCACTGAGCCCTTTGAAAAATCTTGAAATTCGTTCTCGAAAGGGGTCAAAGAGGAGATGAAAGTTTGTATGGAAGTACGTCATTTTTAAAGTAACGAATATGTAGAATATGTAAAGTTAGGCTTCTGTTTATGCCAAGGATTTTGGAAATTCTTCCCCTAAGGGGGTAACACAGGGCATTTATATGGCACTCTGCGGGCACCCGAGCCCGGGCATACGGCTAGTATAACACATATTATAAATGCGGAAGTAACTCTGCCTGTATGTGTGTCTGTCTGTTACGATTTCACAACTGAACCCATTTTTCAAAAGGACATTAGGCTACTTTTTATTGCGAAAATGAAACTGGAAAGGGGTGAAATAGGGAATGAAAGTTTGGATAATAAATCAATTATTTATTATGTTTTCATCATCTATCAGTATCGTCTCGGTAATTTCGCGGTGGACAAACGGTGTAAAGCAGTGAAATGGGGAATGAAAATTTGTTTAGAGGAATCAATGTAATAAAACCAAATTCCACGCGAACGAAGTCGCGGGCACCAGCTAGTATAATACAGGGTATTAGGGACTGTGTACCGAAAACTGAGGCCCTACCGCCAAACTCATTAGTTATCGAATCTCTCTTTTCTTCTTGTATAGAAAAAAACAGAGAATCGATAACGATTGAGTTCGGCGGTAGCGCCTCTGAATGGGCGTGCTCAGTCAACGAAACTGAACAACTTTCCCAAAGAAAGAAAAACTTGTGGTAAATGAAAAAAAAAATTGACCTCTACATACAAACTGTTCGATCAGAGTGAGCAATTTGTATGGAAAGGTAATTTTTTTTCATTTCCCAATAATGTTTTTTTGGGAAAGTTGCTCAGTTTCGTTAACTCAGCACGCCCGGCCCGCTCAGTTTTTGGTTCACCGTCCCTCACACCCTATATAAAATACCTTCTTATTTTAAACGCACGTCTCGTGAAGACCCGAAAATACAATAAACATAGATAAATCACAATACACATGTTACTAGACAGAGGAATTATATTGGTTGGAAATTGTGAATACCAGATAGGTACCAGCCCGCCTGAATACATATTGTCTGCGGATTTGAGTTAGGTATTGAAAATATAAGATGTTGTTTTTGCTATTCCAGTGTCGTGTGGTTTCATAGCTAAAGTTGTTTTTAATCTTAGAGCCACCGCGCACTAGCGATTTTTTAGTTGGCCGATAGTTTGATCGGTCTCGGAATCAGTATGGACCTGCCTGCTTAGCACGCTCCCCGAGAGAAAATATATCTCGGAGAAATGTCACTTTAATTGGGGAGTTGTGTCATCTAATCTATCACTTCCAAGCGCGAAGAAATGTCAGTGGAGGAAAATGTTTAGCAAATTTACAAATTACGTTTTTGATATTTTAGACAGAGATAGCTTTATACACTAATACATGTAGCCATCCTTGCCTTAAAAAATGTGTTGCACTGCTCGGCTGTCAAAAAAACGTGACCATGCTTAAAGTCTTTAATCTATGGGCCTAGATAAACTGACAACTGGAGCGTGCTAAGTCGGCTGGACCCCTATGGTAGTGCGCGCATTTGTCGATGTTGGCGATTTGTCTATGGAGAACGATTGCGACTAAACTGTTGGCCAACTAAATAAATGGTACAGCAGCACTGCACTTACTTTCTCGCAATACTCAAGGAAAAACTATCAACCGCAAACTTAAATTTGTAATGCCAGACACATTGTATGGAAATACCAACTTTTATTTACGTTTTTCCAAAAAAATGTTTAAATGAAATATACACATAAATTTAGAATTCAAATTGTCAAACATTGTAGGGGGTTCCCTACATTTAATGATAGGATGATACGATAAGATGATAAGAGATTATGATCAATGATAGACGGAAGGTTGAAATGAAACGACCGTGTCCGCCGAGTACGTGCTGATCACTACTTTATTGTTAATACCGCATAAATCAGAATAGCCTAAATTATAACATATTCTGTACGATGCGATAGCTCGTACATCTTGCCCAACACCAAAGAGAAAGCAAAGAAAATTATTAATTTTACATGGGGCTAAATGTACCCAAATTAAATGTCGTAAAATAAATGTTAAGAACAAGTTTACAAACTTATACAATTCAAATGTTTTAATAACATAATTAAAATAACAAACTTAATTAACTAATTCTATTCATCAGTTTCATCACTAATTGACGGAAGGTCAAAGTTAATTTTTGTATTTTTGATAACTTGAGCTTGATCCGATTTTATTTCCTTGACGCGTTTATTTGACTGCATTACTGGCTGCATAGCACTTGAAGGTTTAGCCTGTGGTTTAGCATAAACGCTACGAGACCTCATATAATTACCGCCAGAGGGCGTTGGTGCTGTTGTTGGCTGTTGCGCTTCAATTACTCGATTAGCTCTATCAGTCGAGTGTGCTTTCCATTTCAGGTAAGAATACAGAAAAAATAGAAGGGATGCAATGATGATAGCTAATATGACGTAAATCATGACGTAATGATGGGTGTCATGAGGAGATACATCATTAATGGTTGCTTCCTTCAAACTATGTATTTGTTCTTTTATAGAGTCATACATGTCACTGTGCTCATCCGTTTTTAAAAGTTGTATGGGTATAGATGTATTAATGAAATTATTTAAGGTTGATATTATGTCAAGTCTCGATATCTCCGTGGGCGACTGGGTGTTTATTTGACTTCGGTAATCGTGGTGTCCGATTAGAGTAAATGAGTCTCCCTTTACGGTGCAATCTTGACCTAGGGTAATAATGCCGCTTCCACGTAATCCTTGCGAAGTCAGGCTTGTAGGACACATGATGCGCACGCGACACTCTTCACAACATGAGTAGAGCCATGCGTCACGGGAGTGTAACTTGACCCAAACGTCCGAACATTCTGTTGACTTTACTTTGCAGAAAGTTTGATTGCTATTTTGGGTGATAATTCTTATGTCGCATATTGATTGGCCTATTTTTAGTTCATAAATAGGCGCAGTTAGACCGCACAAGAGTCTATCTTGATGATATTTTGTGCATGAAAATAATTCAGTCTGCGTTATAGGGATGAATGTATCTTTCCTTAGGTTGAATGCAATATGATCCGTGATAGGTATAGCGTAGATGATATTTTTATTGATAGACTGTGGCAGACTAATCACTTGATCTATTTCATATATTCCGTTGGCGGTCAATGGAATTTTGACTTCTATTATTAAATAACTACATTTGACCTTCGCCTTCACATGTAAAATCTCATAAAGGTGCTTGATATTTTCAGGATTTACGGGCACAGATAATTCTCCGTTTAGTTGCCCTGAAATTATATTTAATTGCTCCTTAAGCTGTTCCGGTGATAGTATATGCACATCTAGGCGGCCTTGATAAATGTCAGTCACCGTGTTGATGAGACTTTCTTGAATGCGTCTGATATTTGATATCATAATACCGATAGAAATTGCATTTGAAAATATGATAAATGATTCTCTGATATAGTTAGCTTCATTTGAGATATTTATTATTTGTTTATGTAAAGCTTCAAATTCTTTGTTCATACGCTGTTCATTTCGATGCAAAATATTATTTTCAGCCTCTATTATTGATGTCTGATTTTTTAGTAAGTTTAGTAGATGTGATTCGTTCTCGTGTAAAGTGTCAATGTCGTGTTTATATTGTTCAGCAAACTTGTCATCGAGGACCCCAAAAAGTGCGTTTGCCACATTTCCAATAGCGTTTATTAGACCTCTTTTTGATCGCCGGTGGTGATGAGTAAATAAAAGTAGGTCATTGAAGTGTCGAATTTCGTTCAGTTCATATTCGTACTGTGATATTATGGCAGAACAAATATTCATTTTTCCACAGCTGTTAGTTAAGTTGAATATGTATGTTTCCAGATTTTCCACACTTTGCCAGTAAGTAGTCATATTATAATAGACTATCATAGTCCATTGATCTTTCACGATTTGCATCTCGGCTGTCTTGTCAAAATATAGCGCATTGTTGTTAGTCAGTTGAGTGACATTGAACGACTGTTGTAGGCTTGATGGAATGATGCACATAAGTAATAGTAGGCTGATGAAGAAATTTTTAAATATATTTTTTCGTGGTCTCAATGTTCTTTGTGTGGTTTGTTTAGGGTCTTGAGAATTTTGATTAGTCGATTGGGTCTGGGTATGATTTTGCTCTTCAACAGATTTATTTACCGGTAAGTAAATAAGTTTTGTTATTGGTCGTTTAATTATGTTGTTCTGTGTTTTCAAGGACACGACCCTCGTGTGCCCATCCTTTCCTGGGTGTACTTCCAGAACACGACCCATAGCCCACTTGCCGGGGGGCATATTATCCTCCTTGATTATAACCACATCTTCTACTTGGAAGTCCTGGTAGGTCTTTCTCCATTTAGAGCGGCTTTGAAGTTGCTGCAAGTATTCGCCTGACCACTGTGAAGGTCACGGCCTTATGACCCTGCGATGGGAGTCGAACCCATGTATAAATCGAAATGTTTTATCTCGATTTGTTAGTCTTAAATTTTGTTGATCGCCTTTTATTGGACCGATTGATAAAATAATACTTCACAGTTTTGTCTAGCCAAACACTGTGCTGTGCAATACTAATAAAATGGCAGATTTACTTGTAAATGGCAAAGTTTTAGAATAGCTCGGCTTATTAAGTTAATGGCAAGAGTAGATGCTTACTTTTGGACCTGAAGGGTCTCGAATTATTACGAGTTAGGGAGTAGGTAATATTTTGAGAGAAACAAGGAATTTTGTGGTAACAAACGGTAAGTATTTTATTTACCACATAAAGCGCCTGCATGTTTATATTTACTCAAAACCAACGAATCCGATACAATATATCATTCTATTAAGGAATAGATAAAGTAAGGCGGGAAAATTACAAGTAATTGAATTTAATATAATATCGATATTCGTTGGATCTTGTTCGCAAAATTAAGCCCAAATTGCAGGAAGTGGAAAGGAACAAGAAAGTAAAACCACTTTGGCATATTGACAATAGGCAGTGACATGAAATATAGGTACAATTAAATCATTACAATTATCGCTTACTTTTATTGTGGCCACAATAACACCTTAAGTTTGCCCTCTCAGATTACGGTTGACACTAGGTTCGACATTGCAATTTATATCAATTGGTGCAAAATATACTAGTCAATCTAATCTCAAATGGCAAACGGTAAATTATATCTATAATTAACAAAAGAACATGTTGGTATGCTTATCTGTGAACTAGTCGAATCCACATTTGTACGATGGGGACTTATTTTCCTATATTACACTGGCTCTATATCGTGCCTTTTTGCACATCAATCACAAGCACTTCACTCACTACCCCTCTCGTGAGAGGATGTACACCGAATGACCCGCTGGCCCTCTATACTTCGCCAACGCCGCTGGCGCGAGCGACGCCTTTCCCTTCGTAACGTCATTGGCCCTCCATGCCAAGACACGCGCTTCCTTTATTGGTTGAAAACCCAAATGCGCTGCATTTACGCGCCAAAACTGCCTGACCTGAAACTGTTAGAGTGTGTGTTTAAATGTTCCTATACAGTAGCAAACAGATGCGCTTTAAGTCTTAGACCTAAGGCTCTGCTTTGCTAAACAAGATAGTGGCACTTACGCCTTTTTCATTATATTTGCAATCCAAAGTCAATCCGAACGTTTACCGCGCTCCTTAAAAATATGGTTGGGATGTTATTTTTATTAGCGGCAGGCTTGTCCCATTACATCCCTCTCCCTGTAGATAGTTAGAGAACCTGTTCTTCTAGCTCTCTACACAAATAATAATTTCATAATACTTGCTTCAATCTTACCTTATCACCAACAAACGCAACAACCCTACGTTACTTAACCTTCAGCTAATTTATTCTCCTAACCCCTCTAACAACCTATAACCCTAATCATATCACCTACTTCACCCTAAGACCTTTCTATTTATTACAATCTCCTACCTTTCTTGTATACAAATCTACCTGCGTACACATAACCTTATCTTATTACTATAAATATACACGCCTACATAATACAACCATATCTGCAAATATATCTACCTAGCTAACCTAATTACCTAACTCAACGAACATAAATCCTGCCAATACTACGTGCATAGCCAACTATGTGCATACAATGCCTATCTATATGTACCCAGCCCTTACATAACCTAAGGGTTCGTATATAAATCCTCTATCTGTCTCAAACCCTACCTGCTCATGTACTATGTAACTAGTTTCTCTAGCACTGTCATAAATGTGGGCGTTACCTTTTTGTATTGACGCCCCCTTCTCATTCAAACTTACACAGAGTAAATGGTAACTAACCTGTTACCTGATTAAATTGCTACTCTCATTGGTCATAACGACTTTTGAGTCCTTCCCTTTTCACCGGAGTATGAGTGCAGCTATGTATTTATCTGTATATTATATAATAAACTGTATGTGAGTTTCAGCCCGACTATGAGCAGTCATAACAATGAGCTGCTAGCCCTTTTATCTACCTTTTATTTGTTAAAGATTTCGGCAGCACATCTCGTCTTTGTTAGACAAAATGGCCTACATTGAGATAAGGTAGGTGATATGCGATGTCAACAAAGTTCATTTTATCGCTTAATCGTTATGACAGCTACTTGTGACATGATATGTTTTTTTTATTATTTAATATTCATGTAAATTATATTCATTGTTATTGCCACGTTCTATTTCTGATTATTAATTTCTGATTTAATTAAAATTATAATAATATAGTTATTAGTAACTTAGTAATAATAATTGTTGTGCCCTTCTGGGTCTACATGTATAACTATGTATATATGATAACACCTTGAATGACCATGTGGAAAGCAATAAATCATCTTATCTTATCTTAATTTAACAGGGCTTTGCTTGGCATTATTTTGAGACGCTTTATGTTCTCATGACTTGAACATGAACTATAGTTCTATCTATCTAAAATATGTCAAAATAATCTAGATCCCACTAAATTTTTTTTGGTTGCGGACCTATGACAATCACAATCTTTGATCTTGTCTTTGTCTTCTCAAGGTGAAGTAAATCACCATATATTTAATTTTATACGAAAATGTAATCAAACCTGATTTTTTTTTCTTAACCTTATTTATCTCTATCGTTTTCCTTTCACATTTTACTGCTGGCCAAATCTACCTAAATCGTGTCGCACTTCCTTTTACTATCACCGAAATTAATTGTATTCAATAATCTTATTGCTCATTTGCGGCAAATAACGGACCCGTGTGGTTCCGGCAGCGAATAATACCAACTCATCTCTTGCCATGGGTGTCGCAAAAGACGACTAAGGGCTTATGAACAGAAGGACAGGCAGCAGCCTGTTTTTTTTTTTATTTTTCCTTTGTATCGTACCATCTTACATACTGCAGTCATCAATAACAGCGGTTACCTGCCGCAACGCTTACAAGTGTGGTGACCATGGTAAATCTCCTCCTAAGTACCTCTTGTTCTTGCTGGGGTTCTGAAGGTAGCTCCTTGTACTGAAGCGGGCGTTTCATGGAATATTACGATCGATCATTTCATAACCAGACTCAATTATAGTAGTCCACTCCTGAGCTAAAGTATATACCTATCGATATTCCACTCGCTTCTACAAGCTCGACATTATCTCATTTTCTAATAAAATTATACCAGTTCAGTAATTTTTGAACCACGATGTTCTTGTTTATAAGACCTCGATTTTTATTTCAATAACATACAACCATAAAATCTACTCTTGTAGCTACTTGCCTTACCTAACGGTTATCAACTGCCATTGTTTGAAATTCTTACCCAGCCAGATAGACAATTTCTAGCAATCCTTTTGTGTGCCTTTAGGGTTCCGCGTCACATTACAAATGAAATACAGGATAACTTTATACGTTTTTTCCAATAGCTAATCTTTTAGATTAAAACTTGTATTAAGAATATTAAGATATACCTACTTATACTTAAGAGAAAACTATATTACCTATCTCATACCATGACCTTACTCATAACCAGAGGCGGCTCGTGACATTTTTTAATGGGTGTGCACAAAAAAATACATACATACATAACATCACGCCTTGTTCCCGTCGGGGTAGGCAGAGACCACAGTTCTCCACCTGCTACGATCTTGACATACTTCCCTTGCTTCCTGAACCTTCGTCAATCCTTTCATACATGCTCGTCGGTTTAGGGTACTTTTAACCTGGCCTTTATTCAGAACGTCCTGAATTTGTTCCTGGTACGTTCGCCGAGGCCTTCCCCTTCCAACGTTTCCATTCACAAAAAAATTTAATACTTAAATAAATTTACTTACCTACCATTTAATGATGAAATATTTTTTATGGCTTTATTGTTACCTACATATTATGCGCGCCAGCGCCAGCTCCAAATACCAGACACGGGAAACAAAACAATTTAATTATAACCGCACATCCAAGGTGTTTTTAAATATTGTTCTGGTTTGAAAACACGATTAAAAGTGAATTTTTGTACTACATTTTTGAACTGGCGCGATTTCAGTTTGTGGCGGCCCCTTTTCATTGAGTTCAAGTCGTATTTGTAAAGTCTTTTTCGCATTTTTTTAATGTAAACGACACTGTATTCGTCCATTTTTACAGTAATTAAGCACGTACACTATTAAAAACAATTATTTCTAAATTTTCAAGCAAAATTGCGAACAGTAACTGAGAGCTGTATACGAAAAGTTTGTTTACGTATGATCGGCAACAGCGCTGACCGAACTGCATGGCATCGCGATCTGGCAACGTAGCCTTGAGCAGCGCTCCTGATTAGGCTAATTTCTCATAGAAAATCTTTTGTTTCACGCGCTCGGGTGTGTTGATGTTTCTCTTTCACACTCATTGAATTGTGTATAAGGAATTGTACTGAAGATTTCTTCATAGGAGCGGAATCGCTGGCGATCCACTTGGTACAACTTGACTACGTATTTGTTGCGTAATTATTTCTTAGGCTATTATAAATGTATACAACGTATAGGGTTATGAAAATAGGTATGTAATCGTATGTAACTGAACTAGGTAGGTAATACATCCTAAGTTTGAGTTTTGTGAAAGAGGGAGTGCACTGCACCAGTGCTCTTTAGGACGAGCCGCCTCTGCTCATAACTTATTCGCTCCTAATACCTATATACTAGTTATTATGAATTATTACCATACTGCTATAAAAGTTGAGGATTTTAAATCAAGCTTCGTTTTTAAAATCTCATTTATCAGTTAATTTAACCTTTACTGACTTATCATTATAAACATTTAATGATATGCAACCTCCTCTGAAATGCGACTCGTTCTTAACCTTTGTAAAGGACTCAAGCTTCGGACTCGAACCGTAAGCGAAGTCATAACAAATCGCTAGTTAATTTTATCAGCCGCTAGAATATTTACAAATAATCATAAAGTTCCCTTTTCTTTATTTTTCGGTAAAGTTTATTACTAACGTCCGGCTGCATGCTTTGTAGCTATTGTTTAAAGACCGTCGGCTTTCTAAATAACTCAATACACTGGGAATACCATTATTCTTGCCAGTTTCAAGAACAAGCAACAAAACAACAAAAAATTAAAGCTTACAATATTCAAAGGTCCTATTCGGTACACGTGTCTCTTTGTTAAACCGTGGCCTTTTTCGAGTTATTTACTACCCAGGCGGAACTGAATGTAAAAAAAACCTCTCTTTTGTTTCGACCGTTCTTAGAAACAAACTGCATTTCTTATCGCAGTTTTAAAATTATTCTTAAAATTACTAAGTATTACCTCGCTCACTATTCCAAGCATTCTTAGCCTATAGACGAATACTTCCCTTTTCGTACTTCGGAAGGCACATTACCTAAATCAACGATCTCAGATTTTAGTCTTGGCTTGAAAACTCATAACATCTAAGTCATTTCAGCTAAACCTTAATAAGCCACTATCGACCTTTATTAACCTAAGTGACAACTGACATACCTACCTAATACATATGCTATGAGAAATTTCTTAACGTTTTATAAGCTCGTATCGTTGTTCTGAATACGCTTTACACCCTTTACCTACCTACTTTATAACATACACTTACAATACCTTATCTATAAAATCTAGCGTAGCTTGAAGACCTGAGTGATTACTCGTTGTTATTTATCGCTGTGCATAACAACTGTAAGTTTATCTTTGGTATTACTTTGATAATGCCCTTTTTATAGTCCTTATCCATTGTTAAGTCATATGAACTTAACGCAGTAGTAATCCCTTAGTTTGTTTTTTTTCGCAATAACCATACCATAGCATATCAAAAGCTTTCAGAATAATCGATTCAAGTAGTTTTTGATTAAAGTTTATACAACTTTGAGATCATGAGAGAATCGAACCCTCTATGTTTAAACCAATAAAATTATGGATATGGACGCATTTAGATATGTGGACAGTGCTTACACACTTACTAGCGCTACCATACTGCGAGCCCTTTTTATGCTATCCTAGGTTTAGTACTATTGTACCTCATAGTCTAGTAGGCCTCATTGTCTCATGGCCTTTTCATAGAACTTGAAACAATACCTATTTGGAACCTCTGGTTATTTATACCTACTTACCTTTTCGGTTCTATCGAAATATTGAACCTAGCCTAACCTTAACGATATTACCTACCTAACAAATTTGTTACGTATCCCTACATTTTAATTGATAGGCTATCCTACACTCGTCATAAATATTTATATAACCGGCAGCCTGACCCGCCTTTAAACTGTTTGTGAAGCAAGCGCCCATGACGTATCCTTTTACGACTTATTATATTACTTAATTACAAAGAATCACAATTTATCTAGAATATTTTACTAAAGATCGATAATTATAGCTTTCCTTTCAGCAATGGAGTTTATGTTTGAATCGGGTCGGTGGTCCAAGAGATCTAATAATTATCATAGTAATTTCCATCGTTAAAACAGGCGTGACAGAATTAGAAAACAATGTATCCGAAGCTCTTAGTATGCCTGGATCAGTGTGATTTATTATAAATGTATATCATGTAGCAGTCTCAACTCTGGGTATTGGTTTTTTTTGTGAATGTAAAATATAGGTAGTCTATTTTGCTTTGAAGATAGGTCAAGTCAGACTTCCACCGAGTTTAGTCAGATCTTAGGCCAAGGCAGGCTTGGCTTAGGCACGACCCGAGGTCAACTTTGGTGGTGTGGTGATAAACAGGTACCGCTTTCATTCTTGGCATGGCTCTACTCTACCATGACAGACACGAGTTAATAACGGTTATGTTGTGTGTATATAGAGGTCAACTTTGGTGGTGATAAATAGGTTCCGCGTTCGTTCTTGGCATGGCTCTTCTCTACCATGACAGACACGAGTTACTAGCGGTTATGTGTATTCTATGTAGGTACACATGTGAGCCAGCGTCCCAGCTCTTAGATTTTGCTTCGTTGTAGGTATTTTTGTGGTGCCTCTTTTTGATATTATATTAATGTATCACAACAAATAGGTTTATCGTAGTCAGACCTGACGAGATCCTCATTACCTTCCAACATATTGGAATATTTTCAATTAATTGTAAAGATTTCACGCTACTTATTTATACCCATAGCATCAACTGCGTACAGTTTTTTTTTTTTATTAACTTCTACCAGTACTCAAGACTTTTGTCATTAGTTCAGTGATAATACCACCACAAGACCACAAATACTTCTTTCAACGCTTTAACTTCTCATGAACTATTTCAGGCAATGCCTATACCATAGTTGCCTCGATTCATCTATCGGCAATCTCTAGAGAAATCTACTAAAATGCCATGTGCTTTTTGTCTGATATGATGATGAGTGATGAATCTAAGCTAAAGCTATCAAAATGCAATGTGCCTTTTGTCTGATATGATGATGAATGATGAATCTAAACTAAAGCTATCAAAATGCAATGTGCGTTTTGTCTGATATGATGATGAATAATTTCTTTAAGCTTTCGATGTTTTTAATCCGATCTGATTTCTGAATCTAACAGGAGATGGCCCTTTATTAAATGAGTTTTGATTTCCTTTACCAAGATTGTATATAATTATTTATTTATCTATTTATTATATTTGCTAATTTATTTAAGGGTTCCTAAGATGTGTTCAGTTCATTTGATCGTTATTTGGTAACCCATTTTATTTTAATATGACATGTTGTAATGACTTAGACAGGTATGTCAGAGTAAATAAAATCCATTATTCATTAATAAAACAACTAACATGAAAGTATCAGTACTTTTACAATTACTCGCAATCAGCTATTGTTCAATGTGTGCTTCATTTAGCATTTTACAACAAAAGAGAAGTAACGGAATATTCTATCGCCCGTACCCAAGCCCTGTTAGTAACGGCCTACGAGTACCTGCTCGCTTTAAGAGTGGTAAGGCACCCTTTTGTTTGATGAGTAATATGCAACATTGTAACCAAATCTTGGACCAACTTAAGAATGTTAATTTATGTATTTATTTTTCTTGTAATAAATTCATTCCGAACCAAGGCTTGCTCTACTTTCATTATATTCTGCATGTTATTACGGTAAATGAGTATTCTGTAAATAATCTACATTAAACAAATTAATTTGAATCAAAATTTTGTTGTGCGAATTTTTATGATTTCGGATTGGACGTTGGATTGCAATTTAAAACCTGAAAATAGCACACAGTAATATCTCATGCAACAGTATAAGTAAAAGGTGTTTAAAATGGCCATAATAATAACTGTTCTGGAAATGTCATTTGCTATACCAGTATTTCCTCAACAAATTACCTCTCCCAGATATTTTAATTAAATAAGCATCTTTTTATTATTATTTTAAATGCCTTTCTTTGAGTTGAGATTTGTTTTTACAATAGTTTATATTTTGAGCTCCCTCTCCCAGATGTTTTGGACTAAACAAGCACCTTAAATATTTTATCTATAAAAGTTTACGTTGTGTTATTAATTTTAAGTTCTTTCTAGCCGTGTACTACTGCGTAGACACGAATTCTAGATCTTGGCTTCACGGCGACCAGATGTGAAGGTCACGGCCTTATGACCCTGCGATGGGAGTCGAACCCATGTATAAATCGAAATGTTTTATCTCGATTTGTTAGTCTTAAATTTTGTTGATCGCCTTTTATTGGACCGATTGATAAAATAATACTTCACAGTTTTGTCTAGCCAAACACTGTGCTGTGCAATACTAATAAAATGGCAGATTTACTTGTAAATGGCAAAGTTTTAGAATAGCTCGGCTTATTAAGTTAATGGCAAGAGTAGATGCTTACTTTTGGACCTGAAGGGTCTCGAATTATTACGAGTTAGGGAGTAGGTAATATTTTGAGAGAAACAAGGAATTTTGTGGTAACAAACGGTAAGTATTTTATTTACCACATAAAGCGCCTGCATGTTTATATTTACTCAAAACCAACGAATCCGATACAATATATCATTCTATTAAGGAATAGATAAAGTAAGGCGGGAAAATTACAAGTAATTGAATTTAATATAATATCGATATTCGTTGGATCTTGTTCGCAAAATTAAGCCCAAATTGCAGGAAGTGGAAAGGAACAAGAAAGTAAAACCACTTTGGCATATTGACAATAGGCAGTGACATGAAATATAGGTACAATTAAATCATTACAATTATCGCTTACTTTTATTGTGGCCACAATAACACCTTAAGTTTGCCCTCTCAGATTACGGTTGACACTAGGTTCGACATTGCAATTTATATCAATTGGTGCAAAATATACTAGTCAATCTAATCTCAAATGGCAAACGGTAAATTATATCTATAATTAACAAAAGAACATGTTGGTATGCTTATCTGTGAACTAGTCGAATCCACATTTGTACGATGGGGACTTATTTTCCTATATTACACTGGCTCTATATCGTGCCTTTTTGCACATCAATCACAAGCACTTCACTCACTACCCCTCTCGTGAGAGGATGTACACCGAATGACCCGCTGGCCCTCTATACTTCGCCAACGCCGCTGGCGCGAGCGACGCCTTTCCCTTCGTAACGTCATTGGCCCTCCATGCCAAGACACGCGCTTCCTTTATTGGTTGAAAACCCAAATGCGCTGCATTTACGCGCCAAAACTGCCTGACCTGAAACTGTTAGAGTGTGTGTTTAAATGTTCCTATACAGTAGCAAACAGATGCGCTTTAAGTCTTAGACCTAAGGCTCTGCTTTGCTAAACAAGATAGTGGCACTTACGCCTTTTTCATTATATTTGCAATCCAAAGTCAATCCGAACGTTTACCGCGCTCCTTAAAAATATGGTTGGGATGTTATTTTTATTAGCGGCAGGCTTGTCCCATTACACCACTTTTTCCAAATTTGCTTATTCATTGCCTGTACCAGCTGCCATCTTCTTGATAAATTGATATTTTCTGGGTCTGTTTGTGGTCGAGAGATCAATGAGCTGCCAATCAAGAAATGGCCGGGTGATAAGAACTCGTCATCAATGCCTTCGGATAGTGCACAGAGCGGACGAGAGTTCAAGCATGCTTCGACTTGATGTAATAAGGTGGTGAACTCTTCGTAGGTCAACTTCTATTCTCCCAACACTCTTTTCAGGTGATATTTTAAAGATTTTACAGCAGCCTCCCAGAGACCTCCTTGAGACGGAGCCGAAGGACTTTGGAAATGCCAGGTAATGTCCAGGTTTGATAGGTTGGTGATAATATTGAAGTCTATTGCATTAATTATAGCTTCATATTCCTTTTTCAGGACCCGGGAGGCGCCCACAAAGTTCGTGCCGTTGTCGGAGTAGACATGCTTAGGCGTCCCCCGCCGCGCGCACATTCTTCTAAAGGCGGCAAGGAAAGCTTCAGTGCTTAAATCGGATACCAGTTCTAAGTGCACTGCCTTGGTTGATAAACACACGAAGACTGATATGTATCCCTTGCTGGTGCGAACGCCTCTGCCCTTGTTGGTTTTTATGTCAACATATCCCGTGAAATCGACCCCGGTGTTAGTAAAGGGGCGCGAGGGAATGACTCTCGGAGCGGGTAGGTTGGCCATGATTTGCTGTCCGACTTCTTGTTTATATCGTCTGCACTTCACGCAGCGCCGAAGTTGTTTCTTCACTGTGCGAATTCCACTCAAAATCCAATACGTATCTCGTATATAGGATAAAGTCAATCTAGGACCACCGTGAAGGGTCGTTTGGTGACCTTGATATATGATCAGTTCGGTCAGACGTCCAGACGAAGACAAAATTATTGGGTGTTTTGCCGAATATTTGATGCTGGCGTATTCCAACCGTCCGCCAACCCGGATTATCCCGTTTTCGTCGAGAAAGGGGTTTAAGCTGGATAATCTACTGTTAGTTTTGACGTGTCCTTTCTTTCTTAAACTTCGAACTTCCTCTTCAAATTCAATGCCTTGAACTTTCTTGATAAGTAACTGATGGGCACCCTCTATTTCAGTCGTTGATAATGATAATGAATTATCACGCAGCGTCGTGGTCTTGCGTAACCGTGCGATGAAACGAGACACCCATGCTATTGTCTTCACTACTCGGGTAATGGAACTGACTTTATTCAATAAATGCATTACAAAGTCGTCCGAACAATATTGTGATAAGGCTGCGTGCACATTGTGCTCCTTTTTTATTTCAATTGTTGGTTCTTGAAATGTGACTGGTGTAGAGTTTGCAGCGTTAAATTTAGCTATCCATGATGGCCCATTCCACCATAAAGTATGCTCTGATAACGAGGCGTTTGATAATCCTCTTGTCGCACAGTCTGCAGCATTCTCCTCAGATCTCACATGTCGCCAACATTGAGCGGGAATGTTCTCAATTATTTGCTTTACTCGGTTAGCGACAAAAGGTTTCCATTTTGATATGACATGACTATATCCCATGACATATTTGATAACCACGTTCGTTGGAAGAGTAATTTTCCTCGGATGGTCAGTGGAGACAACCAGCCCAGAGGGTCAAAAATCTTTGATATATCTGATAATAACTGTCTTTTAGTGACGTCACCCTCGTCCTTGCTGTCAATGTTGCATTGATATGTAAAGGTATCTGATGCTGGATTCCATTTTAGACCCAAAGTTTTTCTGGTCTCGGTATCTTTGAATTCATATGCTGTGCTAAGTAGGTCAGATGGCAACTCGCGAAGAAGTTGTGGCTCGTTGCTTGACCATTTTCTCAGATTCATTCCTGCTCCTTTAAGGACCTCCATTAGCTGTTGTCGGACTTCTTTTGCTTCCGTGATAGAGTCGCATGAATGAACTAGGTCATCCATATAGAATGAATGTTCTAATGCGTGCGCTGCTAATTTGTATTTATCGGCGTTGTCTTTTGCTATTTGTTTCAGCGTTCTGATTGCTAAATAGGGCGCAGCTTTTGTTCCGTAAGTAACGGTAGTAAGGTGATACTCTTGTATGCGATTATGAGGCGAGTTTCGCCAAATTATGGTTTGTAGTGGCTGATCCATTTCTCTCACTATTATTTGCCGGTACATTTTCTCTATATCGGCTGTTAATGCGTAACGATTTTGGCGCCATGTCAAAATAAGAGATTGCAGGTCATGTTGTAAATTAGGTCCACATTCCATTAAATCGTTTAGACTTTGACCCGATGACGTAGGGCATGACGCATTGAATACAATTCGTAGGGGGGAGGTTGTGGAGTCGGGTTTCTCCACACTATGGTGTGGCAAATAGACTGATAAAGGTAGGTTTACATGGTCCGATTTTTTCATGTGTCCAAGATTTTCATATTCGTTCATAAACTTTTTGTAACCTGACGCCAGAGATGGATTTTTCACCATCTTTTTTTCTTGTTGAATGAACTGGGCAATTGCTTTAGATTTCGACGAACCCAAATTTTCCTTGTAGTCAGGTTTCATAGGCAACGCTACCTCGTATCGCCCGTTGTCTAATCGTTTTGTTGTTGCTTGGTATAAGTCCTCACAATACTGCTCTTCCTTAGTTAAGATTGATGAATGACTTGTCTCGTGAATGTCTTCCAATTCCCAATACTTAGATAGGTCATCAACATGATTTAAGACGACACTACAATTGAACGTTTTAACATTTCCTGATAAAATCCACCCCAATTTTGTCTGTTGTGCAATAGGAGCTGGAGGTGACGCTTTGATAAGACCTTCCATGATAATATCTGAATAAACGCTAGCGTCGAGTAGCAGGTCTACAGGTTTTGATATGTTGTACTCGGGATCAGCCAGTCGTACATGCTGCAAATGAGGCCAGGTTTGCTTTTTGAAAGTCGAATTGGGGAGGTTGTTAATCACCCGGTTGATAACTAATGCTTCGGTGGTGAAGTCATAGTCTTGATAAATTGACCGACAGTCTAGTGTAACCACACCCTTACTTTGTTTAGTGCTAGGTCCGATGCCCGATACGGATGCGCGGTATTGTTTACGCGGTAAGCCCAACATTTGAGCGGCGTTTTCTGATAAAATTGATACTTGCGATCCCTGATCTAGTAATGCTCTCAACGTGATATAATTTCCATCTGCGGATTTTATGTCGATTAATACGGTTGTCAATAAAACTTCTTCCTCGTCAGTTGCGACATAGTTTGCATGATGTTGACGAGGTGGCTTGCTCGATGTTGGTGCGCTAGTTGCTAAGGGCGTCGAACTTGGTGACACCGGCGGTTGCATAACCGGCGTTTGCGCATTATTTGTAGCTTGATTTAATTTATTACTTAGCAACTTCCAATGCATCGCTTCGTGAATTAAAGTATTGTGATTTTTGTTGCAAATACGACAACGCCGAGTCGAATTACATGGCTTGTCATAATGTTGGTAGAGACAGTTTGCGCAGATTTTATTTTTCGCTATGATATTTAATTGATCCGTTGCTGGCAAATCAAAAAATGTTTTGCACATAAATAAATCATGACCTAGTTTGCATACTATACAGGGTCTTTTTGTGTATGTTGCGGCAGCGTGATAAAATCCTTTGCGAAATGGTTTTCCTTGATATCCCTGAGATGAAGAGGGCCCAAAAAATTTAGGGGCCTTGATATTGAATGTTGGTTTGTTCGGTTGAATTGTCGGCCTTGTATTACTTGCTGTCTCTTTCTCTCTACGTTGAATGGGCTCTAATGCAGTAAATTTGGCTTCAATAAAATTCATAAATTCTACGAGTATAGGAAGTTCGCGCGGTTCCTTACGGGACTCTTTATAGTCGCTATACGTCTCGGTGTCCAATTTCTTTGCGAGTAAGTGTACTAATAGCGGGTCCCAGGTATTGGTATCAACTCCCAAGTTGTGTATAGCGTGAATGCATTCTGTAGTTGTATCATAGAGCCTTTTTAGTTCGTATGATGATTGTTTCTGGATGTTGGGTTGATTGAGAAACATCTCTATTTGATTGTTAAATAAAAGTTGCGGGTTGTTGTACCTGTGGTTCAGTATATCCCATGCCGTCTCATAGTTCTCAGCTGAAATATGGAGATGTTGTATGATACGTTCTGCTTCTCCCTTAAGTTTTCCCTTAAGATGTTGCATCTTTTGCGCGTTGGTAAGATATTTATTGTTGTGGATGGCCTCGGTATACAGATCGTAAAATGTTGGCCACTGAGTATATTTCCCGGTAAAAGTTGGGATTTCTACCTGTGGGACCGACTGTTGTAAATGAGCAGTGGAGCACAATTTTTTATTCAGATCTCTTTTTATGATAGTGTACTGGTCTTCCACTTGCGCGTATTGCTCGTCATATTCAGAGTTTTTACCCGATAAAATCGTGTCGATGCGGAGATGAAGTTCCTCAATGCGGCGCCAACAGTTCTGGAGGCTTCGGAGCTCGTCCTCAATCTCCCACCTTTCTTCAACTTTTTGTTTGTTGATACGTGTAATGTGTCTCTCCAGAGCGCGAAAATTGGCTTGTTGGTGAATCAATAATTTATTAGCATCGTCGTCGTTTTCGTTAAAAAATGATGGTATTTCAAAACTTATGTACGGTTTTTCATGGAGTTTCTTACGGGTAGCCTCCATGTTCGCTCTGGCTGATTGATAAAAGTTTTGCATTTGTTTAAAAATGTCTTTTGTATAATATTCAGAAGACTTATCTTCAGCACTCTGCAGGGTAGCATTGTTGGTCTGAAATTCACTCCAAAGATTATCTATGGCTTCAAACCTTTTTATGAAATATTCAGGCGTCTTCCTGTCTTGAGGATCTTTCTTGAAATTCCTAAATATATTCTCAATCTCATTAATGAGAGCACTCTGACGTTCTAGCAGTGCAGTCGTCATGGTGGATGATAAGTTTAATGTATCTGACTTCCCTTTACGATATGTGCGTCCTTTTCTCAACTCTCCCGGTGATATCCGCTTCTGGATGGCCGGTTGAGCCGAATCGCTACCGTATCGAGACACTCAAATACACCAAGTGATGATAACACGATGATACTTTCGATGATGAAGATGTTTATGATAAAGTTCGTTGATGATAAAGTTTTTATGATATTTTTAGTCACTAAAAAACACGCGACACTTTTTCACCGATGCACGTGAAGATTGCAACGTGACGCAGTCCAAAGTTCGTGACCTAGTTACGATGAAATGATGAAATTCACTAGTACGTTTCCTCGAAGGACCATAAATGTAGGGGGTTCCCTACATTTAATGATAGGATGATACGATAAGATGATAAGAGATTATGATCAATGATAGACGGAAGGTTGAAATGAAACGACCGTGTCCGCCGAGTGCGTGCTGATCACTACTTTATTGTTAATACCGCATAAATCAGAATAGCCTAAATTATAACATATTCTGTACGATGCGATAGCTCGTACAAACATTAAAACAAACAAACCTCAAACGATTTCGAATAAATCACATGTTTAACTTTTGGTAGTACTGGAACACCCTATATATGAATTTTCACAGATCAATGGATGCTACCGTAGGATACTTGCATGGAGATTTTTTAAATTTCCCAACACACACAACACACAGGTACATACCTTATGGATAATTGTTCAGTTTAGTCTACTGGGCAAGCACTTTCAGTTTTTGGTACACCCTGTGTGCTAAATTTTATTTTAAAAAATCATAAAGAATATCCAGTCAAGTAGACAACCAATCAAGGATTAATATTATAGAAAATTTTAATAAACTCAATGGAACCAATTTCGGGTAAAATCACATATTAACGATTTGGTGGTACAGGAACATCCCTTATATGAAATTGCACAGATCAATTGATAGTGGCGCAAGATATCTTACATGGAGATGCTTGATCATGCAAAGTTTCATCGAGATTCTATGAGCCGTGACAGCTACCCTCAAAAAGAGAGCCAGCAAGAAACCACTTAGAACCCTTCGATGGATTTGCATAAAACTCCTAAATTCAAAATATGGTGTCAATCGGACCATTCGTTTAGCCGCTAGGCCAAAGCGTGACGGACAGACCGACTGACATGACGGACCGACCGACCGACGGACGGAAATTTTTGGGAGACTTGTTTTTTATGATGTTTATAAGTGATATGGAACACATTTTTGAGAAAATTTGAGAAACTTTTTTTTTCGCTCCGCTCGAAAGTAAAAATCGCTAGTGCGCGGTGGCTCTTATAGCATGTCACTTAGGCACGCGTGCGTACAGGTCTTATTAGGGTTCTTAACCAAAATGGTAAAAACAAAACCCTTATGGGTGCGAGTTCGTTTGTCTGTCTGTCACACCTGTTTATCTCAGCAACTACTCACGCTATACTCACGCAATCGTCTTAAAATTTAGAACAGCTATTATATAATGAGCTTGCCAAAATATATTGGACTCAGTTTTCGATTTATGATGAAAAAATCTGAATTAATTATAGTCCATAGAGAGATATAATTTTCTATGGATTTTGTGTAGCTTTAATCTTCATAATTTATTACTATAATTTAGGAACTTATTAACTGTAAATTAACTGTGTTAAAACACACTAAATGTAACATGTTTACTTTTACACGTATTTTACGTCAACCTTTCTTAAATGCAAACAAAATTGTATTTTATTTCTCGAATAGGAAAACATCGTCAACGAAAAAGAGGTTAACCATGACCAGAAAAAGTAGGTAACATTTTTGTACTGATGAAAATTATGCCTGTATACGGCATCCATCCCTTTTTTCCAAATTAGCAATTCAGTGCTAAATTAACGGGCGCCCTTCTTTTATTTGGGTTATATATCTCGTCAGCCCAAATGAGGGCAATTTTACATACCTAAGCTAGCGAAGGCAAAGGGAAGCAGCCCTCTATTAATTAGGATCAACACCTTTATCAGAAGCAGGATGTTTTGCGTAGGGCTATAGGGTAAATAATCTAAATACATTGTTTAAATAACATTTACATCTCTCATATTCGGTAAGATTGTCCTTATTACCCCCAAATGGGGCTTGTAGGTGACCAATTAGCGCTCTAGGGTAATAATGTAGCTAGAAAAGCCCTAGGGCGGTAAGTAATTGTAACGTCCGCCTTGATGGCCGCCTCCAGCAGCGGGGCGGCGGCGGGCGTTTTAATTACTTACCGCCCTAGGGCTTTTCTAGCTACATTATTACCCTATAGCGCTAATTGGTCACCTACAATTTGGTGGTACTAAGGACCTACTTACCTCACAATCGAGATGTAAAGCAGAGTAGTTAGCTCGGGTGTAAGCATCAATTGCATCCCTCGAACTATAGGCGCCCTTGCTGCGCTCGTGCGCCTAAATATCTCGAGCTGCAATTGATGCCTTACAGCCCTTGGCTACTAATCTACTATTATTTGGAATTAACCTGCTAGTTTCCAACATCGAGAATAACGTTCTGTACCCAAGCTGTTCCAACGGGACGCTATTACTAAAACTACGTCATCTGTCTGTCAGACCTTTAAATGTATCTTTTGAACCATAATAACTGTATGCTTGAAACTTTTACATAATATGTGCAAATAATAAAAACTGGTCAAGTACGAGTCGGACTCGCGCGCATTTAATGCACTTCTGCTCGACGGCGCGTCCCTGATTAACATGGTTTTTAAGGTACGGAACCCTTGGTGCGTGCGCGAGTCTTACTCGCACTTGGTCGGTATGAAATTTGCAAACTTAAACAACTTCTTTAAAACTATTTCATTAAATGTGAAATGGTTTATATAATCAACTTTCATTGTAATCCTAGGCTTTTTTTGGTGAACTTGTTCCTCTACAGACCTCACCTTAAACCTCATTGCAAGGCTGAGGTTAAAAGCATGTTTTTAGGGTTCCGATACCAAAATGGTAAAAAAAAGGAACCCTTATGGTGCCGCTCTGTCTGTCTGTCTGTCTGTCCGTCTGTCTGTCACACCTCTATATCTCAGCAACCACTTACGCTATCGAGCTGAAATTTGGAATAGTTTTAGAATATAGTTGCCCAACTTAATTGCACATGAAAATTTTTTGAAAAAAGTATGATTATTAATGTAAAGGGGGCCAAAATAGGGGGGGCCAAATTTCAAATTGTCGCTACTAGGTCGAATGGGGTATCATATGAAAGGGCTTTACTTGTACATTTTAAAATATATTTTTGTATTTTTTTAAGTTTCTTAGTTTTCAAGTTATGATGAAAAATGTCAAAAAAAATACCATTCCCCCCCCCTTATCTCCGAAGTTTGAGTAAGGGAAAATCTGAATTAATTACAGTTGACAGAGGTTTATGTAAACTTTACAGCAAAAATAAAACGATCTTTCTAAGTTGCACAGTTTTTCAGAAATCTGCAAAAAACCTTTACAAACAAATTTAGTTTTGCGGTCCTGAAAATGGACTTTATTGCTTCCAAAAATACTATAGGTATATCGGAACCCTCGGCGCGCGAGTCCGACTCGCACTTGACCGGTTTTTTTTAGATATCATGTTCAAAATTAAAACCTAGACTGGCGATGACTTAAATGTGTTCATTAGTTTTTAATGTAATGTTCTGATATTTGCAACTACTCGGACAAATTTTAGTAATGAAATGAAACGATATTACCAAAACAAAAACGTTTAGGCTTAGCGTAACGCTTTAGTTTCGGTTAACGTCTTTATTTTCAAATTAATAAACTTACGAAAAACATTCAAAGGGACAGCACTCTCAAAAGAGAAATAAATGATATCTACTCACCATTGAAGTAACATTCTAATCGTCTCTCAAAGATCTAATTTCCATCCTGACCATCTACCGTCTGTTCCATTTAGAAAACTTTTTTCTCATTAGACGAAGTACTATCGCGGTCACTCGCGCCTGATCATCACCTCCATGCTCATTTTTGCTTGCACGAGAAAAATTGAAATGGACTTAAGATTCGTTCGTAAAATCACAGGTAATTTTTACAAAACAAAATACACGGATAAAACACTAACAACTGATTGCGCTATCTCTTACATAATAGGCGACAGCTTAAGGGTGCCTTTCCACAAGAGCTGTGTTAGGAAAACTCCAACTAGCTTAGAGCAGTGCTCAAAAATGGAGCAATCCTATTGGTGGAAATTTTTCCAGCTCTTAGGTCAGCTATTTAGCACAGCGCTGGTGGTACGGCACCCTAAAGGAGGCGTGGTTCGGCGCTTCCACAGGAATCGAGGGAAAATTAAAGTGACCAGGCGCGAATGACGGCGATAGTACATTTAGAGAAATTAAAAGTGACGTCGACAAACTGCCTCCTGATATTATTGTTTAAGGAGCACCTAATTTGAGTAATTGACATTGGACACCCTTGGACCTGTTTCTCGTCCACTAATGAAATATCAATATTTTTATCGACCTTTCTATTTTTATCTTATATCTAGAGCATGATTCTAACAATGAAATTGTTTATTTTGTACGTATTATAAATATATGTTTGTTTAACATTTTATTAAATATTTATTTTTTATTTTTATTTATATATAATAATTTTTTTTATTTATTTATATATACCTTTATATATGAAAAATATATATAAATAAAAAATAAATATTTAATAAAATGTTAAACAAACATATATTTATAATACGTACAAGATAAACAATTTCATTGTTAGAAAAAAAAAATTCACCTCTCCATACAAACTGTTTGACCAGAGTGGGCAATTTGTGGGCAATTTGTTTGTTTTTTTTCATTTCCCAACATATGTTTCTTTGGGAAAGTTGTTCAGTTTCGTTGACTGAGCACGCCCTTTCAATTTTCGGTATACCTAATATAATATAATATATATATATATATATATATACATGGTGTAAGGGATATTAATAAATTTTATAATAAATAAGATAACTGGAATATTCTAATATTTCTGTTCACCAGACTGCGCCAAAGCCCAAAAGGAGGTTTTTCAAATAAGCACAAGATCTTGTTTTTATATAAAAAACTGGCCTAGATTGAGTCGGCACGTGCACCGAGGGTTGGTTCCGTAAGGTAAAAATACCGTTTTAGTTATGGACGTGCAGTCAGGCAGAAATGTCCTACATGCACTTGACCATTTTTTATTATCTGTTGTTATTTGTAGCTTAATACTCGTATGCACTATAAACACAGCAATTTCTATGCTTGTAAGTGTACCTGTTTTTACGATAGAGCTAAAATAAAAATTGTCTAAAAACACTTTTTAGTATGGAAGCCCCTAAACTAATATTATTTTTATTATTTGTTGTTATAGGGGCAATAGAAATACATAACCTGTGAAAATTCTAATTGTCTACCTATTACGGGTCATGAGGTACAGCCCGCTGACAGACAGACAGACGGACAGACAGGCATCGGAGGCATCCCGTTTTTCATCCTTTGGGTACGGAACCCTAAAAACCACCATTTATTTCGCCATATTTATATTGACCGAGAATATAAGCCAAGACGAGCCAAGCGAAGCACAAGGGCACTACCTACCTTTTCTCGAAGCGCTTCGTCGTTTTTTTAAACCCTCATAACTTGGATTTGGATTATACCATTTAAACAAAGTTTACAGGATATGATGTCAATAGTAAACTTAATTTATCTACACTCATTTCGTAATCTTTGAATTATGATTCAAAAAGTTGTAGTAAGGGTGATGAAGGACTAATTTCTATATGATTTTCTCATGTCTGCCTCTTTAACTGATGATAAGGAGCATCCTCTAGAAGATACAAAAAATATTGGCGGACATCCACACCCCTGCGTTTTTGAGGAATTAAGTTTTAACTATTTTGAAATTTGACAATGAAACGTACGCCTGGCAGACTATGACTATCTGATTAAGTACAATGTATAAAACCCCAGAAAAATTGTCTGCCACCATAATAGCCCTGCGTCGTAAAGTTACAGCTCTTCAAAATGCAAAAATTCACTACTTCGTCCCGTGATAACGCAGAGCCCTGCACGTCTGCCTCTTCTATTTTCTACATCTTCAGAAGTATTTTAAACAGGAGCCACAAAGGCAGACCAAAAAAACTTTACTTAGTATCTTATTTTTTTTTTTTGCTTTAACTCAAAAACGCAGCGACGCACAGAAAAACTTGTAAGGACCAAATCGATTCGTATAGAGCTGATCTATCATCCCTATTAATATAAATGATGAGCAAATCATATACCCAAATTGCAGCCAGCACCCTAACTATTGATACATAAGGCTGAATATTACGCAGAGTATGTATAAAAAATTAAAAAGTTACCATTACGTAACGATTTTTGTATGAAAATTTTGCAAAGGTGTTACGTAATTTAACTTTTTAATCATTATATAACACTTGGATAAAATTCTTCTTGAACCTAAACCTTTTTAAAGAAGACTGAATATAAGGTCTTTTAGAGAGCCGGTTATAAATTTAACAGTTTTTCTTAGTAGCTGTCAAATATCAGTAGCATATTTACGAAGTGTACCTTTTAAACAACCTATTAATTTGGAGCAGTTACAGTAACAGTTACTATAGTTACAATTATTTCATCTGTGGTGGAAAAGATGCGCGCGCAGCCTGGAATCATAGTAGGCCTTGGAGATAGGTATTAGATTTGCCGCCATTTCTAAATATTTACCTTTTTCAAGTAATTCGTGCCTGTAAAAAATTATTGTAAAAGTAGAAACAGCGGTACAGGCAGGGCACATGCAGTGACACCTAGAGATTCTCTTGAAGTGGCTACTGTAATGGGACAAGCCTGCCGCTAATAAAAATAACATCCCAACCATATTTTTAAGGAGTGCGGTAAACGTTCGGATTGACTTTGGATTGCAAATATAATAAAAAAGGCGTAAGTGCCACTATCTTGTTTAGCAAAGCAGAGCCTTAGGTCTAAGACTTAAAGCGCATCTGTTTGCTACTGTATAGGAACATTTAAACACACACTCTAACAGTTTCAGGTCAGGCAGTCTTGGCGCGTAAATGCAGCGCATTTGGGTTTTCAACCAATAAAGGAAGCGCGTGTCTTGGCATGGAGGGCCAATGACGTTACGAAGGGAAAGGCGTCGCTCGCGCCAGCGGCGTTGGCGAAGTATAGAGGGCCAGCGGGTCATTCGGTGTACATCCTCTCACGAGAGGGGTAGTGAGTGAAGTGCTTGTGATTGATGTGCAAAAAGGCACGATATAGAGCCAGTGTAATATAGGAAAATAAGTCCCCATCGTACAAATGTGGATTCGACTAGTTCACAGATAAGCATACCAACATGTTATTTTGTTAATTATAGATATAATTTACCGTTTGCCATTTGAGATTAGATTGACTAGTATATTTTGCGCCATTTGATATAAATTGCAATGTCGAACCTAGTGTCAACCGTAATCTGAGAGGGCAAACTTAAGGTGTTATTGTGGCCACAATAAAAGTAAGCGAAAATTGTAATGATTTAATTGTACCTATATTTCATGTCACTGCCTATTGTCAATACGCCAAAGTGGTTTTACTTCCTTGTTCCTTTCCACTTCCTGCAATTTGGGCTTAATTTTGCGAACAAGATCCAACGAATATCGATATTATATTAAATTCAATTACCTGTAATTTTCCCGCCTTACTTTATCTATTCCTTAATACAATGATATATTGTATCGAATTCGTTGGTTTTGAGTAAATATAAACATGCAGGCGCTTTATGTGGTAAATAAAATACTTACCGTTTGTTACCACAAAATTCCTTGTTTCTCTCAAAATATTACCTACTCCCTAACTTGTAATAATTCCAGGCCTTTCAAGCACAAAAGTAAGCATCTACTCTTGCCTAACTTAATAAGCCGAGCTATTCTAAAACTTTGCCATTTACAAATAAATTTGCCATTTTATTAGTATTGCACAGCACAGTGTTTGGCTAGACAAAACTGTGAAGTATTATTTTATCAATCGGTCCAATAAAAGACGATCAACAAAATTTAAGACTAACAAATCGAGATAATACATTTCGATTTATACATGGGTTCGACTCCCATCGCAGGGTCATAAGGCCGTGACTCTCACACTACTAAAATAACTTACGATCTTTTTCCATAGAAGTCCATAAAATTGAACGACAAAACCTACAGTGAATTGGGAAATAACGAAAATCAAAAAGAAAACCACGTCACTTTAAGAAAATGTTTTGCTTGTTTATTTCAAAAACCTAGCAGACAAATATAAGGCGGCTTCTTTACACACATAACAGTAAACAGTAACTGAAATATGTATAGGTACATAATGTAAGTTGCCTTTTTTGTTTACTTACCTTTGTTTAATTTATAAGTAAGTACTGTAACAAGTACCGCTTGCTATGCATTCTCCGCGGTGATTTCTTGTCGAAAGGACATTTGGTCCAGTAATATAAAATAATTTTTAAACGCCCTTCATCGAATATGCCTATATAGATTCTCTTTGTGTCCTTGAATGTGATAACACGTGTTTTATATATGCGCATTTCAATATAGCGTTCTAGTTTTACTAAATGTGATGCGAATTATAGGCTGATGTAGCCTGAAGTGTTTTAATTCTTTCAGCAGTGTAATCATTGTTTACATCGTAATAAATGTGATATTCATTTAAACTCGAAGCGTTGTTTAAATTTCGAGGATCAGCTGATAGGACTTACAGGTAGCAAATTCTATCTAAGAGCAAACGCCCCCACGAACCCCCCAGGTTCATTATAGTACCTACCTATTGCATGAGTGAAGATAAAGTAGTATACGCAACTGCATATAATATGGTATTAAAACACTCGTTTTATACTATTGTCACACTCGGCTACGCCTCGTGTGATAAACCAAAACTCGTGTTTTAATAACCTGTTTTATATGACAGTTGCATAAACTACTAAAACGTATAAAGTTTCAGTTGCATAGCTGTTATAGTTTAGATTTTATTGATATCTAAAAAACCCAGATTTCGTCACTGATTCACTCACTCACTCACTGATAGTAATCAAAATTGTTAGGGTACTTCCTGAAGTCCTAGAAAGCTGAAATTTGGTATGTAAGCTAGTATTAGTACACAAACAACAAAAAAATCATAAAACTTGGAACTCTTACCCCCCAAGCGCTTAAAGCAGGGGATGGAAGTTTGTATGGCACTTCCGCAAATGTAATAGTAGAATTAAATAGAATATAATAATGAATAGACTTCCTGACCAACAACAACAATAACAAATATAAAGAAAAAAATATCAAAATAAAAAAAGTACTATAAAACTTACAAAAAGTAGTGAAATCCCACCAAAAACATTTTCATGTAAAATGTTGCCAAGACGAGACCATATAGCTCGCATTTTCAAAAAGTTATCAGATCTCATGTATAGAGCCAAGCTTCTAACTTTACACGCCTAACTCTACAAGTCCTTACTTTACAAAATCTACAAATATTTGGCTTGGCCGTTTCGCTACCGTCACGTGGGCGTAAGGTAAATAATTTATTACTGTGCATGTTACTTTTCTGTTCTACAATAATAGTACATTAAAATGCAAGTGCGCTATTTTGGATATTACAGCCGAGGCTCAGAAATTGCAGCCCGAGCCGCAGGCGAGGGCGTAATGGAGCCGAGGGTGTAATTACCAAAGCGCACGAACTTTTTACGACGTTTTTCAACACATTTGCGAATAAAAACAAATCAAATTGGTTACCTTTAAAATACTAAACTTTGCTAACCTTACGTCCACCGCACGTCCACTGGAACATTTTGTTGGCTGCATATGTTCATGCTTCCCTTTAATTTTACCAAATTTCAAAATTGTATTTTAGTATTAGTATTTTAGACGGTTCAGGATCAGTTTTTTATATGTAGAAGTCGACACTATTAGAAATAATTAAATGTAATTTTACAAATATTTGTCGTGTTTATTATTGAATAAACACGACAATTATTTGTAAAATGGCGCGCATTCTTTCTTTTTCAGCGGTCACAGATTATACGTCGCGTGAGGGAGGAGCCCCCAAAACATTACCATGTTATCTTACACCATCAATCTTTTATCAATTATTAGTCAATCTAGTAACCAAGCTATAAAAATAAGTAATTGTCACTCGGTACCCAAGCATCCTATTCCATTGACCTTGAAATAAATTATCAAAAATTGAATATCTTGTTACGTAAATGACAAATTTATTGTTAATTAGTTAATTACTATAAATAATTTCATAAAATCAACATTCATTTATGATATTTTCTCGAAGTCAGCTTGAAAATTTTAGCAACATAATAAGCATAAAAACTCCTTGCTCTTGGCCGATTTAAACAAAAAAAACAAAAATAAAACACTAGTTAAGTAATATTATGACAAAAACACGCGTATTAATGAGCTGGATTATGGACCTTAATACAGTGCAAATAGAGCTGTTTTATGAGCAAATGTGTTGAAAAATTAGTTCCTGAATTAACGAAACGTCCTAGCCACTTATTTTGACTTAGGTGTAGATTTTGTAAAGTTAGGGCTTGTAGAGTTAAGGCGTGTAGAGTTAGAAGCTTGGCTCTACACGAGATCTGATAACTTTTTGAAAATGCGAGCTATATGGTCTCGTCTTGGCAACATTTTACATGAAAATGTTTTTGGTGGGATATTTTTTAAAACATTAATTTGAAAACAACAAAAAACTAAGGTTATAATTTCCACCAGTAACAATAATCTTTTTTTAATAAAAATAACCTTAATTATTGAGGAATCGTTAGATTTTAGATAAATAACAAAAAAGAGCAAAAAGAATTGCATCGGCCGGGAATCGAACCCGGGCCGCCCGCGTGGCAGGCGAGCATTCTACCACTGAACCACCGATGCTTATGGCTGCGTGATGAAATTAGCTATTACTTACATTATTATCCATCGTATAATAAACGGAACGTGCGCAAAGGCGGTTGCACAATCTCTACGTGCTTGCTTGTACATTTTTTTTCTATAAAGACAAGACGTCTGTAGTGTTTGGCCACAAAACTGTGAGTGTTTCCTTGCTTCAAAAGGCGCGTTGAGTCGTTAGCTACACAATATAACATATTCACTAGTATGTAAAGTAACAGCAACTAACTTAAAAAGCAGGTAGGTAACAAAATAAAGCCAAAAACTTTACCTAACGGGGTATTCTATATTAATCATGACGTTCTCATCAATCACGATCATTAGGGTTAGGGAGGGTCACCAAAAGGAAGTTTCAAATTTTTTTAACATACAGGGTCTAAAGGGGTAAATGTCTGCAATCCTATCAGGTAATTGCTCTACCAATACAACTGAACAACTTTCCCTAAAGATCATAGGTCGAAATACGAATATAACTTACAAAAAAAAATATATTAGATTTCATCTCTGTGTCTTCATTGTCTTCAAACTATGCACAGAATATTAGCAAAAGTACCCATTTGTCCCATAACAATTAAAATTTAAAAAAAAATTCAAAATTCTTATTTTTAATAAATTTGTCAATGCTTTATTTAGGTACATACGCATTTCGGAGAAATTTTGAAATTTTGTTCAGTTTCATGGGCAGATTCACTTCCTCCAGACTCCATATTCCTCCTAACACCCTGTATAGATGGAAGAGTAATAGATTCATAAATTATTAACGTTAAATCCGCTGTGGAAACTTATAAAAAAAAAACTTTTACAACATTAACGTCCCACATGTAACACTAACGTGTGTTGACGACGTCCTCAACAATTTATCTCCACAAAGGTTACAACTTTACTGAACTATTAGACAGAATAGGGCATCGACCACTGACACAAGCGTCGCTATGTGAAGCGATGTGGAAGCGATATAAGTATGACGCCGAGTTCGCACTGCAGTGCAGGCAAAGAGGTTTTAGCCCACGCTTCGCTTTGGGAGTGCAGGTGACTAGAGCCTTGTAAGTCGCCAATGATGATCACAAATAAGTGTACGCTGGAGCCTTCTTGGAAGTGACTCTCGTTCAGTGCGACCACTGAGTTAACTAGGATCCAGGTAAGAAGTTGGTAGGCTCTGGCCGGGCGCTAAGCAAGCCACGTATAGAGTAAACTTAGCCTAAGAAAGTTATAAAAGTAATGCTTAACTTTTAAACAATCCAATCAAACTCTTCCAGCCAATATGGTGATGGAAAAACAAGTTTAAAGTTTTGTTTAACTAATACATTTAGTTACACAAAACTTTAAACTTGTTTTTCCTTCGATGTCACAAATAAAAGAGGAGTATCACTTTTATCTGCGAATTTTGTCACGTCCGAATCTACTTAATTACCACTGCATCTGCCCCTGGTCACGTCTTTAGTTTCCACTTACAGCACGTGCGTGGCTACCCGCACCAAATTGCACTTGGCTCCTGCACTACGCTTTATTGTAAAGCTTTTATAATAATCATCCATAGCTTTAGATAGCACTGGAGCACCAGCTTTGTCTATGCCTAGTCACGTCCACAGTTGCCACTTACAGCACGCGCGTGGCTACCCGCACCGAATTGCACTTGGCTCCTGCACTACGTTTTATTGTAAAGCTTTTATAATAATCATCCATAGCTTTAGATAGCACTGGAGCACCAGCTTTGTTTACCCCTAGTCACATCCACAGTTGCCACTTACAGCACGCGCGTGGCTACCCGCACCGAATTGCACTTGGCTCCTGCACTACGTTTTATGTTAACTACTGTTGGAATTACAGGACGATGTTGTGTTGTGTTGTTCTGCAGCTGCGAGAGGTTGTAAAGAGAAGAGGTGTTAAAACTACATTGGCAAGAAACTCATTTTCATAAAGCTCACAGAGTTCGTAGAATGTGCAGGATTTAAATTAAAATGCAGGACATATAAACACATCTCTCGAAAAGTGATACTGTGGTTTCAAACCATTTACTCTTTCCTTATTTGTCTTTATATTTGTTGGTGGTTGTACTGTGTTTGATAGTGTAGTTATAATTGTATTTTGTCGTGACCAGTCAATTTGTGCTAGTGTTTAGAAAGAAGCCAGTTAGTAATTTAGTACTTGTATTATTTTATTTATTTATTATATTATATTATTTTAGATATATTTATAATATGTTAGATGATAATTTTTTCTCTTGCTCGTCTTCAGATGATTTTGAAAGTGCTGAAAGTGACAGTTCCACTCTTATAGACTCAGAGCCACTGAATGAAAAACTTATTTCTACATTTAAACATAGTTCGCCATTCCTCTCCCTGGTGCACATTAATGCACAGAGCATACCGGCTCACTATTCTGATCTTCTCACATCTTTTAGCACCAGCGTGGTTGATGCCATCCTAGTTTCTGAGACGTGGCTTAAGCCCTCTCTTCCCTCAACTTCTTGTTCTCTGCCAGGCTATCGGCTTTTCCGTAATGATCGCGTGGGTGCGGGTGGTGGCGGAGTAGGTATTTACCTGCGAAGTGACATCCCGGCCACCGTTATCAGTACCTCTCCCTCGCAATATTCTGGTTCTCTCGAACATCTCTTCCTAGAAGTCGTTCTACATCATAAGAAAATTATGCTTGGCGTGGTGTATAGCCCTAATGATAAAGTTGACTATTTTAGTTCATTTGAAACAACACTTGAGCAATATAGCACTCTTTATGAGCACTTTATCATTATGGGTGACCTCAACACTTGCATCTTGAAGGACGACCATAGGTCACGTAAACTGCTGTCACTCTCTACATCTCTTAATTTACAAATCCTCCCGTTGTCACCGACACATTATTTCCCTAATTGTAGACCTTCCTTGATCGACTTAATTATTACTTCCAAACCCGAATCCGTCATCTCACATGGGCAAATGACAGCTCCCTTCTCTTATCACGATCTAATTTTTCTTGCCTATAAAGTGCGTCCTCCTAAAATCAAAAGTAAAATCATTCTCCAGCGTAATTTTCGCAACATGGACCTGGATCGCTTAAGAGAGGATGCTGAGAATATTGACTGGTCCCCGGTTTTGATGGCCGATAATGTGGATGCCAAAGTAGCTGCCTTTAGAGTAATTCTCACAAAACTTTTTGATTGTCATGCACCGGTGCGACCTGTGCGTGTAAAGCATGCTCCTGCTCCCTGGCTGACGCCAATGATTAAGAGAGTCATGGCTAAAAGGGATAGAGCTAAAAGCCGATGTAAAAAAGATCCGACGGATGATAACCTATCTGCGTACAAAAAGCTTCGTAACATCTGCAACAGGATGTGTAGGGATGCTAAGCGCCGCTATATTCATTCTACACTTGAAAACCTCTCTCAGGCTCTCACCTGGAGATTCTTAAAGTCACTTGGGGTAGGCAAGGCCATGGATACTTGTAAAAGTACCATGGATGTCAATGACTTAAATATACATTTTTCAACTCCCCCCGTAGTCCTTAGTGACAATACTAAATTATCTTCTCTCTCTTACCTTTCAAATCTTATTTTACCTGACTGTACTCCATTTTCGTTTCAACCGGTCACTGAGGACGACGTCAAGAAGAGTATCCTTTCAATATCCACTAAGGCAGTGGGTAGCGATGACTTGAGTCTCGACATGCTTAAACCTATACTGGAAGCTATTATACCTCCTATCACACACATTATAAATTTTTCTCTGGAGGCTAATGTCTTCCCTTCCACTTGGAAAAAGGCTTTTGTTATCCCACTGCCTAAAGTTTCTACCCCAACATCCCTGTCTCAATATCGTCCCATTTCCATCCTACCGGTACTTTCGAAAGTTCTCGAAAGTGTCGTTCATAAGCAACTCTACTCCTATCTCATATCCAACAATCTCCTCTGTCCTTTTCAGTCCGGTTTCCGTCCTTCTCATAGCACGGTTAGTGCGTTGCTGAATGTTACGGAGGACATCCGTTACGGTATGGATAATACTAAATTTACCATTATAACTCTTCTGGACTTCAGCAACGCATTTAACTCTGTTGATTTTGATATCCTACTCGGTTCCCTCCGCTCTCTTAACGTTGCTCCTCCAGTGGTCGAGTGGTTCCGTTCCTATCTTCATGGACGCCAGCAATGTGTCAGGACCGATGACTTGTCCTCGGACTGGTTGGACCTAACCGCTGGCGTACCACAAGGCGGTGTACTCTCTCCTTTATTATTTTCAATTTTTATAAACAATATTTCTCATGTTATCTCTTCTCCCTTCCACCTGTATGCAGATGACTTACAAATTTATAGACATTTCTCTTTATCTGAAGTTACCGAAGCTGTGAGTGCAGTGAACTCTGATCTTGCTGCTGTTCAGCAATGGGCTGAAAATTTCGGGCTTCTTGTAAACCCAACTAAATCTCAAGCAATAATAGTTGGTAGCAGCAGACTAAGGGGTAGGTTAGGGGACTTAGCGTTGCCAAAAATATTTTACAACGGAGTCTGTATTCCCTACACGGACAAAGCAAAGAACCTAGGGATCATTATAGACCGTGACCTGTCATGGTCAGCGCAAGTTAGTGAGGTGAGTAGGCGCATGCACTACTCTTTTCACTCCCTTAAGCGACTCCAGTACTTCCTTCCCTTTCAGACTAAAATCTTGCTTGCACAGGCTCTACTCCTTCCTATTCTTGACTACGCTGATGTATGCTACTTGGATGTGACTGAAGAATTGCTGAACAAACTTGAGCGCCTACAAAATCTGGCTATTCGTTTCATCTTTGGTCTTCGCAAATATGATCATATCTCCGCATTTCGCGCTCAATTAAAATGGCTACCTATCCGACTTCGTCGTAATGTGCACATCCTTTCTACCTTATATAAGATCCTGAATGACCCTGCCACCCCTGACTACCTTCGCTCCCGCTTCCAACTTTTACCTCCTGATCCCCGCTCTAGGCGCGACTGCATCACTGCGATGTTGGAGTGTCCTAGAGCGAACACCAAATTCTTTTTCAACTCCTTCTCTTCCCAAGCTGTGCGACTATGGAACAAACTTCCCAAGGCTATACAAAGCAGTCCTTCAATAACATCGTTTAAGATGCGAGTAAAAGAGCACTACTTATCGCAACCATTATAATATTATTTTTAGTTTATGTAACTATTTAAGTATGTATGTATTTTAAAAGTATGTTTATCCTTCTTTATATATGCCTTATTATTTATATTGTAATTTTAAGTATATTAGTGTGTAGTATAAGTAAGTATTTTTTTTTTTTTTTTCTCCATATTTTATGCTAGTTTGCGATTTATTAAAAACATATGTATTTTTTTTTTGTTTAATTCTAATTTCACACTTCTAAATGCACATTCCTGTGCCCCTTTTCATGTCATTCTTTCACACCAGCTAGGTTGGCTGAAAGAGATCTCTTATAGAGATAAGCTCACCTTTGTAAACAAATTTTATGTTAACTACAATTTTATGTATTTTGTGCACAATAAAGAATATATATATTTACTGTGCAGAGAGAATCCGGCCCGGGATTCTGCCCTGAGAATCGCTAAACTAAAGTGGCAGTGGGCAGGGCCATTGCAAAAAGAACCGATGGCCTATTGGGCGTAAGGGTTCTAGAGTGGCGACCACGTACCGGAAGACAAAGCGTTGGCAGGCCCCCCACAAGGTGGACCGACGATCTGGTGGCAGTCGCGGGAAGCCGCTAGATGCGAGCAGCGCAGGGCCTATGTTCAGCAGTGGACGTCTTTCGGCTGATATGATGATAATGATGACTTTCTCCACGGAACATAGGTCAAAATATAAAAACCGGCCAATTGCGAGTTGTACTAGCACACCGAGTGTTCCGTACCACTAAGTTAAAAATAACGTCTTAGTTATGGACGCGCAGTCTCGCAGAAGTGAATTAAAGTTGCGTGAGTCCAACATGCACTGAACCAGTCTTTATTAATTGTTGTTATTCTATAGTATTATGCTCTAAAGACATACCTAGCAATTTTCACGCTTGTAAGTGTTCCCGTTCTCACAAAAGACAAAAAAAAATTTGCAAAATCGCCTAAAAACACGTTATTATTAGGAAAGCCCCATTATTTTTATTACTGTTATTTGTTGTAATCTTAGATTATAGAGTTGTAAAAGCGGCAACAAAAATACATAATCTGTGAAAATTTCAACTGTCTACCTATAAGAGGCTCAGCAGACGATAGCCGGACAGAGACGGGCAGTCACGGACTTTGTCCGCCAGTGTGGCCGGTCTTGCGAAAATTATAGTTTTTATCAGAATAAAATTCAAACATATCATTTTTCAAAATTGCTTTACGATTTAAACCAAATATGAAAACCTTTTTCGTCTAAATAACTCTTTGAATTGAACGACTATTGTTGCTGTTTTCCTTCCAAAAAAAATATTTTGAAAAATACGCGCATAGAAGCGGAACGTTTTTCACATGTCAATGATATTATTAAACTAAACTAAAATAATATCGAAAAACATTGCAGTACCAGCCACACTGGCGGTCACGACAAAAAGTTTGCCGTCCTTACAAAACACCTGAATCTCTTTCGTGAACTCCGGTATAAGTATCTGCAGAAAGTTGGTAAAACTGAAAAGGCATGATCGTTCGACGAAACCGGACCAACTTTCCCCTAGACACATTTTCACCGAAAATGTAAACAATAAAAATAGTTTTCACAAAGACTAATCACCTCCTTCAAAATTTTTTAAGGAATCTATTAGCACTAAAAAGTATGAAATAACCGTAGTAGTTAATTATCAGCAAAGTAGTGACATAATAGAAAAAAACCAAACCTATGTTTTTTATTTCAATTATAAATTTACAAGAAACAGTTCATTTTGGAGTCGGTGCACGGGAACAATATCTTATCTAGTGTCTTTTATTACAAAAGACGTTGAACTGCTTTTATCTACCTTCGAGGGGATCCCATAATGAATTGTCAATGCATAAGATTTGATAAAAAACTACATACAGTGGAAGATAGGCCCTCTTCCCTTTTTGAAGTCGGTTAAGAAAGAAGCCACGAGATGAAAAATGAAAATTTGTTTTAATTTGGTAACGGCATACCTACAGCTTACGTAGCGCGAGTTAGTGAACATAAAGGATATTTTGCTAATAGTACATACTTCAATTGGTTTGGCTATTTGACTTGCACCGACTCCAAAATGAACTGTTTCTTGTAAATTTATAATTGAAATAAAAAACATAGGCTTGGTTTTTTTCTATTATGTCACTACGTTGCTGATAATTAACTAATATGGTTATTTAATACTTTTTAGTGCTAATAGATTCCTTAAAAAAATTTGAAGGAGGTGATTCGTTTTTGTGAAAACTATTTTTATTTTACAAGTTTTAGTGTTAAGCAAACACCCTAAGGTACAGGGACCAACAGGTGGTTGGTAACCCTGACTGATCCTGCTATAAAAACACAAAAAACGCTGTGTTGTCATGTCACTGTTTAGAATCATGATGTCACTAAAAAGTCAAGAGCATTTCACGGATAAATCTCTGAATCTCTAAAACTCTAAAATTGATATTATAACGATTGGTCAGAAATAAGAAACCCACTTAGAGATAGGTTTGTACACGCGGCTACACGTCAGTGAGAACAATTCGACCTTAAGCGGGAACAATGTGAAGGGGAAGTACCATAGTGACCACGATTGTAACAGTCTCGGCTGGCACCATGGACCGCGGTTGTTGGTGCCCGCAGAATGTAAAATGAAACGATACACAGAAGGATTCTGCTTCCTATTCTCTGGTTCATAAACCCAAATATTTGTATCATTGTAACGTCCATCACAGGACAGGGACCCCTCCAAAATTCCAGCTTTCGCTGGAACAATGTGAAGGGGAAGTACCATAGTCACCACGATTGTTAGAGTCACGGCTGGCACGATGGACCGCGGTTGTTGGTGCCCGCAGAATGTAAAATGAAACGATACACAGAAGGATTCTGCTTCCTATTCTCTAGTTCATACACCCTTAGTCGCCTTTTACGACACCCGCGGATTGGTGACAATGTGAACATCTCAGGAGTATACCCGTTCGGAGAAAAGAAGAATTTTGCAAATCGGTTAACAACTGACGGAGTAATCGGTGAACATACATTATTAAAATACATCCAGTGGAACAAAGTCGCCTTTTACGACACCCACGGTTAGAGACAAGTTGGTACTATTCTTCGCCGGCACCACACGGGCTATATACTTGTATAGCTTTGAAAAATATATGAAACACGTAATAAGTGCCTATAAAATTTGAGGGTTGCCCTCGATTTCCCAAGGATCCCCTCATCAGATCCTGACTTGCTGACAATGGGACCACCTCAGGAGTATACTCTTTCAGATAAAAAAATTAATTTGCAAATTGGTTTACAACTGACGGAGTAATCGGTGAACATACATAAAAAAAAAATACATACAGTGGAGCATAGAACCTCCTCCTTTTTTGAAGTTGGTCAAAAAGGCCTATCTGTACCAAACTATAAACTTGATTGGACTGTAAAGGCCGATTTTAATCAAAAAAACGTTATTGAGTTTACTTGACTGATCCTGTCCTACAGCACATAAATAGAAAGTAAAAAAAAAATTAATTTATTTCGATCATGAAACTGAACAACTTTTTCCAAGGAACATATCGAAATACGAAGAAAAAATATTTACTTCCTATACAAAATGCGCAATCAGATGGTATTTACAATATCTATGAGAAGTTCTTTTTAGGGTTCCGATACCAAAATGGTAAAAAAAACCGGCCAAGTGCGAGTCAGACTCGCGTTCCGAGGGTTCCGTACCACCACAAATCATAATTGTATTAGTTGAAATTTCAGTCAGCTACTGTGCTAGATTTTTTTAGTCCGACACGCGCTTGACCAGATTTTATTATTTGTTGTTATTTTATAGCTTAAGCACTATAAACATACCAATTTTCACGTTAGTAAGTGTTTCCGTTTTTAATATAGAGCTAAAACAAAAATCGCCTAAAAAAATAGGCCTAGGAGAAAAGGGGGGGGATGATATTTTTTTTTACATTTTTCATCAAAACTGGAAAACTAAGAGACGTCAAAAAATATAAAAATATATTTTAGAATGTACAAGTAAAGCCCACCCACTCGACCTAGTAGCGACAATTTGAAATTTGCCCTCCCTCCCCCTATTTGGCCATCTTTACATTAATAATCACAATTTTTTTAAAATTTTTCATGTGCAATTAAGTTGGGCAACTATATTCTAAAACTATTTCAAATTTCAAGTCGATAGCATGAGTGGTTGCTGAGATATAGAGGTGTGACAGACAGACGGACAGACAGACAGACAAAGTCGCAAAATAAGGGTATATTTCCCCCTTATCTCTCTGAATTAATTACAGACGATAGAAGTTTATGTAAATATTACAGCAAAAATAAAAAGATCTTTCTAAGTTGCACAGTTTTTTAGAAATCTGCAAAAGACCTATACAAAGAAATTTAGTTTTGCAGTCCTCAAAATGGACACTATTGCTTCCAAAAATACTATAGGTATATAGAAACACTCGGCGCGCGAGTCCGACTCGCACTTGATGGTTTTTTTTTTTCATTTTCGCAATGTGTTCCTTAGGAAAAGAGTTCAGTTTCACGGTCTGAGTAATACGCACTAATTTTCTTACACCTTCACATTTCCTATTTTTCCAGTTCTACATTTGCTTGTTTCCTCCGACCTCGCTAAATAACTTGTTAGGTTCTGACTTTTCTAGCTCCGACAAATATACCTAAGGAGAGTACTAAAAGACACCTAACGACGTCTAGTCAGATGAAAAACAGGTAGTTTTTGCGTGTTTTTGCCTATTCGGTGCCAAACAAAGCAATAACAATTACTCTCAGGGTCTCTGGAGCGAATGACTTGAAGTTATTTTCTTGTTTCTAACTTTTGCTGTTATGAGCAAACAGCAGAAGATTATGACTCATCTTAAATGAAAAGAAAACGTGCGCACTTTTCTCTTGCGTCAATAATTTTTGGACAGCTAGTTTATTTTATGATTAGCTACTTCCTTGTGGTGTGGTCAGGATCACGTCGAGCTAGACACATTAGACTTTGTACCGAGTTTATTTTAGTCCGCGTAGAGACAGAAGTGCGGAGTGTCATGCTTGAATAGCTCTTGACTGTACCTACAGGTCAAGAGTTAGTCTTGAGCTTCCTTCTATTAATCGCCTCTATCTGTGTCGACACAGGGATTCCAAAGTAGAGAATGGTAAACTTACCGACGTCTTTTAGCCCTAGGTGAAATGGGGTATCGTATGAAAGGGCTTCCCTTGTACATTCAAACAGTTTTTTTTATTTTTTTACGACTCTTAGTTTTCAAGTTATGATGAAAAATGTGTAAAAAATTACCATTCCCCCTTAGCTCCGAAGTTTGTGAAAGGAAAAATTCTAAATTAATTCTTGTTATATAATACGTTCAGAAAAAATAAAACGATATCTCTAAGTAGCACCGTTTTCTAGAAATCTGATAAAAACCTTTACTACAAACAAATTTAGTTTTGCGGCTCTAAAATTGACTTTATTGCTTCTAAAGATACTAAAGGTATATTGGAACCCTTGGCGCGGCGCACGAGTCAGGCTACATTTTCATACAATGATGGGCTCAAATTAATCGTCAATATTACTATCCAAATCGAATAAAATTCTTTAGATAAGTAGTTTGTCTACTCTTGAAGATCACACCTATCTACAGTATCACACCTATCTGTACTACAGTATCCAGGAAAGTCGGTACATCACTTAGAAGAAATAAATGGTACAGCAGCACTGCACTTACTTTCTCGCGATATGCAAGTAAAAAGTATTAACAGTAAACTTAAATTTGTTATAATACCTCTGTATGGAAATACAAACTTTAATTTAAGCTTCTCCAAAAAATGTTTTCCTGAAATATACAGATCAATTCAGAATTCAAATAGTCAAACATTGAGACAAACTAAGCGTAAACGATTTCGAGAAAATCGTATGTTTAAATTATGGCCGAACTGGAACACTCTTTATATGAATTATGATACTACCGTAAGATACTTGTATAGAATTTCACAACATATATTTCTTAGGAAAAGTTGTTCAGTTTCGTCTACTGAGCAAGCCCTTTCAGTTTTTAGTACACCGCACCGTATATACTAGATATAAGAAAAAAAACAAATATAATATCCGGTCAGGTAGATAACCAATTCAGAATCCAAATTATAGAACATTAAAATAAACTCAATGAAACCAATTTTGAGCAAACCACATGTTTACATTATATTAATAAGGGAACACCCCTTATTTATATGAACTTCGAAACATGAAGTGGATACTGCCACAAGATACCTTGCATAGAGATGTGGATGATAGAGATTCTTGTTCACGCAAAGGTTCATCAAAATCGCTTTAGCCGTTTTTGCGCAAATTGCAATTTTTGTATGACACCTACCCTCAAAATGAGAGCCAGCAAAAAACCACTCGGAATCCTTCGATTGATTTACATAAAAATCCTAAATTTAAAATATGGTGTCAATCGGACTGATCGTTTAGCCGCTAGACCAAAGTGTGACGGACAGACCGACCGACCGACGGACGGACATTTTTAGGAGACTTGCTTTTTATGATGTATAAGTGATACAGAACACATTTTTGAGAAAATTATAAACTTTTTTTTTTCAGGAATACAACATCTTTCTCGCTACGCTCGAAAGTAAAAACACGACATTTCGTCAGATTTCCCATATATTCTTCGTGATAAAAATTATTACGTGACTTACGGGTTTTCCCGAACATTTTAGATGTGTGCAATCTAATTAATCAGATTCGTATTTTTATTAGATTTGGATAAGATATTGAAGATTACTTTGAGCGCATTATTGTGTGAAAATGTATGGCGGAAAAACTACCGACCCGATTTCTTTGCTCTTCAGTGTATTTAGGAAAGTTGGTGAGAATCCTAACTTGCAATAATGTAGTACTATTTCGATGTAGTACTACCTACTTACTTAGTTCTACCTACTTAGTTCGTACAAAACTCTTTAATTTTATTTATCGTCGAGCTAAACTTTACACATTTGCGCTAGTTTAAAAGCAATCCTGACTCATTCAACGACCATCCTTCTTTGGAACACTTGGAACTAAGTTAGAAAGAAAATATTTTTTTAGAGAAACGCGAGAAGTTATAGCCGCTTGTCGTAAATTTTCTTTAGGTTAAGGCGGGGCCCCTAAATTACTGTGTAGATTTATAGACTTGAGGTTTTATGATACTATGATAAAGCAAATAATAAGCTCCAAGTAGAGGGATGCCCATCATTTTTGTAAAACTTATTTTGGAGTAAGTATAATAAATAACGGGCTTAATTTGCATCTGAACTTTTCCGAAGACAGATAATGATAAGATAAGATGAGTTCACGGCGCACAGTTTCTGTGAAAGTTGATGCTTTTTTTGTTTAGGGTTCCGTACCCAAAGGGTGAATGCCTCCGATATCTGTCTATCTGTCAATGGGCTGTATCTCATGAACCGTAATAGGTAGACAGTAGAAATTTTCACAAATTGTGTATTTCTGTTGCCGCTTTAACAACAAATACTAAAAATAATAAAGAATTAAGGGGGCTTCCCTACTAAAGACGTGTTTAGGCAATTACTATTATAAGATTTTTGTTCTTGCTCTATGGTTAAAACGGAAACACTTACAAGCGTGTAAATTGGTGTGTTCATAGTGCATAAGCTATAGAATAACAACAAATTATAAAAACTGGTCAAGTGCGTGTAGGACTCGGGCGAATTTATTACACTTCTGCGTGACTGTGCGTCCAAAACCAAAACGGTGTTTTTACCTTAGTGGTACGGTACTCTCTGTGCGCGAGTCCGACTCGCTTTTGGCCGATTTTTTTTCATTTTCGTCTTTAGTTTTTTGTACTTTTTCTGCGCTCATAAATAAATACACACTTTTGTCACAGCGTAAGTACAACCGGCGCTTTATATTTTTTTATCACTACATAATTTATATGATAATCAGACCACAAAATTTATCCACTTTCCCTAAAACATGTTATTTTGTAGTTAAATGAATATTTTTAAGCATTTAAAATCTTTGAAAAATTAAAATTAAAAAATGTTTATTATAACTTAAGCAATATACAGTTACTGAATATGGTAAAACTTATTATAATAGCAATTTACAGATAGACCAGAGGTCACCAAACTAGGCTAAGCCTGTATCTTGGTGAACCAAGTTATATTTATTTATCGGAATTTTATCATTGGTAGCTTAAATCTAAATAACCTAAATCTTATAATATTATAACTAGAGGTGTTCTCCATCCATGTTTCAATTTGTAGTACCTGGGTGACCGAGCTATGCTCTGATTGATGATGATGATGATGATTAAAATATCATTGAGTGAGCAAGCTATGCTACTCAACAACAGATGTCGCTGTAAGTTTCTTGAACGCACTAAAACGCGCTAAAAAATATAAAAAAAGAGGTGGAAACGAATTTTCCCAGACATGAGACCTAGCTAGATCGATTTTTTGCCCCCAAAAACCCTGGATACTAAATTTCATCAAAATCGTTATAGCCGTTTTCGAGAAACCGATTATAACCGATTAGGATTAGTAATATTTAAAGAGAAAGTGGAGCGATAAAAAATGTTTTAAAATAAGTAAATAAACATTACAGCTCTTCGCCTATTTCGTAGCCGAACCAGATAGGTGGATATCAGAAAGAGGCTCCAGGGACTTTCCTGATGGTTTTTCTAAGATATAATATAACTACCCTATTTTCCTTAAACAGAAAACGTGTCGTAATAGCGCAATAGGGAATCCTGTGTTAGTAAAAGGTTACCTAAAAGGACTTGATAAAATACCTACTTACCTATCTTTCTCTGTTTTAGATTAGGTAGATATAGGTAGAGATGGAGGGCAATTTGGCAAGATCCTAAAAAAACGGAAGAAAACGGATTAAGATACCTACAAAACGAGAGGTGAAAATTTGTATTTCGACTTAAATTCCCACTCGTGGGCAAAATCGCCTCTAAAATTTTCTGCAGGGATAAAACATGACCATAAAAGGTGTAACAGAAAGGTTAAAGTATCCAATAATATCGACGATTAGGACTAAATAATTTTCTACCAAAACCAATAATTTTTTCTGGACGTTTGAAAAAGCGTCATCTAGTAAATAATGGTTGTACTAATAAGAGAAACATACGACAACCGACGACGTCGCTACCACCTCACTAACTTATAGCACGCCTTAGTACCTAGTTAGTACTTAGTTATGCGAAAAGTTAGATGTCGCCACAAGTAAAACTTTTTCAGCAGTGCCCAAATTTTCCTTAAACAAATGAACAAAACGTACATTACGAGAAACAATAATTTTAATGTTAAAATGATATACGGCAATTATTGAGTTTAAGGTAACTAAAGTAATTTAAATAATTTATAGTAATTAAAGTATTTGTGTTCTAATTTCTACGCTTTCATTCGGTGTATTCCAGTCAGTTATTATGGTCTTATATCGCGTTTAAGTAGACACGCTTCACAATCACACCAATTTTCTTCCAGGTATTAGTTAGGTAAAAAAAAAATATGTGATTGTGAAGCGTGTCTACGTAAAACAGCAGTTAATTATTTTGATTATTTTCACTGCAGTAGCTAGGTGATAACATATTTTTTTAAGCAACAAGTGTGGATTAAATCAGTATGAAACACTTTAACCATCTACCCCAACAATAAAAAAAACTTTTCTGTGATATTAATAGTACATTATGGTACTAGTGTGTAACATTGGTGATTACCCCGAGGCGCCATTGAGACCCGAGCTGTAGGCGAGGGTCTTAAGCCCGCGTCACACAGAGGCGGTAGCGGAAGCGTTCCGGGGCCGGTATTTTTTGTGAAGTATGAGTTCTTATGCACCCTGTCACATTGAAAAGCGGTCGCGGCGCGGTATTTTGTTCCCGCCAAACCGCGCGCCCCGGACCGCTTTCGCAATCATACCGCCTCTGTCTGACTTGAGCTTTAAGAGAGCCGAGCCGAGGACGGTAATCATCAATACACACGTGTATCATACGACGTTTTTCAACACAAAAATTTAAACCAATAAAATTTTTAAAAAATCTGTAACTCACTAAAAAGTCACAGTTTGATTATGGGTGTTATTCTGTGCCTAATTGCGGTGACCATAGAGCCACTTTATGAGTAAGTGTGTTGAAAAAGCTTATTTATTACTTGATTTTTACATGAATTAAATTTGTTAATTTACAATAAAGACTTACCTACATGACATAAATAAACATACTGTGGAGTCCGTCACTGGCCGTCACATACATAGTCTGTATGAGGTAGTGAAGTGTAAAACGTCTCCTAGTCGACTACACTAGTCGGTCAAAAAATCCGGTTAAGTTTTACAACAATCAAGAAATCTTTAAAAATCTAATATTTTAGCTAAACTTTATTTGCGAAAGTTAAAATATATCTTTTTTCTTGTGAATTGATCATTAATACTAAGAACGGAAGCGTAAATGATACATAATAGCCATTCTGTGCATGATTTTTAACACCGTATTTTTCTGAATTGTAAGTATTATTACCAGAAAAACTGTGGTAGTAACATTTATTAGTCCCAAGTCACATATTTTACAGAGAGAATGATAACAATTTCACGTTTTTGGGAATTGATAAAAATCCATACATTTTAGTATGCAGGTCCCCTACAAGAAATGGATCCGCTTATGGCTCTCTCCTTAGCAGAAAGTGCTGCTCTTCAACCTCCTTGGTACTAACGGTTTTTAACGTGTTTTAACTATTGTTGGTACGTTATTAAGACTAGATGTCGCTAATGGAAACGAATCGGACAAATAACTGTGACCAAATTTAAGGGACAGTGGGTGCTATAGGCGCTGGTAGATACACTTCTCACAAAATAACTTTGGCCCTGTCATTGATGCGCAGTAGTCAAAAATGGGCCATTTTTTTCTTCTGCCATCAATGACAGGGCCAAAGTTATTTTGTGCGACGTATATTTTTTTACCACTTTATTACCTTCGAGGTCGAGTGGCTCATCTGTCCTAACATCCCTTTAAAAAATCCACAACTATAAGAGGGAGCTCCCCCTACACTACGTGGTATATTTTAGGGAGACGTATACCAAAGTCACCACGCTATTACAAGCAAGCTACGCGTTGCGTGCGGCTAGCACAATATTTCAGTTCACGTGCAGGCAATGGGTGGTACGATGATATGCAGAAGGACGCTGCTCTGCCGCCCATCCTCTCTCTGGCTCAAGATCCTTTAGTCGCCTTTTACGACACCTACGGGAGGAGATGAGGTGGTGTAATCTATTCTCCCACGTGGACAAGTACAGAAACAGGAGGACAAGTAATAATACCGGTGGGCAGTGGGGCCAGTGGGCACGCCAGGTGATTAAATAAGTAAATAACGGTTGGCGGTTTCTATGTTTGTCTACAAAATCATTTTTAAGCCAGCATCGGCATCGATCTCAGAATACGAAGCAAGGAGGTCCGAAATCCTTGGCATCGATTCAAACCTTCTTTTATTTATGTCAAAAGTGGGCAAACGAGCAGGTGAGCCACCTGGTGGTAAGACACCCACTGTCTAATACTTAGTCTATATAATACTAACGTATAAGTCTAATAAGTGAAATAATTTGACACTAATAAGACAGCAAGGTGCGTTGCCCACCCTTAGTACTCAGATAGTATGTCTCATGTGCCGGTAATTTCACTGGCCACCTGACTGCTTAGCACGCTCCCTAAGAGAAAATATATCTCGGAGAAATGTCACTTTAATTGGGGAATTATGTCATCTAAGCTATCACTTCCAAGCGAAGAAATGTCAGTGGAGGAATCTGTTTAGCAAGTTTACAAATTACGTTTTTGATACTTTAGACAGAGATAGCTTTATACACTAATACATGTAGCCATCCTTGTCTTTAAAAATGTGTCGCACTGCTTGGCTGTCAAAAAAACGGAACCATGCTTAGTCTTTAATCTATGGGCCTAGATAAACTGACAGCTGGAGCGTGCTAAGTCGGCTGGCTACCAGCCTGCTTAGCACGCTCCCCGAGAGAAAATATATCTCGGAGAAATGTCACTTTAATTGGGGAATTATGTCATCTAATCTATCACTTCCAAGCGCGAAGAAATGTCAGTGGAGGAAAATGTTTAGCAAATTTAAAATTACGTTTTTGATATTTTAGACAGAGATAGCTCTATACACTAATACATGTAGCCAACCTTGTTTTTAAAAATGTGTCGCACTGCTCGGCTGTCAAAAAAACGTGACCATGCTTAAAGTCTTTAATCTATGGGCCTAGATAAACTGACAACTGGGTGTCCGTCTCCCCAGCAACCCATGCGAGATATGGCCAAGTGGCATACACCAAAATTTAGTGGAAATTGGTTCATTCCATCAGTAAAGTGTCAGATTCAGTGCATCAAAACTGATGACACTACGAGCTGAAAACTTTGGGTGGCTGTAGAGACGTCTCGTCAGCCAGCCCATTCTATACAGGGAAAACTACGAAGATTACATAAAAGCAAAATAGTTCCACATTTACTGCATGTCTAGTGCAATTGATTGTAAAAAAGCCGAATCGAAAATGTCCATATGGTAGGAGCCCTTCATCAATAATTATGGGTGGCTGGAGAGACGTTTTCCCAGCCAGCCCATGTGATATCTCGGAACATATAGTAGGTAGGAAGATAAAACAAAGCTTAATATTTACTACCTACTCGGAAAAGTAGGTAGCAAATATTTCAAAATCCTAGCTCCACTAACTTTTGAGATATTTGTATTTTTTCATGGGCTTGCTGGGGAGACGTCTCGCCAGCAAGCCCATGCTGTAACTCAAAAAGTACTGCACGTAGAATGCTGAGCGATATACCAATAGAGAGTGCATATTTGATGCAATAAGCACCAAGAAAAGTGAGTCCCTAGGTCTTACGGTTTCGGTGCTAGAAACAAATATCATTTTCCCGCCGAAAATTTTGAATGCATGATGTGAAGTGCGACGTTGCCGTTCTGTGCAACTCTACATGTTGCTGTTAGAGCATTCAAAAATCAATCTTGTATCCTTATAGTTAAAAGGTACTGTAGACGCACGTGTAGATTATTTGTAATTTGAGAATAGTTTGGGAGACGGTGTACTTAGTAAAAGACTGATTGGTTATCAAGAAGTTTTTATTTATTTGTGGACGACATGTTAAGAACGAAAGAGATAATATGTATTTTAGCTCACGTGAAGACTAACTGGTGCCTCAATCTCTTTTTAGCAACCGTGACAACTGTATTCTAGGAGGAGATGTAGGTTTAATGGTCTCAGTAACAAACTAAAATTTTTAAAGTATTCTTAAATTGTCCTGTAATTAATAAGTTAAGAAAACTGATTTATTAAATAAATACGTGAGCCAAAATACATATTGTGTCTTTTGTTCTTCACATGTTGTCCACAAATAAATAAAAACTTCTTGTTAACCAATCAGCCTTTTAAGTACACCGTCTCCCGAACTATTCTCAAATTACAAATAATCTACACGTGCGTCTACAGGACCTCTTAACTATTAGGACACAAGATTGATTTTTGAATGCTCTAACAGCAACATGTAGAATTGCACAGAATGGCAACGTTGCACTTCACATCATGCATTCCAAATTTTCAGCGGGAAAATGATTTTTGTTTCTAGCATCGAAACCATAAGACCTAGGGACTCACTTTTCTTGGTGCTTATTGCATCAAATATGCACTCTCTATTGGTATATCGCTCAGCATTCTACGTGCAGTACTTTTTGAGTTACAGCATGGGCTTGCTGGCGAGACGTCTCCCCAGCAAGCCCATGAAAAAATACAAATATCTCAAAAGTTAGTGGAGCTAGGATTTTGAAATATTTGCTACCTACTGTTCCGAGTAGGTAGTAAATATTAAGCTTTGTTTCATCTTCCTACCTACTATATGTTCCGAGATATCACATGGGCTGGCTGGGAAAACGTCTCTCCAGCCACCCATAATTATTGATGAAGTGCTCCTACCATATGGACATTTTCGATTCGGCTTTTTTACAATCAATTGCACTAGACATGCAGTAAATGTGGAACTATTTTGCTTTTATGTAATCTTCGTAGTTTTCCCTGTATAGAATGGGCTGGCTGACGAGACGTCTCTACAGCCACCCAAAGTTTTCAGCTCGTAGTGTCATCAGTTTTGATGCACTGAATCTGACACTTTACTGATGGAATGAACCAATTTCCACTAAATTTTGGTGTATGCCACTTGGCCATATCTCGCATGGGTTGCTGGGGAGACGGACACGACAACTGGAGCGTGCTAAGTCGGCAGATTCCAGAAGTGTCCGTCTCCCCAGCAACCCATGCGAGATATGGCCAAGTGGCATACACCAAAATTTAGTGGAAATTGGTTCATTCCATCAGTAAAGTGTCAGATTCAGTGCATCAAAACTGTAGCCCGTCTCGCCAGCAAGCCCATGCTGTAACTCAAAAAGTACTGCACGTAGAATGCTGAGCGATATACCAATAGAGAGTGCATATTTGATGCAATAAGCACCAAGAAAAGTGAGTCCCTAGGTCTTATGGTTTCGATGCTAGAAACAAAAATCATTTTCCCGCTGAAAATTTGGAATGCATGATGTGAAGTGCAACGTTGCCATTCTGTGCAATTCTACATGTTGCTGTTAGAGCATTCAAAAATCAATCTTGTGTCCTAATAGTTAAGAGGTCCTGTAGACGCACGTGTAGATTATTTGTAATTTGAGAATAGTTCGGGAGACGGTGTACTTAAAAGGCTGATTGGTTAACAAGAAGTTTTTATTTATTTGTGGACAAAATGTGAAGAACAAAAGACATAATAGAAATAATAGAAAGCTCACCACCGTTCTGTTATGTCTGAGCATGTTTGAGGTAGTGAAATGTAAAACGTCTCCTAGTCGACTATGACTAGTCGGTCAAAAATTTGGTTACGTTATAAAATATAAAAAAAATCTTCAAAAACCTAATGTTTCATCCAAACTTCATTTGCGAAAGTGAAAATATAAGCTTTCTAATTTCTACCTGTGTGTTGATCCTTAATAGTAAGAAAGGAAACGTAAATGATTCGTAATAGCCATTTTATTTGTGATTTTTAACAACATTTTTTTCTTAAATTGTTTGTATTTTTACTTGGTAAACTGTAGTAATAATAGTATTTATGAGTCTTAAGTTATATATTTCTCAAAATCCATACAGGTCCCTCGCAAGCTTTTGGCTCGCTCCAAAGAAACAACAACAATCGTTGTATTTTAGTCCCTGCCACCGCGTCCCTGCAACAATCATATAATTTTGAAGACCAACCAACCAAGAGGCTGAAAGAATAGGAACACTTTTTTTGAAATTAAAAGTAAAACACCATAGAGCTTGCTAAGCACTAAGCAGCGTGAAGTGCGCTGGAAGCTATTGCATTTATATTACACCACCACGATTCAATGTGAACTTCGCATACAAACATTTTAAAAGCGTATGCAGTAGTGGCTGTGTAGTACTCAGCAAGCGTGTGACCATGAAAGTGGCACTTACGAAACGTCAAACAAAATAAACTCTCTTGATGCTAAAATATCGTTTATGTTTTTCCGTTGCTTTTCTATAATTTTCGAATAAATGCATCAAGATTGAGTCGCGCGCGAAATTTCCAGAATAATGCTTCCTCGTGGCATTATTTTGTTGTACGGGTCGCGTATTTGTTTGTGTTGCTAAATCTTAGCAAAAAAGTGTTAAGTTGTTTGTGGGTGTTTTTTGCCAAATTTGGTGTTATCAGTGTAGTATTTTGTGTGTGCATTAGTGTTTATAAGTGGTAAATCATTATTTTATATCTTTTTGCCGTGTAAGTGTGGTGTAATAGTGAAAAAAGTGAAGTGTTTTAAGGTTAGTTTTTGTTCCCGCTTCTATCCTGTTTTGTGGGCCTTCGCTGGTCCTGAAGGTTTGGGTGGTCGGCGGTTCGGTGAGTAATAGCCAGTAAGACGCGTCTGGAAAGATTTCCAAGCAAGATTAATGTAGGAACAGGTATATAATCCCTCTAAATCATGTCTAAAAATTTGTTTGTTATGGTTGGTGAAAGGCAGATATTGATACAAAATACTTTGATTACATGTGAAAATAACTATAAATTTCTCTGTTATCACACATATTTTGTTCTAAAATATGTGGAATTAATGATTCAAACCATAATTTTGCTATGGTTATGTTTGCCAACAGTCGGACGGACAATTGATTCTTAACACTGTTTCAAGCCAATTTTTTGTAGGTATATTTGTTACCTTTTTAACTAAAATGCTTTATTTTAGAGCTTTTTATTGTTTGTAGATTAATCACATTTCAAGCATTGAAACTCGCTGTGAGTTCGGGTCAAGTCGTCATCAATACAAATCATTTTGCCAAATGCGCAGTGCATGTTGCAACATTCTGAGCTATGAAAATCTGTACATTGATGGACACGATAAGAAGAAGGTTTTGTAAACACATGATGTAGATATTGTAAAAAAATAGAAAAATTTGTTGAGGTTGGCTGTGCAAGGTAAAATTTTAATTCTAGTAGCAGTAGGTATAATTTCTATATATTCTAAGTTTACAAGCAAATAATAAATAAAATTGTCAGAGTTTCAAGCTTCCAAATATGTAAAATACTACAACTCCTCTGTAGTTATGGCAGTTGATGAATGTGCTGAGTAATTGATACTAAACTGTTTACCTACCTCGTGCAAGTTATCAGAGTTTTCAAGCTATTACTCAGAAATTATTAAAAATTTGCAACGGGTTTGTAACATCAAAGTTTTCAAGCAGAAACATGTTACAGGTACTCATTATAACAAATATGAATTTTAATTTTCAGAGTTTAAAATCTCACTTTAACTGTATTTTTGAACAGCTTTCCCAGCAGTGGACACTTAAGAGCTCTTAAAATAGAGTGATAATAACTAAAAATTTTATATTTAAATGGACGGTGATAGTGAAGGCCGTGTGGTGCCGGCAAAATATAGTACCAACCCATCTCTACCCGTGGATGTTGTAAGGGGCGACTAAGGGCTTATGAACCAGAGGATGGGCAGCAGCATCTTTCCGTGTATCATACCATCTTACATACTGCAGTCACCAACAACCGTCGCCAGCCGCAATGCTTATGAGTGTGGTGACTATGGTAAATCCCCTCCAGAGTATCACTCATTTTGCTGGAGTTCTAGTGAGAGCTCCCTGTCCTGCAGTGGACATTTCATGGGATGCTATGTGTATGTGTGTGATAGTGAAGGCTCGTCCAACAAACTCAAGACCAGAGTCAGGATGTTTCTCTGTAAGGTCGGAAGTAATCTAAATCAAAAAAGTGTATATGTGCATTGTGCGGACTTATGAGATTAGTAGAAGAATGTCAAGATAGCCGGTGAAAGGACATTGTCTGCGTCTAGGTAAAGAGGAAATTAGGAAAGATGTGTGATGTGTATGTATGTATGAAAATGCAGTCTGGTAAGACCTAGAGTTCAAGCTATATTGTTGTCAGAGTTTTCACAACTATCTTCAAAATATCTCTGCAAGTAACACACTTTAAGCAACCTCAATGTTACTTGTGGCATTAACAACAACAGTCTATGTGCCAAGTTGACTATTCTGCTATCCAGAGTTTTCAAGCCTTGGCTTAACGACCACAATCTGAGGCAGTAAGTGTGACCCAAGGTTTAACTTGCATACCAAAGTATGGAAAATATTCTAGCTGTTATACTTCTAGAAGTAAGCCTAGCATTTTCATGGACAGAAAAATATGCACTTGCCACCTTTCTTACTCCATCTTTTGTACAGATTTTCTAGATGTTATAAATTCACAGTTCAAGTAATTGTTATCAGAGTTTTCACTACCAAAGCTGATAAATTCTTGATTTTTTATAGGTTTCCCTTCATCAGAAGTTTCTAGCATTTATAACCATGAAGGTGAATGAAATACAATTAAGACAGGACCAAAATAACTTTATGTTTAGGTGTAGGAAAAAAGAATACAGAGTTCAAGCATTGAATCTCAGTTTAAAGCTTATAAATTAAAGCCCAGCTCAAAATGTACCCATTAAACAAATCTAGAATAACTATAGGCTAAATTTATTTTTCCCGTGTGGTGCTGGCAAAGAATAGTACTATCCCATACATACCCGTGGGTGTCGTAAGAGGCGACTAAGGGTTATAAACTGGAGGATGGGCAGCAGCATCCTCCTGTGTATCATACCATCTTACTTACTGCAGTCACCTACAACTGCGGTCCATGGTGCTAGCTGTAACGCTGACAAGCAAGGTGACCAGGGTACTTCCCCTCCACATTTTTCCAGCAAAAGCAAGAATTCTGGAGGGAGCTCCCTGTCCTGTAGTGGACATTTCATGGGATGTAATGATGAAATTTATTTAAGGGATGGTTGACAAATAACAGTTACAAACTTTTTGCCAGCAGTGGGATAAAGATGGCAGTAGTGGATGTGTTTACATGCAAATATTATAAAAATTTACTGGGAACTCTTGCTCTGGATGAGAAGGCATAATTTACAAAAGTAGGTGGGTACAATTTATAGCTCAGTCAGAAGTTTCAAGCATTTATAACCATGAAGGTGATGTAGGAAAACAGACTACAGAGTTCAAGCGTTGAATCTGAGTTTTTAAGCTTATTAATTAAAGCCCACCTCAGTGAATCCATAAAACAAATCTAGAATAATTATACCTACAAAAACTGTGTGCCAGCAGTGGGATATAGATGGCACTAGTGGATGTGTATGCAAAAATTATTGGGAACTTACTGTTATTATTAAAGTCTTGAAATCCAGCTCTTGCTCTGGATCCAGCTCTTGCTCTTGGCTCTAGAGACGGCATAATTTATAAAAGTAGGTGGGTATAATTTATAGTTTTAAGATAAAGTTGACCATGACAGTTACAGACTGTAACTGTTTGCCAGCAGTGGATGTGGATAATTATCGGGTGTTATCATCATTATTATTAGGCTATTAAAGACCTGGCTCTTGCAGTGGATAAGTAGACATGATATCCAAAGTAGGTGGGTATATAGTAATTTACAAAAATAGGTGGGTATAGTCGTAATTTAGTAAGTAGGTTGCCACAATTATGATTTACAATTTAAGTAGGAATTATTAATTTTTAAAAGTAGGTGGGTATAGTTCTAATTGAATAAAGTTGGTGGTTGTAATTTTAATTTACAATTGAAGTAGGTCATGAATAATTTTAGTAATTTTACAAAAGTAAGTGGTATAATTGTGAATTACGATAGTAGGTGGGTATAGTTGTAATTTATGAAAGTAGGTGGGTATAATTGTAATTTACAAAAGTAGGTGGGTATACGTTGCAATTTATTAAAGTAGATAGGTTAAAAACAACAAAGATAACAGCAGTTTATGAATGCCCATTAGATTATTGTAGCTATCACCCACTACATTGCTCTTGTAGGTTTAAAAAAGACTTTTCTGGGGACCAAACCATCTTTATACCAAATTTCATCAAAACCTGTTCATTGGTGTAGTAGCTTGAAAAGTGTAACATATAGATATACAGACCTATTACTATTGCATTTGTTAATAGGCATTAATTAGTATGCATTTAAGCTTTATTAGAGTCTTGGCTCTAGCAGTGGATGATAAGGCACAATTTTATAGGGAAGTAGGTTAACACAAAACTTCAGTTTGAAGGTGACTACAAAGGTATATTTTGTATTGTAATTTAAGTATGAATAATTGAGAATAAGCACTCATTACATATTGGTATGTTATATAAATAAGTAGGTTAAAATTTTGATGCACCAAATAGAAGTGGTTGGTAAAAAAGGCAAATTTACTGAACTCATAGCGAGTATGAATGACTTTCTAATATGGCAGACGTTACATATTGCATCTAATTTTTAAGGTAGAGGTACCTATAGGTATTAGAATGAAGTGTAGCTAAATGAAGTGTTTTGGTTGAATTGGTAATTTGCAGATGTTACACATTACCTCAACAGTAGAAATAGTTATTTTCACATTAGTAATCAGTGTTTGCCTTTCACGTCTTGGAAATCTCTTCCATTTAAATGTGGACATTGGACAATTTGAACCATGGTGCCAGTAAAAAACCCTTTATGGTTTTTTACTTTTCTTTAATGAACTTTTGAACTTTCAAATATTTAATTTGACATTTTTTTTCCTTGTTTTATAGAAAGCGCAGAAATTATTGTTCTCTTTTTATTTATTATTGTAAATAAAAAAAAAATCCTGTCTACCATATTTTATTTAAATAAAGATGCGTATTGGCCGGTCTTTTTATTTACCCTTCATAATCCCTATCCCTTCCCAAGAAAAAACTTAATGTTTCCTTAAAATCTGTTAAGCAACAGTTTTAAGGGAACATGAATAAGGTACAAGGTAATAAATAAATTAATTTTAGTTTCTTGTTATGTTGTTTTAATTCCCCCAAGGTAATACATGGTATTAATCAGGTATGGTTATTCCTCAGCCGTTCCTGCGCAGTTTATACCAGGGAGGACAGGAGCTGGGTTGTTAATACTTGATGGCTTTACGTTTTACATGAAGAACCATCAAGCGCATGGAAAGAAGCAATGGTACTGTTCTTCAAGAGATGTCCATGGCTGTCGAGCTGATGTTATCACATTCAAAGGCTTAGATGGATTGGACTATATTTCTATATTTAGAGGACGTCACATTCACGAGGCGCCTCGTTTAAGACAGTGTCAGGATGGTAGATATATAAGGGATATGAAACACTTTGCACGCATGAATTAGCACAATATCCTTCTTTTGCTTTTGTAGTAGGTACTTTTCTCAGATAGACATATTTGACTGATTGACAATACTTAACAAACTAGGTAATGCAATAATGAAATCAAAAACTCTGAACTTTGTTTTTAATGTTGGTAAAATTAATACCAAAACTTTTTATATGTTATTTAATTTTGATTTTTAAAATGATAACTACTTCCAATCTTTTTTTATATATATTTTATATTAGCAAAATGCTACCTACTAATGATCAAAAGAACTATACATGTTTAAGAATCACTCTGTGCAATCAGCCGCCTTACATTTTTGACATTTGTTTTCTTGTGTCGTCTCTCATACATAATAATATGAAAATTGACATTGTATATTTTTGAAGTTATTCTTCTAGTTTTTAAGTTGTGATTTAACTTAGGTCTTTTTTATGTACTTACTTAGGTACAATGTTTTTAACATAATAATAATAATAAAATCACGTGTCTTGAATTCATATTTCTGATGTAGGGACCTGCTAGCAAGTAGATGAAGTATTTATAAGAGTTTATGAAATACAGTATTCTGGTAATAAAAGTATTTTCTTTCCTTGGGGGGTTATTACATTGTCATAGCTCTTGGATGATAAGTTATCTTTTCATTCAACTGTCAGTCATATTCTCAAAATGGCAGATTCTACAAATGTCACGAAGATTTTCTAAAGAGAAGGATTTTTCTACTCGTTGAAGAAAAATAGTTACCAGATTGATCTGTCTTGTGTAGGATTTGGTATTTCTTATCTGACGTTTTTACTCCGATATTTGTCGACCAAGCCCTTTTATTCTACTTACAGGTGGGTTTTCTCTTAAGGTTTACCTCAGAAGTAAAAAGTGATGACTGTGAAGTTTTAATTAAAGTAAAGCATGCCATAGTTATAATTCGACTCGATGACAGATATTGATATGATAGTTCGTAGCATAAAAAGCAGAAATCGTGCTCCTCAGTTACCTCACAACCAAATCCCTGAAATATCTTGACTCAAGATAAATATGCTCGTGTGTCTTTCTTAGAGGTCAAATTATTTTAGCGACAGTTGAATGCGTTGGTGGGTAGCATCAAATGAACTTTAAAAAGCTATTACACTTACTATATGAGAAATATTAAAACTGGTAATAGGTCCAGGTAATAAGTGCAAATATTTTTCAGATATCTACTACCTTCCATCTCACAGAACAGGGAGTATGGTGCTCATATTCAAAGACAACAAGTACTGGATTAACAATAGGTACCAAAACACCATCAACTGGACTTGTAGAGACCGGAAGAGACTTGGCTGTAACAGCTGCGTCCAAACCACAGTTGAAGGACGGTATATCAAGCATAAAGGATTCCATAACCATCAGGACAACTATACGAAGTATAACTTCAACGACTGATGCCAGGAGGGCATGCCGATAATCACGGCCGTTGAAAGTTTTAAGCCAGTTGTAGATTAAATATTGTAGGGCTTTACTCGCTGCAGACGTGTGATTAAAGCGGAGCACATCGTGTATGATAGATAGCTTATTCACTGAAAGAACGTGTGTCCCTTCATATTCCCTCCCAAAATGAACCCTCTACTTTGCACATTTACAAATTTATCCATTGACAGTTTTTCTGTCCACATTGACAGGACTCCCGTACGAAAATCCGGAGTCCTGCAACCCTGAAAACCTAGTATGGACTAAGAAGAAATGTATGGTATTAAGTCCGTGTTCGACTGAAAATGCTTCTGACCTCCATGTCAGAAGACACAAAAGAACATACAATTAAGTTTTTATTAAAAAACTTGCGACGTATGCAAATTTCGTAATCGTCCCGCTCTGACACTAGAAAAAATGGTTGCGTTAGTATAGGTGGAATATTATTATTCTCGCTCCCATACAACGTGTAATTCCAAATACGCAAAACCTCTCAGGGGTTGTTCTACCTGTGTACCTGAACAACTTTTGTTCTACAACTTTTGGAAATGAAAATAAAAAATGGTTCTCCAGCCAGACCAGATTTTGTTTTGTATGGAGATTCGGATTCTTTTGACGCTAGAAAAAAGCTTCCCCCGCGAGGTTTTGTGTATGATTGGACGATTCCAACACTAATCAAATTATCTATACAAGTGAATTAAGATCGCGTGAAAATACTGATTATTCTCTAGTTAAGTTTTGTTAATGTGTTTGTTTTAGGTTCTTAATTAAAAAGACCATATTGCCAAATTTATACTTATTTATTTGAATTTTTAAATTTAAGAAATGTACTTACTTTTTTAAGTGCTGTGACTTTATTATTTTATTGTATACTTAATTTAGTTATTACTTATTTATTTCTCTGGGCGATATATTAATAATGTGATATTTTTATGTGGTTTCATAAGAAGTTTCATAGTTTTTTTATTCTCATCCTGAAAAAATATAGTAGGTATATTATAAAAAAATACCGACGTTCCAGATTTATTTCGTAATCGTGCTAAGTTTGTAAAATTTGCTCAAACAAGTTTAAATTTTAGTGCTTCACATATCTTATGTTTAAATATATGGCTAATGACTTGTAAATATATTAGATTAAATCTGCATTAAAATTTCCCAAAATAAAACAACGGAAAATTCCGTGGTTAAATCTTATAATGTATTAAGATCTATATTTATAGTAGATCTTTTCTGACCTGAGAGTAAATGAACAAGTGTCTGGTGGTTCTTATATATGTCACCGGAAAATAATATGAATCGTAAGTTAATCAACTTCCGAAAAATATTAAACTAGGAAATTCGTAGATTCATAGGTCCAATAGGTAAGGCCGTAGTGTTAGGTTCTCCTTCGACCAAAGGCACGAGCTGTGCAAGCGAAGCGAGCGTGCTGCGGCAGCAGCCGGTGAGTGCCAGAAGTTAAGTAAAGTATATTATTTTTGGAAAGTTGATCAACTTACCATTCCGTATTATCTTCCGGTGACATATATATTACGTTAGTGTATCTATGTAGTTAGTACCTAGATTGTCTTGAAACTGTATTGCTGTGTTACTACCTATATATAATTTTACGTTCCTTTATAATAAGGTAGGTATTTTAAATTATAACTTTAGAACACACTCAAAACCCTTACACACCACTTAAGTTTAAACGAATATTATTTTTAAACAGTTTAACAGTTACTGCAGAACGTCCCATTGATGCCATATTTGTCTCAATGTCTTAATATTTATTGTCGTATACGAAGGTAAGAATAGCTAGCTACACACATGTTCGATTCGGCATGTTCGGTTCGGCTTTTTCTTAGAACTTGAGTTGTCTGTTGTATTAAAAAGCCGAACTGAACATGCCGAATCGAACATGTGTGTAGTTACCCTAACAGACTTAATGGTGAACCATTATTAATGAAGTTTTCTGGAAGTCTTATTTTGTTAGATTATTTATTTATTTTTTATTCTAACTAGTCAATCGCATTTCATTTTTCCAACGACAACGCAATAAAAGTGTGCCAAATTATGCAAATTAATCATGTCTGTCTGTACAGACTTATTTATGAACGATATCGTTGTTTAGAAATCGTTAGAAAATCATAAAAATTATAGCTTTTTATAAATATTTGTCATGTTATACTTTTGACTCATGATCTATAATATTTAATAGTTGAATATATTAAATGCATGATACTTGAAAATGTATTTTATTCAGTTTAAACTTCATACGAAAATTAAAAAACAGGTGATAAATACTTTAAGATGTATGAAACACAATTACAAAAACAAAATAAAAAGTGCATGGGTCAGATGATAAGATCGTATGGAGTGTAATTTTTAAAATTTTGATTTCGTGTTTATTTGGGAAAGTTGTTCAGCTTTGATGAGTGATCAGACCCCTTCAGTTCAGTAAAAACAGAATCAGAAAAAAAATTAAAAATAATATTTTGGATTTTCAATCATAAAACTCCTCGTTTTCCGAGAGATGTTTTTTAAATCAGTTCAGTGTAATATTTTGGTGTTTATTCAGGGTGAGCAGATTTAGACATTCATGCTCGCTATTCGCCTCGCAAATCGACGATCCAGTACACGTACGAGTATCATAAACTTTCAGCCCGCATTTACACAATCGTGCTCGCTATTCGCCTCGTCACTAGCTCGTTGCGAGCTGAATAGCGAGCGCACTGTTTACAAATGCGTGTTCGTGCCTCGCTTCGCCATTCGCCTTTGTTCTCTCTTCTTTCAAATGTGTTCATAGCATCCCATGAAACTTCCACTGCAGGACAGGGAACTCCCTCCAGAACTCCAGCAAAAACGCGTGGTACTTGAAGGAGATCTACCATAGTTACCACGCTTGTTAGCGTTGCGGCTGGCGACCGATGTTGTTGGTGACCTCAGTATGTAAGGTGGTACGATACGCTGCTGCCCATCCTCCGTTTCATAATCCCTTAGTTTCCTCTTACGACAAATTTGACTGGCAGAGATGGGTTGGTACAGTCAAGAGCACATCAAGCTTGACAATTTGCACCGTTCTTATTTCCATGGCCTTAGGAGCTAGAGTCGCAATACGAGTGTCAAGCTTGCAAACTTTATTCGCGTGTTCTCTAAAACCGGGTCTAAGCTTGCCCTTTCATTAATTCTTGACTAATAACAGGTACTTAGCGTGTGTTTGACATATTGCGAATGTACAAAAAAATTGTGATTAGAAAAGAAAATGCTTAAACATGTCAAAAAAATGGTTTAAGAATATATAAATATATTCATAATGTTGTTAGTTATTATGCATATTTATATTACACTGACCAACCAACAGAGCATGCTAGTTATTTTAATCAGATTGACAGAACTCCCGTTTGAAAATCCGGAGTCCTGCACCCCTAATAACATTAAAGACAAAACAAATTACGAGGTCCGTGTTAAGCTGAAGAACGTCTCTGACCTCCATGTCAGATGAGAAACAGCAACATACAAATTTTCTAAAAAAAACATATACGTTTACAAGGTGTAACAAAAAAAGGGGTAAGGGGACAAAAGCCTGAAGGATGTCAATCTAAAAAAAAGATTAAAAAAGTTCAACTGTACCTGTTCTGATCATAGAAACAGCTGGTAAATGTGTGTGTCTATTTTGCACGTCTTAACACTGAACACAGCACCTTTAGCGCTGTACAGACAAGAGCACATCAAGCTTGACACATTTGACTTTGTACATTCTAATTTTAATAGACGTTCGGGCTAGAGTCGCACTGCGAGTGTCAAGCTTTACCTGTCGTCTACTGTATCTATGACGTGGAATAAAAAATTAAAAACACACATTTTGAAAAATGACAGTCAAATCCATTAAGCCAAGATAATTCATAAAAATAAACAACAGCCTCCGTGGTGTAGTGGTTAGAGGGCTCGGCTCTCGATCCGGAGGTTCTGGGTTCGATTCCCGGTGGGGACACCGTCAAAAAAAATCCCTTTGTGCAACCTCCTCAGTTTGGTTAGGACATTGCGGGATGAATCACCTGATTGTTGGTCCCGACTACTATCTACTGATGTAGGTAGTCGTTGATGAGCCATGTCAGAGGCCTTTGGCGGCTCAACAACTCTGACACCAGGGTTTGGGAGGTCGATCATCGACCTTGCAACCCACACGAAATGATGATGATGAAAGTAATCATTTAGGGGAGCTCTGCCAAAATTTTTTGGAATTTGCAAATACATAATATGTATTGTTTTTGAATATTCTAGAAATACTCGTATATCATATTAAGCATGTATAAAAAAAAATGGAACGCATTTACAACAAGCACAGGAAGTGTTAAAATAAAATATATAGTTCTAAAAGCTATAATTTGTAGGAAGTTTTCTTCCGCTGTTTCGGCCGATTGGGTCATGGGTGGAGGTGGGCAAGGTATTGTCAAATAAGTACGATTTATTATTTTTTATAATAATACGCTTAAATAAAATAAAAAATGTTTCGTGTACTTTGGCATTGTTCACCATCATTATGATATCGTTTGGGTTGCAAGGTCGATAACCGACCTCACAAACCCTAGTGTCAGAGTTGTTGAGCCGCCAAAAGCCTCTGACATGGCTCATTTGATTTGATAGTAGTCGGGAGTGTCGGGACCAACGGCTTTCTAGCACTATACAAGCTGTAACAACCCTGAAGGATGTCATTCTGCTCATGAAACTGAACAACTTTCCCTAAGGAACATAGGTCGAAATAAGAAAAAAAATTTTGCTCTCCCATAAAAATACTATCGCTGATTCAGTTTCTATGGGAGGTAAGAAATGTTTTAAGACGATGTTTTTTCGTATTTCGACCTATGTTTCTCAAAGGAAGTTGTTCAGTATCATGGGATTTACATCCTTCAGGGTTCATATATCCTTTATGTTACACCTTGTAGATTTGCGCATGCGCTGCAGGTTGTTGGCCTTAAAATACCCGTCAAGTATAAATTAACTTCAAGAACTAACTTACTAAGATGTACTGTTTTTCTTCTTCTTATTCTGGAATAAATGAATAAGTTTGGTTCTTTTGACCAGGTCTTAATCCATAACAACCCATGAAACGTCTACTGCAGGACAAGGAGCTCCCTCCAGAACTCCAGTAAAAACTACTTTTGAGGGGATTCACCTTAAAAGTAGCTTGTAAGCGTTGCGGCTGGAGACCGCTGTTGTTAGTGACTGCAGTATGTAAGATGGTACGATACACAGAAAGATACTGCTGCCCGTCCTCCGGTTCAAAAGCCCTTAGTCGCCTCTTACGACACCCATGGTTATAGATGGGTGGTACCATTTATTTATTTATTGATCCAGTTGCAAATTACATGTCATCTTATAAAACTAGTAAATGTCAATGGCATGCAACGCCTTGTTCAGGCACAGCAACATATCTTAATCTAATTACATTATTTTAACGGCACAATTATTTATATAATCTATACGAAAATTAAATAAATAAATCATCTAATTTCTACAATTCTTTATCAGTAAGGAACTCTTTGCAATTAATATGTTTTTGAGTTCGTTTTTGAATTTGTCATCACTTTCTACCGACCGAATGCTCCCTGGAATCTTATTGTAGATTTTCACAAATCTATTCAAAGGGCTATTACAAAACATAGTCATACAACTTGTGAATTTTTTTAATGTATCCTTAGGTCTCAAATTCCGGGTTTGCGTCTCTCTTGTTTGTTCAAACATGTAGCGGTATTTCCTGACAAAATGGCACACTTCCAAAATATATATTGAGGGAAAGGTTAGTATTTTATGCTTTTCGAAGTACGGTCTACAACTTGTTCTACTGCGTATGTTAAAGAGGATGCGGATGCATTTTTTCTGCATAATAAAAACATCATGCGAATCGGTTTCGTTCTTTGCCTGCGCCACACGGATAGACGGATACGGATGGAGGTCTAAATCAATCTACTTACGTCAATACAGGAAAAATTTCCGATATACATATATATGTAACTCCATTCAAAATACCATATTTTTTTATTTGGTGCATGTAATTTTTCATAAACTTTTAATTGAAATAAACAGTTTTAAATATTTTTTTTTACACAGCCACATCTCAGTGATTGCGCTATTCTCTGGTACCGGGCGTTTGTAGCGTAGCGCTAGGTCAGCTTAAACGTATCTTAATTTTCTCGTACTCCTTTCATAAAAAAATAAGAAATTACATGTTTACACAAAAAATGTTGTACTTCAAAGTTCTAGAAATAGGGGACAATTCATAAAAAAATAGCGTTTTAGCGGTTTAGAATTCAATTTAGATCAAGACAAGAAAGAGTTTTAATTAGAAAATTCCAAATTTACATTTACAACGACAAGTTAGAAAAATTTGAAATTAGAAAAATATGAAAAATTTCTCGATGTTTCAGTCACCAAAAAAACGTTGGGCTATGGGCTTTGCTTTAAGCATTTATTTCAAGTGTCACATTTCACTGAAATAGTACATCAAGATGGAAGTGCGCTATTTTTGATATTACGCCCGAGGCCCACAAATTGCAGCCCGAGCCGCAGGCGAATTCGTAATAGAGCCGAGGGTGTAATCACGAAAGCGCACGTGCTTCTTACGACGTTTTTCAACACAGTTGCGAATTAAATACAAGGTGTAATAAAAGGGGTAAGATGTCATTCTGCCCATGAAACTGAACAACTTTCCCTAAGGAACATAGGTCGAAATACGAAAAAAAAAAATTTGACCTCCCATACAAAATGCGCGATCAGCTGATTAAGTTTCTATGGGAGCTCAAATTTTTGTTTTCCTATTTCGGCCTATGTTCCTTAGGGAAAGTTGTTCAGTTTCATGGGCAGAATCACGTCCTTCAGGGTTGATATACCCTTTTTGTTACACCTTGTGGGTGTAAGGGACAGGTTGGCAAATACTAAAAGGGCGTGATCAGTCAACGTAACTGAACAACTTTCAGCGAACAAAACTTTCAGGAAATGAAAAAAAAAATCGGCCTCTCCATACAAAATTGCAAACTTGATTGGACAGTTTGTATGGAGAAGCCGATTTTTTTTTCACTTCCTGAAAGTTTTGTTCGCTGAAAGTTGTTCAGTCACGTTGACTGATCATGCCCTTTCAGTATTTGCCAACCTGTCCCTTACACCCCGTATATATTAAAAAAAATATTTTATCCAAAAATGTTTTGGACACTAATCCAATTACAGGAGTTACCTTGCGGAAGTATATTCTGAATATGTAGCCATCTCCGCAACAGTGATGGATATGTGCAACGCTTGCCAGCCCGCACATAAATGCGCATGCGCACTATGCGCAGACACCAACTACACAACAACTACCCATACCACTCTACACCTCTACAAAAGGCATCTTCGGAAGATGCTACACCGACCAGTGCCAAACACAGAGTGAGTAACGATGCTTTTTTATTGTTAAAAAAATATATATAGGTATGTATATTAGTAAAAAAAATTAAACAAGCTTTCATTATATGTATGTCAATAAATAAGAACAAAAAATTTAGTTAAGTGTTAAACCCTCTTTTTCATTTCTCTCTTGCTGTTTTATAACACACACGCTTTTATTTGATAACTTGAGACTATGATAAAGTACTTATTTATTAAAATCTTATGAAAACTTGTTTTAAAAATATGTACAATTACTAATATTTATTTTTCACTTATAGTATTTCTTTTTAGTTATTTTTTATACGTCAAATACTAAAAGAACCGGCCAATTGTGCGAGTCAGACTCGGGCAACGAGGGTTCCGTACCACTACGGTAAAAATACTGTCTTAGTTATGGACGCGCAGTCATGCAGAAGTGTATTAAATGCGTGCGAGTCCGACATGCAATTGAACATTATTTATTGTTATTCTATAGCTTATGCATTGAAAAACCTACCAATTTTATGCTTGTAAGTCTTCTCGTTTTCAGGATAGAGCTAAAAAGAAAATCAAAAGCACCTAAAAACTAGTTTTTTTATTTTTATTATTTATTGTTATAGCGGCAACAGAAATACATAATCTATGAAAATTTCAACTCTCTACCTATTACGGCTCAGGAGATACAGACAGACAGACGAACATCAGAGGCATATTAATAGGGTTCTGTTTTTTCACCCCTTGGGTACGGAACGCTGAAAACAACTATCCTTAGACGCCTGCACAAAGTAATTATCGAGATGAATGAAGCGAGCCCTAAAACGACGAGTTGCGCCCTTTCATTACAGAGTTCCCATCCTTCCAGGGTTCCCCCTTGTGGCTCCATCATGAGACTCTGTATATCATCTAGAACCATTGTTCAAGACGAATCAGACAAACCCAAACTCGATGGGATTGCGTCGTTTTATTAAAGTTCTCATAGTCTTAGAGCAGCGTTTCTTAAACTTTTTTATTCCACGGACCCCTAGAAATACAAGCACAATTTCAACCCCCTTAGTAAAAAAAACAGTAATATGTTTTGGACCATTTATTTTTTAGTAAATATTACAACTAAAAGTGTGTTACGATTCTTTTAGCATTTATTATGGTTTACTATGGTATTATGGTTAACTGGTCCATAGAAAAGACTGCGGACCGCCAGGGGTCCGCGGACCACAGGTTAAGAAGCACTGTCTTAGAGGACCTTTGTCCTTGTCAAAACAAATCAGACAAGCCCAGACTCGATGGGCTTGCGTCGTTAAATGACAGAGTTCTGATGGTCAACCTCCAGCTCCATCATGAGACTCTGGATATCAGTTAGAATCTTTGTCCTTGTCAAAACAAATCAGACACGCCCAAACTCGATGGGGTAGCGTCGTGATACTACGGAGTTCCCATGGCCACCTTCCGGCTCCATCATGAGACCCTGGATATCATCTAGGACTATAGTCCTTGTCAAGACCAATCAGACAAGCCCTAACGAATGATGATTTAACATTTTCAGTTCAGTCAAAATCTGTAACTACTGACGCCACACTACGCTGACTATGCTGATTCAAATGGTAATTCTCTTCGAGATCTTCATTACAGTTGACAGATCTCAAACTTAAAACCGCTACAACTCTAAAACTACTGACCCTAGACTCATCGTATGCTGGTACAAATGATAGATCTCATCGAGATCTTCATGTCGGTTGACAGATGTCTTAACTCGGAGACCAGTGAGCCAAGATTATTCATATGCTGAAACCAACGAGCTGAAACAAATGATAGGTTTCGTCGAAATCTTCATTTCGGTTGAAAGCGGTCAGACTAATAGCCGCTATTACTCGGAAACTACTGCCTGACCAAAATCAAAGTATACTTCAAGAATGAATTAGTAATAGAAATTAGGATACTTTGATCACTCTTTATCGTCAGTTAAATTAAAAGCTTCGTGACTTCATAAACAGAGTTGCGTCATGTGGGTGACCCTAGACTACTTGTATGTGAAGACTAAATATAGATCGTCAAGATCTTCATTTCGGTTGACAGCAGTCTAACTTAAAACCGCAAATACCTCGGAAACTGTTGATCATAGACTTATAGTTCCTAGAGAGAATCTTTATAAAGGTTGACAATTGTCAAATTTTAATTCACTTTATCTCGGAAACTACCGAACCTAGACTATTCGTATATTGGGACAAATATGGATCTTTATTTCGGTTAACAGCTGTCATATCACACCACTCGCATTGTATCTCATAGAGTCAGATACGGACATTGATGTTCTTCACTACGTAGTATAAAACAAAGTCGCCCGCTGTCTGTCCGTCTGTCTGTCCATATGTATGCTTGGATATTTAAAACTGCGCAACGGATTTTTATACGGTTTTTTCTTAATAGATAGAGTGATTCAGGAGGAAGGTTTTTATGTAAAATACATGCATAATATAGTAGAGAATTCAAGACGTTCTGAATAAAGGCCAGGTTAAAAGTACCCTAAACCGACGAGCATGTATGAAAGGATTGATGAAGGTTCAGGAAGCAAGGGAAGTATGTCAAGATCGTAGCAGGTGGAGAACTGTGGTCTCTGCCTACCCCAACGGGAACAAGGCGTGATGTTATGTATGTAGAAACACTGATAATTTTTGAGGTTTCTAATGTGTGTGATGTCGTAAATAAACAAATTTTTTTGCGCTTACGTTGCAAGCGCTGGCTGAACCCTACGAGATAGATGAAAATAATGTACTACAGTATTGAACACCTTAAAAAGGTTCACAAAAAAGTGCGCGATGGTATTTGTCTATCTCTTAGGGATAAACCACAATAACCATTTTTTATCCTTCGAGAAATACTGGCTTATTTACGAAGCGATTTTAAGCAGTACAGCATTATTCCTTATCCAATGAAGTACCTTAAATACATTGTGCATTTAATATAAATCAATATGGCCCTTCATAGCATGTAATTTAAATGATTACTTTAGATTAGACTGTAGATTTAAAATGCAGGGACATAGCGGTTGCGGTGCTACCGGGCGATTTTCCAATTTAAACGCCTACAATTTCCGGTAAAGATATCTTTTGATAAATCGCAGGGTCAAACTTTCAATGTTTCAGGCTTAGATTTGAGCGTTGAGTGTTTTCCACATGACATATGTAGCTCTTTCTAGAGTAACCGCTAAAGAAAACGTGTTTGTATTGTCTTATGACAAAAGAGCTGTGAACTTTGTATATAAAGACATTCTGTAGTATATTAGTATCAGCATTGCACCCGTGCGAAGCCGGGGCGGGTCGCTAGTAGAGTATAAATAGCGATGTAAGATAAGTTAAGACCATTGTTGTAATTCATTAGCTTGTAGCAGAAACTCTGTCCAAATTATTTTTTATTTTTTTTAACGCTGCTTGACTGGCGCAGCTGGTAGTTACTCGTCGTTGGGTCCCTGCGCATCTGCAAATAAAAATCTTCGATAGCGCGGCATCAACAACGTTCGTTTCTACGATTCAACTGGGACATTAAACCTATAAATTTTTCAAGGACGGAGTGACAGCAACGGCAAAGCAGCTACAGCAGAGCAGAGCCAAACAGATTGCAGTAATCCAGAGAATCACAGAAGGACGTGGAGTAGCTACGGGAATGTGAGTAGATCTTTTCACTATCCTTGTAGTTTTCCTTACGATCCTGGTGGTATATATGTTTTGCGTGTGTTTTAGGGACTAAATATTGCCTCAACAACATTGCAAGTCACTTTCGTAGTTATAGTACGAGTAAAAACTTTTAATTGAAAAATGCAGGGCCAAATTGGTACCATCTGCAATGATAAAAATTATACCGCATTTCGAAGGAGAGGCTTTATTTACCTCTTTTCATAAAAATATGCGAATTCATCATTCAAATATATCAGAGTAATGATCTGCAAGACTAATATTTGTTAAAAGAGATCAGATCGATTATTGGGTTGAATTAAAGAAGTTACTGCAGGAAGATTTTGGAGACTGTTTGGTTCTCGAATTCAGAATCTTTGAAAATCAACAGAGGCGAAAGTTATCATGATTTTTCTCACAGGGCACATACCCTAAGAGCTATCCTATATTTTGGAGAAAAAATTCATATCAGGCCAAATTTTTGTAAACGGCTTTTAAATGCAATTTTAAGAGACTGTATTTTTTAATCCACCCAAATTTCAAACGGGAAGGTACAATTTCTTGTTAGGGTAAGTAGGTATACAAGGCGTTAGGTTAGGATGACTACTATATGTACAGGGTGTTAGGGTAAGAATAAAGGGTGTTAGGTAAGGATAAATACACAGGGTTTTAAGGTAAGTATACAGGGTGTTAGATTAGGATCACTATATGTACAGGGTCTTAGGGTAAGTACACAGGGTGTTAGGATAGGATCACTATATGTACAGGGTCTTAGGGTAAGTATACAGGGTGTTAGGATAGGATCACTAATGTACAGGGTCTTACGGTAAGTATACAGGGTGTTAGGAGAGGACTACTATACAGGGTGTTAGGAGAGGATTACTATACAGGGTGTTAGGAGAGGATTACTATACAGGGTGTTAGGGTATTTATACAGGGTGTTAGGTTAGGATTACTATACAGGGTGTTAGGGTAAGTATACAGGGTGTTAGGTTAGGATCACTTGTACAGGGTTTTAGGGTAAGTATACAGGGTGTTAGGGTAAATAAACAGGGTGTTAGGTTAGAATCACTTGTACAGGGTTTTAAGGTAAGTATACAGGGTGTTAGGATAGGATTACTATACAGGGTGTTAGGGTAAGTATACAGGGTGTTAGGGTAACTATACAGGGTGTTAGGGTAACTATGCAGATGTTAGGTAAGGATCACTTGTAAAGGGTTTTAGGGTAAGTATACAGGGTGTTAGGTTAGGGTTACTATACAGGGTGTTAGGGTAACTATACAGGGTATTAGGGTAAGTATACAGGGTGTTAAGGTAACTATACAAGGTGTTAGGGTAACTATACACGGTGTTAGGGTAACTATACAAGGTGTTACTACACTCTGTATAGTTACCCTAACACTCTGTATAGTTACCCTAAGACCCTGTATAGTTATCCTATCCTTAGACCCTGTATACTTACCCATAGACCCTGTACATATATTGATCTTAATCTAACAACCTGTATACTTACCCTAACACCCTGTATTATAATCCTAACGTAACACCCTGTTTACTTAACCTAAAACCCTGCACATATAGTGATCCTAATCTAACACCCTGTATACTTACCCTAACAGCCTGTATAGTAATCCTAACCTAACATCCTGTATAGTTATCCTATCCTAACACCCTGTATAGTTACCCTAAGAGCCTGTACTTACAGTGATCCTACTCTAACACCCTGTCTACTTACCTTAAAACCCTGTGTATTTATCCTAACCTAACACCCTGTACATATAGTAGTCATCCTAATCTAACACCTTGTATACTTACCCTAACATCCTGTATAGTTATCCTTGCCTAACATCCTGTATATGAACAAATAATGACCATTAGAAGCATTTTTGATAACAACGAGACTTCGCGCGCGACTGTACACACGCTCAATCAAAATAGTACTGGCGGCGCTGCGTGGGGCGTGCTCGCCGCTAACGGAGCGTAGACACGCGACGTGAGCACGCCTGACGCAGCGTGCTAGCTAGCGGTCATATGGACTGTAAAACACTTCAGACCTTTCACGATCTACACAGACCACTAGCTTGGCTGTACTCATTAAACGAAACCAATAGCAATCTGCCTAGATAGCAACTAAGATTAGACGAATATTATTTCGATATTGACTATAAAAAAGGAACCAAGAATACAAATGCAGACTCACTGTCCTGCATCAAACTCAATGATATAAATGAGAACAGTAGATCAATAATAAAAAGAATGAAAGGAAAAGAAGTAGGAGAAATAGAAGTACACATGTAAGAGGATGATCTAGATGACTTGGAATCAATGCAAGTAAATGTGGAAGATGATGCAGTGCGAGAACTAGTGATTTTGTGAGAAGCATTGCAAATGAGTTGCTAGGATCAGATGAGGACGAAAGTAGGCCTGGCTCACTCCGCACTTTAGGTATAAGTACCCGGCGGGCCTATTCAGCTAGATGCCGCGCGCTCGCCGGATCGCATTTAATTTGGATACTTTCTTGAGAGCCGCGTGCGTTGTTATACCGTTGCTTAAGATATTAACTAAAATGAAGGCAAAAGCATATTGTATCGCATAATACGATCCAAACCTCTCATTTTCTACTTAACACTTTTCTAATTTATCTTTTGTTAAGTTACCAACTGATTTTAAACCCTGATGTTTATTTTATTTTTTAGAAAATAGGTAACATTTATCAAATATTTTAACTACAGTAATGTAGTCAAGTTTGAACTCAGCAAATACGAAATTCAATGTCAATAATATGTCAAGCTTGACGTGCTTTTGACTTTACAAGTTCAGGTACGTAGGATAAATTTTAGTTTAAGGAATCAATCAAGGCTTAGGTATTATAATGATTGTGACTGCAACTGGCGTCAACACTAGCATTCACCTACGTAAACGCGGTATATCATACATACTGCATTGAAAACAGGACGTTGAAGCATGGAGTTAGGGTGCAATTTGCCTTTGGCGCGCTATGTTTAGGTATATAAAAAGGCGGCTTTTGTTAAGATCAAAGGAGTAAGTCGGCTATAAACTTAATACTATTATATATTCTGTGATGAAGGAGAAAACCCAGTATAAAACATTACTAGAAGAAAACATAAATCAAAATAAATCGAAGCAGGAAGTAGGTGAGACTCTAGATTCTGACGATGGAGCTACTGAATACTCAATTCAAATAGGGCACATGAAGGAATACCCATTTTACATGAAGACATAGATACAAAACCTAAACAAATCATACCTTTGGTATAAAAACGATATAAAGGTGGAAGACATATCAAATAACAAACAGAGAAAATTATCGGTACGTTTACCAGCCGCCAATAACGAACACTCTGTAAAGTCATGCTACAAAAACATTAAACTACCTCCACAGGTGGTGGAAAGTAGTTATGATATTGGGGAGCCTAGTGGCAGGAACGAGCACCGTAAACCTACAGAATCTGGAATAGAATCCAGGCATTGCTCCGATACAAATGGAAAAGTAGTGATTCAAAATAATCACTGGACTATTATTAAGACTTTAGAATTAGGTACAATAGTAAACACGTAGAACAAAATATTAGAAAACATCTTATTTTCTTCTTCTTAGAATGTATAATATCTTATACATTCCAAGGGATATAAACGTAGAGATCTTTTCGGTTTAGAGATACAAGTAGATTCCTTCATTGAAATAACAAAGGATAGGTTAGAACAGCTAGTACCAAACAAACGGGTCAAAAGAGGTCTTTTGAATCCTTTAGGGTCAATAATAAAGACAATTTCGGGTAATCTTGATAATAAAGACGCTATAAAATACAATGTATAAATAAATAATGTACAAAATGGAGAACGTTCAGTAAAGAGAAAAGTTTCATTAATAAAAAGGCTTTTGACAAATTAGTTAATAGTTGGGTTGGATGGCAGTAAATCATGTATGGATTCGGATGGTATATGAGCAGACGAGTTTATGAAGCCCGGGACACAATTCTTTCATCAATATGGCTGACTAAGTTTTGTGACACGCTTTCACATTTTCCTTTATAATTCTGGTATATTTCTTTAAATAAACTATACTGTTAGTGATTATTAATCAGGAAAAAACCGCGCATTCCAACGATGTATTTGACATTGGTAAGGCTCATCATGTACCATAAATATTTGTAACTTTATAAAACTAAATGCTTTTAAACATAACTTAGAATCCAAATGAGATGTATAATCATTTTGATTTAAGCTAATGTATAGATCTTTATTGCACACACATTGCAAATGAAATGACAATATTAAAGGACACATACAAGGGCGGGCTTATCTCTAAAAGAGATTTAAGGGAATACGTGTTTCATCATTTTTGCAAATTCATCCCTCTATGGGGTGAAATAGCTATGCCATTTTTAAGCATAAAGATTCGGATTTAGAGTCGATACAAAACAACACACATTTATCAGCATTACTAGATTATCATCTTCAATAGAGTAAAATGATGGATGATTTTCAGAAATTAGGATTTTCATACATACTTTTATCCCTCAATTCACCCCCTAGGGGGAAGATTTTGCAAAAATGCTGTAAGTGTCCCTTTACTTATTCTGTTCATTAGCTTAACCACCTTATGACAAAACTGTAGGATTTTCTTACGAATTTCCATCCCTTAATTCTCCCCTTGGGAGATGAATTTTAGAAAATCCTTTCTAATTCAGTAATTTTTACATGCAAATAACCTTTGTGCAAAATTTCACATTTATACTCGTAGCTAATAGCGGTTACGACTCGCTGTTGATGCATCAGTTAAGAAAACTTCTTCTGTACATTAAAATTTTTCTTGATTGCCCATTTTCCCCTCTCAATATCTCTTAAAGTATTAAATCTAGCGAAAAGTTGCAATTTATTTTTTGTAGAGAATTTTATTTAGATTAATTCATTGCTAGGACATTTTCTGCTGTGTCGCAGTTTTCGAGATATTCATGAAAAATATAAAATGGGAACATTAATTGCGTCATTAACACCACTAGAGGGCCAGATATATTTGTGTCCCAGGCTTTTTAGACTCGACTACTTATGAACTATCTACAACCAAACGGACACATTCGTCGCTGGCTCCGAAATGTTTAGAGGTGATGTCTAGCTAAGTGACTCCACTATAATGTTTCAGACGATATGAGATTTAACCTAGCTCATTCAAGTCATAAAACTTCGCAGTTACAAACACTTCTACATAATCAAGCTGAGCTGCAAAATATAATGAGATTAATGAATACCCTGTATCAAATAATGAATAATTTTCGTGCAATTCATACCATTCTTCAGGAGATATAGACGGCAATAGCCTTTAGTAAAGTGTATACGTTACGGTCAGAGTAAATAATCGGTGATTGTTAATAATTACCGGTTATTATTAATAATTCCCTCATGCGTTTGGTCAATGTGATAAATCATACCTATAGGTCCGTTAGGTAAGGCAACAACACAAGGCAAGAGTACTCGTACCTAACACAACCTAACCGATCCCGAAAGGTTAGGTTTGCGACCACAACGCAGAAGCGAATTTGGTAATTTGCCGAAATTTTGTGCGTTGTGGTCGCAAGAGTACCTACGTAACGGACCTATAGGTATGTTTTATTACTTTAAGCAAAGCAAGCTGAAAATTATTAATAACGACCGGCTAAAGTGATTATTTCTTCGATATTTATTACATTCACCATTTGATGCGGTTATTATTAATACTAACCGGTAATTATTAATACTAACCGGATTTATAACATTGACCTAAACATGTACATTAATCTATAATTAATTCTACAAAATTATTAAATATTTTATCCGAGAGAAAAACACTCTCGCCTCATTTATAGAGTAAGTAAAGATAATCTAACTAAATTAGAACGAAATATAGTATTGAAATCGTACTTAGACAATGATTGAGTAGTTTTTATTTTATAAGTCGCTTTGATAGAAACAGACACATACATTTATTACAAAATAATCCCAATTCCTATCTACAATTCTAATAGCCTAAAAATCCATGTCGTCATTCCAAAGAACCCTTACCTTATAGTAAATGGATTAAAATTTAGACCCGTAAGCAGCCAGTGCGAAGAAATATAGAACAATCGGTTCAAATGCGATGAGGACAAGATCAATCAATACGAGGATTCTACATCCATCGAACAAATTATACTTCTACGAGAAAATACAGAAGGTAGAAGAAGGAACCTGGATGATATTCATGAAGAAGAACACAATTTTAACGGAAAACTGTTATGCGGATATTAGAAGATATCTAATCGCATTAAGTCAACATTGTGAAACAAAGGTGGGAGATATAAACTCATCAGCGCTACACAAACGATCAATGATTCAGAAATTACAATAACATGGAAGCCAGTGGAAATGCCTGACCTTCAACAGGACAACAAGAAGGAAGACCAGCAGATAGACTTGAGAGGGATAGACTTCAGTGATATAAGAGAAGTGTTAAACAGTGCAAAGTATAGTGTTGACAGTGAAAACAAAGAGATCATAATAACGAAACAAATAAGTGTCTGGACAGTCGTTACTGCTATCCTTATATTGATTATAGTAAGCAGTTACTTAGTTATGAAAAACAGGTCTAAAATCCTTATTTCTGGATCCAGTACAAATGCCGACTCAAGCTGATTTCTCTCTTAGGGAGGGAAGAGTTAAGGATGATAACCCTTCCCAAATATGCTTTGTCAGCACCAATAACTGATCACACCACTTGCATTATCCGTCATAGGTGCAAGCCAGACAGAACGGGCGCGGCGCGCTTCGGGTGCGCCCGAGGCGCGCTTCGAGCGCCCCCGTGGTACACTTTTCGGCAGGACGACGCAATCGATGGCAGCGGACTGTGCTGTGTGGCGGCGTGCCGGCGGTCACGCCGGCGGTGCGCCGGTGGTGCACCGACAGTGCGCCTTAGGCATGCCGTCTCGTCGCCTGTTCAAATCACATGCATACAAAATGTAGGAGAACGACGCGGTGCAAGCCAGACAGAAGAGGTGCGCTGAAGGCGTGCCGTGCGGCGCACCTCTTCTGTCTGGCCTGAGCCATAGGTGCAAGCCAGACAGAACGGGCGCGGCGCGCTTTGGGTGCGCCCGAGTTGCGCTTCGGGTGCGCCCGAGGCGCGCTTCGAGCGCCCCCGTGATACACTTTTCGGCTGGACGACGCAATCGATGGCAGCGGACTGTGCTGTGCGGCGGCCGGCGTGCTGGCGGTCACGCCGGCGGTGCGCCGGTGGTGCACCGACAGTGCGCCTTATAGGCATGCTGTCTCGTCGCCTGTTCAAATCACATGCATACAAAATGTAGGAGAACGACGCGGTGCAAGCCAGACAGAAGAGGTGCGCTGAAGGCGTGCCGTGCGGCGCACCTCTTCTGTCTGGCCTGCGCCATAGAGTTAGATGCTGACATTGAATTTCTTACAAGGTTCGAAATTATCAAGATAATTATTTACTTTGATAATTAATAATAATAATAAGTTTATTTGCTTTTCAAAACCTTAACAGTAACATTTTCCTGGTTGTAGTAACAAATTAATATTAAGGCTAGGTTAGCTATGAATAGAGTACCCTGACATCCATACTAACTTCAGGGGTTCTGTGCTACGGATATCAGTTTCCTCTCATCTAGAAAGTTGACCTTATTTACATAAAAATAGCAGGGTAAAGATAAACTGATATTGTTGATAATATTTACACAAATTCGAAGCAAATTGCTTGAAATATATAGAATTAAAACTAAAATACAATATCATAGATGAAGCTAATACAATACAATTTAATGAAATTAAGTTTACTGTTCCAATGTTTGTGAAGATGCCCTTAAAATAATTTAATATACTTTATTGTTACCATTATTTGGAAATTATTTTATAAAATACTTAATAACGATTCAGTTTTCTCATAGGAAAGAGTCTATAACCATTTTCGCATCTCAGTTTTACATTGCTTTCTAGTAAGCTGGTATAGGCTGAAGCTGGTTTATGCTTTTAGAAGCTACATGACTCGCGCAGAGCACTGCTAGTATGACCACGCACCACGTGCTGGGGAATACGCGGCGCATTTCGTGATGTGGGGTGTCGTTACATAAGTCTTTTAAAAATGTCTTATTTAGGGATCCGCGAAATATTAAGCTTAAAAGCGCTATATGTATCCCGCCCCCTCTGCCAGCTCGGTTTTTATCGGAAAGGAAATGGACAAAAATGTATGGAGCCGAATGAATCTGTTATTACTCTATTAAAAATCTAATTAACAGTTTGTTTCGGTGAACAGTTCTTTTGGTATACCGAATCATTTCGGTTTATTAAACCCTAACTAAACAGGGGTTTTAGGCAAATAAATAAGTGGCTAATGAATAATATTCTTACGCTGAACGCTGAAAAAACCAACTATATATGTTTTAGTATATCTTATGATACCCAGCCTAGTAATGATTTTAATTTACAAATTCATAGCTGCAATAAAAACGTTGATTCGGACCAATGCACCTGTCCTATCATAGAGAAAGTCTCTCAAACAATGTACCTAGGTGTTTTGTTGGATCAGCGGCTCTCTTGGCATCCACATCTCGAATACGTTATGCTTAGATTAAGGAACAAGGCGTGATGTTACGTATGTTTGTATGTATGTAGATTAAGAAAACTTAGTTGGATTTTTAAAACGCTAAGACATGTGGTGCCAAGAGCAGTGGCTGATTCCAGTACAAAAACCAAAGATCTACTTAAAGAAATATACCTGGCCCTTGTCCAGTCAATCCTGGTATATTGCATTACTATTTGGGGCGGTGCAACAAAAACAAAATTTATTGAAGTTGAACGAGCTCAAAGCTCGTTAATTAAGGTCATGTACTTCAAGAAAAGAAGGTTCCCTACGGATAGTTTATACAAACTTTATAAGCTACTCACAGTAAGAAAATTATACATTACCAGTACTGTATTAAAAAAAACATAAAATCCTCCCCTACGATCCCTGTATATTAAATAAAAGAAGGAAAGATATAGTCGCAACGATACCAAAAACAAGAACCACATTTGCTAGCAGGCAGTATACGAAGCGCTCAGCAAAATTATATAACGTTTTAAACAAAGAATTAGATATATACTCTAAAACTTTAAATATGAGTGTAAGACATATATACACAAATGGCTTGAAGATAAATCCTACGATGAAGTAGAGGAATTATTTACTGAATAATTAATAACTTAACTGAACTAATACCTAGTATACACACTCACATACATCCATACATGAACATAATACATACATAAATATACACAATTCTATACACATTGACTTACATTAGGACCAGCACACACCCACATGTATAAGCACTCATACGTACAAATACGTATATACATATTACATTTACACCCACTCACACGCACAGTCACAAACACACACAATATATTGATACTTAGATCTAGATCTGTCTTATAATCAGTATGCAACCTGAATTCTTTGTTTTGTTTAAAACTACTTCGTTTGTTATGAAGAGCGGTGTCTCCAAACACAGGCGATAAACCTAACTGGAGACACCGGCCCCAAGTATTATAATGTACCGTTTTTAAAATAAAGAATATTTGTATTTGTTTTTGTGCAATTTCTTTGTTTTAAAGTAGTTAGGTAGCCATTATTTTATTGACGCACACCGCTCACGCGATCCCAGATTTACCGAAAAGTATTTCAGTTAACCGTAACCGTTATTCGTGTTAACCATAACCGTTTATTTCTATTAACCGTTTTTTGTGTTAACAGAAATAAGGGTTAACCTTTTAAAACGGTTAACCATATGAATGGGTTTTACGTTCCCTGTATGTAACACTCATTTTAAAAAATCAATATGCAGGTTAGTTTAGGATATAAAATATTATTTGACGTGGATGCATTTATGCTCTCTTTTGAGGGGTCACTTCGTGAAAAATGGATAAAGGCCATCTGTCGGCAATAATGGGGGTGTAATGGCGTTTTATGGAGTGTAACGGTATGTAACAGCGTGTAACGGAATGTAATATACTGTGTAATGGTATGTACGGAGTGTAATGAACTGTAACGGAACGTGTAAGGGCGTATATCTGAGTGGATTTTGGTGTGCATGGCGTGTAATAGGGGGCGAAGGAATTTGATGAAGTATTACGGAGTGTAAAGAACTCTAAAGGAGTGTTATGTAATGCAGTATCATGGGAAATAACGGAGCGTAATGAACCTTTGATGGTGTGTATTTGCTTGTAACTGAGTGTATAAAAGCGTATTGAGCTCGTTGAGATGTTTTGAAAAACCAAAATCAGTATTTATTTTTTTTACAATTTTTTTTTGTGAATTATGTTTTAACTTCCCATTGACCTATGAACTTGGATGATCATATTTATTTTTACGTATATTCAAAATCTGATTTTATTTGGAATTCCCTCATTTTTTCTCATTTCAACCAACTTAATTTTGCGGTCAAACGCGTAGCTCAGAAGGGATGCGGATGGCGGCACTATGCCGCCGGCACACCACTGGTCATCATAACATTTCATCAAACGTCAACTGCAGGTCAGAATTCCAGCAAAAACGCGTGATATAATTCGAAGGGGAAGTACCGTAGTCACTAAGGCACCAATAGGTAAGATAATCAGGACGCTGCTGTCTATCCTCCGTTCATTATCCCTTAGTCGCATCTAACGACATCCACAGGTTGGTTGGTACAATTAATTGGCCGTACCACACGACGGGCCCGCCACTGGTACAGAACCCTAAATGTGAGAAGTCTGACACTCACTTGGCGGTTTTGTTTACCCAAACTATCATCTAACTAAAAATCTTTTATTTTAGATCAAACAAAGGGAAAGAAGCGATGTGTTCATATATTGATCAAGAACAAAAAGTTTTTGAGATGCGTTGGCTGCTATGCGGAATGCCGTAAATCATTTAACAGCGTAGAGGCAAGCAAAATAAGCAGAAAAGTTCGCACATTCTGCGTACAGTGCGAAAAAGGAATGTGTCTCGAATGTTACAACAAAATCCACGTCGCTTGCACTGAAAAAAAGAAACCGTTGCTTCATACATTGATTAAAAAATCTAAGCATAGATGATGCACTGGTTGTTATATGGATTGTAAAAAGGTGCGAACGCACGGCAGCAAGCACGTAGAAACAAAAACCAGTATAAATTGAACCAGCGAGCGCTACGCTACAATCGCCCGAAACTAGAGACACGCTCGTCAATGTTAATTTCGAACTCATTTTACACGTAAATAACGTTCACATAGCCTGCCTTGCATCGTGGCTGTTACGACCAACGGTGACCCCGAAATTCACAAAAATGAGAGAAAAGTATTTTCTTTTCTATGTTATTTAAAAAATATCAAAAATGTAAAACAACCACATTATTAAATATTGTGGTGTCTAAAACATGTAAATTTTCATAAATTTTCGATAAAAAAAATGTAGCAGTAAAATGGTTACAAATGAGCAATTTTTGGAATTTATTTTGGATTTTTTTCTTCATTTATTCAAACTAAATTCAAATTCTATCTCACTTCTTATAACTTGTTTGTTACTACGTTTTTTTACAAGCTTTTATTTAACTTGCCTTGTTAGTTAGTTAGTACATAATATGATAGTATGTTAGTTTGTGTGGGACAAATCTTTAAACTGAATTTTAGACCAGTTATCCTTATTCGATCGCGCTGAAATTTGGCATTCTAGTGTAAGTTCGGTGACAATTTTATGGTATCATCGTGCTGGTCTGCTGATGGAGACGGAAGCTGGCCATAGGAACTTCTAAACGAAACAGCGTAACCCCGTCGAGTTTAGGTTCATTGGATTTGTCTTTTCAAGAATCAAACAGCAAAACGAAATAAAGATCTCGACGAGATCTATCATTTGTCCTAGCATACGAGTAGTCTAGGATCAATAGTTTCCAAGTTATAGCTATTTTAAGTTTGACAGCTGTCAAACAAAATAAAGATCTTGACGTGATCTATCGTTTGTCCTGACAGCTGTCAAACTTAAAATAAGGATCTCGACAAGATCTATCATTTGTCCGAACATAAAAGTGATCTAGGGTCAGTAGATTCCAAGTTACAGCTATTTAAAGTTTGACAGCTGTCAAATGAAATAAAGATCTTGACCATGTCTATCATTTGTCCGAACATACGAGTAGTCTATTGTCAGTAGTTTCCGAGTTACAGCGATTTTGAATTTTACAGCTGTCAAAGAAAATAAAGATTTTGACGAGACATCTCATTTGTCCTTACATGTACGAGTAGTCTAGGAACAGTAGTTTCAGAGAATTCAGAGTTGTATCAGGGTCTGATCAAAATGGCAGACATTGCATCGGCACACAGATAGACAGTTAAGTAACCCTACAAGTGTTCATTTTTTCTTTTTGAGGTACGGAACCCTTAAAAGAAATCGAACTTAATAATATAATATATATAATATAATTTTAGATAATTTACAAACAATACTCTAAATTACTCAAAACAGAGAAACTTAGCAGTATTATTATGCCTTAAAATTGCCACTTAACCTACTATCCCTTCCCTTACCCCTATCCCTTCCCTTACCCATACCCCTACCCTAACCCGTCCCCTATTCCTACTCCTGTCCCCATCTCCGTCCGCAACCCCGTCCCTGTCCCCGTCCCTGTCCCTGTCCGCATCCCTGTCTGCATTCCGGTCCGCATCCCTGTCTGCATTCCGGTCCGCATCCCTGTCTGCATTCCGGTCCGCATCCCTGTCCGCATCCCCGTCCACGTCCCCGTCCCTGTCCCTATGCCTATTCCTTTCCCTATATTGGTTTTTAGAATTTCAACCCTATCGCACCCTAACCTCATCCACAGGGGATGATGGTATTTTACGTCCAAGACGTTGGATTTTAAAATTTTTGTAGCTTTCGTAATCCGCGACCCGATAAACCATACAAACGACACCCATATTGATTTTTAGACATTTCAACCCTGTCGCACCCCAACCCCATCTCCAGGGGATGATGGTATTTCACTTCCACAACGTTGGATTAGAAAATTGTTGTAGTTTTGGTAATCAGCCACCCGATAAACCATACAAACGATACCCATATTGGTTTTTAGAATTTTTCACCCCTTTAGGGGTTGAATATGGGATGGGTAGAATTTGAATAACAGTGATGTACGTTCCACAGAATTACAACCCTAATGCGTAAATAATAAATTTATTGAATTTTACTTTGAAAATGAAGGATTTTCAACTTCATCCCCCTTTTCACCCCTTTGAGTGTAGAATTTTCAAAAACCCTGAGCCACGTAAAACTAATTTTTTTGTCTTCAGCCTAAATGCAAATTTTGAAGTTCCTAACTTCAAAACTGACGGACTTTCATACAAACTTTCATCCCCTATTTTACCCCCTTAGGGGTGGATTTTTGTAAAACCCTTTCTTAGTGCACCTCTAGACCTCATAAGGAACCTACATGCCAAATTTGGAATCGCTAGACCCAGCGTTTTGGGCTGTGTTGATATGTCAGTCAGTCAGTCAGTCACCTTCTTCTTTTATGTATATAGATATATAACATTAAACGATTTGAAAGCTTGTAGCGCAAATAAAAAAACCGGCCAAGTGCGAGTCGGACTTGCGCACTGAGGGTTCCGTACCACCACATTATATTAATTAAATTATCTAATTTGAGTTGATTGAATAAAAAGTAAATTTCGGCTTACGATTTATGACGTACTGAAAAAAACTACTTACTAGATCTCGTTCAAACCAATTTTCGGTTAAAGTTTGCATGGTAATAAATAAATAATAAAAAAAAAATCATTTATTTCAGATAGAAATATCCATAGTACAGTACAAAAATAGCTTAAATTAATTTAATTTGTAAAACAACAGTTTTCTCCAGTGGGAGAAAAGGTCACTCTGATTACATCTACAACTAAGCACCTTTATTAATCTGTTCTGAGATCCAAAGACAACGCTCCTAAACTTGGCAACACGATGGCGGATCAGTGCATCCAGACCCGGCAGGCGAGCTTCCGTAAACATCTGTGAGGCGCTGCAATATCGCGGCAGGCGGAAGAGAACCCTGAGCGAGTCGTTATATTGCACTTTCAGCCGCCGATATTCTTCGACAGTGTAGCGCGCCCACAGTTGTGGGGTGTATAGCGGTTGACAGTATGCTGCAAATAATGCCAGCTTGGCTTCGCGAGAACATTTGAAGAATCTTCGCGCGATCATATTTGCGCGTACTGAAAGTGCTCGTCGCTCACGGTCCATATCACTACCATCCCGCAGATCGCAGCAAATCATGTGCCCTAAATATTTAAATGAATCTACCCACTGCAGCTCGGCTCCTGCCAATCGTATCGGCAGCACAAACGCCTTCTTTTTCCCGTAGTGAAAAGCCATACAAACCGATTTATTGGCATTATAAAGGAGATTGTGCGCCACGGCATATTTTTCACATATCTCAAGCAACTGACGCAATGCAGCAAGAGAGGGGCTCAGCAGCACCATGTCATCGGCATAACTTAGGTTATTTAGACATTCTCCACCAACATGACAGCCGAGACGGGTGCTGCTGAGCTCCTCTATTAGCTGGTCAACATACAAGTTAAAAAGTAGGGGAGAGGTTAAGCCCCCTTGCCTCACCCCACAGGGTAAGTAAAATTCTGAAGAATAGGAGTTTTGCCACTTCACTATGTTAACCTGATCTGTGTACCAAGCCATAAGCAAAGCAATGCAAGCCGAGGGCACCCCCTTATCTTTTAATTTATTCCACAACAAATCATATTTTACGCTATCAAAAGCCCGGCTTAGATCAAGAAAACATGCGAAAATATTCGTTTTTCTTTTCAAATAATATTCAACAGTTTGTTTAAGCGTGAATATCGCACCATCTGTTGATTCGCCTTTTTGAAAGCCGAACTGCGCTTCATTTATTTCTACATAACCTGAAAAAAAATTCAACAGTATTGAGTCATAAAGCTTCGCACAAGTCGTGTCGAGTGAAATCGGTCTATAGTTTGAGCTGTCAGAGAGACTACTGGTCTTATTTTTGACAATTGGTGTTATAATCGTCTTAAGCATATCTTTAGGTAGATGCGAATGTCTCAGACAAGCGTTGAACAATACAGAAAGGAATACAAACACCCATGGACCACCAAATCGCAAGTGCTCCACACTTATACCATCATGTCCTACAGCTTTACCCAGCTTCATACGCTTTAGTGCGTCAAATATCATTTGCTCAGATGCATGTAACGAATTACCGTCTGACTCTATACCTATACTGTTGGACTTACAACCAGAATTCGAATCGCCTACGAATTTATTCTTAAATAAGTTAGCGATTTCTGCATGGTCAGAAAGACCTTCAACAACACTCGCCACCTTAGTTTTATTATTCATGACTTTAGGTAATGTATATCATATATTTTTTTAGTTTTATCATTCTCTTATTTTAGAAGTTACAGGGGGACACACATTTTACTACTTTGGAAGTGTCTCTTGCGCAAACTATTCAGTTTAGAAAAAAAAATATATTAGAAACCTCAATTTAATTTTTGAAGACCTATCTATAGATAACCCACACGTATGGGTTTGATGGAAAAAAATTGAGTTTCAGTTCTATGTGTATGGGGAACCCTAAAATTCATTGTTTTTTTTTCTAATATATGTAACAATCTTAATGCGGTTCAAAGAATACATCTACTTACCAAGTTTCAACAGTATAGTTCTTATAGTTTCGGTAGCAAGTGGCTGTGACATACGGACGGACAGACATACAGACATGACGAATCCATAAGGGTTCCGTGTTTTGCAATTTGGCTACGGAACCCTAAAAAGAGGAACTGAAACTACATAGACTTTATGCGCGCTACAAGTTTTCAAATCGTTTAATGTCAAATAATATGATAAAGTTGTATGCATGATTTCGATCGATGTGTTTTATTTTATTCATCTATATAACTAACATTTATCAGCACGACCCTTGAATAAAATATTTTTTACCATTGACACTCGACAAAGGCTCCGCGATTCATCAAAAACAGTGAATAAAACGCTCTTTATTTCACTGAGTGAATAAAATAAATTGAATTTGAAACATGCGCGAATATACGGATTATAGTAACAAAAAAGGTAAACGTGCAAAGAGGTTGCCCACTCTCGCTATAAAAAACGTACTAAAAACCACCAAAACGTAATAACTGGCTGTATGGAATATGGCTCAATTAGAAATAATAAACTAAGAAAAAAAAACATGCCGCCAATTTTCTCTGCAATTTTTCTTGTAAAAGTTTCTGTTTGGTATCGGAAAAATCTTAATCGATCTTAATCTTATGGTTATAGGCACCCCTACTTGACCCTAAAATTGAGTAACTTTGTAACCACTTTTAGATACTAAAATTGGTAGATTTTTTGACGAAAATAAAATCTAGTAATCTACAAGATATGACAAGTGATGTGGTCGGCGTCAAAAATTTATTTATTGAATATATCTCAAGGAAAAAAATTTAAAATGACCTCTAGTTTTTCCACTTGTAACCACTTTACTGCTGCAATTCTTATCAGAAGTATACGAAAATTTATAAACCTTATTTACAAAACCACGTTCATTGATATGGTCGGCTTATTTTTTTGAAATTTTATAAAAATGTATCTAATTCCTTAAAAAAAACGACTAAATTTCCACCCTTGCCCAGCCCATACCCCGCCCTCGTCTATGAAGTCAGTGCGGGGCGAGTCGTCATGCTAGACGGACCTGTGCTGCGTTGCGTAGTGCGAGCAAGCAAAATTAAACCCTGAGTTACGTACCTCTAATCTAACTACACTTTTGCGGGTTGAGCGAGGAGAGGGTTTAAGCTCCGCCCACACGGCAAGGTCATTGGCGTAGGTAAGTAGCCTTAATCGAGTGCAGTAGCTGAAAGTTATATTGAGGATTCAGTGAAAAATAAGGCTAACCTTAAAGACCCTTGGACGCCAGTTTCTCCGTCTCGCCCTTCAACATCGAAGGAAACACCTTGTGAAACGACATTACAGCTACGAGTATCTCAGCATAAGACGGTTTCAGACCCAAATAAGCACATAAATCTAAGTTTCAAAAACTGTTCTAATTTTACAAGTAATGTCTAAATCTTTTTTTTTCTATTGTTCTTGTACGTATTACCCATAATAAAATTTGATTCATAATCACAGAGTAATTATTCTAGAACCCCTCGCTACACTCGGGATACTAAGTTAGAATCCTTCGCTCCTCTCGGGATACAACTTAGTGCCTCGAAAAGAATTCACCTTTTTTTCGCTTGTTGGGTAATCTACTATTTTTTCGTTTTAGTATAATTTTTCGTATAAAAGCTTGTTTTTAAAAGAAATGCACTTATTTTTTTCCTTCAAAAAGTCAACTAAAATAGCTTTTTTTTTCAAAAAATCTTCTATCAACTTAATGTGCAAAACATGTTAAAAACTTCTACGTCTATCTTGCTGTCCAACGAAGTATAAAACTTATTTTGTGGTATTGTTTACCTGTTTCAAGCACTTCGGAAGTGTTCGCGAAGCATCGTGATCAGTCGGGCATTAGGCTACAAGTACAGAACTTCGCCGACGCTAACTGGCAGGAAGGGATTGATTAGTTAGTTTCAACTACTTGGTATGCGCAAACACATCTACTGTTTGTTGTTTACTAGTACTCTAAAATATCCCAATCGACTTATTTTTTTGTTACGTTTTGTTGTTATGTTTGCTGTTAAGTTTCACTAGTTTTAACGGCAACGTAACAGTTTCACTGAACTATTACGTTTTGTTGTGTGTTTCCTATCATGGCACACACAACAAAACGTAACAGTTCAGTGAAACTTAACATCAAACGTAACAAAAAACAAGTCAATTGGGGTATTTTGGAGTACTAGTAAACAACAAACAGTAGATGCGTGTGCGCATACCAAGTAGTTTAAACTAACTAATCCCTCCCTGCCAATTAGCGTCGGCAAAGTTCTGAGAAGTACTTGTAGCCCAATGACCGAGACTGATCAAAATGTTTTGCAAACACTTCCGAAGTGCTTGAAGCAGGTTAAAAATACCACGAAATTGGGTCTCATTGTTATTTCGTGATCTTTTCCGTTCGTAATGTCAAAATAATAATAAGTTTTATGCACCGTTAGAAAGCTAGATAGACGTAGATGTTTTTAACGTTTTGCACATTAAATTGCTTTGAGATTTATTGAAAGAATAGCTGTTTTAGTTGATTTTTTTAAGGTAATAAGAACAAGTGCACGATGATTGTCATTAGTTTTTGATCCTTTTATTTTTTTCTATCAACGTTCCGAATGTTCTGCCAGAAAAAAAAATTACACTAAAATAAGTAGTTTCTTTTATTCCGAAAATGGTATTAGTTTTCATAAAAATTTTAAAACTCAAATAACTCAAAAACCATCAAGTTTGGAAAAACTTTATACGACAAAATCAATAGCTTTTGAACTCATCTGTAACTCCTTAGCAGGAATACGTCACATTTCCGTTTACCCTATAATGGTAGTGCGATTAAACAGAAAAGGAATAATTAGGGTGCTGGCTGCAATTTGGGTATATGATTTGCTCATGATTCATATTAATAGGGATGATGGATCAGCTCAATACGAATCGATTTGGTCCTTACAAGTTTTTCTGTGCGTCGCTGCGTTTTTGAGTTAAAGCAAAAAAAAAAATAAGATACTAAATAATGTTTGTTTTGTCTGCCTTTGTGGTTCCTGCTTAAAATACTTCTGAAGATGTAGAATATCGAAGAGGCAGACATGCAGGGCTCTGCACTGTCACGGGACGAAGTAGTGAATTTTTGCATTTTGAAGCGCTATAACTTTACGACGCAGGGCTATTATGGTGGCAGACCATTTTTCTTGGGATTTATCTATATATATAAAAGAAGAAGGTGACTGACTGACTGACATATCAACGCACAGCCCAAACCGCTGGGTCTAGAGATTCCAAATTTGGCATATAGGTTCCTTATGAGACCTAGGGGTGCACTAAGAAAGGGTTTTACAAAATTTCACCCCTAAGGGGGTAAAATAGGGGATGAAAGTTTGTATAAAAGTCCGTCAGTTTTAAAGTTAGGATCTTCAAAATTTGTATTTAGGCTGACGACTAAAAATTAATATTTACGTGTCTCAGGGTTTTTGAAAATTTGACACCATTAAGGGTGAAAAGGGGGATGAAGTTGAAAATTCTTTATTTTTAAAGTAAAATCCACATAATTTATTATTTAGGCATTAATGATGTAATTCTATGCAACGTTAATTACTGTTACTGAAATTCCACCCCAAATACAACCCCTAAAAAGGAAAATGGGGTGAAAAAGTCTAAAAACCAATATGGGTATCGTTTGTATGGTTTATCGGGTCGCTGATTACGAAAACTACAACAATTTTGAAATCCAACTTGGTGGACGTTAAATACCATCATTGCCTTGGGATGGGGTTGGGGTGCGATAGGGTTGAAATGTGAATATGGGTTTCGTTTGTATGGTTTATCGGGTCGCTGATTACGAAAACTACAACAATTTGGAAATCCAACGTGGTGGACGTGAAATACCATCATCCCCTTGGAGATGGAGTTGCGGTGCGATAGGTTCGTAATGTCTATATATTTGCATGCTATTAATAGGCTAGATGTGTGATACTAAGAAAAACATTGTCATCCCTTTAAAACCATGTCTAAAGCAAATAAAGCATTCTATTCTATTCTATTCTATTCTAAAAATCAATATGGGTGTCGTTTGTATGGTTTATCGGGTCGTTGATTACGAAAGCTACAACAACTTTGAAATCCAACGTGGTGGACGTGAAATACCATCATCCCCTGGGGATGGGGTTGGGGTGCTATAGGTTTGAAATGTCTAAAAATAAATATGGTTGTCGTTTCTATGTTAGGGATAGCGGTTAAATTGGCGTTAGGGATAGGTAGAGGTACAGACGTAGAGAGGTACAGGTAGAGGGAGAAGGAGGGGCAGGGGGAGAGAGAGAAGGGGGAGAGGGAGATTCAGAGGGAGGGGGAGTGGGAGAGGGAGGGGGGAGAAGGAGAGAGAGGGAGAGGGTTTTCATCATAACATCCCATAAGACGTCCACTACAGGACAGGGAGCTCCCTCTAGAATTCTAGCTTTAGCTGGAAAAAATGTGGAGGGGAAGTACCATAGTCACCTCGCTTGTTAGCGTTACGGCTGGCACCATGGACCGCGGTTGTAGGTGACCGCAGTAAGTAAGATGTAAGATACAAAGGAGGACGCTGCTGCCCATCCTCCAGTTAACCCTTAGTCGCCTCTTACGACACCCACGGGTATGTATGGGTTGGTACTATTCTTTGCCGGCACCACACGGGACGAGAGGGTTTTAGTTTTTCTCAATTACTTCTACGAATTGGCTCTGTTTTGTAATATTACATAAAGGTGTCTCTCATCTCTCTCTTTACATTTGTTAGGATACTGCTGCTAAGTTCCTCTGTTCTGAGTAATTTATGAGAAACGTCTGTATATTATATAAAATTCAGCTGGATCTTGAATTATACTCATTGATTTGCGCAGGGTTAGTCCTGTTTTTCCTTAGTTTAAAATTACCCCGAAATGACGGGAAAATATCTCATTGCTTCGGAAAACCGGTAATAAAATAAATACGAAATCCACGCAAGCGAAGCCGCGGGCAACAGCTTGTACATTGTATTCAATCAGATAGTCATATGTACGTTGTAATCGACAGCCAGGTGTACGTTTCATTGTCAAATTTCAAAATAGTTAAAACTTAATTCCTCAAAAACGCAGGAGTGTGGATGTCCGCCAATATTTTTTGTATCTTTTAGAGGATGCTCCTTATCATCAGTCAAAAAGGCAGATATGAGCAAATCATATAGAAATTTGTCCTTCATCACCCTTACTAGAAAGTTAGGGTTGGGCCACATTGATCGACGGCCTGTCGCACTTTGCCGATTGAAAAGAGCACACTAGTACGCATTATGCCGATTCACCGCTTACAGAGGCGTTCGCATCCGTACGCAGCTGCACGGACGCGTTCGCATCCGTAAGGTGCCGTACAGCTCCGTATGCAGACGAATCGATGGAAACATCTCATACTGTTGTTGCCTCTTTTATCGCCGTCATCAGCCGTCGATCGCCGTGTTCGCCGTCGATCCCTGCCGACGGTCCACCGCGTTTCGTCGTCAGGGCGCGTTCGCCACGTCGATGCGAAAGGATTTGCATACTTTGCGCTCGTTTTGTATAGGCAAACCGTCGATTGCCGTCGATCAGTGTGGCCCGACTCTTAACATGCTATGTATAGTATAAGACTCACTTCACCCACACGTGCCTACACTTCAGAATATCCTTTCTTTTTCTACACCTATTGTTCGTACAGGCACTGCGAAACTATACGCAACGGCAAGTTTAATCCAAATTTTAAACATTGTAGAGCAGTTGAATATAAAACGATTTGTTGACAGCTCAGTATTTTTATTGACATCGCTCTGCTTATTCAGCCCGTTGAAATTATTATTACCCCTAAACGTTTTTAGACGTAGCTGCCGTCACAATCTCAGGTAGAACTGTGACGCAAAGTACTGTGCGCGTTTTTTACCTGCTTCGAGTCATCATATATATATCAGCCGAAAGACGTCCACTGCTGGACATAGTCACACTTTAAAAATATGAACTTACATTCTAGTTAGTTTTTTTTTATTGAGTTTAGAACACAAACAGTCTTATAGAAATAATTTTATAAAAAGGTAGGTTTACAAAAGACCTGGAGGTTCATAAAAAAGAATGAAAAATTAAAATTAAACGTGGCTTGAAAATCGTTTAAAATCAGTTCCTCCTTTATTCATAAATGCCGCAACGCATAGTTTGTACCTTTAGTTAGCTCGCTTTGGAAACATCAACGGTTATCCACTTGAGTCTTGAGTTTCCTCCTCCGATAAGGGCAATGGCCGATATTCAGACGAAACTATGGGTCGTATTGATAAATCCCTCTCAAGTCTGAGATTGCACTCTAGTGGAAAATACATCTTGAGAGCGATCTCATCCTTGAGAGGGATTTGTTAGTACCACTCTAAGCGTGACTTCAGTCTCTCAAATGTCAAAATCCTGTTAAATTTTAACACTTGTGAGACTGACTTGGTGTTAGTTACTTTGAATAAAAACAATTATTTCAGATAAACAAGACAATCTAACCAAAGTAGGAAAGAAACACAATCATGTTGCGTTTGCGTCAACTGGACATTTTCCGGGGCAATTTCGTTGCCGAAACACACCATCCGTTAAGGCGTCTTTGCGTTGTCTGCAAAAAGAGAACGACAACGTATTGCAAGGTGTGCAATATAGCCCTGTCTTTTTAAATGCGTCGAGCCACACCACACCTCCAAAATGACATCATCTGCACACGACTTTCTGGGTCTTATAGATACTAATATTCAAGAAAAGTAGGTATGCCGCTTTTATAATAGAAAGTATTTTTGGAACTTTTCAATTATTAAAATGTGGAATGGATTTCGGCGACGCACACATCGCCCAATTTGCGGGTGCAGTTGAAACCGGGTGCAGTTGAACAGTGGGGAGTTGAAACCGGGGGGAGTTGCAACTGATCCGCCATCTGCACCCAACATAGTATCATTATATTGAACCAACTCAGGGGCCATTGGATCACGCTTGAGCTGTGGCGTGTGACCAAATTGCCACGGAGATATCTTGAATGAATAAATACAGGTAATCCTTTATTTAAACTGGCAACACCGCCCGGAATAAATGCGTTTCTTTAGGTATTTTTTTAAATATAATTTTTTGTGTGTCCCAAAAAACAAATTTCGGGACTCAAGCCAATCTCAATCCACCTTACCAGTTCTAACTGCTCGTCTTCATACTTCTTCTGCCTGTCAGGTCATTGGTAATTGTAGGTTTTCTTCCCATTCCTGTAGTAATAATGAAACATTAACTAAGTTGACCACAATACTATTGCCAGCCCCAAAGGTAAGATAACCTTGAGGTCTGACTCTCATTCTCTACACGTTCTAAGCTATTCTTCTTAACACCCAGCAGTGCACTGAAGGATAATCACAAAGGCGGTATTATAACCTAAATCATTTCTCGTTTTGACAATACAATTATGATAACTTAGCTTATAATTAACGATAATTCCTGACGCTGCACGATGCTTCTTTAATCACCATTTCACATGAACGAGTTCACAAACTACACAATTTAGTAAACAAACACTATCACATCTTGAATCAGACAGAACGACCTGCTCTCAGATGAACAGTGAACTATCTAAAATGACAGCGGGCTTGACCTCTGCGAACTACTAGCGCCATCTACCAGTACAGACATGTACTTTGGAACGAACACGATGCTCGACACTGCATGAATATTGGCGCGAACATGCACCTGTCACTTACTACTGCGCGCGAATATTTAAAAACGAAACCAATCTCCGACATCTATATATATATATATATATATATATATATATATATATATATATAAAAGAAGAAGGTGACTGACTGACTGACCTATCAACGCACAGCCCAAACCGCTGGGTCTAGAGATTCCAAATTTGGCATGTAGGTTCCTTATAAGGCCTAGGGGTGCACTAAGAAAGCGTTTTACAAAATTCCACCCCTAAGGGGGTAAAATAGGGGATGAAAGGTTGTGTGAAAGTCCGTCAGTTTTGAAGTTAGGATCTTCAAAATTGTATTTAGGCTGACGGCTAAAAATTAATATTTACGTGTCTCAGGGTTTTTGAAAATTCGACACCCTTAAGGGTGAAAAGGGGGATGAAGTTGAAAATTCTTTATTTTTTAAGTAAAATCCACATAATTTATTATTTAGGCATTAATGATGTAATTCTATGCAACGTTCATCACTGTTATTGAAATTCCACTCCAAATTCAACCCCTAAATAAGGGAAATGGGGTGAAAAAGTCTAAAAACCAATATGGGTATCGTTTGTATGGTTTATCGGGTCGCTGATTACGAAAACTACAACAATTTTGAAATCCAAGTTGGTGGTTGTTAAATACCATCATTCCCTTGGGATGGGGTTGGGGTGCGATAGGGTCGAAATGTGAATATGGGTGTCGTTTGTATGGTTTATCGGGTCGCTGATTACGAAAACTACAACAATTTTTAAATCCAACGTGGTGGACGTGAAATACCATCATCCCCCTAGGGATGGAGTTGGGGTGCGATAGGTTTGAAATGTCTAAAAATCAATATGGGTGTCGTTTGTATGGTTTATCGGGTCGCTGATTACGAAAGCTACAACAACTTTGAAATTCAACGTGGTGGACGTGAAATACCATCATCCCCTGAGGATGTTTTCTATGTTAGGGATAGCGGTTAAATTGGTGTTAGGGGTAGGGATAGGGGCAGGGATAAGAAGAGGTACAGAGGTAGAGAGGAAGAGGGAGAAGGAGGGGAAGGGGGGGAGGAAGGGAGGGGGAGGGGGTGAGGGAGAGGGAGGAGGTGGAGGGGTAGATACAGAGGGACGGGAAGGGGGAGAGGAAGGGGGGAGTGGGAGAGAGAGGGAGAGGGTTTCAGTTTTGGCTCTGTTTTGAAATATTACATAAAGGTGTCTCTCATCTCTCTCTTTACATTTGTTAGGATACTGCTGCTAAGTTCCTCTGTTCTGAGTAATTTATAAGTAACGTCTGTATATTATATAAAATTCAGCTGGATCTTGAATTACACTCATTGATTTGCGCAGGGTTAGTCCTGTTTTTCCTTAGTTTAAAATTACCCCGAATTGACGGGAAAATATATCATTGCTTCGGAAAACCGGTAACAACATAAATACGAAATCCACGCGAGCGAAGCCGCGGGCAACAGCTAGTATATAATATACAAATATTGCTCGTTTAGTATAGGATACATGAGATACGAATGGCGAAATAGAGGGGAGGCCTTTGCCCTGCAGCGGGACATAAAAAAATACAAAGACTCACTCTGCCTTTTTAAAAATTATCACTTACTTACTTACTTCGCTGGCTCAGCGACCCGAAGTGGATCTTGGCCTCCGACATTAAAGTACGCCATTCGTCTCTATTCTGTGCCAAATCTGACCAGACGGGCACTTCCAGCTCTTTCAAAAATTATCGTTTTTATAAATTCGAAACGACTAGATTTTTAGTACGAACAAAAAATCCTAGAATCAAACAGATTATTATATTGCCGTTCGGTCAGTTTTTACAATTTCAACCTAACCTAACCTGTAAGTTTGTGTTTGATCTTTCAGGGGAAATAATCTACACATCTAGAGGAACAAAACTGGTTGTACTAAATAACTACACTTATCGTACGCACAAAAAGCTGAAATCAGGAACTCGCTGGCAATGTACTAGGTGTACAGGACCAAGGAAAGATGGTAGGAAGGGAGGGTGTCCCGCGTACGTGCTGACCGATTTAAATAACGCGCTCGCCAAAGTGGTAGCGAAACATAATCATGAACCACCTCAGTGTTTCATTGGACCAGAAGGAGTATATTTCCAAAAAGCGAGAATGGTTAAGAAAGAAGCGCCTGTGGCCTAGTTAAGAAAATTCAGTACTTTAATTCCTTTCTTCAGTACTTACGCGCATTCTGTCCTTTGTTCGAAAGGCAGGTAATTTTGACTATTGTCAGCGCCTTAAGCGTATCTTATAAACGATGCGGCCATCATTTTCTAACAGTACCTAAGCTTGGAGGAAGCTCTGCTTAACCCGTAAGGCAAACAAGCTTGGTATGTAATATATGTAGGTAGTGCGATCAAATAAAAAAAGAAAGTGAGGGGTTACCTGGAGTGGAGTTGGCATATTCTTGAAATCTACAACATCTTTTTGGCCCTAGTATATTTTGTTAGGGTTTGCTTTTGACATGCTATGTATAAGACTCACTTCACCCACACGTGCCCACACTTCAGAATATCCTTTCTTTTTTTACACCTATTATTCGTAAAGGCAGTGCGAAACTACGCAAAAGCAAGTTTAATCAATATTTGAAATAGGTACATACGAATGTAGCTATTGTAGAGCAGTTGAATATAAGACGATTTTATGACAGCAGTATTTTTATTGACATCGCTCCGCTCTGCTTATTCAGCCCGTTGCAATTATTATTACCCCTAAAACTCTTTAGACGTAGCTGCCGTTACAGACTTAGGTAGTACTGTGACGCGAAGATGGTTCTTAAATATGCCTCTGTGCGTTTTTACCTGCTTCGGGCCACAGTTTAAAAATATGTACTTGCATTCTAGTTAGTTTGTACCTTTAGTTAGCTCGCTTTGAAAACATCAACGGTTTATCCACTTGAGTCTTGAGTTTCCTCCTCTGATGAAACCGAAACTCTGGGTCGTATTGATAAATCTCTCTCAAGTCTGAGATTGCAAGTGGAAAATACATCTTGAGAGCGATCTCATCCTTGAGAGGAATTTATTAGTACCATCCTAATAAATTCGCGAACCACCGCACAAGACCGGGACCAGTGGCGTATTCTCGTTTCGGAGGCCAAGACTCATTTTGGGTCGTTGCGCCAAAGGAGTAAGTAAGTATCCTAAGCGTAAGCTCAGTCTCAAATGTCAAAATCTCATACAATTTTGACACTTGTGAGACTGACTTGGCGTTAATTACTTTGAATGAACAGAATTATTTCAGATAAACAAGACAACCTAACCAAAGTAGGAAAGAAACATAATCATGTTCCGTTTGCGTCAGTTGGACATTTTCCGGGGCTATTCAATTTCGTTGCCTATACACACCATCGGTTAAGGCGTCTTTGTGTAATCAAAAAAAAATAACGACAACGTATTGCAAGGTGTGCAATGTAGCCCTCTTTTTAAATGCTTCGAGCCACACCACACTCCAAAACGACACACGTCGTTCTGGGTCCTACAGATATCTAATAATATACAAGAAAAGTCTAGTAGGTATGTTGCTTTTCTGATAAAAAGTATTTTTATGAAGAACTCAAATAAAAATTTTTTATACCCTTTCAATTGTTAATGTATAGAATGGATATCAGCGACTCACATATCGCCATCTGAACTCAACATTCTATCATTATATTGAACCAACTCAGGACGGAGCACGCTTGAGATGTGGCGTGTGGCCGAATTGCCATGGAGATATCTGGAATGAATACATACAGGTAATAATTTGTTCAAACTGCCAACAACGCCTGGAATAAATACCTTTAGGTAATTTTATTCATAATAATTTTTGTGTAAGGGGTCCCAAAAAACATATTTCGGGATCCAAGCCAACCTCACCTGCTCGCGGTGCGCCCTGCTGACTGACGAACGAGGCTCTGGCGAGCCGTCAACTTGCACTGGCACCAGCATGGCGGGTAGTTTGATACAAACCCCTCTCAAAACAAATATGACAAATACATGAGAGTCGAATGGCGAAATAGAGGGGAGGCCTTTGCCTTGCAGTGACAGACCCTAAAGCCCAAGTCTCACTGAGGCGGTAGCGGAAGCGTTCCGGGGCCGGTATTTTTTGTAAAGTATGAGTTCTTATGCACCCTGTCACATTGAAAGCGGTCGCGGCGGGGCGCGGTGCGGCGCGGGGGCGGCCGGGCCGCTAATACAACCCCGCGGACCGGGCGCGGCGCGGGGCCGAACTTTCGGCGGGAGCGGGTGCTGTATTCCATTGCGTTCAATGCAACCCGTCACACAGAGCGGCAGCGGCGCGGCGCGGCGCGGCGCGGTGCGGTGCGGTGCGGTCCGGGCACTTTGACGTTGTATTTTTTTTTTACAAGAATTTTGCGGCTTTGCGCAGACTTTTTTTTTAGGTTATCAGTTTGGTTTTTTGTTTAGAGCAAAGGATTTACGTCTTTTGAATAATCACAGATAAATAATATCACTCCGACCACTACCGCCCCGCTGTCCCGCCGCGGTTTCCGCGCGGTACCTCTGTGTGACCGGTCCCGGAACGCTTTCGCTTCCCGCAGGTCCGCCCCCGGACCGCTTTACCGCTTGTACCGCTCTGTGTGACGTGGGCTTAAATGCTACATAAATAAAAATACAAAGACAAAAAGAACAAAACAATCCCAAAATCAAACAGATTATTATATTATACGATCAGTTTTTACAATTTAAACCTAACCTAACCCGCAAGTTTGTGTTTGATCTTTCAGGGGGAATAATCTACACATCTAGAGGAACAAAACTGGTTGTAGTAAATAACTATACTTATCGTACGCACAAAAAGCTGAAATCAGGAACTCGCTGGCAATGTACTAGGTGTAAAGGACCAAGGAAAGATGGTAGGAAGGGAGGGTGTCTCGCGTACGTGCTGACCGATTTAAATGACGCGCTCACCAAAGTGGTAGACAAACATAATCATGAACCACCTCAGTGTTTCATTGGACCAGAAGGAGTATATTTCCAAAAACCGAAAATGATTAAGAAAGAAGCGCCTCTGGCCTAGTTAAGAAAGTTCAGTACTTTATTTCTTTTGATGTTTATATGTGTAGATAGGTTATAAGTGCTCCAAAAGTTTCACTTCTAAAGTGGACCTATTACTCCAGTTAAGTCCTATGTCATCCGTTATAAATGCCACTCACTTAGGACTGAATTACACTTATCAGGCATAGGACAAGAGACAGGCGAGGAGAAGACACGGTGCCACTTCAAAACTAGTTCATATAAAATAAATTAAATCAATAAATTGGCGTCGTGGTTCGTTCACGGCCTGCTACTTGCCTTACGCTTTTTCTATTTAATATCGCGAAAATATTTCTTAATTAATCGCTTCGTAACAAACAACCAAACATTAAAATATATTTAACCAAAGATCGTAGTATTGTGTTAAACAATTACTTAGGTCAACAATGTCAATAAGTAAACATTTTTAGGATGCCGTTGTAAAAGTATTCTCGCATACTACAACAGGCCTAGGTAAAAGCATCAACAAGTTTGTTTAACAAACTTATTTATGCGTCTGGCCCGGTCATATTGTATGCGGACAGCACGGCAGGGGAAAAGATCTCGCAGTCCGGTCTATTTTAATTTAATAATGTAATTTAATTATAATTAAATTTTATCATTTTATTTACAATTAAGTACTAACCTATTCAATAATTAGATTTTAGATATTTTTTAGTAAACATCTAACCCTTTTGCGGTGCCCCCTCAAGGGCGTCATATGAGATACCATTATATTATGAGACCTTATACCTACCATGTTATTGCAAATAAATAAATATGAAATAGTTTTACAATGAAAAGTGGTTTTGGTGTCCTTATGCAACAAACAGTTTTACTTTAGTAGTAGTTTTATAATCATCATAAATATAAAAAATCTCATCATCACTGATTGTGAGTCATCTTAAATAGATAGAGAACTCAGCACTAATAATGTTGTTTCATAATATTTTTAAAGGCAATATGTAACTCAGTAGTTTTAGGAATTAAAATGCTTGTTAATAAAGCATTTATCGATTTTTTATGCGTCATTTAATTTATTGTTGAATAAGTTATATGGATACTTTGAATCAAGAACGACTGAAATTGCCGAAATGTCTCGTTTTTCTTTATTTGCTGTTACGTTTGGTTTTCACAATTACAGTCAGCGTCAGCAGGTCAAGCTTGACACTCGCAGTGCAACTCTAGGCCGTACGTCTTTTGAAATGAGAACGGTCCAAAGTCCAATGTGTCAAGCTCGATGTGCTCTTGACTGCACCTTCTTCATAAGTGTCATCGTATCCATCCGCCAAAAGCCCACTCTCACTGGGTTAATCTCGTTTTACCCCGATCCCGGTTTCACCCGTTCCGTTTTCACCCGATTTTGATAAATTTGATTTCATTTTATATCGTTATTTTTTCTATCGTTTTCAACTGGTACCGTCAACATAAAAAGTGTTTCAAGGTAAAATAATGCATTTATTTTTCTTTCTTAGATAAATACATTATATAGTTTTATTTTTGACCTAGTTTACTCGCGGATTGTTAGGCTTTGCGAACCAGCAAGCCTAGCACTATTAATTATTGGCATAACCGCGCGCCCTAGATAAAATTATATCTAGGGCACGCAGAAATATCAGTGGAAGAAAATGTTAGACAGAGATAACTTTATACATATAGCGGTACTTTTTTTCCAATATCTATTGCACTGTTTAGCTGTCAAGTGAACGAAATGAACGACGGAATCAGTGTAGACATGCAAAAATTTTAAAATTGGCATCTTCTTATTTTTTTAACGGGGGGCAAAATAAACGCGGTTTTAAGGTTTTAATTAGTTTAATTAGGAAAAAAACTAATTGAAATATTGTATATTTTAGTGTTTAGTTAGATTTGATTATTGAAAATTATTTTCTATACTGTTTGTTATTACTTACTTACTTACTTACTACGCTGGCTCAGCGACCCAAAGTGAGTCTTGGCCTCCAATACGAGATTTCGCCACTTCTCCCGGTCTCGTGCGGTCTCTTGCCAGTCGCTAGCTTGGAGCACGCGTAGGTCTGCTTCCACCGCATCTTGCCAGCGATACCGGGGGCGCCCAACCGGTCTTTTGCCTGTTGGACATCCTAGATAGGCTCTTTTGACACCACGATCGTCATCCATCCTAATAAGGTGGCCAAGCCAGCGCAGTCTGTGCGCCTTAAATTCGCCTATGATGTTGCAGTCAGCCAGGAGGTCTGTTGATTATTGCTAGACTAAAACGAAAAAAAATTATTGAGAATAAGACGGATTTTGCATCCTTTTAAGGTTTTTATTAGAGTTTATTTGTACATTGTATATTCTCCGTGTAAATTTCAAATTAGAAATAATCTAGCTTGATTAATTTGACAGGTGGACATAGCTATGAGTGAGAACAGGACGGAGCGATCCGTGTCTGTCATTCTCCAGTACGTATAGCTCCGTCCTGCTCTCACACCATTTGTCAAATTCATCAAGCTATATTCTTTAAACTGTATATTGAATTATTTTATTATTATATGTGAAGTTGATTATGTAAGTACTCAATTTACTATAAGTTTTAATGACTGCGATAATTAAGCTCCTAGTCAGATTAATAAAACCTGTTATTATACTCCACCAGAATGTCTATTGTTTTATTCCATACATATAATAGGTCTTTACCTATGAAATTGCCGAAATTTTCTTACAGATTAATGAGATCATAATTCTTATAATTCTAATGCTATTTTTTTCATTTGTCTTATATTTTAAAGTTGACTTCAAGGTTATCAATTTACGCATAAAATAAAGTTTTTATTTTTAGTTTGTTATATAAAATTAAAGGTTCGAAAATTGTTCGTCTTAAATGTCGTCCGATTTCATCATTAGATTGGTTATATTTTATTACAGATAATATTTTTCGAAAATTAAATTTAAGCTTCTGTTAGCTTAATGTCTTCTCAATAATGCCTAAAAAAATCAAAAAGATTGGATTTATAATTCCTAAGAAAAATGCAAAAATTTTAGTACTGAAAATTGAGTTTACCTAAAATTCGCCATACAAAACGGCAATTTCATAGGTAAAGACCTAATATTTCTACCGTGACCTAGAACTTAGAATTAGCATTAAATTTTTGATTCTTAATGTTAAGTACGTGAAGTATAATAATTAAATTTGGAGTAAAACTTTTCCTGCTGATGGTACTTTAAAGCAAGATTGACTTTTAATCGACTTCATCAATAAATTTTTAAATCGGGTGAAAACGGGACGGGTGAAACTGGGAATGGGGTAATACGAGACTAACCCCTCTCACTTACGCCATTCTTCATGGTTTTGTGCTTGCCTACTTAGCTAATAATACCTTAAAGTAACTTTTAAAATAAAGTTATGTCAAATTCCTCATTACATTGTTTCTATTCTAGTCCATAAGGCCGGTATTTCACTGGGACACTGGTAGCGCGACTGGTTGCGCCACTGGTGTCCGTAACAAGACACCAGTAAAGACACCAGAGTCGCTACACCCTGCGGCCACAGTATTAAGGGCTATATTTCACTGGGAGTGGTAGCGCGACCAGCAGCCGAGCTGGTTGCGCCGCCAAACAATTTGGCTGACTCTGGTGTCTAGTTACGGACACCAGTAGCGCAACCAGTCGCGCCACCATGGTGTCCCAGTGAAATACCGGCCTCCTAAGTCTCGTCACAGACACAACCATAATATATGGTAATATACGAAGTTGTAATGTACCTATATATTACGGTAAAATATTTGCCATAGAAAATTATAACTGTGTCTGTTATATAAGACATTTTTTTCACTCACAAATCATTAAATCATGTCAAGTTTAAAGGAGAATGAGTTCACAACTCTAACCTCCCTACCCTTTTTTTATTTTTCTCAGGTGGTATCATCCGAACTGCTGAAGGAACTAAAATGGTAATGTTGAATAACTACACCTACCGTGTGCACAGAAAGCTGAAGGCTGGGATCCGGTGGCAATGCACCAGGGCAAGAGGAAGGTATAACTGCCCCGCATACGTGATCACCGATAAAAGTGATAAGATCACCAGAATCATCAAGGGTCACACCCATGAACCGCCTCAGTGTTACGTTGGACCAAAAGGAGTCTACTTCAAAAGATTGAAGAAGATTATGAAGAAGAAACCAGAAGTTCCAGAATCTGATCAAGTGTCCGTGGACACCGAGATGAAGACCGAGGACAGCACGGAGTTCTCTGAAGACCCTGAACAAATTTTACCGTTTAGTCTGCCTTTCCCAGAGGCAACTGAGCCCAGGACTGAGGAGAGCTCAGAATTTTCTGAAGAGCCAGAACAAATTCTTCCGTTTAGTCTGCCTTTTTCAGAGATAATTTAATACGACAGTACCCAATATGTGTCGCCCCTTATGTGTCGTCATTCTAGTAGATGTAATATAATATATATTATATTCTATCCGACCGATTTCGGTCATGGCGACTCTTTCAACTCCTTTGCAGATGGCGTTCATGTGCCCGCATGTGGCTTATATAGCCAATCTTATTGATAAAGGTCCGCGCGCATTGCGGGCACGTGAGCATTCCATTAATATAATTATAACTGATCGCCACAGGTGGACGGGCTTTTAGTTCTTCGCGTCTGGCGTCAAGCTCAAGACAGCGATTAATTTCAAAGCTTTGTGTTCTGTCTCTTACTAGTGATCTCCACTGGGCACGCTCCACAGCCCTGTGTTCCCACTGCGAGGGCTCCATGACAGTATAAATGGTATAATTTTAACAGTTAATAAATAAAAGGTTGGGAAACTATCCAAAATTTTAGTTAAAATGGCCTCATGAACAACTTTTGCACAACTTTTTAGTACAGTTATGATAAAATTGAAACTTCTCATATTTAACTTGCGTAAGTTTATCGAAGGTATATATTATTTAAAAAAAGTAAAGGTAGGATATAGGTGTAAAGAATATCAGTGTAGCGACATACATGCGGAAATTTCGACGCGAAAAGTTCCGCCACCGAAAAATCTGTATCTGTCATCAGTGGAAATTCCGCGAAAAAAAAAACCTAAAAAGCGTTGCGAGCGCAATTAGCGTAACTCTCTGCGTCGTAACGATTTGCTATTCGCTTTTCATTCTAAATGAAATATGTAATAGATAAGTTATTGCTAAACCAGATTCCATAAAAGAGACGTTTAGTAAAAATAAAATGTCGTAAATTTTGAATATAAAAAGTTTCATAAATGTGGCATTTATAGGTGGCTGTAAAACATTTGTCCAACCAAAGGATATTTTATGCGTGTATTGAGGTTAGAAATATGTGTTGTTTACTAAACACACATACGACTCTTTTGGAATGCACTATAGATTCAATGATAATAAAATGCTTTTTAAACTACATAGATTATTAGATAAATTCGTAAGCAATAAACATCTTTAAAATGAATAAAATATTATTGGTATACTTAATAAAAAGTTGTTTTCCTTTGAATGGTTAGATTAAAAGTTTGCCAACTTTTAAACAGTTATTTGTGAATTTAATGACTCCTGTTCCGCTCTTTCTAATAATTAAACATCATTAAATTATCTAATTATTAAGTAGCAAGTTAGAAAACTTTATAGATATGCAAGTCAAGTGTACAAATCCTCAGTACACTACATATTGCATCCAATTCATAGTTAACTACATTATGAATTATAAAGGTTGAGCGAGTTTTTTATGTACATGCACAAAACTCGCTCAAAAAATTATAGATTTATTGAGGCGCACACTTTTTTACGCATAGTTTATTATGAAACCCCTTTGGTTGTAGGAGAATTCATTACAACGAGCAAAGGCCACAGGTTACTAATGTACAAAGGCTATACCTTCTTCAAGTACAGAAAACAGAATGGGGGGTGGTGCTGGAGATGCTCTGCTTATGACTACAGAAGGTGTCGTACGTCCCTCATCCGAGGAGATGACGGTAAAATCAGGGGAGAAAGTGGGGCTCATAACCATCCGAAGCCGGCGTACTGTTGTTCTAGTGACGGGACGTATGTCAAATTATAAATACTTTTATTATTGTTTCGGTTTGAAACGCCGCGGTGCGTGTAGACGGATGACCGGATCACATGGTGAATCCGATTCCGTACAAGAGACGTTTAGTAAAAATTAAATGGCACCGTCGATTCTGAATATCAAGTTTAAAAAATATGGCAACTAACATTTGTTGAAAGGATATTCTATGAGTGTATTAACGTTACAAATGTGTGTTGTTTACTAAACTTACATACTCGTACAACTCTCTTGTGGAATCAACTATAGGTTCAATTATAATAAAATGTTTTTAAAGTAAGATAGATTTTTAAGCAATAAATATCTTTAAAATGAATAAAATATTACAGGTACACTTGAATAAAAAATTGTTTTTCTTTGTATGGTTAGGTTATAAGTTCACCAACTTTAGACGATTAGATTTTATTATTTCACATTATCAATTTCGAATTTACATAAACAGTCTAGATGTCCAAGCATAACTGATTGTCAAGAATACATAACAAAAAATATCTTGAAAGGTCAAAACAATAAAAATATACGAAATATAAATTGTACAGATGTGAAAATTGAATTAACTATACTATCAGCAAGTAAGTCAAATACATTATCGAAAACCCCGTTTGAATCGGTTTAGCAGTTTGAGAGTTAATGGCGCACATGTCTTAGTATAGTACTTACTTTGCATTCCGATTGCAGTGTAACAACTATTTATTTATTTATCTATTTGTTTGTGTATGTTTCAAGGAAGTAAGCCAAGTAAGTACATTATGGAAAGCCCCGTTTAAATCGGTCCAGTCGTTTGTGAATTTAATTATTCCTGTACCAGGAGACTCCACTCTTTCTTATCATTATCATTGCATATTATTATATTATCAAATTATTTAACTATAAGTAGCAAGTTAGAAAATATTACAGACATATAAGTCAAGGGTACAAACCCTACGTAGACTATATATTGTATCTAATTCATAATTAACTACATTATAAGTATAAATGATGAGCAAGTTTTTATATGGGTATAGATTTATTGGAGCGCACACTTATTCGGACGAGCAAAAGCCACAGATATATTTTTTTTTATGTTAGAGCAGGCAAACTAGCAGACAGCTCACCTGATGATAAGTGTCACTGCCGCCCATTGACACTTGCAACACCTGGGGGGGTGGTACTAGTGCGTTGCCGGCCTTTGAGAAGTCTGTTAACCCGCTTTTTGAATGACCCCATGTTGTAACTACCAGGGAAAACCGCAGGGGGAAGATCGTTCCACATCCTGGGTGTGCGCAAGAGATATGATCGCGCAAACCGCGTTACAGATTACTAATGCACAAAGGCTATACCTTCTTCAAGTACAGAAGACAGAATGGGGGGTGGCGCTGAAGATGCTCTGCTTATGACTACAGAAGGTGTCATACGTCCCTCATCCGAGGAGATGACGATAAAATCAGGGGGGAAAGTGGGGCTCATAACCATCCGAAGCCGGCGTACTGTTGCTCCAGTGACGTGGTTTATTTCAAATTATAAATACTTGCGTTATTATTTCGGTTTGAAACGCCGCGATGCATGTAGATGTAGACGGATGACCGGATCACATGGTATGGACCCGATTCACTCCTTATCCCAGGAACGGACGGCATCAACTGCTTTGCATTGAGTTCCAGCTTCGAGACGGCCATCGGTCAGTGTATATGGCGAACTGCTCGTTGGTCTCATCACGGTGTCCTCATTTTATTCCACATCCCATAGATATTCCACTGCAGTACAGAGAGCTCCCTCCAAAATTTCACAGCGAAAATTCGTGGCATATTTCGGGGTTTGTACCACAGTTTGTTAGCCTTGCCGAATGGCACAATGGACCACTGTGGTTGGTAACCGCAAAGGGATGCTGCTGTCCTTCCTGCGGTTTGATATTCCTTACGACACTCATGGAAGAAAAGATGGGATGGTACTACTGGTACTCGTAGCCCGCATCACGTGGTTACCTATATTATGTCAGTTCCGGAGTATGTCATTGTTTTCAAAATAATTGTGTTTAAACAACCATACTTATACGTTTTTTATTACAATGTTCTTCAACTCATTCTCTGGTCTGGTAAATTTGCAGACGTCAATCACAATAAGATTTTTTTTCTTTTATTATAATATTTATAGATGATGTGTTCGAAAAATAAATTATTTAAAGAAATGTAAATAAAAACTATTTAAAAAATCTCGGAACCAATAAGTTGTTGTTAGTTGATATACTTTTTTTACAATACAAAAAAGAAGCAGATCGCTGAAATTTTGACGGCCAATACGAGTTTCTTTTTGTTGTTTAAATCAATGGAAGACAGTTAATACCTTGTTATTTTTTTTATTTTTTTATTTATTATGCCCTCTAAAAGATAGTCGAGTGGCCGCGCGGACGCACGCTTTTTTAGGGTTCCGATACCAAAATGGTAAAAAAAAGGAACCCTTATGGTGCCGCTCTGTCTGTCTGTCTGTCTGTCTGTCCGTCTGTCTGTCACACCTCTATATCTCAGCAACCACTTACGCTATCGAGCTGAAATTTGGAATAGTTTTAGAATATAGTTGCCCAACTTAATTGCACATGAAAATTTTTTGAAAAAAGTATGATTATTAATGTAAAGGGGGCCAAAATAGGGGGGGCCAAATTTCAAATTGTCGCTACTAGGTCGAGTGGGGTATCATATGAAAGGGCTTTACTTGTACATTTTAAAATATATTTTTGTATTTTTTTAAGTTTCTTAGTTTTCAAGTTATGATGAAAAATGTCAAAAAAAATACCATTCCCCCCCCCTTATCTCCGAAGTTTGAGTAAGGGAAAATCTGAATTAATTACAGTTGACAGAGGTTTATGTAAACTTTACAGCAAAAATAAAACGATCTTTCTAAGTTGCATAGTTTTTCAGAAATCTGCAAAAAACCTTTACAAACAAATTTAGTTTTGCGGTCCTGAAAATGGACTTTATTGCTTCCAAAAATACTATAGGTATATCGGAACCCTCGGCGCGCGAGTCCGACTCGCACTTGACCGGTTTTTTTTATAATGTACAATTATCAAGATAAAGACATACATACATACATAATATCACGCCATGTTCCCGTCGGGGTAGGCAGAGACCACAGTTCTCCACCTGCTACGATCTTGACATACTTCCCTTGCTTCCTGAACTTTCATCAATCCTTTCATGCATGCTGGCCTTTATTCAGAACGTCCTGAATTTGGTCCTGGTACATTCGCCAAGGCCTTCGCCTTCCAACGTTTCCATTCACTCTCGCCTTGTAGATATCTTTCGTCAATCTTCCTTCATTCATCCTCTCCACATGACCAAACAATCTCAGCATCCCTTAATTAAAGACAAATATCATGATAATTACCAATGATAATTATCGCTTAGATTAGAACTCTGAATTATAAAATATGTGTAACCTGTTTGATTGTAGGTGAATTTATACGCACGGACGTTGGCCGCATTTTACTTATGTACGAAGGCTATACCTTTTCCAAGCACACAAGACAGAACAAAGGTTGGTGTTGGAGATGCAGTGTTTACCGGTACAGAAGGTGTCGCACGTCGCTCATCCTTGACGAAAATGGCGTGATCACGAAGAAAACTGGGACTCATAACCACCCTAAGCCGCAATACCATTCTATTAATGGGGTTTATTATAGATCAGGTTTTGAAAATGAATAGATTTTTTTTATATATAACAAACAGTTTGAAAGATTTGAAACAACGGGTCAGTTGCAACTCCCCCCTGTTCAACTGCACCCGGTTTCAACTTTTCCCGCAAATTGTGTTTTTTCTATAATTTTTCAAATTTGTAATGTGAACAGCAAAACAGTTTATTTTAATAAAAATATTGAAGTAGAGTTATAGAACTACTAGCTGTGCCCACGACGTTTTTTTACCAATTAGACATTTTTTTATTATTAACGGGGGCTATAATAATATGGGGTGTAAGAGACAGTTTTCCGAATACTTAAAGGGCATAATAAATCAGGAAATGAAAAAACAAATCGATCTCTTCATACAAAATTGCAAACTTGATAGGACAGTTTGTATGGAGGGGCCGATTTTTTATTTCCTGAAAGTTTGATTCGCTGAAAGTTGTTCAGTTACGTTGACTGATTAAGGATGTTCTTTTCACCCTAATTCTTATATATGTCACCGGAAAATGATAAGAATCGTAAGTAGAGCAATTTTCTACCAAGTTGTTCAACTAAAAATTTAATAATCTCGTTGGAAATTCGTAGATCCATAGGCCCGTTAGGTAAGGCAACCACAACCTAACCGATCCCGAACGGGATCCTAGAAGAAGCGATATCGGTACATTTTATTATTTTCCGAAATTTAATCAACTTACTAGGAAAATCTTCAACTTACGATTCCGTATTATTATCTCTTTTCGAACGTTAAGGGTAAACTAATATTATTTACATCTCTCATATTCGGTAAGTAAGTCCTTATTACCACCAAATGGGGCTTGTAGGTGACCAATTAGCGCTCTAGGGTAATAATGTAGCTAGAAAAGCCCTAGGGCGGTAAGTAATTAAATTTATGAAAGAGTGAAGTGGTTTTTTTTTATTGGTCACCTACAATTTGGTGGTAATAAGGACCTACTTACCTCACAATCGAGATGTAAAGCAGAGTAGTTAGCTCGGGTGTAAGCATCAATTGCACCCTCGAACTATAGGCGCCCTCGCTGCGCTCGTGCGCCTAAATATCTCGGGCTGCAATTGATGCCTTACAGCCCTTGAACTAATCTGCTATTAATACTTACTTTGCAGTTCCTTATGTCGTGTAGCCTGTGATTGTAACTGTAATAATAATAAAATAAAAATTAATAATTAATAGCGTAAATCGTGTATGATTCCATAGTGATACAGTTTACTTAGGTACGGTAAAAAATTTGTTTAATACTACCTTCTCTCTTTCGATTTAAAATATTCCCTATTTACTTTTTCATCTTCGAGTAATTTTCTTCTCATCGTGTTTATTTATTTTCTGTGTCACCAAAATATACGTCATATTTTGTATAATGTTCTACATAGAGGAAAGTGTAAGATGAACATGTAAACTAAGATTAAAAATTCATAAATTTTTCATACCTAAAGGATGTAATTACATAAATAACGTTTTTCCAAATTCTAAAAAAGCTAAAGGAGTGCAAAAGTTTTACAAAATAAATAGTACCTAAACGTAACACAACGAACTATGTGTATTTCTGTTTTTGCTCCAAATATTGTTTTTAACATGAAGGATACGTATGTTTGCGCTGGCTCTTAGGTATTTAATATACTATTTGTATTACGTATGTTTTTTTTTTCAGGACATTTCATTCATACTCAAAAAGGACATACACTTTACATGTACAGAGGCTACACTTACGGCAAATTTCGCACAACCAAGTCAGGAGAGCGTTGGCGTTGTACCAGTCACAGTCGGAAAAAATGTAAAGGTAGTATATACATAGTCGCCGGTTCGGTCAAAAAAATGGTTGGACCACACAGTCATGAAGCACAGAATGTATACAAATCTGGTGAGGTATTTTATAAACTTGTATAATTAAATGTAAGAATACCTACGCTATTTCACAACCTAGTCAAATGAGATACTTTGTTGCACATCAAAATAGAAAGTGTATTTTTAAAATCATAGAAAAGATCCGAATTATATTATTTTGAGTATTTAAATATGAACATTTTATTTTCATTTTGTAGTTTTTTTGACAGTTATCTAACAAAAAATGTTTTTTGAGTTAATATAATTTCGAGTTCAATAATCGTAATTTTTTCAGCTTCTAGTTCCGTAGAAGTCACAAAATATGATGAATATTTTCCCATTAAAAAAGTAGTGTGTTACTAGAAATGCTTTGTGTGTTTCTCAAACACATGGTGTCCTAATACACGTTTATACATTTTTTTTCTTCTTAAGATTTTGGAACAGTGGGACACTTACTATTAGGCTAGTAAGGGGGCGTCCATAAATTACGTGAGATGTGTAGGGGGGGGGAGGAGGTCGAGTCAAATCTCATCTAATCTTACGTTGGAGAGAGGGGGGGTCTCGGCAAATATCACGCAATTTTTTTCTGATTGAAACAAAAAGAAAATAATCCAGATTGTACATGCTTAAGATTTAATCTTAAGCGTAATCGTAATACGATTAAGATCATTCACTAATTCGTTCGAAAGAAAATAATTTCATTCATACTTCGACGTTATACATCTACTGACTGTCAAACCACCATATCTGTTTTATACCAAAAAGCTCAATTTAATCTGACTTTGCGGTACAGTGTAGCCCGGCATTTGTTTTCGCGCTACTGTTTTTGTTTTCTTTTTACAATAAAAATCCAATGGGGGGGGGGAGGGTTGAATAAAATCTCACGACATCTCACCAGGGGGGGAGGGAGGGACAGAAAACTTAAAAAAATACCTCATTTAATTTATGGACGCCCCCTAAATAATTACTGGATAGAAAGAGAAATCATACTTACTAGCCGAGCGACCGTTACAATTACGCGTATGACAGATGTACCCCTTACCGCACCTTCATCCCCGCTCTCCCCTAGTGACCCGGTGGTGACGTGCCGTCTCGACACTGTCAAATTTCATGCCCTTTTGTAGCGGTCGGCTAGTACGTACAACTTCCGAGCTGTGCTTCTGACATGTAATCTTGTTTTCTTCTCAATACCTATAAAACTCCTTAAAGCACATCTTCTTCTGCTAAAAGTTTTAAGAGGTTATCGTCATAGCATCCCATGAAAAGTCCACTACAGGATAGGGAGCTTCCTCCAGAATTCTAGCTTTTGCTGAAAAAAATGTGGAGGGGAAGTACCATAGTCACCTCTGTTACGGCTGGCACCATGAACCTCGGTTGTAGGTGACCGCAGTAAGTGAGATGGTATGATACACAGGAGGATGCTGCTGCCCATCCTCCAGTTTATAACCCTTAGTCGCCTCTTACGACACCCACAGGTATGTATCTAATGGTACTATTCTTTGCCGGCACGACACGGGACAATACCTGTAAAACTTTTCTTCTCAATACCTATAAAACTCCTTAAAGCACACTTTCCTGACCTGTTATTGCCAGGGTCCGCTTTCAGGTTTATCTTCTCCACTTTGCCCGGTCCCAACATCCTTCGTGATGAGTTTGTTCTTCCTCATATTAGCCAGCGCTTCTCGAGCCTGATGGCTGATTCACACGTCGTCCCCCCGCTTCGTGATGGTAGTGGTCATTTTGAGAAAAGCAGTAGTCATTGTAAAAAGGTTAGGAAGCACGCTGAAGTAGGATTAATTGATTACAAAGTAAAGCGAATTTATAATTAAAGCTCCAAGGTCAAGGTCATGTTCCAAGGCCAAGTTCCCTTGTCACCCCTCGCAAACAGAAATCGGAGACCCTCACAGCACAAAAAAATATAAAATCTTTAAATATATTCGACCCGCACTCTGTTCCTATGCAGTGACTAACCTTGTCGCCGTTTTCATTAAATTATGATTCTACAAACAAAAATACTGAAATACTTAATAATAGTACCTGTTTTAGTTTTTACAGCTGCCTACAAATCGCAGCCCGAAAGTGTATTTTTATATGGGAGCCTATTGTTGCCAATAATACAATCTTTGTTATCCCACTGTTAAAATTAGTCGCCAAGTCATTATTTATAGTACCTCGCTTATGATTTCATTGCCCCTGTTTAATATATTTGCTACTTTAAAGAATCAGCATATTTAGTTTTTATAAATCCTTGCATTTTCAAGCTCATCTATTATAATTGTTGCTAAAATATTTAATCGCTGCCAGATTAATTTATTAGATGCAAACTGTTAGTTGCCTCAAAAATAGTAAGCCTTTTTCTATCCATGATATTAGAAGGACCAATAAGCGTTTTGAATGGTTCCTTCTTGAACATTTTGACCTGCTTAAGGTACATACCTAATACTGTTGTGAGGAATAAGAATAAACTACGATTTTAATTTTCTTTTTATTTTTATTTCGTTCGGTGCGCTCGAGGATAATTCAAATCAATCATTACTTGCGTCATACTTTGATGTTTCTTGGGTGATGCGAAAGACAGACAATTAATACTTCCTTGATAGGTATTTAAATAAAACCTGGGTGATACTTTAATATAATTTTTAGTATAGAGTTGTAATAAAGATTAACCCCTTTACAAATATTAGTAGTTTATGGGGTACTGTAGATAAATAATATAAAGATAAATATGTATAGTACACTTAAGCAAGTCGGCTTAGGGTGCGTCCCCATTAGGCTCACAGTGAGCGGCTAACTGTTTGCCACTAGTTCTTCTCCCTATTATTTTAAACGGAGTGTCCATTCAGCGCGTACTGTACGCGATTTGCGGTGTTTCGCTTGCAGATTCATTCAGTGAGCAGCTTAGTCGCTGCGAACGATGCTCGCGGTCGGCGGCTCAGTCAGCTGCTCACTACGCCGCCGGCACGCTGCACAGCGTCAAGCGGTCATATAATATACTAACCGTACCCTCCCTCCCAAGAATGAGCAAGCGCTTCGCGGCTAACACGCTACAGTTCGACGCTAAATAAACATTGAGTTAACGACCAATAAGCCGCTCAGAGTCAGTCAGCGGACAGTCAGCCGCTCACTGTGAGCCTAATCGGGACGCGCCGTTACAGGACAAGCAACAAACTCGCAAAACGAAGCGAAGCGACAAAGCGAAGTGACAAAGTTTTGACAGTTGCTGATCACCTGCCTGCAGCATTGCAGACTGACGTGAGGTATTTTAAAGCCCCCTGCCGAACTCAGTCACTTAAATTTGCAGTTACTTTCTTTGTCAATGAAATCGAAAAGGACTCAAAGTGAAAGACCAAATTTGAGGATATCCACGCCAATGATCTTCAGACGGCGTAACTTCGTAACACTTAGACACTAGAAAAAACATAGTAATCTACAAGATAGGACAAATGACGTGCCAGGCTCGAATTTTAATTTGATTAAAGTAACAGAATTTTCTAAAGCACTATTTAGTGACCTAATTCATTTTATTTCAGTATATTTGAAGATATCGGGAGAAGGTTCTTCTAGAGGGCATAAGCGCAATTACATATTCACTAAAAACAGACTTGGGGGAAAGTGCCTACTATATGCTGGGTATGAATATGTCTTACATAGACAAAATAAAGATTCTAGTGTTTGGACCTGTACTAAAAAAAGAGCTACAAAATGTACTGGTGCTGTGAAGTTGAACACTGAACGGGACTTTGTAAATATTCATTCGAATCATATACCACAATGTACACCATCAAATTTAAACACATCACATAAATTACTGATTCATCAAATTAAAAAAGAAAACTCCTAGTGCTGAAATTACTGCTTTTACCGGTCTCTGAAAAGCGTACAGTACAGATCAAGACACAAGGCATTTAAAGTTGAAAAAACATCTTTCAGAGACCCGGCTGCAGTTTTTATACTCGAAAGTTTAAAAATAATAAATGTCTAGACTGAATTATCATATTGTATTTGTGTCTCCAAGAAGCCGGAAAGACGTAACTGCACCATTCAACTAAATACGCTAGGTTTATTCTGGCGAGTAGAATGGAGAGAGCAAGACGCGTATATTCGGTTATCGTTAAGTTACGTGGTGCAACCCACCCTTAATTTTATGTGAAATATACTTAATAATTTAATTTGGAATAAAACTTTTCCTGCTGGTGGTATTCTAAGCAAGATTGACTATTAATCGACGTAATCAATAAAATTTGAATTCGTACCGGTCGGGACGGGTGCCTCCGGAAATGGGGACTGAGGGAATAACCCGCACGGACGAGCTTGTAGAACGGACGCTCTCCGTCCTCCTTGGAATCCACCCCCTAGACCCGCACGAGCGATTCTCGTGGTTTGCACTTGGGTCATACAACAAACTGTCATAATTAGAAATTGACACGTTTACTATTATATAATCTTTGGTGTTCTGAATGCAGTGCGACACGGTTATTTTGGAAGGCAGATAAAATCGGAACTAAAGCCACTGCAAAGGGAGTTTGATATTTCCTCCGCCCGCGCCCTCCTGACAACGTCTACCACCTGCCAAAATACCCGCGTGTCGCACTGTGTGCATGCAGCCCTAAGCTTCTGTCAATTTCAAATTATGTCAGTTTGTGGTATCACGCTCGTTGCATGTAATGTCCGGGGTGTGCAAATGATAAATAGCTACCTAGTTATCAAATACGGATTTTTTTTTGCAGGTGATGACTCGTCCTGTTCATCTGCCGCGTCATCAATTGAAGTGCCTTGTTACGTGCCATCAATAAATGGCAAATCGTTCCTTGTCCGGGCAGGTTACAAGTACGGTTTAAAAAGAAAAAATAAAGACGGCACGGTCGTTTGGCGCTGTGTAAAAAGAAGAATATGCAATGCATTCTTGATAGTTAGCTATGACAGCATTGTCAAAAGAGTAGATAAACATGTCTGTCGTCAGGACGTCATAGCCGAGACGATCAGTTGCTAGTCTCTAGTCTAGAATACCCCAATTTAGTAATAGCAAATTAGAACCTGCCAAATAATCATTCGGTGCCTGCACTTGCCTCGCTAACGCTAGTGTGCAAAAGGCCTTCTGATCACTCTTCCTTCACGTAAAACGCACGTCATACGCGCGCTTTCGTTATATTACGATAGTTTGCATCCTGCATAAAAATAAACGAAACTATGTCCATGGAGAGCGTAGCGTCATGCGTTCGTCATGTTTCTATGCAGGATGCAAGCAAGATCCATGCCACCGTAAAGTTTCAAAAGCGTACGTGTGACGTGTGGACAGTAGGCCATAGTGTTAAATCAGTAGGAAAAAAAAACTTCTTAAATCAGAATTGTCACAATCTCTTTGGCGTACGCTGCGTCAAGTGCCGTGATCGCGCGACGTGGACGAGCTGCATAGCAAAATACGCGTCGCGTGGCGAGTACGCCGCACGCAGCGCCGCTAGTACTATTTAAAATCACACGTTCAGTATCAATAGACATCGTGATGTGTGTACCGGAATGTACGAAATCAATAGACATCGTGATGTGTGTACCGGAATGTACGAAATCAATACGCCGCGTGCGCCTCGCTTGTGCTAATTTCATAAACCATACACGCTCGAGCTCGACGCGCCGCGTATTCCCCAGCACGAAACGCAACGCTAGCGGTGCTCTTGTGTTTTGCTGAATTTACTACGCGCGCGCGTCTACGCGTCGTGATCCCGCCTAACACAGCGGACGCACTTTACTGTTGATTTTAAAAATTAATTATTATTAGAACAGCATCTCTGATTTTGTTCTAAATAAATATTAAAACATAAACGTTTTAACTGTCGAAAAGTAGTTTCAAAGCTAAAAAATTTAATTTAGTCACAGAATATTAATGGTTAACAAGTTCAATTTAGATCTAGATTTAGGTGTAAAAGCTTCTAGTTGAATATAGGTATTATGAAAAAATTGTCGTCAAGCAACCTTTACATTTAAATATTTACAGGAAAGTTTATCACAACGAGCAAAGGAAACAAACTATATTTATTTCGCCATTACGTGTATGGAAAACACACACCTACCAAACAGGGCACTAGATTGCGCTGCACTACTGACTTTATGGGGAAGCGATGTTCAGCATGTGTTTTCATTGGAGATAATGGAAGGGTGTTCAAATATACCTGGACTCACGAACACAACCCGCCAAAATACGTACATAGAAATGGAATCTATTATAAGGTTGTCTGAATAGATACAAATAAAATGAATTGTGAACAATTCATTGAATAATATCATTGGTATTTTTTTTTATACATAGAAACGGAATCTATCGAATAAAATTATATGCTAATAGGTCTTTACCTATGGAATTGCCGAAATTTTCTTACAGATTAATGAGATCATAATTCCTATAATACTAATGCAATTTTTTCATTTGTCTTATATTTGAAAGTTGACTTCAAGGTTATTAAGTTACGCATAAAATAATGTTTTTATTTTTAGTTAGATATATAATTTTGATATATAAGGAGCAAATTTGACCACAAAAACTTATTTCGATTAACGTTGCTGATTTAAACGTCACATATATCGAAGTAAACAAAGCACAGCTGACTCATTCATATCGACAGTTGACAGTTTTAAAAGTACACTAGCGACAGAGTTGCTGTATGAACTGTGCTGGAGAATCAGCTGACAGATTGCATGTACACTGGTGACATCTGTGTATCCGAGCGTAAACTACCACGACAACCTTATTTAGTCGACGATTATATCCGGAAAAGTACAAACAAAAATAAAGCTACCTGGGGACTAATTAAATTACATACGAACAACACAAATGACATTAAGACTACTATAGAGAAATTAGATACAGGAAATGGAATAATTGAGGACATGAACGATATAGCTAATCACATGAACAACCTTTATGCCACACAAAATTTAAATGATAATTTTGTTGATCAGTACAAGCCCTCTCACTACACGGTTCGCTCTTCAATTTATCTTAGGCCTGTAGATGAGCTTGAATTACTTAGTATTGTAAAACAGTTAAAGAACAAAAAAAGTTGCGGTGAGGACGGTATATCAATGCAGGCAATAAAAGCAAGCATAAACTATATTACGAAACCGATTACATATATAATAAATATGATGTTAGAATCAGGATATTTTCCTGATCAACTAAAACACTCATTGATTAAACCTATTCATAAAAAAGGACCTAAAACTGACGCCAACAATTATAGGCCTATTGCCCTTTTGCCAAGTTTTTCAAAACTCTTTGAAAAGGTAATTTATAGTAGGTTATATGGTTTCCTTGAAAGACATAATCTTCTACACCATCATCAGTATGGGTTCCGTAAATTAAGTTCGACATCTTTGGCTATATATCAATATCTCACTAGGCTATGGGTAGGTTTGAATGAGAAAAAGGATTGTACTGGCGTCTTTCTGGATATGTCGAGGGCGTTCGACTGTGTCATTCACTCTATTGTACTAAAACAACTTGAGAACATGGGAGTCCGCGGAGTAGCGAACGATTTGATGAGATCGTATTTGACAGGAAGGACACAGTCGCTTGTTCTCTCGACATTCGATAAGGCGTCTAAATCAGTTGTGGAAGTAAAATCATCCCATAAAACTCTCCAACTAGGAGTACCACAGGGTAGCGTGTTGGGCCCGCTACTTTTTCTAATATATGTGAATGATTTGCCTAAAATCACTGCACATCTTTGTGTCATGTTTGCTGATGATGCAAGTCTATTGTTTGTCAATGAATTCCAAAATACAAACACATTTGAGCGGGAAATTAACGCTACTCTGACAACTGTAACTTCGTGGCTACAGTCCATTAATCTTAGCGTCAACCCAAAAAAGACAAAATTAATTCAGTTTGGTAATTATAAAAAATCAAAACTAAACTTGACAATAAATTGTAATGATGTAGTGCTTGAAGAAGTATGTGATACGGAATTCCTTGGTGTCACTATTGACTCTCACCTTAATTGGAAAAAGCATATAGAAAAGCTTAATAACAAACTTAGTAGCCGATGCTATGCACTGTCCGTCTTAGTAGATGCTGCATCGACTGAGGTTGCGGTTAGTGCGTATTATGGAAATGTTTACCCTCTTCTTTTATACGGAATTATATTTTGGGGAAACTCTGTCGACGTATGTAAAACTTTCCTTCTGCAGAAACGATGCCTACGTATTATATTTAGAAAACCTAACAATTATTCTCTCAGGTCAATTTTTAGAGATAAGGGTTTCTTAACGGTTACTGGTATCTTTATAATGGAAATTTGTAGCCTAGTACATAAGCACAAGAATTTTTTTAACTGCGTTTCTGACATACATTCTAGGAATGTCAGACATAAACACCGTCTTGTTATTCCTACTTCTATCAGATGTATGATATTTGATAAATGTACCACAGTGACTGCGGTCAGAATTTATAATAGATTACCAGAAAGCATTAAATCCCTGGGTGACAATAAATTTAAACTGACATTGAAGACATGGTTAACGGACAATGTATTTTATAATTTAAATGAATTCTTTTCTGCGACATCTGTAAATTGACATATGATTTTAATTTTAATTTAGTTGTTATATAATTTTGATTTACTTATGCTGTAATTATTTGTTAATTTTTCTTAAGCTAAATTTAAAGTCATTTTATTTGTATAGTGTAATCGATTAGATCTTTTAAAAGATTGCATGCCTGATCTAAGGTAAGAGCTGTTCTGAACTATACTTACTACATACCATCTGTATTTTATTACCAGTTCTAGCAATAAAAACTATTCTATTCTATTCTATTCTAAAATTTAAGGTTCGAAAATTGTTCGTCTTAATTGTCGTCCGATTTCATCATTAGATTTGTTATATTTTTTTCAGATAATATTTTTCGAAAATCAAATTTAAGCTTCTGTTAGATTAATGTCTTCCCAATAATTCTTAAAAAAAAAAAGATTGGATTTATAATTCCTAAGAAAAATGCAAAAATGTTAGTACTGAAAATTGAGTTTACCTAAAATTCGCCATACAAAACGGCAAGTTCATAGGTAAAGACCTAATATTTTTAAGAAATTACTGCAAATATTGAACCGTGTTTTCTACTCATGTGGACGTTTCATAGGATGTTATGATAATGACTAAGAAAAGTGAAACTGGTCTCAGGAGTTCAGTTAGGTTGGTGATTTCCGTCCGGATTCATTCTGACGACCCGTCACGGGATTCGCTTTACGCAGTAACAAATTTTCCTTTGTGCGAGTCATACACACGGCCGCGCGTCATTGGTAACACTGACTCAGGTTTCGGTCGTTTGTACGAGTAGCATAGTGCTGGTTCAGCTTATTCTGGTTTTATTTCCACTTACTTGCTGCCGTGCGTACATGTAAGCGCATCATTTTTTTTTGCCAAAACGATGACGCTGTGAACTTCAGTCACACCTCGGAAGCTCCATACAATCGGGCTCAAAAGTGACAGCTGTCATTTTTACACGCGCAAATGTGTGGGTGGGTTAAAGATGTGTGAGTGTAGGGTTGATGGTATCTAGAAAACACCTACCCTAGAAAACGTAGATAACAGAACATTAGCATTATACTTTTATTACAGTTTCGAGTTGCACATTTTTCGTTCGACTATAAAGCGACTTACACAATTCACAAACGAATTATAACCTCACTTTGTTGTATTTAGTAATCGAATTTCAATTAAAACAAACAAACACACGTTGAAATAATCTCACAAACTCTATGGTGTTTATTCCATAATAATTGCTTCTTATTATTGTTTAACTTTATTCCAAATTTTACTTTGTCTTGGAGAGTCGAAAGACAACCGTAAACTGCACAACCACGCACCTTTTTTTCAACTTTTGCAAGCGTTGCATATCGCGTGGCAACAGGACGAGAAATAGGACGAGATATCGCGCAGGGCCCCGCGGGGTGATGCGCGCGCACTTGAGGTACTCCGATTGGTGGGAGGCGGAGAGCTTCCGTTCTGTATGTAGTACTATTATGAATTCTGTGCTTCAGTTATGAGCCATACTTTGCTCCCATATTATTTTGTAAAAAACATCTAAATAGACTTTTCAATACCTAGAGAAAATTCCAAAAAAATTGTGTTTTTTTTTCTATTTTTAAAAATGGCTGAGATCATGAAATTAAAGTCCACGTTCAGCTGGCCGAACCATATATTTTCTAGAGCGATGACGTCATCTCTCCGGACACTTGAAAATGCGTTTTATTATTAATTCGCAGTCATAACTTCCGTATCACTGCTATAATGCCGTAAAGCAAAATCTAGTGTGATGTACACTCGGCCGCACGTCAGTGGAAACACTTTTTTACCTATAGCAGGTTGGGTTTCGGGCGCTTGTAGCGAAGCACTAGTTTAACTTACACTGGTTTTGTTTCCCCTTTCTTGCTGCCGTGCGTACGTGAAATAGGCTCTTTAAATTGTATACAGGGTGAAAGAAAAAGTAAAAAAGTAACAGATATAAAAATATAATATTAAAATTTTATTGTGTCATCCCTCACCAGACTGAACCGATAAGCGTGAGTATTTGCATACACGTTACGAACAGACAATTTGATAATCTAGTTGTTCTTATCTCTCATGTGTCGTCCTTACGTAGTTTTCTATCTCCTATCTCTATTGCAGTTCTAAATTCTAAGAATAGGGTTGGCAACCTGAACTTTTTTTTTCATACGTAGTATTTTATTTTTGTGTTATTATTTTATTTCCAATATGTTTTAGGGTTCCGTACCTCAAAAGAAAAAACGGAACCCTTATAGGATCACTTTGTTGTCCGTCTGTCTGTCTGTCAAGACCCTTTATCTCACGAACGGGAAGAGGTATCAGGTTGAAATTGATACCATATATTAGTGTCCATGAACCACACAAGATCTGAAAATTTCAATATTTTACAACGACGCAATCAAAAGATATGGCATTTTATGTCCTCATCTCCATACATTTATGCACTAAAGCAAAACCTATAGGGTACTTCCCGCTGACCTAAAATTATGAAATTTGGCAAGGAGCTTGGTCTCACAGTACAGATAAAGGGAAAAGTCTGAAATCATTAAATATTACAACTTTTCTCACAACTAATGGTAACCAATTGAGGTGAGCTCCCGTTTTAAGAACATTCATATAAGAGAGGGGTCAAGTTAAATGGTCGCGGAGGCGATTTTTGTTTTAGTTCTATTTTAAAAACGGGAACACGTACAAACTTGAAAATTGGTATGTTTATAGTGCATAAGCTATAAAATAACAACAAATAATAAAATTTGGTCAAGCGCATGTCGGATTTAAAAAAATCTAGCACATTAACTTACTGAAATTTCAACTAATACAATTATGATTATGTGGTGGTATGGAACCCTCGGTGCGCGAGTCCGACTCGCACTTGGCCGGTTTATTGTACTTTATTCTACTTGTTCAACATGTGGTTAAAAAGGAAATCGGTACTTTTCCTTACACAAAAAAAAATTGATAAATGAAACCTTGGTGTGCTTGCTTACAGGTAAATTTATAACGACCAGCAGAGGAAACACGTTATTTTTATTTCACAGTTATGCGTATGGAAGGCAAGGTAAATGCAAACTTGGCGCAAGATGGCGCTGTACCAACGATTCGTTGGGAAAGCGGTGTAACGCGTTTGTCGTCATTGGAGAGGATGGGATGGTGGTCAAACATAACTGGTCTCACGGACACAAACCGCCACATTACATACTCAGAAACGGAATTCATCATAAAGTTGCTGAATAGACAAAAATAAAATTAAAGTCGACGTTCGTGAGATGGTATTTGAAACAATGGGTCCTGGGGGCCCTGCGGCTGAGCTGAGCGCTTGCGAAGGCGAGCTCAGTACATCTCGCCGAGACCACCGGTGACTTAGGGCCGGCAGCTTCCTGAGCCAACACATTAGTCTGGCTATACAGAGACGAAACGCTTCCAGCATATTGGGAACCATGTCTCAGGGGGATGCAATTGACGAAATATTTTATTTTTAAGTATGCAGAACAGGTGTAGATTTTAGTGACATTTGCCTGTCACAGTTTTAAGACGGTTCGTGGTGATATTCATGTCTCCGGAAAATGATAAGAATCGTAAGTTGATCAATTTCCTGGTAAGTTGATCAACTTTCGAAAAATCATAAACAGTAGTTAACATGTATTATTTAACGCAATAAATTTCAGCTAATTGATTAACTTACGCTGGCTGCCTGGCGGTAAATCATACACGTATATATGGACCAATCGCTACTCAGTGTACAATTTTACGTTTAACTGACACCCGTAAATTAATACACTGTTCTCTGATTGGTCGATGCCATTAGTGGCAAGCATTTGGCCGGCCGGCTGGCGAGGAGCGTGGTAACAGCTAGTCAGACATTCAACCAATCAGCTTACACCTCGCGTTCGTCGCATCATTTTACCGCGAGACTCCGTAAATTTATTAATTACCTGAAATCTACACGTAAAATAATACATTTAAACGGCCGTTTATGATTTTTAGAAAGTTGATCAACTTACTAGGAAATTGATCAATTACGATTCGATTTTCCGTTGACATTCACATAAGAAGTGTTGAGTTGAGTTTAGTGACACATGCATGTCACAGTTGTTATATCAAAGAAGCACTTAAAATCTTTAGTAAAAGTCAAAGTAGTCATATATTTGACATTTTGACTTAAATGATAAAGTCATGTTGAGCTAAGGAAACTATAGTATTATCCAAGTATCCATTCTAAAAAATGACTTAATTAATAACTTATTATTAGCCATGTCAGAGGCTTTTGGCGGCTCTACAACTCTGACACCAGGGTTTGTGAGGTCGGTCTTCGACCTTGCAACCCACACGATGTGATGATGACTATGGGTAATGAAAATGGGGAAGAAAAATTCCCATTAGTCCCTTTAAAGGCAGTGTCAATAGTGACTAGTGGCAATAAACGGTAGTTAGGGTAGGGAAGCATTGAGCTTCATGAGTGGAATTGGGCACCGCTTTGGATCGTTCTTGCTTGGTGCAAAGGTGGTATTACACCATTTAATCATACACCATGGTAATGTTGCGAGTCTCATGGGGAACCGGGAACAATAAAGAGTGGGTTATTATAGTTTTATTTTTTAATTTCATAATTATGTATGTTCGTTTGTATTGTTAAATTAGACCTTTTGTATTTACAATTGAATAAAGTTTTTTTAAATGTTTGAGTGTCGATTTTAAATAAACACTGTAAAAAAAACTGAGCCTCCCATCCGAGCAGGACAGGTTTATTTTTAAAATCGTTGATAATTTGTGGTTTAGTAAACGTCCCACTCATCATATTCTGCTATTGTCTATTTAATGGTCTATTTAATATCTCGTTTTAACGCCTAGTCTTTACTCGTACTGTTGTCTTCTCTTCTTTGTGAAACGATTATCCAATTAGTGCATTTTAAAAGCGCGTGCTTTTTATGGTTCCGAACCAAAATGGTAAAAACGGAACCCTTATGGTACGACTTTGTCTGTCTGTCAGTCATTGGAAATGGGGCCCAAAGAGGGGGACAAAATTTCAAATTGTCGTTACAAGATCGAGTAGTAGAATAGATTTTTGTATGTTTTTACGACTCTTTGTTTTCAAGTTCTGATTTAAAATAACGAAAAAATACCATTCCCCCCCCCCTTATCTCTCGAAATAGGTGTATTTCAATATTACAGTAAAAATTAAACGATCTTTCTAAGTAGCACAGTTTTATAGAAATTGCAAAAAACCATTACATACAAACTTCCCTAGATTTGCGGTCCTAAAAATAGACTTTGTTGCTTCCAAAAATTATTCGCACTTGACCGGTTTTTTATTTCAAATCGACAAGCCCCTAAAGACGTAGGTACCTACTTTTTCCAACAGTAATACACAAGATAAGTTCAAAAGTAAAGGAATATTGACAATAAATACCCGTCAAGTAACCTAAAGATTTTTTCTGTTTACAGGGCAATTTATTACAACTAGCAAAGGACACACGTTATTTTTATTTCGCAATTACGCATATGGAAAACAAGTTAAGATCAAACGTGGTACTAGATGGCGCTGTACCAGTGATTTGTTAGGGAAGCGGTGTTGCGCGTATGTAGTCATTGGAGAGGATGGGACCGTAGTCAAACACACCTGGACTCACGAACACAAGCCGCCACAATATATTCTTAGGAATGGAATTCACTTTAAGGTTAAATAGACACGAGCAAAATAGAAAGAAATAGAAAGAAAAATTATTTCAGTTTTAATTGTTATTCGAAATATCGCAAGCGGTAATTTCGGTTTTTGATTCCGAGTTTATAGTTCCGGTCTGATCCTCAAAATGCATCGCTTGTTATTATATTACATTTAGTACCTGGGCGACCGAGCTTCTGTGTAAGTAAAATATCATCGGGTGAGCAAGCTATGCTACTCAACAACAGATGGCGCTATAAGTGTCTTAAACGCACAAAGAAAATAATAATAAAAAACACGGTGAAAACGAATTTATCCAGACATGAGACCTTGCTAGATCAATGTTACACCCTCAAAAACTCTTGTATAGTAAATTTGATTGAAATCGTTAGAGCCGTTTTCGAGAAACCGATTACAAATATATTATATACAAATAATGCTCGTTTAATACTATAGGATTTAATTCCTATATAATCATAATTGAAGACTACCAGATGGGAGCTGGGCAATAGCAGCCACAAAATCGGAAGGATTACATTACAAGGCAAAAGGAATATAGGAAGGCCTGAAAAACGCTGGGAAGATGACATCAAACATGTGGCAGGAAGCAACTGGATGAAAGTTGCCTCGGACGGATAGAGAAAAATGGGAGGTATTGAAGGAGGCCTTACTAAAATCCAGGCCTTCAACACCGAAGAACATACTAACAACACTATTATAGATATTATAATCAAAACTACTAACTGAACTAACAAAATATAAATATAACTAAAGGCGAGGGAAACAAAGGCCTTTTTATTTTTGTTTAATTTGTTTATTATTTATGGTCATAATTCTTTTATTATTTATGATCATAATTCTCTGTTTTGTTTGGGTGTTCCGATCGGAATGAAAAATGATTTGAATGAAACTCTTTCCCAGGTGATATTTTTAGTGTATAAATCAACGTAAATTAAAATGTTTCCACTAATCAAACCACCTTAGCGGCAAATAAAAATAAACTGTACAGTCAAAAGCATGTCGAGCTTGACACATTGGACTTTATACCGTTCTTATTTCAATAGACGTACGGGCTAGAGTCACACGGCGATATTGATCTGTCGTTGACTGTACAAACAAATCCACTCCTAAGAGAACTTTAGTTGTTAGCTGTTTCATGATGACACATTTGTCATTTCAAAAGAGCATTCGCAAGCGCTTTTAAACTTCATTTATAATGCGCACGGCCAAAGAGTGGAACTGTCTGCCTGCGTCTGTGTTCCCTAGTTCATATAACCTGAAAATATTCAAGACGCGAGTGAATAAGCTTCTGGACAAGCGCGTTCCATCGTCGACCTCATGTCTGTCCTCTAGACTAGATAGGGGTCAAGAGTAAGCCCATTTACAATAAAAAATACATACATACATACATAAAATCACGCCTTGTTCCCGTCGGGGTAGGCAGAGACCACAGTTCTCCACCTGCTAAAAATCTTTAAAATATAGGCAAAAAGAGTTCCAACCATTGAATGCATAAAAAGAGGCATCACGAAACATACTTTTGTATAACAAGTTATAAATAAAAATTAACTATGATTGTATAAGTAAATATAATATAATTATTTCATGATTGTTTACAGGAAAATTTATTAATATCGTCAACGGACACTTGCTATTTTTGTTTCGCAACTACGTTTATGGAAAGCACTTCGTGACCAAACGTGGAAGTAGATGGCGCTGTACCAATGAGTCTCTAGGTAAACGGTGTACGGCGTACGTTGTCGTTGGAGAAGATGGAACGGTGATCTGCCATACCAGGACTCACGAACATTTTTGCAATTTCTGACTTTTTTTGGTACTCCAACGACGGTTGAAATTTTAAGTTGGTCCCATAGAAATTTTGATCAGTTTTAGAAACAGAATCTATGGACAAGGAAAACATTTATGTCTAAAAATTTTCATAGAAAATGTCCGGGGAAAGTTTTTTGTAACTTCTGACTTTTTAGTACTCTAACCTGGATTGGTCCCATAGAAGTTTTTGATCAGTATTAGAAACAGGTTCGATTGGCATCAAAAATACTTTTTTAAGTATAATGGCCATTTTCTTGCTAACTACATTTCGTTAAAAGTCTGTGAATAGGTATCAAAATTTTACGAGAAGTTGTTATAAGTCTCCTAGGAATATTTTCGTGTAAGTATAACAGTCAAAGTACCTGCCCTTGCTGTCCCATCTCAAAAATCCACCCTGTATTTGCATGAATTAATGAAACACTGAAAAAATCCGTTATGAACAGTTCTAACTTATTTACAATAATTTGTTATATCTATAGATAAACCGCCTAAATGAGTCCTCGCCCGCGGGGTACAGGGGCGCGGGGGTTAGACGACAAAGGGGGAACGAAAGAGATGCGGACGGCGGCGGGCGGCGGGGCATTCTCATTCTCTACGCGCATCAGGGTTGCCAGGTTGGGGGCTTTTTCGCAATTCTGAGGAAAAAATTCATTCTTGGGGAAAAATTTCATTCTTGGGTAAAGTTTGGGGAAATGGAATCGTTGGGGAAATTTCTGGGGAAAAGAAATTGTCTGTTGGGGAAATTTGGGGGTAACGTCTTAGTAGCACTACATTCAGAGCACATAACAAAAAATCATAATTAAACGACCATTCCTACTAAATTAGCCCATCAGCTAGAATCTAAAAAAGAATTAATCGACCAATTTCCGGTGAAGTCCAACTAGGGTCGATTGCTGTGAAATCGCTAATTTTAAGCCTATAAAAGGGCTGCTGTCTCCGTTTTCCTCTACAAGCCAAATAAGAGATAACAACACTCGTTAGACCTAACATCTTTCAGGCTAAAAATTAGCGGTTAATCCGCAGGAATCACTGCCGGTATAAATCATTTGTTTAGGGTGGCAAGCAGCTTATTGTATTTTATAAATATAAAAAAGAGGGTGGTACTTCCTCAGACGGACTATGCACAAAAGCCCTACCACCAATAACGTTTTTGTTGTTTGGGCTGTTAAGTACCTAAGTTTACGTGTTTCATTTTGATTCCTAATATTTAGGTTGACACTGACAACCTCAAAAACATTTATTTCTCGCTTTTCAGTCTTGAAGTCGGTTAAATAATTTTTTTTTTTTTTTACCAAAAAGATTCTCTTATTGGGAAATAGTCGTCATCGCTATTAACAATGAAACAAGAAAACTACATACTCGTATATTTTGCTTTTATTTTCAGTGGCTTACATTAGAACGAAGAGAAGTAATGTGCTCTTATTCAACTCCTACACATATGGCTTGGACACCCAACTGAAGTCAGGCAACCGATGGCGGTGTACAAGAAACACGAAAAAAGGCAGATGCCGGTCGTACGTCATCGTGAATGGTTACGATTATATTGTAAAAAAAGTCGAGGTGCATGAGCATGAAGCGCCCGTTGTTTGTAATGTTGGCGGTATATATTACATTCACGGCGGAAAGAATTAAGATATTGAGTAAGAATAAAAGACGATAAGAAAATGGCGTGACTAGCTGGACCTACGCATAATATGCTAGTGAATGGAATGAGCAGACCCCAAAATAGGATACATGGATGGATAGGAAGAAGGCAGCAGTGAGACGCAATCGGCTATATTGAATAACATCTCCATAGAATAAGGATAATTATTAAACAATCATAATACATATAAATGAATGAATGAATGAATGATCATAATACAAAGACAAAGGAAAAATCTAATATTTTGAAAATTTTACATCAAAATATTCAAGGTTTTTCTGGAAAAATTTTAGAATTAGAATTATTCTTAGAAAGAACAAAATTTGACATTATTTGTCTGACAGAACACTGGCAAAAAGACTATCAAATGTTGATAAATTATGAAAATTATTGTATAGCCAGTGCTTTCAATCGAAAGTCTGCTTTACACGGTGGATCACTGATTTTAGTTCGTAACAGTTTTAAGATAAAGAACCGTAAAGATATTGTTCGACTTTCGGTTGAAAGATGTATTGAAATATCTTGTGTTGAGCTGGACGAGCATGTTGTAGTGTGCGTATACAGACCTCCCGCTTTTCAAAAATTTTCAATGTTCGAGTTAGTAATGGAAGATGTTTTAAAAATAGTGACAAAAGAAAATAAGTTTGTGATAGTGTGTGGTGACTTTAACGTCAATATCTTAGAAAATAATACCTATAGTAACAAACTTATAAGTCTGTTCAAATGTTTTAATTTAGAGCATGTATTTTTTGAACCTACAAGGGTGACGTCATCCTCGGCTACCTGTATTGATAACGTCTTTTGTAATTGCGATTATTTTGAGAAAAGTATCATAAACTCGATTCAGTCTGACCACTCTGGTCAAAGTGTTACTTTTAATTATTCTCGAGTAACCCAGAAGATAGTAATAGAAACCAGGAGCCTAACGAGCGGTAGGTTAGAAAAGTACAAAAACACGTTACTAGAAAAACTGCCCTGTCACAATTATAATACTAACAACCCTAATAACTCATATGAAGATTTATTCACATTGATTAATACTGAATTCAGTAAAATTTTCACTATTAGAAAAAAGCAAATTATTGTAAAATTCAAATTCAGTGACTGGGCTACCGCTGGTATTCGCAAAAGTAGAGAGAGACTTTTTGAATTATATGAGCTAAGAAATTATTCAAATGACGACAATTTCATTGAATATGTCAAAAAATATTCAAAATTGTTTAAATTAGTTTGTTCAAAAGCAAAGTCATTTTTTCTTCGGAAAAAAATACAGTCTGCTGATAACAAAATTAAGGCTGTATGGAATGTTATAAACAGTGAAACTGGAAAAGTGAAACCGCGTGACAATCAAATCACACTTCATACAAATCGCGGAACTATTAGTTCAAACGTAGAAGTGGCTCAAGAATTCGAAACCTTTTTTACTAATATTCCTTTGAAAACAACAGAGTCACTCAATTCTTCATCTTCACTTGCTAGCGATTTACTTCAAAAGAATGTGGACGCCTGCGAAACTGAATTTGGGTTCAATCATGTCACCCCTAACGAAATTATTAAAGCCTTTAAAAGTATTAAAATGAAAACTACTGAGGACCTATGGGGAATGTCAGTAAAAGTCTGTAGTGCGATCATTGATACTATATCTCCATATTTAGCTGTTATATTCAATGATTGTGTCGATCATGGTACATTTCCTGACTTAATGAAAAAAAGTAAAGTAGTTCCATTATTCAAAGCTGGTGACAAAAAGGATCCCAGTAATTTTAGACCAATATCAGTCTTACCTGTACTTAGTAAAATTTTTGAGAAGGTCATACTCAATCAAATGCTTTCACACTTCAATAGAAATAACTTACTACATGACCATCAATTTGGTTTCACGAAAGGGCGCAGTACAACGGATGCCGGGACTGCACTTTTAAAATACATCTTTTGCGCGTGGGAAAAATCTGAAGATGCTATTGGTATCTTCTGTGATCTATCCAAGGCATTTGATTGCGTAGATCATAGCACATTGTTGCTAAAACTTGAACATTACGGTGTTAAGAATAATTCACTTAAACTACTTAGGTCATATTTGGAAAACAGGATTCAAAAGGTACAAGTAAACAGGACGAAATCACTGGGATCTGTTGTCAAAATTGGCGTACCTCAAGGGTCCATATTAGGGCCATTTTTATTCCTTATTTATATTAATGACCTTCCTTCTGTGGTGAAGAATCTGTCAAAGATTGTGTTATTTGCTGATGATACTTCATTAATATTCAATGTAAGTAGGAAATCACAAAATTATAACGAAGTCAACGATGCACTTGGACAGATTCATGCATGGTTTACTGTTAACAATCTAGTCCTAAACGCCAAAAAAACTAAATGTATTAAATTTGCACTACCAAATGTAAGGTCTACTTCACATAACATAGTATTGAATAATGAGCCATTAGATTTTGTAAATAGTACAGTTTTCTTAGGGTTAACACTAGACTCTAAACTTCAATGGGGCCCTCATATAACGGCTCTTTCTGGTCGATTGAGCTCGGCTGCATATGCTGTCAGAAAAATCAGACAACTTACTGATGTAGCTACTGCAAGGCTGGTTTACTTTAGCTACTTCCATAGCATTATGTCTTATGGCATACTGCTTTGGGGCCGAGCAGCTGATATACATTCAATATTCGTTTTACAAAAGAGGGCTATAAGAGCAATTTATTGCCTGAAGACTCGTGATTCCCTGAGAGAACTGTTCAAGGAAATTAACATTATGACAGTGCCATGCCAGTATATCTATGAAAATATAATGTATGCTAGAAAGAACATTCATCAATTACCAAAAATTTGTGACAGGCATAATTTTAATACTAGAAATAAGCATAAAATTGATCAACCATATACTAGATTAACTAAAGTCAATATATCTTTCGTTGGTCTGTGTATACGATACTACAACAAAATACCTGACAATATAGTGCAATTACCTGAGAGAAAGTTTAAAGAATGTGTAAAGCAAACGTTATGTAAAAATGCTTACTATAGATTGGATGACTATATGAATGACAAAGAGGTATGGTGCTCTGATATTCCAGCGAAACACAAGAAACACATTGTAAAAAGCCGACTCTTAAAGTAGGCCGTGCTGCAGTGGTTTCTTGCCGTTTCTTTTACGCTGCCATAGCACGATCCGAAACGGCGTAGACTCGCTCTATTTGCATTGTATTCTGCATGACATTCAATAAGTATTCTGTAAAGAATCTACATTGAATAAAATTATCTGAATCTGAATTAATAGATCATCATATCAGCTGAAAGACGTCCACTGGTCTGGTCTGGTCAAGGTCGCGGGAAGCCGCTGGATGCGAGCAGCGCAGGACCGGTCGTCATGGAATTAATAGATAAATTAATATAATTAATAATCAGAAGATTTTTTTATTCTTCAAATCGACGGATGACTCAAGCGTGTTAGCTGTTTGCAAGTTTTCGAAGTAGATAAACTTATTATTACGGATTCTTATTGCTATCATTCGGATTTAGTGAAGATATGTGGAATCAGAATATTGCATTCAGTGAAAACTCGTCAAGACTTTATATCAAATCAAATACGTGGGACACTCAGAAATATTTGCGACACTAAAAAAAATTGTTCTACAGGTACATATATTTTTATTAAATCTTTTCAAAGTACTCTCCACCAGCCTCTATACAAAGATTCATGCGTCTGAACCAGTTTTCAAAACACTTTTTCCAGTCCGCCGTAGACACCTCGTTTACAGCCTGCTCGAACGCAGCCAGCGCATCTTCCGGCGACGAAAATTGTATCCCCTTGAGCTGATTTTTTATTTTTGGAAATAAAAAGAAGTCACACGGTGCTAGATCAGGGCTGTAAGGAGGGTGACCCAGGAGTTTGACTGGTGTGCTGTCCAGGAAGTCCCTCGTTTTGAGCGCGGTGTGTGCAGGCGCATTGTCATGGTGGAGCAGTAGTCCGCGGAGCCCTGTGTTTGGTCGCTTGTTGCTCACAACAGAAAAAACTTCTGGTAAACATTTGGTAGTATACCATTCGGCGTTGATGCTTCTTTGATCTCGTAAGGGAATCGAGGCCAAGTGGCCAGTCAAATTAAAAAAGCTGGCGATCAAAATCTTCCCCCCGCTTCGAGATCGCTTCACTTTGGTAGGCGTTGGTTCATTTTGAAACACCCAAACTGTCGACTGGCGCTTGGTTTCTGGATCGTATTGATAAATCCAGGACTCATCACCTGTTACGATGTCGTAAACACGCCGAGACGAGCCTGCTTCAAATTTGTTCAGCATATCACGGCACCATTCCACCCGGGCCTGCTTCTGAGCGTCGTCGGTGAGGTAGTGCGGCACCCAGCGCGATACTATCCTCCTCACGCGAAGATGCCCGTGTAGAATCTCGTGAACGCTTCCCGATCCAATCTTTAATATGTGCTGAATCTCCTGATATGTAATTCGCCTATTATCTTGGATTAAATTTTTCACTGATAGCACGTTTTCTTCCGTAATAGCCGTCAAAGGGCGACCGCTTCTTTCTTCATCCCCCAAGGTTGGTCGACCGCGCCTAAATTCGTTATACCAACGATACACGGTTGCCTTGGAGGGGCCTTCATCCATAAATGCCATTTGAAGTCTATCGAACGATTCATCCGGTTTCAGGCGACACTTGAAATCGTAAAAAATCATAGCTCTAAAATGTTCCCGGCGCAGATCCATTTTTCAGTAAGACACGATACTTTGAATTGGCTCGCAAAAAATGTGGAGGGAAATTTTGAAAATGGAACACACATATTTTTACTTACAAGTAATCATATTTTCGAAAAAGATTCTGACCGGCCAGTCTCCCATATATAAAAACTATTTTTCGCAATACTTTCTGAGTGGCCTGGTATAATCTGCGGAGACATTCTCGAAGAAATATACGAGTATAATTTATAAACTTAAATATATTGATTTATTGTTATAATAATAATAAAACTTTTTTCTACAATAAACTTTATTATAGTTTATTCATTGTTGGATATTAAAATCTCTTACAGCCAGTTGCACAAAGCTGCTTTAAAGTTAAATCTTATTTAAATCTATTGCCGTCTCTTTCTTTGCATCAGAACAGAAAGAGTCAGCAATAGACTTACTTAATGAGCTTTAACTTTAAAGACGATTTGTGCAACTGGCGGTTAATGACGTCAGCTAAACTACATCGCTTCACAAACAAATGTGACGAACTATAGTCGTAGCTAGAGACGATGTAAAAAGACTTCTCCTTAAAACTGAAACTGTGAATTCACACCATGAAACAAGTTTTTCAAAAAACCAAGAGGTCATATATCGCAAAAATAAAAATTAAATTTTATTAAATAAATAAAAATTAATTAAATAAAATAAAATATAAAATAAATTTATTGATTAACATTCTATTGTATTTTATTGGAAATTTAATTCTATATCTTCTATTGTTATATCTAAAAAGTTGGAAATAAACGAGAAAAAAAAATACTTAAAGAAATTTTATCACGTGTTAGTGCATTTTGTATTGGAACCGATAAATTTTTCTTACAAATATGTTTTTTGGGAAAAGTTTTTCAGATTCGTGGTCTGAATCCACAGCATCAATTTTCAGTACAGTCAGCATCAAAAATAGCTAAGCATTTCAGGTATCCATATAGTTCCACAAATTTAAAGTTACCGTAATTATCTATACAACACTAATATTCAAATTATTGTTGGCTTCCTATAAAACACTGGGTGCTTATGACAATTTGATGTTTTTGTTGTATAAATCGCAGGCAAATTTTATAATTCGTCGTTTTACATTATGCCTTGGCATTGTAAAAAATGACAAAAAACATTTCACAAAACGGTGAATAATTCGTTTCTGGAACTCGCCGGCCGTTACCGCGGCACACTCGCTTCGGCTCGTGCGTTGCGTGTGGTCGTAAGATAAGATAACCTAACCTATTTTGGTTGGGTTGGGTTTACATACATACATAATGTCACGCCTTGTTCCCGTCGGGGGAGCCAGAGACCACAGTTCTCCACCTGCTACGATCTTGACACACTCCCCTTGCTTCCTGTACTTTCATCAATCCTTTCATACATGCTCGTCGGTTTAGGGTACTTTTAACCTCTCCTTTATTCTTTTGGTTTACCGGTTTGTGTATGTTAGGTTGGGTTTACCGTGGCTAAAGAACCTATGAAATGCAACAGTGATCTAAACCCGTTTACAATTTCCCAGCGCCGTTTTACAATTTGCCGACCGTTTACAGTTTGCCCGCCGTTTGTAAACGGTGATTTATACGATTTCCCTGCGACATATAGATTACTAGCTGGTGCCCACGACTTCGTCTGCGCAGGTTTATAAATTGTAGCCTATGTGTCATTCTGATGTATAAGCTATATTATTGTAAAGTTTCATTATAATCCATTCGGTAGTTTTACGTGAAAGAGTAACAAACATACATCCATTTATGTTTACAAACTTTCGCATTTATAATACTAGTAAGATTATGGTCACTTTGAATGTGTGGCACTATGTGAATACCTAAAGTGCTTACCTAGTTACTTTTGAAGCTAACTTTACCTAGTAGTATTCTATTTATAACATTTCACATTTAAACATGAAGAGTTAACGGAATAAGCGAAACTGAGAAAATAGTTTGTTCAGAATCAAGAGTAGAATCAATTTCACGGGTTTTTGATAGGGGTAATTTTTGCCGCTTCTATTCTAAACATTTCTGTGGATACAGCGGTGGGGGAAATCTCCATAGATTGGGAAATCGCGGTATGCGCGGACTAGAACAGCGATGAAACTCTAGAACAATGATGAAACTTTAAAATAACAATATCTTGATAAAAAAAACTTTTTTAAGATTGTTTTTACGGGAATGGATTTATTTTAATAACAATCATTTGGGGTGTATGAGGGTTTCGCTTATTCCATTAACACGTTGTATATAAAAAATATTCACTATTACCGTAAAAAATTAAAAAGCGCCATGCTGTTAATCCTTTTCTTTTACATTTTTATCTAGCTGTCTACATTAAAACTTCACGAAATAAGCTTTATATATTACTCGACGGTTATACCTACGGGAAAACTGAAAAACGGAATGAAGGTTGGAGGTGGCGGTGTACTTCTAAAGGAGTGGGGATGAGAAAATGTACCGCCTACTTGATTATTGGCGACGACGGAAATTTAATCAAAAAAATCCACGAACACCACCAGCACGAAGCCCCTAATTTTTTTATTCATAATGGTATATATTATCTAAATAGAAAAAATCGTGAGAATCGTTCTGTGCATTATGATAAGGTGCAAAATTTTCAATAAAAATAAAAATTGTGAACCATAAGTGGTTTTCTTACATATAAAATAATAAATTATGATGATGTACATACACTCAGCAATGTTCAGTTCCAACCATAAGGCCTACTATCCACACAAACCGCTTGTCGTACGTACGCTTTCATAATTTTACGGTTAATTTTACGGTTGCTTGCATACTCGTAGAAACAGAAACTATGTACACGGAGTGGCCAAGTCGCATCTGCGTATCGTCTTGCTTTCGTCATAAGGCCGTGGTAGACTAAGAGCTGGCATTCGTGCTGTCTATTGTGACATTCGGCTGCGCCTCATATCACAAACAAGCACTCATGTTACAATGACTATCTTTACCTGGCAGTGGCATAAACTACTAAACTACTCTTTAAAATGTTATTTTATTTTGTCGGTCGAAGATAAAGTTTTATATGCAACTTTACATAATTACTCTCATTACGCAACAGTTGCATACATAACTATTTTACTTTTGTACTTGCATTAACTTCATTACAAGTTTAATGTTAAGAAAGCGTGTTTCCTTATGAGCATTTTTATTTTAGTAGTAACTTTCATCACAACTTCGAAGAACAAGAACCTGGCGATGTATGATCAGTATACCTTCGGTGTGGATAAGAGAGTGAAGACAGGAACTCGATGGAAATGTACAAGCAACGGAATCCTGCGATGCAATGCGTATCTCGTAGCGGATGACTACGGAATTATTTCTAAATTAAAGTCCATCCATAACCACAAAGCCCCGACTTATTATATGAAAAACGGAATTCATCATAGAGTATGAAAAAGCACAATTTCATAATACTGGTGGTGGTGAAGAAATAGGTACAGCAATTGCGCAATATCGTAATAGATTCCAATTAAGTAATATTTTTGTCAAAAATACCTATTGGTATTTATAATAAATGTCAATTTCCGAAATCTTGACTACCTCTAAATACATGTTTTATATTTATTTCTACCTGGTATTTTCTGTTTTACCACTCTGTATCTGAATTATCACTAAACGACTCGTGAGTGTTACACTATACTTAAACTGATAAACTCACGGTGACGGCATAGGCCCTATCCCTAGGACAAAGAATATACCTAGGCTGTCAGCCCTATGCCTTCAATATTGAGATACATAATTACTCTTTATCTGTGCAAGTCTTTATCGTTTGAATTTTAGATCTGTGCACGCAATTAACTTACAAGCGACAAAACAGTGACTTAACCACACTTAACAGTGACTCCAGGTCACGGATAAAATTTGCGAAAAAAAGTGTCAGAAGTCTTCATTTTTTCTTCCTATAAACAGTTCAATAGGTCAGGATGCATGCATCTGCAGCTGCAAGTGATTAATATCGCTTGAGTGATTAATGCCGCTAGGGGATATCATGCGGCGTGTGTGGACACAGTTTTGTTTGTTTCTATGCAAGATACAAGCAAGTGATTAATATCGCTGTGTGCGGATATAGTGCGGCGTATGTGGACAGTGACTCATACACCACCAGACTTAGTGACAGCCGTTACATCGTTACTTAATAGAAGAAGTGACATCAGTAGCACGTGTTTCCTCTACCCGCCACCCCCCGCCCCGCTGTTGTCTGACTGCCCCCGCACCGCCCCCGCCAACCTATGTCGCCCTGCAGGTAGGTCACGCACCTAACTGTCGGACTGACTGACTATAGCAGGGTCGTCTCTTACATAGGCTTATTTATATATTTCCCCGGAAAGTGTTAAGAATCGTAAGTTGATCAATTTCCTAGTAATTCGTAGATCTATAGGTCAGTTAGGTAAGGCATTCCCATTCGGGGTCGGTTTGGTTATGATAGGTTCTTGTGTTAGAAACGAATTCGGTACAGTTTATAATTTTTCGAGAGTTGATCAACTTACTAGGAAATTGGTCAAATTACGATTCCGTATTACTTTCCGGTGACATATATAATACTAAATTTTGCCCGAGATTTCGTCCGAATGTTAAAATTAAAATAAAATATACCACTGTTTAAGTAAAACTGTTAGTCTTATCTTAATAGCCATTTCTGTCCCACTGCTGGGCAAAGGCCTCCCTCCGTTCCTTCCACTGGTCTCTACTCTGAGCCTCTTGTTGCCAGTCTTTACAGAAAGCGTCGAGTTCATCGCGCCATCTCCGCCGTGGTCGGCCTTGACGCCGTCTGTTACTTAGTTATCAAACAAAAAAAGTTGAATTAAAATTGGTTTAAGTAGTAGTTTTTTCGTAATGATCGAACAAATAAACAAACACACAAAATGTCAAAAAATCTGTGATTTGGATTCTGGGGCTTAAATAAAATTATAGGTATATCTTCAATTAACAAACAAAATCAAGTTTCAATTTTATAATAGTAGAGATTAATCTTGAAATTATTCTATTACAGTCCAAGTAATGTTAAGTCCAAACTTGATTAGAATGACAGAGCTGTGAGAACAGGATGGAGCGATGCGCTAAACATTGAAGCGACAGAGACAAGTATCGATCCGACCTGGTCCCATGCTTAGTTCTTCCTGCTTTCATTCTAAGGGCGTCTGCTAACACTCGCGCGGGCGCCCGATCGCGTGTGAAATAGTATGAACAGCATACCCGGCGCGGACGCGTGTTGCTTTTTCTTTTTATTTCACACGCGTGCGGGCGCCCGCGCGAGTTTTAGCGGAGTCCTTATTTAAGCTAAATTATTTTGACTGTAAGTAGTGGTTCTCCAGATAACATTGAGTATCAGCTGACTTCCTAATCTTATTACAAGTTCCGATTCCTGAACTTAAAGTATTTGATAAGCTATTTATTTTTTTAGTAACTTACATAACTACTGCGACAAACAGGAAGCTAATGATGCATAACAACTATACCTTTGGTGTGCATAAGTTGTTAAAGACAGGCTTCACTCGATGGAAATGTACGAGCTGCAGCGGAATTTCCAAATGTCGTGCTTACTTCATAGCTGATGAATCCGGAAATATTATCAAATTACAATCCAACCATAAACACAAAGCGCCCGGTTATGTTGTAGTCAATGGAATATATCATAGAGTACGAAATTGCATCACGTTGTAATCTTTTTGAGCGCGTATCGGTAAAACAGATCGATTGTGTAATATCATCAGTGTATGTTTCTATATTACCTATTTCTTGGTAGATATTTTCATTCGTTTCGTTTCGTTAGTTCTGAAATTAAATCTATAAAATCTTTTGAGTATTTTGATCACTAAATCATAAGCCTAGGCATACACAGTAAGATTTTAGGTTCTTGCCAACTTTAGATAATATTTACGCAAGTATTCGTATTATCTGATGGAAAAGCCTCGGCCTAATTTCCAAGACCAATATCAGGACTTTCTGGTCAAAGGCCAGGTCAACAGTGCCTAAACAGAGAAGCATGCAAGGGTGGATGAAATTAGAAATAGAGAGCAAAGGTTGTCAGGATTAAAAGGTACCTAATGGTTGCCTGTACCCATTTCTCTTTATTCCTGATCTTTTTCAATAAGATAACAAATGGGTTCAATTTTACAGGACCAAAATATATAACAGCGCCTGCGGCTCGATTTTGATAGGCTCCTTTCATTTAAATCTAAATACATGCAAAAAAATTGAGGAGGGATCTGGCTCTAGTTTATTGGGGTAAAAAAAACTATTAGTAATGTCGTAACATCCCATGAAACGTCCACTGCAGGACAGGGAGGTCCCTCCAAAAATTCAGCAAATGCGTGGGTGGTTCTTTGGAAGGAATTTACTAAGTCACCACGCTTGTAAGCGTTGCGGTTTTCGACCGCTGTTGCTGGTGACCGAAAGAAACCGACCGATAAGAAAGTACGATACACACAGGAAGATGCTGTTGCCCATCCTCCGGTTCATAAGCCTTTAGTTGCCTCGTACGACACCCACGGGTAGAAATGGGTTGGTACTATTCTTTGCCGGCTCGGCACCACACGGCCATTCAAAATCAATATTGTATCAAAATTTTTCTTGTATTAAACATGTGAATTCAAACCTGAAATGTTGAAAAAGATATGTCGAACTGAATTTCATAACAGTAGTTTATGCCACTGTCAGGTAAAGATAGTCATTGTAACATGAGTGCTTGTTTGTGACATGAGGCGCAGCCGAATGTCACAATAGACAGCACGAATGTTACAATGACTAGTTTGTAATCAGTGGCATACATTACTTTTTCTACGAGCTTAAAAATCATTAAGAAAATAACGTACTCTTTGTTTACTTTTGTCGTAGTAGTAGAGCACTAGAAAACCTCCACTTTTTTGGCAATAAAGTCCTCTTGAGTTTCGTACGCTGCCTTAATTATTTCGGTCGGCGTGAATATTTTACTCATATTTACAAATTTTGAATGGAAATCAAGATGTTTATCGTTAAATTATAAATTAAGTTATTTTGTTCACAGATTAAATAAGCGCGAATGGCGTGAATTCCTCTCGGCCAGCCATCATATAATACTGTGTATGGGGGGTTCAGTTCATAAGTGCATGAATTCTTTTTTGAAGTTGTCTTTTTTGGCTTGGTAACTAGCATATTAGCCGATGGCATCCAATACAACATAGTATTAACGTAATTTTGTTGCCAAACCTAACAAAAAGGTGAAAAAATTATATTACCGTATTGTAAACAGTTGCATTTATAAATATTACGCAACTGTTGTCGGAATGGCAATGTTTGTGATACTGTTTATTTCGAACTTTAACAAATGGGAGTAGAAAAAAAAAGATTGTGATAGTAATGTAAACGACAGTAATTATAATTTTTGTATTGCTACTGGGAATAAAGTTTTCGCTCAAGTAAGAAAGAAGTCATACACCCAGCCAGCCAGACGGACAATAAGCTGATCTTTTAATTATGCAGACACCGTGCCTTCTCCTAAACCTGGCCCTTGCCGTATACAGTATGTGTATATTTCAGGCCTAACGATTCCTCTTATTTTTTTTAGAGGTATAGAACCCTAAATGACCATAATTTTATTTTAATTATTAACTTAGTATTTGTATTTCTGTAGTTGCTTAGATAAACCTGTCTTACCTTTTAACTAGCTTTGATAACTTTATACGTATTTATAGTTACGTACATCACAACTGCGCAGAACAAGAAACTAGCAATGTATGATCAGTATACCTTTTGTTTGGAGAGACGACTGAGGTCAGGGTTATATCGGTGGAGGTGCACCAGCGCAGGACATCTCAAATGTCGTGCTTACCTGTTAGTTGACGACGACGGAACCATTCTCAAATTAAAGTCCTGCCATAATCACAACGCGCCCACATATTATGCTTCCGAAGGAATATATCATAGAGTGACAACAAGAAAATGATAATCTTTTAGGGCTCATGTAGGTGCACCCACCAGCACGTTGGTAGAAAGACATTAAAAAGTGAAAAGAAATAGTTTTTTTATTATGGTATTATAGCTCAATATTTTCATCCAAATGTTCTTTGACAACACAGGACAAATTACGGCCGACAATTTTTTTTTATGGAAGTGTTCCTTAGGTCCATCCAAACATATCTAGAAAGTTCCCTGCCGATCCCATTTTCGCTCCCCCCTCCCTCCTCGAAAAGGTCCCTAATTTTAGATTTTTCTGTATATCTCTAAAACGGTTGAAGTTAGGGGAAAGTCGTCAATGTAAGACTTAATGGTTATAAAATTACCAATCTATAGACACCTATTTTATTTCGATGTGACCTACAGTACCTGAAATATAGCTACAAACAGTTCACCAAAAATTAAAAATTATCTCCAAACATATCTAGAAAGTTCCCTGCCGATCCCATTTTCGCTCCCCCCCTCCCTCCTCTAAAAGGTCCCTAATTTTAGATTTTTCTGTATATCTCTTAAACGGTTGAAGTTAGGGGAAAGTCGTCAATGTAAGACTTAATGGTTATAAAATTACCAATCTATAGACACCTATTTTATTTCGATGTGACCTACAGTACCTGAAATATAGCTACAAACAGTTCACCAAAAATTAAAAATTATCTCCAAACATATCTAGAAAGTTCCCTGCCGATCCCATTTTCGCTCCCCCCCTCCCTTCTCGAAAAGGTCCCTAATTTTAAATTTTTCTGTATATCTCTAAAACGGTTGAAGTTAGGGGAAAGTCGTCAATGTAAGACTTGATGGTTATAAAATTACCAATCTATAGACACCTATTTTATTTCGATGTGACCTACAGTACCTGAAATATAGCTACAAACAGTTCACCAAAAATTAAAAATTATCTTCAAATCATTTTTTGTACTAACTTTTAACAAAAACTACTGGAGTTGTGGCAAAATTATCTAAGAGCATGTAAATCTAGATACATTTAGGAATAAAACGAGACATAATTCATCATCATTGCAGAACTGGTTCTCGATTTACAGCGAGTTTCATCAAACATTCTAAGATAATTTTATAGGACGAAAGAAGTAGGAACAGTAAAACTCAAGTTGTCTTCTAGGATTAAATTATGGCACTTCCAATTTAATGAAATAATTGAATGGAATAAAAATAAACTATTTTGGCCCAAAAAACTACAAGATTTATGCTTTAAGTAACAAGATGGCGTCACTTGTATAATAAATAAATTGTACGAGTAATTACAAGTGGGCTGCTTCGATTTTGAAATGTGAGATTTCAGACTATAAATCTTGTCATGTTCTATTAGAAAAAAAAATTTTAAAAAAATTTTCGAAAGTTATTTGTTCGTCAAAACATTAAAAAGTTTCGCTTGACGTTTTCGCTTTATCTTTTAGCTTCGCTCTACGTTGAGCTCGGCCTTCGGCCTCGCTATATGGTTTAAGCTACTTAGAAGGGACGGGGTAAGTGGATGGAGGTAATAGTAAGGGTGGACGCTTTGGGCTTTGTCCTACGCGGAGTTCGGCCTCGCATAAAACTTGACTTAATGGATGTATGCGGAAGCACGACATGCTGGGGGACGCTTCGAGCTTCGCTCTAGGCGGAGCTCGGCCTTCGGCCTCGCCATGTTTGTTTACATTTCTTGGGAGGAGGGGTTGGGGAGAGGCAAAGTAAGGGAGGGACGCTCCGAGCTTCGCTCTAAGCGGAGCTCTGCCTTCGGCCTCGCAAGTTACCAGGTTTTGGTCGTTTCTATGGCAGCCATATTGGAAAATAGCGGCATAAAAAAATTACACCAATAACGTAAACTTCACCCCCAAAAACCCCCAGATACCAAATTTCACTCGAATCGGAGCAACTTTTATTTTGGCCGCCATTTTGAATCCGCCATCTATAAATTTTTTTTTACAGTCAGTTGCCCCTTGGCATCCTCTTTGACATTTGTAAGAGAACATTATACTTAACTCTTTTCGTTTAGGATTTATTTGACTTTGAATAACATTTTTATAAAATTTGTATGGCGGCCATCTGGTTTTTCGTCATTTCGTCAATTTGACCAGGGTGTGGGTCGACTTTTGTTCGAGGTCGACCCACCTAACCCTTACAGTTTTTACTAGCCGTTGGGGTCTACCCTGATGCTGAAGACTTTTCCAAGGTTTAAGACTTTTCTGGACCTCATCAGACCTGGTTGTACAAGTCTTTCATACATGACTTTCACCGGTTTCCTTTCATGGAGAACAATTGTGTCAATGAGTCAGTCAGTCAGTCAGTGAGTCAGTGGTAATTGAATTTAATATTATAATAGTATAGATAGATAGATGACAAGAACTATCATCTAACATCTCACATTTCAAAATCGAAGCAGCCCATTTGTAATTATAATTTACTCTTGTGAATTAAACCATAAATCTTGTAGTTTTCTGGGGGAAATAGTTTATTTTTATTCCATTCATTTAAATTAGAAGTGCCACAATTTAATCCTGAAAGACAACGTCAGTTTTATTGTTCCTACTTCTTTAGTCCTATAAAATTATCTCAGGGTGTCTGCTGTAACTCGCTATAAATCGAGAACCAGTGCTGCCATAATGACGAATTATGTCTCATTTTATTCCTAAATGTATCAAGATTCACATGTTCTTAAATTATTTTGCCGCAACTCCAGTAGTTTTTGTTAAAAGTTAGTACAAAAAATGATTTAAAGATAATTTTAAATTTTTGGTGAACTGTCTGTAGCTATAATTTAGGTAATACAAGTAAGGCCTGCACCAAACAGCTGCAGCAGCACCAAACAGCAAAATGAAAAGGAATTTTATGAGAGTCTTTTCAATTCATTTACTCTTGAGTCATAATCTGCAAATGTGATTTATGGTGAAAAATAGTTTAAGCGGAAACCTCGAGCGAAACTTTTAAATATTTTAACGAACAAATAACATTCGAAAAAATGTTTTATACATATATTTTAATAGAACATGACAAGAGCTGTCGTCTGACATCTCATGTTTCAAAATAGAAGCAACCCATTTGATATTATATTTTATTTCTTATTTTATTATACAAGTGACGCCATCTAGTTACTTAAAGCTTAAATCTTTTAGATTTTCGGGGGAAATTGTTTATTAATTTTTTTACTTCTTTTGTCCTATAAAATTATCTCAGGGTGTTTGATGTAACTCTAAATCGAGAACCAGTGCTGCAATAATGATGAATATCTAGCGAAAATGGGATCGGCAGGGAACTTTCTAGATATGTTTGGATGGACCTAAGGAACATTTCCATAAAAAAAAATTGTCGGCCGTAATTTGTCCTGGGTACCATTTCTAAAAATATTGAACTATTAGCCAAGCGTTACCGCACAGTATTTCTGGGCCTAGAGACAAGTGGCTTTCTACTATTGCAAACGCTAGTAGAATAGAACGAAAATGTATGGGACTGATATTAGCTAACGAAATGTTGCGTGACAGCTTATGTCAATCCCATACATTTTTATTCTAATCTATGGCGTTTGCGATAATAGAAAGCCACTTATTTCAGGGTCCTGTAGTTGCCTAGAGAAACCTGTCTTACCTTTTAACAAGCTTCGATAACTTAACACGTATTTATAGTTACGTACATCACAACTGCACAAAACAGGAAACTGGCGATGCACGATCAGTATACCTTCTGTTTGGAGAGACGACTGAGGTCAGGGTTATATCGGTGGAAGTGCACCAGCAATGGACATCTCAAATGTCGTACTTACCTGTTAGTTGACGACGACGGAACCATTCTCAAATTAAAGTCCTGCCATAATCACAACGCGCCCACTTATTATGCTTCCGAAGGAATACGTGGGACACTCAGAAATATTTGCGACACTAAAAAAAATTGTTCTACAGGTACATATATTTTTATTAAATCTTTTCAAAGTACTCTCCACCAGCCTCTATACAAAGATTCATGCGTCTGAACCAGTTTTCAAAACACTTTTTCCAGTCCGCCGTAGACACCTCGTTTACAGCCTGCTCGAACGCAGCCAGCGCATCTTCCGGCGACGAAAATTGTATCCCCTTGAGCTGATTTTTTATTTTTGGAAATAAAAAGAAGTCACACGGTGCTAGATCAGGGCTGTAAGGAGGGTGACCCAGGAGTTTGACTGGTGTGCTGTCCAGGAAGTCCCTCGTTTTGAGCGCGGTGTGTGCAGGCGCATTGTCGTGGTGGAGCAGTAGTCCGCGGAGCCCTGTGTTTGGTCGCTTGTTGCTCACAACAGAAAAAACTTCTGGTAAACATTTGGTAGTATACCATTCGGCGTTGATGCTTCTTTGATCTCGTAAGGGAATTGAGGCCAAGTGGCCAGTCAAATTAAAAAAGCTGGCGATCAAAATCTTCCCCCCGCTTCGAGATCGCTTCACTTTGGTAGGCGTTGGTTCATTTTGAAACACCCAAACTGTCGACTGGCGCTTGGTTTCTGGATCGTATTGATAAATCCAGGACTCATCACCTGTTACGATGTCGTAAACACGCCGAGACGAGCCTGCTTCAAATTTGTTCAGCATATCACGGCACCATTCCACCCGGGCCTGCTTCTGAGCGTCGGTGAGGTAGTGCGGCACCCAGCGCGATACTATCCTCCTCACGCGAAGATGCCCGTGTAGAATCTCGTGAACGCTTCCCGATCCAATCTTTAATATGTGCTGAATCTCCTGATATGTAATTCGCCTATTATCTTGGATTAAATTTTTCACTGCTAGCACGTTTTCTTCCGTAATAGCCGTCAAAGGGCGACCGCTTCTTTCTTCATCCCCCAAGGTTGGTCGACCGCGCCTAAATTCGTTATACCAACGATACACGGTTGCCTTGGAGGGGCCTTCATCCATAAATGCCATTTGAAGTCTATCGAACGATTCATCCGGTTTCAGGCGACACTTGAAATCGTAAAAAATCATAGCTCTAAAATGTTCCCGGCGCAGATCCATTTTTCAGTAAGACACGATACTTTGAATTGGCTCGCAAAAAATGTGGAGGGAAATTTTGAAAACGGAACACACATATTTTTACTTACAAGTAATCATATTTTCGAAAAAGATTCTGACCGGCCAGTCTCCCATATATTAAAACTATTTTTCGCAATACTTTCTGAGTGGCCTGGTATATCATAGAATGACAACAAGAAAATGGTAGTCTTTTGGGCTCATGTAGATACTATTGCGGCTGCCTGCCCAGCTAAGATTTCTTTGGTTAAAGATCTGCGTATGCACTGAGCCATTATTTTTCAAGAGAAAATGCAATTGGTTTTCTAATAAACTAAGTTTATTGTTAACAAATTTTTATTGTCTGCCAACTATACTTTTTGGTCTTACAAGGTCACCAGTCAAGGGATCAAGAGCGATTTTTTTTATTGCGTAAAAATATTTGTCGAACGGGAGTAGCCGCAATAGTACAGTAGTTGAGTTACTACTGGTGTGTGTTTTCGCTTACTGCGTAATTTTTTTTTAAGTACATTAAGCTTCAGATTAAATAAATAAACAAGATTTTTTGTACTTTATTTTATATTTAATTGTTTTTTATCACTTATAGGTATTTTCAAGAATTCTTATATTTTACAAACCTTCAGACTTCATGCAAATCGGCCTATTCACTTCAAAGTTAATGTGTAGGTTTAAGCAGAACAGTGGCTAAAACTAGTCTAACTAACTGATCTAGTAATTTGTTATGAAAGAGTTTTTTTTAATCTTTCTTCTGGAAATGTTGCTCCTTTTCTGTGTGAGTTTTTCCGTAGATTTTAACCTCAATCCTTCATTTAATTCTGTAGGTACAGTAAATACTTTTTCATTTCAATTTCATTTTAAAAAAATATTAAAAAAAAATTTTGAAGTAACTGTTGGCAGTCTTTTATAAGTTCATTCCGAAGGCCCATCCATTTCTCGTAGACGTGACCTATGCCTACGGGAAAACCCATAAACATTAAGTCATCTAGTTCTACTAGTCTAGTGGAAAATAAACGAAAGTAACGTTTCGGCAACCCTTCTCGCACGATTTCTCGCCGTAAGCGTGGATGTGTTTTCAGGCCTATCTCTACAAATACAAGCGGGCAGCTACGCGTGCGTATTGCGTGTATGTTATGCAAAAATTAAGCGAATGCGTGTGGCTAAACGTCCACTCACGTTTTAGCGTAAGGCCTTAGAACTACTGTTTACGTAAACCGCACGCCATACGCACGCCCTTCCTCATTTTATTGTTGCTTGCTTCTTACTTACATCCTACATAGAATCAAACGAAGCTGTATCTATGGAGTGGCAGTGGTTTTTCTTCGTCGTGAAGCCTTTTACACAGTTTCGTTTGTTTCTTTACAGAATGCAAATAAGATGCAAGCAGCCTTAAAATGAAGAGAGCGTGCGCATGACTTGCAATCAACCTGACCAGTTCTGTGGGCTTTAGGGCGTCCGCTAAAACTCGCGTAGGCGCCCGCACGATGTGTGAAATAGTATGAACAGCGTACCTGGTGCGGGCGCGTGTGACGGGATTTTTCATACTATTTCACATACGTGCGGGCGCCCACGTGAGTTTCAGCGGACGCCCTTAGACTTTATTTGTTAATATTCTCAAATATGTTTATTTTTCACAGTAAAATACCTGCCTGTACCAGTCGGAAAGACAGTGTCGACAATAGTAATGTACAGAGATTTCACATACAGCAGACATTCCCAACTGAAGGATGGCAGTATCAGATGGCTCTGTACCAGGAACAAATCAAAAAATTGTAATGCATTTGTCGTTGTGAACGAATATGGCACAGTATTACGGTACCGTGGGAGCCATACCCATGAACCTTCAGTATATAAATACTGTGAAACGACTGGAACTTATTTCAAAGTAACGTAAGGTTAAAAACTTAAGGATGGCAAAAGTAGATCTGCTCCAAAAATACATCCCAAATCTGCAAAGCATTTGTCGTAGTTAACAATAACAGATTGATAGCTAACGACCGAAAGGAACCTTAATACACACGACAGTGGTAACACTTTGATTTTGAGCGAATTTCTGGGATCGAGAGTTTGATATTTAGCGCTGGTTCAGCTTATACTGGTTCCGTTTCCACTTACTTGTTTCCGTAATCCGTGCCAACTGTAAAACGTCATGAACATATTTTAAAGTACCTTTATTAATGTAAGTTTAAAACTGTAGCATATAAGTTACAATAAAAAATTTAGTCCCTACAAGTGTTTTTTGTCGTCTAGCTTTTCACCTCAAACTAGCACTGAAGACAAAGATGAAGTCAAAAACGATTGAACGAGTTGGCCCAGGAAAAGCTTGAAAATAAAAGAAACATGCCGGAGAGTCTTTCTTGATCGGCGACATCCAAGGTGTAGTGACGTCGTCATTTAAGCCCAAGTCACACAGAGCGGTATAAGCGGTAAAGCGGTCCGGGGGCGGACCTGCGGGAACCGAAAGCGTTCCGGGACCGGTCACACAGAGGTACCGCGCGGAAACCGCGGCGAGACAGCGGCGCGGTAGCGGTCGGTGTGACATTATTTATCTGTGATTATTTAAAAGACGTAAATTCTTTGCTCTAAACAAAAAAACCAAACTGATAACCTAAAAAAAAGTCTGCAAAATTCTTGTAAAAAAAATACAACGTCAAAGTCCTCGCCCGGACCGCACCGCACCGCGCCGCGCCGCGCCGCTGCCGCTCTGTGTGACGGGTTGCATTGAAAGTTCGGCCCCGCGCCGCGCCCGGTCCGCGGGGTTGTACTAGCGGCCCGGCCGCCCCCGCGCCGCACTGCGCCGCGCTGCGACCGCTTTCAATGTGACAGGGTGCATAAGAACTCATACTTTACAAAAAATACCGGCCCCGTAACGCTTCCTCTACCGCCTCAGTGTGACTTGGGCTTTAAATTTGACATGTCGCAGACAAAGTTTTCCGACTTGCAATGAGCAAAGTGGCCAACATTATGTCGGCGGGTCGGCGACTTTGGTGTGTATTGCCCTAAAGTAACAAAGTAAGTCTATAGTGTTTGATAATGTTTTTTTCTTTTAGTTTCTTGGCTTCCAATGGCGGACGGTAAGTTACTACTGATGTACAATAAGTACTCATACTGCAAACAGTATGAACAAAAGTCGGGGAAAACCCGTTGGAAGTGTATTAAACGCAGCCACGGAAACTGTCTGGCGAATGTCGTGGTGGACAAGGAAGGAAATGTCATCGAGAGCAACGGGGTTCATAACCACGAACCAGTGAAATATCTTTTAACTCAACGTAATGTTTATGTCAGACTATGAAATAAAAATGCAGTAAGTCATTAGTGCAATTGCAAAAAATATTTTTCTTTTTCGGTAACACAAAGGAAGCAACCGCTTCTTTCGTAGGTTTGCCTTCAGTTAGTCATTGTGCATTTGACTTTATAATTTTAAGCGACCTGATAAGGGACTTGGCTACAAGCGGCGGAAAGCGTAGACTCACTGCATTCTTAAGATGTACGAACTATAGGTTATTTTTTTCTAGCCAAATCTTAGTATATTTCCCAGAATACAAATGTTAACAACTTGTCCAAAAAAAAACATAGGTTTTAAAACGATATTATAATTTTGCTTTCCCATACAAACCATGCCCCGACAATGGTAAACTTGTAGGGACCAAAATCATATCTCGTTTTTCGACCCATGTTTCATAACATAAGAAAGTGGTTGAGTTTTATGTTCGAAATAACAAGTAAGACACCTGGCTGGGGGTCTAAAGAACCAGTATAGTCAAGAGTGTAGCAGCTGCTATCCCCAAGAGTAAATTTTTAAGGATGTCGTTAGAACCTTAGGATACCAACCCAACTTTCTTTGATAAATGTAAAAAAATTCTCGCAACAACAAAAAGGCAAGTGTGACAGTAAGTTTGTTTCACATAATTGTTTTACATGCCTGCCCTTATTGCTGTAAGAAAGAATAGTTTTACAATGACAAGGTATGTATCTTTACGACATCTTTAAAAGGAGTGTAGAGTCAATTTTTGTATCATCATAATGCCAGGTGCGAACTAGTGTGGCAACTTGGGGTGTTCAAAACGCATAATGCATTGTAGAATGAGAAAATATAAAAAATGTATTGTAGCAACTAGTGTTCTTTAAAAAATCGCCTCAGATTTTTTTGTCGAGTGCCCGACATTGTTCGATGTACCTATATACATGGGTTCCCTTAAGAACTAAGAGGTAGACCAGAATTTGCGTATCTTTTTTGTCATATCTCTCTATAGAGTACATTAATGTAAGGATTGTCACTTCCATGGAACTCATTTTGTTTTTCATGCTAAGCTGCAGGGGCTGTAGAAGCTGCTGGAAGGTCGGCGAATATTTTTTTCTAATACAGTGAGACCTTAACTAATAAGATCTTACATATTTTTTTATAAAAAAGACGTTTTCATTTTTTATTAATGTTTTGACCCAAAAATGAGAACTACCCATATAGCAGAAAACCGTGGCCAAAAACTAAGTTTTTTCCCAACTTCAAAAAGTTTTGCGTTCATTAATTTGATAGTACGTAACTTTTCGCTACGATGACCGTATGGAAGTTATGAGGGAGGAACCAAAAAAGAGTCCCAACATTTCGTAGTAGTAAGTAGCTGTCAAAAGTTGTCCCGTTGTTGTTTTACCGTTTTTAGGGTTCCGATACCAAAATGGTAAAAAAAAGGAACCCTTATGGTGCCGCTCTGTCTGTCTGTCTGTCTGTCCGTCTGTCTGTCACACCTCTATATCTCAGCAACCACTTATGCTATCAACCTGAAATTTGGAATAGTTTTAGAATATAGTTGCCCAACTTAATTGCACAAGAAAAATTTTTAAAAAAAGTATGATTATTAATATAAAGGGGGCCAAAATAGGGGGGGCCAAATTTCAAATTGTCGCTACTAGGTCGAGTGGGGTATCATATGAAAGGGCTTTACTTGTACATTTTAAAATATATTTTTGTACTTTTTTAAATTTCTTAGTTTTAAAGTTATGATGAAAAATGTCAAGAAAAATACCATTCCCCCCCCCTTATCTCCGAAGTTTTAGTAAGGAAAAATCTGAATTAATTACAGTTGACAGAAGTTTATATAAACTTTACAGCAAAAATAAAACGATCTTTCTAAGTTGCACAGTTTTTCAGAAATCTGCAAAAAACCTTTACAAACAAATTTAGTTTTGCGGTCCTGAAAATGGACTTTATTGCTTCCAAAAATACTATAGGTATATCGGAACCCTCGGCGCGCGAGTCCGACTCGCACTTGACCGGTTTTTTATAATAGGTCTTTACCTATGAAATTGCCTTTTTGTAACTCAATTTTCAGTACTAACGTTTTTGCATTTTTCTTAGGAATTAAAAATCCATTTTTTTTGCATTATTGGGAAGACATTAAGCTAACAGAAGCTTAAATTTAATTTTCGAAAAATATTATCTGTAAAAAAATATAACAAATCTAATGAAGAAATCGGACGACATTTAAGACGAACAATTTTCGAACCTTTAATTTTATATATCAAACTAAAATTAAAAACTTTATTTTATGCGTAAATTGATAACCTTGAAGTCAACTTTCAAATATAAGACAAATGAAAAAAAAATAGCATTAGAATTATAGGAATTGTGATCTGAATTTCTTAGGTAAAGACCTATTATTTACCTAGTTGCACACAAATAAAATACTCACAATAAAAAATTAACTGCACCACCTTTTGAAACAAAGCCCTCCATCTTTGAAAGTCCATCGACTGACTTATAAATGTACGGTCAACCGCTTGTCGGTAGAAACTTTTTCAACTCTATTACCACGCCATAAGGTCCAAAAGTGTTTCTACCGATGTGCGGCTGTGTGTACGTAAGTGACCATTACATGAAGGAAGTTTTAAAGTACAATTAATTTTTCAGATTCATACTTTTTAGATTTCGTTGTTTTTTAATAGTTATTTTTCCCTTTTTTTTCTTATTAGTTTTAAACTTTGTTTCTAGTGGAATTTATCAAGTGAGCCAAAGGAAAATGTTTAGTTATGCTCAATGGATACACATTTTCAGTGAAATGGCAGTGCAGAAAACATTATAGGAAAAAGTGCCCTGCGCATTTATACCTTACAGAAAGTGCGCAGATTCTTAAGAAAAACGACAAACACACCCATGAACCAAATTATGTTATAAAATATGGTGTTTTCATTAAAGTTCATTTAGCATTAAATTTAAGTGCAATGCGTTACGAATGAGAATAGGACTGCGCCTGAGCAGCCGCAATTTTGTGGCTTATTAGCTGCGAAAGTTCACGCGACGACGCGAGAGAGTGTGGAGGACGATTCGTCTATGTTTGTATTGTCTTGTCTCGCTCAAGGTCTCTCATTTTTATTATTATGTTATATAGTTTTCTCGCCCTGTCTCGCCAATTTTTTTTCTAAACATTTACAGAACGTGAAGTGCCCTGTTTGGTAAACTAGCAGATGCCCGCGACTACGCCTGCGTAGGATTCGTAAAAAAGAAAAAACTATGGGAACCAAGGGAGTTGATATATTTTCGCGGATTAAGTAATTTTGATTCAATACTTTTTCAGGTCATAATCTATGTTCCTGCTTTTCATCAAGTTCTCTTCAGCGGTTTTGCCGTTAAAGAGAAACAAATATGCAAAAAATTAACTTTCAACTGAATAATATTGTGTAACAGTGTGACTAATGTAAGATAACTAACTAAAACCAACTATTCCAGTTCTCCTCGTAAAAGGCCGCAATGGGAAGTACCTACTTATGCTAAACGGCTACACGTACTACCAGCACAAGCTGCTACGTGACGGGTTCCGCTGGAGCTGCACCCAAATGGGCTCCAGGTCTTGCAGAGGGTTCCTCCACGTCACCAACGATATGCTTGTCGTCAGAGCGCATACAGAACATACGCACCCACCGTCGACGTACTTCCTCGAAAGCGTTAAAGGGGAAAAGAAGGATACTGATGAGGTTAGTATTGTCCTATACTATTAAACGAGCAATATTTGTATATATATATATTTATAATCGGTTTATCGAAAACGGCTCTAACGATTTCGATGAAATTTACCATACGGGGGTTTTTGAGGGCAAAAAATTGATCTAGCTAGGTCTCATGTCTGGGAAAATTCGTTTCCCCCGTGTTTTTGAGCATTTTGTAAACTCCGCGTTTTAGACAGAAACTTACAGCGCCATCTGTTGGCGAGTATCATAGCTTGCCCACCCGATGATATTTTCAGGTCGAGGCGGCTATTATAGAGCGAAACTCGGTCTCCCAGGTACTAATAGTCCTAAGTGAGCTATGGGGGCATGTAGCTCGGAGATGTATCTCCAGAGTTCCTATATGTAGTTCCTGATAGAAGACAAATTAAATAAAATCAAGAAACATATGTCTACTATTGAAAATATCACAGCAATTCAATCACAAATAATAATAAATTCACACGCAATTCGCACTGCACATTACTTTATATAAAATATCGCTCGATATAAACATAAAACTAAACTTTACAACGTTGTTCGGTACGCGGTCGACAATTGAATGACAAAAGTCATTCGATGAAGGGGAATTTGTAAAAAATATCATTTGTCCGTTTATACGGCTCTCAAGTTACCAAATTGAGTATGTATGTAAAGTTTTCGTAACAATCGTTTGAAACCCCTACAGTATTATTCTTATCATAGCCATAAGCAAAAGCTGGTCCGTGACTGGTACCCTCGTATATCTTTCTTTAGTAGTCGCAAAGGGCTACTAAGGGATCTTAAATCTGAGCATCAGCAGCAGCGTACTTAATATAACTATGTCTTTTATCTAGTATATAGGTATGTACCATAATTTGCCTGTTTCTAGATCCATTGTATTTCAGCTAAAAATGAATTTTTCTTAGGATTTTACCCAACTTAAAAATAATAGAATAAAATCCAATTGATGAAATCTAACTTAGGTAATAAAAAAAGCAGTTAATAGAATCAGGCGTTACTTTGCGGAAGTCCATCTCAAAGAAATGAAACAAATATATAGCCACCTTCCGCAACAATGATGGATGCTATGTACTCACTGTGCACCGCCCGCCCGCCCGCAAATAAATGCGCATGCGCAGGCAACTGCAACACAGCAACCACCCAAAAACACTCTACACGTGTTTCGCCTCTACACGAGGCATCCTCAGGAGATGTTAGACCGACCAGTGCCAAACACACGTGTAGAGTGTTTTTGGGTGGTTGCTGTGTTGCAGTTGCCTGCGCATGCGCATTTATTTGCGGGCGGGCGGGCGGTGCACAGTGAGTACATAGCATCCATCATTGTTGCGGAAGGTGGCTATATATTTGTTTCATTTCTTTTAATAAAAAAAGCCTTCTGAAGTTATACCATTTTCTTTTCTTTCTTTGCAGATTGATGAGAAAGACATTCCGAAGCCTAGGCCCATTCCTATATCGAATTTACAAATGAAAATAGAAAACGTACAAGGGCGCGCTGGTTTTTAGAATTATATTGTACATCAGTATTTATATCAATTATGAAAATAAGCCTTAAATTGTTATGCTTAAGTAAAGCTTAGTAGATCATTCTAGACTAGAATATAGTAGGATATTATTTTACAGGATTTTAAAAGAGTAAAAAAATTTATTTATTCTGGAAGCTTATATTCTAAAGCGCTTTTTCATTTTTAAAATTAGAAGAAAGTTCTGATCTCTCTGTAATAAAAATTAAGTAAATAAAATTTGGAGCAAAATAGCGCCACTTAAGCTTATTTCGAATACTGTAGTTCGGACTAAGAAGGAGAGCAGAGCAGAAGAGAACAATTTATCACACCATTGTAAGTTTCACTTCACCAATGGAATACACCTCATGCATCAGAAAAATGCTCGTGCGTGCTATGGAATTTTTGCTGTTCGATCTTAACTGCTAAGGCAATACTGATACGATACTTCTTTAGAAACATCAAAAAAGTGCGTGTGACTATTTTTCGTTTTATCTGAACCACCTTAATAGTGGACAATGTACAAAGCTAATATTGATAGAAAGCCGCAAATCGATGTACGGGATTGCCGTTTGGTACGCGGGTACTTTAGGATACAGCAATCATTTTGAGTGGCAGCTCATAAAAATATTCCCCGGGTGGGGGCAGGTATGACGTCATAATATTTTTGTATCGGATTGGAATTTATTTTCTTTAGAAACTTATCGTGTGTGAAATGAAAAATGAAAAGCCTTATGCCGGTTCCGAAAATATACACCTTTACTTTTCGGCCACCTGGTTTGTAAAAACCTTAGAAATATTTCCAAAACATACCAAGTTTGGGCTCCTCCAGACAGGAGACGGCTTAGTAAGTTTTGGTAGAACATACGCCAAATGTCTCGTAATATACTCATGTCTAACGTCAAGAAGGCAATTTTCAAAATAATAATATTTATTATTTTTTTTTATTTTTTTTCTTCAGTAAAAAGTAGAACATATTTTTGTCTGAATTTTTTGAAAGTTGTCGAACTATACAGTACTGTGCTGTTTTTTATTGCGTTTTTCTCACGATTTCTTTCCCGAACCCCACTCATTACTACACCTGTGAGAGGATCTGATGACAAGGAGCGAGCCAAAAGTGAAAAGACACTCTCTTTGATCTCTCCCACTGCTGCTGCTCTCTAAATTACATAGAAGACGAAGAAGAAGACATTTGACTTTCTCCTTTCACCTTCCACTACCATAAAACACAGTAACAGCCAGCACTGTAAAGAGGACGTTGAAATTTTAATCTCAGATATATGTCCAACTTTTTACTGAAAAAAAAAAAATAGTAAATATTTATATTTTGAAAATTGCCTTCTTGACGTTAGACATGAGTATATTACAAGATATTTCGCGTATGTTCTACAAAAACTTACTAAGCCGTCTCCTGCCTAGAGGAGCCCAAACTTGGTATGTTTTGAAAATGTTTCTTAGGTTTTTACAAAACTGGTGGCCGAAAAGTAACGGTGTAGTAAATTTTTGGAATCGGCATAAGAAGCCCTTTCATTTGATATCACACACGATAAGTTTCTAAAGAAAAAAATATCAAATCCCATACAAAAAAAATATGACGTCATAGCTGCCCCCACCCGTGGAATATTTTTAACAGCTGCCGCTCAAAATGATTGTTGTAACCTAAAGTACCCGCGTACCAAACGGCAAACCCATACATCGATTTGCGGTATTATCTTTCGTAGACCGACCACTATAACTGCTTTTTAATTGACGTAAAATGTATTAAGTTTTTCTAATTTGATGAAGGCGCAGTCCTTTAGTAGTAGTCTTTTTTGTGATATAATTCAAACATATTCAAGTTGGTTTCCGAAAAGTTGTTGAGTTTAGCTTCCAAAAAAGCTTTAAAAGAGTTATAACAGCGCACAAAATAATTAATAGACTAGAGTAAAAATATCATAAAAAGCATTTTGTAAATTAAGTATAACGACTAATACTTACGTAGTGTTCGATATATTTATATAATAATATTGATAATCAACTGTACATATTTATTTGCTTTTGAAAAGTTTAACTGCTATTTCATTACACCTTAAAATTATGAGTTTATTATGTTGGAAACTGATTAACTATGTAAGGTATACGTATATAGAACGAAAGTGTTTTTTTTATCTAATTAAAAATAAAAGCCTTCTTCTTTATGTTTTCAACATTTTATCCTATCGAAAAACGGCTTACACTTATCAATTTTCAATCACACGGACTGCAATTTCCTGATCTGTCCAAGAGCAGGATTAAAAATTGGATGTGTTATAGTCTGCCAAGATATACACTGTGTCTGGGTACCGACTGTACAATACGGTAGATTCTGACCATGAAACTGAACAACTTTTCCCAAGGAACATAAATACGAAATATGATACAAAAACGGTCGAAATACGAAAAAAAATTTTTGACTTCCCATACAAACTGCATCAGCTGACAGCAGGTCGTATTTTTTTTTTCGTATTTTGACCTATGTACCTTGGGAACAGTTGTTAAGTTTTATGGTCAGAATTTATCGTAGATGTTTGTCTAGTCGGTCCTCAGACACATTGTATTAAACTCGCAAGAAATTATGTCCGGGTCTCCATTTAATTATCCGAGAATTAATGTTACTTGATCACACAGAGAAAAGACAACCAGAGAATAATAAGTTAAAATAAAATGATTCTTTATTGATAGATTTAATTGCATGTGTGTGCATGTTTTGAATATAAAATTTAATTAATTAAGGTTTTCGTATACGACAGTAAACTAAGATTTTCATTTTTAGATACTGTCGAGTTTTACCACGGCCGACGAGGCGGAATCAACCTGCGTATGGGCAACCACAACTTTTACCGTCATTATAAAAGAGGAAATGCTTATCGCTGGAGCTGTACCTCTTATGCCCTGAGATGCAAAGCGCATCTTATGATTACTGATGACTTAAGCATTCTTAAAGTTAATACTGAGCACAATCACGCCCCTCCATACTCTGCTAAAAAAAAAGGAGGCCAGAAAAAGGTAGAAGACAAAACCACAGAATCTGGACAATCTGACGAACTTTCACCAGAGGACTGTTTTGGAAACGAGAAAGTTAATACTGATCACAATCATGCTCCTCCATACCTTGCTAAGAAAAAAAGAGGCAGGCCGAAAAAGGTAGAAGACAAAACCACAGAATCTGGACAATCTGACGAACTTTCACCAGAGGATTGTGTTGGAAACGAGAAAGTTAATACTGAGCACAATCACGCCCCTCCATACTGTGCTAAAAAAAGAAGAGGCAGGCCGAAAAAGGTAGAAGACAAAACCACAGAATCTGGACAATCTGACGAACTTTCACCAGAGGATTGTGTTGAGAATGAGAAAGATGCACCTTCTTTAGATACTGAACAGCAACTTGCAAATAAAGATGTGAAACTCGAGAAAAAAGAAGATGAAAAGCGAAAAAGGATGACAGAAATAGTGAACGATATTCTGAAATCAAATACAATGCAAAAGGGAAGCAGGACGAAAAAGGTAGAAGACAAAACCTCAGAATCTGGACAATCTGAAGAACTTTCACCGGAGGATTGTGTTGGAAACAAGAAAGATGCACCTTCATCAGACACTGTGAAGCGCCAGAAAAGAGAAGATGATACAAAAGAGATGAATGAAGAAATGCAACTTAAAAATAGAAAGAATATCAAATTAGTTAGCAACATAAAGGAATCAGTCGTCAAAGATTGTTCAACAGTACAAAAGGTAACATTTAGTAAAGCAGAAAATATACCTACACACAAACCCAATATAAACGACCCAAAGGAAGGTTCTAATGACGATGACGTTATCGAAGTTGGTGTTAGAACGCAACCATCTATGCGGAAAAGAATGACAGAAATAGTGAACGATTTTCTGAAATCAAATGCAAGCGACAATGTTCCTGACTCAGAAGTACAGATAATAGACGACGAAGCTATAGTAACTAATGCGACAGAGGTGAAAAAAAATACTGGAACTGATAAAGAATCCTCATCCGACGAAGATCTTATGGAAGTAAATTTTGCTGGAAAAACGATTAGATTAAGTTAAATAAATGGACGTTTACTGAAATAAATCACATTGAGTATGTAAGTTTTATTAAAAATTGTCGTGTAGTTGACGAAAAGTAGTTTTGTTTGAGCTAAGATTTGACAGCTATTTCCAGCAGTAGTGAAGATCTGATGGAATTATACCTTAAATTATGCATTAAAAATTGTCTTGTAGTTAACGAAAAGCAGATTGTTTGAGCTAAAATTTGACAGCTGTTTTCAGCAGTAGTTAAGATCTGATGTAATTATACCTATTTAATAAATCGCTGGATCCATAGTAAAAAAAGTACACAGCATTAAAAATTGTCGTGTAGTTTACAAAAAGCAGATTTGCTGGAGCTAAAATTTGTCAGCTGTCTGCAATGGAATTATTGATACCTATTTAATAAATCGCTGGATGCATATTAACAAAAGTACACAGCATCATCTAGTCACATGGTGGCTAATTAACACAATAGTGTGTTTATACTAAATAAGGCGTCTTTCTTTAGTCTTATCAAAGTATCTTTAGAATTCTTAGACATAATAAATTGTCTTAAGTATTAATATTAGAAACAAGTGAATTTTCTTAACATTCTTACGTAATTTTTGTTCGGTCGACGACCATTTATTAATGTGCTTGCCTTTTTTATATTTTTTTTGTAATAAGAATGTTTCCTCTGTTTTAATGATTTATTATATGATAATTATACCTATTCAATAAATCGCTGGATCCATAATAACAGAGCATTAAAAATGGTCTTGTAGTTTACGAAAAGTAGATTTGTTGGAGCTAAAATTTGTCAGCTGTTTTCAGCAGTAGCACAGATTAAATAATAGTAAACTAACGGCGGAGTTAAGATCCGATGGAATTATACCTATTCAATTAATCGCTGGATCAATAATAACAGGGTGTCTACTCTCAAAGTCCGATGTATCGAAACGATACTATTCGAAACATGCAAATTCAAAACTTCGTCCCTTGCCAATACAGTAGAATATTGGTTGGATGCTAACTACTGGCAGTTTGAAAATTCATCCAACCAATATTCTACTGTATTGTCAAGGGACGAAGTTTTGCATTTGCATGTTTCGTATAGTATCGTTTCGATATATCGGACTTTGAGAGTAGACACCCAGAGCATTAAACGATTTCGAGTAAATCATATGTTTAAATTTTGGCAATACTGGAACACCCTTTATATGAATTTCACAGATCATTGGATACTACCGCAAGATACTTGCATGGAATTTTTCTTTTTAATTTCCCAACACATATTTTTTAGCGAACTCACATACACACTTTAGTCTACTAAGCAAGCCGTTTCAACACAAAGCTATTTACGATAAGCTAAGCTATAATGTGATGGGCAATAAAATATAAAACTACTCCATATTGTCGCCAAACGAACGATTCTTATTAAAAGATTTGTATTTATGACGCAATAAATTTATTTCTCAAAGTGGTAGCACCTCTGTTCAGCAACCACCTTTCGTACTAAAGCGTTCTTCGATTTTTGAAATTCGAAGAAAGTTTCGATGTACTAAAAATTGAGTAAATAATACTAGGAGCAAAATGGCGCCAATTTCTTAATTGTTTTCACCTGCTCTGCTCTCCTCCTTGTTCCGAATTATAGTATCCGAACTGAGCCTAAGTGGCGCAATTTTGCTCCTGCCATGATAATAATACCATTGTAAAATTCACTCTACTAATGGACTAAAATAACACCTCACGCATTAGAAAAATGCTCGCGTGTGCTATGGCATTTTTTCTGTTCGATCTGAACTGAGTCCTAGGCTAAGGCAATACTGATACGATACTTATTTAGAGACATCAAAAAAGTGCGTGTGACTATTTTTCGTTCTATCTGAACCACCTTAACTGCTTTTTAATGACGTAAAATGTAAATAATTAATATTAAGTTTTTCAAATTTGATCAAGGCGCAGTCCTTGCCGCCATTTAATAGTATTTTTTGTGATATAATTCAAACATGTTCTAATTGGTTTCCGAGAAGTTGTCGAGCTTAGCTTCCAAAAAAGCTTTTAAAGAGTTTGCAATTTTTAACATCCTGTATTATAACAGCGCACAAAATAATTAAAAGACTAGAGTAAAAAATATCATAAAAAGCATTTTGTAAATTAAGAATAACGACTAAAACGTACGTAGTGTTTGATATATTTATATAATAATATTAATAATCAACTGTACATATTTATTTGCTTTTGAAAAGTTTAACTGCCATTTCATTATTACACCTTAAAATTATGAGTTTTTTATGTTGGAAACTTATTAATTATATGTAAGGTATACGTATAGAACGAAAGCATTTTTTTTATATAATTAAAAATAAAAACTTTCTTCTTTATGTTTTCAACATTTTATCCTATCGAAAAACGGCTTACACTTATCAATTTTCAATCACGCGGACTGTAATTTCATGATCAGTCCCAGAGCAAGATTGAAAATTGGATGTGTTATTGTCTGCCAATACTATGTCTGGGCACCAACTAAACAAACTTATACGGTAGATTCGAACCGTGAAACTTAACAACTTTTCCTAAGGAACATAAGTACGAAATATGATACAAAAACAGTCGAAATACGAAAAAAATTTTTTGACTTGACAAGACATTTTTTAAGGAAGGCCAATTTTTTTTTTCGTATTTCGACCAATGTTCCTCGGGAACAGTTGCTAAGTTTTATGGTCAGAATTTACCGTTTATGTTTGTCTAGTCGGTCCTCAGACACATTGTATTAAACTCGCAAAAAATACTGTCCGGGTCTCCATTTAATTATCCGAGAATTCAGGGCCTTGTTCAACAAAGCCGACAACGACAGGTGACAGGTGACAATTTGACAAGTTTCTGTTCAACAAACAACACGGCGACAAATTTGTCATGGTGGAAAAACTGGGATTGTCGCGACAATTTGTCAAATTTCTGTTCAACAAACATTTTCTCGTGACAGGTGACAAGTTGTCGTGAAAAACTTGACATATTTGTTTTGTTGAACAAAGAATTGTCGCGAGAATTTGACAAACTTGTAGAATTGTCACAGAAATCCGACATACGGTAGCGCTTCATGTCAGTAGGGTGCAAAGACAAAGTTAAGTGATAGAAAAATCAAAAAAATTGTTCCAAAAAGTTATCATAAATTAAAACAAGAGTAGTTATCTTATTATTCATATCCATTGATAATACAATTTATCGGATGGGAATTAAACACAGATAATGAATATTTAATATAAAAAACAGTTTTTTTTATGTTACAATTGAGCAAAAGAGCAGGTGGGGAGCCGCCTGATGGTAAGTGGTCACCACCGCCCATAGCACCCACTTTCTTACTAATGGCATATTTTGACACTAATAAGACAGCAAAGCGCGTTGCTCACTTTGTGAACTAAGATGGTATCTTTCATGTGGTTGGTACTTCCCCAGATGGTCTATCCACAAAAACTCTACCACCTTCAAAACATAATACGCTCCTAATATTTTTTTAAAAAGCGAACCTATTTTCAATAGGCGACAATTAACTGTCACCGGCGTGACGTCACTATATATTTGTCAATGTCAAGCCGACAATGGTTTCGATCGCCTGTCGAGCTTCGTTGAACGTAGTTACAATTCCAGAAATTCGACAGGTAAATACCTGCCACAATTTGACATATTTGTAATTTTGTAGAACGGCACTTGTCGCGACAATTCGACAATTATGTCACTTTTTGACAAATTTGTCGAATTGTCAGCTTTGTTGAATAGGGCCCTGGTTACCTGATCACACAGAGAAAAGACAACCAGAGTATAATAAGTTACAATAAAATGTCTCTTTATTGATAGATTTAATTGCATGTGTGCATGTTTTGAGTATAATATTAAATGAAGGTTTTCGTATACGACAGTAAACTAAGATTTTCATTTTTAGATACTGTCGAGTTTTACCACGGCCGACGAGGCGGAATCAACCTGCGTATGGACAACCACAACTTTTACCGTCATTATAAATCAGGAAATGCTTATCGCTGGAGCTGCACCTCTGCTGGTCTGAGATGTAAAGCGCATGTTATGATTACTGATGACTTAAGCATTCTCAAAGTTGATAGTGTGCACAATCATCCCCCTCCAAACTCTGCTAAAAAAAAGGGGGGCAGGCCGAAAAAGGTAGAAGACAAAACCACAGAATCTGGACAATCTGATGAACTTTCTCCAGAGGATTGTGTTGGAAACGAGAAAGTTAATACTGAGCACAATCAAGCCCCTCCATACTCTGCTAAAAAAAAAAGAGGTAGGCCGAAAAAGGTAGAAGACAAAACCACAGAATCTGGACAATCATACGAACTTTCACCAGAGCATTGTGTTGGAAACGATAAAGTTATTACTGAGCACAATCACGCCCCTTCATACTCTGCAAAAAAAAAAAGAGGCAGGCCGAAAAAGGTAGGAGACAAAACCACAGAATCTGGACAATTTGACGAACTTGCACCAGAGGATTGTTTTGGAAACGAGAAAGTTAATACCGAGCACAATCACGCCTCTCCATTCTGTGCTAAAAGAAAAAGAGGCAGGCCGAAAAAGGTAGAAGACAAAACCACAGAATCTGGACAATCTGACAAACTTTCACCGGAGGATTGTGTTGGAAATAAGAAAGATGCGTCTTCATTAGATACTGAACAGCAACTTGCAAATAAAGTTGTGAAACGCAAGAAAATAGAAGATGATGCAAAAGAGCAAGAAAGGATGACAGAAATAGTGAACGATATTCTGCAATCAAATACAGTGCAAAAAGGAGGCAGGAAGAAAAAGGAAGAAGACATAACCTCAGAATCTCGACAATCTGAAGAACTTACACCGGAGGATTGTGTTGGAAATGAGAAAGATGCATCTTCATCAGACACTGTGAAACGCCAGAAAAGAGAAGATGATACAAAAGAGATGAATGAAGAAATGCAACTTAAAAATAGAAAGAATACCAACATATTTAGCAACAAAAAGGAATCATACATCAAAGATTGTTCAACAGTACAACAGGTAACATTTATTAAAGCAGAAAATATACCTACAAACAAATCCAATATAAAAGACCCAAAAGAAGGTTCTGATGACGATGACGTTATCGAAGTTGGTGTTAGAACGCAACCAACTATGCGGAAAAAAATTACAGAAATAGTGAACGATTTTCTGAAATCAAATGCAAGCGACAATGTTCCTGACTCAGAAGTACAGATAATAGACGACGAAGCTATAGTAACTAATGCGACAGAGGTGAAAAAAAATACTGGAACTGATAAAGAATCCTCATCTGACGAAGATCTTATGGAAGTAAATTTTACTGGAAAAACGATTAGATTAAGTTAAGTAAAAGGACGTTTACTGGTGTATATCACATTGCCTATTTAAGTTTTATTAAAAATTGTCGTGTAGTTGACGAAAAATAGTTGTGTTTGAGCTAAGATTTGACAGCTGTTTTCAGCAGTAGTTAAGATCTGATGGAATTATACCTATTTAATAAATTGCTGGATTCATAATAACAAAAGCACACTGCATTAAAAATTGTCTTGTAGTTTACGAAAAGCAGATTGTTTGAGCTAAAATTGTCAGCTGTGTGCAATGGAATTATTAATACCTATTTAATAAATCACTGGATCCATATTAACAAAAGTACACAGCATCATCTAGTCACATGGTAATAGGTTGATAATGAGGCGTCTTTCTTTAGTCTTATTAAAGTATCCTTAGTCTGAATTAGGAATTCTTGGACTTAATAAATTGTCCAAAGTTTAAATATTAGAACTATGTAAATATTCTTAACATTCTTACGTAATCGACGACTATTTATTAATGTGCTTGCCTTTTTTATATTTTTTTTGTAATAAGAATGTTTCCACTGTTTTAATTATTTATTATTTGATAATTATACCTATTCAATGAATCGCTGGATCCATAATAACAGAGCATTAAAATATGTTTGACAGCACATTTTTTAAGGGAGGTCGATTTTTGTTTCGATTTTCGACCCATGTTCCTTGGGAGCAGTTGTTCAGTGTCATGGTCAGAATTCACCGTTTATATTTGTCAAAAACACTGTATTAAACTCGCAAAAAATTATGTCCGGGTCTCCATTTAATTATCCGAGAATTCAGGTTACCTGATCACACAGAGAAAAGACAACCAGAGTAAAATAAGTTGAAATAAAATGTCTCTTTATTGATAGATTTAATTGCATGTGTGTGCATGTTTTGAATATGATACTTAATTAAGGTTTTCGTATACGACAGTCAACTAAGATTTTAATTTCTAGATACTGACGAGTTTGACGTCGGCCAACGAGGCGGAATCAACCTGCGTATGGACAACCACAACTTTTACCGTCATTATAAAACAGGAAATGCTTATCGCTGGAGCTGCACCTATGGTCAGAAATGCAATAATACTGTGCATACTCATGCCCCTCCAAACTCTGCAAAAAAAAGGTGGGCAGGCCGAAAAAGGTAGAAGACAAAACCACAGAATCTATAAAATCTGACGAACTTTCACCAGAGGATTGTGGTGATGCACCTTCATCAGACACTGCACAGCAACTTGAAAATAAAGATGTGAAACGCAAGAAAACAGAATATGATGCAAAAGAGCGAAAAAGGATGACAGAAATAGTGAACGATATTCTGAAATCAAATACAATACAAAAAAGAGGCAGGAAGAAAAAGGTAGGAGATAAAACCACAGAATCTAGACAATCTGACGAACTTTCACCGAAGGATTGTGTTGGAAACGAGAAAAATGCATCTTCATCAGACACTGAACAGCAATTTGCAAATAAAGATGTAAAACGCAAGAAAAGAGAAGATGATAAAAAAGAGATGAATGAAGAAATGCAACTTAAAAACAGAAAGAAAACCAAAATATTTAGCGACGAAAAGGCATCTGACGTTAAAGATTATCCAACAGTACAACAGGTAACATTAAGTAAAGTAGAAACTTCAAACAAATCCAATATAAACGACCCAAAAGAAGGTTCTATTGACGATGACGTTATCGAAGTTGGTGTTAGAACGCAACCAACTATGCGGAAAAGAATGAAAGAAATAGTGAACGAATTTCTGAAATCAAATGCAATCGACAATGTTCCTGACTCAGAAGTACAGATAATAGACGACGAAGCTATAGTAACTAATGCGACAGAGGTGAAAAAAAATACTGGAACTGATAAAGAATCCTCATCCGACGAAGATCTTATTGAAGTAAATTTTGCTGGAAAAACGATTAGATTAAGTTAAGCAAAAGGACGTTTACTTAAATACCTCATTGCATATGTAAGTTTTATTAAAAATTGTCGTGTAGTTGACGAAAAGCAGTTTTGTTTGAGCTAACATTTGTCAGTTGTTTTCAGCAGTAGTAAAGATCTGATGGAATTATACCTATTCAGTAAATCGCTGGATCCATAATAACAAAAGCACACTGCATTAAAAATTGTCTTGTAGTTTACAAAAAGCAGATTGTTTAAGCTAAAATTTGACAGCTGTTTTCAGAAGTAGTTAAGATCTGATGAAATTATACCTATTCAATAAATTGCTGAATCTGTAATAACAAAAGCACACTGCATTAAAAGTTGTCTTGTAGTTTACGAAAAGCAGAATGGTGTCGATTCTGGCAGACCCAAACTAAAACTAAACTAAATTTGACAGGTCTAAAAATTATGCTGTCTTTTATTAGTCTGTAGGGAGTAACAAAGCCAGCAACACTTTTAGACCTGTCAAATTTAGTTTAGTTTTAATTTGGGTCTGCCAGAATCGACACCATTGTTTAAGCTAAAATTTGTCAGCTGTTTTCAGCAGTAGTTAAGATCTGATGGAATTATACCTATTCAATAAATCGCTGGATCCATATTAACAAAAAAATGCACAGCATCATCCAGTTGCTTGGTGGCTAATTTATAGAATACTGTCTTGATTACTAAATAAGGTGTCTTTCTTTGGTCTTATTAAAGTGTCTTTAGTCTTAATTACGAGTTCTTAGACTTAGTAAGTTATCTTAAGCATTAATTAATATTAGAAATAAGAGAATTTTTCTAACATTGTTACGTAACTATTGTTTGGTCGACGAACATTTTTTTTTTATATTGCGGGTCATTTCACTCAAGGTCATCTGATCCCAAACTTGGCAAAGCCGGGTATCACAGACTGATATAAACAAGGTGTTAACGGATTAAGCGATACTGAGAAAATAGTTTATTCAGAATCGAGGGTAGAATCAATTTCGAGGGTTTTTGATAGGGGTAATTTGTATATTTTTATTATTGAAATTTTTGCCTCTTCTTAATATTTCTGTGGCTACGCGGCCGGTACATACATAACCTACATAACGGCGGAACATCACGCGATGCATGAGCGGTAAGAAGAGGAGGGAATTGGGCGTGGCGTGAGCGCACGTGCATGATGCGCTTAAAAGCTTTAAAATTCTAGAACAACGATGAAACTTAAAATAACAATATCTAGAAAATATTAACTTTTTTACGGGAATGGATTTATTTTAATAAAAGTCAGTTGAGGGGGTGCGCAACTTTTTGTATAAATGTTTTTCGTATATCAACGATACAATAACATTCAATTGATATAATAAACGTTTCATATAACAACTATTAGCATAATTTTGTTTGACATAACATAACATTTACTATAATGAACGTTTTCTATACTAACATTTAGCATAACTATCATTTCACATTCAAATTCATTTGATATATTATTTTTTTATTGGTTTATTTACTATTTATTTAATTTATAATAATTACAAAAAATATAATAATAATCATTAATTAATTTACAATAATTTTGTTAAGTTATATGCTTATATAATTAAAATTGTTGTAAAAACGATACGAAAGTAAATAAAATAATACAGGTTAAGGCTCAAAAAGAATTATCATAGGCGAGCAAAGCGAACAAAATGGTTCGGGGCACCCCGACACAGTTGGTTAGGTTCGAAGGGTATGGCGGAAAATACGGAATGGAGCGGAAGCGAGCGTAGTGAGCTTCGCTGCATTCCGCCATACCATTCCGAATGTATGCGCATGTCTGCTTGCCTGCATCCATGCATGCTTGCTTGCTTGCATGCATGCTTGTTTTCTTGCTTGCTTGCATGCATGCCTGCATGCCTTTGCTTGCTTTTTTTCTTAATAATTAATGTGGGTACTATAATATGTGTAAGTTATATAAAATATGTATTATATAAAATGATGATTATATGAAACATTTTTATATGAAATGTTTATTATACGTTTTGAAATTATATAAAATGAAAATATGTGCGAATGAAATAATCATTATATGAAACAGTTTGCCTAGTTTGGGATCAGATGACCCTGTGTGAAATGTCCTCCAATATAAAAACATAAATTTGCTTGCCTTTTTATTATTATTTTTTGAGAAGTTGACCTTTGTTTTTAATGATTTATTATGTGTTAATTATACCTGTTCAATAAATCGTTGGATTAGGCGTACGCTGCGTCAGGCGAGGCGCGATCACGACGCGTGGCTACGCGCCGTGATCGCGCGACGTGGACCCGCTGCTTAGCAAAATACGCGTCGCGTGGCGAGTACGTGACGCGTTGCACCGCCAGTGATGATCTTGAACTCCCAAAATCACACATTCAGTATCAATATACCTACATCGTGATATGTGTACCGAACTGTACAAATTCAATACGCCGCATGCGCCTCGCTTGACGTAGCGGCTAGCACTAATTTCGTAAAACAAACACACTCGAGGCAAACGCACCGTGCGACTGCGCCGCGTATTCCCCTGCATGCGGCGCGTGGTCGTACGCCGCGCGCTAGCTAGCGGTGTTTTTTTATTTTGCTGAATAAACTACGCGCGCGCGTGATCCCGCCTGACGCAGTAGTTAAGATTGATGGATTTATACCTATTCATTAAATCGCTGGATCCATAATAACAAAAGTACACAGCATCATCTGGTTACATGGTGGCTAATTTATACAATACTGACTTTATATTTAGGTAATAAGGTGTTTTTCTTCATTAGAAGTTCTAAGACTTCAAAAGTTGTCTCGCTCGAGTATCATTATTAGAAATAAGAGAATTATATTACCATTTTTGCGTAAATGTTCGTTCGGTCGATGACCATATATGAATGTGCCTGCCTTTATAAAAAAATGTTAATAAGAAAGATGCCTCTGTTCTTAGTTATTTATTATGTGCCATATTTGATTCGGACCCATTTGAGTGGGTAACAAAAATTTATAATATTATACTAAAATGATATTGCATAGTTTAGTCAGCATAAAAAGATAATTGGAAATAAAATGAATGTGTAATTAATGGTGTAATATAAGTATAATGTCGTAATCATAGTAGTTTATGCTATGATTAGACGTTATACTGTCATATACCATGTTACTACTTCCGTGTTGCATATACTACTTTATCTTCACTTATGCAATAGGTAGGTACTTACTTATAATAGTCCAGTCAATCTACGAAAGTTTGTATGGAGAGGGTTGCATTAAATGCACATTAGGGGATAATTTGTTAATTACCAGTAAAAACATTCAAAAATTTAAAACCACAGTAATCCCCGACCTAACGTTGATATTTTTAAAACCAGTATAAGGTGAACTCAACCTGCATAATATTTACCATGTAAGAACAGGTCAGGTTATACTGGTACTTTAAAAAAAAAAGTGTTTTTACAAAATTGCCGGATTTAATTATTTAGAGCTACAAATAGCCTATATTACTATTTAAAATTAATTTCTATAAATGTGCATTTAATGCAACCTAAAATCGTGGATTGACTGGACAAAACGAAGGTAAATAAACTACAAATGCAATTTATATTATGTATGTTACAGTTCTGTTATGTGTTCAAAGAAGCCTCCTTTATGTCTGCTAGGTCTTTAAGCAAAAAATTTTCTTTATAAGATGTGGTTTTCTTTTCGATTTTAATTATTTCCCAATTCTTTGTAGGTTATGTCGTATAATATCCTAGACTTATATGGAAGAACATCATAAGTAATTTTAGGAGCCACTTTAAGAGTATCATCTGGTGTAACTGCATGTTTCCTACCTATACCACTATCTTTTTTCAATAAACTTTCATATTACTTTCACGGGCAGAAAATACTTGAAAAAGGTAAATATTTAAAATGATGGCAAATCTAATACCGATCTCGAAGGCCTAATAATTTCAGGCTGCGCGCGCATCCTTTTCGCCACAGATGAAATATCATTGTTATTATAGTGACTGTTACTCTAACTTTTCCAAAAAATAAGTTGTTTATAATAATAAGGTATACATTGTAAATATGCTACTGACATTTGGCAGCTACTAAGAAAAACTGATAAATTACTAACGGGCTCTCTACAAGACTCATTGTTCTTGAAATTGTACGATAAACTTTTTAATTTAAGGTGCATTTTATCCGAGTGTTATGTAATGATTAAATAATTAAATTACGTAACATTTTTGCAGAATTTTCGTACAAAAATCGTTACGTAATGGTAACTTTTAATTTTTTTATAGATACTCTGCATAATGTTCAGCCTTATGTATCAACTTTTTGAATTATATTTCAGAGATTACGACAAGAGTGTAGATAAGACTAATTTCAGTGGAATTTAGTGATATAAATTGAATGACCAAGTTCTAGGAGTCCCTGAGTCCATTTTCTTTTCATTGTATTTAGAACAATGAGATTTTATAAAGACCTAGAGACACATTCGCGCTCAAAAAGTGTCCAAGGCTCATCTCCTCACCGCGTGGCTGCGTGAGGAGATGCGCATTAGTCGTGTTTTGACCGCGTCATGAAAACAACGTCTCGCAATGCCAACGTGTGTTGTGAAAAACTGTGCAAGTAATACAAGAAACTCGCAGAAAAAATATGGTGTATTATATTTTATGTAATTATATTAATAAATATGTTACTTAATAGTCAATATTTGAATTCTATTCGCAATTTTAATTTTATTTCCATAAATTAAAATTCCCGCGCGTCGCTGAGGCCACGCCGAAGCGCCTTCTCTTTCACAAGGTTATAATTACTTGAGAGTAAAAGAGACAAACGTATTCCGTCTAAACCTGCTTCAATTCTTCCACTCGAAACATAAGAGACATGGAGACTCTTTAACACTAATAGTACATTAAGATGCACGTGTGCTATTTTGGATATTACGGCCGAGGCTCAAAAATTGCAGCCCGAGCCGCAGGCGAGGGCGTAATGGAGCCGAGGGTGTAATCACCAAAGCGCACAAGCTTCTTACGACGTTTTTCAACACATTTGCGAATAAAAACGAATCGAATTCGCTTACCTGTAATTCCTGAGCCTCCATTTTTCGTTCTCACAATACTTTTCAACATGGAATAAATACACCACAAAGAGCTAAGTTTATACTTATTCGCCAGCTCATTGAAATAAGCCAAAAACACATTCTCTGAAAACGTATTGGCATTTTGTGCTGTTCTTCCATTCAATGAAGTTTTCGTAGGCAAGAATGTAGGTACTTATTTTTCCTTTGATTTTGCTGGAAGGAGACTCTCACTTGCATTTAGTGCCCCAGTAAATATTTCCTGTGGGGTTAAATTAAGTTCTTCTTCATTGCTTGAAACCGACTAACGACATTGTTAGTTTGTCACAAAAATCAAAGCAAATGAAAATACTTCTGAAAAATGGCGCGCGGAATTCTTGTTGCGCGCGCATTTCTTTTTTCAAATGAGGAATTGTGCTGTGACGAAGCAGTGGCAATGCTCCCAAACACCGTAGTCATTGAAAAAGTACAAAAACTTTAAATTTATTGCTTACAAAATCAATTAATGTTAATTTGTTGTCAAATTTAACTAATCTCATGCAAAAAACTATAAATGTAATATATTTTCATCAACATTACGTATATATTTACGAAAATGTCATAAATATTTTAGACATTAGAACTCCTTGCTCTTTGTTAATATAAAAAAAAAACAAAAATTATATAACTAGTGCTGTAATATATAATGAGAAAAGCACGCGTTTTTAATAAGCTGGATTATGAACCTAAATACAGTGCAAATACAGCTGTTTTAAGAGCAAATGTGTTGAACAATTATTTTAATTGGACTTTTTTTGAAACATTCGATTAAATTACATAGCAAAAAAAGATAATGACATAAATTAAAAAGAAAAGTAAACGACAGCTTTATAATAAACTAAGATTGTCGCAGGGCAATAAAAAAAATTGTTTTTAATTGAAATTGATTAAAGGATACAAATATTTTTAGCATTTTATTTGAAAGAGCGACTCCGATCATTGTCTATGTTCTATTCCGAATAGTGCCAATGTTCGAATTTCAAACACTCGGAACTAGAGTTCATACATTCGAACTCCGGAAGGACATAACGATCATTGCGTACAAATGACATTGCACCTTATACTAACAATCCTAAGTCCTAATTTGGTATCATGTGTTTTTTGTTATCTATAGAACTTGATGTATAAGTATGTATATTACCGCTAGGACATTTTATCAAGAAAAGTCTTTAGCAACTGTGGGTCTAGTTGTTTATCGTTGGTCTAAGATTTAGAACCATAATTTTAAATGCTTCAAATTAAAACTAAATGTAAATGGTCTGGGGTTTCTTGTTCTTCTTGTTATTGAAAGGCCCTTGAATAAAATAATTAAATAATTTCTGTTGGGAACGCCGCCGCCGAGGCGACTAACGAATACCCATAATTTTTGAGGTTTTATAATAATTATGAAAAAAATTGTCTCGTTTATCACCTATAAAAATGGTTAGCTAGGATTTCTGTACAAAGGCTACATATTCTACCAAAAATAAAGCAGAAAACGACTATCGATAGGGGTGTACAGTATCCGAATTCCGCACCTCGTAACTCGGACTTACGATTAGAAGAACATACGAACGTCATCTGAGGATTGTATAAGCTCCATAATCACAATCCGCCAAGGTTTCACATAAACTAATATGGATATAATGTTAAAATATAAAATTAAATTGTAATTCATTAAAACACTTTCCTTATTTCCAGGCACATTCTACAAAAAAAAGAGATGTTTTTTTACAAAAACTGTATTACGAACGTGTGATGCGACGTTCCACGGCACTACTTGTGCCGTCAACATCTCGACCGATAAACGCTCAACAATTTGTCTATCATGTGTAGTGTAAACCTCCACTTCACATCATTAATATGGGCTACTCATATTCAAAATAATACTTCATAAAAATATTTAATGTTTAAGTGTGAAATTCATGTATATTTCTGTTCTAATAATAATACGTTTAATATAACAGGTTCGCTTATAACCTACTCGAACGGCAAGCAAGTATTCCTGTACCAAGGTTACACATTCTACAGAAAGCGCAAAGCAAAATACGGCTACCGATGGGCGTGTACAGTATCCGCAACTTGTTACTCGGACTTAAATTTAGACGAACATTTAAACGTCATTCGAGGATTGGTTAGGCCTCATAATCACGATCCGCCAAGGTTTCACATAAGCGCAAAAGGATATTATGTTAAAATATAAAATTACATGTTTCCTTGTAAATTAATAAATATCCGTAATAGGTGCATTCTACAAAAAAGAGTAGTAAAAATCACAGTTTTACCAGGATATTAGTTTCTATCTTTCGGCAACTCTTCAGTGAGCCGTTTGGCTGTCCGCTAAGGGCCTATACACACTGTAACTTTTTGCAGTATCTTGCATCGATGCAGTCGCGATTCATTCGCGATGTAAATGCTTGTGAGTATGTATAGCCATGCACACGTGCGTTTGCATCGATATAAGCGCGTGACTGTATCGATGTCCTCTCAGACCTCTCAGATTGCGGCCGCAAATCTATTAGGCTCAGTCCGATTCTCATTTGAAACGCATAGTACTTTTACAAAATTCATATTTTTTTTACAATAAGGTTATGTTTAATATACCAGGATCGCTAATAACCTACACGAATGGGAAGCAAGTGTTCCTCTACCAAGACTACACATTCTACAGAAAGCGCAAAGCAAAATATGGCTACCGATGGGCGTGTACAGTATCCAAAACCTGTTACTCGGACTTAAATTTAGACGAGCATATGAAAGTCATTCGTGGATTAAATAAGCCTCATAATCACGATCCGCCAAGGTTTCACATAAGCGCAAAAGGATATTATGTTAAAATATAAAATTCAATGTTTCCTTTTACATTGTATATTTCATTGATAAACTTTCCGTAATAAAGTACTAAAGAGTAAAATGCGCGCAACGAAAGAAGAGCCCTGTCAAATGAAAGTAGAGGGGATTTCGCGCAGGTACAGCCTAGCGTCCATCCCCACTTGCCGCCAACATGGCCTGCGAACTGTCTACTGCGCAGGTTAACCACGTGATCCGTCAAGGCTCTTCTTTCGTTGCGCACGTTGTAGGAGAGATTTGTTTGCGATGTGGGATGTGACGAGTCTTTTTGATCTAGCGGTGCCCATACACGTCACGTAGAGTGTAGTGTACGCCGTCCACATCTGTCCCGATAAACGCTTGGCAATTGTCTGTCGTGTGTTATCACTCTTATTGTAATCTTTCTACTATGTATCGTTATAGAGGGCTGCTAGAGCACAAAATAATACTTAATAAAAAGTACTAACCGAATTAAAAAAAAAATTGTAATACGTATAAAATTCAAGGATATTTCATTAATAGTAATAACACGTTAATATAACAGGTTCGCTTATAACCAGTGATAGGAAAAGGTAGTGCCTATTTGCCTAAACTTCGAAGAACAGAGACAAAAAACGGAGACTGCCTTAGGACTAAATTTTTCCCGGGACATCTAAATAAAATAAATAATATAAAATAATAAAAATTCATTTAATAAACATACCAAGATGTTACAGTAGGTGCACAGATGAAATAATTGGGTGGGTATTTCATAACAATCACTTAAATCCACTTAATATTAACATCACTTAACAGAAACACCTATGGTTGAATAGTTATTATAAAAGGAACTACCATAATTAATTAATTTTACATCGATCTCTGCACTAAGCAACGCTTGTATCGCAGAGACCTTCACACATTTAATAACAACAATAATTCAATTCGGCCGGACACTTTAGAATTTAGTAAGAGGGTAAGAGCAAAACAAAAATGTAATAACTAGAGACTGGGAAAAAGAGTAACCGCTAATTGAACTAAGTATAAGATGAGAAAATTGTACTCGTATTGGTAGCATGCATGCAAAAAAAAGGAACAAAAATTACGAGATTCAAATTAAAAATAATAATAATAACAAAGACGATGCAATAAAATAAAAATTAAATTAAATATAATGTGAATAGTTGTGTGTGTGATGAAAGTGTGTGATGTGAGGGAGTGTGTTAGAATACGTGTGTTGGTGTATATTAGTGTAAAGGCTCATCCACGAACCGAAGGCAGAATCGTCTCAGTTTGCTCGTAGTTGAGGCTCGCTAACCACGTTTCGGTCTCTCGCTTAACCGTCGCGGTTGATAGATCCTTTAAATGAGGGAGTACGCGGCACACGGCGTTACAAATGTATGGATGCAGGAACAAGGGTAGACGTTGCGCAATAGAAGTGCGTACCGACGAGACGGGGACTTTATAAATCCTACGATTTTTTAGATGTTCGTATTCAGTGGAGTTAATCCATATGGTATGTGTTGCTGTCACTACCCTCTGAACAAACAGCGCCCGAACGCGCAAGACTTTACACTCTCCATATAGGCCCTCTCCATCTGTCCCGAAATTCGGGACAATACTTAAATACATTTAAAAAATATGTTTTTGGGAATAAGTAATTCGTCTATATTTACCTAATTTTTTTTTTGTAAATAGGCACTACCTATTCCTATCACTGCTTATAACCTATACGAACGGCAAGCCAGTATTCTTGTACCAACCAAGGCTACACATTCTACAGAAAGCGCAATTTCGGCCGCAAATCTATTAGGCTCAGTCCGATTCTCATTTGAAACGCATAGTACTTTTACAAAATTCATATTTTTTTTACATATATGAAATGCGGAAAATGCGAAGATGTTTTTGACTTGATATGTGCTGGTCTAACGTCGCAAAAATATGAATCCCTTACTTACGAAATTAAACGGTCCTGGCTATGTATGAATTGCCGTAGCAAAATGCCTAAAATCAACAATTTGAATACTCCGGTAGACTCTCCCGCTCGTTTCTCTTTAGGAGCTAGCTACGTGAACGCAGACGAAAATAATTCTAATACTGCAGAGTCGTCTTTGATTGACTTAGTTTTTCGAGATGATAGCGAAAATGTTACCTTGCACCGAGGGCAGTATAAGAAGAAGACCACAACGCACCCCAGTGACAAAACTAAGTTCAAACAAGATAATGATAACATGGTCAGCACGTGCATATGTGGAGACTTATCTACGCTCAGAGCAATCATCAGAGAGGAGTTAGAGGCCATACTTAAAACGCCTCTATCTCTAGTCACAAAGGTCTGTGAAATTACCAGAAACAACTCTACCACTGAATCCAAGATCTTTCAGCTGCCCACTGTACTGTCGGTGACTGACAAGCTACCCACTGAAAATCCAGCAATACCTAATCCAGAACGAATCAAAGACTCTGAAAAGACAGCTACTGCTAAAAAGACCCAGCAGAAGTCAAAGAAGAGAAGCAAAAATAGGATCATGGAGCAGAACCCTGCAAAACATTTCGAACCCCTGACCCCCGTTACCACTGTGGAAGGCCTACTTAGCAAAACAACCCCAGGTCGCACTTACTCAAACGCAACTATGACCCCGAAAGACACCTCGAACATCAAGGTCACTGACGATGAGGGGTATACCGAAGTGAAGCGAAAACGAACTCGTCCCTCGTTTACTCGTGAGTCTCACGGCACTGACCAAAGTAATTCAGACGATTGGCAATTAGTTGGCAAGGGAACACATAGGAAATCCCGCCGGACTGCAGTGGTGGTAGGAGCAGGCGATGAGGACGAAAACTTAAAGACGGTTGAGAAATTAAAATATTTACAAGCGTGGTCTTTCCAACCCGACACAACGACGGAACATATTTCCCGATTTATGAATAAAATTTATAAATGCTCCGATTACTTAATCGAGAAGCGCAAAATTAGAACTGACAGACATGCATCGTTCTTAATTGGAATCCCTGAGACATATTTCGAAAAGTTTACCTCGCCCACGGTGTGGCCCCAAGGTGTTAAGTTTACAACTAACTGGTTTCACCGCCGTCCCCGCGCAGAGCGGGGAGCCAAGTAGCGAAGTAAGTCCTCGCATCGTGACGTCACACTCACACTCTCACAGTCAGGGTCAACCTACTTCAGCCCCATATGATCCAGCTCTCGACTTATCATTGTGTACGTTTCATCCCAAAAGCTCGCTTATTGTAGCCCTCCAGAACATCAGATCCCTGGACAAAAAAACTCCGCGTCTTGAGGTACTTCTACAGAGTGATTTAATATGCGACGTGCTTGCTGTGACTGAACATTTTTTATCAAGCGAGAAAATAAAGTATGTAACAATAGACGGATACAATTTAGTGTCTAGTTATTGTAGGGTATCCAGAGAACACGGCGGGTGTTGCATCTACGTAAAAAATAACATTAATGCGGTAGAAAACGTTCGAATTGCATCACTATCCATGGAATTATATTGTGAACTATCAGCCGTAGATTTAATAGACCACAATATGACCGATGTATGTTTTTATAGAACAAACTGTGGTGTAAAATCATCTGAATTTCTGGAATGTTTGGAACGCCTGCTCGATTACATAGTGGATAGCAACAACACATATGTCATTGTCGGCGACTCAAACATCGACACGTTATCAAAGTCTAGCGATAGCAAAAACTTGCGTGATTTATTATCGTCTTATAATTTCCGTAATGAAGTACACTTTGCAACCCGTATAGACAAAGACAGTAGGACTAGCCTTGACCACGTGTACACCAATATGCTGCATGGAAGCGTATCAGCTGTTCCCATCACCAGTAACGTTAGTGATCATTTGGCAGTACTCGTCACAGTGGAGTGTGCCCGCGCAGTTGCCGCGGCGCCGCGCACTCGTCTAGCTCGGTTGTACTCCAGTGAGAATTATAGCAACTTTGCTGCAGCGATAAGTAGCTATGACTGGGCGTATGCACAACAACAATGTCAAAATTCAGTGGAGATTCTAATTTTGAAAGTAATGAATGTACTTAGTTACTATTTCGACACTTGTTTCCCTGAGAAACGTATTAATATTAAGAAACCCAATAGTTGGGTTTCATCAGATATTTATAATTTGAAATCATTACTTTTTAATATAATTGACATTCAAAAAAATAATCCCAATGATGAAATAATTCTGAGTTTGACATCTGTTTTGAATGATAAATACATAAATTTATTAAAAATTAAAAAATCTCAATATTATTCCAAAATGATCTCGCGCAGTAATAACTTAAATAAAGCGGTATGGGATGTTGTAAACCGGGAGAGAGGAAAGTTATCTAGTACTAGAATGGACTTCTCTAACAGTATAGTCGCACAAGACGGATGTAAATACAGCTGTTCTAAAGACGCTGCCGATGCAATAAACAGCCGTTTCGCCGGCGCTGCGGCCGCGTGTGGCGCACCGCCGGCTGACTGCGTTCGCGCATTAGCTGCATTGCGCGCCGCACGCCCGCCTACCGATCGATGTATATTTCTGCATTCGTTTAGTGAGACAGAAGTCTATCGGATTATAACACGCAATGTGGCGCAAAAACCCACTAAGGACATCTATAATATATCGGTGCTAACATTAAAAGCGGCGGCTACTACTTTGGCTCCTATACTGGCAAACATTTACAATCGTTGTATGCGTGAAGGAGTGTTCCCAGCGCCGCTAAAATTGAGCAAAATTTCACCTTTGTTCAAAGGTAAGGGCAGCAGGGAGAACATTGACGGGTACAGGCCGGTTGCAATAATCCCAATCATAGCTAAAGTATTTGAAAATGGCCTCTCTGCACGATTGACAGCATTCCTAACTGCCTCTAATGCATTGTCAGAGCGACAACATGCATATCGCGTGGGCCATAGCACGACTTCGCTTGCCAGAGAGGTAATCCGCCGTATTGTAGGTGCCCGTGAGCGCCGGCAGCAGGTCGCAGTCCTGTGCTGTGACCTGTCAAAGGCATTCGACGTCGCAGACCATAAAGTGTTGGCCGCAAAAATGGAACACTATGGGATCCAAGGGCCGGCACGGTCATTACTTATAAGCCTTCTTAAAGCGAGAGCACAGATAGTCGCTGCACAGGGAGGTAGGGTCAAGTCAGATGCCATCATGACCGATATGGGCGTGGCACAAGGCTCCTCTGTATCGAACATCCTGTTCTCCCTCCTCCTTAATGATCTCCCAGACGCAATTTATAGTGGGGACGCCTTCATGTACGCTGACGACGTGGCAGTGATAGTGACCGCACCATCGCTTAAACTTCTCGAGGACAAACTAACCGAGACAGCAACCTGTGTCTCACAGTGGTTTCATTTGAATGGTCTCATAATAAATCTATCCAAGACACACTTCCTACACTTTGATCTGTCTGGAAGGCAAATGAAACCACTGAGAGTGCACGCCTGCGGAACAAAGATCGAGCAGGTTGAAGCTACAAAATTTCTAGGCTTCGAATTGGACAGATGCTTGAAGTGGGAGTCGCATATTGAAAAACTATGTGGCAAACTAAGCGGTGCATGCTTCGCGCTATGGAGACTTTCTCGCGTCGTGGCAGCCGATATTGTTCGCAAGTGTTACTTTGCCACAGTACACTCAGCATTACAGTATGGGGTGGATATGTGGGGCCATGCGGCTGAGTGGGAGAGAGCTTTCAGAGCACAAAAGCGGGCAGTGCGCGCAATTGCTCGTGTGCCGATACGTACCTCTGCGCAACCCTACTTCAGGTCACTAGGAATATTAACTCTCCCGTCACTAGTAATCTTACACACGGCATTGTATGTGAGAAAAAATCACAGTCTTTATAAGAGACATGAAGATATCCACACATACAATACGCGTAATAAGACGAACTTGATCACTAGCCTGAACAGACTGGCGAAATCGTCTAAAGTAACGCATGAGCTGGGTCCGTCAATTTACAATCGGATACCCAAAACTATAACGGAGGTCAACAGTGACAATTTATTTAAAATTAAATTAAAGCGCTGGTTGATCGAGCAGGCATTTTATAACATAAAGGACTTTTTAGCCTTTAAATGCTAATTTCATATTATTTAAGTATAGTAATATAGGTAACTATTTTGTTATATTTAATTGTTAATTTTGTTATTATTATTTTCAACTTTATGACATGTAATTATTATTACCAAATAAAACAATACAATACAATACATTAAGGTTATGTTTAATATACCAGGTTCGCTAATAACCTACACGAATGGGAAGCAAGTGTTCCTCTACCAAGACTACACATTCTACAGAAAGCGCAAAGCAAAATATGGCTACCGATGGGCGTGTACAGTATCCAAAACCTGTTACTCGGACTTAAATTTAGACGAGCATATGAACGTCATTCGTGGATTAAATAAGCTTCATAATCACGATCCGCCAAGGTTTCACATAAGCGCAAAAGGATATTACGTTAAAATATAGAATTAAATGTATCCTTGTAAATCGTTTATTTCATTGAAACACTTTTCGTTATAGGTACTATACCTAAAATTTTTTAGCATGGCAAAAGCTTACCAACACATTTTGCAGCTATATCAAGACTATTGTGCTCCATGGTTAATAGTAATCAGCTAAAGCTGTCAGAAAAAACAAGTTTGTAAAACAATGTTATTTTTTCGGTCAAATATACTCTGGTTCTTCTGGTTCGTAGTGGTTTGTCTGGTTATATGGCTGCAAAATGTGTTGGTAAGCGTTTGCCATGTTAAAAAATTTTAGGTATACAAAATAAGTGGCATCATCACATCATACATATTGTATGCTGAACCACAAGCGGATCGCCCCCCCTAGCAGCAGCAGAACATGTCTTTTCTTCGCTCTAACTTTCTCACAAGGAAAACTGAAGGATAGAAATCTGTACGGTGTTGCGCTGTGCCATTTACGTCTCAGCTTACGCCCAGCTTTAAAGCTGCTCAGACACGTCATGTCAGCGTGTGCCGAGTGCCGACATGTATAAGTACTGAGTGAGACGCAAATGGCGCAGCACTCTACCTACAGTATGTCTATCCTTCACTTTTCTTCGTAATAAAGTGAGAGGAAAGAGGTGATCTGCCCTGCGCTGTGCCGCCTGTGTGGTAACAAACGCCAAGCTTTAGCAATTTACTGTCGTGTGTAAGCACCCTTATTGTAAACTTTCTTCTCCACATAATAATAACTGGCTAACTTATTAAAAAGTACTGAGTGAATTTGTAAATTAATTATAAGTGGTAATCACTATGTGTACAATTCATGTATACTATGTTTGTTTCATTAATAACAATATAACGTTAAATTTAACAGGTTCGATTATAACCTACACGGACGGCAGGCAAGTGCTCCTGTATGAGGGCTACACATTCTACAGAAAAAGCAGAGCAAAATACGGCTACCGATGGGCGTGTACAAGATCCACTAACTGTTTCTCGTTCTTACAACTAGACGACTACATGAACATCATCCGCGGGTTAAATAGGCCACACAATCATTATCCCCCAAGGCTTCAAATAAACGCAAGAGGATATTTTGTTAGAGTAGCAAAATAAAGAAAACTTGTAGGTAATCAAAACTAAGTGTAACAGAAATTAAAGATAAGTATTTACATAGAATTCTTGCGTAATATTCACATATTGATACTTATTCGTATACTGAAGATCACGAAAGAGTCAGGTGTTTTGTGAACAAAATCATAACCTCAAATGTAAAATACGTTAAAAATTTAGATAATTCTGACGTTCTGTATGTAAAACGATAGGCTAAGCGTGTTTCTGTGTGTGTAGTGTGGTTACTAAGTGTAACAGAAATTAAAGATAAGTATACATGTACATAGTATGCTTGCCTAATATTCACATATTGATACTTATTCGTATGGTTCACGAAAGAGTTAGGTGTTTTGTAAACATAATCATAACCTCAAATGTAAAATGCGTTAAAAATTTAGATAATTCTGACGTTCTGTAATGTATGTAAAACGATAGGCTAAGCGTGTTTCTGTGTGTGTAGTGTGGTTACTAAGTGTAACAGAAATTGGAGATAAGTATACATGTACATAGTATGCTTGCCTAATATTCACATATTGATACTTATTCGTATGGTTCACGAAAGAGTTAGGTGTTTTGTAAACATAATCATAACCTCAAATGTAAAATGCGTTAAAAATTTAGATATTTCTGACGTTCTGTATGTAAAACGATAGGCTTAGCGTGTTTCTGTGTGTGTAGTGTGGTTACTAAGTGTAACAGAAATTGAAGATAATTTATACATGTACATTATTGTACATAGTATGCTTGCCTAATATACACATATTGATACTTATTCGTATACTAAAATCATAACCTCAAATTCATGTCAAATGTGTTAAAAATAAGATATTCTGACTCTGTGTGTAAAACGATACACTAAGCGTGTTTCTGTGTGTGTATTGTGGTTACAAACGTGTACCTCGTGTAATTGAAGACAAATGTTTTCTTAACTGAAAAATTTTTGTTTACAAATCTACTGACTCTTGCAGGAACTCTATTATAGTTTTCATGACACTGTGTGTGGTATAGGTATAGTAACTTACTTACATAGACAGTTAGTTTAGTTTAGTATCATTTAATTTTTTATTTATTGTAGCATATCCTTAGGTTTCAATAATTTACCGAATTCAACTTATGATTAGTAGAAGGTATTGTTTAGAAATAGCAAAAGGTACTTTAGTTTTAAGTATACAGGGTATTTTTTTTTGAGGTCAAAAGTTGCAACTTATTTCTACGGCTCTTGAAACTACTAAAAAAAATCGACTTTAAATACTAAATATATATCGTGTGTAACGAACACATTTTATGGAAGGTTAAAGTTATTTTGTGCGGTTTTTCAAATATCGTAGAATAAAGTAGTTGCTTGATCTCACTTTATCAACTTTTTGTGATGAATTTAGAATAATTTGACATATTTTTTATTGTTTAAAATTAAATTGTTTTTCATTATATTAATGTTTGATTAATTGATAAATATCTAAGTGTAACATTACAGTTTTAAATTGGTGGCGGAATATATACCTATGCAAATAAAACTAAATTATTTAATGTATACATTTCAATACTTATATCTGGGAACGCCTCTGTGGTGCCGGCAAAGAACAGTACTAACCCATCTCTACCCATGGGTGTCATAAGAGGCGATTAAAGGATATTGAACCGGAGGATGAGCAGCAGCGACTTTCTATGTATCGTACCATATTAAATACTGCGGTCACCAACAACCACGGATAAAGAAACACGGTTATTACAAATTATTTCCGTTTCGACATACAATCTTTCGTAATTTTACTGGAGTAACAAGCGTGGTTATTATGGTAATTTTCGGGTACTGGCACTGTGTGGCGTCAATGACGGAACAGGTACTGTTTGATGTCACTAACTCGGGTACTGTGTGACGTCCCTGTCTGTATGTAGAACCATATTTCTACAACTTATTCATCTACGCTAGCACCAGCTAGTACTTACAAAAGTTACAATATGCGCCCGATTTTGTCTTCTAGTTGGTTGAGCAGAAAGCTTTTCAGCCAGCGTATACGCTTCATAAATACACACAAAAGCAAAACATTTTGTTTATGTTTCGAAACAAAAGAGTACAGAAAATTGTCACAGAATGCAATGAGTGCAAAAAATATTATCGTTTGACTTGTTTAAAAAAAATATAATACCCATAAGTACCACAAAATACTCATCAATTTGAAGTTATTGGGAGAAGTTGAACTGTACAGTATCGGGAAAGATGAAAGTCTTAACTTGTCTATGTTTAATAAAGCGACATTAGGATATTTAAAATAATACTTTTTTCCAGTACAGTAGTGCAGTATGGGGTGCATAACATCCCACATTTTAGTTTACCTGTAGATTCTAAACATACACGGCGGCAGATTTGTTAATAATAATCAAGACTGAACGCCCGGAGCCGCAGTAATGGAAAGTATAGATAAATCGGTGCCACTGTGATCGTGGTAACATATGATTAAAATGAGTGTAGGCTCCAAGTGTCTCACTTCCAGTGCTACCACTGTCAACCCAAGCAGCCCGTTTGGAGATTTCCTTTAGATTAAATTAAATTAAAAATTAAATTAAAATTCAGAGATTGTTCATTTTTCTTTGCTGATCGCTAATCATAATATTTCATACGTTTGACAGCTGTCAAAATGGACTTTTTACGATGGCCTTTATTTTTTATTTAGCAACAAATATTGGCTGCAAGGGTAAACTGCTAAGGGTAAACGTCGAGTCTTATCAGGATGTCAAATCATTGGCAGAGGACAAAGAGAAATGGAGATTGCTCCACCGACAAGAGCGCGGCTCTTAAATATGAGAAGAAGAAGAGAATTGGCTGCACCACACGGGCAATAGTCAAGTTTACATCATTAATATTAATGATTCGTTTTCTTAAAAATACCAGGTTCGCTTATAACCTACGCGAGCAGCGGCAAGAAAATGTTCCTGTACAGGGGTTACACATTCTACAAAAAGAACAAATTAAGTAAAGGCTACCGATGGAATTGTACCAGGTCTACGAACTGTTCTTCGCATTTACAATTAGATGAACAATTGAAAGTCATCCGCGGGTTAAACAAGCCTCACGTTCATGATCCACCAAAATTACACAAAACTGCGGAAGGAAAATATGTTAGAATATAATATTAAGTTAAAACTTGTACATGTAAGTCGCGACACTATTACCGCATATGATATACTAGTGAGCCTACGGTAAAGGGTTACTACACATTATTAGGTCTTTACTTATAAAATCTGTGAAATTTTCTTGTAGGTTCGAATGAGACCATAATTCCTGTATTTTATAGTTACTTTCATTATTTATATTTATTTTTAAATTTGATTTCAAGGCTTTAAATCTACGTATTAGGGATCCCGCACACGACCGAGAATCGGTGACCAATTTTTGTCGGCATCCCGCTCTGACGTGTTATCACCTGAATCTTCCGTCCTTGCCCTGGCCGATAATCGCCCACCGATTCTCGGTCGTGTGCGGGAGCTCTTAAACATTGTTTTATTTTAAATTGTTGTGTCTTAAATTTAAAGTTCGAAAAAATAAACACCGTACATGTGTACCAATTTCATGATTACGTTCGTAATACTGACTCTTACAGAATCTAAATATAGCTGCTGTTAGCTTAGTGTCGTCCCATTCATACTTGAAATAAAATTAGAATTTGTACCATTTTCTATAAATAGCCGGGACCAACGGCTAAATGTCCCTTCCGAAGCACAGAATCCCCATACTTTTCGTACAATCAGGTGATTCATCCTGCAATGTCCTATACAGACTGAGGAGCTCGAGGATAGCGACCTTGCGATATTAATCTTGACTTTTTTAATGTACCATTTGAAATATTGTAACGTTGATAATTTCTCTATGTAATTTTATGTTTATGATGTGTTTTTTTTATTTTTTTATTTATTTAACTTGATAATGATTTTTTGAATTGTAATGATGTTTTTTAATTAGAGTTTAGTTATTAGTCTAATAATAAATTATAAATACTTGTAATATTCGCACACAGTAATACTGTTTATGAATAAATACATGATGATGATGAATCACTTCCATTCATTTTGCATGCATCCTGCTATTCACCTACTATATCAGGACTGTTTACTGGAAGAAAAAAATGGTCTTATGTCACTTTTTCCGCGAATTAGAACATCAGAATTACTGTACGAATTCCCGGACCGCGTAAAAACATTTGTCTAACAGCCAAAAAAAAAAAAAAAAAAATTGCCAATTGCCAATTGCTTGCCAATTTTATCCGTGACCCGGAGACCATAGATTGTTAGGTCACTGTTTTAGATTGCATGTTGATTGCGTGGACAGAACTTAAATGCAAACGATATTTGTAGCTTGCATGCATTTGAAAAAAGAGGATTATACAGCAAAAATGGGAAAACTAGGAGACATTTCGCAACATGGAAAAAAAAAACAAAAGACGGGTTAGGAGTCGCCTCTAGACCCGTTCGCCCGATCAGGGGAAACGCCGCACCTTTAAGAGATGAGCTGCACCAAAACTGAAACTATAAGCGAGTACTTTGCCATATTTGGGATGACCAATCAGCTCACACATCTTCCTGTAAAATATTGTGTTCAAGATGGACAGTACCTATATTGTATTTTAATCAAAACAAACTTAAACCATTCCGATATATTGTGTCGATATATTTTAAAATATAATAAGACTTTCGATTATTAGGCTGCTTTTCCACCAGTGCTGTACAAGGGAACAAAGCTGTGAGCTGGGACTAATAGGATTGCACCATTGTCGTAGCCTGTCAAATGCAGCAATCATATTGGTTAGAATTTTCTAGTTAAGAACTTAGCTCTCTCGCATAGCACTGGTGGAATAATTTGTTGAATATTTTTTTATTGCAGATGGCCCAATGTTTTGCTTGTCATCACAGGGTAGTAGAATTCTTTTTTGGAACGGAATAAAGTATCGCGTGAGTGGTGATTGTATGGGTTCCAAGGTGAGATGGAGGTGCGTCACACATCGCCGATTCTCCTGCAAAGCCATCGTGCACACCGTCAATGAACACATCGTCTATTACAAAGATGAACATTCTTACGGGAGTGATTCGTAAAAATATTTTGGTTTGCTCGTCTGTTACCTAATTTTTTAAACTGATTTCAAAGAAGAACTATTTATTATGTTGGTTTCATCCACCCAAACTAACAACAAGGGTAACGTATGTATTAAAAAATTGTAAATATCACTGTTGCACCACAGAAAGAGGCAATGGTACTTTGTAACATCCCAACGTCCACCGCAGGACGGGGAGCTCCCTCCATAACTCCAACAAAAATCGCGTGGTACTGAGGAGGGGATTTACCATAGTCACCACGCTTGTAAGCGTAAGGCGACCGCTGTTGTTGGTGACCGCAGTATGTAAGATGGTACGATACACAGAAAGATGCTGCTGCCCATCCTCTGGTTAAACCTTAGGCACCTCTTACGACACCCACGCGTAGAGATGGGTTGGCGCTGGCACCACACGTTTTGGTGGCAATGGTACGCTTATACGCGTGGTGGCATACTGAATACGCGCGTACGAAATCCAGTCATTGTGTAACTCGAGTGTACACGTCGAAAGACAAATTAACTACACACTCAACCTCAATAAACCTCACAATCACCCTCCCCCGAAGTTGCACAAAACAACACTGGGAACGTAAATAAAAAAAAATATATATTAAAGATTACACATTTTAAAGAAAGAGGCAACCAAAGAATGCTTCTTGCATCGAATGGGAGAGTACGAAATTCAGTCTATAGTTACTAAAATGTTCTTTTCGACAAACAAATTAAACTCAATGTGACCTCAATAAACCTCACAATCATCCTCCCACGAAGTTGCACAAAATAACATTTGGAACGTAAATTATAAAAAAAGTTATACAAATACTGTTACACATTTTAAAGAAAGAGGTAATCAAAAAATGCTGGTCGCATCTAATGGGCGTGTACGAAATCCAGTCAATATTGTAACTAAAGTGTACGACAAATAAATTGGCCTCACGCTCGACCTCAATAAACCTCAGTAACCTCACGAACACCCTCCGCCTTCCCCGAAACTGCAAAAAACAACAAGGGAAACGCACATTATTTTATTTTATTTTATTTTCTTTATTAGGATCACCAACAGATAATACATATCAAACAAAAGTTTTATACACTAAAAAAAAAGGATCTTATATATATGTACATCCAATTATAGGTAACCACAACTTACACATGAGACACTTACAATGATGCAAATATATACTGATACATTATTAAAAAAAATATACTGTTACACATTCTAAGATAATAGAAAAATGTTGCTCGAAATGAACAAGTGTGTACGAAATCCAGTCTATATGGTAACTAAAGTGTACTAGACGGAAAAAAATTGCCTCACGCTTGACCTCAAAAAATAGCGTTTCTTGTTGTTTCTTATTTTTTTATTATTTGTTGAATATCCGCCATAATAACAGTTATATTTTGTGAAAATTTGAGCCGGGTAAATAAAATAGCTTATTATTATTATCACAATTGAATTTATTTTTCTAATACAATACCTACTTTTATTTATTTTTGTTTAACTTCAATCAACTATTTAATTTAATTCTTAGTACCTGGGCGTCCTTCTATCTTGTTCTATTTCTTTTTCTATCTCTAGGTACAGTCGGCCGCACGTCAGTTTTAACACTTTAACTTTAAGATGGTCTCTGATTACGGATGTTTGTAGCGTAGTGAGACCGTTCGGACACTCTGTCATTTCATCAATGATTCATCATTTATCAAGGGCCTTTCTATGATACAATTTTTTAGTTTATTCCAACGCTTACCAACACATTCTGCAGCTACGTCAAAAGCGATCGGCTAAAGCTACCAGAAAAAACAATTTTGTAAAACAATGTTGCTTTTTCCGTCAAATGGTACCCTGGTTTTAGTGTCATTGCTGCGAAATATCTTGGTAAGCGTTAAAATAAACGGAAAAATTGGATTATACACGTGGTGTGTAGAATGGCATCTGATGTATCTTCTTTAGCAAAAATGTTAACTAAATTGGTGTAACTACTAGTGTATTTATTTTCAACCAGGTATCATCATAACATACGCTAGCGGCAGACACGGATTCTTATACCAAGGCTACACATTCTACAGGAAGAGACAGTCAAAAAAGAGGGGTATCGAATGGATGTGTACAAGATCCAGTCAATATTGTTACTCAACATTGCTCCTCGACGAAGAAATGAATATGATTCGCGACCTCAACAGACCTCATAACCACCGACCGCCGAAGGTTCACAAAACTACGAGGGGAACGTATATTATAAAAAGATAGATTAAGAATATTAAGATTACTTTGGTAATTAAGTCAACAGTTTTTTTTTTGTTTAAATTAAATTTGTTATCTTAGATAACGTAGAAAGTTTGGTAAAACTTTTAAAATATGTGATGAAAACTATTCAAACAGGTTTATTTTTAAGACTTGTTTAAAGTTTATCTTATTACGTGGGGCTGAATTCCTTCATGGACCTCAGTGCACTTCGACCCGATGGAATCTTTTGTGCTTCATTGTCACTTTCCATTGTCATAGAAGGAGACAGCAATAGATTTAAAGAAGTTTTAACTTAAAGGAGCTTTGTGCAACTGGCTGCTAGTGACGCCAAATAGGAATTATCTAAAGTTATTTTTCGTTTATGGCTGAACGAACAGACTATTCTCTTTCCGAGCACTTCATTTGCTTACGGTGTCTATCAAAATCTAGCCACAAATGGCTAAATAGTAAATACACATTTAAATCATTCATTATTGGCGGAACTTTATGATGGGATCGTGGAATAACAAGACACAAAAACAAATGTATCAAAAGTGAAATTGTCTTAAGGAGTGATCATACCTAGCTGAATTCAAAGACTAATTCGGCATACATGGCTGGGAGGCTCGGTTATGTTAATTGCAATATACTTGCTTCAACGAGCAATGTTGCCGAATTAGTCTTTGAATTCAGCTAGGTGTGATCGTGGCTTTAGCAACTTATTTCCATGTCACCCAGATGCTGGTACACTCATAACCTACACGAGTGGCAAGCAAGTGTTCCTCTACCAAGGATACACATTCTACAAGAAAAGGCAAATCTCGGTCGGCTACAGTTGGACGTGCACCAGATCTCACTGTCACTGTACTTCGTATTTGCACCTCGATGAACGAATGAATATCGTTAAAGAATTCAACAGACAACATACCCATATGCCTCCAGTGTTATTCAAAACCTCTGAAGGAAAATACATAAATGTAAAGAAATGATTATAGATTTGATTGTTTTTTTTATCCTCCTAATATGGTAAACAGACGGTGATAGGTATAATGGCTGATAGACGTACGAACTTAAAATACGCGGTTTTTAAGATCGCGAACTTACTCGGCTCGACGTCGGTGACACACCTGAAGCTTACTCACTCTGTACTAGTACATAATGTATGCAACACGTACGAGCGGAGGCGGGTTACGAGCAAAATTTCAAACTTGTCGGAACGCCAACGAACTTATTCGGCGGTTTCAAAGTACGCGTACTTAGGGTGACACCAGCGAAAAAGGTTGTCGAGCCACAAGTTCGCGAATTTACTCGCACGTCTATCACCCCCTTAAGAAACGCAAAACTAGAACTATTCATCTCATACAATTTGACGAGTAAAATATCGTGAAGCATTTATTTTCCTTATTTTCAGATTAAATGAACGACAGATACTTAATCTGTTGAGTAAAAAAGTCATAAAAATGTTTTATTTTTTTGCATCCAGGTTCACTCATCACATTCGTGGACGGACGTCAATCGTACTTGTACAAAGGCTACACCTTCTACAAGAAAAATAAAGTAGTCAACAACGGTCACTATTGGAGATGTACGAGTCACCGAAACTGTACCTCGTATGTGCACTTAAACGAATCAATGACAGTTCTTAGAGATCCTAAAAAAGTCCATACTCATGACCCTCCAAAGATGCTCATGACTTGTGATGGAAAGTATCTCAAGTTAAAAAATTGACGTATCTTGGGTATGGTTCCGAGGTAACGAAGGCAAGGTTTGGGCAAGGCGCAGGCACGGCTCTGACATTGTTCCTTCCTCATTGAAGCACGGCACGGGCGGGGAACGGATACGGCATGGACGCGACATTACATTTAAAAAGCGCAATGCAAGGAGCAGGCGAGCGGCATGCGTAGCGTATGTATAATTCACGACGCGTCGCTTTCATACATTTTGTACGAACAAGTTTTGAACAGGCACCTTGCCTTCTCCTCGCTTGTCCCATGTCATTGCCGTATGCCTTACAAATATGGGCATGTAACTGTGATGATTACGACTATTTGTAACCAGGAAGCCGACTACGATTCGCATGTCTGCCATACGCACTTAGGCCCCTCCTGCGAAATACATTTTTTCAATTCAGTATCAGAGACCGGAGTTATATGCCCCCATCTGTTCAAACTATCGGACGCAAGAGATTGGTTAATGTGAATAGTAAATTATGTTCTATTTGTTGTCTTTTACGGGCAAATAAGCATTTTAGTTGAAAGAATCATTTATTTCTAAAGCCTCTAGGCTTTATAATAATATTTAAAATAGGTATATTACATGTTCTTGATAAATTTTAATGGGAATTATATCTACAGGCTTCATTTTTAAATCTACAATTACAAAGTAAAACAATATTTATAATGAAAATCAAAATCTTTTAATAGTCATTCCTTTAGATCGAGCCCTTTTTCAATTCAGTATCGGAGATCGGAGTTATATGCCCCCATCTGTTCAAACTATCGGACGCAAGAGATTGGTTAATGTGAATAGTAAATTATGTTCTATTTGTTGTCTTTTACGGGCAAATAAGCAGTTTAGTTGAAAGAATTATTTATTTCTAAAGCCTCTAGGCACTACTTATAATATGTTTAAAATAAGTATATTAGATGTTCTTGATTAATTTTAATGGAAATTATATCTCCAGGCTTAATTTTAAAATCTACAATTATAAAGTAAAACAATATTTAAAATGAAAATCAGTAACTTTTAATAGCCATTCCTTAAGTTCGAGCCCTCCGCTAAAAATATATACCTACTAGCTGGTGCCCGCAACTTCGTCTGCGCATAATTGGACAATTCACATAATATCTTTATAAATTGTAGCCTATGTGTTATATATATATTCTTTATTGTGCACAATAAAACAAAACAGTAGTGATAGAAGAGGTTCACAATGGCGAGCTTATCTCTATGAAGAGATCTCTTCCAGCCAACCAGAGTATAGTGTGAAAAAGTATTCTGATGAAGTTATTCTGATGTATAAATAATTGTAAAGTTTCATCAAAATCCATTCAGTAGTTTTTAAGTGAAAGAGTAACAAACATCCATCCATCCATCCATATTTACAAACCTTCGCGTTTATAATATTAGTAGGAAGTAGGACACTTGTGTGAAACCGTTCTTTAGTTGACTGATTTACACGTGTAAAAAGTATGTGTAATTTGTTTCTAGGTCGAATCGTAAAGACAGTGAACGACAAATACGTATTTCTGTTCCAAGACAACACATACTTTAAAAAGAATGAGGTCCGGAAAGGTCATCGATGGATGTGCACTAAATGTGCATGCGGTGTCTCTGTCCACCTGGACTCAAACCTGAACATCATCAAGCCGCCACAAAAAGAGCACAACCATCCCCCAACCAAATATCAGCTTACAGAATCTGGACTGTTAATAACTTTTAGAGGATAGTTTTAATGTAATATAAGTTAATAATATAAATGGAAAGGCAGTGCAGTATGTCGATGAATATATTTATTTAGGAAAACTGGTTTAATTTAAGAAAGACAGACACATAGAAGAATTGAACAGACGAATAACAATGACTTGGAACAAATACTGGAGTCACAAAGAGATTTTTAAATAAAACTTACCCGTTCACTTGAAAAAGAAAGTGGAAGATTCATGGCTTTTGCCATGCCTAACCTACGCTTGTCAAACCTGGATTTTCAATAACAAAACCAGAAATAAAACACATGTCTGTCAAAGACGAATAGAAAGAAGCCTACTTAACTTAAAATTAAAAGACAAAGTCAGAAACACTACTATTCGTGAGAAAACGAAAATAAAAGACGCGGTCCAACATGCCCTTAAACTAAAATGGAAATGGGCGGGACATGTGGCTCGTATGAATAACACGAAATGGACAAAAAAGATAACTTTCTGGAAGGGCCCAATTGGCAAGCGAAGAGTGGGAAGACCAGCAGAGCGATGGATGGATGAAATCGAAAAAAACGCAGGAAAAAATTGGAGTACTACAGCACAAAACAGGGAACATTGGAACAGGTTGGAGGAGGCCTTCACCCAACGAGGGGTCCTTAATTAAAGAATTCATTTATAATATGATATTAAATAATAAATAATGAAATTGTATATAATATCCCAAATCAATTTAAATTAAATATTACTTAAAAAATAATTATGAATTGTTTGCATGATAATTAAGGAATAAAAGGCTTTTTTATTTTTATTTATTTTTATTAAGTTAATAAAAAAGTAACAGACAAGAAAATAATTTCTAAATTAATAAATTATTTGTCTTTTTCTTTGCCCTAAACCTTACTATTTAAATAACTCAAAATTCATACTCATGTTTCCAAAGCCACAAATCGCGTTCTCGGTCGATTGGTTCCCAGTGTCTTTCAAAGGGGACTAGTTTTGTGATATTTAAATTATAGGCTATCAAATTTTGCATAACGACTGTCCAACACGAAGTGGATGACTGCCCCGGTTGGAAATTTCCTGAAGTTATGCAGAATATCCACCAGCTAACAAGTACTGCGGTTCAGTAACAGATACTGCGGTTCAACATAGACAGTCCATTTCAGAATGAGAATGCCGCAAGATGATGATGATAAACTCGGTAAGCCTTGGCCAAACTATTAATAAAACATTGCAGAAGTCAACGGCTCCCTAATTTCGAGGGCCAACAGATAACCTAAAATACCGAACCCGTTTTGATTTACTTTGAGTAGTTTATAAACACTGGAAGTTACAAAGTGCCTTATTGTTGCAGAGTTCTTTGAGATTCCTGTGTCTCCGTCATCTCTTCAAGTGTGTGAAACGAAACCGGAGTCGAAACCTCGTTTCCCTAAACCTCGAGCAAAACGGACATTACCGGTTGGGGGTTGTATAATGTCTGATAACGGCCATTGGCCAAGTGTACAAAAGCGCTCAGCGAGCGGTAGGACCGCGCGCCGCAGATGCGCAGTATGTGCCAGACGGTCGATCTACGAATGCAAAATATGCAATGTAGGCCTGTGCGTAACGATGTGTTTCAGTCGTTATCATACTCAGCAGTAAATTCTCACTAATCACCCTTGCGCACCAAGCTTAATAAAATGTGTGAATAATTAAAATAGTTTCTTGGTTTTATTTGCCTATTCACGGTTTCTTTTTCTTTTTATAGGTCAAGAATCATAAATCTTAGAATGGCAAATTTAAATTAAAAAACTTTTCTTACTGAATGAGTGAAATTTGCGTGAATGTCTGATAATTCCAATTGGCCGACTAAGATCCGCTCAGCGAGCAGTAAGACCGTCCGGCGCGGCGCAGATGCACAGACAGTCAGACAGTATGTGCCAGATGGTCCGTCTACGAATGCAAAATATGCAATGTAGGCCTGTGCCCTGTGCGTCAGTCGTTATCATACGCAGCAGTAAATTCTCACTTTTCTCCCTTAGCGCACCATTTTTACTCCGATACACAAATACCCTGATATGTGCGTAATGTAAGTATTTTCTTTCGTTGAATTAACTGTTAATTTAAATATAGGTAAACCTTATAATGTTGCAAACTTGTATATATTAAGTTTCTTTACAGTAAAAAAATGCCTTATTGTTACAGAATTTATAGAAATACCTGTGACTCCTTCGACTGTTCAGGTGTTGAAAAAAATGATGCCCCCTAAAACCAGCCACATTCTTGCCCCGAAGTCCGGCAGCCGTGGTCCGCGGACAAAATCGACACAGCCGGTAGCGCGATATACTGATAATAACCATTGGCCAACCAAGGTTCAAAAGCGCCTCGCAAGCGGTAGAATCGGGCGCCGCAAATGCGCACAATGTACTAGACAGGTAGTCTATGAATGTAAAATATGTGACGTAGGCCTGTGTGCAACACTCTGTTTCAGTCGCTATCATACGCGTCCGTAAATACCAGGGAGCAAAAAGGGGAGAGGAGGTGCCTTTACGAAATTTTTGTACGAAACGAAGCGTGCGGTGGTGAAGATCGAGTCATGGGGTGGCGGAACATAACTAGACTATTTGCTCCGTGGAAAATACTTTCTTGTTACTTGGGGGAAGAGCAGGGTATTTGATGGCCTTAAAATTACAAACTTCTTTGCTCTTAACCTTTCCCGCACCGGCTAGGTTGCTGCGGGCGATTCGTCAGTAAGCAAAGAAATAATAAAATTGTTTCTTTTTTATACCTTAAGATTTGTTTTTGAAAAATCTTGGAATGTTTAAAATTATATATTTTAATAAGAAGTTCAGTGTCTTGTCGTTACAAATTTCTCATTATGTTTGATTAATCTAATTTTTATATTTAAAATATAATGCGTTATTGAAACCCATTTGTCAAATATCTATGCAAATTACACTAGTACTGCAAAAAATAAAGGCGTCAATTATTGTACATAAAAAAATAACAGTATACCTATCGTATTTATCAATACTACCTTCCTATCTATTAGCAAACATAGTAAAATGCTAGTATACGAGTAATATTATTAAGTACTTACTTTGTTTAATTTGTAGTTAGCGTAAAAATCTGATGCTAATAAACACTAAGATACAAGAAACGCTAATGTAATTTAACCTGCACGAAGCGTTATGTATAAAAAAAATATTTTTCACAGGTCGTCTTTTAACCCTTAGTAATAACAAAAAGGTCTACTTCTACAAAGGACATATTTACCGAAGAAAAGAAAAACATTTTAAAGGATACCGGTGGGTTTGCTGCAAGAACACGTGTAAAGATTGTATTCTTCTAGACCATCAGTTAAACTTGTACATGGTCTCAGCTAATAAGCATACGCATCCTGCTCCCTTTCAAATCACTAAGGATGGAAAGTACAAGAAAAACGTACTATGGCCATATTGGCCATTGAAATAAAGTCGGTACATAGTCTTATATGTCAAGCTTCATATGCTCTTGATTGTACCTTATAAGGTCCTAATGAAATAGTGAACATATATTTATTATGTTACTCAGACCATGAAACTGAATAACTTTCCCTAAAGAACATAAGTCGAAATACGAAAGTCAATTTTTGACCTCCCATAGAAACAGCGCTGACAGCGCATTTGATATGGGAGGTCAAATTTGGTTTTTCGTATTTCGACCTATGATCTTACGGGAAAGTTGTTCAGTTTCATGGTCTAAGTAACATGCTAAACCTATATTCACTATTTCTGCAGGACCCTATATTGTACAAAGGTATGCAAAGTGAAGTCAAACCAGAAATTTAATGGTTGAATGAACGGGGTCATTATCCACAGCGGCGATAGTTGTATTTTAGTTTTGTCCACGCAATCGACATGAAGCTACGAAACAGTGACTTAACAATCTATAGACTCCGGGTCATTAAGTAAAATTCGCGGAAAAAGTGGCATGTGAACCTTTCATAAAGTCTATTTTTACTTTAGAGCGAGAAAGGTGTTGTATTAGTAAAAAAAAGGGTTTCTAATTTTCTCATAAATGTGTTCCATATCACTTATATATCATAAAAAGCAAGTACCCTAAAAATGTCCATTCGTCGGTCGGTCAGTCGGTCTATCCGTCACGTTTTGAGCTAGCGGCTAAACGAATAGTCCGATTGACAATTTGACATCATATTTTAAGTTTGAGATTTTTATGCAAATAGATCGAAGGACTCCGAGTGGTTTTTTTCTGGCTCTCATTTTGAGGGTAGCTGTCATAAAACAAAAACCGGCCAAGAGCGAGTCGGACTCACGCACCTAGGGTTCCGTACCTATTTACCATATGATATACTAAAATCTTTTGCTCTTTGACTTTTAAAACTCCGCGACCATCCAACTTGACCCCTCTTTTATACAAAAGTTCTTGAAACGGGAGCTCACCTTAATCGGTTACGATTTATGACGTTTTAAAAAAAACTACTTACTCGATCTCGTTCAAACCAATTTTCGGTGAAAGTTTGCATTTATACATCATATATTTTTTTTAGTTTTATCATTCTCTTATTTTAGAAGTTACACATTTTTCCACTTTGGAAGTGTCTCTCGCGCAAACTATTCAGTTTAGAAAAAAAATATATTTGAAACCTCAATATTATTTTTGAAGACCTATCCATAGATACCCCACACGTATAGGATAAAAAAAAAATTGAGTTTCAGTTCTATGTATGGGGGCCCTAAAATATATTGTTTTTTTTTTCTATTTTTGTGTGAAAATTTTATTGTGGTTCACAGAATACATCTACTTACCAAGTTTCAAAGTCAAAATCGTTTTTTATTCATTGTTGGATATTAAAATCTTTTAACAGTTTCAACATTATAGTTCTTATAGTTTCGGAAAAAAGTGGCTGTGACATACGGACGGACAGACAGACAGACATAACGAATGTATAAGGGTTCCGTTTTTTTGCCATTTGGCTACGGAACCCTAAAAATGATGAATTTAAATTTGCTGAAAAACGGATGAAACTATATTTATGATACGTTGCATGACTAAGCAACTTCATGTTAGGTATCTTGCGCCAGTATCAACTGGTCTGTGTGTTTTTAACCGACAAAAAAAAACGGAGGAGGTTCTCAAGTCGACGCGTATATATATATTTTTTTTTATGTATGACCACGCATAACTTTTTACAGAGTATTCCGATTTACCCTAAGGGTAGGAAAATAAAATTTATAGTCACAAAAAATTGAAAAATAAAAACTTTTTAACAAAAAAATTAAACCGCCGAAAAAACTGAAAAGCAAGAAATAATAAAACTTTTTTATTTAACCTCAATAACAAAGTTCTTAAACTAACGTAAGTATAACCCGAGTAATTTTGAGTCGGCGGAGTAATTAATTAATTTGCTTGTTTGGCGCCGACTCAAAATTACTCGGGTATACTTACATTACTTTAAGAACTTTGTTATTAAGGTTAAATAAAAAAGTTTTAATATTTCTTGCTTTTCAGTTTTTTCGGTTTAATTTTTTGGTTAAAAAGTTTTTCATATAAAAGGTGTTCCAGTACTACCAAAACCTAAACATGTGATTTACTCATAAATTGGTTCCATTGAGTTTATATAAATTTTCTACAATTTTAGTTTGTAACTAATCTACCTGACTAGATATTCTATTAAATTTTTTGTTAAAAAATACATTCATCAACATAATACGGTATGAAGGGGATGTATATTTCGCCAGATTATGACTATATCCATGATAACATAATCCAGCGAGAGACATATAAATCGCTTAGGAGCAAATAAACAGGGTGTCTACTCTCAGTTTTCGATATATTGATATGGAAATGCAAATTCAAAACTTCTTCCCTCGACGATAGAGTAGGATATTGTTTGGATGTTAATCACTGCCAATTTGACGATTCATCCAACCAATATTATACTCTCTTGCCAGTGAAAGAAGTTATGAATTCCACTGTTGAATAGTTGCGTATCGACATGTCGAAAATTGGGAGAAGGCACCCTCTGGAGTGTTTCTATTGATACTAACAATTCTTTTAATTTTTTATATTGATACTAAGTTTGCATAAAATACATACAAGTATGCTTGAAGTAATATGCATGTTTCATTTCACATTTCATGTCACAGCTTTAAGGGTTACTTATGCCATTTTTAAGGTTCTGTACCTCACAAACCAGAGGTGTCAGAATTATTCAGTAGCCAAAGGCCTCTGACATGGCTCATTAACGACTACAACCGTAGATAGTAGTCGGGAGCAATGGCTTAGCGTGCTTTCCGAAGCACGGAATCATCTAACTTTTCGGGCAATCAGGTGATTCATCCTGCAATGCCCTTACCAAACTGAGGAAGTCGCACAAAGGGATTTTTGTTTGACAGTGTCCCCACCAGAAATCGAACCCAGAACCCCCGGAACGAGAGCCGAGCGCTCTAACCACTACACTACGGAGGAGGTTGGTGAAGTTGCCGAGGTTGGTGAAGTTGCCGAGGTAGGTGAAGTTGCCGAGGTTGGTCATCTATCTTGCATCCCACACGATATGATGATGATGAGGTTCTGAACCCAAAAGTGAGTAGACAGAAAAACACGTTTTAGAATAAAAGTACCTGGACCACCGAGTTTTGTTCTGTTGTAATCATAACCAAAGCCGCGACTATAAGTAACTTTTGAACTATGATTTTCATTATCTTTACAGGTCAAATAAAACTAACTCCTGATGAACGTCTAATGAAAAAGAGGCTAGCTGAAAGATTGCGATACCTCCATATAAAAGAACACCCCGTAAAGTACGCTAAACAAAAAGAAAAAGATAAGAAGAAATATGAAAGTAAAAAAGAAAAGGGAACTATTAAGACGGTAGATAAAATGACTCCTGCAGAGCATGAAAAAGCCAAAAAGTTGTGGAGAGAAAAAGCTGCACGACGAAGAAAACGATTAGCTTCTCAAAATGTTAATAAAGCTTTTGTGATTCCTAACAGCTAAATGACGAATCAAGTCAGAGGCACGTAATCTTTCCTTTTTTAAAAGTCGGGCAAGATAGAAACTTCATCAGATGACCACAGACCACACAACAAGTCGCTTGAATTTGTACGAAAATTTCTATAAATCTTCTTGATATATATAGATAACAGATAAAACAATTGCAAACCACAAGGAACCAAGCCGGGACACCAAGTTGAAACAAATTGGTTGAGAACCAAGTACCAGAGAAATGAGAAAAAAAAAGAACTCATAAAAAAAAACAGATATTTGGTTAAGTTCTTCGTTAACAATAAAAAAGAAAACAATTAACCCTTCTAACTCTAACTCTAAAAACGAAAAAAAATCTGTTTGTGAATTAATAATGTGGAAAACTAGAAATTACAGCTTAAAAGATAATGAAAGCAATAAAGATTGATCGACACTGAAAAACTCGTAAAATAAAGCTACGAACGAAAAGCACCGAAATGTTAAAAGAAAGAGCCAACTAATACGGAAAAGGACAAAAAGACTAACTTAAGTTGATTTTTATTTCTTTTATAAAAATTATTGATGTTCCTTCCTCTTTTATATTTTTCTGCCCTGTGCAACTGATCCTTCCCTTAAAATATTTTTATTGGTCTCAAAAGTTGCATCATTAGTAACGTGGTATTGGAAACTAACAAAATTTACTAAATTATTTTCATGCCGGCTGTTCAACCAGCAATCATCAACATATATAGAAAGTGTGGGTTTTAAGAGCGATGACCGAATTCGCAAACTCTGCTGTTATGTCAGAGTTGATGAGCCGTCCAAGGCCTCTGACATTACTCATTTAACGACTAGTACCTGGTCGACCGAGCTTCGCTCTATAATAGCTACCTCATCATTAAAATATCATCGGGTGAGCAAGCTATGCTACTCGCCAACAGATGGCGCTGTAGGTTTTTGTCTAAAACGCAAATGCTTAAAACACGGGGAAAACGAATTTTCCCAGACATAAGACCTAGCTAGATCGATTTTTCGCCCCCGAAAACCCCCGTATGGTAAATTTCATCGAAATCGTTAGAGCCGTTTTCGAGAAACCGATTACAAATATATATATTTATATATATACAAATATTGCTCGTTTAATAGTATAGGATATTGCTGTAGAGAGTATCAGAGACCTAAGGCTTACCGAGCCTTCGGAGGCACGGAATCATTTCACTTTTCGGAAAATCTGGTGATTCGTCTTGCAAAGTTGTAGCCAAACTGGGAAAGCCACACGAAGTGATTTTTGTTGATAGTGTCTCGACCAGGAATTGAATCCAGGACCTCCTTATCGAGAGCCAAACGCTGTAACCAATAGACCACGGAGGCGGTCAATGACCTCTTGATGTAGAAGCATCCTACTAATATTTAAGTAAAACCTGTATATTTTGCACCTGCTTAGCAAATTAAACTTTTATAAAGTTTAACAGATACATCTTTCCTGAGGATGCCTCGCGTAGAGGCGAAACACGTTAAGAGTGGTGTGGATGATTATTGTGTTGCTGTGGCCTGCGCATTTATTTGCGGGCGGGCGGGCAGTGTACAGTCAAGGACAGCGCGACTCTAGTCCATACGCCTATTGAGATAAGAACGGTACAAAGTCCAATGTGCCGCAAGCTTGATTAACATACAGCATCCATTATCGTTGTGGAAGTAGTACATACATATATTTTCCTTATTTTTACTTAATTTGTTTTTATCTTCTTTTTTCAGATATCATTATAAATGCTGATCGCGTCGAGTTCACATACAAAAATAACTTCTTCCGTCGCCACAGAGTACTTAAAAAAGGCTTTCGGTTTCGTTGCAGTAAGCACTACGCTGGCTGCAATGCGTATGTAAGGGTAGATAATGAGATGAGAATCGACAGGCTTTGTGATGACCACAACCACAAGCCTACAGAGCTCATGAAAGGCAAAAAGAAACGGTTCAAAAGAAATATTTGTATAGAAGATATTTTCATTAAAGGCGAAGATGACTCAGAATCTGATAAATGAAGGACGTTGAAATTATGAAATGATTTAATGATAATTAATAATAATTATGTCCTATAAGAAAAAGACCAATTTTATTGTTATAAATTAGAGAAATAAATCAAATTTAATTTAACAAATATAATAAATAAAAAGGTGGCGCGATATGGGGGCATAAAACAAAGCACAGAAACGATTACGCCTTACGATTACAATTAAAATTTATCTCTGAAAGGCTAGTTTTGCTTTTACGATACGCTAAGTTTATTAACACGAAACAAGTTTGTAAAACAAGGACACAGACTTACAGTCCTGTACAAAAAATATGTTTGTTATGATGTTAAATTTACTATTTTATTTATTTAAAAGCTTGTTGCACAAAGCTTAAAGTTAAAATCTTATTAAATCTTTTAATGTAATTTTCTGTTATGTTGACAAAGGAAATGACTGCTAAGTTAATTTTATTATGGACATGAAATAAGAAATTTAAAAAGAAATATATTTTTCTGATGTTGTTAAAATGATTTTTATTATTTAGGCTACTAGATCCTAATGCTGGGCAAAGGCCTTGCCGCAGCTTTGGTTTTTTTCGTCTACCACCTGTTTAACCCAAGAAATGAAAAGCTTTGTAAATGGGGAATGTTTTTAGGGTTCCGTACCTCAAATGAAAAAAACGGAACCCTTGTAGGATCACTTTGTTGTCCGTCTGTCTGTCTGTCTGCCTGTCTGTCTGTCAAGACCCTTTATCTCACGAACGGGTAAAGGTATCAGGTTGAAATTAATACCACATATTAGGATCCATGAACCATGCAAGATCTGAAAATATAAATTTTTTACAACGACGTAATCAAAAGATATGGCATTTTATGTCCTTATCTCCATACATTTATTCAAAAATGCAAAACCTACAGGGTACTTCCCGTTGACCTAAAATTATGAAATTTGGCCAGAAGCTAGGTCTCACAGTACAAATAATGGGAAAAGTCTGAAATCATTAAATATTACAACTTTTCTCACAACTAATGGTAACCAATTGTGGTGAGCTCCCGTTTCAAGAACATTCATATAAGAGAGGGAACAAGTTGGATGGTCGCTGAGGCGATTTTTGTTTTAGTTCTATTTAAAAACGGGAACACTTACAAACTTGAAAATTGGTATGTTTATAGTGCATAAGCTATAAAATAACAACAAATAATAAAATTTGGTCAAGCGCGTGTCGGACTCAAAAAATCTAGCACATTAACTTACTGAAATTTCAACTAATACAATTATGTTTATGTGGTGGTACGGTACCCTCAGTGCGCGAGTCCGACTCGCACTTGGCCGGTTTTTTTTTTCTTATCATTATAGGATCAGGAAACATAAAATAGAAAAAATATTTCATAAATAATTTTAAAATTACCCTTAATTTGCGTTCTAACTTCAAATACATTTATGTTATTTACCCTCTGTTTGACAAAAATAAAAGCGATTATTCTAAAAAAAACCTGTACCCATTGAGTACAGCGACAAAGAATGTGTAAAGTTAGTATAAGTGTATAGGTGGCACCATTGTAGGAAATAAATTTATTGTGTAGATTAAAATTTTAATAAATCTATGACTTGCAGTCTTATCAAATTATTAAGAGAAGCCATATGTAATAGGTAAGAATTGCGCCATTTATAAGTACTCACCGACAAAAATGAAGCATAATAAAACGAGGTAAGCTTTGTAATAATAATACATACTCACATCATAGAGAAAGTACAATGACAAGGCTAGACTGGCTTCCTTAGCGCATAGATTGAGCCTGGTGAGATGAGACGCTTGGGTATTGGTTCAACACAAAAAAATATCTGGATTCTTGGAACTACAAATTTGCGCGGCAGGCTGGATGCCTGCCGCCTAGTATGATTGCGTGTTTGACACGAATATTTTAAATATGTATTTTCTGGAAGAAGCAGCTTTAATAATACTGAGAAAGTAACTTGACTGGTCTATCAATTTACAAATGACCAAAAATGACTGTAGGCTCCAAGAGACGCACCTCATACCTTCAGTGCGGATACCGTGTCATCCTACCGGAGACCTATCAGTAATCTAAGGTGTCATCCTTGCGAGAAGCCAGGCGACTCTTTACGCTCCAGACGCTAACTGCCGTGCGAACTAAAGCCACGATCACACTTTCCTTAATTCAGAACACAACCAAGCCTCCTTTCTTAACATAACCAAGCCTCCCAGCAATGTATGCCGAATTAGTCTTTGAAGAAGGTGTGATCGTGGCTTTAGCCTGAGCTTTAATTCAATGGCGTTAACGTAACATAATCGGTTTATTAAATGTGAAGTTCGACTAAAGTTTAATTTTTAATTCAATGCAGTAAACTGACGTTTGGTGGGTTGCCGCTTTTTTGGGAAAAATAAATAGTGATGTGCTAAAAAGATATAACTCAATCACTCATCTAGTGATATGTTCATATAATATCAAAGTGATTATTTTAAGCTTATTAAATTACGTAAATACCTACTCGAACAATAACATGGCTCAATCTGAGCAAGTCGAGCGCGAACTGATCATCAATAAGAAAATAGTGCTTCCCTTAAACCTAGAGAGATGAAATTTGGCACAGAGGTAGGGTTTAGTGCCCATACATAGGGAAAAGTATCAAAACTAGGATCATGGAAGATCTGGTGTACCTGATGACCCTGAGAAGAAACCTTAACAGACCAGCCAAACTATTAAAATTTTCGGCATGCTGTGTTCACAACATTTATTAAACGTGGTGAGACTTTTCTATTGAAATTTTAAAAATGAAGATCTGGAGTATCCGATGAAGAACTCTAAGAGCTCAGCTGAACTATGGGAGCCCATTTTGTTTGCATTACAAAGACTATTTAAATCAAGAAATTAAGAAGTTAAGTGGCTCAAGAATATAGGCAGTTATATTTTCTACTTAAGGCGGTGCATTGTTTTAGGGAAGGTGTTTAAGAAAAAACGGCTCATATAAAAATAAAATTTTATTCACTGTCATAATCATCATCACTATCGGATTCAGTAACATTAATAATCAATCTATCAACAACGCCGTCAATGCGTGGATCAAGATGGTACATATCGTCTTCTACTTTTATTACATGTGTCACACAGCTCTTCCATTTCTGCGGTGTGATGTTGGTAAGAGCCTCTTCGAACAGGGTTTTCACTTCATCCATTTTAAATGTTTTGTTGTTTCTTGCGACATGCCCCTTTGCTTGAGCCCTAACCATTTCAATGGGGTTCAACTCACAGTGATAAGGAGGCAGTCGCAAGATTGTGATTCCCTGCTCTTTTGCCATCTCGTCCACAGCGTACTTAACGGGGAACTGGTCTTTATGCTGCCGTACAATGTCAATGAGAGTAGCTTTAATCATTTTTTCTTCATATTGTATCTCTTTACTTGTGAGCCACTCTTGTATTCTTGACTTAGTCCATGACATTGTTGGCAGAGTTTCGATCTTCCGGGAGTGGTAGGGTGCATTATCAATCACTACCACTGAATCTTTTTTCAATTTCGGCAAAATGTCTCGGAACCAGTCCTCGAAGCACTCGGCGTTCATTTCTTGGTGATAGTCTTCACTCCCCTTCTTTGCTTCAAAAAGCATTAACCCATTCTCTACAAAACCTTCTTCTCCCCCGATGTGGCTTATAATAAGCCGTTTTCCTTTACCCGTCGGGGACTTGAGGCCCGTGGCCAAACCCTCCATAAAAGCTTGCCTCGATGAAGTGATGGTCGTATCGACCCAAGCTCGACTCGTTGTATGCCCTGAGAAAGAAGAAAAGGTTATTATTTGATTATTAAATAAATGAAAATGAACAAAGTAATAGCAGTTGAAAGTTTATTTAAAATTAAGTTTGTGAATTCCATTTGTGTAATTTTCTAATAGTAAAGGATTTAGTATTTTATAATAGTTATAGATTGCATGTTGGTATTCTTCTACTACAGGATATAAAAGATAAGACGGCATTTATGAAGGCGAGGTCTAGGAGTAGGATAAATAAGTGAATACCTTCGTTCAGCCAGGTCTCATCTTGGTAATAAATGTACTTCTTCTGCACTGCAATGCTGTTCTGTCTTCTATATTCTTTTATTTGATATATATATTTTTGGCGCCACAACACGATATCTTCTCTGTCAATGAGAGCACTTCGTCGCGATTTAGTGATAAATTTAAAATTGAGGAACAGCAGAGTTTTCCTCATTGTACTCCATGAAAAATTGTGTAAGTCCACATCATCATTGACGCTTTTCAAAACCTGAAACGGAAATAAGTGCCTTTTATAATTTAATATTGAAATCATACAAGTACCTTTATGATACCTATCTATCTTGGGATAGATATACTTGGGACCATAATGAAATTACGTATGAATAAAAAATATATTTACCTAATTAAAATTATGATTATTTTAATAACTTACCTTTTTAATGGTAGGAGCTTCATTTTTCGCATAAAACCCGTGCACCTTTCTTCGAATCGCAGATAGCGTAAAATCGTCCAATTTGTCTTTGAAGTTGTGCTTGGGTCCGGGCTTTTCAGGTGCTTTAAAATCTTGGTTTTCTTTATGTTCTTTAAGAGTGGTAAATACTACTCTCTGAGAGATGCCCAGTATGTCAGCAGTTTTAGAAGCACATTCGCTGACTTTTGCAGATTCTATCTCAGAAGACTGTTCATTGAAAACATACTTTTAAACATTTTGCACCATGATTTTTTCAGTTACACTTAGAGCACGCTTGGGTCTCTTTTTTCTAGGAGATAAAAAGCTACCGTCACTTGAGGTTCCTGGGCCAGGATCCATGACAGAAGTTTTAACAAATAACAAGGTATAACAAAAACAAAACTTCACCACCAAAAACTTAACGAAAAACTCAACGAAAATTTTTACGGTGAAACGCATAGGCAAGAGACACATTCGAACACTCAGACCGGAGGTAAGAAGCCGAATGACGGACAATGCAGAAGTTCTTATCTACTGCTCATGTCGGTCATCCAATTGTGAGTCTAGTTGTTTGGATGACTCATTTGTTTGTGTTGCAGCTGCAAACTTTTTCTAAGAAATTTTAACACCACGCTTTATTTATTACTTAAACGTTTCTTTTAGTAAAAAAGTGCACAGCTGCAGTTTTTATCAGTTGTGTTGTGGCAACTTAGAAGTGTTGTTTATTGATGTTTTGTTGATGTAATATAGAGTGGTTGTGACGCTACAAAAAATGATTAATTGTATGATAAGTTAAACCTCCAAAAATTAAGCAATTTCGACGTTTTGGGGAGTGTGGAGATAATGTATTTTAATATCAGGCCAAAATAAAAACAAGTTAAAATGTGTTCAATATTATATGAATTCGTTTTTTATATATCTATCTCTCTCCTCAAGAAATAAACTTAGATAATAACTTCATACATCCAAAAATGGCGGCTCGATATCGGCGAACCAGTGTGAAGAGGCTCAATGAATCACCTCATTGAACTTAAAATTGAACGGGAGTACGTCACTTTGGTTTTCGAGTTGGCAACATTATTTACATTGCAGCTGTCAGTTTACTGCATTGAATTAAAAATTAAACTTTTAGATACTCATCATTATCGTATCGTGTGGGTTGAAATATCGACGACTAGTATCACAAACCCTAGGTCGAAATTGTTTACAGATGAAGAATAAACTTCACACACCTCTTCTTTTTCAGAGATAATAATAAGTGCGCATCGCGTAGAGTTTGAATACAACAACAACGTTTTTCGCCGCCACGTAGCCCTCAAGAAAGGATTCCGGTTCCGATGCACCAGATACTCCAATGGTTGCAATGCTTACATAAGAGTTGACCAAGAAATGAAAATAAGTAAAATATGCGATACACACAATCACTTGCCTTCTTCGGTTATCACGCCCATGAGGAAGGGACGACCAGTTAAAACGGTGGAATTTGACGGAAGTAAAATTACAGAATGAAATAATTAAATAAATGGCAATATTTCTATATAATTTTTGGGAACAATGGGAATTGACGGCATTAGCAGAGAATACTACGCTTAAAGAAATGGAACTCATCGCTCTCTGCTTGAAACGAGCTACATCTATTAAACGTTGAGTTTATAATAATTATACTTAATTTTATTAATAATAACTTCTTCAGAATAAACATTTTATATTAATAAAGACTTGTGAAGTTGTATTTACTATTTTGTCACTAAACGACTCCTGAGTGGCTCGTTACACATGATTTCTTAAACATTGCTTCATTTATATTATAGCGCTTCCTTCCATCCTACTCAACATGTGCATGAGTATTTTCACACAAAAATTATGTGTGTTATCTTATTAACTAAAAATAAACTAACATAAGAGAAGTTGCTTTTCACATCCCTACTAACAAACTAAAAAACCCTAATAACATTTTCAGTAAACATATTTATGACTGCCCGAGGCAAGGAACGGCTAGTGTTCCACAACTTTACGTACTACAAGCAGAGTAGGACTCGTAGTGGCTTCAGATGGGGCTGTACTAAGAACCGGTGGCATAAATGCAAAGCATTTCTACATCTCGCTGATGATATGACTATTGTAAGAAGTAACATGGAGCATACACATGGACCTTTTGGTACGGCCGGAATGAGATAAACATGTGAATGCTTTGTACGAAAAAATCAAAGAAAAAGTGAGAAATCATGTGTTCGATATTTTGAACAGTTTATATCAATGTAAGACTGGAAAGCTTGTGTTAGACCATTATGATGAGCTAAAATAAATAAGGTCTCTAAAATGTTGTCTAACTAACAATGAAAATACAAAATAAATTTGAAACATTATGAAGGTTAGTCAGACATCGGTGACCAAAAGTGGCTTATACTCGTATCTACGACCGAAATTGCATGACGTTCAGTATTTCATGAGGTTTGAAGGTTTTGGAGGACATTATTTTACAAAGCCTTGTTTACACCTTATTTACATCAAAACGAGACCTTGTAATTTTTTTTCTCATAACAAATTGTTATGGTTGAGGGCATAATGTTACCTATTTATAGAATGTATGTTATTGTATACGTCGTTGCATACGCCTGAACTGTGGTAAGAAATTGAAGAAAGAAAGAAATGTGAGATTTCTGCTATGTGAAGACGCAAATTTCTAGAAAATCCTATTAGTTGAGGATAGTACAGGTATCTTTATCCACCGAAGTAAATCTATACGTCTGTCCACAAAACGTTGTGATGATCCTAGTCTCTTAAAATATAAGTAAATATACGTAAATAAATAAGAGCTTATAAATCTCATACATAGCTATTAATTTGCACAAAGTGATCTTTTTACGTTAAGTTTTGTCCTTTTAAGTTAGGTTGTAAAATTGATGCTTTTATACAAATTTAGAATCTAAACAATTATTACTGTGAAACTTTATAATTTTACGAACTTGTTTGTCAATATATTGTCGATAGAGTGAGCTTAATTATTAGAATCAAATATTAGATGATAGAAAAATAGATAGACTTTAATTTGCAGAAAGTGATCTTTCTAAGTATTAGGTTAGGTTGTAGTCTGTAGAAAATGACACTTTGACTAATTGAAAATGTAAATCGTTATTTTTATGAAACTTTATCATTTTACAAACTTGTTTGTCAATACATTATCGATGGAATGACCGATCTCAGTAGATATTAATTGGCACAAAGTGATCTTTTTACGTTAAGTTTGGTCTTCTTAAATTTGGTTGTAGAAAATTTGTAACGTATCCATTATTGCTGTGAAACCTTTTAATTTTGCGAAAGAGCTTTATTTAATAGAAATAAATATCATGAGGAGTATATTATAAGAACTGAGTGTTGGAATAAGCAAATTGCATTATTGAGTGCATGCATACGAAGACATTTTGATTTGCTAGTGAAAATCTAATTTTGTATGGAAAATATTGTCCTTGACAAAATTTATGCCTACTATGACTTGGCAATCATATGATTGTGAAATTCACAACATTTATTGTGATAGTAAAACAAATCAAGCGCGACCGATCTGAGTAAAATAAATCAGGCTCACTCTTAAAACACAAGCGGACTTTGAATTTTCGTTTATCATTCTGAATCCATTTGTTGGTATAGTGAGACGATCAACAAATGATATTTGAATAATTTGTAACTACTCTGCCTACCCCGACGGGAAAGAGGCGCGATATTACGAGGGGCGGCTGATAAGTCAGCGGCCTAAGGCAGAAAGTGAAAGAAAAGTTATGATTATTTTATTTTTATTTTTCTACATAGTCTCCGTCAAGCGAAATGCATTTTTTACATCTGGAATACAACGCTTCCAAACCGCCATAAAAATATTTCTTTTCTTTGTTCTCAAAATAGCTTTCAACCGCCGCCTGCATTTCATTTTCATCAACAAATCTGCGCCCTCGTAACTTCCTTTTCAAATTGGAAAAAAGAAACTAGTCGCTGGGAGCCAGGTCTGGGCTGTAGGGTGGGTGGTCAATTTCCGATAAGCCTGTGTCCCTCAGGGCCTGCCTCGGAACCCGCGCTGTGAGGACAGGCGCATTGTCTTGCAAGAACAGCACTCCGCGCGCTAACTTTCCGCGTTGCTTCTGTACGACTGGGTCTCGTGCTTAAGCCAATAAATTTGCGTAATGTTGACCATTCATAGTAGTCCCTTTTGGCAAATAATCAATCAGCAAAACACCTTCGCTGTCCCAAAAAACAGTCGCCATAAGCTTTGATGCCGACTTTTGAAGCTTGAATTTCTTTGGAGGCCCTTCTCCTTTTTTATCCATTGCATGGACTCATGTTTGGTTTGCGAATCGTATTGGTGAACCCAAATTTCATCGACGTTTACAATTCGGTCGAAAAAATTTTCTGGATTGTCCTTAACCAACTCAACAAAGTCCTTACTGGTCTCGAGTCGCCTTTGTTTGTCGAACGGCGTAAGCATTTTTGGTACCCAACGCGCACTGATTTTTTTCATATTCAAATACTCGTGAATTATTTCTCCTACCCATTCCTTAGTTATCTGCAACTCTTCGGCTATCTGCCATAATTTTATTCTTTGGTCAGCCTGTACAAATTTTTCGACTTTTCAAACATTTTCCTCCGTCACTACCATCACAGGACGCCCCAAGCGGGGATCATCTTCACAGCTCTCTCGTCCTTGTTTAAATAAGCGAGTAATTTTTTTTACCACGGTATACGAAGGCGCAGATTCCTGAAGAACTGATGACATATCTTTGAAAATTTCTTTCGGCGTTTTTCCTATCTTTACGAAGCGCTTTATTACAGCACGGTGTTCAATATGACTGAAATTTGACGAATTAGCTGACATGGTGATGTTTGTCCTTCGACAAATAATTTGCTACTGATCTCATTTTCGAAATAGGGTTTTATTTATACCCACAGTGAGTCCCACAATCAGTGCTAACACAAGTTAGACAATGCGGCATCGCTAACTGCCTCAGGCCGCGGACTTTTCAGCCGCCCTGGTATGTTTACAACATGTATGTACGTGGGACACTCAGAAATATTTGCGACACTAAAAAAAATTGTTCTACAGGTACATATATTTTTATTAAATCTTTTCAAAGTACTCTCCACCAGCCTCTATACAAAGATTCATGCGTCTGAACCAGTTTTCAAAACACTTTTTCCAGTCCGCCGTAGACACCTCGTTTACAGCCTGCTCGAACGCAGCCAGCGCATCTTCCGGCGACGAAAATTGTATCCCCTTGAGCTGATTTTTTATTTTTGGAAATAAAAAGAAGTCACACGGTGCTAGATCAGGGCTGTAAGGAGGGTGACCCAGGAGTTTGACTGGTGTGCTGTCCAGGAAGTCCCTCGTTTTGAGCGCGGTGTGTGCAGGCGCATTGTCGTGGTGGAGCAGTAGTCCGCGGAGCCCTGTGTTTGGTCGCTTGTTGCTCACAACAGAAAAAACTTCTGGCAAACATTTGGTAGTATACCATTCGGCGTTGATGCTTCTTTGATCTCGTAAGGGAATTGAGGCCAAGTGGCCAGTCAAATTAAAAAAGCTGGCGATCAAAATCTTCCCCCCGCTTCGAGATCGCTTCACTTTGGTAGGCGTTGGTTCATTTTGAAACACCCAAACTGTCGACTGGCGCTTGGTTTCTGGATCGTATTGATAAATCCAGGACTCATCACCTGTTACGATGTCGTAAACACGCCGAGACGAGCCTGCTTCAAATTTGTTCAGCATATCACGGCACCATTCCACCCGGGCCTGCTTCTGAGCGTCGGTGAGGTAGTGCGGCACCCAGCGCGATACTATCCTCCTCACGCGAAGATGCCCGTGTAGAATCTCGTGAACGCTTCCCGATCCAATCTTTAATATGTGCTGAATCTCCTGATATGTAATTCGCCTATTATCTTGGATTAAATTTTTCACTGCTAGCACGTTTTCTTCCGTAATAGCCGTCAAAGGGCGACCGCTTCTTTCTTCATCCCCCAAGGTTGGTCGACCGCGCCTAAATTCGTTATACCAACGATACACGGTTGCCTTGGAGGGGCCTTCATCCATAAATGCCATTTGAAGTCTATCGAACGATTCATCCGGTTTCAGGCGACACTTGAAATCGTAAAAAATCATAGCTCTAAAATGTTCCCGGCGCAGATCCATTTTTCAGTAAGACACGATACTTTGAATTGGCTCGCAAAAAATGTGGAGGGAAATTTTGAAAATGGAACACACATATTTTTACTTACAAGTAATCATATTTTCGAAAAAGATTCTGACCGGCCAGTCTCCCATATATAAAAACTATTTTTCGCAATACTTTCTGAGTGGCCTGGTATATAGGTAACTCAATGAGCATTTTTCTTTTCCAGTCTTTATTTATCAGTTGTACTAGAAATAAGTAACTAACTATAGATATTGTTGATAGCACATAATTATGTAAATCGATTTATAGCACAGACGCCACAGACCATGTTTTTTATGTTATTTTTTTAATGTTCACAATTATAAAGATCTCATTTTGAATAAACTATTGACATTACTTTCATCTTTTTTAAATATTTCCATTGTCCATTAAAATGACTATTTAGTCTTGTTTCTCAATTAAATTTCAAAACTAGTTAGGATTTATTCCTTCCTTTGTCATATTCATATTTATTCAGTTTTAAATATACATCGTCATAAATTAATTAATACATGAAGTAAATTCAATAAAATAAAGTATACATTAAAAAAAAAAAGTATACAATAATTTATATTTGCTACAATTTGTGATTTAAAAACTCCTCTACGGAGTAAAAGGCTTTCTGGGCTAGCCAAATTTTAAGCCTTCGAATGAAGCTGTTAAGACCAGAACAATCCTGGATTTCAACAGGGATTTTGTTATAAATGTCAAATATCGAACTAGAATTTCGGAGGGTTTACGTAACTAGATAGGTTTCTACTAAAGAATATGACGTTTAGTAAACAAAAATTTTGCAGTAAAAAAAATTATTTAATAAATAACTACAGTAAAATAACTACAGTATCGCGCACTTAAAAGCCTTTCAACAAAAGTACTTTTTACATGTATTATAATTATTGTGCTATTCAATACAAAATTGAAGAAATTTTGTCTACTAAACGTTATATTCTTTCTTTCTCTCGACAGACTGTATTAACTTGACTTGATTATCAATAATTTTTTTTTTCTTTTTTTCAGCTTTATTTATCTCCAAGGCGGACGGCGCGAAGCTTCTTTACCACGAAGGTTTCACCTACTTCCGTAGCGGATCTATTCGACACGGCGGCTCTCGTTACAGCTGCTACAGCAGCTACAGCCAAGGCTGCAAGGCCTCGCTCCACATTAGTAAAGACAACGTCATTCTTACACCCGAAATACATCACACACACCAACCGCTGAGCCTGAAAAAAAGCACTTCGAAGTATTTCAAAAAAAAGAAGTAAAGGGTTTTTGTAAAAGCTGACGCTGCAGTCAACTGTGCAACTGTTTAAATAATTTCTTTGATTTCTTTGTTTTAGTTAAGTTTCGTTTTGTCTGCACCATAATAATGTAGCGATATTTTTCGTGTAATAGGTATAAGGTAGATTTCTATTTACTGTCGAGCAATCTGAATCAAGATCCGTTTTAAGCTTATTTTTACATAGAAATATAGGTAAGTCAGACCTTATTGTTTTGATAATTCTAAACCAATCACTGTCAAAAATGGTTCACGATTTAATTTGCTCGATAGTAACCATTGTTTTTATAAGTTTCATCTTTTTCTGATATAATGTTATGACGAGTTTTGTGACTAAAAGATTTAAATTCTTGTTTAATTACTTAATCTTTATTAAATCATTAAAATTTCATGACTTATTTACTTTAAAGTCGATTTCCCATCGCTACTAAATAGATAGACATACCTTACTTACTTGCTCCTCTGGCGCAACGACCCAAATTGAGTCTTGGCCTCCGAATCGAGAATCCGCCACTGGTCCCGGTCTTGTGCGGTGGTTCGCCAATCGCCAGCCTGGAGCTCGTAGACATACTTTAGTAATTAAATATTTGTAAATATATGTAGCGACAAAAAATAAACTCAAGTAATTAAACATTTACCACAGTGAAATATTTTAGCTTGATTAGAATGACAGAGTAAGACAGCAAGATGAACCGAAGATACTGGAGCGATAGAGGCATCCTTATCAAGCTACATTTCTAGTTAAGAGTACTCGTATCTAGTCTTTGACAATAGATAAAGTAGATACAAAACTGTTGCAACAAACTGTATTTTTTTCGTTTATCTACTAATTTAATTTGTAGCTACATTCGTCCGCACGGACAGAGGCGTTGACCTATTACTTCTGGACGGGTACACTTTTAGCAAACGATTTGTGACCAAGCACAACGTGCGCTATGGCTGCAGCAAGCGACTTGTCCATAGCTGCCCCGCCTTTGTCACTATATCCAATGATGATAACAATGCTATCCAGAAATACTCCCAGCATACCCATGACCCTCCCAGATATAAACTTGCTGCTAACAATACATTGGTATTTCTTTAAAATTTTTATTAACTAGTGTAAACTGGGTGCCTTTTCACCAAAGCTGTGTTAAGCTATCCTGTGAGCTCTACCTACCACAGCTCTGATGGAAATGAACCTTGTTTTTGCTTTAACTTAATTTTGTCATCGACAAATAAACTTATTTCAATTCTATCATTTAGTTTTTTATTATGCTAGCCTTTTTATTATGCTAGCTTTCCCTTTCAAGGCAACGGCATTCCTATAATCCATGCGTCCCATCCTCCGCCAAAGTTTGTTGAAGGCTGGGACTAGATCGAGGTCAACAGTAAGCCCATAGACAAAAAAAAACCATCCAGTGCTCCGCCATCTTATTCGTTTTTTTTTACCACGATGCATTAAAACATTTCTTGGGATCCATTCGGTGGCTACCTTTAAGCTGCAGTCAAACCTTCCTTAATTCAAAGACTAATTCGGCATACATTGCTGGGATGTTGGGTTCTGTTAATTCCAACATCCTTATTTCAACGAGCAATGTATGCCAAATTAGTTTCTGAATTAAGGAAGGTGTGATTGCGGCTTCACCAACAGTTCTAATAATTTTGGGCTTAAAAATGGGCCTGCTCTAGATATCTTATAATCAATAATGCCAAAATAGCTATCAGAAATACTTGTTACGAACTAGATGTCCTACTTAGTTTAAAGAGCCATACTCTTGTCTGCATAGTATTTTAGTAATCACGTTGTATCGTCAATTGCTTAATATTAAAAATTAAGTAACAAAAAAATTGTCTCTTGCAGCGCGTTTTGTCACTGATAAAAAAGGTAAACTAGTGCTGTTCTACAGAGGAAACACATTTGGCAAGAATTCAAACATACGAGATAACGGATCAAGATACGCCTGTTCCAAACTGTCATCGAAACAGTGCAAGGCGTATCTTCACGTATCTAAGGACAACGAAATATTGAAAGCATACTTAGAACATAGCCACAGCACGCCAAAATTCTATATTACTGCAGATTCCAAATACATACAGGTGTAGGTTCGATTTTTTGAATAAGGTTTTAGTAATACTAACCCCAAATGTATAAACTAACTAGTGTGTTTAAAAAGTAAAAGATTTTTTATTTTGAAACGATTTTCATTCACTTACCTGCAAATTGCACCTCTGGATAATTTTTAAATTGTATTTGAATATAATAAGATCGCATGGCAATATTTTTGAGTTCTACAATTTTTATGTGCACACATAGTAATTATTATGATGGCTCAAAAAGACTATGCTTCAGTATCTTCTATGATTTCAGTGAAATTCGTCAAAAACAACAAAGGAAGCTGCCTGCTCTTTTGGTCTGGTCACACCTATAGTAAAACCACGAAGATAGGTCGCGGGGGTTACCGCTACTCCTGCAGCAAAAGGAAGGTCATTGGTTGTGGTGCTTTTGTCCATATGGACAAAGATGGCTTCATACGCAAGACACAACTCATTCATAACCACCCTACTCCCGCGTACAAGATTACTAAAGACGGATATTATATCACGTTTGCCCGGTAATTTTATGACTATTTTTGTTTTTTTTTTTTCAAACAATACTTAATAAAATTAAACACAAAAAATAATGTTACTGTACGGACGGATCTAGTCGAAAAGCCCTGCTCGAATCGTGCCAGACGTAAGGTGCCCATGACACTCGCCGCATTGCCTTTTTGGGTGGCAATGGACAACCTTTGCGCCAGGTAGGATCCGGAGCGAGCATCATTCATTTACTATTTTTCTAATATTTTTAAGAGATGATTTAGAATATAATTGAAACTATCCACTGTGAGCTACAAAGGATTTAATGACTTTTCTTTTTATTTATTGAGTGTTGAGCTTATAGGTTCATATTTGACTGCTGCTCGCAGTTAGTAAATTTTTAGTGCTGTAAAATTTGATCTCAATTTTTAATAATAAGTAATGTTTTTAATATAGGTACTTGTTAAAAGTCCGCGTAATTTTAACCAAATTGTATTAATCTAGTCAGAAATTATATAATATAATAATTATTTAAAATAATATCTATGTCTATGTGTAATTCTAATCAAAAAGTGGTCTAGTCAAATAAATGTAACTTTATTTCTGATTTTATTTCTCTATTTATTTAGCATACACGAAGCATTCACCTACAGGTAAACGAAAATAAACCCTCTCTGAATACTATTTACACTTTAGCTGGAAATTCTTGAGGACAGCCCACTTTTAGAATTAAAGGCTTTGTAGGATGAAAGATAAACGTAAATGTTACGTGTAAATGCAGAAAACAATGAGCTTTGGTTTACCTTATCTTATTAGCCATTCCTATCCTACTGCTGGGCAAAGGCCTCCTTCCATTCCTTCCACTGGTCTCTACTGTGAGCCTCTTGTTGCCAGTCTTTACAAAAAGCGCCGAGTTCATCGCGCCATCTGCGCCGTGGTCGGCCTCGACGCCGTCTGTCACTCGGCGGTTGCCAGATAGTTAGTTGTAGTTGAACAAATTTAAAGGAAATCTTAGAACACCAAAATGCCATCATTATCACCATATCGTGTGGGTTACAAGGTCGAAGAATAAAATAAGAAGAATAAAGAAGAACGTTTCGCTAGTAAAAGTTATCGCTGTCTTAATTCCAGATTTCCAATTTATACAACTTATAAACGATACGATTCTACTCTGTATGATAGTACTATTACTTTAAGCTCAAGTCATACAGAGGCGGTATGATTGCGAAAGCGGTCCGGGGCGGTTTGGCGGGAACAAAATACCGCGCCGCGACCGCTTTTCAATGTGACAGGGTGCATAAGAACTCATACTTTACAAAAAATACCGGCCCCGGAACGCTTCCGCTACCGCCTCTGTGTGACGCGGGCTTTATTCTGTGCCAATGCAAAGGAATTTTGACATTTAACAAGCAAAATGTATGACAGCAGCGCCCTCCTGACAACGACATCCTGCTGCTTAAATACCCGTTTCGCACTGTTACAGCTAAACGAATGGTCGGATTGTCACTTTTTGAAAGAAACATTCCTATTTTTTCCCACCCCAATTTGAACAATCGAACTTATCAAACTTTGTTAAATTAATTCAGTCGTGTACACAAATAAGAGCCGTTAGTTAAAACATATTAATACTTTTGGTTACACTAACACTTATTCTCATTGCTCTACAACTTGAATAGAAGAAATTTATAGTAATTTCCAACACACAAGAAATGAAACCCACGCATATAATACAGCGCATGATTGAAAGTTGAATGCAGCTATCACTATTTATTTGGAGTATATCCAGGATGTGTGAGCGAGCGAATACTAGTTTTGACAATATCATAAACCCCTTACCTGCTGCTCTATAGCTAAGCTTGTCAAATTGCAGTAAAAAGTCAAGCAATGTAGCACCAAAAATCATGTCTACATATTGCAAGATAAATCCGGCTTTAAACAGTTCTAAAGTTAAATATCTGAAAGACGTGCCCGAATAATGTTTTCTTCAAGTTCTACGAAAATTATTTGCCATTTAAAAAAAACATTAATATCTATAGAATTGTACTGTTGAAGAACCTAAAGGGAGGTCACTTAGTGGGGAAAAGGTGTAGGGCTTTCTGGCATAATCTTTTAGGAGTTGTAGACAAATTTATCAAAAGGTTCCGAGACTGTGGCCAGTTTACTATTATCAAATTAGTGACGGTAGTAGACTATATACATTAATAAGTATTCTATAAAAATTATATATTAAATAAATTTAATCTGAAATCTACTCTTAAAATCATATAATAATGAAGAACACTTCGTTTGTAAAAATAATCGGTGTGTGCATTTCAGATTTCGGGTTCATACAACTCATAAACGATAAAATTTTGCTCATGTTGAACGGTTACACTTTCCACAAAATACCTTCTCGACGTCATATCGATGGGATCCGGTGGCGCTGTTCTTCAAGAATCAAATCAAACTGCAATGCTTTCCTCATAGTTACCGAAGATGACAGAAGAATCGTAAGAATGAATGGTGAACACAATCACATACCATCTACTTTTAAAATGACGTCCAGTGGAAAATATGTCAAATTGTAAATTGATGTGAAGAGGATAATTAAAAGTATGTTTTTGTTCTAAAAATATTTTTTCATCCCGTCTATTCGAAAATCGCTGAACGGTTCTTCAATAAAGGCGAACAAAATAGCTGTTTTCTCCAAGAGACTCGTAGCGGGTAAAAATGGGATTTAATATTAGAATTTGAATTTAGGTCCGCCGTAGGGATATTTTAAGTCAACCATAGAGGTCGAACCAAAATATTGTATGAAAAATTATACTGGCCGGTTGTACTATTAAAATTATTATGAATATACTAAAAGAAATATGCTTGAAATGTAAACAATACTACCAACCAAAGAGGTTCTGTTCCTAATTGATACAAAAATGTCAATAAAATTTTCAGTTGTTATAAATAATACTTAATATGATTTTAGTATTGTTTCATTAAGTAATGTAATGGTATTTTATATTCAATGAGCCTCTGATTCTTTTCTCATAGAGGGAGATGAAAAGTAGAGTGTATTACGCGGCTGCCAAAATATTTTTACCTTGGGCGACCTATTGAATCCCTTGCTACGTTCAGGTTTCTACTTTAGAATCCCTCGCCATGCTCGGAATTCTACTCAAGAATCCTTCACTTCGCTCTGGATTCAAAATAGCGCCCTCGCCTTAAAAATATTATTTTACAGCCTTGTGATACAATCTACTATATTTATATCGCACCTGGCAATCACAAGGAGTAATAAAGTAACAATGTTGATTAAAATCAGTACTATCTTTTGCCTGCGACTTCGTCCGCATGAAAAAAAACCAGTGTCAAACTATTAACTATCAAACAAAAAAGTTTAATTAAAGTCGGCTCAGCAATTTTTGCGTAATGCTTGAACAAATTTACAAACATACAAAAAGTCCAAAAATCAGTGATTTAGATTCTGAGACGTCCAAAAAGCATAACTTTTTTTTTTTATTATTGAAAATGGGCTTACTCTTGACCTCGATCTAGTCTTGAAGACAGAGATGAGGTCGACGTGATATTTTTTTTTAATAAATATCTTCAATGTACAGACAAAATCAAATTACAATTAAGTATATAATTGTAGAGATGAAGCCTTTTTAGGTAATCGCATTTTAAAAAACAATCGCTCTCCTTGATGCTTAAATTGGATTCTCCGAATTATGAATGTTATATAGGTATTATGTTACGATCGAATGTGTTCGAAACGAATCAGAAAGTTTTAATTTACTCAAATTAGGTAATTTGACACTTTGGTGGATGTAATAGTTTTTTAGTATTTCCCTTACCTAAGGAAGCTAACGCATTATAAGTTAGCACAGGTTGAATCGAGCCTAGTTTCTTCTTTGTTCTGTAGTTCTAAGCTCTTTAAATTAAAATGTCTTTAAAAAGAATACAGGGCCCGTCTCACCGCTTACTGCTCAAGTTTCAGATGTCTAATTTGAGCCTGCGTAAAGCAATAAAGCAATTAGACACTTGTGAAACAAAACAATTTCACTGTCTGACAGAATAACTAAAAGATATCTGGAAGTTTATGATTAGTGGTGAAACGGGCCCTTAGTTTCCAATTCATGCAACTCTCTCTAAACGGTATAGTTTTGCTTATGGTAAACGGTTACTTAGTCCTTGTGGTGCCGGCAAAAGAATAGTACCAACCCATCTCTACTCGTGGGTGTCGTAAGAGGCGACTAAGGGTTTATGAACCGGAGGATGGGCAGCAGCATCTTTCTGAGTGTCTGCCATCTTACATACTGCGGTCACGAACAACAACGGTCGCCAGCCGCAACGCTTACAAGCGTGGTGACTATGGTAAAACCCCTCGAAAGCACATCGCGTTTTTGCTGGAGTTCTGGAGGGAGCTCCTTGTCCTACAGAGGACGTTTAATGGGATACTCGTAAACGGTTACTCGTTTCGCGAAGACTTCGAGAAAGGGCGTGATCATAGCGAACGGTACCGATGGCGCTTCTCTTTGAGTCGCAAACTGAATTGAAATGTTTTCCTCATAATCGTCGAAGACCACAGCAGAATTGTAAGAATGAATGGCGAATACAATCACACTGCTCCTACATATAAAGTTACCGCCGTTGGAAAGTACCTATATTAAGGCGGCTTCTGTTGTCATGTAGGTAGGTGCTAAACACTTCTAGCTCATTCTGAAAACATTCGTTTAACAGACTTTAATCACCAAATGGTTTAGTAGCATATAATGTTACTGGGTAAGGAAAAAGTATTTTCGAAAACACACATATTTCATGTATTCGTATGGTTAACGTTTAGTACCTATTATTGCTTATTACAGCAGTAAATACGTTGGCCAGTGACTCCCTCTTCTTTAACTAGATAGCTAATAAACCTTTTATCTAAACGACGAGTAACTTTATGACGTCAAATTGTTAATATTGACAACACTTATGATGTTGATGTTAATCTATAAACAGATAAACAGTTTAAAAAATCGACTCGTTATTTATTTTAACCTTTTCTTTCACTTGTTTGATGTAACCAGATGTAACTTCACCTAGTGCTTTATTTTTCACTATTTTCGAGAAGTCTTCCGCAATTTTTGCAAACTCAGAGGACTTCAATCGAAAAACAAACCCATCGTCATTTAAATGACAATAAGGTACATGCAAATAGAATGAAAAAAGAGATTGAAAATAGGGAACATCTTCAACTAACTTTACCTATAATTTGAGCCATGTCAAAGGCCTTGGTCTTAACGACTCTGACACAAGGGTTAAAATTAAACCCACACGATATGATGATGAACATCAATCGGGATTTCCAGATCATATGCTTATACAACTCATGAATGGCAAAATGGATACACCCACAAAAATCATTCTGGAAAACCAGAGAAAGGCTAAAAGGGGAAGTTTTTTACAATCCGCTGGCTACAATGTTTTCCTCGTACTTACTCTCGACGACACAGCAGAATCATAAGAATAAACGGTAAACACTCAAGCTCCACCTAGTTTTAAGTGATTGCTAGTGGAAAATATGCCAGAATTATAAACTGATTTTGACATTTCGTACATATGCATTTTTGTTCTCTGTCCTCTAGCCCACAGAACAACAATAGGGCCACTCCGCCTGCGCGCGCACCCTCCCATAGAAGCGAATAGAGTAAAAAAAATTGGTTCCAAATTGTCTAGGTATACTATCCAATTTATGTAAGCGCTTATTTTGAATGCACATCATAAAGACATTCGTTGCCATAGAGAAGTTGTCAGTGGTTTTTTGCATCTTACTCTCTCGCAATAATGGTACTATGTTTATCGCACTTAAATGACGCTTGTACTGTGGGTGCGGAAAGCGTGTTAGTTTTAGTAAATGGTGACACTGATTTGTATTGAATGAAACAAAGAATTCGTCTCTAGATGCAGAGCAAGACGCATGGACTTCAGAGCTCTGTGATCTAGCCGCTTATAAAACTAAATGTTTTGGTAGTACAGAAATATAACTACTGGTTAAGTTTTATGAGTATTGATTCACACAAGTCATGATATAAATTGTTTGAATACCAGAAGAAAATACAGAGTAGTTCAGGTCCCATGCGCCAATACTACATTCGCAAGCATACAGTATAATAAAAGATCGGCATACTTATACAATAAAATCAATAAAGAAATTAATATCTACTCGAAGCAATACCATGAATGTAGATCGTTTCTTACAAAATGGCTTAAAAGTAAAACCTACAACGAAACGGAGACTTTATTATTATATACATAATACCTACAGGTTAACACCACTCAAAGACACTCACACATACACACACACACTTACACACTCACACTATACAGACTTACACACACACACACTCAACACTATACAGACTCACACACCCACACACACTTTTACGTAATACATTCTACTGACAGACAGATACTTGGGCAATCGCCAACATATTCATTTGAAGGAAGAGCGGAGCCTCCTGACACAGGCAACCTGATTGCTTAATAGGAAGTTCCATCCTCGAGTTTTGTACCACATTGTATAAAAATATTAATAAAACATTTTGTATTTGTAATTAACTCAAAGTATGACTGTTTCAGATTTCAAGCACATACAACTCATAACGGGCAAGAATTTGATTATGTTGAATGGTCACACATTCTACAAAATGGCTTCTAAAAAATATGGCAAGGGCTATCGCTGGAGATGTTCTTCACATTCTGCTGGCTGCAATACTTTCCTCGTAATTACTGACGACGACAGCAAAATCATAAGGATGAATGGTGAACACGATCACGATCCTCCTAGATTTAAAGTTACTGCCAGTGGCCAATATATTAAATATTCTATGTGAGAAATACATTTAGTACGTGAATTATTCAAGTAGTGTTACAGTACATAAGAGTAATTTTTTCATTCGTAGTTTTTCGTCTTTTAGCGACTAAATAATGTATTTACTTTATAGTATCGTAGTTGAATTTTACAGCAAGCGTTCGTGATTCATATAGCTGACAAGGAAGAGTACCCAACTGTCTGGCTGGCCAAAGAAACCTAAAACAACAGACATGTATATTTTTAGATGCCTATCTGTTGGGAGAAATTTATCTCCAAATTGTACTAAAATGTAACTAAACCATCTAACTTCTTTAAAAAGTCTGTTTAAAAACTGGTTTGATACATGTTTGAGAACATGGTCGATTGAGCTCGGCTGCATATGCCGTCAGAAAAATCAGGCAACTTACTGATGTAGCTACCGCAAGGCTGGTGTACTTTAGCTACTTCCATAGCATTATGTCTTATGGCATACTGCTTTGGGGCCGGGCAGCTGATATACATTCAATATTCGTTTTACAAAAAAGGGCTATAAGAGCAATTTATTGCCTGAAGACTCGTGACTCCCTGAGAGAACTGTTCAAGGAAATCAACATTATGACAGTGCCATGCCAGTATATCTATGAAAATATTATGTATACTATATATTTTTCCGATTACGAAGTTTAAGCAACATTAGCCGTAGCAGAAATCAGTGTAGTAGTAAAACAAGTCGTCACGTTTAGCCGCTTGTCCCGGCTGCTGATACGACAGTAAATCCACGTAAGAATGTAGGGCTTATCGGAAATAATTAGTATTAGCCGTGTTTCTTTTTCAGATCGATAGGTTATATTTATATTTAGAACTTTTTATAGAATCCTCTTAAAAATTGTCTTATTTATTTTATTCAACTTTTATACCACGATATTTAAATAAAATTTAGTTCTCAGTTTTTTTGGTAAATACAACATAAATGTAAACAAAAAGTGGTTTACAAAGATTTTTTTAAATTCGGTATTGCATACATTTATGAAGTTTAATTCAATATTTTATTCAGTTTGATGTTCAATTCACTTATGATATTTACTTCAGATTCAATATTTTGAAAAAATATTTTTTTATAGGAAGGCTAGATTTTATTGTATATAATTTCATGAAGTATATTCTAAGTCTAAGCTTTATTTAATATTTTTTTGTACTTTTAAACATACATTTTAGGGGGATTCGTAAATATAGTGTAATTCGTAAATAATCATATTTAAGTAAGATGTAAAAAAACTAGCTATTAAAATTTAATGTCTTGCATAACCGTATTTTGCTGAACTAGTTACTTAGGTACAATAATCGTTAAGCAAAATCAGACGCGGTTGGGAAATGGTGGCTCAAAATTTTGACAGGTTGTCCACTTACCAAGCTAAGGATAGGGTCTATTTTGCCCTCTGGGTTGCAATGGTTAGTTGGCAGTTGTTCTGTATAAATACTTCTAGAGTCTTTCTGATGAGAGCTAAGATTGTTAAAGCGCGGCAAATTAAAAAAAATATCGTATTGATAAAGGTTTCACTGGCTACTGCTTACCTACTTACAAAGTGAGTCTTGGCCTCCAATACGAGATGTCGCCACTGTTTCACTGGCTATAATTGAAAAAATATGTAGACAATTGTTATTATAGTATACTTGCGATACATAGAATACATGCATACAAACTGTCTTCTGCATACAGTGCGTAAAAAGACACACCAGAAACTAAAACTAAAAACAATCCCAGATTTAGCAGTGAAACTAAACGACTTTTCTCAAAGAATATAAGTGAAATACGAAACAAATATTTTATTCTTTCCTTACTGAATGTGCTGTTATGCAGTTTCAATGGAAAGACTAAATAAAAAAATGCATTTTGACCTATCTTTCTTTAGAAAAGTTGTTAACTGATGCATTTTCTATGTTAAGTTGATTTCTTTTTCGTATTTCAGCCTACATTCCATTGAAAAAGGTGGTCAGTTTTTTGATCTGATTATTAACGTAATAAAAGTAAAGCACTGACTACAAAATTTGTAGAGCAACCCCGTCTGCATTGTATAGTATAGGCATCATACCTGTAGAATCTCAATCAAGTAAAAATACTTTTCATTAGTTAAGTACTGATCTAATATATCTCAGGAAGATATACTCGTACCTTTTGGTGCTCCAAACATATGTATTCGTCTAAGTAACTTAATGTTTGTTTTCTTCCTTTCATCACTTCACACTTCCTCTAATATAAATAAATAATTGTATAAGACAAAACTGTTGAAACGACAAGATTCAATGAAAAGTATCATACTATGGTAACCTAACCTAACCTAACCATTAGTTGGACTCAGTTCACGCAAATACTATTATTATAATAACATTAATATTATTATTTTATGAAAAGTATGTTTTTCTGTTCATTTTATCTTCGAATAAACAAATTATAGTAAAAAGAAGTTTTCGGACATTAATTTTCAGGATTTTCGGCATGTTTCGATTGTAAATTTCTTTAATTGCAACAAATTGTTTTCAATTTTGACATTTCAACAACAGAAGTTTCAGTAACGATAATATTGGGGTGGTCAGCTAGATTAAAAAAAAATGTTGCTGGTGAAGTTATCGAGTATAAAGTAAAGTCTCAAAATTATAATTATTTCAGATTTCCAGCACATAGAACTCGTAAATGGCAAGAGTTTGCTTATGTTTAATGGTTACACTTTCCATAAAATATTTTCTAAACCATATGCAGAAGGCTATCGGTGGAGATGTTCTTCACAATATGCTGGCTGCAATGTTTTTCTCGTAGTTACTGACGACGATAGAAGAATTATAAGGATAAATGGTGAACACCAGCACGCTCCTCCTAAATTTACAGTCACTGCCCGCGGAAAGTATGTTAAATTGTAAAGTGGTGATAAAAGTGATACCTTCACAAAACATAAATATGCATTTTTGGTTATTCATCTAGCCTATGATAACAACCAAATATATTAGTAATATAGAATGTAACTGGTTAAGTTTTATTAGTAAATATCATGATATTATGTATGTATGATATTAATCAACTAAAATAATAAATATTTCAGATTTCAAGCACATACAACTCATAACGGGCAAGAACTTGCTTATGTTGAATGGTCACACATTCTACAAAATGGCTTCTAAAAAATATGGCAAGGGCTATCGCTGGAGATGTTCTTCACAATCCGCTGGCTGCAATACTTTCCTCGTAGTTACTGACGACGACAGCAAAATCATAAGGATGAATGGTGAACACGATCACGATCCTCCTAGATTTAAAGTTACTGCCAGTGGCCAATATATTAAATATTCCATGTGAGAAATATATTTTGTACGTGAAATATTCCAGTAGTCTACAGTACATAAGAGTAGTTTTTAATTCGTAGTTTTTTTTTTCTTTTTTAATTAAATAATGTATTTACTTTATAGTATCGTAGTTGAATTTTACAGCAAGCATTTGTGATTGCCAGTGGCAAACACAATAAATATTCTATGTGAGAAAATGTGTGAAATACATTGTGAAAGTGTTGTAATATTAAGGCAGTTTACATTAGTTTTTATTTGTATTCGCTTATTCGACTGTCACAGGCAGTGCTCGTAATCGCAGCAGAATAATATTATAAGGACGAATAGTGAACACGATCACAGTCCTCCCAGACTTAAAGTTACTGCCAGTGGCAAATACATTAAATATTATATGTGAGAAAATATGTGAAATACAATGTGAGTGTGTAATATTAAGGTAGTTTACATAAGTTTTTTTGTATTCGCTTAGTCGACTGTAACAGGCAGTGCTCGTAATCGCAGCAGAATCATATGAATAAATGGTGAACACGATCCTCCTAGATTTAAAGTTACTGCCAGTGGCAAATACATTAAATATTCTGTGTGAGAAAATATGTGAAATACATTGTGAGTGTGTAATATTAAGGTAGTTTACATTAGTTTTTTTGTATTCGCTTAGTCGACTGTAACAGGCAGTGCTCGTAATCGCAGCAGAATTATAAGGATGAATAGTGAACACGATCACAGTCCTCCCAGACTTAAAGTTACTGCCAGTCGAAAATATATTAAATATTATATGTATTATAAGTATGTCAAGATCGTAGCAGGTGGAGAACTGTGGTCTCTGCCTACCCCGACGGGAACAAGGCGTGATGTTATGTATGTATGTATGTAGAAAATATGTGAAATACAATGTGAAAGTGTAATATTAAGGTAGTTTACATTAGTTTTTTGTATTTGCTTAGTCGACTGTAACAGGCAGTGCTCGTAATCGCAGCAGAATTATAAGGATGAATAGTGAACACGATCACAGTCCTCCCAGACTTAAAGTTACTGCCAGTCGAAAATATATTAAATATTATGTGTGAGAAAATATGTGAAATACAATGTGAAAGTGTAATATTAAGGTAGTTTACATTAGTTTTTTTGTATTCGCTTAGTCAACTGTAACAGGCAGTGCTCGTAATCGCAGCAGAATTATAAGGATGAATAGTGAACACGATCACAGTCCTCCCAGACTTAAAGTTACTGCCAGTCGAAAATATATTAAATATTATATATGAGTAATGCGTGTAATACATTTATTAAAGTAGTTCATAGTAGTTTCTTTCTTTTTTTTCGCTTAGTCGACTGTAACAGGCAGCGTTCGTAATTCATGGCGGAGTATAGTTGTTGCTTTTTAGGGTTCCGATACCAAAATGGTAAAAAAAAGGAACCCTTATGGTGCCGCTCTGTCTGTCTGTCCGTCTGTCTGTCACACCTCTATATCTCAGCAACCACTTATGCTATCAACCTGAAATTTGGAATAGTTTTAGAATATAGTTGCCCAACTTAATTGCACAAGAAAAAATTTTGAAAAACGTATGATTATTAATATAAAGGGGGCCAAAATAGGGGGGGCCAAATTTCAAATTGTCGCTACTAGGTCGAGTGGGGTATCATATGAAAGGGCTTTACTTGTACATTTTAAAATATATTTTTGTATTTTTTTTAAATTTCTTAGTTTTAAAGTTATGATGAAAAATGTCAAGAAAAATACCATTCCCCCCCCCTTATCTCCGAAGTTTGAGTAAGGAAAAATCTGAATTAATTACAGTTGACAGAAGTTTATATAAACTTTACAGCAAAAATAAAACGATCTTTCTAAGTTGCACAGTTTTTCAGAAATCTGCAAAAAACCTTTACAAACAAATTTAGTTTTGCGGTCCTGAAAATGGACTTTATTGCTTCCAAAAATACTATAGGTATATCGGAACCCTCGGCGCGCGAGTCCGACTCGCACTTGACCGGTTTTTTCTTTCCGATCACGAAGGTTAAGCAACACTGGCCGTGACAGAAACTGGATGGATTTCAATTAATTTGGTGGTGGTTTTCCATGCTACGTAAGAAACTTTAAGCAGTTAGTCCCGGCTGCTGCAATAGACAGTAGTCGTTAAGCCAAGTCAGACGCGATTTGGCGGCCTGAAAACTCTGTCAGTCAGGTTGATCACTGGTCTGGGTAAGCCTAATCTAGGATTAGGTCTAATTTGCCTTCAACGTTGTTGAGATGGAAGTTGCTCTGTTGTTTATTTTTATATAAATCGACCTCCAAAGTACTAAAAAGTTACTTTTCTCAATAGTTCTCTAATGAAAATTCTTATTTTTTTTTCAAGTACAAGTTTGATCAAGTATGTTGGAGAACATAAAAAAATCTAAACACGTATTTTTTATAGCGACACATTATTTTTTTCTTTAAAAGAAAACACTCATCTGAAAAACACTAAATTTTAAAAGATATTTTTTTTAGATAAAGAGGTTTACTCACTTTTTAGAACCTATATTGGTTGATTTCTCTTAATAGATTGAATTTACGGATCTGTTATATTAGAAGACTTTCTAGAACTGAATATTAATAAATTATTCATTATACATTTTTTTCTCTTTTTTTTTCATTTTTAGGGTTCCGATACCAAAATGGTAAAAAAGGAACCCTCATGGTACGACTTTGTCAGTCTGTCTGTCAGTTATACCTTTTCTATTCTAATTCTATTCTAAAATTAATTTGCCAGGGCGTCCAACATGGGGCTCGAACCCACGACTCTGAGATAAAGAATCTCACGCTCTACCGACTGAGCTACGGAAGCTACCTAGAACAGGGATAATTAGGGTTGCCTGCTCTGAATTTTAAAAACTGCGAAAGGGTAACAATGCTTACGTTGTTACACTGCATTAAACTTCCAAGCCTTTTTACCTTCGATAAATGCCAAGGTTCGCCCATCGACTCCCTTATACGGAATAAGGGTTTCTGACATGATGATGTTGAGAACCGACCATACATATTTTTTTAAACCATGTTGTTGTAGAATTTTACCGGTGAAGTTCAGGAGTACGATCCAGTTCTGTTAAGGCTGTGAAACTAGACTAGTAGTCACAGAATAAAGAAATAATACAGAACTGACACTCTCCGCCCCCCTTGCAATCTTCCCGCACCTCGGTGCTCACCCTCCCGTGAGATTCTCGAGGTCCTTCTGAGGGTCTTTTGTATATGACTGAATATGCGGGCCTGCGCGACCTTCCCGTTTCAAATTTCAAAATCGCGCTCGATATGTGAAGTGTTCCTGGAGTGGTATAAGTATCAAGGTCATGGTATCAATCAACCCCTTATTATGTCAATTTCAGATTTTAAGCACATACAACTTATTAATGGCAAGAATTTGCTTATGTTGAATCGTTACACTTTCTACAAAACATCTTCTAAACTGCGTGGCATGGGTAATCGCTGGAGATGTTCTTCACAGTCCGCTGGTTGCAATATTTTCCTTATACTTGCCGACGACGACAGCAGAATCCTAAGAATAAACGGTGAACACAATCACGCTCCTCGTAGATTTAAAGTTACTGCCAGTGGCAAATATATTAAATGTACTATGTGAGAAATGTGTGGAATACATTTTGTGCGTGTATTATGTATGTAGTTAGTTTCTTCATTTTATTCGCATAGTGATAGCCAGATAGTCTTTTTAACAGGAAGCGCTCGTAATTCGTGGCCGCGCGTCTGGTTGGTATTTAGATGAGCCATCCCAAAGGTGAAAGTAACGCTCCATGCAGGATCGGACTTGTGCTTTATAGTAGTTTATGCAACGATACATATTGAGGGGTATAAAACTCGAGTGTCGGTTTATGGGATGCAGGCGAGCGTAGCGAGCCAAGTTCCATAATAGAAGACACGAGTGTTTTATACCTAATTATGTGGAGTTGCATACACAACTTTATCTACTCTCATATCGTGAATCCTGAAATAATGTGTTCAAAAACAAACCTTAATGTTTTTCTCTTTTTCCGGTGATAACTGCTAAGCGAAGTTCCTATAGCTGCTTTAAAAAGACTCGAAGGCAAATCGTAAACGATTTTAACACTTGATTACAAAACTAATAAAAATATGTAAATACAAATTTTGTTTGCTGAATTTTCCGTTATCGCAATGAAACCTCCTTGCAGCCACAGACTACAAACGCATCAAGCTGTCAATGGCGCGCGTATAAAAGAAAATTGTTTAATAGGTCTCCCGGGATGATTGTTAGTAAATTCAATACTTCATAATACACTCCCACAGATAAAAAAATGCTGCTAAGAGTGTTTATAAGCACAGATTGACATTATAAAGATGTTAACCTACAATTTTTGAACGCATTATTGAGGATTAACGATATGAGAGTAGATAAAACATATAAAAATGGACTACGGAACCCTAAAAACTAGTACCCCGGTAGGTTAGCCAGTCGATTCCGTAAAAGCGATTAAGGATTTCGGACATGATAATGATGACAGACGACCAGACCATATTTTTCTTTTTAAACGATGTTAAGTCCAGGAGTCACGATCCAGCTTAGGCCGTGTATTAGTATAACGGTCTTATCAATAAACCCTACTCATCAATTTCAGATTTTAAGCACATACAACTCATAAATGGCAGGAATTTGCTAATGTTAAATGGTTAAACTTTTTAAAAAGTAACTTCAAACCTATGTGGCATGGGATATCGCTGGAGATGCTCTTCACAATCTGCTGGCTGCAATGTTTTCCTCATAGTTACCGTCGACGACAACAAAATCATAAGAATGAATGGTGAACACAAGCACTTTCCGCCTAGATTTAAAGTTACTCCCAGCGGAAAACATGTTAAATTTTCTGTGTTAGAAAATATGTAAAATACATAATATGATATTGTCCCGTGTGGAGCCGGCAAAGAATAGTACCATCCCATACATTCCCGTGAGTGTCGTAAAAGGCGACTAAGGGTTATAAACTGGAAGATGGGCAGCAGCATCCTTCTGTGCATCATACCATCTTACTTACTGCGGTCACCTACAACCGCGGTCCATGGTGCCAGCCGTAACGCAGACAAGCGAAGTGACTATGGTACTTCCCCTCCACGTTATTCCAGCAAAAGCTAGAACTCTGGAGGGAGCTCCCTGTTCTGTAGTGGACATTTCATGGGATGTTATGATAATGATTACATAATGTAGGTATACGTGTACTATTAAAGCACAGATATTTCTTCTTTAAATTGGTATAGTCGACTTTAACAAAAAGCACTCGTGAGTCGTGGTCAAGTTTAGTGGTTGCTTTTTCGTCCCGGTCACTAAAATTAAGCAGGCTACCTGTGTCAGAACCTGTGGTAACCACTAGTGGTGAAACAACTCAAGCCTTTTTCGCGCTAAGGAAGGCAAGCTAAGCCTTTAATCCCGGCTGTAGACACAGTGATCGTTAAACCGAATAAATCAAGAGAACATTTGGTGGCTTTAAACCTCAGTTTAGGTTGACCCCTAAAGTCTTATTGTGGATTGTGTATTGTCTATTTTAACAAGTAGCGCTCATGATTCGTGGCTAAGTATAGTTTGATCCCACCAAAAAAATAACAAAACTTAAGTCTCGCAACTAATAATGCACTCTTTCCGCTGCAAAAAGTTAACTGTGTTTATTTATTTATTTATTTAACTTATTTCAAATAAATTTTGTACTAAGTTTTTGCTAATTCGATTTTGCTTTACAGTTTTATGATACGCTACCTTTTTCCCGCGACTTGGTCTTCGTTATATCTCTGGATCCCATTTTAAAAAAATGTATTAGTAAAACTATTAGTTATATAACAAAATAAAGTTTTTTTAGAATGTTAGTTTGTTCGAGTACAACTATGATACTGAACAGATCATGAAGATATTTTCATCGTTACTTTTATTGTGCTTTTGTTGAAAAACAAGTGTAGAATGAATAAAAAATTTATTTATTTATTTATTTTATAATTGGATTTAAAAACTAGCATGTATTTTATTTTCTTACAATGACTAAAGCCGAAGATAGGACAATAAAACCACATTGTCACAACTAAATCAAGGAGGCACCACTCCAAATATTAAGTAGATTAATATTGGGCGTGAGATTTGGGCGGCTCTTTGTCTAGAATCTAGATGCAATCCTGGTGTACCTGTAATCGTGAGAATCACACACCATACTAGTTTGTCGTGCGCGGAAATGATGTAATAATATACAGGTCATGATATCTATCATCTAAATTATGTCAATTCCAGATTTCAAGCTTATACAACTCATAAATGGCAAGACTTTGCTTATGTTAAATGGTTACACTTTCCACAAAATATTTTCGAGACAATATTGCAAAGACAAAGGCTACCGTTGGAGATGTTCTTCAAACTCCGCTGTTGGCTGCAATACGTTCCTCGTAGTTACCGTCGACGACAGCAGAATCATAAGAATGAAAGGTGAACACAATCACCCTCCTTCTAAGTTTAAAGTTACCGCCAGTGGAAAATATATAAAATTTTAAGTTAGTTATGTCAAGTACATATTGTATATACGTTCCAAAACCATAAGGATATTTATTTTGTTCATTCGTTTAGTCGCCCGTAACTTTCTAATAGTTTGGTAAATTATTTTGTCTTACAGTTATAATAGGTTGAAATCAATCCACCTGAATTATGTTAATTTCAGATTTCAAGCTCATACAACTCATAAATGGCAAGAGTTTGCTTATGTTAAATGGTTACACTTTCCATAAAATATCTGCGAGACAATATTGCAAGGGATACCGTTGGAGATGTTCCTCAACGGTAGCCAGCGGCTGCAATACGTTCCTCGTAGTTACCGCCGACGACAACAGAATCATAAGAATGAAAGGTGGACACAATCACCCTCCTTCTAAGTTTAAAGTTACCGCCAGTGGAAAATATATAAAATTTTAAGTTAGTTATGTCAAGTACATATTGTATGTACGTTCCAAAACCATAAGGATATTTATTTTGTTCATTCGTTTAGTCGCCCGTAACTTTCAAATAGTTTGGTAAATTATTTTGTCTTACAGTTATAATAGGTTGAAATCAATCCACCTGATTTATGTCAATTTCAGATTTCAAGCTCATACAACTCATAAATGGCAAGAGTTTGCTTATGTTAAATGGTTACACTTTCCATAAAATATCTGCGAGACAATATTGCAAGGGATACCGTTGGAGATGTTCCTCAACGATAGCCAGCGGCTGCAATGCGTTCCTTGTAGTTACCGTCGACGACAGCAGAATCATAAGAATGAAAGGTGGACACAATCACCCCTCCATCTAAGTTTAAAGTTACTGCCAGTGGAAAATATGTAAAATTTTAAGTTAGTTATGTCAAGTACATTTTTTATGTACGTTCCAAAACCATAACGATGTTTATTTTGTTCATTCGTTTAGTTTAGGTCGAAATCAATCCACCTGAATTATGTCAATTTCAAATTTCAAGCTCATACAACTCATAAATGACAAGAGTTTGCTTATGTTAAATGGTTACACTTTTCACAAAATATCTTCGAGACAATATTGCAAGGGCTACCGTTGGAGATGTTCTTCAACGGTACCCTGCGGCTGCAATGCGTTCCTCTTAGTTACCGTCAACGACAGCAGAATCATCCTTCTTAGTTTAAAGTTACTGCCAGTGAAAAATATGTGAAATTGTAAACTTATGTTCAAATACATTTTGTATGTACGTTCTAAAACCATAAAAATGTTTATTTTGTTAATTCGTTTAGTCGACCGTAACTTTCGAGTAGTTTAGTAAACTATTTTGTTTTACAATGAGGTTGAAATCAATCCACCTGAATAATGTCAATTTCAGATTTCAAGCTCATAAAACTTCTTAATGGTAAGAGATTGCTTATGTTAAATGGTTACACTTTCCACAAAATATCTTCGAGACAATTATGCAAAGGCAAGGGCTACCGTTGGAGATGTTCTTCAACCACTGCTGGTTGCAATGCGTTCCTCGGAGTTACCGTCGACGACAGCAGAATCGTAAGAATGAAAGGTGAACACAATCACGCTCCTCCTAGATTTAAAGTTACTGCCAATAAAAAATACGTTAAAGTGTAAACTGATGTTGAAGTTCATTTTGTATGTATATTCTTGAAGCACAGATATGTTTTTGTTTTTGTGTAGATTATTTCTGGTTAGGTTATACGATCCAGTTAAGGCTTTCTAGTAGAATAGGTCATAAGCATGAACTATCAAATTAGTAATTTTTGACCGTTTTTTTAATGGTATGAGAGTTTGTGACTTCGTTGCCTTAGAAGAGTCGTGCGTAACTGTCATGTAACTCTTTCACTACCTGACAGACGATGCCCAGCCTAAAGAGGAAGTATTAGGATCATACATTTTTTTCAGGGATTTTTATACAACGTGTGAAAAGAATAACTGAATGTTGAATTACTTTTGAATTAAGCTAAAGGAAAACTATTTATTTTTTAAAATTTTATTAATATTATCTAAAAAAAGCCACAGTTTTAAGTTTAATATTTTCTATAACTAAGGCGTTGGCCCTCAAATCTGTTTACTCAGTTTGTCAATATGATCAGAGTTTCGCAGTAATCTCACTTATACAACACAAAAAGTTTAAGGTGGCTCTTATTAATATCCTTTGAGTTCTTTGTATTTTCAGGTAGTATTGTTATGCTAGTAGATTCCAAGATCTGTAGCTTACTATGACTAGAGATTAGCCATAGTGCCTTGTGTATCCTACAGGAACATACACCCTTATTTTAAGAGGTGGTTCTGTCCATGAAACTGAACAACTTTTCCCAAGGAACATAGGTCGGAATAAGAAAAACAATTTACGACTCCCCATACAAACTGCATCAGCAATTTTTTTTTCGGTTTTGAGTTGTGTTCCTTGGGAAAAGTTGTTCAATTTCATGGGCGAAAACGCCTCTTAAAATATCCGGAATGATGAAAAAATACCGCTTTATAAAACCAGCAAAAAAAAACTTGTGACCTCTTTAATAAAGAGTTAGAAATCGATTCTACTTTCGAGCAAGCCAGTTTCAGTTATTCTGTTAATACGTTGATAATCCTAAACTGATCACTAAGGAGGATATTTGAAAATACATTATTTGTGATCCTCTTACTTAAAAGATAAGTTTGTATGGAAGTTCAATAATTAATCATTTGTCAATTTCAGACTTCAAGCTTATACAACTCACAAATGACAAGATTTTGCTTATGTTAAATAGATACACGTTCCACAAACTACCCTCAGCAAAATTAAAAAAGGCTATCGCTGGAGGTGTTCTTCACAGTCCGCTGGCTGCAATGTTTTTCTCGTTGTTGCCGACGACGAGAGTAGAATCATAAGAATGAAAGGTAAACACAATCACACTCCTCCAAGAATTAAAATGATGACCAGTGGAAAATATTTCAAGTTTTAAGAACAAAATAGGAAACAAGTTTTAAGTTTTTTTCTGTATGCACAAATACAAGCACAAATTGTATTTTTAATTTCGTTGTGTATTGTATTTTTCACACCACGGGTGTGTGTAATGTGTAGTGTAGCAAGTCATTCTAGGGTCTAATGATGGTGCTATAAATAAGATAGTCACAGGAACTTCATAATGAAACAATATATCCTTAAATTTTTACAGAACTTTCAGTTTTATTTAATGATTCGGGTTCTTACGTGAAACAGTTGTAAAATGCAATGTGTGCAATGCAATTTGGAGTCCTGATTTCATTTCGATAGAAACAGGCTTCACGTTACGGACACAAAAAAAGTGTTTTTGGTCATACAAATTTGGACCCTCAAATTAAGACTCAAGCACATTTTCGATGCTTATTAATTTTTTTTTTAGATTGTTTTGGTAAACAATATTACATGATTGAAAGTGTAATTTAAAGCTTGTTGATAATATAAAATGAACTAAGAGTCAACGAAACAAAACTAATAGTTTATTATGAAAGAAACAATAATGATGTTATAACTTAAAACAAGTTGAAAGAGTAAAACATAAAACACGTTGTTAGGTCAATTTTTTTAAAATAATTGCTGTCTGTGAGACATTTAGTAGTCAGTCAGGCACTGGCTAAGGCTCTACATCACCTTGGCATGCTGAATATCAGGTTGTCAATAGTGGCCTGAGGGATCCTGCCCCATGTTTGAGAAAGATGCAAAAACAGATTACTTTCGGTGCGTACAATTTGAGGCAATTCTTGGAATGCAAGTTGCATTCCAAGACTTGCCGATCAAGTACCACGCATGCTCTAAGGAATCATGTCGCACGATTGTGAAGCCAGTCTAATAGTGAGATATCGTGTTCGCGGAAAGCGTCCATCACCGGTCTAGCGGTATGCGCGCGAGCATTATCTTGCATGAACACAAAATCTTCGCCCATTCCTATTCGATGCGGATCAACAATAGGTTCCACTACCTCGTTGCGGTATTTTTGGACGTTAATATTGTCCCGAATCAGAAAGAGGTCGGTTCTCCCGCCAACTCTAATTCCGGCCCAAATCATTATTGTTCCGCCTTGGTAAGGATGAACTTCCTGAGGACATCGAAGTCTTTCACGATTACCAGAAGAACGCCAAATGCGTATTCTTCTTAAATCAGATTGGAAACTTAACCTCGATTCATCAGAAAAGAGGACATTAGCCCATTGATCTTCAGACCATCGAAAATGAGAACGGGCTTACAGAAATCGCCGTCCACGATTGCCACGCCGCCGGAGGTGGCACCCGCAATGGCCTGCAAGAGTGTAAACCGTCTCATGCAATCTCCCCCTGGCAATTAGGGTGCTAATAACCACCTGGTGTTGAGATCGCAGACTTTCCACGAGTTGCCGAGCCGTAGCAATGTTCTGGGTGTCTACTCTCAAAGTCCGATATATCGAAACGATACTACTCGAAACATGCAAATGCATAACTTCGTCCCTTGACAATAGAGTAGAATATTGGTTGGATGCAGTTTGAAAATTCATCCAACCAATATTCTACTCTATTGTCAAGGGACGAAGTTATGCATTTGCATGTTTCGAGTAGTATCGTTTCGATATATCGGACTTTGAGAGTAGACACCCTGTAAAAACGGTCTTGTCGTTAAGTTGTTTTTCGATATCTGCCAGGATGCCCTACAGCCGTGTTTCCAGTGAGCCGATAGCGTTTCCATAAGTGTATATCCGTACTAAATTTCAGCTTTCTAGTACTAAGGGTCTCTGAGCTAAGTCGCGGACAGACAGACAGACGGATATGACGAAACTATAAGGGTTGACTACAACCCTAAAAAGTTCATATTAGTGTCTGAGTCTTAGACTTTGGTGATTAGTATTGGTGTATGTACGTTGTAGGTCTTTGGTGAAAAATTTACTGATACAAGAGTTATGTCATTTTCAGGTTTCCAGCTTATACAGCTCAGAAGTAATAAAATTTTGCTGATGTTAAATGGATACACATACCAGAAAATGCCTTCTGAAGAACTGAAAATGGGCTGTCTCTGGAGGTGCTCGTCAAAATGCGCCGGATGTAATGTTTTCCTCATAGTTACCGTTGACGACAGCAAAATCATAAGAATGAGTGGCCGACACAATCATGGACCTCGAACCTTTAAAATGACTTCCAGTGGAACATATTCCAATTTATTTTAATTCAAATAAACATCATGTTTAAGTTGCCTGCCCCAAAGATCGTCAGGTTTGCTCTATAAGAAGGCAATTCAAACCAAACGGTTCAGTAAACGTGAAGTATTGTAGTTTTTCTGGTAAAGTGTCACGATCTTAAAGTTATGTAAATGTAATGTACTCATCACATCAGCCAATCATGCGTCCTTTACTGTACACCGGCCCGAATTTAGATCTTCGGTCCACCTTCTTGAGTGCCTGCGCTTCAGAGCAGTAAATATATCGTCGCGCTGCTCATCGCTACTAGAGACGACAGTAATATAATAACAATAGTCGTGCCGCGTAGGGGCATTAAGGCGATCTGTTTTCCATACTAAATTCAAATGACTTGCATTCTGACATAAAATGCTGTTGAAAAACGAGTGTATACTGCTATTTTCAGTTAAAATTTTCGCTGATTAATACAAAGATACAGCTAATGCACCGAAAGTACTACAGTATAGATCGCACACCCACAATGTTAATATTAAACAAAAAATTACCTACACAAAACTAGTACTTTTGGTGCATTAGCTGTATCTGTGTATTGATCAGCGAAAAATTTAACTAAAATTGGCAGTATACACTAGTTTTTCAACAGAATTTTATGTCAGAATGCGAGTCATTTGAATTAAGAATAGAAAACGGATCGCCTTAAGTGTCAGTAAGATGCCCAGTGCCCGCAAGTTGCTATTTGCGCGTTGTGGAGTAAACTTTATAAAAAAGGGATAGAAATGCCAAATTTCGGCGAGTTTTAGTGTTCAAATCGAAATAAATACGTGAATAAATGAAATTATGGCGTATCATATCATAAGTAAGTAATTTAGAGCAATTTCAAGCTGTTAATTTAAAAATGCGCCTTCAGTTTGTCTTCGAACACAAAACCTCAATCGCGAGTTGTCCGTGAATGTAATAGTGATAGTGAATGCAATAGTAGATTACACAGGTCGCCTTCTTTATAGTATTTCATGCACTAGTTAGTGTGCGTAATTGGGTGACGCCACTGACACGCTGAGTTTGTAAGTGTTGAACAGAGGCTGGTCAAATATTTTGGTTTTATTTGGAACAAGAAGATATTGTGGCACTGCCCGATCGCTACCTAGCCGAGCAAGATTCGATGCGTATCCTCTTGAAGTAACGCAAACGAGTTAGTTGCAACTCCCCCCGATTTCAACTCCCCCCTGTTCAACTGTACCCGGTTTCAACTGTACCCGGTTTCAACTGTACCCGGTTTCAACTGTACCCGGTTTCAACTGCACCCGCAAATTGTGTGTCTGGGAATGTTTTGGTTTATGTGTGTCGTGTAATCTTAAGTGTAATCGAAAGTGTACTGCACGCGTAAATATTTATTCAATATATCTATATATATAAAAGAAGAAGGTGACTGACTGACTGACTGACTGACATATCAACGCACAGCCCAAACCGCTGGGTCTAGAGATTCCAAATGTGGCATGTAGGTTCCTTATGAGGTCTAGGGATGCACTAAGAAAGGGTTTTACAAAATTCCACCCCTAAGGGGGTAAAATAGGGGATGAAAGTTAGTATGAAAGTCCGTCAGTTTAGAAGTTAGGATCTTCAAAATTTGTATTAAAGCTGACGACTAAAAATTAAGTTTTACGTGTCTCAGGGTTTTTGAAAATTCGACACCCTTAAGGGTGAAAAGGGGGATGAAGTTGAAAATTCTTTATTTTTAAACTAAAATCAACATAATTTATTATTTAGGCATTAATGATGTAATTCTATGCAACGTTCATCACTGTTACTGAAATTCCACCCCAAATTCAACCCCTAAAAAAGGGAAATGGGGTGAAAAAGTCTAAAAACCAATATGGGTATCGTTTGTATGGTTTATCGGGTCGCTGATTACGAAAACTACAACAATTTTGAAATCCAACGTGGTGGACGTTAAATACCATCATTGCCTTGAGATGGGGTTGGGGTGCGATAGGGTTGAAATGTGAATATGGGTGTCGTTTGTATGGTTTATCGGGTCGCTGATTATGAAATATAAAATAATTATGAAATCCAACGTGGTGGTCGTGAAAAACAATCATCCCCTGGGGATGGGGTTGGGGTGCGATAGGGTTGAAATGTCTAAAAATCAATATGGGTGTCGTTTGTAGGGTTTATCGGGTAGCTGATTATGAAAACTACAACAATTTTGAAATCCAACGTGGTGGACGTGAAATACCATCATCCCCTGGGGATGGGGTTGGAGTGCGATAGGTTTGAAATGTCTAATAATAAATATGGGTGTCGTTTCTATGTTAGAGATAGCGGTTAAATTGGCGTTAGGGGTAGGGATAGGGGCAGGGATAGGGAGAGGTAGAGGTATAGAGGTAGATATGTAGAGAAGTAGAGAGGTAGACAGGTAGAGGGGTAGAGGGAAAGAGGGGTATAGAGGTAGAGAGGTAGAGGGGTAGAGAGGTAGAGACGTAGAGAGATAGAGGTACAGGTAGAGGGAGAAGGAGGGGAAGGGGGAGAGGGAGGAGGAGGGGGAGAGGGAGGGTCAGGGGGAGGAGGGGGAGGGGGAGAGACAGAGGGAGGGGGAGAAGAAGGGGGAGAGGGAGAGAGAGGGACAGGGTTTTAGTTTTTCTCAATTACTTCTGCGAATTGGCTCTGTTTTGAAATATTACATAAAGGTGTCTCTCATCTCTCTCTTTACATTTGTTAGGATACTGCTGCTAAGTTCCTCTATTCTGAGTAATTTATGAGTAACGTCTGTATATTATATAAAATTCAGCTGGATCTTGAATTATACTCATTGATTTGCGCAGGGTTAGTCCTGTTTTTCCTTAGTTTAAAATTACCCCGAAATGAAGGGAAAATATCTCATTGATTCGGAAAACCGGTAATAAAATAAATACGAAATCCACGCGATTGAAGCCGCGGGCAACAGCTAGTACTTATATATAGGTATAGTACATAGCATCATCATGAAAATATAGTACATTAATCGAATACTCTGTATACGTATTATCCTGTAATATAAAATTTATACAATATAAACATTTCATTCTCAGATGACAACATTATCCTTTTTTGAACAACGTGTAAAGGAGAGGTGTGATCATATAATACTGAAGGTTGTCAATCTACCCATGAAACTGAACAACTTATTACTTAAAAACCAAATTTGACCTGCCATAAAAATGCGCTATCAGCTGATGCAGTTTCTATGGGAGGTCAGAAATTTATTTAGTTCGATAGGCAGATTTACACCCTTTAGTATTATCACACCTTTCCTTTATTCGTTGTATAGATGTCGTGGCCAGATCGTGGTATTGGCTATTTCATGATGTATGTTGGTTACTTCATGAATTCATGTTGGTTACTTCATGAAATGCAACCTAACATAACCGAACCTTTCATGAAGTGGTCAGCCACATCATGAAGTGATCATTTCTAACGATCTGGCCACGACATAGATATGTTCCCGGAAATGTGTGCAATTCAGGAATTCTAGAATTCCTAAAGCTCAAGTCACACAGAGGCGGTATGATTGAGAAAGCGGTCCGGGGCGGTTTGGCGGGAACAAAATACCGCGCCGCGACCGCTTTTCAATGTGACAGGGAGCATAAGGACTCATACTTTACAAAAAATACCGGCCCCGGAACGCTTCCGCTACCGCCTCTGTGTGACGCGGGCTTAAGAAAGCACTTTGCATTGAATCCATAGTATTATATAAGGTGACTTTTAATTAGTTCTTGATAGAAAAAGGTATGCATGTACTCATGATACTGAACAACTTTCCCCAAGGAACATAGGTCGGAATATGAAAATCAAGTTTTGACCTCCCATAGAAACTGCGCTATCAGCTGATGCAGGTTCTATGGGAGGTCAAAACTTGATTTTCATATTTCGACCTATGTTCCTTGGGGAAAGTTGTTATTTATCAAAAGTACAATCATACATTTTTCTTCTTCATACCTTTACCCTATATACTTGTTATGAACATTATATATACATTTCCTAGGAATCCTTCGGTGACATAAACTAGGTTGATCAATAAATTCTTGAAAGAGGATACTTATAAAAGCGTTACATGCATGCGATCTATTTTGTTCGAATCTTAAATTCATCAGTACCCAAAGCCAAAAAAAAAAAGAAAAAAAAACTATTACCAATAATATTTTTTGAACTTCTTATGTGGCGGGAATTCGATTCGTACACAAAATGGAAAAGCTCGAACTTCGTGCGGTTATTAAATATTTCTGCCTGAAATTTTTTTCTACTAAATGTGTTTTTGAAGAATTGCAGGCTACTTTGGCAGACAATGCTCCGTCTTATTCGACAGTAGCATACTGGTGCGCCGAATTTAAACGTGGCAGAACCGCCTGCAGTGACGATGCTCGCTCCGGGCGGCCAACAACGGCCGCTACGCAAGAAAATGTTGATAAAATCGAAGAAATCGTTTTGAAAGATCGACGTGTGACCATTCGTTATTTAGCTGAGGTTCTAAAGCTTTCGTTTGGGACAATTCAGTCTATATTAACTCATAGCTTAAATTTCAAAAAGGTGGCCGCGCGCTGGGTTCCCCGAATGTTAACAGACGCCCAGAAGAAGACAAGAGTTGACATTTCAAAGCAAAATTTAGCTATCATTGAAGAGAATCCAGATTATTTTTGTGCTCGTTTCGTAACCGTTGATGAAACATGGGTACACCATTTTGACCCGGAAACGAAAAGCCAAAGCAAGGTGTGGAAAAGACCGTCTTCTCCGCCAGCCAAGAGATTCAAGGTGTCTGCGTCCGCAGGAAAGATAATGGCCTCGATCTTCTGGGATGCGGAAGGTATAATAATGATCGACTATTTAAGGAAAGGAGAGACAATTACTGGAGAGTATTACGCATCATTAATCAAAAAACTACGTGAAGAAATAAAGAATAAACGTCGAGGAAAATTGCGTGCTGGAGTGCTTTTTCATCACGATAATGCCCCTGCCCATAGATCTGATATGGCAGGCGCTGCCATCCAAGCGGCTGGATTCCAGTTGATGCAGCACCCACCATATTCTCCGGACTTAGCGCCGAGTGATTTCCACCTTTTTTCTCACCTGAAAAAGCAATTGCGTGGTACAAAATTTGATGGTGACGATGAGGTGATCTATGCTGTAGAGGCCTTTTTCGAGTCCCAGGATCAAGCCTTTTTTTCTAAGGAAATAAACCAGCTTGCAAAACGCTACTCAAGATGTATTAGCTTAAAAGGTGATTACGTTGAAAAATAAATACAATTTACATATACTTTTCCTAGAGTTTCATTGCGTTTTCAAGAATTTATTGATCAACCTAGTACAATGACGGATTTCATACATTTCTGTTAATATATCGGAAATATGGCAGATTTTTACCCCACACTACTACTAAAGTTGAAGAAGCAGGTAAGTCCACAAGGACGAGTTAGTAACTAAGTGACGTCAATTTCAGGTTTCAAGTTCATACAACTTATAAATAGAAAGACTTTGCTTATGTTGAATGGATACACCTTCCACAAGATACCTTCTGAAAAACTTAAAACTGGCTTTCGCTGGCGATGCTCTTCAAAGGCCGGTGGCTGCATTACTTATCTCGTAGTTTCCAACGACGATAGCAGAATCATAAGAACGAATGGCGAACACAATCACGCTCCTCCTAGATTTGAAATTACTTCCGATGGAAGATATGCCAAAATATGCTAAAAACATCGTGCAATCTGTTGTTTCATTTTAAAAAATCCTCTTCGTTAACCAGTAATCTTGTACTATAAGTGTATTGGAAAATTATCAATTATGTTAGTTTCAGATTTCAAGCTCATTCAGCTCATAAATGACAAAATTTTGCTTATGTTAAATGGATACACTTTCTACAAAATATCTTCTCAACGATATTGCACGGGTTATCGCTGGAGATGTTCTTCACGATGCGCTAGCTGCAAATGCAAGGTTTTCCTCGTAGTCACTGACGACGACCGCAAAATCATAAGAATGAACGGGGAACACAATCACGCTCCTCCTAGAATAATGATTACTTCTAGAGGAAAATATGCCAGATATTAATTTTAAGTTAATCCAATGATGACAATAGCGTTTTTTGCTGGACGGACAGCCTTCCTAATAGGTTCTGTGGGTTGCTGATCTCGATATCGATAACTTTTTTTTACGATAACCAGGTGAGAAAGGTGGGGATGGGACGGCTTTATTTTAATAGCTAGCATCATATGTCATAGGTGCAGACGGCGACCTCACGTTATCTATGAAGGTATGAAGGCAGCTTATTCGGCAGCCACTGAATAATTTTTTTTTGTAACAACAATATGATAATCAATTATATTTCTACTAGCTCGTGCCCGCGATTTCTCTGCGCCGGTGTGTAAATTGTAGCCTATGTGTTATTCTGATGTATAAGCTATATTATTGTAAAGTTTCATTAAAATCCATTCAGTAGTTTTGACGTGAAAGAGTAACAAACATCCATCCATACATACTTACAAACTTTCGCGTTTATAATATTAGTAGGATAAATAATACGTTATTTATTTATAGTGTCTGTAAATACAATCAGTGTTAATGTTATTAAAATAAAATAAAAACCAGAAATTGTCGCGCACCGAGAGTTCCGTACCACCCACCAACGTCACTACGCAATATTCACTTTCGCGGACACTTTTAACGGCCCACCTTGCTTTTTATGATTTGATAGGAAGTTATGATTTGATAGGAAGTCCTTAGGTTAAAATAATTTTTAGATTAAATCAGTAAAGTTGACAAATGAGCCAAATTACGTTTGTTCAATTGTAAGTATCTTATTTTGAAAGCTAGGAGCCTTAAATGCAAGGAGGGTTGACACTGTTAGTTATGTCTGGGAGAGTATATTTTGGTTGACTTGACCGAGTTTTAGTTGTAAGTTGAAAACTATGTATTTCAACGGATAAATTCATGTTTTATGCTGACGGCATAGGACGGACAGGTTTCGATCCTGTTCAAGGATCTTCTTCAGGGAGGTCAGCACTTTCACGGACCTCCGTCTGTCGCCGTAACCCGGTCCTATTTTATTTTACTTTTATTGGAAAACCAACAGCGTTACATCTAAATTAAGCACAGAGTTTAAAAACATAAAGCCAATTATAGGTTTTCACAAATAAAAAACAACTTATAACTATAAAAGACAACTGAACGCTGCACGTACAGAGAACCAGCAGACTGCACCCACGACACGCAGGTAAACAAGGTGAATATTTAACAATTAACTGCTCATAAAATCTTTTGTCAACAGATGTTTGACGGAAGCAATGCTCGTGTTGAATAGGTCTAATTCAAACTTTATGGATAATTCATTAAAGCTGCTACCCGCACGCCACATAAAAGAATTTCGTCTATAATTAGTGTTAGCCGGAGGCAGGTGGACAGGTGGATTGAAACGGAGAGGTCTACTAGGAGCTCTTAGGTAGATCTGTGCTAGAAGGTCTGGACAATCTATAGTTCCAGAAGCTATTTTTAAAAAGAAAACTGCATCTGCTATCTCTCGACGTTTATAAAGAGGAAGTAGATGGTGTTTTTTACACAGGTCAATATACAAATCTGAGTTATAGCGATCTTTAATTCTGTAACAAAATGCTATGCCGTCAATATAAAACGTGAGTAATCCGTTGAAGTACATAATTAAGTTTATAACTGTTGTACCATGTTTCTTCACTCTGACTCGCATCGGACTAGCTAGCGCTTATGCACCACAAATTTAACAAGTTTGACGCTTGCATGTTTACCGTTTTAAGATACAACTACCGTAAATAAAATACATTCACAAATAAAGTTGTTTATAGAATGTTCCCTATTTTTCACAACTGCGGCGAAGCCAAAAAGGAGGGTTATGTGTTTGACCTGTATGTATGGATGTATACCGATTGCGGGAACCGGGACGAACAAGACGATGAAGACCACCATATAACTTTTTATCCTAATATTTTTTTGTTTTTAAACACTTTTTTAGAAAACTGGCCATCAGAGGCTCAGTACAGAGACGAATGGCGAAAAAAGGGGGAGGCCTTTGCCCTGCAGTGGGACACCATACAGGCTTCATAAAAAAATGGTTTTTATTATTTGTTAGTATAACCGCAAAAATAAAAAATATTTTGTGAAAATTACAGCCGTCTTGTAATTACGGTCAAAAGTACTTCTTCTTTCAAAAGAAGGTCGGTTAGTGGGACGTATGCTTAGTAATTGCATGGACGGTAATAATAGAGTGTCCCATTGGAATATTTTGGGTTCGAAACCCTAAAAGATAACAGTGTGTTGCAGAAAAATTTACTTCAAAGTCATGGCTCAACGTAACGCAACGAGTAGATACTAATGAATAATAGCTTTTTATAACTTTCATCATTATCATATCGTGTGGGTTGCAAGGTCGACGACCGATCTCACACACCCTGGTGTCAGAGTAGCTATATCTCGAAAGTCTCTGACATGGCTCATTAACGACTACCTACTTCCGTAGATAGAGCCGGGAACAACGGTATTAACTTTTGTTATAAAAACTCGTTCTGTCCTGGTATTCACTTATTTATTCCGGTACTTCTTCAATAGTAAATCAACTATTCTTTAAGTATGGCATATTTTATTTCTTTAAAGACTAACACTTCAACAATTCTCAATACGTCTACTCGTGTGCGTTCCTCTGGCTCGACGGACTGGGCTTTCCCTCACTTGCATTTTCGTCTACTCTTACCCGATTATTTCAACTTCAAATTGGTCGAAAGCCAAACTATAACAAAAGGGCAAAAGACGGTGTAGTCAATCGAATAACTTTAAAATCTTCTTGTAAAATTTATAAATCAATAGTGAATTTAGCGCAACCTAACACTTGCCTTCCGAAGCATGGAATCATCTGATATTTTTCCTGAGCAACCAAGTTACGACTTTTTATATATAATGTGAGTTTTTTTTTTATTTACAGATTGCCGTTTCATCAAACTTGCGAACGGTAAAACTTTGCTTATGCTCAACGGGTTCACTTTCCACAAGATATCACAGATTACCATCGAGGGTTGTCGCTGGCGGTGCTCTGCGAAGAACTCGTACAGATGCAACGTGTTCGTTATAGTTTCAAACGATGGCATGAAAGTAGTAAGAATAAGTGGCAAACACAACCATAACCCTCCCAGATTAACTATGAATGCAAGTGGGAGTTATTACAAAATATGATTTTTTCGGCTATAATAAAACGTATTATTTGTAAATGAGCAAATTCCATATCAAGAGGCCTTAGTCTATGGATCTTATGTGTCTTATTCTTATAAAATACCATGGGATTAGGCTACGGTTCTAATAGGATAATTCAAAATTCAAATTGACGTTTGTTTATTATATCAACCCTGTACATTCAAACATATTTAAAAAAGCGCATGGGTATTTACTGTCGAATTTTTTCCCACCATGGCGCCACTTTGTGAAGCGATGTAGTTTAACTGACGTCATTAAGAGAATAGAATATAATAATATTTATTTGTGAAAGCAGATGTTTACAAGATGTTATACACAACAATGAATAAACTATATTTTATTTGATAGAGGTGGTGTCTTTTCATCAGATTCGAATGCCTTAACTACCGCACTGTGTCGGTCGACCGACTATCTTTCAAGAAAGTAGCTATCTAATTGTATGTAAGTAATTAACAGTTCTTTCTCGTCCTCCTAAAATCTATCTGCTACTTATGAAACTTTTATTATGGCGCAAAAAAGATTTGCAATAAAATTACCTAGTTTTATTAAAACACTTCCCCAGCCCAGATAAAAAAAATGGTACTATCAAGAATTACTACATACCAATGGTGTTTAATAATTTTTCATTGCAAAATCTTATTGTATGGGAAATGAATTTATAAAAAATTATGTTATTTTGTTGTTCTTTACATCGATGTTGATCCGTTTAAAAATTTTTATTTCATAAAGAATAAACATATTTCATGCTGTTGCGGTCGCTAAATGTGGTAAAATTTTCAATGTATTATTTTCCATCTGTGCATGTGTCACGTAGCGAGGCCGCACGCACAGCTTACTTGCACTCTCATTTATTTAATTGTACGAGTAACTGGCTGTGAACATTCGTCCTGGCCAAAAAAGAAACAAATTATGCATTGTATTCTGTTTTCGAACATCTTTTGTATCTTTAATAGTTCACCATCTCAGAAAGTACTTAAGAGGATGTGTGAAAAGATAGTTATTTGACAGTGGGCGCAGTCTTTTCGCTTGAAAGAAAGGGATAAAGTGCGCAGTCCGTAACGTATTAGATTGCGACAGATATACTGCGCGTGTTACCAAAACTAAATGACGTCTGGTATATAATATCGACTTTTTGTTAAAAAAAAAGTAATTAAATAAAATTTTTGGATAAGCATAAGATAGCAACTACGAATACCTTTCTGTATTCTTAATTTCACTTCTTAAAGCACCTCAGATTCCACAAAAAGAGGAAATAATTAAAATTGAAGAGGCAATTTATTTTGTCCAGCCGATTTTAACTAATCGTGTGTTTGTCCTAGCGATATTATCACTTCAATGGTCAAGAAACACATACTTGAAAATCACTGCAAGATACTGAGTAAATAAAAAGATATTTCTCTTCAAAATACCAAAAAAAAAATACATATTGTCTTAAGTTCTCTTTTAAAAATGAGGAAGGATGTACAACATTGCTATCTTACAAATTTGCAGGATGGAATTCTGTATGAAAAACCATTTCTATCATTCTGAGCGGGATGGAATATTGAATGAAAATCTATTTCTAACGCTCTGTTTTTTTTTTATTTAGGTATCTATCGATACCTTATTGTCTTTATATCATGTCAAAAGATAAAAAGTTTTTAGTTCTGAGTTCGCGAAATGATATTGGCCTCTTGAAGTTTTCTGAAAGAACAATAATTAAATAAAAGGAAATATCAGTGAAAAGCTTTGACATTGGCGAAATTGTCTTAAATAATATGTGAAGGCTATTCTAATAAAAATGGAATAGAAGAAATTGAAGTTCAATGTATATATATCGTTTTTCCTTCTTAGGCCGGTATTTCACTGGGACACCATGGCAGCGCAACCAGTCGCCGCTACCAACAAAATGTATATAGCTCTATAGAGAGTTACTCACCTGGTGTCCGTTTGGTTGCGCAACCAATTTGGCGGCGCAAACAGCTCGGATGCTCGTCGCGCTACCACTCCCAGTGAAATATAGCCCTTAATACTGTGGCCGCAGGGTGTAGCGACTCTGGTGTCTTTACTGTCTTTATCTTTGTCTTTTGATTGTGGCTTAGAAGACCAAACCATTCAGCACATTGTAGAGCGCTGTCCAAAACGACGATATTGGGGTGATCCGGGGGACTTCTATAACAACTTGACACCTCAGGCTATTGACTGGTTATGTAGACTGGATGTAGACTTATAATTTCCTACAATTAACTGTATTCGCCATACGATTAAATAAATACTGGTGTCTAGTTACGGACACCAGTGAAATATCGGCCTTAGGTGAAGCATAAAGCGCTATGCATCACTCGAAAGAAAGTTTAATTCCCACCTCGGGTATATTGAGGCCCTCGGGTGCGCCTCAGGCCTCAAACTACACCCTGGTTGGGAATCGGTCCCTTTCTCTCCTCGATAAGCAATGTACTATTTCAATACGCTTCGGCACGTATCTTCATTTTCAGATTTCCAGTTCATACAACTACGAAACGCCAAGCCCTTGCTAATGTTAGACGGGTATACTTTTTACAAAATGTCTCAACAACACTATTCTGACGGTTTTCACTGGCGGTGCTCTTCTTCGAAAGGCTCACTTAACTGCAATGTGTTCCTCATAGTCACCCACGATGACAAGACCATCTTAAGAATAAGTGGCCAACACAACCACGAGTGCCCTTCCTTAAAAAAAACTAAAAAAGGGAAGTACTATAAAATTTATGGTGATTGAAAATGTTTAGTATTTTTTTTTACAAAATGATTAGTTTTTGTAAAATTGAAATATAGGACCACTTCTAAAATTTGTGTCAGCGCAAGCAAGAACGTACAAGAAGATTCACAGCATGCGCCCGCTTCATATTTTAGCGCTCCTTATACGTTTAGGCAAAATAATATAAATGCATGTATATAAAAATTCGTACCATGACTTTAATTTGATTTGACCATCACTTGATTAAAATTTATTAACTCAAAATAAGTGGAGGCGCAGCCGAACACGTCATTGTGTATGATCAATATTAACTAGAATTTTTATGTTTTATATATGATTAAAAAAAAATAGTTTATTAAATCTTGGTGTTGAAACTCTAACTAAGAGATACATATGTCACCGGAAGATAATACAGAATAGGAAGTTTATCAATTTCCTAGTAAGTTGATCAACTTTCGAAATATATTTAACTCTACTGAATTCGCTTGTTGCCCAGCTAAAAGACAGCACAGGCGAGGTAAAAAAAACTGACAGAGCGCCTTTTGTACCTGCCTCTCCCTGCCACAAGGGTGAGTTCCCGTGGAGTAAAGAAAAGAAACCGTTTAACGGCTTATTTTGACATCATATATGTGCCGCAGGACTCACAGGCAAATATAATTCTGGGAAGTGGACCTTATGGGCCTAAAGGCTTCGGTTTACTTAATGCCATACATAATGACATTTTACAAGGCGGGGCGTAAGTCATTGTGATCGCAAAACCGAACCGATCCCAGTTCCTTGATCGGGATCAGTTATTTCCTTGATTCGAAATATGAACTACTGTGCCAAGTAACAATTCTCATTCATTGTTTTAATTTACGTATATATGTGTCTTGTAAAACTGGGACATTATTTGTCCTAAAGTTAGTTGTGTTAGCTCTTTCGTGATTGATTTCAATGACCAACTTACCCAAAAGAAATATTTCCGTTAACATATATTAAAAATAATTTCCAAATTAGTATGAAATAATCTAAACGCTTATCAAAAGATTTTTCACTCTCTTTGACAAATATTTAAAATGGTTAATCAAAAACAAAAAAGCGCTTTACAATACAACAATAACGATTTTTACTTTCGAGCGGAGCGAGAAAGGTATTGTATTCGTGAAAAAAAAAAGTTTTTCTAATTTTCTCAAAAATGTGTTCTATATCACTTATACGTGGGACACTCAGAAATATTTGCGACACTAAAAAAAATTGTTCTACAGGTACATATATTTTTATTAAATCTTTTCAAAGTACTCTCCACCAGCCTCTATACAAAGATTCATGCGTCTGAACCAGTTTTCAAAACACTTTTTCCAGTCCGCCGTAGACACCTCGTTTACAGCCTGCTCAAACGCAGCCAGCGCATCTTCCGGCGACGAAAATTGTATCCCCTTGAGCTGATTTTTTATTTTTGGAAATAAAAAGAAGTCACACGGTGCTAGATCAGGGCTGTAAGGAGGGTGACCCAGGAGTTTGACTGGTGTGCTGTCCAGGAAGTCCCTCGTTTTGAGCGCGGTGTGTGCAGGCGCATTGTCGTGGTGGAGCAGTAGTCCGCGGAGCCCTGTGTTTGGTCGCTTGTTGCTCACAACAGAAAAAACTTCTGGTAAACATTTGGTAGTATACCATTCGGCGTTGATGCTTCTTTGATCTCGTAAGGGAATTGAGGCCAAGTGGCCAGTCAAATTAAAAAAGCTGGCGATCAAAATCTTCCCCCCGCTTCGAGATCGCTTCACTTTGGTAGGCGTTGGTTCATTTTGAAACACCCAAACTGTCGACTGGCGCTTGGTTTCTGGATCGTATTGATAAATCCAGGACTCATCACCTGTTACGATGTCGTAAACACGCCGAGACGAGCCTGCTTCAAATTTGTTCAGCATATCACGGCACCATTCCACCCGGGCCTGCTTCTGAGCGTCGGTGAGGTAGTGCGGCACCCAGCGCGATACTATCCTCCTCACGCGAAGATGCCCGTGTAGAATCTCGTGAACGCTTCCCGATCCAATCTTTAATATGTGCTGAATCTCCTGATATGTAATTCGCCTATTATCTTGGATTAAATTTTTCACTGCTAGCACGTTTTCTTCCGTAATAGCCGTCAAAGGGCGACCGCTTCTTTCTTCATCCCCCAAGGTTGGTCGACCGCGCCTAAATTCGTTATACCAACGATACACGGTTGCCTTGGAGGGGCCTTCATCCATAAATGCCATTTGAAGTCTATCGAACGATTCATCCGGTTTCAGGCGACACTTGAAATCGTAAAAAATCATAGCTCTAAAATGTTCCCGGCGCAGATCCATTTTTCAGTAAGACACGATACTTTGAATTGGCTCGCAAAAAATGTGGAGGGAAATTTTGAAAATGGAACACACATATTTTTACTTACAAGTAATCATATTTTCGAAAAAGATTCTGACCGGCAAGTCTCCCATATATAAAAACTATTTTTCGCAATACTTTCTGAGTGGCCTGGTACATCATAAAAAACAAGTCTCCCAAAAATGTCCGTCCGTCGGTCGGTCGGTCGGTCGGTCCGTCGGTCCGTCGGTCGGTCTGTCCGTCACGCTTTGGCCTAGCGGCTAAACGAATGGTCCGATTGACACCATATTTGGAATTTAAGAGTTCTATGCAAATCCATCCAAGGCTTTTGAGTGGTTTCCTGCTGACTTTGAGGGTAGCTGTCGAACAACGAAAATGAAAAATTGTAATTTTCGCAAAAACGGCTCATAAAATCTTGATGAAACTTTGCATGACCAAGCATCTCTATTTAAGGTATTTGTGTCAGTATCAATTGGTCTCTAGAAATTCATATACGTGGTGTTCCCTTACTACAACAATTTTAAAATGTGATTTACTCAAAATCGGTTTCGTTGAGCTTATTTTGATGTTCTTCAATTTGGATTCTAAATTGGTTTTCTACCTGACTGCATATTTCATTAAACCATTTCTACATAAATATAGTTCGTATAAGTAAGTTTGTATTTTCATATTATTTGTATGGAATTACAAACTTAAGTTTGCAGTTGGTACTTATTTACTCATTACTATCTGCAGCCTTTATAATATAGTAGTTAGAGCATTCGGCTCTTGATCCGGAGGTTCTAGGTTAGACTCCCGGCGGGGACACTGTTAGTGTAAGTGCAGTGCTGCTGTACCATTTATTTAGATAAGTACTCAAAGCTAGTGTAAGTACTTAGAATATGTAATTTAAAATGGTTCATAAAGTCTATTAATTTATTTAACGCTATAAATTATTATAAAATAAAAAGCTTGAGTAAAACGAAAAACAGTGATTTTGGTGGTTTCATCATATCAGGCGAAAGACGTTCACTGCTGGATATACGAGTAGGCCTCCCCTAAAGATCTCCATGACGAACGGTCCTGCGCTGCTCGACCGGTCCTGCGCTGCGCTGCTGCATTTTGGTGGTTTATCAACGAAAAAATAATATACGTTTTCAGATGCACGTTTTATAAAACTTCCAAACGGAAAGACTCTACTCATGATAAACGGATACACGTACCACAAAACAAAGTCTGTAAAGTATTCCGGAGGGTACAGATGGCGCTGCTCGTCAGCGAAGCAAAAGAACTGTAATACCTTCGTGGTCTTAACAGAGGATGATGAGACAATATTGAGGTTTTCGGGCCAGCATCAACACGAGCCGCCTGTGTATAGGACTACTTCTGCTGGCTTCTATGTTAAACTTTAAAATAAATAGCAAATGTTATTCCTATAACAATATCATAAAAATTATTACAAAAATTAAATGCGACGAGTTAAGGCCTCTGGGCGGAGTGGAGGGGTATGCGCAGTTCATTTACTTATATATAAGTACTAGCCCATCGGCACGTTACACTGTCCCCAATTCGTTGGTCCGAAATCTGACGTTTAGGACCAACAAATGTCAGTCTATGTCAGTCATATTGTCAACGTTGGATGCAAATAGACTTACCAACAAAATGGAATGTTCTTATTTGAAGAAACAATATACTGGGTGCGCATCATTTCGTATAAATATTTTTCGTATATCAACGTTTCAATAACATTCAATTGATATAATAAACGTTTCATATAACAACTTATAGTATAATTTTGTTTGACATAACGTACCTTTACTATAATGAACGTTTTCTATACTAACATTTGGCATAACTATCATTTCACCTAAATATCTTTCATATAAAATTTATTTCATATGAAATTCATTTGATACATTATTTTTTTTATGAAGTTACTTATTATTTATTTAATTTATAATAATAAAAAAATTATAATAATCAATTAGGTTATAATAATTTTGTATAGTTATATATATCCTTTATTGTGCACAGTATAACATAGCAATAATGATAAAAGAGGTTCACAATGGCGAGCTTATCTCTATGAAGAGATCTCTTCCAGCCAACCAGAGTTTAGTAAGAAAAAGTATATAAGACGGGGACAAGAATAAGTACACATCAAATAAAATTAAGAAATAAGTATTGAGTACATTATATAATATTATAATAATACATAGTAGATACATAGAGAGCTTTCAGAGCACAAAAGCGGGCAGTGCGCGCAATTGCTCGTGTGCCGATACGTACCTCTGCGCAACCCTACTTCAGGTCACTAGGAATATTAACTCTCCCGTCACTAGTAATCTTACACACGGCATTGTATGTGAGAAAAAATCACAGTCTTTATAAGAGACATGAAGATATCCACACATACAATACGCGTAATAAGACGAACTTGATCACTAGCCTGAACAGACTGGCGAAATCGTCTAAAGTAACGCATGAGCTGGGTCCGTCAATTTACAATCGGATACCCAAAACTATAACGGAGGTCAACAGTGACGATTTATTTAAAATTAAATTAAAGCGCTGGTTGATCGAGCAGGCATTTTATAACATAAAGGACTTTTTAGCCTTTAAATGCTAATTTCATATTATATAAGTGTAGTAATATAGATACCTATTTTGTTATATTTAATTGTTAATTTTGTTATTATTATTTTCAACTTTATGACATGTAATTATTATTACCAAATCTTCTTCTTTGCGTGTCGATGGCATCGTCATTTTAATTTTATATTTGTTTAGCCCAAAATTCGGCAACATGCACTGCATTTTGTGTAGCGTCCATTAACTCTTGCTGTGTGCAGGTGGAAGGGGACGCAGAACACGATGTTAGGTGGGCCATAGTTTGTATCGCACCACACGTGCAGATCAGATTAGGATCCTTTGAGAAACCCCACCTGGACATGTTGTCTTTACTGCAGCCAACCTGAGTCCGAAGTCTATTTAGAGACTTCCAGGTCAGCCATGGCAAATTCTGTCCAGGCGAAAGACTCTCTGAAGGTGGAACAAAAGGCATGCCTGCTTGCCTGCATGCTTGCTTGTATGCATGCTTGCTGTATGCATGCTTGCTTACTTGTCTGTTAATGGCAAGGGCTTAGTAGAATGGATAATAGGCGAGCGAAGCGAGCAAAAGAGTTCGGGGCACCCCGACACAGTTGGTTAGGTTCGAAAGGTATGGTGGAATTGAGCGGGTGAGCGCGAGTGGAGCGAGCTCCGCTTCATTCCGCCATACCCTTCAGGTTAGGTTGACATGAATGTATGCGCATGTCTGCTTGCCTGCATGCATGCATGCTTGCTCGCTTGCTTGTTTCTTGCTTGCTTGCATGCATGCCTGCTTGCCTTTGCTTGCTTTTTTTTGCATTATGCATGCTTGCTTGTTCATTTACTTAATAATTAATGTGGATATTTGACAAACCAATGAAAACAACGAACTGATATTATATGAAATGGGTATTATACGAAATGATGATTATATGAAATATTTTTATAGGAAATGTTTATTATACGTTTTGAAATTATATGAAATGAAAATATGTGAAATGTCGATTATACGAAATAATTATTTATGAAACAAAATTATATGAAACGTTGTTATGTCAATTAAATGTTATATTAAAAGTTGTTATATCATCTATTACACACCCCAATATACTCTTATTATTATTATCGTTATTTCTTATTATTGTTTTTGATTATAATCCAATTAATGAAACTCAAAAACCAGGCCTAAATCACATATAAACAGTAAAAAGTTTGTTTTGTTTTTTCCCGCCATATTATTTCCGTTCCGTATGTTTAGCACCGACGGAAGTACTACACAACGTAGTTCACGCGATTTTTCACAGATGGCGCTATTTTTTCTTGTATGGGGAAATTTTGAACCGCTTGTTCCCAAGACTTCTCGCAGTTGCAATATTTGCAAGAAAAATACTACTGCACATACCTCCTCCACTCCTGCCCAGAGGCCTTAACTCGTCGCGCGGACTGTACCTGCTCGATAAAGCGTAACACACAGGGTGGTTTGATTATTTCTATCCGTTGTTTTATAAATTCTAACTTTCCTTAAGAATAATGGTTCTAAAAACCAAAAAAAAAATGGAAATCCCATACTTAACGTAAGTGACCGTATTAGTAAATAAAATAAATAAATAAATCTTTATTTGCTTTAAATGTGGTACAAATTGGTGTAACATTAATATAATGAATCTCACATTTAACCAACATAATGGTATGCAAACAGAGAGAGTAGCATGCAATCAAATTATGTCAGAAGAAGAGAAGTAAGTTATTGTATTGTTAATCCGAAAAAAATTGTCCTTTTTCCACCCATGTTTCTTTGGCAAAACTGTTCAGTATCATGTAGCACTTGTAGCGTTGATGTTTGGTATGATTTTGTACTATATTTTATAACCTGTTAAAAGACTGTGAAATTTTTTTGGAGACTTTTTTTTATTTGACGAGGATTCCAACGTCACTTGCAGTGAGTAAAGTTGCGTCTATTAAAAGAGTAACAATTCCTCTAAATCTACAATTTCAGCATCAGTTGAAGATAGCAATCCGAAGTTCATAGAGGTAGAAAAAGGCAAAAAGAGTTTGCTATTACTAATGATGGATGGATTCACGTATCACAAGGATTCTGTTCGACCAACATACACAAGATGGAGGTGCTCCTCAAGGCTTAGAAACAAATGCAATGCCTTCGTGATTATGACTGCAGATGAAAGTGAAGTAATAAAATCTTGTGACTCTTCAAGACATTGTCATACACGGCCTGAATATAAGCTCACTAGTAACGGAACTTATTTGAAAATATGAAAATTTACAATAATGTGAGTTATTGACTTGATATTATTATTATTATTTTTTCTTACAAAAAAACTTGTCTGCGGAATCGGAGTCTCTACACAATATAATAGTATTTTTATATTAGTTACTTTAGAGAGTTATTATTATGACTAGTTTTTTACGAGACCTATCAATAAAGTATTAAATTGAAAATAAAAAGTATTTTAAATTTGGTGCTAAAAATATATATAAAAAAACAGAACGTGTTTGTTCAGATGGAATGCGATAATTTTGTTATTCAGTATGAATGCAAATCAGGAAGAAGATAGAATTTATGTTGCGTTTCGAGCTATATAAAATGAATGAATGAATGAATAGATCCTAGAAAATAGATCCTATAGCTTGATATTAGCTTATTATCTTGTGGTAGGGCTTTTGTGCAAGGTCCTTCTGGGAAAGTATCACCTCCTTGTCTATATCTGCGGTGAAGCAGCAGTGCTTGCACTGTTGGTTTCGGTTCGAAGAGTAAGGAAGCCATTTAAATTTCCGAGATTTGAGATATACCATCTTAGTTCTCAAAGTGAACAACACGTCAAAATATGCCACCAATAAGACAGTGGGTGCTACGGGCGGAGTCGATCACTTACCATCTGGTGGCCCTCATGCTCGTTTGCTCACTTGCTTACGTCTTTTAGCATAAAAAAATATTATGGAATTTCGTAAGGTAACGAACGCCTACGAGTATACATACACCCTTATTTTTTATCACCCTCGATATTATAAGGGGTGGTTCTACCCATGAAACTGAACATATTTCCCAAGAAATGTAGGTCAAAATACGAAAAAAAAATTGATTTCCCATAGAAAATGCATCAGCTGACAGTGTACATCGTATTTCGACCTATGTTTCTTGGAAAAAGTTGTTCAGTTTCATGGGCAGAACCATCTTTTAATATATCCGGGGTGATAAAAAAATTACGCTGCACAAATTAAACGATTGGTAGATAAATTTTATAATTATAGTTGCAGGTGCAAAGTTCATTTACTTGAACAACCGATCTACTCTGCTGATGATAAATGGATACACGTACCACAAGCTGGCTTCTGTGAAATACTCGGGAGGGTACCGGTGGCAGTGTTCCGCAAGAAAGAGAGGGAAATGTACCTCTTACGTGGTGCTAAGCGAAAACGACGATATGATACTTAGGGCCAGCGGATTCCACAATCACAGCCCTCCGGAATATAAAGTTACTCAGGAAGGAACTTATGTTAAAATCCGATCAGGAATCGAAAAGGATCGTAAGCCTCCTCTACCTACTGCTGAAAGGTTCTTAGTATACGATATGAAATATTGAAGGTAATAATACCATCTTGCCTATTTCTGCCGTTAAGCACCAGTCTTTGCACTGCTGTGTTTCGGTTCGAAAGGTAGAGAAGCCAGTAAATTTACCGGTACATCTTAGTTCTCAAGGTGGGCAACGCGATTTGCTGTCTTACTAGTGTCATATTGTGTCACGAATAAGACAGTGAATGGTGTGGGCGGTGGTGACCACTTTCCACTAGGTGGCCCACCTGCTCGTTTGCTCAATTGTAACTGTTATTAGGGCTCGCATATTTTACTTGTGGGACTGCTTGGTGCGTAGCTGGTGAAGCAATAACTTCTTTTTCAATACATTTGCTCGAAAAACGTACTTAACGTACTTAACTACCGAACTAGTGCGGTAAGTAAAAAAAGTATAATACCAAGGAGTTTTTACACTCTGATCATAAAATTATTTTGTAAAAATATTGTTGTGGTGACTTTTTACTTGGGTGACGACTGCCTACCTATATTTAAAATAAAATGGAGAGTACCAGGAGAACATAAATCGACAAGAAGCTGACAGTACTAAACTTGTTTACTATTTATATATTCTGTGACAGTACCCATGGTTGGTTCCTTTACCAAGATACCTGTTTTCTCACAAATGTATTGAAAATCGTCGTAAGATACACGTCCGTAAGGGTTATGACAAACTCGTTCCGATGGTAAACCCTCGACTTCGTCTCGGGCTTACAAAACGTCAACTCGTTTGTAATAACCCTACTTACGAAACTTTTATCTTAAACTACTATTTTTTTGTTTGCATCCAGTGACCTCGTCAAATCCCCTAGGTAAGGTAGCCAGCTCCATAGAAAATATTAATAAAATCTTACTAAGGCTAGGGCAATATAATAATTATCCATGAGAACGCGAACAATCTTTTAAGTTTTTTAGTTTTATGAGGTACTATTGTACTTGGTTATAGCTGATAATGGTAATAAATAAATTTATTGTTTTATAATAAATCTACTTATAATACCACTACTTGTTTGAAAAAAATCTTGTACGAACACCGTATGTCCGGAGCGCAGCGAGGTTCTTTGATATGTCATTTATGTACCTACACTGTATGGTACGATTAAAAGAAAATTATGGCGTAAAATTAAAAACAAAAGGTAGAGTTTTCCTAGTTTTAGAAGGCTGTTCAGTTTCGTTACCTAAATTACTTGCTAAAGGATATCCTATACAAGGTGTAAGGGACGGTTTACCAAAAACTGAAAGGGCTTGCTCAGCCAACGAAACTGAACAACTCTCCCAAAGAATTTTTGGGCAAAGGAGTCAGTGTGAGCAATTTATGGAAAGGTCAAAATTTTATTAACTTTCCCAAAAGGTTTCTTTTGCAAAGTTGTTCAGTTTCGTTGAATGAGCACGCCCTTTCAGTTTTCGGTACACCTTCCCTCACACCCTGTATACATGAACATGATAAGAATCGTAAGTTGTTCAATTTCCTAGTTAATTGATCATCTTTCGAAAAATCATAAACGGCCGTTGAAATGTATAATTAAACGCAATAAAATTCAGCAAATTGATCAACTTACGCTGCCTGACGGTAAGTTGATAAACTAACAATTTTGCCACACGTCCAATAATACACGTATGGACTAATCGCTGCTCAATTTTAAGTTAAACTGACACCCGTAAAATAATACATTGTTCTCTGATTGGTCGAAGGCATCGTTTGCAATCATGTGGCAAGTGTGTATTCATAGAGATTCAACCAATCAGGGTACACCTCGCGTTTGACGGATCTTTTTACCGTGAGACTTCGTAAATTGATCAATTACCTATAAAATCTATACGTAAAATAATAAATACGTTTCAACGGCCGTTTATGATTTTTCGAAAGTTTCGAAATTTCCTAGGAAATTGATCAACTTACTATTCTTATTATTTTTCGGTGACATAGATAATAATTTGATTTAAATTTTAGACGACAAAACTACTCTGTCCCCGGCAAAAATATTGCGTCGCTGTTTAATGGAAGTTAAAAGTAAATCAGGTGTTTATGAAGGAATAACAGTCAGTAATTTAGAGCTTAAAATAGCAAGAAAGAGGAAGATCTCACTACTAGATTTTCAACAACAACACAAACTTCGACAACAGTGGCGAGAACAGAAGAAAAAACAAAGGCAAAGAAACAGAAGATCGCATAAGTGAAATCTTGGTTGGTTGATATTCCACACATTCGTACTAAGCGCTTTGAAACATCTTTTATGATTCGCACAGCTAAGGAGTGGAATTTTCTGCCTGCGTCTGTGTTTCCGAGTTCGTCTTACCCGAACCTATTGCAGTCGCGAGTAAATAGGCTTCTTCTGGGCCATCTCGTTCCATCGTCTACCTCATCTCTGCCCTCAGGGCTAGATGGAGGTCCAGAGTAAGCCCATCAACCATAAAAAAAGGAAAAAGCTTAACAAAAATATAAACTAAGTACAACTTGTAACACAATTGGTTTGACAATCATTGGAGTCAGTTCTTGATTATCACCGGGTGACCATCTTAAATAAAGTGTTGTTATATCCTTTATACTTCACCCTTTTGGAAAGTACTAAAGTACTTTTTTTGAGGAAGAATGTACGACATTGCTATCGTTCAAATATGCGGTAGTATTGTATACAAATCCATTTCTAACGCGCTGTTTTTTTTTATTACTTGGTTAATAACATCTGTCCTATTTTTAATATCATAATGTCAACAGACAAAAAGTTTTAAGTCTTAATGCGCGAAATGATCCTCGCAATTTTCTAGATTTTTTTTAACATTGGCGGAGCCATTTTATTGAAAATGGTATATAGAACAGAATAAAGTTCTGAATCTTTAATTTGTGTTCAATTTATATAGTTTCTTCTTCATAGGTGAAGTATAAAGGAGCAATGTTGGTACTATTCTCTTACACTACAAGAATAAGAGATGAGAAAAGATAAAAGAAATAAAGTCGGTTAAAAATAAAAGTTAAATTTTTGTTATACTAATCAAGAGAGAAATAATTTTATATTGTTACTTTTTAGATCAAAATAAAATATTTTTGTTTTATCAAGAAAATTTTATTTGGCTTTTATGAATATTTATAGAGACCTTTGAATTCAATAAATATCTCACTCCATGTTTTATAATATGGACTTTATAAAGACGTTGGATTATTTTAAGATAGATAGAATTATAGACATATACATATTATGTTAAGAAAGTTGTACATTAAGAAATTTATCACTAATTAACGGACTCTAAAGATCGTATCAATAAATTCCTCCTAAGTGTGTTTGCTATCAAGATGTATACCGTAGGAACAAAAAGAGGTTCTAATCTCTTAAGCGCAATTTATTAATACGACCATACATCTAACTTTGATAATTTCTTACAGGATCAAAAATACCACAATTCATATCCTTGCCGAACGGAAAGACTCTCCTAATGTTAGACGGATATACCTTCCATTTGGGCACCGGAAATGGCAGTAAGACTTCAGGCGGCTACAGATGGCGCTGTTCGGGAACGAGGTACAAATGCTGCGCGTACGCAGTCGTCGACGAAGACGGAAACTTGATCCGATCAACTCCACACGTTGAGCATAAAAAACCTGTGTATAAATGTATTAATGGAGTATGGATTAAAATGTAATAATTATATACTAATTATAATGAAATAAAAATCTGCCCATTAAACAGAAACAACCTCTTCCAAGGAATATCTAGGTTAAAATAAAACAACGCCATCTCCCATACAATCATGCCCAGTTTGTATGAATATTTTAATTCGCACTCATCATCTTCAAATCGTGTGGGTTGAAAGGTCGATGACCGACCTCATCAACCCTGGTGTCAGAGTTGTTTAGCCGTCAAAGGCTTCTGATATGGCTCATTAACGATTTCATCCTTAGATCGGCTTAACGTGCCTTCCTTCTTCGTAATTAGGTGATTCATCCTGCAATCTCCTAACCAAACTGGGCAAGTCACACAAAGATATTTTTGTTATGACAATGTCCCAATCTAACCCAGGACCTCCGGATCGAGAGTCGAACGCTCTATCTGTACCTAATTTTTTTAGCATGGCAAAACATGTTACCAACTTACCAACACATTTTGCAGCTATATCAAGACTATTGTGCTCCATGATTAATAGTAATCAGCTAAAGCTGTCAGAAAAAACAAGTTTGTAAAACAATGTTATTTTTTCGGTGACATATACTCTGGTTCTTCTGGTTCGTGGTGGTTTGTCTGGTTCTATGGCTGCAAAATGTGTTGGTAAGCGTTTGCCATGCTAAAAAAATTTTGGTATAGTAGACCACGGAGGCTGTTATCGCAACTAGTTCTTTGGGAAAAATCTTTCAGCTTAATGGGCAGATTTATAACCTATGAGCTTTATTTGTTTTGTATTTTCTAAATCAATTTCTCTATTTTATACAACGTGTTAACGGAATAAGCGAAACTAAGAAAATAGTTTGTTCAGAATCGAGAGTAGAATCAATTTCACGGGTTTTTGATAGGGGTAATTTATTAAATTTTTTTATTTAAATTTTTGACGCTTATATTATTAATATTTCTGTGGATACGCGCGCTAGCGGCGCGGGAAGTGGGCGTGGCGTGCGCGGAGGGCGTGGACTAGAACAAGGATGGAACTAGAACAATGATGAAACTTTAAAATAACAATGGGGTCGATTCAGGCGCGGCCGCTAAATTTCCTAAATTTATTTAAGTGCCGCTAAACCGTTTGGTATTCTGTACGCAACTGTCAAAATCAAATGACGGGAGTAAATTGATTTTGACATTTATAAATTTTAACCAATCTACTAAATTTCCTTGTAACTTCAAATTGGTATTCCACAAGCCTCATTTTAAGCGAAACCATAGACAAGAACAGCTAATTTTAGCGGCGATTAAAAACCAGCCTGTTAAAATTAAAAACAGCAGATTTTTCCAAATGAGCTAATACCATACTCTTTCTCTTGCATTTTCTGAAGTTGTGGACGGAAAGAAAGAAAGAAAAGGCAAAAATAAAACAACACGAACACATTCCGCTGCTGAAAATTTTTTCCCGGCTATTGCCGCCGACGAAATTATTGACGGCTAACAATTTCGTCTTCTATCTTACAAACAGGCGGCTGTAGACAAAATTTTTTCAGACGCATTACACGTGAATGACACAAAGATTTCAAAAATATTGCTGCGAAGTTGACGACAACATCGACGCGACCGAGATAAATAAGAATTCTTAATATTGACAGGTTGAGGAAATGTTTGTGCTAATTTTGCCCGTGTTTTCCAAAAACTGGGCCATCTAAGGTAAAATTTTGGCCTGTTGTCTACAAAGGGACGAAGTATGTGAATGGACATCTAAGGGATGACTCGTTACCAAAAGGATCAAAAATCGTCTCTTTTTGGTCAATCTGGCAACTCATTTCCGATTCGAACTTGACGGTTTTACCTGTATTTTGTCTATGATTTTCTTTCCGAAGAAGAGAAGGATAGCTTTTTATGAAATCCATATGTGAGAACGAGACAGACAGCTTTTTCATTCACTCAATCATTCACTCTTAATTTTTAGTTGCCCGATAATGTTTTTAGTTAACATGCCACTCTGGAATAGCAAATTGATTAAAACGTAATTAAAATCTGGATAAAATTTAGGAATTTTAATTTTAGGCTTAAATTTAGCGGCCACGCCTGAATCGACCCCAATATCTATATAAAAAAATCTTTTATTTTTATTTTTTACGGGCATAGATTTATTTTAGTAAAAATCAGTTGGGATGTATGAGGGTTTCGCTTATTCCATTATCACGTTGTATATTATTTTACGGGTTAAGTCGCTTTTATTAATTCGATTGAATGAAGTTTTAAAATTAATGTAACGAACAGCCAGTTGCAGAAAGCTCTTTAATAGTTGAAGCTCCTTTACATCTATTGCTGACATAATGGCACTTTCTTTGACAACGATACAGAAAAGATGCTTTCTTCAAACGGCGGTAAATTTTTAAGAGATTGGTGGTGGGTGGGTGAAGTAGTTATAAGTAGCATATGCCATATAATGTATTGTACTTAGTGTAGGACCTTATTAAGTAAAATAAAGTATTTTTTTCTCTTCATACATTCGTATTTTATTTCACACTAGCTGGTGCCCGCGACTTCGTCTGCGCAGGATAAATTGTAGCCTATGTGTTATTCTGATGTATAAAGCTATATTATTGTAAAGTTTCGTTAAAATCCATTCAGCAGTTTTTACGTGAAAGAGTAACAAACATCCACCCATACATACTTACATACTTTCGCCTTTATAATATTAGTAGGATAGTACCTATATTTATTGAAGCAATTTTAAATATTGTCCGTCTTACTACAAAACACTGTCTAAGCAGTTAAACACGTGTTTAACACAAACAAAAGATCGCAAGACGCTGTTTTGTAACACTTTTTTTGATCAAGTGTTCAACAGATGTCTAACTTTTTTGTAGAAAGACAGTGTAAGTTTAAGCTCCGCAATACTCCGTATGACAAGCCTATAACATGATATATTTTTCTCTGTAAGTGAATTTTAAATTCTTTTGAGAAATAAAGTTCTTAACTCCGTATGACAAGCCTATAACATGTAATATTTTTCTCTGTAAGTGAATTTTAAATTCTTTTGAGAAATAAAGTTCGTAACTCCGTATGACAAGCCTATAACATGTAATATTTTTCTCTGTAAGTGAATTTTAAATTCTTTTGAGAAATAAAGTTCTTAACTCCGTATGACAAGCCTATAACATGTAATATTTTTCTCTGTAAGTGAATTTTAAATTCTTTTGAGAAATAAAGTTCTTAACTCCGTATGACAAGCCTATAACATGTAATATTTTTCTCTGTAAGTGAATTTTAAATTCTTTTGAGAAATATAGTTCTTAACTCCGTATGACAAGCCTATAACATGTAATATTTTTCTCTGTAAGTGAATTTTAAATTCTTTTGAGAAATAAAGTTCTTAACTCCGTATGACAAGCCTATAACATGTAATATTTTTCTCTGTAAGTGAATTTTAAATTCTTTTGAGAAATAAAGTTCTTAACTCCGTATGACAAGCCTATAACATGTAATATTTTTCTCTGTAAGTGAATTTTAAATTCTTTTGAGAAATAAAGTTCTTAACTCCGTATGACAAGCCTATAACATGTAATATTTTTCTCTGTAAGTGAATTTTAAATTCTTTTGAGAAATAAAGTTCTTAAACCATAAATTTTTATTCTAAACAAAACCTGTAATAAAATATTTTGCAAATGACGATAATAAAATATTATAATAAGGTGAAAGTTTGTATGTTTGTTACTCTTTCCCGCCCAAACTGCTGAAGAGAACTTGATGTTTGGCAGGAATATATAGGCTCTGGAAAAGTATAAAATTGACTTTTTTGCGAATCTTACGCGGACGAAGTCGCGGGCAACTGCTAGTTAATAATATATTTCAATAAATATTATTAATAATAATAAAATTTAAAAAATTAGCAAAAAAGCTTAGATAAATGATTCGCTGCGCTCCGAATAATTTATCTAAGCAAAAAAGATTAGATTATTGATAGTTCTCTTAAATGGGTGCGTGAAGAACTATCAATAATCTTTGCTAAAAAGTATGAAACATCGATTTCTAACGAAATAAATCTGTTATTTTATTCGAAAAGAAACGGGTACCCGGTTTCTACCGGAACTGGGACCCAATAACACGTTTCCTTAATATGCATCGGTTCTGTATTCTCTACATTCCACAACCTCAGAATAACTATCATACAGAACCACAGTACTATCATATAGAATGGAAACTCTCCGCCCCCCTTGCAATCCACTCGCGTGGTTCTGCTGAGGGTCTTTTATATGAATATGCCGGCCTACGCGACATTTCAAATTCGCGCTTGGTGTGGCTTGGGTGTGCCACAAGTCACAACACACTTTTTATCATCCTAGCTGTCAGGAGTGTTGATGATTGGTACAATTACTCCATTACTTTTTCCACCTATCATATCTCATTCTGATTATTTACTTTTTCAGTGGTAGAAAAGAGTGTAGTCGGTGGCATTATCCAGACCCCCACAGGAAAAAAAGTTCTCGTTTTCAAGGACTACGCGTACGATATACTAGCGGGTACTGGGAACATAATAAAATGGAAATGCGTGAAAAGCAAAGCGTTCAAATGCACGGCTCATATCTTGCTAAAGGATTATAATCTGATATTGGACCAACAGACGATACATAACCACACACCAACCGCATTGAGCTTAAGGCGTTACTTAAATGCTCAAACAGGCGCAATTATAAAAAAATCGGCCAAGTGCGAGTCAGACTCGCGCATCGAGTATTCCATACCGTCTTAGTTATGAACGCGCAATCATGCAGAAGTGTATTAAATATGCGCGAGTCCGACACGCACTTGATCAGTTTTTATTGTTTGTTGTTATACCATAGTGTATGCACTATAAATATACCAATTTACATGCTTGTAACGATGGAGTTTTTACGATAGAGCTAAAACAAAATTCGAGCATAATTCGCCTAAAAACTAGTTTTTAGTAGGGAAGCCCACCTTATTTTTTTTTTTTTTGTTATACCGGCAACAGAAATACATTATCTGTGAAAATTTCAACTGTGTTCCTGTTACTGTTCATGGGATATAAGCCAGCTGACAAACAGAGCCGAACAGATATCGCAGGCATAATAATAGGGTTCCGTTTTTCACCCTTTGGGTACGGAACCCTAAAAATGGTACAGTTGTATTATTTTTATAAGTTGCGCATGTGGATTTGCTATTGGTCAAGCATAAGATTCTCGTCGATCGCGTATTGTTAGTCTGTGGTCAGAACGTAAAGCAACGAGGCTTGCCTTTCATTGCCTCTATTTCATCCAGAGGGCTTAAATTTTTTCTCGTGTTCTCTAATATTGTCGATGTATATGTCCAACATTACGCGACAAAATAGCATTTGATAACTTTCTGTTATTATCATGTTGCATAATGTTGCTCCACGAAGGATAACTTCGATGTTGATGCACTTTATAAGTATCCTTGACTTGATCAGTAGTCCATTATTTTTTTCCAATTTTTAGAAAAGCTTTCTTTTAGCTAAGTTTCTTATTGTTGTGTTTATTGTGTAAAGTTATTGGCTTCGGCAAACTAAAAGTTACCAACAAAAACTTAAATTACATAACTGGTACTAGGTGCTCTAATTCGTACGTAAATTTATTTTTAAATGACAGTTTTTTCTTTGTGTTTTATTTAAGGGCTTACCTTAACTTATATCATAAACTTCTTCAACATAATTTTGTTAATACAATAAAAAAAATTTGAGCGCATTCAAATAAATCGTAGATTATAAGTTGCTATATTTAGCCTCTGGAATAAACAAAATAACTAAAATAAATAACACCAATTCAGTACAGTAAAATAAAGTAGTGATAAGTATTTGTAAAGAAAGAATCTAATATTCTTGTATGTTATGTAGGAAATTCGCCCTTACGCTATCGTAACATAAGGGTGCATGTATACATGAATTGGTTATGGTAGCCTAATAATGCTTGCCTAAAGTGATAAAACATACATATAGGTATGTTATGTTTTTATGTAAGCAAAAGTAATCAACCTAACCAAGTTTGATTTTTTAAATAGTAAATAGAACCTAGGTTAGGTCACAGAATATATAAGTTAGAATAACCTGACGGCCTTTTTAATCGGTTTGTAAATGGTATCGTCGCGTGACATGCCTATAGACTTCCGTTCACAATGAAAACATTTTTGTAAACTTCCATTTTCTTTATTTTTTCCTAGAGCTTATGGTCGTAACGTGAAGACACGTCTTGAACGACCTTAGTGAAACAAAAACACACACTTAATTAAAACACACACACACAAGTATTTCACCATTCGCGTAGTCAAGCTCAGTGTTGATTTTGGCCAAATTTATACATATATACAGCGTGAATATTATAGTTTATGTCGTAGGCCAATCGTTGAATTGGGTCGATCAAGATCTGCCTGGGCACAACACGATACGCCGCCGGAATTTCTTGATTTGCCTATCGAATACCCGCCATATTTTTCAAAGTAACGTTTGACGATTTGCCTGGCCATACTTGGGCAAATCGATTCTGTAGGGTGACCAAAATACAAGGAGATAAAATGAAGTTCAGATAATAATTACTTTACTAGATAATAAAACCTAACCTAACACACAGCCGACAGAGCGCAAACAGCGCCACAAGCGTCGGGAAACGGAACTACATTACGATGCGCCCAGCCTACTAGTAGGGCAAATAACAGGGTCAAATCGACAAATAGGTTGCTCTCATCGATGTGCCCAGTGCGTGAAAGAATTGGCCAGTTCTCGAAATGCTGGCACATCGTGATCTGCTCAAGCATATCTCGATCGGCCCAATTCATTGATTGGCCCACGACATATACATTGTTCAGAATTACCAATGTTCAGCGAACATTGTTAGTTCAGTAAACATTGTTAGTTCTACTTTTATATTGTTTTTAAATCAGTATATCTTAATCTAATCTAAGTAAGCGTAATCAAAATCTAATGAAAATTGACGCCAGTTATTATTTGTGTTACACATACTATAAGTTCCTTTTTATGTAGGTTTTCCATGTTATTGTTTAGTACCATTTTCTATGTTACAATTTAGCGTCGTTAGATTTTTGTGAAATTATTAACAAAACGATTTGTGCTGTATCTATTGGTGTTTCTATGCTCAGCAAAATTCCGAAAAAAATTGCGATAAAATTTGCACAAAGTCATCTGATCCCAAACTAGACAAGCCAGTACTAGGGGCACCAGAGACTGATATACATACATCTCTTCTTCCTCGGTCCCTCACTGATGAGGATCGCGACCACATATGGTTTCCTTCCACAGGCTGTGATTGTATGATGTGTGGACCGCACGCTGCATGTTGCCGCCGACTGCCTTCTTCATTGTTTCTGACCATCTCGAAGGTGCCCTACCTTGAGCACGTCTGCCTTCCATTTGGCCCAAAATAATCTGTTTCTCTAAACAATGCCTTAAATACATACATAAACAGATAAATAATGGTCGTGCTCATCACACTAATGTTTGCCCAGAGCGGGAATCGAACCCGCGGCCCACGACGTAAAAGGCAGGTTCACTACGAACCACACCAACACGGGCTAAAAAGACGCATCACTGGAAATTTTATTCATGTTATGAATGACATTCAATATGTACTCGTATTCTGTAAAGAATCTACATTAAATTAAGAATCTGAAAATAATTTCATAGAAAGAAGGACCTGACTTTTGTACATGGTCCAGTAAAGTGATATGTCGTAATTTTTGAAATAGCTGATCGTTTGTTACTTATAAATTACTTTTTCTCAGCTTTTTGTACAGTTTAGTACAAACTGTAGTGAGTACAATAGTACACTCAACAGCAGATCAGTAGAAACACTTGGACCTTATGGCGTGGTAATAGAGTTAAAAAAGTTTCTACCGACGTGCGGTTGACCGTACAATGCAAATATGACATAGATATGTTGCTGTGTGGTCCGATACCTATTCTATCGCTATTTCTATTAGTTTTGCTAGACATTTGCCACGGAAAAAGGTCACACAAAGCGCTAAAGCGCGGTGCTATCATCACACAAAGCGCTCTCTCGTCAGATTCTCAATCTCATAGTGACTACGAAGACTCACTACCAAAGCATTCAAACCATTCCACGCGAGAGTTTTCGCTACCATAAAGTTTTACTCCACTCCTTCGCTGTGCGCATTATAAAAGATGTTGCGAAACGCTTTGTTCGAATAAACGGAATATCAACTAAGCATGGGTGATATCCTGCGGTGCGTCTGGACTCTCGATGGTAGAAGGGGGAAAGGGTACAGACTCTTGACTCGACATCGGAATTGGTACCGTTTTTACTAATTTCAGTAGCCTTGACTTGCTCTTGACAGTTTCTTGGTGATTTGGTAGTGGTACTCTCTTTCTTATACGTCTTGGTTTATTGTAATGACCAGGTAAAGTACGCGCCAGCTCAGGAGTGCGGGCATTTACCAAGAGCTATTTGATGTAGCCACATTTTGAGGTAAGTTACTATAAAATCATTTGCCATTGATACGAAAAGAAGACCACACATTTCGACCACACTCCTGAGTTGGCGCGTACTCGATCTCATCTTAAAGAATTTTTCAGTCAAAAATACTTTTCCAGGTCAAATTATAACCATGGTTTCCGGTAAGCAGTGTATGCTGTACAAAGGATTCAGGTTCTTCTACCGGTACCAGCTCAAAGTTGGGTTCAAATGGGTCTGCACCAGCTTTCCTAGGTGCAAAGCGTATCTTAACGTCGACGCAAACCTCGTGATCCTCGAAGGGAATACTGAACACAACCATGAAATGAAGAAGATGGTCAGGTGCCCTGATGGCTGTTATATTTACTAACTTGCCAATTTTTTTAATTGTAAATGGTATTTGATCTTGTATGTGTCACCGGAAAATTATAAGAATCATAAGTTGATCAGTTGAAATGTATTATTTTACGTATAGATTTGAGTTGAAGTGTATTTTTTTACGTATAGATTTCATAATTGATCAATTTACGGAGTCTTGCGGTAAAATGATCCGACGAACACGAAGTTTATGCTGATTGGTTGAATGTCGACAAATTAACACTTGCCACATGCTTGCTACCAATGCCATCGACCAATCAGAGAACAGTGTTATTATTTTAAGGTTGTCAGTTTAACGTGAAATTGTACACTGAGCACCGATTGGTCCATACGTGTACGATTTGACGTGTAGCAAAATCGTTAGTTTATCAACTTACCGCCAGGCAGCGTAAGTTGATCAATTTGCAGAAATTTATTGCGTTAAATAATACATTTCAACTGCGTTTATGATATTTTGAAAGTTGATTAACTTACTAGGACATTAATCAACCAACTTACGATTCTTATCATTTTCTGGTGACATGCTAGGTGTTACATAAAGAAACGGTAAGCCGAAAGGGTGTTAATCTACCCATTAAACTGAACAACTTTTTCCAGAGAACATAGGTTGAAAGACCAAAAATCGGACTCCCATACAAATTGCTCAGATTTGTATTGGGAGTCCGATTTTTTTTTCGTGTTGTTTTATAAAATGTTATTTTGGGAGCAGTTGTTCAGTTTAATAGGGGTATTAACAGCGTACTAGTAAATGAAATACATAGAGCTTTTCGTGTTGTGTTTTGTCACAGGGTATATAATTAATTTAATACCAAAATGTAATTAAACAAATAAATCATATTATTTGTTTTTATTTGCCTTTGCTTTATTCTTATTTCTTTTGGTCTTTACTTTTACTAAGAAATAAAGTAAGTATATCTGCGTCCTTAATGTATTACATGTAAATTATAAATTAATTATGTCGTTTATTGTTTTAAAAGTAACAATCACTATTATTTACTAGAGACTAGAGTCGCACTGCGAGTGTCAAGCTTGACCTGACGTTGACTGTACAAAAATCTGGCTAGGGGTCCGTATACGTCAGTTATTTAATTGTGGTTGATTTTTATTTATTAGTTTATTTATGTATTTCAGTTCAATACATCACACTTCGAAGAAACGGCAGACAGTACTTAATTAAAGACGGGTTCACGTACTCCCATCAGACGAACCTGAACAAAGGGAGAAGATGGGTGTGCACGCAATCTTCGTTGTGTCATTCGTACATAATAATTTCATATGACAACATTATTCTGAAATGTGTCGAAAAACATAAACATAACCGTCAAACATATAAAAAACTTTCTGATGGCACGTATGTAAAAATGTAATTATAATTGTGAATAGACTGAAATATTAATAAAATAAATTAATTTAATACCAAATTGTAATTAAATAAATAAATCATATTGATTTTCTGACACCTTTGCTTTATTCTTAATTCTTATGTATTTTTGTTTGTCCTTTACTTTTATTTAGAAATAAAGTAAGTATATATTACATGTAAATTAATAATGTATTTCTTGTTTTAAGTAACAATCACAAATTGTTTTATTTTTATTTATATTTTTAAAACGCGACAAACGATTGAAATCTGGTTAAAAGCTCAATATTTTTTTGTCTATTCTGACCATTGTTAAAAAAGACATTTCACGTTCAATTTTTTTTCGTTTTGTTTTCTTTTTGTGCAGTTGTTCAATAGCTAAGGATGGCTTTGTTCAACTTGGTATACTTACTCAACCCGAAAAGGAATCGAGCTTTCAAACTAGTTATTTTTGGACCAAATTCCGAAGATAAGATTTTTCGTCTTCCCGATTCCATACAAAATGAGTCGATCACTTGACCACTTTACTATGAAGTGGAAAAAAAAGTCGAGTAAAAAGTTAAGTTGCTTGTTATCTCTGGGGTTTGGGCTTTGGAAGCAAAACCAATGAAAATTTACGCTGTAGATTGCCGGCACACGATTTATGTGTTTCTTTGAGAAAGTTGTTCAGATTTGTGTTCCGAGTATCATACATTTAAAAATCTGGCGTGGGGTCCTTATATGTCAGTTATTTAATTGTGGTTGATATTTATTTATTATTCATGTATTTCAGTTCAATATATCACACTTCGAAGAAACGGGAGACAGTACTTAATAAAAGACGGGTTCACGTTCTCTCACCAGAAGAACCTGAACAGAGGGAGAAGATGGGTGTGCACACAATCTGCGATGTGTCATTCCTACATAATAATTTCATATGATGACATTATTCTAAAATGCGTCGAAAAACATAATCATAATCGTCAAACATATAAAAAACTTTCTGATGGCACGTATGTAAAATGTAATTATAATATTGGAAAGACTGAAATATTAATAAAATAAAATGGTTTTTTGTATAGAGGGTAAATTTTTTGCTTACTTTTATTTTTGAAAAGTTCAGTTTCATGAACTGTATCAGTTGAAAATTTTCCTGTGTGAAATAAAAAAACATTCTGTGTAATATAAGTTTTATAAAGGTTTTAATATTAAAATATCAAAATCATTTTATTTCTGAAAATTAGTTTTCATTAGTAAATAAGTTAGTCCTAATAATATTTATTCAAGAAAATAAAAATCTTTGAAAAAATTAAAACCTTTGAAATTTAAAGTTACATATAGGTACTTAATTATATAATATTTTTAATGGTTTTTATCATCATATCATCCCATGAAACGTCCACTACAGGACAGGGAGCTCCCTCCAGAACTCTAGCAAAAACGCGTGGTATTTAGGAGGGGTTTTACCATAGTCACCACGCTTGTAAGCGTTGCGGCTGGCGACCGCTGTTGTTGGTGACCGCAGATTGTAAGAAAGTTCAAAATTATTATCTCAAAAATATATCAGATTTTGTATGTACATGGCTCATGGACCTAAATTTACATTTACAAACACAACGTTAAAATGCGTTTAGAGGTCGCAAATTTCACAACATCAGGCAGGACCACAGTGCCCACAGTAGCGTAGTTGGTAAAGCGTCTCCCGTACTGACGGAGAAGACTCAGGTCTGAATCCTGCCTGTGGTTGTGAAATTCTGCAATTTTGAGCAAAAAATAATGTTGCGTGTCGCACCCCGCTGTCACCGCTCGACGAAATATTCACTGTTCTGTGAGTACCAGTCGATATTTTTGCGATTTAAGACTTTTTTACATACTAAAAGGTTCTCACTATCATGAGTAGGACAAAGTCCAATATGTCAAGCACGAAGTTCTCTTACATTACAGCCATAATGTGCAAAGACTCTTTAAAGTTAAAGCTCCTTTAAATCTATTGCTTTCACTCTCTTTGTCAATAAAACCAACAGAGCCAGCAATAAACTTAAAGGAGCGTTAACTTTAAAGAGTCTGTGCAACTAGCTGTTAGTTAAATACTTAGAAGTGTACTGGGTCAAAATACATGCGTTTACGCACTTTAAAAAAATCTTGTTGCCAGTTATGGATTGCACTTACCGAATGCAAAGATATCGAAAAAAACTAAAAGAAAATAAAGAAAAATATGAAAAACATTTACAAAAAGAAAGGGACAGGGATAAGAAAAGAAGAGATGCAAAAAAGGTGTCAGCGGTTGCAGAGGAGATAGAAAAGCGTCGAAAAAGTAGTCGAGAAAGACAGAGAGCTTATAGACAAAGGAAAAAGACAAAAAGAAACAGTTGGCCTAACCATTGTTAATCAACTTCCAATATATTTTACAAGCGAAGAAGTAAATTTCAAGAACGCTGTTTCGGATGATTAATAAATAAGTAACCAAAGTAATAAATAAATTATTTATTTCCCAAATCACACTCTTTTTATTAAATTAATGTTATTTGGGATTGTTTGTGTTCTTATTCTCATTTCTTAGAGTCACTGTCCAAGTTTGCGACATTAATCACCTAAGCGATATAAATCACTCAGGCGGTATTTATCGGTTGGTCTTGCAACTGCAGATGCAAGCGAGTGATTAATATCGCCTGAGTGTTTAATATCGCCTGAGAGATTTATATCGCTTGAGTGATTAATGTCGCGTACGTGGACAGTGAGTCTTGCTTGCATCTGCAGTTGCAAGAGCAAGTGATAAATATCGGCTGAGTAATAAATATCGCCTGAGTGATTTATATCGCTTGAGTGATTAATGTCGCGTACGTGGACAGTGTCTCTTAGATCCTTGTCTTTGACAAATGAACTGATAGGATCTCTGCTAAAACTAACGGGCGCACCTGCTCATGTTTTATTGGAGAGCCGTTTTTATTGTCACGACGAGGATCAGATTACTAAATAGTTTATTAATTAAAATATTTTTCACCTCCATAGCTCGGAAACATTTGTTTTGTCGGTTTAATTCTGCGGCCAAAAGCGATTTTTGGCCCCTAGCGGGCAAAAGGTTTTTCTGCGGCCAAAAGCGATCTTTGGCCGCTAGCGGGCAAAAGGTTTTTGAAATTCGAACGTGATGCAGTATGGCAGACCTCCACGCTGCGGTACTGGCTGCTTCCTCGCTTTAGTGAGGTGAAAAATTTTGTGTTTCGCTCGGCAGCAAAGTTATTTTGCGTTTCGTGCCTTGAAACCTTCGCTACGCTCAGGATTCTTCTTTTGAACCACTCGCTTCGCTCGTGGTTCAATTCTAGAATCCTTCGCTTGCTCAGGTTTCAATACAAGGCACTCACGCCAAATAACGCTTTTGCTGCCTTGCATAACAAATAACTATTTCTTAAACATGCTTGGAAATTCGATCATTATGATAGTCGTTTATAGTCGTGTGTAGATGTTTTAAGATAAAAAATGCATTAATTTAATTGTAAGTAAAGTCAAATATCACGAAAAACATGAGTGGTGTACCTCACATAGCAAATCTAACAAATAAAATTCAAAGCAATAGTGCGCAAATTTATTTCTATTTATTGTGTAAATATTGTTGTATTATATGACTGAATAAAAGGATCTAGTTAAATAAAGTAACTTTCTATCTTTTTCAGACATGAAAATGATAACTGTGTCAAACGGCAAGCAGTATCTTATGTTGAGTGGCTATACCTTCTCTCCTCATGTGAACGTGAAACTTGGCAAGAGATGGAGCTGTACTTACTCTTCTAATTGCAAAGCCCATGCTGTGATTGACAACGAAGGCTGCCTCGTATATTCCAGGGGACTTCACATACATGAACCCCCGAAATACATTAACAAGAACGGTATATACTATAAGATGAGTGCGAAATAAGTTATGTTAAAAAGATTATGCAAAAAATATTTTATGTTATAATTTTAAGCTGCTTTTGTTTTATTAAATAAATTTTATAAATATTAATATATTTGTAAGTGTAGTTATATTAGTTTTTTTGTTAAACGGCATTCCTATCTTCATATTCGTCTTATAGCTAATTATGAAAATTTACGAAATATGGAGCTGTACGTACGGTCAACCGCTTGTCGGTAGAAACTTTTTCAACTCTATTACCACGGCATAAGGTCCAAAAGTGTTTCTACCGATGTGCGGCCGTGTGTACGTACATACTCTTCCGGAGACAAAATTCCAAAATTCACTTTCAAAAACGGCTCATACTTTCATACATGCGACCACGATAATAGCCCACGACAATGTAAGGATGTCATGATACTGACCTTTGTCAACCAGAAGTTTACCGAGTGATATTCTAAATAAAAAAAATTATGCATTTGAGCTTTGAGTGAGTGCGAGATAAAAAAAATTACGGAATGATGATGACAGACAGTTTATACTCGTAGTAGATTGTTTTACAAGCAAGGCACTTACCTTGCACCCGAGATGAAAGCCAACCATGGTTGGCTTACAAGTTTTAAAAGAGTGGGCGAAGGGAGAGCGAACAAGTATTACTGACCAAAAAATGTGAAGAACCTTTTTTTAACCGGCGTATTTATATTTTTCAGCCATGAAATTCATAACTGTATCAAACGGCAAGCAATACCTAATGTTGAATGGCTATACCTTCTATCCTCATCTAAAATGTAAACTTGGCCAGAGATGGAGCTGTACATATTCTTCTATGTGTAAGGTGCATGCTGTAATCGATGATGACGGTTGTTTTGTATATTCCAAGGGAGTCCACATACACGAACCACCGAAATACACTTTCAAGAATGGGATGTACTATAAAGTATGTAGAAATGTAAGGCTCAAGCTTATCTAAATAATATAGTCTTATAGATCAGCAATGTATTTTTTTATTTAACACCCTTAAGCAGATTAAAAACAAAGGCAGGAAGGAGGTCTATTTCTGAATTTTTGATTCGCTCTCGCCGCATGTCGAGCGATATGTTGGTCAAAATTCCTTATCATTTTATCGTTCAAGTGCAACGAGTTGGTTTAATGCGTTGCAGTTGCAGTTAATCGATTCAAAAATGCTTAACTTTGTATCTAGAACAAATCATCATCATCATAACATTCATAACATCCCATGAAACGACCACTACAGGACAGGAAGCTCACTCCAGAATTCTAGCTGGAAAAATGTGGAGGGGAAGTACCATAGTCACAATGCTTGTCAAAATTCAGGACGTTCTGAATAAAGGCCAGGTTAAAAGTACCCTAAACCGACGCGCATGTATGAAAGGATTGATGAAAGTACAGGAAGCAAGGGAAGTATGTCAAGATCGTAGCAGGTGGAGGACTGTGGTCTCTGCCTACCCGACGGGAAAGAGGCGTGATGTTATGTATGTATGTTACGGCTGGCACCATAGACCGCCGTTGTAGGTGACCGCAGTAAGTAAGATACTACAGGAGGATGCTGCTGCCCATCTTCCAAGATATAACCCTTAGTCGCCTCTTACGACACCAACGGGTTGGTATGGGATCGTACTATTCTTTGCCGGTACCACAAGGGATAGAACAAATAAGCACAAACATATTCGGTCGACGTGCAGTGATTGAATAAAAATAGAGCTCCTAACAGAACTTAAATCATAAATTTGGTTCATGCACGATTTCTGCTCAAAAAATGGCACTTTAAATCAAGACTTCTGTCTGTTGTGTCAATCGCTTTATGGCTCAGGAAACTTATAGGTATTTCACACGAAATGGACACACTTTTTTGTTCGTATCTTGAATTCGCCTGTATATCTGTTGGGCAGGCATTTTGTATAATTCGTCGTTTCACATTCGCGGCTTGATATTCTACAAAATGCAGATAAATTTTTAAATTCGTAATTTTACAAAACGACGCGTACCTTATTGGTCTCTCCTTGTGGTCGCAAGATAACCTAACCAAACCGATCCCATTCAGGATCGGCTAGATTGGGTTTGCCTTAACTAACTAACCTAAAATGCACCAGTAGTGATCTAAACTGAAGCCGAATTATATGATTTGCCTGCGACAAAAGAAACAAAATGTATGATCTTACTAAGTATCCAGAGAACGAAATGACAACTATCAACATCGACAAGAAAATTTCAAACTAAATACAAGCCCGTTCAGACTCTTTATCGGCTTCAGTCAGAAATTGGTCGAAGAATCATGTGATAAGTAAGAAGCTGCGCCATAGGAGGTCGAAAGGTACACTCAACAGCACATCAGTAGAAACACTTTTGGACCTTATGGCGTGGTAATAGAGTTGAAAAAGTTTCTACCGACAAGCGGTTGACCGTACAATGGATAAGCTTGGGTTGCATGGGGGGCGGTTAATTTAAACGTTGACTGTATAGTTAAGATCACGTCGAGCTTGACACATTGGACTTTGTACCGCACTTATCTTAGTCAGCCTAGAAACGGAAGTCGAACTAAGAGTGTCAACCTTGACCTGCTCTTCACTACTCAAGTCGTACCAAGAAATCGGACGAAATTGAAAACTGCCTACTCGTAGAACCTGTTAAACCTTAAGCAAATACATTTTGGTCTTTTAGATATAAAAATAATAACTATGGAAAACGGCAAGAAATACCTGATGTTGGATGGCTACACCTTGTCTGAGAGCGAAAAAACGAAAATCGGCTGTAGATATAGATGTACTGTTGCCTCCTGTAAAGCATACGCTGTGATCGGAGACGACGGCAACCTTGTGTTTGCCATAGGTGACCACTTACACGAACCACCGCAATATTTAGAAAAGGATGGTATATACCACAAGTTAAATTTGATATTTTGACATTTGAAGAAAGTAATGGAATATATATTCCATTATTTTTTCTTTTTTTTATTCGTTTTTTTATTTTTTTATATCTTTTTTTTCTTTTTTATGTCACCGGATTGATTTCCCATTAAGTTGATAAACATTCGAAAAATATTACACTCGTTGGAAATTCGTAGATCCATATGTCCGTTATGTAAGATAAACACAATCTAACCGATCTCAGCAGCCGGCAAGTGCCAGAAGTGAATTCGGTACAGTCATTTACTTACATATAAGTACAGGCCTATCATCGCGTCACACTGTCGCCGAACTAAACACGAAACTGATATTAGTCTCATTATCATTATCAAAATTGTCACATCCGGACGACTTAAAAACAATGAACATACCAATTCAAAATAAAATGAAATTTTCTTTTAAGGATATTCACTTAATCATATTGTTTTCATTATCTTTTATTACAATCCAATAAATAACACTGAAAAACCAGGCCTCAATCACAAATAAATAATAAAAATGTCGGTTCCGAACCAAAAACGGAACCCTTATAGTGCGACGTCGTCTGTCTGTCTGTCTGTCACACCACACCTGTTTAACTCAGCAACTACTCACGCTATCGACTTGAAATTTTAAATAGTTTTAGAATGTGCTTGCAAACAAAAGAATGGAGAAAAGAAACTTACCACTTGTTGCGAAGACCGAATCTTCATTACTATCACTAAATAGTATAAAACAAAGTCGCCCGCTGTCTGTCTGTCCCTATGTATGCTTAGATCTTAAAAATTACGCGACGGATTTTGATCCTTTTTAGGGTTCCGATACCAAAATGGTAAAAAAAAGGAACCCTTATGGTGCCGCTCTGTCTGTCCGTCTGTCTGTCACACCTCTATATCTCAGCAACCACTTACGCTATCGAGCTGAAATTTGGAATAGTTTTAGAATATAGTTGCCCAACTTAATTGCACATGAAAATTTTTTGAAAAAAGTATGATTATTAATGTAAAGGGGGCCAAAATAGGGGGGGCCAAATTTCAAATTGTCGCTACTAGGTCGAGTGGGGTATCATATGAAAGGGCTTTACTTGTACATTTTAAAATATATTTTTGTATTTTTTTAAGTTTCTTAGTTTTCAAGTTATGATGAAAAATGTCAAAAAAAATACCATTCCCCCCCCCTTATCTCCGAAGTTTGAGTAAGGGAAAATCTGAATTAATTACAGTTGACAGAGGTTTATGTAAACTTTACAGCAAAAATAAAACGATCTTTCTAAGTTGCACAGTTTTTCAGAAATCTGCAAAAAACCTTTACAAACAAATTTAGTTTTGCGGTCCTGAAAATGGACTTTATTGCTTCCAAAAATACTATAGGTATATCGGAACCCTCGGCGCGCGAGTCCGACTCGCACTTGACCGGTTTTTGTTAATAGATAGAGTGATTCAAGAGGAAGGGTTTTATGTATAATACATGCATAATATAGTAGAGAAACATTGATAGTTTTAAAGGTTCTTAATGTGATGTCGTAAATAAACACATTTTTTTGCGCTTACATTGCAAACGCTGGCTGAACCCTACGAGATAGATCAAATAACGTACTACAGTATTGTACACCTTAAAAAGGTCTTCAAAAAAGTCCGGAATGGTATATGTCTGGGTCATTTTCACTTTGAATTTTCGTGTGAGCCATAGTGAAAACAGACATTTTAAAACTGAATATCATTATTACAACTAGTTTTATGGGTAGATTAGTAAGTGTATAAGACCGGCAAGCACTTTTCATGACTTTAAATAGTAAATAGAAAAAAATATGCATGATTGAAACCCCAAAATGTCACAGTTCGTGGCTGTGCCTTTTCCAGTTTTCATTATTATTTTACTTTCAATAGTCTTATTTTTGCTGGTAGTCCTGTAGTGATATGTTCCCCACATTTGTACTTAATGGGGCTTACGGATACAGTATATGAATCATTTTTGACTTTGGTTTTTGGAGTCGTAGCATTACGGATACTCTTGTTCCTTTTTTTTTGGTCACAGATGTGGTCCAAAAAATTTTGCTCACTAGCTCGGTAACTTTCGAATTTCAAGCTCTGGCAACGCTTGCGAAAAAAAAAAAAACATCGGTCGTTTGCTTTTTTGCAACGGCGGAACACGAACAAGTACTGATCTAAGGTAATAACATTTTTTGTTTTGAATTCTGTAAAACGTCAAGCATAACTCGCATTAGATGTGGCCTTCGTCATTTATCGGGTGGCTGAGCGATATTTACGATTTTTACAATCTGATAAGATTTTGGTGTGAAAATGCCGTCAAATCAATTGCACATTATTAGTGTTGGTTTTAGGTTAGTTTTTGATGACCACAATGCAAATATGTCACAGGTGTGTGGATTCATAAAGTTTCACAGACGTGGTTTTTTTGATAGTTTTGTACCCACGTCTGTGACGAGATAGCCAAGAAAAGCGATAATGACATTTATAAAAATAATAATGCTTGGTCATTATAGATGTGTTTTAAGTAGTTGTAATACTTACATTTCTAAGGACAAATCACAGGTGTGATCCAAGTGTCACAATTGTCACAAACGTGGTCGTGAAATACCTGAATTTACATAGATAAGTCACAGTTGTGCTCGATATGTCACAGACGTGCTTGATATGTCACAGTCGTGGCCAGCAATTTTTTTTCAAAATCAATTTACAAAAATCTAAAGGTCATTAAGCTCGGTCAGATATATTGCCTAACTTCTGGGAAGGTTGTCTATCTAATTCGGTAGAAAAATCACAAGTCTGTGAGATAACAAGCAAAAACACAACTTTTGAAAATGACCCGTCTATCTTTTAGGGATAACCCACAATAACTATTTTCTATCCTCCGTGAAATACTGGCTTATTTACGAAGCGATTTTAAGCAATATAGCATTAATCCTTATCCAATTAAGTACCTTAAATAAATTGTGCATTTTATATAGATCAATATGGCCCTTCACAGTATGTAATTTCAATTAATACTTTCACAGATATTACAGATTTAAAATACAGGGACATAGCGGTTGCGGTGGTACCGGTCGATTTTCTGATTTAAACGCCTACAATTTCCGGTAGAGATATCTTTCGATAAATCGCAGGGTCATCAAACTTTCAACGTTATGCAGGCTTAGATTTGAGCGTTAAGTGTTTTTCACTTAACCAATTATTTGTAGCTCTTTCAAGAGTAACCTCTTAAGAAAACGTGTTTGTATTTAATGAAAAAAGAGCTGTGAACGTAGTATATAAAGAAATTCTGTAGTGTATTTAGTATTAGCATTGCACCCGTGCGATGCCGGGGCGGGTCGCCAGTGACTATATAAATCACAGTTTTTGATTTCTCGGAAGCTGATCAACTTACTCGGAAATTGATCAACTTACGATTCCGTTTTAATTTCCAGTGACATACCTATATATGATATTATTTTTGAGTTGAAAAAAATACATTCGGAGTTTTGTGTGTGATTTGTTGGTGGAACCTTAAGCTTAACTCCTATTTCTATACTAATTATTACTAACCCTGTTTAACTCCTAGACTATTTCTATACTAATTACTAACCCTATGCCATACTCCTTAGCATTTTGCGTTAACAACTTAGACGCTACAATAATAACAATGTGTGGAAATTCAATCGTTGAAATAAAAAAAATTGAATTTCAAATATAGGCATTTATTTTTTTATTTATTTTGTTCTACCTATAATTATACATCGTCTAAAAATAAAGATATAGTGGATTTCACGAAATAGGCATGTAAACAAAATCATACCCTCAAACCTAAAATGTGTTAAAAAAAATTCGGACTATCTGTTTGTAAACCGATCTACTTACGAGTATCGACCTTGACTTGCTCTTAATTTCCCAAATCGTACCTAAATATCGGATAAAATTGGAAACTCGAATACGTTTATCTCTTTCAGATATAAAAATGATAACTTTGGAAAACGGCAAGAAATACCTGATGTTCGGTGGCTATACCCTGTCTAAGAGGGAGAAAACGAAAATCGGCTGGAGATATAGATGTACTGTTGCCTCCTGTAAAGCGTACGCTGTGATCGGAGACGACGGCAATCTAGAGTTTGCCACAGGTGAGCACTTACACGAACCACCGCAATATTTAGAAAAGAATGGAATATATCATAGGTTAAATTTGAGATTTTGACCGCAATATTAGGAAATAATGAAATATTTATGTCAACGGATTGATTTCCTAGTAAGTTGATCAACATTCGAAAAATAATAAACTAGGGTAAGACAACACAACCTTTTATTGGAAATGGGGCCCAAATTGTCGTTACTAAGTCGAGTGGGGTTTCATTTATCATATAAAAGAGCTTCGTTTGAACATTCCAAAATAGAATATAGAATATCTGAATTCTATATAGTCAATAGAGATTTATATACATTACAGCAAAAATGACACGATCTCTATAAGAAGCACAATTTCTCAGAAACCTGCAAAAAACCTTCACAAATAAACTTAGTTTTGCGGTCTTAAAAAAAGACTTTATTACTTCCAAAATTACTATACGTGTATCGCTATTCATCGGTTTTTTTTTTTCTTTCTATTGCCGTACTATTGATACAGTGTATTGCGCAAAGCAAAGAGATTTGAACCTCGGTGCGCTCGGTATTGCGCGCCGCCGCCGTATGATATGTGAAATTTGAAGAGCGTTCCGATTAGACTATTGTCAATATTTCATACAAAATAAAAACTAAGCTACTCGTACAAGGTAATTACAATTAGCAAGTAGCTGCGTACGTACTCGTAAGTCAATCTGGATGGGCACGACATGGTCATAAGTCATGACGTAGTTCCCAAGATTTTTGGCATATTTTTGTCACTTTTTTCTTGTATAAAAAAATTACCGCTTGTTGCGAAGACCGTATCTTAAGTCTATGGGTACAGTTTATGATTTTTCGAAAGTTGATCAACTTACTTGGAAATGTATCAACTTACGATTCCGTTTTATATTCTGGTTATTTTTGAGATTAAAAAAAATTCGGAGTTTTGTGTATATCATTGGTCATTGATTGGTGGAAGTTTAAGCTTAACTCCTAGACTATTATACTAATTACTAACCCTATTCCATATTCCTGAACATTTTACGTTACCAACTTAGACGCTACAATACTAACAATGTGTGAAAATTTACTCGTTGATATAAAAAAAAAAATGAAATTCAAATATTGGCATTTATTTATTTTTTTGTTCTAAGTATACATCGTCAAAAAAATATAAATAAAATGTGTTAAAAATATTTTCTGAGTTTCTGTTCGTAAAACGATAAACAAAGCGTTTTGTCTGTGTGTGTGTAATGTGGGTACAAACTTTTACCTCGTGTAATTGAAGATAAATCTGTTTTTAACTGAAAATTATTTGTTGACAAAACACCAGACTCTTTCGTGAACTCTATTATACATACATTATGCACATTCATTGCAATAAGAGCACATAGATTATTATTACTTAATTTTTGTCATAAGGAACTCCTGTACACAATAAAATGCCTTTTGGACAAGTTCATTCGTATTGTATCAACCCTGTACATTCAAACATTTTTAAAAGAGCGCGTGGGTTTTTATTGTCGCTTCTTTTTTTCCCCACTATGGTGCCAATTTGTTTGTGAAGCGATGTAGTTTAGCTGACGTCATTAAGAGATTTTAATATCCAACAATGTATAAACTATTTTGACTTTGTATTTACAAAGTCGTTGGTATATCAATATACATGAATATCAGATTAAATTAATATATTTGCAAACGGGTGTTTGCTCTACTCACAAAACTCAATTATAGAGCTCCACAAGCTTATTCCACCATCTCCCTTCTACCATCGGGAGTCCAGACGCATACTTGGTTGATATTCCGCACATTCGCACAAAGCGCTTTGAAACATCTTTTATAATGCGCACGGCTAAAGTAATCTAAAGGAATTATCTGCCTGTGTCTAAAAACTTTTTTTTGCCAAATGCCTTTTTTTGGTGCCATTTTGTGAGCAGCAACCGTGCATACACCAAAATTTTATTTTTATTTAAATATTATTAGTAATTACCGACCAATAAAACTATTCGCCTACATTGAATACCTAAGTTTTTTAGATATGAAAATGATAACTGTGACAAACGGCAAGGAATTCCTGATGTTAAATGGCTACACCTTCTCTGCTCATATGAAAGGGAAACGTCGTTGGAGATATAGGTGCACTTCGAATACTATCTGCAGAGCAACCGTCACCACTGGCAGCGATGGCAACATTTTGTGTGTCAAAGGTGAACATTCACACAAACCACCGAGTTATTTTGTCAAGAATGGCATATACCATAAATTGTAATACTAAATTGTAAGTTGATTACAATAAAAACATCCCATACAATATAACGTTATGCATTATTTAAAACGGAAAATTATATAATGTGCTTCCGACATGTTTATGTCACCGGAAAATTATAAGAATCGTAAGTTGATCAATTTACTAGTAAGTTGATAAACTTTCGAAAAATCGTTAACGGCCGTTGAAATCTATTATTTTACGTATAGATTTCAGGTAATTAATCAATTTACGAAGTCTCGCAGTAGACTGATTGGTTAAATGTCTCACATGCTTTTACCTTGCTCCCCGCCAGGCGGCCGGCCACATGCTTCCCACTAATGCCATCGATCAATCAGAGAACTGTGTTTTATTTTACGGGAGTCACTTTGTAGCGATTGGTCCATACGTGTGGTAAAATCGTTAGTTTATCAACTTACCACCAGACAGCGTATAACTTGATCAATTAGCTGAACTTTATTGCGTTAAATAATACAATATAACTGCCGTTTATGATTTTTCGAAAAATTATCAATTGTCGGATGGTTGCTCTACTCATATATTTATATAATACAATAGTTTGTCATAACAATTCCAGATGACAATATTTTCTTGTTTCATATAGGAAGATTTTTCAGTACCTAGTCAGGTTTTAGAACTGTTTTTTCGTGTGTTCTAAATTCGAAATCTCAAAGAATAAGTTTCCTGAGCTACAATAAAGCAGCTGAGTGGCATATTCCTTTTTTTCGGTGCCATTTTTTTAGCTGCTACCGTACAGTTAGCAAAATGTATAATCGATATATTTTATTTAAATAATAACTTCTGACAAATAAAACAATTCGCCCATTTTGAATACCTAAGTTTTTTTTTTAGATATGAAAATGATAACTGTGACGAACGGCAGGGAATTCCTGATGTTGAATGGCTACACCTTCTCTGCCCATACGCAAGGGAAACGTGGTTGGAGATATAGGTGCACTTCGCATACTGACTGCAAAGCACGCGTTATGATTGGCAGCGATGGCAAAATTATTTCTCTTAACGATAAACATTCACACAAACCACCGAAGTATTTTGTGAAGAATGGCATATACCATAAGCATTAAGCATAGTTTATTGTAAAATTTAAATATCATATACTTACTTTTAAAAATATGATTTATGTCCAATAAATTTTGACATTTATAATTGTTTAGACTATTATCAGTTACAGAAAGTAGCATTTCTTAGGATGGGCAAAATACACATGTCGACTAGTTTTCGGTTTAGTGTCAGTGGAATGTTACCCTTCATTAGCTTCTTCATAGACTAGTAAGGGTTGGGCCACATCGGCGATCAATGCAAAGCGAGCGTAAAGTATGGAAACCCTTTCGCATCGACGCGACGTGGCGAAAGGATTTCCATACTTTGCGCTCGTTTTGTTTAGGCAAACCGTCGATCACCGTCGATCAGTGTGGCCCAACCTTAAACCTATATCCTGCCTGTTTTCGAAGCTTGCTATCTGGCCTAGCCTAGGATCAGTTCTGTCCATAACTCTATTTCTGCTACATATTCTGCGTCCATGGTCGACCTGGTCAGGTCACCTTCAATTCGGCTGCAACACAGGCGTGTCTGTTTACAGCCAAACAGAGTCCCTTTGATCTTACTCTAACTTTCTGAACCTGCAATCGAAAAGCGTACCAGGAATCTCATTGGATACAAGCCGAGGCAAAGCAAACGATATTGTGCCACTGTATCATCAAGGATAGTGGCATATGTGGATGACGGAAAGCAGTGCTGACTGCTCTACGGCGTGCCCAATAGGAAAATAAACTTTCTTCGAATGAAAAAGAAACCTGATAAACCTAATAATACAGGGTGTAAGGGACAGCCTTCCGAATACTAAAAGGGCATGATCACCATGATCAGTCAACATAACTGATCAACTTTCAGCGAATAAAACTTTCAGGAAACGAAAAAGAAAATCTGCTTCTCTACACAAACTGTCCCATCAAGTTTGCAATTTTGTATGGAGAGGTCGATTGTTTTTAGGGTTCCGTACCTCAAAAGAAAAAAACGGAACCCTTATAGGATCACTTCGTTGTCCGTCTGTCTGTCATGTCTGTCAAGACCCTTTATCTCACGAACGGGTAAAGTTATCAGGTTGAAATTAATAATATATATTAGGATCCATGAACCACACAAGATCTGAAAATTAAAATTTTTTACAACGACGCAATCAAAAGATATGGCATTTTATGTCCTCATCTCCATACATTTATTCAAAAATGTAAAACCTACAGGGTACTTCCCGTTGACCTAAAATTATGAAATTTGGCAAGAAGCTAGGTCTCACAGTACAAATAATGGGAAAAGTCTGAAATCATTAAATATTACAACTTTTCTCACAACTAATAGTAACCAATTGTGGTGAGCTCCCGTTTCAAGAACATTCATATAAGAGAGGGGTCAAGTTGGATGGTTGCTAAGGCGATTTTTGTTTTAGTTCTTTTTAAAAACGGGAACACTTACAAACTTGAAAATTGGTATGTTTATAGGGCATATGCTATAAAATAACAACAAATAATAAAATTTGGTCAAGCGCGTGTCGGACTCAAAAAATCTAGCACATTAACTTACTGAAATTTCAACTAATACAATTATGTTTATGTGGTGGTACGGAACCCTCAGTGCGCGAGTCCGACTCGCACTTGGCCGGTTTTTTTTTATTTCCTGAAAGTTTTATTCGCTGAAAGTTGTTCAGTTACGTTGACTGATCATGGCCCTTCAGTATTCGGAAGGCTGTCACTTACACCATGTATATCGTTATCATACAAATCAAAACATACTACTATGATATATGTTACCGTCAATGTGTGATAATTATGTTTTAAATCGGTTAGGTTGGGTTGTGGTTTGGTTTGGTTAGGTTAAGGGGTCGGGTTTAGAAAGCTGTCGCAACATTTTTATTTTAGATTTTCGGTCTAGCTACCGCGACTAAAGTAGGTCCGTTAGGTAAAGCAAACACGACCTAACCGATCCCGAAAGGTCTTTTATTCGCATTTTTACTTTATACCGTGTAGGTCGAAAGCGGTTGAGAATTCTAAAAAATTCAGGATAAAAGTTGTCGAGAATTTTATAAGCTTTCATTTAGTTTTTGAACATTTTCCCCTCCAATGCACTGTTTTTGAGATATAAGCTAAAAACCCAAAAGAGGGAACTTTGGGCCCATCCAAATAATTTAATTTAGTCCTAGACCTCAGGACTTTTTGTATGTTCACTTCCGAAGCACTGAACAAGTTCCTGAAAGAATCACTTCGCATTCTACAATTCTCTCTTATTGAATCGACTAGTATCCATAAATTTAAAATATATTTTTTTACTCAGAAATTATAATTTTTAAATATAACTTTAGACAAATTAAATTTCTCGGCTACATTGAATTTCAATGTTGTTTTAGATATGAAAATGATAACTGTGACAAAGGGAAAGCAATTTCTGTTGTTGAATGGCTACACCTTATCTGCTCATACGAAAGGGAAACTTGCTTGGAGATATAGGTGCACGGCCGCTCGCTGCAAAGCAACCGCCCTAATTGGCAACGATGGCAACATTGTTTCTGTTAAAGGTGAACATTCACACAAACCACCGACGTATTTTGTCAAAAATGGCATATACCATAGAATAAATTAGTTTAAGTTTCAAGTTTTGTTTTATTTTTCCTAAAATACTTATAGCCGTCCAAAACACAGCACGTTGTTTTAGATAGCAACAAGGTGGACAGAATATTGACTGTTTAGTAGTTGAATTAGTTTCTTTTAAGGTGATGTAGAATTCAAAGTATTTTTTTTAGTATTACTTATACCGCGTCACACACACAAACACTCTCAGACTCAATTGTATACATTTAAAATAGTATAACTTAGGATACACCTACCTCCTACAAGAGTTACAAAATGTAATCACTTAAAATAATCTACTTACCTGGCGCATTTCTTCTTTATTCCTTATTCACTCTGTATTCATTCGTTCATTCGCGTCAAAAAATAACTTTTTACTTATGATTTATTTTTAAACATCTTGATTTTCATTTTCAAATTTTCATTGTAATTATAAGTAAAATATCCATGCCAAGTGAAATAACTAAGACAGCGTTCGAAACTCCACGGGATTTTTTGACAGAAAAGTCAAGATGTTCTACGAAAACTACTTGACATAACAGCAAACAAATTCGTTTCTTTATTTGTTATTTCATAAAAGACTTTTATGATCAGAGAAAAAGCAATGTGTACCGTATATACCACTGATTGCAAATATTCGTACTGTCTATTGTGACATTCGGCTGATGTTACATTGACTATCTTTACTTGACAGTTGCATAAAGTGCTATATTGTCTAAAGTTATCTATAACTACTTCAGAGACCAATGGCCTTTCCAGGCGTTTTGGAGTCTTCTCTCTGTCTGTTTTCGAAGCTTACTATATGGCCTAAGTAAGTATATTTGTCAACGTAGAGTATAGTATGCCCATCAACTTACACTCTAAGTTTCGTTGTATTGCCCATGAATTGGGTCTGTGATTGAATTTTAAGACCAACTCTCCGGGCTTGCCATGCTCAGCTCCTGCGACATATGGTTCAAGCCCTTTGAACGAAGTAACGAACAGAACAGGACGATGTCGATTGCGAACCGGAAGTTGGTAAGAAGTTTGGTATAGCGTGAGCAGGGTAAGTTTGGCTGTGACGGTTATTTTCTGCACATGAGTGACAGGTGGAGAGCCAATGAACGATTCGCACATTTCCCCCACCTGCCGCGCTCACCACCGCGATTAATTTTTTGAGTTCTGCGCATTAACGGTCATAGCCAGAGTTATTTTGTACGAAGAATATGTATTTAAATATAATAATTTAGACGACCAAGAACCAGATAAAAGAAATATTTTCAAATTATTATTAACCCTTAAATGCGTCAGCGAATCGCTAAGTAAAAAAAGTGAATAGGCACTTTAAACAAAATAGTATGTGCAAAAAATTCAGGTCAATATGTGGATATTGTCGTCATGTTGACTTGGCGGTCCCCTGATGCATAGGGTTATTTTTAAAATATTATTTTTTACAGAAATTATAATTTTTAGAGATAGTTTCTGACCAATTTATTAAGCTTCAACTATACATTGAACATCTAAGTTTTTTTTAGGTATGAAAATGATAACGGTGACAAACGGCAAGGAATTCTTGATGTTGAATGGCTACACCTTCTCTGCCCATGTAAAAGTGAAACTCGGTTGGAGATATAGGTGCACTTCGGTCGCTGGCTGCAAAGCAAGCGTCATGATTGGCAACGACGGCAACATTGTTTCTGTTAAGGGTGAACATTCACACAAACCACCAACGTATTTTGTCAAGAATGGCACATACCATAGGATAAATTAATTTTAAGATTAAAAAATACGTGTTATAATTGTTATAGCCGAAACCCTCATACATCCCGAATATTTTTTAAAAGGGTATTTGCCTTGAGATATTACTATATTTCGGTATTAATATTCTGGTATTTTCCTAATTCTGTGACGAATACAGTTCCGTAGTGCGTGCACGTAGCTAAAAAAAAATTAGAAGCGGCTCATTAAAACAAATGACACGTGACAAAAAAAAATTGTTCAGAAACTAGAACCAGGTCAGGTTATTTACTTAAGTTAAATTACATAGTCGAAGAATAATATTTTTTTTGGCCTCACCATACGAACCTTGCACAGCAAAAGTAAAATTTGTATGATAGGACCAAAATTTTCTCTCTTTTGTCGACCCATGTACATGCAGATCTTTGGCTATCAATGACAAATTAAAAATCATCCTATATATAATAAATTGGATTACTTTTAATTAGTCATTGATGGTCAAAGATATGCATGTACACACGGCCGCTCTTCGGTAGCTAAACACTTTGAAGCAGGTCTCTGATTCCGGGCTTTTGTAGTGTGATGCTGGATCAGCTTATACTAGTTTTGTTTCTACGTGCATGCTGCCGTGCCTACTCGTACAATGGTCGAAAAACAATAGAAAATTTCGAGAACGAGCGAATTATTTTTGAACCCTCAGCCTAATTTATAAGAATAATAAGCAATTAAATTGTTGCAAAAGCTGAAGAAATTTGTGCTTATAATTTGTAGTTGTATTTGTTTTAACATGCCATATACCTTGTCGTTTGCCCATGTGGTGCCGGCAAAGAATTGTACCAACCCATCTTTTTTTTTTTTGTACCAACCCATCTCTACTCGTGAGTGTCGTAAGAGGCGACTAAGGGTTAATGAACCAGAGAATTGGCAGCAGCATCCTTCTGTGTATCGTATTAGACCGTAAGGGCACTGCATGTTATCCTACGTCATCTAGTACACGAAATTTGTAACTTTGTAGCGATAGTAGTGGCCTAATAGGTCCACAAAACGTTGGTCTGCCAATCCGAAACCTGGCAGGTTTTGTACAGTTGGAGAGAAAAGTGGTTAAATGACAGATTACACGAATGAAATCTATTCGTAGAAATAGAAGGTACCTATATAAGTAAAAACCAACAGGTCTGCCTTGCATTCTCTTGGCAGTTTCGCCAGTCCGACCACATTTGTGGTCCAATCACATCCGACCACATTTGTGGTCCGACTAGCGAAACTGCCAGGAGGATGCAAGGCAGACCTGTTGTTTTTTACTTGTATAGGTACCTTCTATTTCTACGAATAGATTTTATTCGTGTAATCTGTCATTTAACCACTTTTCTCTCCAACTGTACAAAACCTGCCAGGTTTCGGATTGGCAGACCAACGTTTTGTGGACCTATTAGGCCACTACTATCGCTCCAAAGTTACAAATTTCGTGTACTAGATGACGTAGGATAACATGCAGTGCCCTTACGGTCTATATCATCTTACAATCTGCGGTCACCAACAACCGTAACACTAACAAGCGTGGTGACTATGGTACTTCGCCTCCACATTGTTTCAGGAAAAGCTGGAATTTAGGAGGGATCTCCCTGTCCTGTAGGGGACGTTTCATGGGATGTTATGATGTCATATACTTATAGCTATATGCTTATATTTTTTATAGATACTTAAGAAACATAATCTCTTATAGTCCGCCTTATTCAAATAAACAAAGGCAAACCAAGGGACACAGATATACAAAGGACAAAGCTACTTCCTGTTGTATAGAAAGAAAAATTGTGGCGTCAAGTGGGTGTGCACTTTGCGCTTTGTATTTGATAGCGAATTGCAGCTCAAAATCATAAACCTGTCTCTCTGAAGCGCCTCCAGGATGGTACTTATGTAAAAATTTCATTTGTGAACATTTGCAATATATATTTCATACAAAACTTTAATTTTCTGTTGTGATGAGAGGCCTTTGAATTTATATAGGTTCCTATAGAAATAATGAACATACTTTCAGCATGTTACTCAGACCAGGAAATCCGACAAAAAATAAAACCTCCTATAGAGAATGCTTTAGCTGATAGCGTATCTTGTACGGAAGGTAAAAAGTTTATGTTATAAACGTTATGAAATACATAATCAAAACCTCTTTTACGAAAAAAACATCCTAATATACCTCTAAAAAAGCCAGCCAAGTGCGTGTCGGGCCACGCGCAGTATAGGGTTCCGTAGTTTACGGCACTTGGCCGGCTTTTTTAGCGGTATATTCAGTTTTTAAGAAAATTTGCCTTTTATAGTCCACCTCATTCAAATGAACAACGGCAAACCGAGGGTGATATACAATGGACACAGCTACTACATGAATAGAAAGAGTAAATATGGCGTCAAATGGTTGTGCACTTCATATCCGAGATGCAAGGCGTTTTTACACTTAGATGACAATATGGCTGTACGTAACGAAAGCGAACTTTGTGTCGTTCATGCTCATAAAGCCGTCTCGCTTAAGCGCTTACAGGATGGCACTTATGTAAAAGTGTAATAATTGTAAATATTTACAAAATATCTCGTACAAACATTTTGTTATAATTTTCTATTGTCATGAGAGGCCTCTGAATTAAAAGAATATAACTTCATTAAGTCAGTAAGTAGTACAAAAACTACAGTAAGTTTGTGATAATAATTTATGGTTGCGGACAACTTCTTCTATTGCTATGCGCAATTTTTGTAGACGCATTTTGAGTTTTAAATCTAAAATATACTGATATGTATAACTATGATTTTATCTTTTATAGTCCGCCTCATTCAAATGAACAACGGCAAACCAAGAGCGATATACAAATGACACAGCTACTTCATGTATAGAAAGAGAAAATATGGCGTCAAATGGTTGTGCACGTCATATCCGAGCTGCAAGGCATTTTTACTCTTAGCTGACAATATGGCTATACTCAACGACAGCGGTCATTATGCGATCCACGCTCATAAACCTCTTACTCTTAAGCGCCTAAAGGATGGTACTTATGTCAAAGTAGCAAATGACGGTAAACCCAAACAGAAAGGGTAGATTCACCCAAACGATGTACGCAATGAAACCTACACCAGACTTGTATAATCAACTACAGGTCAAGCTTGACGCTCACAGTGCGACTTTAGCCCGGTACAATAATAAGACCGGTAAATTTGTATCAAACAACACTGAGGAAATGGTAAATCGGTCAGTATCGCGTAGTGGTGAAGGGGGATACGACATCAAGGCACAGATCGCACTGAGGCATCTGGGTACTAAATGGTGGTCCGGCCACAGAGCATTACACCAAGATATATAATACCTAATCATACTCTCCGTCCTTCTTGGAATCCACCCCTTGACCCTCCCCCCAGTGCCGGGTTTGTGTCGTTCATGCTCATAAAGCCGTCTCGCTAAAGGGCTTACAGGACGGCACTTACGAGTATGTAAAAGTGTAATAATTGTAAATATTTACAATACATTTCGTAGTTTTTTTTTTAAACTTTTGTTGTCATGAGAGGCCTTTAAATTAAAAGAATATATACATGCCAACCCTAAGTCTGTTTATAAAAGTAACATTTACAAAAACTACAGTAAGTTTGTGATAATAATTTATGGTTGCGGACAACTTCTTCTATTGCTATGCGTAATTTTAGTAGACGCATTTTGAGTTTTTAATCTAAAACATACTGATATGTATACACACTATGATTTTATCTTTTAAAGTCCGCCTCATTCAAATGAACAACGGCAAACCAAGAGTTGTATAAAAAGGACACAGCTACTTCATGCATAAAAAACATAATGGTTGTTTTTTTTTATTGACAATGGGCTTACTCTTGACCTCGATCTAGTCATGAAAACAGAGATGAGGTCGACTTTGGAACGAGCTTGCCCAGAAAAAGCCTATTCACTCGCGTATTGAAGAGATTCGGGTTATATGAACTCGGAAACACACTCTTTAGCCGTGCGCATTATAAAAGATGTTTCAAAGCGCTTTGTGCGAATGTGCGGAATATCAACCAAGTATAGGTGATATCCTGCGGTGCGTCTGGACTCCCGATGGTAGAAGGAAGATGGTGGAATAAGCTCGTGGAGCTCTAGAGCACACTCTCCAATGTACAATCTGTAGAAGACCGACAGACATGCAAGTTTGCGACGGTGGGCCAGACTGTGAAACACTTCACCAGCATCTCATCACCAACGAGCTTCTTGGCTCTGCGATCTATTGAGTCAAGTGCGGCAAGTTGGTATTTGACTGAGCCATCCCAAAGATGACAGCAATTCTCCATGTACGATCGGACTTAGGCTTTATATGTATAAAACTAGTAGCTGTCCAGGAGTGAAGTAACGCCTAACCTTATTGAGGATGCCCAGCTTTTTTGCTGCAATTTGGGCTTTTGACTCAATGTTAGGACCGAGGTTCAGGTTTGCACACAACTTCATGCCAAGTAGCTCGAGGCTGTACCTCGAAAATTAGGAGCCCGATTGACCGGACTCCTTTTGGCGGTGAACAGACACGCCTGCGTTTTGGTGGCGTTGAAACTCACCAGATTTTTGTCACCCCACTCGGAGACAAGACTTAAGGTTGAGTTTATTCGCTCTACCATGACCTTTGTGCACTTTATATTAGAAATGCAAGGCGTTTTTACACTTACATGACAATATGGCTATACTCAACGAAAGCGAACTTTGTTTCTTTTATGCTCATCAAGCCGTCTCTCTAAAGCGCTTACAGGATGGAACTTATGTCAAAGTGTAATAATTGTAAATAATTACGTTATATCTAGTACAAAATTTTTCTTTTAACTTTCTATTGTTATAACAGGCCTCTGAATTAAAAGAATATAAACATGCATACTCTAAAGTCTATTTATTAAAGTTACATTTACAAAAACTACAGAAAGTTGGTAATAATAGTTTATGGTTTCGGACAACTTCTTCTATTGCTATGCGCAAATTTTTAAAGACGCATTTTGAGTTTTTTATCTAAAACTGTACTGATATTGTATACAAACATACTATGATTTTATCTTTTATAGTCCGCCTCATTCAAATGAACAACGGCAAACCAAGAGTGATATACAAAGGACACAGCTACTTCATGTATAGAAAGAGAAAATATGGCGTCAAATGGTTGTGCACGTCATATCCGAGATGCAAGGCGTTTTTACTCTTAGCCGACAATATGACTGTACTCAACGAAAGCGGACTTTGTGTAGTTCATGCTCATAAAGCCGTCTCGCTAAAACGCTTACAGGACGGTACTTATGTCAAAGTGTAATAATTGTAAATATTTACATTATATTTCGTACAAGCTGGTGCCCGCGACTTCGTCTGCGCAGGTTTATAAATTGTAGCCGATGTGTTATTCATGTATACTTACAAACTTTCGCTTTTATAATATATATATATTCTTTATTGTGCACAAATTACATAAAATTGTGGTCAACATAAAATTTGTTTACAAAGGTGAGCTTATCTCTATAAGAGATCTCTTCCAGCCAACCTAGCTGGTGTGAAAGAATGACATGAAAAGGGGCACAGGAATGTGCATTTAGAAGTGTGAAATGAGAATTAAAAAAAAATACATATGTTTTTAATAAATAGCAAACTAGCATAAAATATGGAGAGAAAAAAAATAAATACCTACTTACACTACACACTAATATACTTAAAATTACAATATAAACAGTAAGTCATATATAAAGAAGGATAAACATACTTTTAAAATACATACATACATAAATACTTACATAAACTAAAAAATTAGTAGGATTAAAAATTATTTTTAACACATTTGCTCATAAAACAGCTCTTTTTGCACTGTATTAAGGTCCATAATCTAGCTTATAACACACGCGTGTTTTTTTCATTATATTACCGCACTAGTGTTTTTTTTTATCTCGGCCAGGAGCAAGGAGTTTTTATGCGTATTAAGTTAATATTTTTTTATGAAATTAATCTGAATTCGAGAAAATATCATAAATGAATATTAATTTTATGAAATTATTTATATTTAATAACTAATCAGCAATAAATTTGTCATTTACGTAACAAGATATTCAGTTTTTGATAATTTATTGCAAGGTTAACCTTCCATTCCATTAATGGAATAGGCTGTTTGCAGTTTGGTCTGTGCCTCTTAAATACGAGTATAATCTATGCCCGCTGAAAAAGAAATAAGACGCGCCATATTTACAGATATTTCTGGTATTTATTATTGTAGTTATTTCTAAAAGTGACGACTTCAACAAATGAAAAACTGTTCCTCAACCGTCTAAAATACTTATACACGAAATACGACTTTGGAAAGTTGTAAAAATCAAAGGGAAACACGAACATATGCAGCCGACAAAATGTTCCGGAGGACGTGCGGTGGACATAAGGTTAGCAAAGTTTAGTATTTTTATTCGCAAATGTGTTGAACCGTCGTAAGACGCACGTGCGCATTGTCATTATACTTTCGGCTCCATTACGTCCTCGCCTGCGGCTCGAGCTGCAATTTCTGAGCGTAATGAGCAAAACAGCACACTAGCATCTTAATGTACTATAAACTTGCTGCCTTTGAATTAAAAGAACATAAACATGCATACCCTATGTCTATTTATAAAGGTTACATTTACAGAAACTACAGTAAGTTTGTAATAATAATTTATGGTTGCGGACAACTTCTTCATTCTTCTTAATTTTCGTAGACGCATATTAAGTTTTTAATCTAAAACTTATTGATGTGTATATGTCACCATAAAATGATAAGAATCGTAAGTTGATCAATTTGGTAGTAAGTTAATCAACTTTTGAAAAATCATATTCGGTAGTTGTAATACATTAATTTAACATAGATTTCAGGTAATTGACCGATTTACGGAGCATAGCGGTAAAATGATCCGACGAACGCCAAGTGTACGTCGATTGGTTGAATGTCGACTGTTAACTTTATGAATAAACACTTGTCACATGCTTGCCACCAGTGCCATCAACCAATCACAGAACAGTGAATTATTTTATGGGGGTCAGTATAACGTAAAATTGTACACTGAACATCGATTGGTCCATACGTGTTTGATTTGACGGGTGACAAAATCGTTAATTTATCAACTTACCGCTAGGCTGCGTAAGTTGATCAATTATCTGAAATTTATTTCGTTAAATTATACATTTCAACTGCCGTTCATGAATTTTCGAAAGTTTATCAACTTACTAGGATATTGATCAACATACGATTCTTTTCATTTTCCGGTGACACATACATACTATGATTTTATCTTTTATAGTGCACCTCATTCAAATGAACAACGGCAAACCAAGAGTGATATACAAAGGACACAGCTACTTCATGTATAGAAAGACTAAATATGGTGTCAAATGGTTTTGCACTTTATATCCGAAATGTAAGGCGTTTATAAAACTAGATCATAATATGGCTGTACTAAACGAAAGCGGACTTTGTGTAGTTCATGCTCATAAAGCCGTATCGCTAAAGTGCTTACAGGATGGTACTTATGTCAAAGTATAATAATTTTAAATAATTTCAATATATTTGGTACAAAAAAAATTTTAAACTTTGTTGTGATGTGAGGCCTTTGAACAAAAAAAATATAAACATGCATACCCTAAGTCTATTTAATTAAAGTTACATTTTACAAAAACTACAGTAAGTTTGTGATAATCATTTATGGTTGCGGACAACTTCTTCTATTGCTATGCGCAATTTTTGTTGACGCATTTTGAGTTTTTAATCTAAAACATACTGATATGTATACATACTATGATTTTATTTTTTATAGTCCACCTCATTCTAATGAACAACGGCAAACCTAGAGTGATATACAAAGGACACAGCTACTTCATGCAGAAAAAGCTTAAATTTGGCGCCAAATGGTTGTGCACTTTATATCCAAAATGCAAGGCGTTTTTGCACTTAGATGACAATATGACTGTACTCAACGAAAGTGGACCTTGTGTCGTTCATGCTCATAAAGCCGTCTCGCTAAAGCGGTTAAAGGATGGCACTTATGTCAAAGTGTAATAATTTACAATATTTATCATATAATTTGTATAAAAAATTGTTTAAACTTCCTGTTGTGATGGAGGCCTTTAAATTAAAAGAATATAAAAATGCATATTCTATGTCTATTTATAAAGGTTACATTTACGAAAACTACAGTAAGTTGGTAATAATAATTTATGGTTGCGGACAACTTTTTCTATTGCTATACATTATTTTTGTAGACGAATATTGAGTTTTTAATCTGAAACATATAGGTTATGTATACATACTATGATTTCATCTTTTATAGTCCGCCTCATTCAAATGAACAACGGCAAACCAAGAGTGATATACAAGGGACACAGCTACATCATGTATAGAAAGACTAAATATTATGGGGTCAAATGGTTTTGCACTTTATATCCGAAATGTAAGGCTTTTATACACCTTGATGACGATATGGATGTACTCAATGAAAGCGGACTTTGCGTCGTTCATGCTCATAAAGCCGTCTCGCTAAAGCGCTTACAGGATGGTACTTATGTCAAAGTATAATAATTGTAAATTTTTACAATATATTTCATGCATAAATTTGATTAAACGGCGTAGACTCGCTCTATTTGCATTGTATTCTGCATGACATTCAATAAGTATTCTGTAAAGAATCTACATTGAATAAAATTATCTGAATCTGTTGTGAAGCCTTTTAATTAAAAGAATATGTCAGAGACATAACTCATAACTTTACTGGTCAATACTACTTTTGACTAAATCTGAATAACCAGTCAAAACCTATTATTTTTTCTATTAAAATACTTATTATTTTATCGTTTATAGTTCACCTTATTCGAATGAACAACGGCAAACCACGGGTGGTATACAAAGGACACAGCTACTACATGTACAGAAAGACTAAATATGGAATCAAATGGTTTTGTACTTTGTATCCGAAATGTAAGGCGTTTATACATCTAGATGACGATATGGCTGTACTTAACGAAAGCGAAATTTATGTAGTCCATGCTCATAAAGCCGTCTCGCTAAAGCGCCTACAAGATGGCACTTATGTTAAAGTATAATATTTATAATAAAGTTTTGTTTAAATATTTTGTGAAATGCGTTTTGAAAATGTGTGATAAAAAGCAACATAGTCTGTAACTTATTACAGGTTGTATTTTAGGCTACTTTGTACTGCGGAACAAGAGCTTATTTCCACGAGAAATTAGCACTAATATTATATTTGTAATATATATATATATTTTTTTTTATGATGTGTGATGAAAATTCTTGCCCTATTTATTAGAAATCTATATTATCCTATTCCTTCCGGGAAAAAATATCAAAGTGAATGAAACCACACCAGAGACAACAGTAAGATGTATTTATTAAAACTAACTGGTCAACTTTTGGCGACTCCACAATTCTGTCACCACGGTTTGTGTGGTCGGTCACAATCTTACAGCTCAGAGGATATGATGATGAACAGAGTGCGAGGAATGTAAGTGTATACAAGGTGTAACAAAAAGGGTATATCAACCCTGAAGGATGTGATTCTGCCCATGAAACTGAACAACTTTCCCTAAGGAACATATGTCGAAATACGAAAAAAAAATTTGACCTCCCATACAAATTGCGCGATCAGCTGATTCAGTTTCTATGGGAGGTAAAAAAATTTTTTTCGTATTTCGACCTATGTTCCTTAGGCAAAGTTGTTCAGTTTCATGGGCAGAATCATATCCTTCAGGGTTGATATACCCTTTTTGTGTGTAAGAACCGTAAGTTTATCAATTTCCTAGGAAGTTGATCAACATTCGAAAAATATTAGGTTCGTTTGGTTCTCTTTTTTGCCAGAAGCGAATTCGGTACAATTTATATTTTTCGAAACTTGATTATCTTACTAGGAAATTGATCACGATCTATTAAACATATACACATAATATGTGAGGACTTTGACTAAAATTATAAGTTAAAAGCTTCTGAGAAGAAGGACACTACCCTAATTATGTTTTACCTACTCAATTGCAGGTTATTTTTTTATTTTATTTAAACAAACACTTACAAAATTTTATAAATAACTTTTTAAAAGGATAACGAATCAAAAACCAGAATTTATTTATCCGTGCGTTATTTTCATTTGCCGTCAGTGGCACTTTTTTGTGGCAGCTCGACCAAAACAACTAGACACACGGTTTATACGAGTGCTCATACAATCCGAGCGTCCAATTGCAGGTGCAAAAACTACAGTAATATTGTTAAATTAAAATTAGTTTAACAATGCAAGAGGAAGAATAATCGCGAGGCAGGTTGTCTTCTCTCAATTTTAGATATATCGATACGATACTACTTCGATACAGTCGAATTTATAACATCGTTCACTGCCAATAGAGTAGAATATTGGTTAGATGAATTGTCAAATTGGCAGTGATTAGCAACCAACCAATATCCTACTCTATCTTCAAGGGACGAAGTTTTGGATTTGCATGTTTCGAATAGTATCGTATCGATATAACGAAAATTTAGAGAAGACACCCAGGTTTGAATCACGTCGTTGAATTTTTCCTCCTCTTTATCTGTTAAATTATTGACAGCGACACTGGTTAATAGTATTTAAAAAAAAAAAATCGACAACATTTATTCTTTGTTGCGGTTACCTTGAATAATTGTTTCAGGGTTTGTGAGGTCGGACATCGACCTTGCAACCCACACGATATGATGATCATGATTGTTCTAAGTAAATATAAAATATGAAAGTCAAAACTGTTCTGAACTGTATTATAACATGTTACTATTTCTTTTATAGTTCACCTCATTCAAATGAAAAACGGCAAACCAAGGGTGATTTACAAAGGACACAGCTACTTCCTGTATAGAAAGAGAAAAAACATACATTATGGCGTCAAATGGTCGTGCACTTTGTATCCGAAATGTAAGGCATATTTAGACTTAAGTGACGATATGGCTATACTCAACGACAGCGGTCATTATGCGATCCACGCTCATAAACCTCTTACTCTTAAGCGCCTAAAGGATGGTACTTATGTCAAAGTAGCAAATGACGGTAAACCCAAAAAGAAAAAGAAAGTGTAGATTCACCCAAACGATGTACCGCAATGAAACCTACACAAGAATTGTACAGTCAACTACAGGTCAAGCTTGACACTCGCAGTGCTCCTTTAGCCCGTAAGTCTATTGAAATCGGTACAAAGTCCAATGTGTTAAGCCTGGTGTGCTCTTGACAGTACTAACCGAATGTAAAACTACCCGTAAATTTGTATCATTTAAGACTAAGGCGCAAGCCAGACAGAACGGGCGCGGCGCGCATCGGGTGTGTCTGTGGCACGCTACGAGCGCACATAGTTTGCGCCCATGGCGCGCTTCGGGTGCGCCCGAGGCGCGCTTCGAGCGCCCCCGTAGTACACTTTGTATGCTACGTCCGTACCGGTGCGCCGGTGGTGCACCGACAGTGCGCCTTAGGCATGCCGTCTCGTCGCCTGTTCAAATCACATGCATACAAAATGTAGGAGAACGACGCGGTGCACGCCAGACAGAAGAGGTGCGCTGAAGGCGTGCCGTGCGGCGCACCGCTGCTGTCTGGCCAACGCCTAAGGAACAGGTAAATCGGTCAGTATGGCGTAGTAGTGAAGGAGGACACGACATCAAGGCACAGAATGCACTGAGGCATCTGGGTGCTAAATGGTGGGCCGGCCACAGAGCATGACACCAGAATATATGGTACCTAATCATACTCTCCGTCCTTCTTGGATTCCACCCCGTCACCCTCCCCCCAGCGCCGAGTCAGTTGTACTGAATATGGAGGATGACGCTTCTGTCAATTTCAAATGACAGGTCGTTCATTTTGCGCGCGTTGTATGTCCTAGTGTCCGGGGTTTGAGACTAAGTCCCAACAATTTGATAAGTCAGACGGGAAATCTGTCTCTTTCTGTGCGCGTGCGTAATTATAACGTACAGAAAAAGAAACCTTGACCTAATTTGCCTGTACTAAAGTATAAGTGGGTGTAAACACACAAAAAATGGGCGTAACTAATTTATTGAAAATACAGACAAAATGTCTTTATTTACGTATAGTGTCTCTGGACTAAGATGAAAAATAATGTATACCAAAATTTTTAAATTCTTGTTGTTTGGAAAGTGTAGTTTGTAAGAAAGAGTGATTCGAACTTGCGTTATATCTGTCAGTAGTGAAAAAACTGGAAGGAATCAACTAGACTGTAGTGATCCTGTGCTGTGTAATTTGAAACTTTTTCTTAAAGCTGTTACAATTCGTTTAAAGATTATATAAAGGTGGAAATTTCACAAAATCATGTAGCCTATTTGAATGGCAAAGTAAGAAGACTTCAAAGTCCATTTTCTTTTCCTCCTATTTACAATATTTTAAGGTTTAAGATAAAAAAATAAATATAATGGACTTCAGGGCTTCTTGAACTAAGCCATTCAATTGTTTAAAGCTTATCCAGTTCTTTACCAGTATTGACAGAAAAGACGTAGGTTCGCATCCTGCCTGCCTCTGATTGTAATTTTTGCGATTTTCAAATTTTTGGACATACCTGTCCAATAAAATTTTTCAATGTGATTCAGTGTTACGTCGTGCATCAAGTTTATATTATAACTAAGATTTAATATCTATGTGTTATCCGTTCTAGTCGTTAATATTGATATAAGTCAGTATTAGTTTAAAAAAATATGACTTTTTCTTAATCATTCGTTAGAAGATTATGTAAGAGTGGAAATTTCACAAAATCATGTAGCCTATTTGAATGGCCAAGTTAGAACATTTTTTTTTGTAAGGTTTAAGATACAAATAAAATATAATGCACAGGACTTCTTGAAGTAAGCCATTCAATTGTTTAAAGCTTCTCCAGTACTGTATCAGTAGTGACAGAAAAGACGCAGGTTCGCATCCCGCCTATTATTGTAAATTTTGCAATTTTAAATTTTTTGACATATCCAATAAAAAAATTCAATGTGATTCAGTGTTACGTCGTGCGTCAAGTTTCTAGCTAAGATTTAATATGTATGTGTTATCCGTTCTAGTCGTTAATATTAATGTAAGTCATCGTTAGTTTAAAAAAATATGACTTTTTCTTAAAGCTGTTACGTTCGTTTAAGGATTATATAAAAGTGAAAAATTCACAATATCATGTAGTCTATTTCTATGACCAATTTAGAAGAATTTCTACGTCCATTTTCTTTTCCTCCTATTTACAATATTTTAAGGTTTTAGATAAAAAATAAAATATAATGGACTTCAGGGCTTCTTGAACTAAGCCATTCAACTGTTTAAAGCTTCTCCAGTTCTTTACCAGTATTGACAGAAAAGACGCAGGTTCGCATCCTGCCTATTATTGTAAATTTTGCGAAGGTAAAATTTTTAACATATCCAATAAAAAACTCAATGTGATTCAATGTTACGTCGTGCGTCAAGTTTCTAGCTAAGATTAATATTTTTGTGTTATCCGTTCTAGTCGTTAATATTAATATAAGTCAGTGTTAGTTTTCAAAAAAATATTACTTTTTCTTAAAGTTGTTACGTTCGTTTAAAGAATACAAAGGTGGAAATTTCACAACATCATGTAGTCTGTTTCAATGACCAAGTTAGAAGTCTTCCTAAGTCCATTTTCTTTTCCTGCTATTTACAATATTTTATGGTTTAATATAAAAACAAAATATAATGGAATTCAGGACTAAGCCATTCAATTGTTTAAAGCTTCTCCAGTACTTTACCAGTATTGACAGAAAAGACGCAGGTTCGCATACTGCTTATTATTGTAAATTTTGCGATGGTGGAATTTTTGACATATCCAATAAAAAAATTCAATGTGATTCAGTGTTACGTCGTGCGTCAAGTTTCTAGCTAAGATTTAATATCTTCGTGTTATCCGTTCTAGTCGTTAATATTAATATGTCATTGTTAGTTCTAAATAAATATGACTTTTTCTTAAAGCTGTTACGTTCGTTTAAGGATTACATAAAAGTGGATATTTCACAAAATTATGTAGCCTATTCGAATGGCCAAGTTAGAAGATTTTGCTATTTTCAAATTTTTAGACATATCCAATAACATTTTTCAATGTAACTCAGTGTTACGTCGTGCATCAAGTTTATAGCTAAGATTTAATATCGATGTGTTATCAAGTCGTTAATATTAATATAAGTCAGTGTTAGTTTTTAAAAAATATTACTTTTTCTTAAAGCTGATCATTCGTTTGAAGATTATATAAAGGTGGAAATTTCACAAAATTATGTAGCCTATTCGAATGGCCAAGTTAGAAAACTTCCTTAGTCCATTTTTTTCCTAAGGTTTAAGATAAAAGTAAAATATAATGCACTTCAAAACTTCTTGAAGTAAGCCATTCAATTGTTTAAAGCTTCTCCAGTACTGTATCAGTACTCACAAAAAAGACGCAGGTTCGCATCCTAATATTGTAAATTTTTGATAGTAGCCCATTTCTGAGATTTAATATAAATGTGTTATCCGTTCTAGTCCTTTTAATATAAGTCGTTGTTAGTTTAAAAAAAATATGACGTTTTCTTAAAGCTGTTAGTTTAAAGATTGTATAAAAGTGGAAATTTCACAAAATCATGTAGTCTATTTTAATGGAAAAGTTAGAAGACTCCCTAAGTTCATTTTCTTTTCCTGTTATTTACAAAATTGTAAGGTTTAAGATAAAAACAAAGTATAATGGACTTCAGGACTTCTTGAACTAAGCCATTCAATTGTTTAAAGCTATTCCAGTACTGTACCAGTACTGACAGAAAAGACGCAGGTTCGCATCCTGCCAAAAATTTTGCGATTTTCAAATTTTTAGACATATCCAAAAAAAAATTCAATGTGATTCAGTGTTACGTGGTGCGTCAAGTTTCTGGCTAATATTTGATATCTATGTGTTATCCGTTCTAGTCGTTAATATTAATATAACTCAGTGTTAGTTTTGAAAGTATTGTATTAATTAAATGTAAACGTAATAATGTTTGGATCGTTAATTTGATTGCGTACAAAAAATAAATCTAACTGGTTAGAAATAAATGTCCCATCAATCGAAAAAATTCATAAAACCTCAAAGGATCTAGAAAGCTACAACGTTTACTTTATACGAAATCGGGCCGAACATTCCGAATTCCGATCCTGTCGAAGAATTTAGTGACCCTATTGTAGATACATAATTTTAACCTAATTTATAAAGTTTACTTTTTCTCTGTTTATCGATTCACGCTTTTACTACATTAGGTAATAGTCCTAAATCCTAAATAGATACAGACTATGCCTTTTCATTGTTAATCAATATACCCTTTGTACAGATAAAATTAAGGAAGAAAATCACCAAGAAAGCAATGAGTACATCGATAATGATGTAAGTGATACAGATAGTGACAATGAACCAATCAAAAAGGTTGTTTCAAAAAAACCCGAACGCTTGCGCAAAAGAAAACACACAAACGATATTAGCAACACGACTTGGCAACAACTGATCCGAAAGAGGAAAAAAGACTTGGGTTTAGAGTATAAATCTGCATCCGGCAGACTGGTACCAAGGAGACGTTTACGATCTGGTTGCAGCCAGAAATGTATCCGAAAGTGTAAAGTTAATTTTGATGAAGAAACACGTCAGCAACTCTTTAACCACTTCTGGAACAATTTAGACGAGAGAAAAAAGAAAGTACAATTTTTATACGACCATGTAGAAAACCCTGATGCAAGAAGGTGCTGTCAACGAAAAAGTAACATATCTCGTGTAAGATGGATTTATTATTTACCTCGGGATGGATCGAGAATAAGAGTTTGTCAAAAAATGTTTTTGGACACACTTTGCATCTCAGACTCGTGGATAACAACTTTAACTGTCAAAATAAAGAACAATGAATCATTTTTAGAAGATCGCAGGGGAAAATATAGCAAGATTAAAAAGTTTAAATAATTCAGATCTTTATTCAAAGAAAGTAAACGAGGTGTAAGGGACAGATTTCCGAAAAATGATCAGTTTACGAAACTGAACAACTTTCAGTGAATAAAGCTATCAGGAAACATAAAAAAATCGGCCTCTCCATACAAACAGTGCTATTAAGTTTGCAGTTTTGTATGGAGAGACCAATTTTTGTTTTTTGCTGAAAGTTTTAGTCACTGGAAGTTGTTAAGTTACACCTGTCGCTTACACCCTTTGTGCAAGCGATACTGGTCGAATAAAATACAGGCTTACGGCTCGGCAGTAAAGAATCAATCAGGACGTATTATTTTATATTGAATATATGTTTAATATATTTCCCTTTTTTGCTGTCTTATTTCACCTCTTAGGCCCTCCTTTAAAACTTTTCTGCTTATGCTAACATTGAGCTTAGCGTTGCCGTATAATTTTAAGATTAACATACACGTAAGCGGACACCTGCTTGTATTTTAACAAAGGGCCTTATTTTAAACTAGGTTAATGCTGCGTGCTCTAAGTAACAATTTTTTTTTTTCAGAAAACCTTAAATCTGTTACGAGCATTGCAGAACTATTGATGAACGTCGAAGAAGAAGAATATGAAGCAACTGACAGTGATTGTGAAGATAGTGACAGTGAAGATGGGCATGGTCCCGTGTCTGGAAAGTCGTCCAACAGAAAAAGAAAGCGTGATCCAGCACAATGGAAATGTAATATCAGGAAAGGTCGAAGGAATCTTGGCCTACCATATACAAGCGCAAGAGGTAAATTTGTACGAGGAAAAGAACTGCAACCAAGATGTAACGAATCTTGCTCAAAGAATTGTCAGTCTAAATTAAATCACACGGCCAGACAAAATATCTTCAAATCCTTCTGGAATCTCGGTGATCACTCTAAACAACTTGAATTTGTTAATGCTAATGTGGACAAATTAGGGAAAAAAACCAATAACGCAGACTTCACATCAGTGAGATCGTGGAGTTTTATGTATCACTTGCCTGTAAACAAAAGGAAAGTCAGAGTATGTAAAAAATGTTCTTAGATACTTTGGATGTTACCGACAGATTAGTCAGAACTTGTTTTTCTAAGTGCGTTGATGGAGAAGGATTCACAGATCGAAGAGGCAAACATAAGAATCATAGAAAAAGAAAAAAATATCTTTCTAATACGTATAAAATACTAATTTGTCAAATTATATGTTAACTGCTTATTATTTTTTGTGTTGATTCTAAGGGACAGGGTAACTAAAGGAACCTGCTCTTTCAAAAACACTTTTTCTAAAGAAGTATTGATAAAATCAATTTTTTAATCATAACTAGATAAACACAAAATAAAATAATCAAACCTAACAAATTCTGGTTTCTTATTGGGTCTTTAACTATAAAATTGCCGTTTTGTATGACGATTTTTAGGTAAACTCAATTTTCAGTACTAAAATTTTTGCATTTTTCGTAGGAATTAAAAATTCAAATTTTTTATACATTTCTAAGCATGATTGGGAAGACATTAAGCTTACAGAAGCTTAAATTTAATTTTCGAAAAATATCATGGGTAAAAAAAATTAACAAATCTAATGATGAAATCGGACGACATAATTTTCGAACCTTTACTTTTATATATCAAAATAAGAATTAAAAACTTTCTTTTATGCGTAAATTGAAAACCTTACTTGAAGTCAACTTTCAAATTGACAAATGAAAAAAATTGCTTTAGAATTATAGGAATTGTGATATCATTAATCTGTAAGAAGATATCGGCAATTTCATAGTTAAAGACCTATTATTTAGAAACTTCAAGTCAAAGTATAATTTATTCATAATAGGATTCGTTGATCTCTTTATGACATCAGTTAACATCGCTACACAAAACCAACAATATGTCTTGTTGTAAGTATACAGTGTAATGGGTTTATACAATAGACATTAGTCAATTTTAATTTGCCTGATAGAACCGCAGTTTATTCTCATGGATTTTTATCCTCTAAATACTCGTAATCTGATATTTTGTAATAACACAAATAATCTTTCTTATACAGTTTTGCTTTGATTTGTAGCGGGAGACTTTCAATATCAGGTTTATAATATAAATACATACTAAATTCTGGTTTTTACTTAAAAACCTCGGCTGTTGATCGAGAATCCGATTTCATCAAAATCCTGCGACATACAACATAAAGGTTGAAAAGCCGCTGGATTAGAACAGCGTATATGACCCAGCATCGTGGATATCTTTAGGGGAAGCCTATGTCCAGCCGTGGACGTCTTTCCGTTTATAAGATGATAGACTCCATTATGCCTTCTATTATTGATCGATGTACCTTTTGTGCAGACAAAAACGAAGAAAATCGCCTTAAGAGCAATGAATACATCGATAGTGAGATAAGTGATACAGATGGTGACAATGAAGCAATCAAAGAGGATATCCCAAAAAAATCTGAACGCGTGCGCAAAAGAAAACATCCGAACGATATTAGCAACACGACTTGGCAAAAACTGATCCGAAAGAAAAAGAGTAACTTGGGCTTAGAGTATGTAACTGCATCCGGCAAAAAAATACCAAAGAGAATTTTGCGATCTGGTTGCAAACAGAATTGTTTCCGAAAGTGTAAGTCTAATTTCGATGAAGAAACACGTCAACAGCTTTTCAATCACTTCTGGAGCACCTTAGACGAGCGGAAAAAGAAAGTCCAATTTTTATACGATCATATAGAAAACTCTGATGCAAAAAGATGCTGTCATCGAAAACGTAATGTTTCTCGTGGATGCCGGATTTATTACTTACCTCGGGATGGATCGAGAATTAGAGTTTGTCAAAGAATGTTTTTGGACACACTTTGCATCTCAGACTCGTGGATAACAACTTTAACTTACAAAATAAAGCAAAATGAATCAGTTTTTGAAGATCGGCGAGGAAAATACAGCAGAAATAAAAATTGTACTTAAATATACATAAATAAATATTAAAGGGAATTTAAATGGTTTGTCTTATTTATGGTTGAGGAAAGAAACGGGAACACAGGCTGCTTATTATAGAAAGTAAACCTATTAATATAAAAAGCTTTTATTTAGTGTTACCTGTGTCTGTCCCCACTTCCCGGGTTTGAGCTGAAAGGGATTCGTATGTAAATCGGATGACAATGCAATATCATTATGAAATCGAGCTGATCTGATGCTGGTGAAGCTGAACGGTGGCCGTAGGAACTCTGTAATAAAACGACCCTATACCCCATGGAGTTTGCGCTCATCTGATTCGTCTTGACTAGTACAATGGTATAATATAATATCGGTAGTCTCATGATGGAGCCAGAAGGTGGCTTCTTGGAAGAATGGGAACTAATGTAATAAAACGACGCAACCACCGCAAAGTTTGGGCTCGTTTGATTCGCCTGGACATGTAGTCTACGGTCTTGGGCCTGTTGTTTTTTTAGGGTTGGGCCACATTGATCGACGGCGATCATATTTCATATTTATTTATTTGCAACCACATGGCTACGCAGCTGTACGGACGCGTTCGCATCCGTACGCAGCCGTAAGGGTTGTACAGCTCCGTATGCAGACGAATCGATGGAAACATCTCATACTGTCGTCAGACGTCGATCGCCGTCGTCAGCCGTCGATCGCCGTCGTCAGCCGTCGATCGCCGTCGTCAGCCGTCGGCAGCCGTTGATGTCTATACCTTTCTAGGAAACATACACGCAAGCGTACGCCCGCCAGTCAATCCGCTCATGTCTTCTCAAAGAGGCTTATCTTATTACTATGTTATAGTATAAACGTGTCACGTAATTATGAGCTGTATCTTAACAATTTTTTTTATTTTTGTTTATTTTAAACTAGCGGTCCGCCCCGGCTTCGCACGGGTAGATATAGGTACTTGTTGCGTCGGGGTTACTAAGAAAACCGGCCAAGTGCAAGTCGGACTCACACCGAGGGTTCCGTACCACTAAGGTAAAAATACCGTCCTAGTTATGGACAGTCACACCGTCTTAGTCACGCAGAAATGCATTAAATTCGAAGGAGAAGAATGCTAGAAGAATGTGGAGGGGAAGTACCTTAGCCACCACGCTTTTTAGAGTTACGGCTGGCTCCATGGACCGCGGTTGTTAGTGACCGCAGTATGTAAGATGGTGCGATACACGGAAAGATGCTGCTGCCCATCTTCTGGTTTGTAAACCCTTAGTCGCCTCTTACGACACCTACAGGTAGAGATGGGTTGGTACTCTTTGCTGCTACCACACGGAACGACACGCACTTGACCAGTTTTTATTATTAGTTGTTATTCTATAGCTTATGCACTATAAACATACCAATTTTCACGCTTGTAAGTGTTCCCCTTTTTACGATAGAGCTAAATCAAAACTCGAGCAACAATCGCTTAGAAAAACATGTTTTTAGTAGGGGAGCCCCCCTTTATATAAATTTTGTTTTTGTTTTTAGTATTTGTTGTTATAGCGGCAACAGAAATAGATAATCTGTGAAAATTTCAACTGTCTACCTATTACGGATCATGAGATACAACCCACTGACAGACAGACAGACATCGGAGGCATATTAATAGGGTCCCGTTTGTCACCCGTTGGGTACGGAACCTTAAAAAGAGTACATTTTAAAGAAAATTTGGACAGGAAACATCAGCCAAATTTTCCGTGTCTATTTTCTGTTGTAGATAAAACCATTACAGTCACTTAGAGCGCTGTTTCTTTAATTTCAATTTTAATAACGATATTACACTCATGATAACTTTTGAATGGTATGTCCGATTTGAATAATTCAAAAAGTAATTTATAGGTACTGATATAGCCTTGAATACGAAATCATTTATTTGGATAAGGATTAATAGGTACGAATAATGTGGCATATATAGTTTATACCGGCGTTACTATCGCATATTTTAATATGAAAAAGTGGTTATCGGGACATAACTGTAATAGTTAGACATATGGTTCCGCGGACTTTTTTGTAGATATTGATGACTTCTATAAACCTGTACTACATCACTTTGCTCTATTGTTAATAGTTTCGGCAGCGTACGCGATATAAGGATGCTATTTGGTATTTTTTTTCACACCTTGGGTTACATTATCGAAGTTTTCATACGGAACCCTAACTTTTCTGAAAATATTTTATAGCCTATGTTCATGACGGATAATGCAGGTTTCTAATGGTGAAAGACTTTTTCAAATCGGTCCAGTAGTTTAGGAGCCTATTCGATGCAAACAAACGATCAAATCTTTCCTCTTTATAATATTAGTGTAGATGTAACATTAGGAAAGCTCAAAGGAATCTAGGCCTATCATGTACAACTTGTACAAATTTGCCTTTTGAGCTTGTACAGTATAAGCTCAAAAGGCAAATTTGTACGAGGAAGAGAACTGCAACCAGGATGCTACGAATCTTGCTTAAGGGATTGCCACTCTATTTAAATCAAACTGTGAGACACGAAATCTTCAAATCATTCTGGGATCATGATAAACAACTTAAATTTGTTGATGCTCATGTGGAAAAAATAGGGAAGAAAACTATTAACTTAGACAACTTCACGTCGATGAGATTGTGAACTTATATGCATCACTTGCTTATAAACGAAACGAAAGTCAGGGTATGTAAAAAAATGTTCTTAGATACTTTGGATATTACCGACAGATTCGTCAGAACTGCCTTTAAAAAGCTGAAAAAGAAATAACAAAAGAAAAGAAATAAGTGTATTTTAAAACGGTTGCTGTTTTAGTACTTTTTGTTAAATTTGAAAGTATTATTTATGAAGGACGAATACTGTTCATTCAAAAACACGTTTGACTAAATGCCACAGAAAACTTGTAAAAGCGTGTATAAATAGAAACAGACGTTAAATATAACGAAATACTAATTGTAGTTTAATAAACGGTCTTGTTTTTGAAGGAGGTATATTTTAGTATTTTTATCACATGCAACGTGCTTGTAAAAAATAAACAATAAATAATTCTTGTCATCATCATCATATCAGCCGAAAGACGTCCTCTGCTGGACATAGGCCTCCCTTAAAGATCTCCATGACGACCGGTCCTGCGCTGCTCGCATCCAGCGGCTTCCCGCGACCTTGACCAGATCGTCGGTCCACCTTGTAGGGGGCTGCCAACGCTTCGTCTTCCGGTACGTGGTCGCCACTCTAGAACCCTTACGCCCCCTCGGCCATCGGTTCTTCTTGCGATGTGCCCTGTCCACTGCCACTTTAGTTTAGCGATTCTCGATTCTCATCTCATTCTGAGAATCGCATTCTTGTATGTGATGAAAATTTTATTTACAAACTTAGCTTTTGGTCATTATTATTATCAATTTTGTTCGCAGATAATCCGAAACCTGATATTGAACAATTATTAATTCTTCAAACCGACAACGAAAAAAACAGAGATTATTATGAAAATGAAAACCAAGATATTCCATTATCTGAAAACTCTACCAAAAGAAGCAAGAAGCGTAATCCCGCATTAATGAATAGAAGGATGAGAAAATTCCTAAGGTATCAAGGTCTACCATATGTAAACGAAAAAGGCAAGCATGTGGGTGAACGAAAACTCAAAATAGGATGTGAACAGTCTTGTAGATATAGATGCCATTCTAAAGTGAATAAAAATAAAAATAAAAATAGCTTCGGCGTTGACGAATTACCACCATCGTTGTTGAAAAAATGTGCTAAAGAACTAACACAACCTTTCGTATTGCTAATAAATCAATCCTTTATTGAAGGTACATTTCCAGACCAGCTAAAGACATCGAAAATAAAGCCTATTTTCAAAAAGGGAGACAAAACAGATCCCAGCAACTATCGCCCTATTGCTTTGCTACCAGCAGCCTCTAAAATATTCGAATCGGCAATGTCACGACGTGTTTATTCTTTCTGCGAGAAATATAATGTGTTCAACGATAGCCAAAACGGTTTTAGGAAGAATAAATCAACGACTCTGGCACTATATAAATATGTTCAAGCAGCTTTAGACATAATAAATGATAAGCAACATGCAGTAGGAATTTTACTCGACTTGAGCAAAGCATATGATCGGGTTAGTTACGAAATACTTTTGGAAAAATTGTACGGCATAGGCATCAGGGGAATAGCCTATGAATGGTTTAAATCTTACCTAAAAGGACGCGAGCAATATGTCGAGGCTACTTACCACGATCACCATACCGGGACCATACAGAACGTTAAATCAGAGAAGATAAGTATGAAAAACTCAATACCTCAAGGCAGTGTACTCGGTTGTTTATTATTTTTAATTTATATAAACGATTTACCTAAAATGATTAACGACACTAACGTTCTTTTTGCAGATGACCTTTCTATTTTAATCTCTTGTAGTAATTGTATAGAACTGAAGGACAAATTAGATGATTTACTGCAGAGAGTCACAAATTGGTTGAATATTCACAAATTGGAACTAAACCTTAAAAAAACTAAATTAATTCAATTTGGGCCCCATCAAAGAAATTCACTTCAAATATCTTACACCTTCAACAACTTTAAAATAGACTGCGTGGATACAGCTACACTACTAGGGTTAGAATTAGATACAAACCTAAATTGGAAAAATCATATTAAAAAAATAGCAACTAAATTATCAAAATTCTCTTATGCACTTTTGAAATTAAAAAAAGCAACTGATTTTAAAACTTCGCTCATAGCTTATTATGCATATGTTCATTCAAGGCTCAGTTACGGGGTGATCATCTGGGGAAACAGTACTGATGCGCAGGATCTATTCATTTTACAAAAAAAATGTGTGCGAATACTTACAAACATAGACCAAATGACTAGTTGCAGGCCTTATTTTAAAGAGCATAACATACTGACGCTTACCTCTATTTATATTTTAGAAATTTGTAAATTTGTAAGGAAAAATATTGATCAATATACATACAAGAAAGAAAACCGGAGACTTCCTGAAAAGAGCAAAGAGCTCCAACCACCCTCTTCAAAGCTAAAACTCTTTGACTCTGGGCCTCTAGCAATGTCAATTAAAATATATAACAATATACCCTTACATATAAGAAATGAAGAAAAAGAAGTCACATTTGTTAGATGTTTGAAAAGCTATCTAGTCCAAAACTGTTTTTATAATCTAAAGGAATTTTTTGAAGATAAAATTTAAATATTAGTAAAACATTAATAAATAAATATACAAAAAACCTTTCCTGATACTAATAGGCAATCATAATTGTGAATATAATTATGATATGAAAATATTTTACTAATACTTATACTAATATTTTAATAATAATGTAGGAAGGAACTGAGTTAATATTAATAATTTTATAAAAATAATTGAAATTAATTATTCAGAACGTAATGTTACAGTTACGAGTAAGTCTGTATACTAAAATTGTCTAATATGTTATTTTGTGTTATTGTTTTTTGTAAGTGTTATTGTGGTTATTGTCATGCTACCACGTAACTATTGTAAAAATAATTGTATTTTGAAATGTCGATTCCAAAAATTGCAGTGCCCTTCCAGGGTCCATATTGTGTTCTGTATAATTGTTATTTTCCATCTATGTACCATATGGAAGCAATAAATAATTGAAATTGAATTAAAACAGAAAGACTAAACATTTTCAAAGCGTTCTGGAAGCTCGGTGATCGTTCTAAACAAATGGAGTTCATTTCTTCAAACATTGAAAAAAACTCAAAAAAAGACTATGTGAAAAGAACCTGTACTAAGACGTATTTCTTGCCTGTAAACGAATCAAAAATACGAGTATGTCAAAGAATGTTTTTAGGGACTTTAGACATTTCAGAAAAATTTGTGAGAACTGTCATGTACAAATGTAAAGAAGAGTACGATTTTTCAGATCGAAGAGGTGGTAGAATAAAAAGGCAAAAATAACGTTATCAAAAGATAAGTATGTAGGGTAGGTGCAATTAAAGCAGGTCTCACAATTTTTGTTAGTCACATACACAATAAATTGTAAATTAATATAATTTTGGTTCATTTTCCTTCAGTAGTACTCTCTAATTTTGTATCAACAATTTTGACTTGTCAGTCTAGTTCTTTAATTAAAAAGGTATTATAGCTTTATTACGATGTAACTTACTACTACAGAGAATGAATAAAAAAATAAAAACAAAAAACCGGCCAAGTGCGAGTCGAACTCGCGCACTGAGGGTTCCGTACCACCACATAAACATAATTGTATTAGTTGAAATTTCAGTAAGTTAATGTGCTAGATTTTTTGAGTCCGACACGCGCTTGACCAAATTTTATTATTTGTTGTTATTTTATAGCCTATGCCCTATAAACATACCAATTTTCAAGTTTGTAAGTGTTCCCGTTTTTAAATAGAACTAAAACAAAAATCGCCTCAGCATCCATCCAACTTGACCCCTCTCTTATATGAAACGGGAGCTCACCACAATTGGTTACCATTAGTTGTGAGAAAAGTTGTAATATTTAATGATTTCAGACTTTTCCCATTATTTGTACTGTGAGACCTAGCTTCTTGCCAAATTTCATATTTTTAGGTCACCGGGAAGTACCCTGTAGGTTTTTCATTTTTGAATAAATGTATGGAGATGAGGACATCAAATGCCATATCTTTTGATTGCGTCGTTGTATAAAATTGAAATTTTCAGATCTTGTGTGGTTCATAGATCCTAATATATGGTATTAATTTCAACCTGATACCTTTACCCGTTCGTGAGATAAAGGGTCTTGACAGACAGACAGACAGACAGACAGACGGACAACAAAGTGATCCTATAAGGGTTCCGTTTTTTTCTTTTGAGGTACGGAACCCTAAAAAATATGCATAGCAACAATAAAAGATAGTTTCAATAAAGCCCAAAAAACGGGATGGCCAAGGCAGTCCAGGCTGCGGAAGTAATTCAAATATCACAAGTAGAAATTATTTTTTTTCTTTAAGTAGAAATTTCTTGATAGACTTGATATACTTTAAAACACATCAACATTCCCGGCCATCTCTATGTACGCACGGCAGCAAGCACGTAGAAACAAAACCAGTATAGGCTGAACCGCCGCTACGCTACAAACTCACTAAACTAGAGACCCGCTCAAGGTCAAAGTGTTTTCACCGACGTGCGGCTGTGTGTACATCAGCTAGAAAAAAAACCGGTCAAGTGCGAGTTAGACTCGCGCGCCGAGGGTTCCGATATACCTTTAGTATTTTTGGAGTCCATTTTTGGACCGCAAAACTAAATTTGTAAAGGTTTTTTGCAGACTTCTAAAAAACTGTGCAACTTAGAAAGATCGTTTTATTTTTTCTGTAATATTTAAATAAATTTCTTTCGTCTGTAATTAATTTAGATTTTTCCTACCACAAACTTCGGAGATAAAGGGGGGAATGGTATTTTTTTGTCATTTTTCATCATAACTTGAAAATTAAGAGTCGTAAAAAAGTACAAAAATATATTTTAGAATGTGCAAGTAAAGCCCTTTCATACGATACCCCACTCAACCTAGTAGCAACAATTTGAATTTTGCCCCCCCTCCCCCCCCCCCCTATTTGGGCCCCCTTTACATCAATAGTCATAATTTTGTTTATATTCTTTCACGTGCAATTTAGTTATGCAACCATATTCTAAAACTATTCCAAATTTCAAGTCGATAGCGTGAGTGGTTGCCGAGATATACTGGTGTGACAGACAGACAGACGGACAGACAGACAGACAAAGTCACACCATAAGGGTTCATTTTTTTACCATTTTGGTATCGGAACTCTAAAAATATAAAAATGTAAATAGTTTTACCCAGTAACTCTCTTAATTTATTATCCTTTAGTTTTTACGAGAAAAAAAAAAATTTTCATATCACTAAAGTACACCCATTTGTGTGATGTGGCATGGCAATATTTATGTCTCAGTGGTCTAACTAAGCAAAATAAAAATTAAAACATCTTGAAAATGTATTGTCGGCCTTTTGATACACAAACGTTACATCAAGTGACATTTTTTACCATATTTTATGTTGCTGGTATGGCCGATGAAAGAAAAAATCTGCCAAGGGCGAGTCGTACTCTCGACCTAAGACCCTGTCCAGAAAGGGCGAATTCGCCGCGATTTACTCGCGCGTGTTTCGCGCGTTCAACTGGACGTAAACAAGGCGCTCCTAGTATCTCGACTCGCGCGAGCCTCACGCGTGCCGAGAAAATTCGCGCGATGTTTGTGGACGCAATGTATTGAAACCCAGTACCTCGCGCGTAACAATTCGCGGCGAATTCGCCCTTTCTGGACAGGGTCTTAGGGTTCCGTAGCCATCCATGTAATTTGTTTTCAAGCTTTTGCCCTTTGATTTTAAAAACTACGTCTCCAATTTAACCTGAACTCTCTTTAAGGTGGTTGCTGAGCAGAAGTGCTGCCACTTTGAGAAATAAATTTATTGCGTCATAAATACAAGACATATAATAAGGATTGTTTGATTGGCGGCAATTTGGGGTAGTTCTATATTTTATTATCCATCACATCACATCTTAGCTTATCGTGAATAGGTTTGTATTGTAAAACTGCCAAAAACGGCTACTTTTAGCACTTTACCAATACAAAGCTATAAATGATAAGTTAAGCTATGATGTCATGGGTTATAACATATATAACTACCATATATTGCCGCCAAACGAACAATACTACCGAAAAGTTTTGTATTTGCGACGCAATAAATTTATTTCTAAAAGTAAGGTGCTGCCACCCAGCAACCGCCTTAATATGAATGTATTTGAATCGGAAGCTCACTTTAATTGGTTCTTTTTTGCCTAATTTCATTACTCTAGTCTAGGTTAACGGTAGGTTCCCATAGGTTTTGGTTTGGTTCATAAATGTATGGAGATGGAGATATAAATGGCCGTATCTTTTGATTCTGTAGTTGTAAAAGCTTGAAATTTTTACAGCTTCAAGGGTTTATTGACCTTAATATTTAATATTAATTTCAACTTGATACCGCGAACCGTTCGGGAGAAACATTGTCTTGACGGATAGACAGACGAACAACAAAGTGATCCTATAAGGGTTCCTCTTTTTCCTTCTGAGGTACGGAACCCTAAAAGTATTCGGATATTACTATAAAAATATGCCGAATAAAAGAAAAAAAAAAACCGGCCAAGTGCGAGTCGGACTCGCGCACTGAGGGTTCCGTACCACCACATAATCATAATTGTATTAGTTGAAATTTCAGTAAGTTAATGTGCTAGATTTTTTTAGTCCGACACGCGCTTGACTATATTTTATTATTTGTTGTTATTTTATAGCTTATGCACTATAAACATACCAATTTTCAAGTTTGCATGTGTTCCCGTTTTTAAAATAGAACTAAAACAAAAATCGCCTGAGCGACCATCCAACTTGACCCCTCTCTTATATGAATGTTCTTGAAACGGGAGCTCACCACAATTGGTTACCATTAGTTGTGAGAAAAGTTGTAATATTTAATGATTTCAGACTTTTCTCATTATTTGTACTGTGAGACCTAGCTTCTTGCCGAATTTCATAATTTTAGGTCAACGGGAAGTACCCTGTAGGTTTTGCATTTTTGCATAAATGTATGGAGAAGAGGACATAAAATGCCATATCTTTTGATTGCGTCGTTGTAAAAAATTGTAATTTTCAGATCTTGTGTGGTTCATGGATCCTAATATATATTATTAATTTCAACCTGATACCTTTACCCGTTCGTGAGATAAAGGGTCTTGACAGACAGACAGACAGACAGACAGACAGACGGACAACAAAGTGATCCTATAAGGGTTCCGTTTTTTTCTTTTGAGGTACGGAACCCTAAAAATATTGCATTAAGGCCTTCTAGTAATATGAAACGTCTCCTTTCAAAAATCAATACAAGAAAAAGAACATTTCAATTAATACGACAAGATACGATATGACAAAAGGCTTGTAAATAAACGATAGTTTTATATATACTTTGAAGCGAAAAATGTACTTATTAGATGTTACCCGGGCCTGGCTAATGTTGATTTCGTAGTATATCAATAGTTAAAAAAACATTGGATCACACATTCCTCTTCATAACTGTAAGAATTTTGTGCCCATTCATTATTTTACGTCCTTCGGGGATTTGGAAAATCTTCCCTATGTTAAAATGCAAGAAACATGTAAAGAAAATTTCACATGTGTAGTTATTTCATTTTACTATAGCATTAATTAAATGTATAAGATTTTTCCATTTTTTGGCTGTCTTATTTGCTGCCAGCCATATATATGCGCCTGCGGCGTTTGTCCGCCGCCCGTGCTACATACGCTTCCGCTTTAAAATATTAGCCCTGCCTAGGTCACTTTAGGTAATTGCGTGAACTAATTAATATTTATTTATCTTCAGAGAACCTAAAATCTAATATTGCAGAACTATTGACGAACGTGGGAGGGGAAGAATATAAATCTTCTGAAAGTATGTGTGGAGATAGTGACAGTGAAGATGGACATGTTACCGCATCGAGGAAGTCTTCCAAAAGAAAAACAAAGGGAGACCCAACACAATGGAAACGTAATATCAGCAAAACTCTAAGTAATCTAGGCCTGCCATATACAACCGCAAAAGGCAAATTGGCACGAGGAAGAGAACTGCAACCAGGATGCCACAAGTCCTGCAAAAGGAATTGCCACTCTAAATTAAATCACACGGCCAGACAAGAAATCTTCAAAGCCTTCTGGAAACTCGGTAATCATGTTAAGCACCTTGAATTTATTTATGATAATGTGGACAAATCCGGGAAGAAAACTATGAACTTAAACAACTTAACATCGCCGAGATCGTGGACTTTTTTGTATCACTTGCCTGTAAACGAAACTAAAGTCAGAGTTTGTAAAAAAATGTTCTTGGATACTTTGGATATTTCCAGTAAATTTATCGCAACTTGCTTTTCTAAAAGTGGCGATAAAGGCCGATTTACAGATGGAAGAGGCAAACATAAGAATCATAGAAAAAAAACTAAGAAATAAGGAAGAGGTAAGAAAGAAAAGAAATAAATATCTTTCTAAAATTTTTGTGTATTCTTTTAATAAAGTACTAAATTTATTTAATTTATGTGATTTGCTTATTATTTAAAATTATAAAAGCGTGTAAACATAATAATAGACGATAAAATATACGACGTTACAAATTGGAGTTTAATAAACGGTTTTGTTTTTAAAGGAGACAAATTAGTATTACATAATCTGTTGAAAATATACGTTAAGTCAAGCTAAGCACGCACACCTAAGAATGTGATCGAGAAACCTTATATATTAACCATATATTCAATTTAACTGAATTTTTTGGTCTTTAAATTGAAGTTTTTATTATTCACCTTCAGATTCAAAAATTTTGACATACTTCGAGACTTTAGGAGAAAATAATTCCGATGAAAATGATAAACACAATTCTAAAAAAAGAAAGTTCAAAAGAAAGTATAGAACGAGTCGCAAGGCAGACGAATTGAGAAAGAGAAACAGAACTTTGGGTCTTGCATATCTATCACGAAATGGAACATTTCATGAAGCAAGGAAGTTGCGGCCAGGATGCACGGACTCATGCAGAAATAAGTGTAGGTCCAAAATTAATGATGAAACGCGGAAACATATCTTTACATCTTATTGGAATCTGGGCGCTCGCAAAAAACAACTCGAATTTGTGTTTGCTAATATTGAAGGGATGCTAAAAAAACAGCACACAAAAGGAAGTCACAGAATTTACACAAATATGTATTACTTACCAGTTAACAAATCAAGAATAAGAGTCTGCAGACAAATGTTTTTAGACACTTTGGCTGTATCACCAAAATTTATTCAGTGTTGCTGTCAGAAAATTAACAATAAGGATTGACGTTCTGTTATTCGAAAATTTTATGTCAATTTAAAAAAGGATTATTATAAGCGACGCTAACGTCAAACAATCCACGTTGAATCATTCCCGGAAGGATTGCCCATCACACTGGCCGCGTTTCCGCGTTGGATTGTCAGTAAGATGTTTAGCATTTGCGCCGTTCCTTCGCAAACGCCGCCTCAGCTCTGTTACGAAACAAATGGCCTCCTGGTACCTGTCATCTCCACGGAAAGAGTAAAATAATTAATGAGCTGGTATGTTTTGCGTACTTGGGGATTAAGTCCTGAGAAGCGGCCCACTTCGCAGCTGTTCCTGCCCTCTTGTGCGTGGTGTTGTCACGGTACCAAAATCAAACCGCCGCGCCTGGACGCTTCCCATCGTCTCGGTTCAGCTATAGGGATTCTAAGCTGCAGGGAACTCCCGCAGATACTAGAGGCCGACGGATAATGTTGTTTTAAGTTTAAACATGTACGAGTATGATGCTGCGGAAACCTATGGGTACCAGTAAACTTAATTCAGCTTAACTCATGGTAATGTGGCACTTACTCTCATGTGGCATATGCCTGGCCACCGACCCTCAAAGGTGAATTGTCATCAAAGCGTCAAGACCGTTACCAACACCAGAGATTTTTTGAGAAATCAAGTAAAAATCTGTTGACCATACCACCGAGCAAATAACTGAAAAATGTCGCTCGCTGTATCTGTTTGTACTTCTGTTGTCTTGTAGTTTCTCTATAAGTCTTGCACTGTACATATACATTGATATGTATTATCACTGTGCATATATTTTTAATATGTGGGTATAGAGGCAGCACTTGTAGAGAAGAGAAGAATGGAAAAGTGCTTTTATTAGGTCATGTGATGATCAATTGCCTATCGGGTCATAAGCTGCGACACTCTCTCAAACTCTCGTAAATCGTAATTATGTATGGATTGATACAACTATGACTTTTTTGTATGTATCTATAGCATTGAACCGTGTCTATAGCAATAAACCGTAATAGTAATTGTTACCGTTGTTTGTTTTCTCTGAATTTCATCACATGTTTTTTACTAAATGGACTAGTTTCTCGATCCCTGCAACTCTTGTCTCAACCCCTCGATATGTTATACATTCAAATAAACCTCTTCTATGTTATCTCCGTACTACAAATAAAAAAAAAATATCTTGCACGTAAAATTTTTAGTTCCTAACAAGGTATTTTTTGCCACAATAATGATAAAAATAACTGTTGTTAGCTCCTTTATTCTTCTGCTATACAAATTGTTGACGCTTTAGTGTAAAAAGTTTATTGTATTTTTACATGTAATCTGTATAATCTGATATTCTATTAGGGTCATCTCCCACTTAGTGAATTTATGTATTTAACTGTCCTTTTATACTTTACCTGATCTTCACTTAAACAGGCAAGTGTGTGATTGTTAAAGATAAATATGTTTTATTAAATGACTGAAAGTATGAGTGATCGGTTGTACACACTATCACTACCATATCAGCCACGGAAAAATGCATGATATGAGCAAGTATAAAGAGAATTACATCAACCATTTTTTTTAATGCAATTACAGAGAAAAACGGAGAAACATCAATAGCAGAAAGGGATGAAGAATTCAAATATATCATTGGAAAATATGAAGATTATTTAGTATACCAAAACTACACTTACTTCGTTAAAAAGCAGTCCGATAATCATCATCATCGTGAGTCTGATAATGAGAGAATTTGGAGATGTGTTAGACCGCGGTGTAAAGCTTTTATGACTATAACGGAATCTGGGGAGACCATCTTTGGGCCCAATCACGACCACCCACCCATAGTCAATCAATAAAAAAATCAATTATTAACGGTTGTTGTTGAGGACTTAATAAGTAAAAACTGTTGTTTATTATTGTGATTCGATGTTTTTTATACGACCGCCGGCGACAGCCGACGACTGTGGCAGCTCGCGGCGGTCGTCAGCAGTCGCGCGATTGTCGTAGACTATTTGCGCGCGACTGTCGTCAGCGGTCGTCGCAGGGTCCCACACCAGTTGTTGTCGCTGGTATGTAAGAGCTCTAAGTATGCTGGTTACTCTCACCTGATCAACATTAAAAGCGGTCTCTAAGAAAAAATATATTGAACAAAATTATAGAAGGAAACTACCTATATATAAGTTAAAGTGGATCAGACGAAATAATTCTACAAAGGTCAGGTGGCAATAGCCGCGATAGTGCCTAACATTTTTAAGTATCTTTATGTAGTAAAAGACAGTTAATAAACTCCGGTATGAAGAAACTTTTTATATTTCAGTCAGAATGATTAAAAAAGAAAACGAACCAACGAAGAAAACACTCAAAAGAAACTTACTGAAAAAAATTACAACTGTTAACGATAAACAGTACTTTATGTATGAAGAATATACTTACTGTCCCGTGAAGGATTCTACAACCAAATGGCGTTGTACGTCTGGATGCAAAGCGTTTTTGGTTGTTGATGACGATGAAGAACACTTTAAGGCTGTCCATACACATAACCATCCCCCGTCAAAGTATGTGCCTAATTCTGATGGAAAATATGTTGGTATTAGAAGGAAAAGGTGAAAATGTGTGTAAGCGCTTTTTTTTGCAATTGTTCCACAACCAATGAATTTCCCAAAATGCTTAAACACGTATTTTTTTTTTACGGAGAGTTTAATTCAAAATTTTTATATCTCTACCTTTAAAAATGAAAGACTTCTAGACCAACATACGAAACAAAATGTGTTTGTTTATTTTTTGCCAAAAGCTTAAATTCAAATTTGTGAGAAACAAAGGACTTTTATATCACTTAACTTTTATCTCACTTAAGAAACAAAGGACTTTTATACAAAACATTTTCCATCATTTCACCCCCTTAGGGGATGAATTTCAAAGAATCCTTTCTTATCGGTAACCTCCATAATATGAACAATATACCCTCCCGTGTTTCTATATTCAGTAGTTTCGGCTGTGCGTTGATACGTCAGTCATTCAATCATCAATCAATCAGGATTTACCTCTTTATTAACTCTATATGATATGATATCCTTCATGTTTTTTGTCAGAGTCTGCATCTTATTTCTTAGTCTTTTTCGAATGCTTATAGGTAGGTACCTAATGTTGCTACAAGTGGCCTTACTATGTCAATTTGGGGAGTACGTGTCTCATGTTTTGAAGATTTGACACAAGAAATTATTTTAAGAAATTCATCCTCTAGGGGGGTGAAATGGGGGAAAATGTATTGTATGAAAATTATTTGTTTCTGATATAGGATTATCGCGACCACATTTTTCACTCAAAAAATAAAAGCGCCCTGTAGCGCCCCACCCTGCTAACCTTAAAATAAAGAATATTTTACTAATGATAGAACAATAAAACAGAGTAGATCAGACGAGATTATTCATAAGTGGACAGATGATAGTACCTAACATTGTGAGCTATCTTAGAGAAAGACTTAACTATTAAGTATGTAAATGAAAAAGTATGAAAGAACTCATTGTTATTATTTTGCAGTCAAAAAGTCCAGGAAAGAAAAGAAACCAAGGGAGAAAATAGTCGAAAGAAACTTACTGAAAAGTATTACAACTGTTAACGATAAACAGTACTTTATGTATGAACTTATTTGCCCTTGAAGGATGCAAAAAGCAAATGACGTTGTACCACAGGGTGCAAAGCGTATTTGGTTGTTGATGATGATGATGAAGAATATTTTAAGGCCGTCCATAAACATAACCATCCCCCGTCAAAGTACGTGCTTAATTCTGATGGGACATATGTAGGTATTCGCAGAAAAGGTGTAAAGAAGAATTTTACGTTTGTATCCTCTTCTCTTTGAATATGTGCTACTACAGGTGATGCTTGCAGTTTTTTTTAAACGAGAGGTCTTCATGCTTTGGGGTTTCTAAAATTGCGCTTGATTTGTACGTTTCTTTGCTATTATGATTTAGCGACTTAAATAATGAAACTATTGTTAATCCCACGCCTCCTTTTATTACTAAGTCTTTGATGATTGCCTAGTGCCTACTAGGACATGCTGACTGATATTTAATGTCTGAGTTTTTATTTTATTTTTTATTTATTTTTTATGTTAAATAATAGGTCTTTACCTATGAAATTGCCGAAATTTTCTTACAAATGAATGAGATCATAATTCCTATAATTCTAATGCTAATTTTTTCATTTATCTTATATTTGAAAGTTGACTTCAAGGTTATCAATTAACGCATAAAATAAAGTTTTCATTTTTAGTTTGATATATAAAATTAAAGGTTCGAAAATTGTTCGTTTTAAATGTCGTCCGATTTCATCATTAAATTTGTTATATTTTTTTACAGATAATATTTTTCGAAAATTAAATTTAAGCTTCTGTTAGCTTAATGTCTTCCCAATAACACTTGAAAAAATATAAAAAATTGGATTTATAATTCCTAAGAAAAATGCAAAAATGTTAGTACTGAAAATTGAGTTTACCTAAAATTCGCCATACAAAACGGCAATTTCATAGGTAAAGACCTAATAAAATGTTGCAGGTTGTCTTAGTATTTTGTTTTTTAAAAAAGGAAGAGGTTCTATGTTCCACTGTATGTATTTTTTTTTACTATGTTACTGTAATAATCATATTTTCACTGATTATACTACACGATAAACAAAATCTTTTTTTTGTAGTCATTATTTATTCCACTGCTGGGCAAAGGCCTCCCCTCTTCCTTTCCACATTTTGCGATCGAGTTCGATCATGGGCCACTCTGTGTCGAAGGTATCGAGTTCGTCCCTCCAACGCTTCCGGGGCTCCGGGATCTTCATCGACCACGTCGTCGGCTATTCTTTGGTACCCAATCCGAAGCCGTCTTAGACCACCTGTCGGGGTGCATCCTACTGACATGGCCCACCCAATCCCATTTTAGCTTGGCAGCCTTTTCACCCACGTCCTTAATTCGTGTTTTGAAGCGCAGAGTAGAGTTTCGGACCTTGTCTAATCTTTTGACACCCACTACAAAAACTACCTTCTTTAAATGATCTAATCAAATAATTTGCTCTCGCTTCATAGGAGAATTGAAACAAATAACTATGACAACTGGTAAAAAGTTCTTGTTATACAATGGATACACATACACGTTTGGGTTTGATTCTCGTGCCGGCCAGAGATGGCGCTGTTCTCTGACCTCAGGATGCAGAGCGTACATCGTGGTCAGCGAGTCGTCTGCGCAGCTCTCAACTAAACCACACAGCCACGAACCGCCAAAACTTTGGAGGGCCTCTAATGGGATGTATTTCAAGATAAATAAATAGATACCTACTAGAACTTCTATCTCAAAATTGACAAATTTTGAGAGCGGATCGTTGTTAATCCAGTACTGTCATTATTATTTTTAATTTTATTAGACTTTGGTTATTTTTTTTATAGTTTATTTTGTTAATATGTAAGTAGTGGTAATATGGTTTTATTTTTGAAGTGACTTGCCTTTTTAAGATGTAGAACTCTATCGCTATTTGCGATGTGGTAGGTTGCTATACTGCTAGCCATATTATCATTGCATTGTAGATTTGTAGGTAATAGATGCTCATAATAATAAAAAGGTCCAACCCACATCCACAAAAAGTGGCGTAATCTCATTATCCTATTTCACCCATACCACAGAATTAATAATAGTACTACATACCCATACACATCATTAAAAAATAAATAAATTATAGGCAAATTAATTTAAGGTTTGAATCTTTATTCAAAATAAGTTAGTTATTTTATAAGGTTATTATTCAGGAAGGAAAATAGCATTCAAATGTATTGTGATAGAAAAAAAATATTCAATGTAAATTATTTTGTACACAAAATCTACATTAACTTCTATAGGAAGCAGTCGAAACATGCCAGAAAGCTTTTACATAATGACTAGCGGCCCGCCCTGGCTTCGCACCAGTAGCACTTAGTTTCGGGGGATGTTTTTTCTAGAAATGCTCTAACATATTTTTCTATTAGGTATGAGTTCATTTAAATTGTCATTTTTTAAATTCGTAATTTTCTTTTGAATGGAATGTCCGATTTGAATAACTCAAAAAGTAGTCTATAAAACGTAGGTATTGAAACAGTCTTTAATGCGAAATGATTTATTGGATAACGAATAATACAAAGGTATGGATAACATGGTCTGATTTTGGTCGGCATTTCTTTCAACTTTTCGAATATAAAAAAGTAGCTATAGTGACATAACAACAATAGTTGGACATATGGTACTATAGATTTTGATAAGTTCTTTAATACTGTAACAAATGTTTATGTTCTATCATCAATAGTTTCTGTAGCGCATGCGATGAAAAAATTTTCGGTCTTACTACAAAAAAGTTAAACATCTGTTGAACCCTTGATTTAAAAAATGCGCACAAAATAACTGGCTATGTCAGTTGATGCGCAGAAGTCAAGTCATAGTCATTTTTGACATCTGCGCATCAATGACATAGACAGAGTTATTTGGTACGATTTTTTTAATCAAGTGTTCAACAGATGTCTAACTTTTTTGTAGTAAGACGGTTTGGGTCTTACTAAAAAAAGTTAAAAAAATGCGCACAAAATAACTGGCTATGTCAGTTGATGCGCAGAAGTTAAGTCATAAGAAAATAAGTCATTTTTGACTTCTGCGCATCAATGACATAGACAGAGTTATTTGGTACGAGTTTTTTAATCAAGTTTTCAACAGATGTCTAACTTTTTTGTAGTAAGACGGTTTATGTTTACTTTTTTTTACACCTTGGGTTACATTATTGAAGTTTTAGAAGGAATCCCTAATTTTTTTTGTAATAAATATAGCTTATGTTACTCAGGAATAATGTAGCATTCTAATGGTGAAAGAATTTTCGAAAAGAGTCCAGTAGTTTTTGAGTTTATTCATTACAAACATACAAAAATACAAATTTTACTCTGTATAATATTATTTTAGATGTAGATTCTGGAGAGAACCTCTTAGGCAACGATCACGATTGTTAAAACAGTTCTTTTGAGGAGTTAATAAAAACTGTTTGTTTACTTATTATTGTAATGCGATGTTTCGATACTGTAGACATTGAGTATTAGTATAGTATATCTACTAAACTCATTTTTGCTTGCACTCGTATATAACATAAAAGCACCCTATAATCTATTTTACAAAAAATTTAAGGAAACCATAAGATAGAGTGATTTAGACGAAATTATTCTTTCGTGGGCAGATGGCGAAGGCCGCGACAGTACCTATCATTTTAGCTATATTAGTAGAAGACTTAATTCCTTTACGAAGGAACTTATTGTAATTATTTTGCAGTCAGAAAGTCCAGAAAAGAAAAGAAACCAACGGAGATAAAAGTCGAAAAAGACTTACTGAAAATAATTACGACTGTTAACAATAAACGGTACCTTATGTATGATGAATATACTTACTTGCCCTTGAAGGATAACAAAAGCAAATGGCGTTGTACGTCAGGATGCAAAGCGTATTTAGTTGTTAATAATAAAGATGAAGAACATTTTAAGGCCGTCCATACACATAATCATCCGCCAACAAAGTATGTTGTTAATTCTGATGGGAGATATTCAAGTAAAAGAAGGAGAAGGAATTAAGAAGAGTTACAACGTGTGCCAGGGATAAGGCCCGCGGTTATAACAATATTTACACAAAATTTTCAATAACTTACTAAAGACTAGAGGGGTCTATTTTTCTATTTTTGGAATTCTCTGCCTGCGTCTGTGTTCCCGAGTTCATATAACCCGAATCTATTCAAGTCGCGAGTGAATAGGCTTCTTCTGGGCAAGCTCGCTCCATCGTAGACCTCATCTCTGTCTTCAAGACTAGCTCGAGGTCAAGAGTAAACCCATTTTTTATAAAAAAAAAAAATATCTAAAATAATGTTTTTATTTTTCAACGGAGATGCCAGATGATTTTTTTAGGCTAATTAATGGCAGTTTTGCATGTTTATGATTGTTCAACTTAGGTATGTTTGTAGTGGTCATGTTTGGCTCATTTATCATACAGGTTCAGTCACCACGACTGCCCAAAATCAAAACAGTGTGTTTCATTTTCATCCCACCAAAAACATAAATGTGAAATGGAGCCAAGTTAAGTGCCATTACCAAGTATCACTTAGTATTTCAGTACCAAGTTTAAGATTCTTAAATTTTAACTATTAAACGAGCCACATGAGTATATATTTGTGATTGGTTTCTTAAAAACGGCTCTAACGATTTCGATGAAATTTACTTATTACGGGCATTCTTGGGGACTAAAAATCGATCTAGGTAGGTCTGGGAAATTTTTGTGTTTCCGTATTTTTGAGCAGTTCTTGAAAATAGCGCGTTTCAGAAATCCTGCAGCGCCATCCGTTGGCGGGCTTTGGTTAAGATTACACAGAGCGAAGCTTTGTCGCACAGATACTCATGACTATACAGGAAGGCATAGCGTTCTTCAGCTTCTTTCAAACAAAACTTTGGCGTAGCTTGACAGAATTAAAAAAAACATTTGTCAAACAATATCGCTTCACAAACAAAGCGGCGCCATTGTAGGAAAAAACAATGTCGTCATATATACAACGTGTTAATGAAATAAGCGAAACTGAGAAAATAGTTTATCCAGAATCGAGAGTAGAATCAATTTCACGGGTTTTTTGATAGGGGTAATTTTTTTATTGAATTATAAAAAAAATTGCCGTATCTATATATTTCTGTGGCTACGCGGTACATGAGCGGTGAGGAGAGGAGGGAATTAGGCGTGGCGTGCGCGCTCGAGCCAAGAGCTTAAAAGTCTTTTAGAACAACGATGAAACTTTAAAATAAAAATATCTAGAAAATATTTTTTACGGGAACGGATTTATTTTAGTAAAAATCAGTTGGGGTGTATGAGGGTTTCGCTTATTCCACTAACACGTATGTGAGATTTGGAAAACTTTACAGAAAAACAAATACGTGTTCTGTATATTGTGCTGTAACCACTGTAAAAACCAAAACCAAGTATGTCACAGAATCATTTTTTATGAGGATTTTCGTGTAATAATAATTGTGTCTTTTACTAGATTTGATGTTCTCAAATTATTTAGGCTCTAGGAGACAACGGAACAAGGATCAGCTTATATTGTAGAGTTACTAGGTGAGTCACGATAAAGTTTTTTTTTTTATTTTGTATTTATTTTAACTGTGTTTTGGTTTTAGACTGGCGACAAGCTTACACATTGTCTTTTCTATAGAGAGTCCCATAAGTCTAAAATGTACATGTGAGAGTAAATAAAATATTTTTATTTATTTTATGTTTCATTGTGAACACTAAACCTGGTGACAACAAGAGACTTTATTTAAAGACTCAAGGAAATGTCATAAGTAATAATTAGTATTGAATACTAATAATATAATAATAATATAATTTCGACCTCCCATTCAAAATGTGCGGTCAGCTGATGCAGTTTGCATGGGAAGTCGAAATTTTTTATCGTATTTCGATTTATGTTCCTCAAGAAAAGTAGTTCAGTTTTTTTAATGTCACAAGTGGGCAAACGAGCAGGTGGGCCACCTGGTGGTAAGTGGTCACCACCGCCCATGACACCCACTGTCTTATTAGTGAAATAATTTGACAATAGTAAGACAGCAAAGTGCGTTACCCACCCTGAGAACTAAGATGGTATGTCTCGTGTGCCGGTAATTTCATTGACAGAACCACCTCTTAAAGTATCCGGGATGATAAAATAATAAGGCTGTAGAAATAATGTCAGTTTTATTTTTTTAAAGTTATTTTTTAATTTATGAATACAGTTTTTTTCTCACTAAAATCGATGACATGGTTCCTAAGAATAGATCTTCGTACGTCATAGTACCAACCACCTGTGGTACCAACCCATCGCTACCCGTGGGTATCGTAAAAGGCGACTAAGGGATTTCATTGTGAACTAGAGGATGGGCAGCAGCCTCCTTCTGTGTATCGTATTATCTTTAATTACATCTGCGGTCATTAAAAACCGCGGTCCATGATCCTGAAGTGGACGTTTCATGGGAAGTTACTATTTACCTTCTTAATTCGAAGAAGTAAAAACCAGAAATAAGATATGTAGGTACATTTGTGAAAAATCCGATTATAGAGTCCACGAAAGCACGCGACGTTTTGTTAACAGATTTTTCACAATTATGTATCTTCAATTACACGATTTACAAGTTTGTTACCACAAAACACTCGCTTAGACTATTGTGTTTCAAACAACTAGTCCGAACAGAGATATTCACATTTTTGACACCCTTTATGTGATTTTGATTTTTCCTGAACGTTGGTTCAGACATTTATGTGTATGCGTAAATTTATTTTGTTTTTCACAACCCAACAGCATTTGAACCCTTTTCTGTTGCAGATGATGATGACGTCCTTCTCCGAATAGCTACACTTCAATCTTCTTTGGAAACTTTACTGCAGTCAATTCATCCTACAGGTGAAGTGTCCCGACCTGACATCATCAAACCTATCAGCAACTTAAAAGAACTTAAAGAATTAGAGACTAAACTAAAAGACGAAACATATTTTAATGAACTAATCTCCAAATTGGCCTTCATATGTGGAACATCAGGAAACTCTAAAGGTCTCAATTCGTGCTATAAACTTGTAGATTATTTCTTCGAACGTCAATTCATGCACCAAGCTTCATGGCTAGGTGGAAGCAGAAGTGACGTCTCCAAAATACCCTTAAAAATGTTCACTAATACTATTAGATGTTTCTTCGAACTTGTTAGACGATCGGATAACAGTTTCACCTTGCAAGAATGTGAGCAGTTTCTCAAAAATTGTTTAAGAAATTCAAAGGTGCGCATGTCCAGTTTCAGACGTATGTCTTCATCAAAGACTAGAAAAAAGAAAACGGCTACGTAAAGCAAAGTAAAATATTAGTTGTCCGGTATTATATTTATTTTTATCTTTTAATTTATTAATAATTTAATACATAAAATTAATAAATGCATGTTTTATTCAAGTAAATAAACAGACAGGTAAACCTTCAGTAAAGTTTGCAAAGGTAGTCTGGTTTGATGTCTATAAATCGTGTGATAACCATAGGACCGAAAAATATAATGAATGACTGGATAAATATAATGACAAAACAATTCAGCAAAGTGTGTTTCCTCATGTCATCATTTATTTATTTCGTGTATCTCATGTGAACACCTAAAATGAAAATGTAAAATAATAATACTTCGACTTCATAAAAAGAAGCTCCAGTGTGGTGCTCAAGCTTCACCAAACCCATGTTCAATCGAATCAATGTACTCGTTGCAAAACATCATTTAGTTATTTGTATAATCCACTATTTATACAAATAACTAAATTATCTTTTGTGATTTTTCTTATTTATATAGTACCGGAGATGTCGTCTAGGCTGCCGTGTTCTTGCCTGATGATGTTAAATTTCCAACAGTTATATGCCGTTGTGTCATTCCAACTTTAGAGTCTTTATATATATATTTTTTTATTGAAAATGGGCTTACTCGACCTCGATCTAGTCTTGAAGACAGACATGAGGTCGACGATGGAACGAGCTTGTCCAGAAGAAGCCTATTCACTCGAGACTTGAATAGATTCGGGTTATATGAACTTGGGAACACAGACGCAGGCAGTGAATTCCACTCTTTAGCCGTGCGCATTATATAAAGGATGTTTCAAAGCGCTTTGTGCGAATGTGCGGAATATCAACTAAGTATGGTTGATATCCTGCGGTGCGTATGGATACCCATGGCAGAAGGGAATTTATAAGATCTAAACGGTTCCAGCTAAGTGCAAGAATCCAGATAACGTCCTTCACCGAATCACTACACTCCAATCTTCCTTGGAAACTTTACTGCAGTCAGTTCATCCAACCGATGGCGTTCACCGACCAGTAGTCGATAAACCAATCAGAAACTCACAGGAACTAAAAGAACTGGAGAGACAATTGGAAGATGAAGCATATTTTAATGACCTGCTGTCGAAAATGACATTTATATGTGGAAAATCAGGAACCTCTATAGGCCTTAATTCGTGCTACAAACTTATAGATTATTTCTTCGAACGTAAATTTGTTGACCTATGCTCTTGGTCGGGTGGAAGCCCAAAAGGCCCTAAAATACCCTTAAAATTCTTCACTAATACTATAAAATGTTTTTACGAACTTGTCAAACTATCGGATAACAGTTTCACTTTGCAAGAATGTCACAAATTTCTGAAAACAGTTTTGAAAAATTCCAAAATCCGTATGTGTCCTCAACGTATGTCTTCCTCTAGAAAAAAAAATAAAGTGGCTGAGTGAAAAAAAGTTATAGTACATTATTCCAATGGCCGGAACGTCCATGTGGTGGTCTGCCCGTGGGTGTCGTAAGAGGCGACTAAGGGATTATGAACCGGAGGATGGGCAGCAGCATCTTTCTGTGTATCGTACCACTTTACCTACCACGGAGTACCTTTCTCAATAAATGCGCGGAAATTAGAACTAAGTTCAAACAAACATTAAAAACTTTCTACTTACCGATATATTCCTTTGTTTACATCGCAGTTTTTCATTTTCATATTTAATTTAATTTGTGTTTGTTTATTTTTTTACTATTTATGGCTTTCTTTTTGCAAGCTAATTTAAACAAAATCTTAGTTAAGTTACCTCCTTGGTTGTGATGCTTGTTGGTACATTCCACTTTTAAATAGCTCGACAGATATGAGTTTTCATAGTAAATTATTCGGCCGCAAAACACGATAGAGTGAATTTTCATACTAACTGCTCCGGCCGGCGCTCGTCCGTTTTTAACCAGTACAGCTATTTCGATTTATCTCGAAGAAGGTTGTCAAAATAATGACCGAATTTCAAAGCATGTTTGCAAAAAATATTATACCGTCATTTATAAGATACTTTATTGAAAACTGGCTTTGCCTTCGTTGGCAGGAAGTTTGGGCTTTTATAGAAATCGCCCATACTGCTTTTAAATTTGTAATCTTATATCTTAAACTACAATACAAATATACTTTATTGCACACCGTAAGGACAAGAAAAAAAACCAATACATATTTTTTGTTTTAGTAAACCGATTTGAATAAAATAAAGTTTATATGTTGCACCAAAAAAACACCAGGATTTTCGGTAGGTAATGACCTACCGAAAATATGGTCTATCAGTTTGTTAGTTATTGGTGCACAGACAAGCCAAAATACAAAAATGAGGAAGGAAGGAACATTAAAAATATTATCTATACGGTTGCAGCTATGAACAAAAATCCAGGTGATGTACTTCACCGAATAGCTACACTTCAATCTGCTTTGGAAACTTTACTGCAGTCAGTTCATCCAACCAGTGACGTGTGCCAACCATTCGTCATCAAACCCATCAGCGACTTCAAAGAACTTGAAGAACTCGAGTCGAAATTGAAAGGCGAAGCATATTTAAAAGATATAGTCTCCAAATTGACTTTCATATGTGGAACATCAGGAACCTCTAAAGGCGTCAATTCATGCTTCAAACTTGTAGATTATTTCTTCGAACGTCAATTCATGCTACAAGTCTCATGGTTAGGCGGAAGCAAAAATAAAGTATCCAAAATACCATTTAAATTTTACACGAATATTATGAGATGTTTTTACGAAATTATCAAACAGTCGGATAACAGTTTTACCCCGCAAGAATGTGAGGATTTTTTCAAGAACATTTTGAGATATTCAAAACGGCGCATCGGCGCATGCCAACGTATGTCTACAACTAGGAAAAGAAAAAAGAAAGTCACTACGTAAAACTATGTAAATTATTGTATTTTTACCGATTCTAAGTGTTTGTAATGTAAACAATGTTAAATGTCTATAGTGGAAATCTGAAAAAAATAATGTTTCAAAAGATTTTTATTTTTTATTTGTTTCATCATACTGCGATTAACTTTAAACAAGTTGTGGTGTATGAATGTCTTGGACATCTCACGTCAACGAAGTAAGTAGGCGTATGCACTATACGTTTCACTCTCTCAAACGTCTCCAATACTTCCTCCCTTTTAACACCAAAGTTATGCTTGCGCAATCTCTCCTGTTACCTATCCTCGACTACGCCGACGTGTGCTATTTGGATGTGACTGAGGAGCTGCTTAATAAGTTGGAGCGCCTTCAAAACCTAGCTATTCGCTTTATTTTCGGTCTGCGTAAATATGATTATGTGTCTCACTTTCGTGCTCAACTTAAATGGCTTCCTATCCGTCTTCGTCGTGATATGCACATCCTGTCTGTTCTATACAAAATTTTGAATGATCCGCACTCCCCTTCTTACCTTCGTTCCCGATTCCAGCTCCTTCCCCCTCCCACTCGCTCTAGGCGTCCTTGCATCACTGAGATGTTGGTGGTGCCTAGAAGCAAGACGTATTTCATTTTCCACTCTTTCTCGGTTCGTGCTGCTCTGATGTGGAATAAATTACCGAAAAGTGTCCAAGAAAGTCCCTCCATTGACTCCTTCAAAAAAAGGGTGAAGGAGCATTTCCTCTCGCAAGTCGCTTCATAGTCATCATCATTGTTAATTTATCTATTTAACTTTCATCTATCTAAGTATATATATTGTATTATAAGTACATATATGTATATGTGTAATTATTATGTAAGTAGTATATTCTTATCTGTATTTGTCTTAGTTTATTACAAGTTATTTATGTATAATTGTAGGTATATTTATGGACTTTTATTTTAATTATACTTTCTGCACTTTTGTGTCCCGCTGCTATTAACTTTCTCACTGCCTTAGGTTGGCTGGAAGAAATATCTTTTAGAGATAAGCCCGCCCTTGTATATGTCCTTTAATTTTGTAATTTTGTTTTAAGTTTGTGTGCAATAAAGAATATATATATATTATTCATATATTTATTTATATATTTATAATATTCATATATATATATATATATATATATATATGAATATTTTATCTACAAGGCGAGAGTGAATGGGAACGTTGGAAGGAGAGGGCCTCGGCGAACGTACCAGGACCAAATTCAGGACATTCTGAGTAAAGGCCAGGTTAAAAGTACCCTAAACCGACGAGCATGTATGAAAGGATTGATGAAAGTACAGGAAGCAAGGGAAGTATGTCAAGAACGTAGCAGGTGGAGAATTGTGGTCTCTACCTACCCCGACGGGAACAAGGCGTGATATTATGTATGTATGTATGTATGAATATTTTAGATTATTTCATTAATACGTTGCGTATTCAGATATTTGTTTGCCTTCTTTCATTTAGTAGAAAATTATATCACTGTTATTTTTTCCGAGTCAATTGCAGCTGAGAGCAAAAATACAGAGTAGCTGGACTTTAATCCTCGTCCGAAACCTACTTATCAGTTTATGCGACCGATGATGTACACCGAAATGATCTCACCAAATCTCTTAGCAATTTACAGGAACTTAAAGAAGTGGAGAGTGACTTGGATGATAATTATGTATTATTTGATAGAAAATTGTTTCCAAAATGACGTTTGTAAGCGGAACATCAAGAAGTTCTGAGGGTTTTGAGTTGTTCTTGGAAGTCGTAGATAACTTCTTCGAAAATCAATTCGTAGTCCTTCAGGTTCGCAATCGTCCTAAACGTATAGCGACTAAAGATAAGAAAGTTGGTGTTTGAAGTGAAGTAAATAAGTATATTTGTCCCTTTAAAATTTAAAATGATAGACACTATATTACAAGGTATCCTACAATTAGATCGACAGACATTCGGCTATGTTCAATACCTCCTAAAATAGTAAAACTTGTCTTCCGCAAATACTTTGAGTTTTCGCGTGATAATAGATTGTCGTGTGGTAGGTCTGTTTTGTAACAATAAAAACTTTTATATAATTTTTTATTCAAACAAATTAAAGTGAATACCACAGAACAACGATAGGGCCACTTCGCCTGCGCGCGCACTTCCCCATAGAAGCGAAGAAGTAAAAAATTTTGGTTCCTTACTGAAGAGTTATACTATCCAATTTTTGAAGGCGCTTATTTTGAATGCACATCATAAAAACATTCGTTGCCATAGAGACGCTGTCACTGGTTTTTTGCATCTTACTCTCTCGCAATAATAGTACTATGTTTATCGCACTCAAATAACGCTAGTAGTGTGGGTGCGGAAAATGTGTTAGTTTTAGTAAATGGTGACACTGATTTGTGTTGAATGACATAAAAAATTCGTCTCTAGATGTAGAGCAAGACGCATGCGCTTCAGAGCTCTGTGGTGAACTTTGACCTTGAGCGGGTCTCTGGTTTTGGGCATTTATATTATTACGCTGGTTTAGCTATAACTGCCTTGGTTTCTACCTGCTTGCTGCCGTGCGTACTATATCAGTAATTATCTTTGATTCTCTATCAAAAATGTGTTATTTATTATATCTTTCTACATAAAATAGGTATTTGGATTGTTGTTTTTACTATATATATAAGCTTACTCTGTATATAAGATCCGTCCTTGTTTTCAATTTGTAATTTTATTTCAGCTTCTTCGAGTGCTGCTGAAGAGAACAAACAACTTCCAATTTCGAAGAAATCTAAAAACGAACCTCTGACATCCAATCAAAATCCAGCTGACATATTAGAAAAGATAGCCAAACTTCAATCTTCCTTGGAAGGGCTCATACATTCAGTGGATCCGTGGACTGTTAACCGTGCTTTCAAACCCATTAGCGACTTTAAAGAAGCCAAAGAATTTGATGAAAAATTGAAAGACGATACATACTTTCTTGAGATCGTAGTTAAGATGTCGAAAATTTGTGGAACATCTGGAACCGAAAATGGGGCCAAATCCTGCAATAAGCTCGTTGACTACTTCTTTGAACGTAAATTCTTTGCCGGTACTTCTTGGGCCGGGGGAAGTAGAGGAGAGGGAATTAAGCAACCTTTTAAGGCTTTAACCAACATTATGAGGTGTTTTTTTACCCTCGTCAGACAGTCGGATCATACCTTCACTCAGATTCAATTGGAATCATTTTTTAAGAATCGTACTAAGTTGAAAGTTAGAAAATTGGGAAAAAATTAAAAAACAAACACGCAGCTTCGACAAGCGACGTCAAGATTTTGGAAGATTATCAGTGAAACTTATTCTAGGTCATAACATAAAGTTACTGTTTTGCACAATAGTTCTAAAGTTGCACAATATTGCACAGGCAATGTTGCCACCTAACCGCCGCCGATACTCGAACTTGGAAAGCTTAAGGATACGATCCTTCATGTACCATCGTACGCAGTATAATAATAATAAGCCTTAACAATCTAAAAAGTTACATTTTATCTTATAACTATTTAGTACTAGGAAGATACTACAAATATTGTTTTAAATATTTTAAGTAAATATAAAGAATAATGTTTTAGTCACCGGATTTTTGACTGTCTTGCTTTTCAGCAATGCTAAAAATCCCACGCAATATACATATTATTATATGCAATTTATTATATAAAGAAAAGACAGATAATTTATTATTTATTAAGTAGTTTATAATGTAGCGTAATTTTTGTCATTTCAACTAACGCATTATGTTTTTTTGTAATTGCTAGTAAAAAGACATCTCAAAAACTAAAACTTTATGAAATTGAACAAATTTTGAAAGGGTACATTGGTCGAAACGAAATAAATAAAATATTTTTTGACCAGCCACCGAAACTGCATCAAATGTAATACTTACCGCATTTTGTATGGATAGTCGAAAAGTTTTCGTTGACTCGTGTTCCTTTGCGAAAAGTAATTTAATTTCAAGGTTTCAGTTTTCAGAAGATTTTAGATTACGCCACTCTTATCTTCGATTAGTCAACAGGTTAATCATTTGAATTTAATATGTAATCAATGTTGTTCGATCACTAATAAAAACTGTATTGATATGGGCGATGATTTAATTTCATAAAAATAAATTTTAATTTCGAAATCATCCTACACAAAAAAAACACAGCGCTAAAAGCAAAATTTTAGATATAAGTAACTCCGTCCGTGAAAAAGAATAGTACCAACCAAAGAGATTTGAACCTCGCTGCGCTGAGGTACCACCCCATCTCTTCCCGTAAGAGACGACTAAGGGCTTGTCAACCGGAGAATGAGCAGCAGCATCTTTCTGTGTATCGTATCGTCTTACATATTGCGGTCACCAACAACAGCGGTCGCCAGCCGCAACGCTTACAGGCGTGGTTACTATGGTAAATCCCCTCCAAAGTAGCACGCGTTTTTCCTGGAGTTCTGGAGGGAGCTCCCTGTCTTGCAGTAGACGTTCATGGGATGTAGTGATGATGATGATGTAACCAGCGGTCGGCTATATTATATAACTAGCACAAAAAACTATCCAGCAACTAAAAACGTTCTACTGTGTAGAACTACCTCTTAGGGCCTGTCCGCACAGCAAATTTTCCCCGCGCGAATTACATTCCGTGCTTGCAAAAAAATCGCGATTTTTTTTCCCGCAGTGCGGATACTCCTATATAATAAATAAATAATAATAATACTTTATTGAAAAACAGAATTACAACTTAGACATAGGTTACTAACTCTAAAAATTAATACATTTATATTCTATAGGATTCAATGTGTTACAGAATTGCGAGAAAAAATCGCGCGATGAAAATTCGCTGTGCGGACAGGCCCTTAGTTTCTACAACTTGATGACCTGGCTGACAGACGCGGTGGCTGGAATGATTTTCCAAAAATTAAGATGTTTTGCTTTAAGAGCATATTATTATGTGGGCTGCATTTCTTTCATACAAACGTATTCCCCTATTTCATCCCTAGATTATGCCTTTAGAGAGCAATGGTTTTTTTAATTTTAGGTTTACCATTGGGCATTCCCCTGTCAATTACTTTGTTTCCGTTATATAAAATTACCGAAAGAAATACTCGTATATCCTTACACTGAAAAACTACCCTTTCCACTATATTAAGACGACTATCATAAAACAATTAAAAGTTTTTAAGACAAAATAATTTAATAGCAGTACAGATTCTGATCTCCTCTTCCTTTAAATCTATATCAAAGATAATTAAATGAACTTCGTTTAGGAGAGTCGTTTAAAATCGGTCTACCTGTAAGTTGTCCCCATTGCACACTACGGCAGGATTGCTCTGGCGCAGCGCGACAGTGATAGTTTGTACAAATACCTATTTCTCAAACCAGATACGTTCTTAATCTTTTAAACTGTTTCACTTTCATACATCCTCCTGACTGCCCTTGACGGATTGATTTTCCAAAAGTTCTTAGACACTTGTTTCTATATTTCTTATAATGATGCAGTTAAACAATTAATAAAAAATAAAATTGGTTTTTGGTTACTTAGGTACTTATTTTTCGGACGAATTCTATATTCGGTCATGTGAACTTTTCCATCATTTCATCTCTAAAGTAACAAATATAGCATAGCGAATAAAAAGCTTACAATACGGTTCCAGCTAAACGCAAAAGGCCAGAAGACGTGCTTCACAGAATAGCTACACTCCAATCATCCTTGGAAACTTTACTGCAGTCAGTTAATCCAACAGCTGATGTTTCTCAACCAACCCAGTTGAATCGACCAGCCTTACTGAAACCCATCAGTAACTTACAAGAACTTAAAGAAACTGAGAGGAAATTGAAAGATAAAATGTATTTTAATAGCCTGGTATCCAAAATGACATTCATGTGTGGAACATCAGGAACTTCCGATGGTATCAATTCGTGCTACCGACTTGTAGATTATTTCTTCGAACGTCAATTTATACACCAATGCTCCTGGTCTGGTGGAAGCAAAAATGAAGTATCCAAAGTACCCTTAAAATTATATTCAAATGTTCTAAAATGTTTTTTCGAGGTTGTCAGACAATCGGATAACAGGTTTACCGTGCAAGAATTTGAAAGGTTTTTGAAAATGGTTTTGAAAAATTCCAAGGCGCGTATGTGTTCCCTTCAAGTTAAATCTTCTACAAAGAGAATAAAAAAGAAAGTTGCTAAGTAATTCAAAATTGCTAATAACTTTTTAGATCATATCAATAGATAGGTGTTCACTTTATATGGAAGACAAATCGCTGTAACCGACCATGTTTTTAAAGCTAGTTCATGTTAATTTTCTGAAATATATTTAGATATTACGGTTCATGAGATACGCTGACAGACAGACAGACGGACATCGCAGGTATATTAATAGGGTCCTGTTTTGCACCCTTTGGATACGGAATACGGAACATAAACAATTTTTTCTTTTCGTTTTCCAAATTAATCGTTTATGAGTTAGAAAATTATAATGATTAAAGTAACGTTCTGCTGTTAAATAATGTTCCTGCTAGTATTTAGCTATAGTGGTCATACAATATAATCTTAAAGATGTTTTCTGCAGTATATATTTTTTAAATCGCAATAAACATTATTATATTATCAATAAGTGTTTAAAGGTACCTACTACGTGTGTTATTTACATAAATAAATACGACGTGTAACTCTACTAACGGAAAACCACGTAGTGCCACCCATGTCACAGATTAAATAATAGTAAACTAACGTTTACAAATCCGACACTTCCAGGCGGGGTGCCGACAAATTTCAACCTTACGGTCTAAGCATAAAGTCGATACTTGCAGTGCACCGCTTAGGACACGTTTTTAAATCGCGGGTGGTCGCGGATTGGTGGGCTATGCAATGATTTTGTCACTTTATGAGATACTGAGCGAGATGCAAGTAGGTATGTAATACTGTACAATCTAACATGCAAATACTTACTTACCTATTTTGCTGCCATAAGCTTTAGATGACATAAAGAAAACTTAAATCGACTGCCTCACCCAGTCGACTTCCAGCGCCGCGTTGCATACCTAGAGTGCGGAGTGTCACAGGCCTGCCCATGTAACTAAACATATTTTTTTTCTAAAATAAAAAACAAAATTAACATCTTGCGAATTAACATTTTGTATGGAAAATGAATTTATTTTCTTTTAAAATTTTAACAGTCGTGGAACAAAAGTTGTGTAGTTCTTGGGGTGTAATTCCCATCCCATCCTATAGGTTCTGCGCTGGCCAAGTTAAACCGTTTAAAAAATATGCATGTATTTGTAAGTTGCTAATAATAAACCTCTTGCGATCTTGCTAACAGATTATTTCAGCATTCCATTTGATTGCAGAGAAAATACAACGCAAATCAAAATCAAAGAAATCTCACAAGAAGCATCCAACATCCGGACAAGACCCAGCGGATGTCTTAGAACAGATAGCTATGCTTCAATCTTCTTTAGAAGAATTAATACACTCGGTTGATCCGTGCGCGGTTAACCGTGCTCTCAAACCCTTGAGCGATTATGAAGAAGCCTTAGAATTTGAAGAAAAATTAAAAGACGACGCGTTCTTCCTTGAGGTCGTAGCGAAGATGTCGAGCGTTTGCGGAACTTCTGGGACCGAGAATGGGCTAAAATCCTGTTACATGCTTGTCGACTATTTCTTCGAACGCCACTTCTTTTACGAAACTTCCTGGTCCGGAGGTAGTAGAGCAGGAATTAAGCAACCTTTTAAGGCTTTAACCAACATCATGAGGTGTTTCTTCACCCTTGTCAGACAGTCAGATCATAGCTTCACTCAGATGCAGACCGAAGCCTTTTTTAAGAATTGTACGAAGAATCTTCGTACGCTAAATCCGAAGCGAATGGCTACCCCGAGAAAAAGAAGAAAGCCCAAGATTGTGGAAAACAGTCCTGAATAGATTTATTTATATTTCATCCTAATTCTAATTGTCTATAGATATCTTGTTTAATTCTTCAAGTTGTGATTATATTTAAACCTAAATTGAAGTTCTTTGATTTTGCTCCCGAAGCCTAGTTGGTAAAGATCCAGTTTTGAGGTTGTATGTGGAGCTCGTCTCGCATTATGCTGGGAGAATGGCCCGCCTGATCCACTCATGATAACAAGCAACTTTGCCGAAGAAAAGGAAATTTCACCGGAAAAAAAATTTCGACTACCCATACAAAATAGTTCTATCACGTGACCACCTTAGTATGGAGTCGAAATATTTTTAAATCGAATAAAAAATATTTTCTTAGGGAAAGTTGCTGATGATTAGAATCTCTGGCCTTCGGGAGCGAAACCAATGAAAATTCACGCCGTATATCCTGAAACTATGAAGCAAGACGGGTGTTTTTCTCATTTCATTACCTAACTAAACGGCCGCAATACGATATGTGTAGTGACAAACAGAAGATTGGTTTTTGAGATGAATTAGCCATGCATAATTTTTTTACTGTTCTTATCGACACTGTCTCTGATCACAGAGATGGCAGCATTTCATATATTATACTAATTGCTCAAAAGAGGCATGAATCGTAGGATTGTGATAAAATCAAGAAAATTAAATTGCCGATTTTATCATAATACAACTATTTTACAATATTATTATGCTTATCTCTGTTTTTGTGCAAAGATCAGTTAAGTTAAGAGATTAGTAGTTTTTTGTACCGCAGTGAATGTCACGCAATTCAGAAAGACTTTGAGAAAGACATGTGTTCCCCTGTTGCCAATCTAATTAATACAAGGTGTAACAGAAAGGGTATAAATCCGGAAGGATGTGTATCTGCCCAAGAAACTCTACAACCTTTCCCATGGCACATATAGATCTACGAGTAAATACGAGAAAAATCATGCAATAGGAACTGCTTCATTTGATAAGAGTACTTTTTATGGGGTACTTCCCCTCCACATTTTTTCCAGCAAAAGCTAGAATTCTGGAGGGAGCTCCCTGTCCTGTAGTGGACGTTTCATGGGATGTTATGATGATGACCTCTGTGGCATAGAAAAATAAAGTTGTTTACTTTTATGGAGATAATTCATATCCTTCAGGTGTGTTATAAGTATATTGATAAAACATGGCGAGGTGGGGCTTCGCAGACCAGTTGCTAAAGCACTGTGACTGTGGAGCTCCATCCCAGAACATGGCGCACTTGCTCTCTTGTGCACTGTGTCCCTCCACCTGCACTGGCGAGGACCTTCGTGAGGCGTCGGATAAAGCCATAGAAGTGGCAAGGTTTTGGGAGGAAAGCATTTGAAAGCATCCGGTATTTGTACATTGACACGAAGAAGAAGATTACGTAGTAGGGCTGAGTGTCTCAATGGACCTCAGAGCACTTCGATCTTATTGCTCCCGTGATCTTCTTTGTTATACTTACTTGCTATTACTCCTGGCGGTAAAATTAAGTGATTGTTTCAGTGAGCTTCGCCGAATCTCAAAGGGGTGGTCGTCTACTAGTATACCAAAGTTACAGTTATAGTCTGCAGAACGTGAAGAACAATGTTTGTTATTGGAAGTGTTCCATGGTGGAACCAGGGACGACCAAGAGGTGCAAAGCCAGGCTCCTCACCAGCTCGGAATATGCCGTCCTTCAAACTCAAGGCGTCCATAAACATTATAAGCCGAATTTCATACAACATAATGATTTACTTGTGAGGACTTATATGAAAGGTATTCATTAAAATTGTATTTTTTTAGTATTCTTCTTGTTCCGTGTGGTGTACAGCAAAGAAAATTAACAACTCATCTCTACCTGTGGGTGTCGTAATAGGCTACTTAAGGACTATAAAACGGAGGATGGGCAGCAGCGTCCTTCTGCGTAACATAACATCTTACGTACTGCGGTCACCAACAACCGCGGTCCATGGTGCCAGCCACAACGCTTCCGTGGTACCAGCGTAGTGACTATGGTACTTCCCCTCCATTCACGCGTTTTGGCCGAAATTTTGGAGGGAGCTCATGTCCTGCAGTGGACGTTTCATGGGATGTTATGATGATTCTTCTTGTTCAGAAATATGCATGTCGATATTTTATTTTTCTTTGAATTTCGGACCTTTTGAACTGCAAGAATTGGCATATTTGACAATTGTGAGGTAATTTTCCTTTATTTTAATATTACATACATACATACATACATAAATACATACATACATACATACATACATACATACATACATACATACATACATACATACATAACATCACGCCTTGTTCCCGTCGGGGTAGGCAGAGACCACAGTTCTCCACCTGCTACGATCTTGACATACTTCCCTTGCTTCCTGAACTTTCATCAATCCTTTCATACATGCTCGTCGGTTTAGGGTACTTTTAACCTGGCCTTTATTCAGAACGTCCTGATCTCTTTTATTTAGATTTTAAAAAGCTGGCGTCTTCAACAGGCGTCACTTAAGACTCTTGCTGGCAAAGTTTAAGCTCCTTTAAGGCTATTTTAGCACTAAACGACTCGTGAGTGTTACACATAATCTCGGGCATCTTTTAAGTCAATTGCTGACTCTTTCTGTTTTATTAGAGAAGAAAGTGTCAGATCCTGTGAAGTTTTTTTAACTTTAAAGATATCATTAGGCCGTCTTTAAGCCGAAAATTGTGCACTAAATAATGTGCGGACGGACGGTAAAATTCAGTATGCCGATTAACGAATAATCTGAGGCTTTTATAATTGGGAACATGCACGATTTGTTTTTATTTAATAAATTTATTCTCATTCATGTAATAAACAGTCTTGTAAAACTATTTTTCGAATAACTATAATATTAAAAAAGATATAAGCCTTCGAAGATTTGTTTCTGTCTCTTTCTATCAAAACGAAATTTAATATGGAGTTTATATGGCCGTAGTGAATTGTGAAGTCACTATTCATGTCGGATCTCTCTGTCTAATTAGTAGTTTTAAATGCTTATATCGGCCGTATTTCTTAGCCGATTTAAATTTTAATTTCACTTTTTGTCATCTTTACTACGGTATTTTCATATTTTGTTAATAAATGCGACTAAAAAAATTTATGCATATACCCTATTATTTTGGTGCTGCTGGCTGGGGCTAGGAATTCGTTGCTCCGGTCCGCGTAACAGCGGCTAGAAAGTAGCTTGCTTTTTCACCCCATTCTTCTCGGCATGAAAACTTTCAAAAATATGTTTAATTTAGTATTTTCTGAATAAAGCCGTTACACAAAAAATAAAACGACACAAACTGTTTAATCGTTGTATAAACCAAAACTTATCTTTTGTAGTAAATGTTTTTAGACATTAAGTAAAATGTTACCTATTTTGATACACAATTTGTAAATCTTTTGAATATTTTTAACTTTTTTGAATGTTAATCATTACTTGTTAAGTCTGTGGTGTAGGTTTTAGTACTATTGTGATTTAATTAAGCTTTAAATAAAGTTTGTTACCAACTAGCTTTACGCCCTGCGGGCTGCGACCCATAAACTACACTCAGCTGCAAAGAAAACAAATCAGTCTGTTTTCCGCCAATCATTTTCATACAACCATCATAGTAAGCGTCACTAAATAAAAGTACATGGACAAGTATAAAACGCGTTATGGCGCTAAAAAAATATCAGCGAAGATATTACTATATATCAAGTATTCTGCTGAAAACATACCAAATTTTAACGTTAGCGTTTTTTATATTGAAACTATGTTGAAATATTTAAAGATTTTGTAGCAGAATTCTCGGTACAGCATGTTTACTTTCGCGCCATCTAGTATTAGTAAAAGCATAACTTTTCCGGGTTAAGATTTTCAGTATAGATTGTCAGTTCTCATTTTTCGTCCATAACCGAACAAAATTAAATGAGAGCGTTGGATGTTCACAATAGTTATGTCGATGATCACATCTATCAAAGATACAGAAAGTCAGTGCAAGAAAAATAAGGAAATCACGATATTGTGGTAGATTCTACACACTTTTTCGCGTTCTAATTTATAAAGTCCTGCATTGGTTTTCCTACAGTTTAGATATGTCAAAATTGACTGACTGACTACTAATACTACTAATTGAATTATGTGACTTTGTCAAAATTGTTAACAAAGATCTCATCTCTTACTACTTACTACTTGTCAGATACATATGGTATGGTTGTTCTACCAAATAGATTTGTAAGATATTGTTATTTGCACCCCACCATTGTCTGAAAATGAACGGCGGAAAATCTGTTTGCAATTTTTTGCGGCCTAGTTTATTTGGGTTGATCTTGTTTAGTAAACTGCTTAGTTCAATAACTGTAAAAGTTCACTGTTATAGGTTATAAAATAAGAGTAATCAAAACATTGTGCCTTGAAGAGACTGTTAACTTTAGAAAATATTGTAGCGAATATAAATGGCTTTATATAACTGTGTTTTTTTAGCAGACGCTCTTTGACCTATCAAACAACGTATGAACGTATTGACACAACATTATGACAGTGCCATGCCAGTATATCTATGAAAATATAATGTATGCTAGAAAGAACATTCATCAATTACCTAAAATTTGTGACAGGCTTAATTTTAATACTAGAAATAAGCATAAAATTGATCAACCATATACTAGATTAACTAAAGTCAATACATCTTTCGTTGGTCTGTGTATACGATACTACAACAAAATACCTGACAATATAGTGCAATTACCTGAGAGAAAGTTTAAAGAATGTGTAAAGCAAACGTTATGTAAAAAAGCTTACTACAGATTGGATGACTATATGAATGACAAAGAGGTATGGTGCTCTGATATTCCAGCGAAACACAAGAAACACATTGTAAAAAGCCGACTCTTAAAGTAGGCCGTGCTGCAGTGGTTTCTTGCCGTTTCTTTTACGCTGCCATAGCACGATCCGAAACGGCGTAGACTCGCTCTATTTGCATTGTATTCTGCATGACATTCAATAAGTATTCTGTAAAGAATCTACATTGAATAAAATTATCTGAATCTGAATCTGAATCACCCTGGACAATACCACGAGCGCGAATTTGAAATTGAAACAATCGTAGGCCTGCTTATTATATAAAGGGTGTAAGGGTCGGTGTACCGAAAACTGAAAGGGCGTGCTCAGCCAACGAAACTGAACAACTTTCCCAAAGAAACATTCTTGGGAAATGTAAAAAAAATTTGACCTCTCCATACAAATTGCTCACTCTGCTCGAACAGTTTGTATGAAAAGGTCAAAATTTTTTTTTCATTTCCCAGAAATGTTTCTTTGGGAAAGTTGTTCAGTTTTGTTGACTGAGCACGCCCTTTCAGTTTTCGGTACACTGTCCCTTACACCCTATATATCACCGGAAAATGATAAGAATCGTAAGTTGATCAATTTCCTACTAAGTTGATCAACTTTCGAAAAATTATAAACGGCAGTTGAAATGGATTGTTTAACGCAATAAATTTCAGCTAATTGATCAACTTACGCTGCCTGGCGGTAATTTGATAAACTAACGATTTTGCCAATCGTCAAATCATACACGTATGGACTCAGTGCTCAGTGTACAATTTGAAGTTACTCTGACCCACGTTAAATAATACACTGTTCTCTGATTGGTCGATGGCATTGGTGGCAAGCAACTGACAAGTGTTTATTCATAGAGTTAACAATCGACATTCAACCAATCAGAGTACACCTAGCGTTCGTCGGATTATGTTACCGCGAGACTCCGTAAATTGATCAATTACCTGAAATATGTACGAAAAATAACTCATTTCAACTGCCGTTTATGATTTATCGTAAGTTGATCAACTTACTAGGAAATTGATCAACTTAGGATTCTTTTCATTTTCCAGTGACATATACAGTACAACTGACCCGCAGGAGCACCATACGAATCGCGCGGGCGCAAACCAAACCTTGCACCAGCAACAGTAGGACGTATAGGATTTTTTTTTCTCGTTTTCCGACCCCATCCTTTGGAAAAATTGTTCAGCTTCATGTTTTAACAAACCTTATGCTGAAAATAGTGGAATTCGTATGAGACGAACTATTTTTTTTTCGTCTTACGACCCACGTTGCTGTGTTTAGTTTTCTGTTTTGAATGGACCAAAAAATTATGACTGGGATTCAAGAAAAAACTAGTGAAGTGTTTTTTTAAATTGTGATCATGATTAACAAACGTAATTTCAATATCTGCAGTATTTTTGAGAAGACCTTACATTATTTTTTGGTGACTCTCTTACTGTTTTTAAAAATAAATTGCTAAAACACATGTCCTGACTGTTTCTCTTATAGATGAGTTATATTTATTTATCCAATGTTTCTTTAATGTGATATTTATGTAGGTAATGGTGTTTATAAAACCCTATTACTGTTAAATTATAGTAAAATTGTTTATAAACTATCCCTAAAATTCCAATTTAGAAGTTGTCTTGTTCTTAACTTTATTTTTCACGATAATTACTGTTGATTGATCTTATTTAATTATAATACTGTTGCCGAATATGGTCAATGCTGTGCACACCTATAATTGGCATACATATTCTACCCTTACCTATTTGAATGTATCCACATTGTAATTTTAATATGTTATGCTGTTGGTTTGCCTTAATATATAAAAATAAAATAGCAAAGCCCAGATAAAACTAACCAGTTTATTAATTTTGCAGAGAAAGAAGGAACTTTTCTATGGACGAAGCGAGGAGCAAAACACCCTCTACTCGTTCTCTCTGGCTACACCTACAGCTACCAGAAGAAGAACGCAGATGGAAGGATCTTCTGGTACTGCTCGCGAAGACTCAAAGGATGCAGAGCATCAGCTATGAGCATTGGAACTAAAGCCATTACAAAAATTCCCCATGACCATCTGCCAACCAAACTGCCGGTGCCAGTACCTGAATTGGATTTCGGAAACCATTTCCTAAGTGGCATGGCTATAAAAAATGAGCAAAATGAATAAGAACACAAAAATCAAAATCGGTGGAATCCATTTTAACGGGTAGCTCGGAAATAAGAATATTTCCGTTTGAAAACCGCTTTTTAATTTTGTTAAAAGAACTTGACAGAATAAAGAAAACTTTATATAGGTATTGCCAGTAAGGGAGTAAAGACAGCAACACTCTTTGCTACTAACCTAACCGTTAAATAAAACCAGAGGAGCATTATAAGTCATGAATGATAAAACCAGGGATAGTAATAAAATACTCGTAGAGTCTCGATTTAATCCTCTCTCACTTTCTTCAATGGCCAGTTAAGAGTGTTGCTGTGTGTACGTAGATGTTAAAAAAGCCTAACCTAATATGGCAGCTAGTAAAACGAAAAGTATTCTGTAAATAATAGGTTCTTCTATAATCAGTAAGTTCCAGAACACACGCCGCTTTTTGTGGGTATTTTGAAGACAAATATCTCTTTATTTACCCAGTATCTTGCCGTGATTTTCAGGTATGTGTTTCTTGACCATTAAAGTGAAGGAATCACCAAGGCCAACACATGATTAGTGGAAATCGACTCGACAAAATAAAAATCCAAAGTTGCCTCTTAAATTTTCTTTTATTCCTTTTTTTGTGGAATCTGAGGTGTTTTAAGTAGTGAAATTAAGTATGCAGAGAGGTATTGGTAGTTGCTAGGGTTTGACCAACCTAAAGTTTTATTTTATGACTTAGTTTTTACAAAAAGTTGATATTTTATATCAGGTGCTTACGTCATTTAGTTTTGGTAACACTCACAGTATATCTGTCGCAATCGAATGCGTTGCGGATTGCGCACTTTAACCCTTTCTTTCAAGCGAAAAGACTGCGCGCACTGTCAAATATCTATCTTTTCCCATATCCTCTTAAAGTCTTTCGTCGACGCGAAAAGAGGAACGCAAAAATAACTAAACTTATGTTTAAAAATTAACGAAATTAGCTTTGTCATTTTTGCGCCCAAGAAGCACACTTAGTATCAGCAAAAAACTCCCCATACAAAACTGTGTTGGTCACTTATATACGTTCGGGATGTTATTTTTTCTCAGTTTTGCCTTAAAGAGTTGCTCAGTTCGGGGCAACACTAGAAAGTTCTTTAATCCTAACTAGGATGTTATAATAAGATAAAATCAACATAAAACTCAAAATAATCTACTTGCTTGGCTTTAGTTCAAATTACAGATGCCATTTTGTAGCAGTATATCGGTCGAAGCCTACTTTATCATAATTATGTACACGTACCTAACTGTTAATGAAATCTCAGACTATGAAACTGAACCGTTTTCCCCAAGGAGTTTACTATTATTTAATCTGTGCCCAAGGAACATAGTAGTACGGTCAGTTAGCTGTTTCGCGTAGACACGCCTTACAATTTCACCAAATTTTTTCCAGGTACTAGTTAGGTACATAGCTCTCAATTTTTGATAGGAGCCAATTCTTGAATTTCAAAAAAATTCCATAGAAAATTCAAGAATTGGCTCCTATCAAAAATTTAGAGCTATGTACCTAACTAGTACCTGGAAAAAAATTGGTGAATTTGGCGATATAAGACTATAAGGGACCGGACTATACGAAAATCAATTTTTGACCTCCCATAGAAACTGTATCAGCTGATAGCGCATTTTATATGGGAGGTCAAATTTGGTTTTTTCGTATTTCGCCCTAAGTTTCTTGGAAAAAGTTGTTCAGTTTCATGGTCTAAGTAACATGCTAAAATTACGTTCACTATTTCTGAAGGACCCTATATATGAAAATTTATATGAGTGAGCATGTGATAAGGTAGTCAGTAGAAACTTTTTCAACTCTATTACCACACCATAATGTCCAAAAGTGTTTCTACTGATATGCTGTTGAGTGTACAACATAATAGATAGAAAAATATAATAAGGTTTAATTTAGGGTAACTTATGTAGAAGATTTCAGAATGGACTTATGATGTGTTAAATCATTTCCTCGCGATAAGTATTACAATTTTAAAATTATGAACATTTTCCTGTCACACGGTCTTTAATAGTAGATTATTAGCCAAGGGCTGTAAGGCATAAATTGCAGCCAGAGATATTTATTTTTATTTTGTAATTGATGCTTACACCCGAGCTACTCTGCTTTACATCTCGATTGTGAGGTAAGTAGGTCCTTATTACCACCAAATTGTAGGTGACCAATTAGCGCTCTAGGGTAATAATGTAGCTAGAAAAGCCCTAGGGCGGTAAGTAATTTAAAAAAACACTTCACTCTTTCAAAACTCAATTACTTACCGCCCTAGGGCTTTTCTAGCTACATTACTACCCTAGAGCGCTAATTGGTCACCTATAAGCCCAATTTGGGGGTAATAAGGACCTACTTACCGAATATGAGAGATGTAAATAAATATAATATGTGAGTCTTTACTACTTATAACTATGGTTAAATAAGATACGATGGAGCAATCTGACTTTTATATTGGTAAATAATCAGTTTTTTTTATTCTTAGACTAACGATAGGTACTAAAGTAAGGTTTAATTTGCCTAAATGATTTTATTGCTGCCTATAATAATGCACAATTTATTTAAGATTTATACTAGGTTAAATAAGATCTCTTAATAAAGTTTCTAGTATTAATTTAAAATGAAGTAAGTACATTAGTATCTTAAGGATAATCATATTAATACCAACCTTCATTTTGTAAGAAATATTACTTTGTAAATGTTCGGTATTGAATACAATTTAATCAAATAATATTAATGAAATTCCAGATATTTAGGAATACGAGTATGACGTAGATCGCCTATAGTTCCTAATTTTTATTAATTTATGTATGATGCATTTTATAATGTAAGCTTAATAAATCATGGTAGTATACATAAAAAAGTATAATTACTTAAAACATTCTGTGCCTTATTTCTTAGAATTCCTTTCTTTTCTACTTCTTTTGACTTTTACCTCAGCAATAATTGAGGGAAAAAGTATCTTTTACAATCTATAGACATCCTCTATGGTGCAAGGGTCTAAAGCCCGCGTCACACAGAGGCGGTAGCGGAAGCGTTCCGGGGCCGGTATTTTTTGTAAAGTATGAGTTCTTATGCACCCTGTCACATTGAAAAGCGGTCGCGGCGCGGTATTTTGTTCCCGCCAAACCGCCCCGGACCGCTTTCGCAATCATACCGCCTCTGTGTGACTTGAGCTTAAGGCTGCATTTCCATCAGAGCTGAGCTAGGTAGCTAACCTGTGATCTGGAAAAATTCCAACTTATTAGTTGGAAAACAGAGGAATCCAGAGCAGTCCAATATATTTCCAATCCAATATATTGGATTGCTCTGTTTTCCTAGCTAAGAGCTGGGCTCGAAAACTGTGCAATCCTATTGGCAAAAATTTTTACAGTTCACAGGTTAGCTACCTAGCTCTGGTTGAATAGGATCTCTAGGCATCCTAAAGCCGCTTAGACGCCTTCCTAAATTCAGAGACTAATTTGGAATACATTGCTGGTTTAAAAAACCGGCCACGGCCAAAGCACGTGACTCCTTTTCCCACTACCCCGCCCTCCCCCGCCGCCCCGTCTGTCACCTCGCCGAAGGATCGCTCACGAACATCTCAGACTATGATTTTGTAACAAGAAAAATTCTTCTGCAACTTCACAGGTTTATTATATTATATTCCGCACCAAAAGTTACGGCATATTCCTCAAGTTCCCATTTTGAATAAGAGCCTCCTTAACTAGCATTCTCCTTTCATTCGTGATGTTAAGCCAACATATTAAAAATGTTGCCTTTTTGAATAATACGACAAAACATATATGACAAATAAATAAAACGGTTTTCTTATAATTCACTCACGAGATAAAATCGTAAATTACAGGCGTCCTCATACCTTCAGGGAAAGGCAAGCATCCACTGCTAATATACAAGAACTTCACATACACTTATAAGGTATTTTCAGCGTCAGGGGTCCTATGGCATTGTTCCCGAAGAACCAGAACTGGGTGTAAAGCGTTTGTCAAATCACTTGCGGATAAAATGGACACTCTTATAGCGGTGTTTGATGAACATTGTCACGAACCAAAGTTAAATGTAAATAATAATCATAATAGGTAATAAATAAAATCAAAGGGCAGTGTAACCTTCTTCTAAACTCGTTAAATGCAAAATTATGTCGAGTATTTCTGAAAGGAATCGAATACTTGTCGACCAGCCGCCTTAGCACGCTGCAGTTGTCAGTTTATCTAGACCCATAGGTTAAAGACTTTAAGCATGGTCATGTTTTTTTGACATCCGTGCAGTGCGACCCATTTTGAAAGACAAGGACGGCTACATGTATTAGTGTGTAAAGCTATCTCTGTCTAAAATATCAAAAACGTAATTTGTGGATTTCCTAAACATTTTCCTCCACTGATATTTCTTCGCGCTTGGAGGTGATAGATTAGATGACATAATTCCCCAATTAAAGTGACATTTGTCCGAGATATATTTTCTCTTGGGGAGCGTGCTAAGCAGGCAGGACAAATATTGATGTGTTTTTTTAGTAGCCTTTGCGGTGTATTTGTTAAACAATTCACTATACTATACTAACTAACCTACTATATAAGAATAAAACGTATTTTTTATGTGTCAATTGAATGTAAGTTTCGTGAATTTTTGAATTAAAACTAAGTAATTTTTAAAATAACAATACTGTTTAGGTCAATTTTATTACTCTTTGATTTGCTGCTACTCTACACTGCTCAGTGCGGTTACATAACCACTTTGATTCGTTCTAGAGACATTGAGGAGATTTCAAGAGTTAAGAAGAAGGCATAAGAGAAACGCAAATCCAGCATTGAGAGAAACAAAGAAGCATGTGGCAGAAATGCAAGACGAAGAGAAGAAGAACGTGAGACAGATCTGGAGAGAACGGAAAAGAAGATATAGGGAGAGGAAGAAGTTTGAAGAGGATCATAGGCACATTTCGTTGGCTGTAGCGGAGTTTGCAAAAATTGGGTTTCAGCCCGTTACGGACAGCGACAGCTCATGAGAATTTGAAAAATATAGGTATTCGTACAAAGTAGAAATTGCAAAATTTACAACTTCAGGTAGGATACGAACCTGCGTCTTTTCCGTCAGTCCTGGCTGTCGTTGTCAATTTTAAGATTTTTTCACTTTGTTGAGATATCCAACCACAGGTATAATGCGGGGCGAACAACTTAAACAATAATCGCGTGGTGGGGGAAGCTTTACGCACGTCAATTTGTATGTAAAATCGACTCTGCGCAGCCAAGGTCATTGTTCAAATAGTTTGCCCTCACCTATACCTAGTGTTAAAATAAACATTAATTGCAATATTTTCTATTACATATCGACTTCTTATTTAAATTTTTTATTGTCAAAGAACTTTTCGAATTTAATTAATTACGAAAATGTGAATACACTAGTTGAAACCGTTCTTGATGTTCTTGTTACTTGATTTTATTTCAGTGTTTATTATTATAATATAATGTTTATACTATAATGTTTATACTATAATGTTTATACTATAATATTACATTATATGTATATAAATATGTTTTTTAATACATTTCATGCATTATTTAGGTAAATATAAAGGAGTAACTACTTAGTATTACGCAAAGTTACGGTTTTTTTTTTCTCTTTTTTATGGTGGGCTTACACTTGACCTCGATCTGCAGAGATGAGAAGAAGAAGCCTATTTACTCACGACTTGAATATATTCACATAGAGAGGTTAGCCTTAGAGCACCGAATCCGTGCCAAGCGCGTGAAAGGCAACTATAACTTAAGGGGATTCCTGAAGTCAACTAGCGCCCCCATCAGTTAAAAAAATATTGCGCGCTAAACACAAAATTTATCGAAAATCCGGAAAGACAGATTGCAGTAAAGGAACCGTAGATTATTTATAACCTATAAATTCTGAAAAATTTAGTTGACTGTAGTTACAGACACAAAAAGTGCCAAAAACGGCCACTTTTATCAGTTTTTGTATCTGTAACTACAGCAACTTTATTTCACAGAGTAAATAGGTTCTACATAAACAATAGTACCTTTACTTCAATCTGTCTTTCCGGATTTTCGATAAGTTTCGTATTTAGCGAGTAATTTTTTTTAAACTGATGGAAGTTAGAGGTAAAATATTATTATGTTAAGCTGGTAATGGGGGTTTTCCTTGACGTTTGTCAATCACGTTTGTTTTAATTGTCGATTGGTGGTACACTGATCACTGATGTGATGGTGATTTCTTTTTTTAAGTTTCAGTAAAATTTATGAAATATTTTTAAAAGAAAATATATTACGGACTTTGACAGCAGCAATCAAACTGACTTAATAATTTTCATACTGAGTGATCGTTTAGTATCAGTGATTCCATTCTCTATATTCCCAGCGCTAACTAGCAACTAGCTAGTTGATCTTCCAAAAGCTGGTTGAAAACACCCTTGGTATGTTATTGACTGTAAGAAGTTGAATAAGGTTTCAAGAAAAATAATTTAAGTAGTTATTTCGGTATTAGTGGTTCAAACAGTCTCATAAAATCTAAATCTTCTATGTACAGTCTTTTACAGAACATCTGCTCGTGGCGTCCGTCAGTTGGTCGTCGATGGCTACATGTTTATCTGCAGAAGTTACTGCCTGAACCATATCAAAAAGAATTGGAAATGCGGAACTCATGCCGCCTGCCATGCTAAAGTACTCACTATTCAGGACGAAATCGTTGTTCTGAGAAATGTTCATAATCACCCAGTTGTTGATTATACATCAACTGGGTGGTATTATAGTTCTACAAAGTAATTGTACTGTGTAGCCCGTGGACATTCAAATTACGAAAAAGGTTACCGTTTGTCTTTGTGAAATTGTTAAAGATTTCGCCATTTCACATACTAAAAGCGAAGTCTTTAAAAATCGTAACCCGCCGTAACCATATATAGTGACAAAACTATAATCTCCATATATGTTAGTTATTAACATTTCTAGGTTACCGCATTGTTTCGTTAATGTCATGTTGTACAGCTTTGTTGAATTACCATACGTAATAGTAAGACTATGAAAAGTTAAAGACCAAATGAGTCTTAAAATCTAAACGGGCCACAGAAACAATCTTAAAATAGGTATAGGGTTTCTTCAGAGGGTCTATTAACAGATGTATAAATTTAAAAACGCTAACTCAGAAACGTAAATTATTGTCAATATGGCCGGACTACAATAATACGTCGCAATTAGTATGTGAAACGGTGAAATCTGTAATAATTTAGACAAACGGTAACCTTTTTCGTAATTTAAATGTCCACGGGCTACAGTACTTTAATTTCGTTTAGCAACGCGAAGTTTTAGAGAACCGCGGTACCTGTCACTGTAACAATAAAGTTACCGGTTCTTACTGCAATATTCAGTTTTTGTAAGCTCCTAATGAAATAGTGAACATAATTTTAACATGTTACGCAAACCACGAAACTGAACAACTTCCCTTATAGTCTATTAGTATTAGACTGCGTAACTTAAATAACACAAGAACAATATTCAAGATTCATCACACAAGCGTTTGTCCTGGTCGGGGTTAGAACCCGCGGCCAGCCAGCGGCGTAGAAGGCAGGGTCACTACCAACCAAACCAACGGGTCAGTCATCTAAATCTTATTATTTGTTTGTAAGAACAAAATGTGCTAAGAACCATTGATTTTGTTTTAACGTTTTGAGTTAAAATGAGTAATTTCTCTTAGTTTATCATCGCATCACAATACATTAAATTGTAACAATAGTTATTTGTTATGCAAGGCAGCAAAAGCGTTATTTGGCGTGAGTGCCTTGTATTGAAACCTGAGCAAGCGAAGGATTCTAGAATTGAACCACGAGCGAAGCGAGTGGTTCAAAAGAAGAATCCTGAGCGTAGCGAAGGTTTCAAGGCACGAAACGCAAAATAACTTTGCTGCCGAGCGAAACACAAAATTTTTCACCTCACTAAAGCGAGGAAGCAGCCAGTACCGCAGCGTGGAGGTCTGCCATACTGCATCACGTTCGAATTTCAAAAACCTTTTGCCCGCTAGCGGCCAAAAATCGCTTTTGGCCGCAGAAAAACCTTTTGCCCGCTAGGGGCCAAAAATCGCTTTTGGCCGCAGAATTTAATCGACAAAACAAATGTTTCCGAGCTTTGGAGGTGAAAAATATCTTTCCCATGCATGCATTAAATGAAATATACGGAATTGCTTACAGAATGCTGCCTTTTAATTATCGTATAGGCAAAACATCTCCTAAGGTCGAGCCGAAATATCAAATAATCCAAGACCAAATGGTCTTTCCGAACAAGTTTGCAGGGAACAGCCACAGCATGACCATCAAAATAATTGATGGTCATGCTGTGGCTGTTCCCATGTGTAATCTTTTGCAAGGCCAATTGGTTGAAATGATATCTTACCCTTATTTAGTTATTGGTTTTCCAGTTCCCGTAAACGTATAAATAAATAAGATAATATGATATATTATTTAAAGCTTTAAAATAAAAAGTTTCATCAAAATGTAAAATAAGTGTGTCTGTACTGTACAGGCAAACTTATTTTACAATTTTATAATCGTTTTGGAGGTAGTTACGAAAATTTAAAAACCTTCATGCGTTAACATTAAACAATTCCAGAGATTTTCTTTACTACATCACAACGTGGCAAGCGAGTGCTCAACATAGGGCCTCATCGGTTTTACGAAAAGACCTCCCTAGTCTGTAACATGGTCGGCAAAGCCCGATGGATTTGTGCTAAGAACTATACAACCCCACCTTGCAAAGCTTATGTGGTCACGTGTCATGATTCCGTCCTGTCACATGTTGGAGAACATAATCATTGATGAATAATTGTCGCGTATTTATTAAAAATTAAATTTTGATAAATATATTTTTTTTTGCTTGTCTTGTTGGATGCTTTTATATAGGGTCCTTCTCAATTTGTTCAGATAATTTAAGTGCATAAAACTAAACATTTTTCCCTTTTTGAAAAAAGATTTCAACATCCCGTAAAAACTCTACGAATTTATTAGTTATGTTTTGAAGGTAAATTGTTTTTATCTGATCATTTACTTTGCTTTTCATTCCAAGTCTCAGAGCTGAACGGCCAGATACTGATGACCAACAAAGGGGGACAGGTGCTGTTGCTAGGCTCCCATCGCTTCCACCGAGAGTACGGGCGAGGAGACCGCAGCTACTGGCGATGTACTAAGAGAGTCATGTACTCCTGCAAGTGTAACGTTCGGATGATAAATCAAAGAATTTTCGTTCTGGGACAACATAGTCATTCATAATCTAAGACACAAGGTTTTTCTGTAGATAATTAATATAAACATTGAGAAATGCGTCAATGGCTGAACTGGCACATATAAATCCATTAGGAAAATCGAATTTGTTACTGTTTTGCATTAAATTATGATAAATACGAGTATTACTTAACTATTAAGTAGGTACTTCCACAATACAGAACCCGAAGTTAGACGTTTTTTTCAATATTAGAATTTGAGTGAGACAGAATAGACGTAAAACGTTTTAAAGAATAAAAGGACCAATGTATTAGACGTAAATAATTTTAAGGTAAAAATCGTTGTACCTAACGAATTATATGAAAATTCAGAGTTCTTATCTATTTCGAGTAGTATCATTGCTTTAGAAGTCCTTTATTCATAGTTAAAGAAATAGGTACCTCGTTAATGTTTTAAGTCACGGTAGATAATGTCCAATATTTTACCGTCTTTCTTTGTTCCAGATCCATTGAGGAATACTGATAATGCTGCAATGAATTTGCTAATAACCGGAGTCACTTCTCAAGCTGCAAAAGTGGACATACAAGCAGAAAACTCCGATGATGATGTCATTGAAGTAGTTAGAGACGAGGCCCCCATAGAAATTCTCTCTGACGGCGAAGAGTTAGAACTAGAGAGAAAGGCTAGTCAAACATCTGTGATACAGAACTTACATTTCATGTCGACATCTACAAACGTCGAGGATTTCACAAAAGATGGAAAAGATCCACTGGAAAACAATTCCCCGAAAGTAAATGACCCAGTTCCTAATGAGATAGAATCGATACTGCCTTCTGTGCCTATGACTGTGATACCTTTACCTCCACCCATCCCTCTGCCTCCACCTACAGATAAGCCGAAATCTACAGAAGATCCTATTGTTGATGAAGATGCCTTAAAGAAAGCTAAGGAAGCTTTTAAACCTGATACCTTAAAGAAAGCTGAGGAATCTTTAAAACCTGCACAAAATTTTGATGACAATATTGTAACCAGTGACGCTGGCGATCAAATTAATAACACTACTCAAATTGATGGCGTGAATGAAAAAGAATCAGATTTTGATGTGGAAATAGAAAATGATATTGACAATAAAGAGATGGATTGTGATGATAAGGAAAAAGATTGTAAAGATAAAGAAGAAGAAAATGATTATTCTAAAACTATCGAGGACAATCTTTCCGAAACTATCGAGAATATTGCGGAATTTTTGAACAAAAATAAAGACTAAGGATTTAATGCTTACCTCACTATTCTATGCTTACTCTTAGTTCATTAAGTTTTTTGTTTTTTACTAATTTAGTGAATTTACCTATAGAAATAAGTTGAAAAAAAAAACTTTTAGCGATTAATACTCGTAGACTAATACAATTTTAATTATTTGCCTTTTGTAAAGTAAATTTAAGTTTTAACTGCTTACACTATGACTAAAATATCTGTTCAAGTCACATAGTAGAATCCGTTAAAGCGTCTCCTAGTCGACTATCACTAGTCGGTCAAAAAACCTAGTTAAGTTATCAAGAAATCTGTAAAAATCTAATGTTTTAGCTAAACTTTATTTGCGAAAGTGAAAATATATCTTTTTTACTTGTGAATTGATCATTAATACTCGTACGAACGGAAGCGTAAGTAATCCGTAATAGCCATTTTAAGCGTGATTTTTAACAACGTTTTTTCCTGAATAGTAAGAATTTTTACCAGAAAAACTGGTAATAACATTTATTAGTCCCAAGCCGCATATTTCTCAGAGAGAATTCTCAGGTTTTTGGGATTTGATAAAAATCCATGTCATTTTAGTATGGAGGTATTGGAGGTCCCCTGCAAGAAATGGATGCGCTTATCTCTCCTTAGCAGAAAGCGCTGCTACTTCAACCTCCTTGGTTCAGTGGTCAAAATTGGAACAAAATTTGTTGTGTAAGTTTAATGGCAAAGAGGTTAAATGTGTAATTCTATATACGCAAAACCTCTCGGGTGTTAGTTCCACCCATGTAACTGAACAACTTTTGGAAATAAAAATAAAAAGAATGAAATCCGTTCAATTTATATGGAGAAACATAGTTCCTTTATTTTTATTTCCAAAAGTATTGGAAAAAAGTTGTTCAGTTTCTTGAGTTTATTGAGAGATTTTGCGTATTTGGAATTGCACGTAAAATATTCACGACCAGCAACTAAACAGATATCGCAGTCATAATGTAGACTACAAACTTATTTTGATTAATTTTATATGTTGGGTGAAATCGAAATCATTCGACAAATTTTTGAGGGTGAGTTCAGACCATGAAAACTCAGCTTTTCAGAGGCTACCTCCCGTCCACTAGCGCCCCCATCAGTTTAAAAAATATTACTCACTAAATACAAAACTTATCCAAAATCCGGAAAGACAGATTGAAGTAAAGGTATCCTAGTTTATTCAGAACCTATCAATTCTGAAAAATATTATACACTAGTTATAATATTTTTCAGAATTGATAGGTTCTGAATAAACTAGGATACCTTTACTTCAATCTGTCTTTCCGGATTTTGGATAAGTTTTGTATTTAGTGAGTAATATTTTTACAACTTTCCCCAAGGAACATGAGTCCGGAAACGAAAACAAATTTTCGCCCTCCCATACTAAATGCGCGCTCGGATAGGCTCACTTTGTATGGGAGGTCGAAAATTTGTCGAATGATTTCGATTTCACCCTGTAGAAGTAAAGATTACGACATTGGTTTCTAATTCTAGTTATTTTTGTGTATGTGATTGATCTTAATTAAACGTTACTTAGTAACTGCTTATATCTTCAGTATTCTACAGCGTTGTTTGTTATTTTTACCATACTGGCTGTTCTACAAAGTTACTTTTACCACTAGGCAGTAGGCAAACACCACTTATTGTTTTAATCAGTACATAAACTGAACAAATTACCTAGATAAAATCTATTTTTTTTTTATTTATTGTTCAAAACAATAAAAAAAAATAAGAAATAAAAATAGGTTGAAAAATTAAGGTTCTCCTTTGCATATGATAATCAATATTTTTTCTTATTTTTCGACCTACGTTTCTTTGGGTAACTTTTTCCAATTTATGTTTTAAGGTTGCGTTCCGAATCGGGTAAAAATTACCCTGACAGCAGGATAGCGTTACACGGCGTCCATTGGTGTGGTCGAGACAGACTACTGTCAAAGGGTAATTATTACCGTTTTGGAACTCACTCTAAGTAACATATTAGAATAAGGTCAAGAATCCAAATAGGTCTGTTTGACGCAGTCGTAATGAGCCGTCTTTTAAAAACTAGTTTACATTTTCATGATAGATAGCGTTGTTGTAGGAAAATTTAACTGTCAACTTCTTTTTTCCTATCTGTTGTCTAAGTAAACGTAAGTGTTGGGAGGTTCATTTACTTCACGCTTCATCTATAACAGATTTATTTTAAGTTCTTCAGCAATTGTCTTCAGCGCAATCTATCGACACCTTTGAATTCTGAGTTGACACTTAAAGTGTAGTCAGTTAACTGTGGAAACAGCTCATTTACATAGCAGTGTCTACTTTTTCAAGGGTGGATAAATTATCTGATGTATTTTATCTGGCCGTGTGTTTGTGTGCCCAGGGCACGGGGCTTTCTAGTGATAAAGTGCATAATTTTGTTATGATTGTAACTGACAAGTGCTAAAACCTTCATAATTTCCAGGAACTCGTATGGCTGCGTTTATGGTACTAAATGGACGTAACGTGCTCATGATCGGCAGCCATCGATTCATGAAGCACTACACCAGCCGACGTGGCAGAACGCGGTGGCGGTGCTGCAAATCCTTCAACAAGTGCCGTGCCATCGCCATTACTGCTGGGAATCAGATCGTCAAGCTGAAAGACGTTCACAATCACCAGCCGCCTGCCGGGTTTACCGGTTACCCTCCCGGTTGGTCAGATGACCGGGAACTACAAACAGATGACCGGGAATTACAAACAGATGACCGGGAATTACGAACAGATGACCGGGAACTGCTAACTCCTCCACTGTGTGAAGTGTCTGTTACTTCAGAATAGAATGCTGTTTATTCATCTAGTCAAGACGAAAAAAAATGAAGGTTTCTCTTAGATAATATGTTTCTATGAAACTTATCTCATCTCATAACATCCCATGAAACGTCCACTACAGGACAGGGAGCTCCCTCCAGAATTATAGCTTTTGCTGGAAAAATGTGGAGGGGAGATGAAACTTATAATTGGAAATAGTGCCCCTTTCTCGATTGTGGTAACGATTCTGTACCGTGCAGGCACTACTGTTGCTTTTATTTGTAGCTCGTCGAAATAATTACATTTAGGACTATATTTTAGGGGTAGGAATGTTCGCACAAAATCATCTTATAAAAAAAAAAAAAAAAAATATCTTCCAACGAATTCATCGTTTTATAGTTAAAGCAAACCTTCTTCAAAATTTTGTCAGGGTGTAAATAAAAAATCAAGAGATCTCAGAACAGCTCGAACAAGTTTACAGGGTGTAACAAAAATGGTAGGTATACCAATCCTGAAGGATGTGAATCTGCCCATAAAACTGAACAACTTTTCCTAAGGCTCATAGGTCGAAATACGAAGTTTTTTTTACAGAAATTGAATCAACTGAATTTGATTTTTTTTTCATATTTCGACCCTTTGTTCCTTAGGGAAAGTTGTTCAATTTCATAGGCAGAATAACATTCTTCAGGGTTGGTATACCCTTTTTGTTACACCTTGTATATTATGTAATTATTATTTTAATTACTGTATATATTTATGATCATTGTTTTATATTGATTATGTCCGTTGTAGTAAATAATGTGATGATTATTGTATAGGTATATTATTATTTATTATAAAAATCATTAATAAGTATGAATTGGGTGATCGTGCAATTGGTGTATTGGTGTTTTATATTGAAATTTAAGAAAAGTATTCTTAAGAACAGTTTGTTACCATTTTCAAGCCATGGTGGGTAGAATTATAATGTAGGTATAGAGTACCTACTTTGTAACTGTTTTTACATACGTAATAAAATGATTTTGTAGGTGTTTTACAGTTTATTTTCTATTAAAATGTGGAATTAATGTAATCATGTAGCAATAATAATGATATTGTTCTTAACCGTAAGTAAACATACTACTTAATAAAAAAAGTTTGACCTTAAATTTGTTTTTCTTATAATAATAGACCAGATTGAAAGAAAGTACAAAAACAAATGCATTGGAGTGACACTGTATTGTTATTTACACATATTTACAATCCAGTCTATTTACGATTCAATACTTACTTATTCATGCTGTCTCAGTGATCCGAAGAGGATCTTGGCCTTCGACACCTAGTATTAATAAATCCTTCTTAAGTGTGAGATTGCATTAAAACTTAGGTAGCTGTCATCGGAGTAAATACCACTTGAGTTTTGACAACACACTCGCTAATTAATAAAATTTATGAGTTGATATCACATGAGTGCTGTCAAAGTCAAAACGCAGACAAATTATTTTGTATAAGCCATGATTTTGAGATGCTGTTCGCACTTTGACAGCTGATACTTCTTCGGAAGGATATTGCGAGCGGTTTATTAATACTGAGTCACCATCCTCTGTTGTGTGCAGCTGGGCAAATTTGCAGTTTATAGCTCCAACAGGTCTTTTTGAACTTGGTCGATCCAGCGATACCTCAAGACGTCCCACGGGGCTTTTATCAGTAAGATATTCTCTTTTAACCCCATGGACTTCTGGTAACAATAGTTCTGCGCTGTCATGAGCCATGCAAATACAAATAAGTACAAAATCATTAATGCATTTCGACCTATGTTTCAGGGAAGTTTGTTCAGTTTCATGGGTATGAAGTTAGCAGTTCCGTTTTGGGGAGATTTCTTTTGACACCCGGTACCCGGCATGTGAGGAAAAGTACTGCGAACATTTAAACCCACGAAACTGTAAAACTTTTCCTAAAAGGCATAACCAAAATACAAAAGACTTCCTTTAAGCCCCCTCCACACTTCACGCGAGATCCTCGCCGAGAATCTCAGCGAGTATCCCGGCGATGAACTTCTCCACATTCATGCGAAAATCTTACGACACTCAAAACAGTTGCGATCTCGCTCCTTTGTCTCGTGCCAAAGGCGAGAGCCGGTGAGACGGCGAGAAGAATATGTGAATCGGCTCCACATTCAAGTTTCTCTTGTTTTTCTCGCTTTCTCGCGTGAAATGCGAAAATCTTACGACACTCAAAACAGTTGCGATCTCGCTCCTTTGTCTCGTGCCAAAGGCGAGAACCGGTGAGACGGCGAGAAGAATATGTGAATCGGCTCCACATTCAAGTTTCTCTTGTTTTTCTCGCTTTCTCGCGTGAATGTGCAGCTTTACTTTGTAGCGTAAGGAACTATGTTTTAATTAGGTTTCCTACGACACCTCTCTTTGTTTTTATTTATTCTTGTATTTATTTTTTCTTTTAGTAATTATAAGGCACGGCCAAGTTTCTCCAAAGCTGTACTACAAAGGCTTCGTCTATAGGGCAATAAACAATCCCCTACAGTGGCGTAAAAACATTCCGCGCGTTTGGGTTTGCAAATATCGGGAATCAGCTAAGTGTGCGGCGTCGATCGTGATATTAGGCGGGCGGGTTATCAAGAAAAATGTAAACCATGTACAGCATTCTCCACCATTCGAACTATGTAAACCACACACGTATTCGCGAGTCAGGAAGGAGATAGCGATGGCAAAGGAGAAATAGTAAGAAATTGTTGTTTTTTACAATCGGGATGTGTCCGACCATACCATATTGTAAAATGGACTTTAAAATCGAGGGCTTTAACACTATTATTACGAATACGAATATTTTTTTCTGTTGATAAGATGACTCGATATAATAGACAATAAACGACTTTTTTTATAGAACTTAAAATTTTTTGTTTGATTGTTTTAAGCTCTGTCACCTTAAAACTAGTTTTTTTTTGTTATTATCAAGTATGCTTTTATGAAGAGTCAGAAGGTGTCTCACAAGGTTCGTCTGGCTGTTCATAGAGGCGTTTTAGTACCAACACTGATGTACGGCAGTGAAAGCTGGGTATGTGTGGTGTTCAGCGTCTCCTATTCAGGGTCGGGTAAAGGTGATATATTAATTAAAAACAGATTTATTTGGGAGCCTGTCCCGCACACCCGCTTGCCTCGATGCTCTCGTGAGCAGTGTTGCCAGAAAGCAAGTTCGCGGTCCAGCAACTTTATTCAAATACATTACAGTATGGCAACAAAAAGCAGAATTAATGCAGTAGAAATGAGAGCGTTGAGGAGTATGATTGGTGTGAAATTGAGTGACAGGATTAGAAATAGTCTGATAAGAGAACGTTGTGGCGTAAAAGAAGACGTAGTGACTAAAATTGAGAAAGGGATGCCGAGATGGTTTGGTCATGTAGAGAGGATGAATGAAAGAAGGTTGACGAAAAAGATCTACAAGGCGAGAGTGAATGGAAACGTTGGAAGGGGAAGGCCTCGGCGAACGTACCAGGACCAAATTGAGGACGTTCTGAATATAGGCCAGGTTAAAAGTACCCTAAACCGACGAGCATGTATGAAAGGATTGATGAAAGTACAGAAGCAAGGGAAGTATGTCAAGATCGTAGCAGGTGGAGAACTGTGGTCTCTGCCCACCCCGACGGGAACAAGGCGTGATATTATGTATGTATGTATGTTATTGCTTTTAGTTAAAAAGTCCCCTACCCCTCCAAAATGTGATTGAGAGCAAAGAAGAGCATTTTTGATACCATAAAAAAACCGGTTAAGTGCGAGTCGGTCTCGCGCGCCGAGGGTTCCGATATACCTATAGTATTTTTGGAAGCAATAAATTCCATTTTTAGGACCGCAAAACTAAATTTGTTTGTAAAGGTTTTTTGCAGATTTCTAAAAAAACTGTGCAATTTAGAAAGATCGATTTATTTTTGCTGTAATAAAAACATAAACTTCTATCGACTGTAATTAATTCAGATTTTTCTTTTTACAAACTTCGGAGATAAGGGGGGGGGGACTGGTATTTTTTTTATATATTTTTCATCACAAGGAAAACTAAGTCGTAAAAAAATACAAAACTATATTTTAGAATGTACAAGTAAAGCCCTTTCATATGATACCCCACTCGACCTAATAACAACAATTTCAAATTTTGCCTCCCCCCCGTTTGCCGTAATAATCATATGTATTTTTTAATTCATTCAAGTACAATTAAGTTGTGGAACCATATTCTAAAACTATTCCAAATTTCAAGTTGATAGCATGAGTGGTTGCTGAGATATAGAGGTGTGACAGGGTTCCTTTTTTTACAATTTTGGTATCGGAACCCTAATTATTCATAGTACTACTCGTACTTAATACACCCAAAATTTGCTTGGTAGAGATTGGTACCTTTCTTTCTTCATATTTGTCTAACTATTTCTTGGTATGCATTAAAGTATAAGTATTTGTATTGAATTGTAATAAGGGATGCGATTCCTCTGAGGCAGAGCTAGCTTAAGGGAGTTAAGCGAAACAGCACTTAGGGCCAACGCAAGCTGAGGGGCAGGCCGCAGGACGCAGGCCGCAGGCCGCAGATTTTGCAGGCCGCAGACGTAGGTGACCAACGCAAGCTGGGACGCAGATACTAAACACATGCGGGCACAGAATACTATTACACACCTACGGAAGGAAGAATGACAACTTATAGTGAAAAAAATTAGATTTTTTTTTTGATATAATAGAAAGAAGGTTTGAATTCTCCCTTCTCATAAACTGTAATGATATCTTGTTTGTACTGTATCTAATATCTACATAGGGATTTAAAAAATAGCTGTAAAACCTATTAAAGGCTTATTTAGGAGGCTAAATGCAACAACTTTTTAGGGTTCCGTAGTCAACAAGGAACCCTTATAGTTTCGTCATGTCCGTCTGCCTTTCTGTCCGTCTGTCTGTCTGTCCGCGGCTTAGCCCAGAGACCATTAGTACTAGAAAGTTAAAATTTAGTTTAGATATGTATTTCATCCACGCCGAGAAAGTGGTCAAATAAAAACTTAAAAAATATTTTTTTTTAGGGCAAGTACCTCCCATACAAGTAAAGTGGGAGTGATTTTTTTTTCCAACGTGTGGGATATCGTTGGGTAGGTCTTTTAAAAATAATGTGCAGTCAAGAGCAGGTCAAGCTTTTCATTCGCAGCGCGACTTTAGCTCCTACAGCTAATTTAATTTTCTATTTTTAAGCTGTCATCCAAAATGTAGATCTCATCGAGACCTATCATTTGTCTCAGCACATGAATAGTTTAGGGTCAGTAGTTTTTGAGTTATAGAAATTTTTAGTTTGACAGCTGTCATCCGAAATGTAGATCTCATCGAGACCTATCATTTGTCTCAGCACACGAATAGTCTAGGGTCTGTAGTTTTCGAGTTATAGCGATTTTTAGTTTGACAGCTGTCATCCGAAATGTAGATCTCATCGAGACCTATCATTGTCTCAGCACACGAATAGTCTAGGGTCAGTAGTTTTCGAGTTATAGCGATTTTTAGTTTGACAGCTGTCATCCGACATGTAGATCTCATCGAGACCTATCATTTGTCTCAGCACACGAATAGTCTAGGGTCTGTAGTTTTAGAGTTATAGCGATTTTTAGTTTGACAGCTGTCATCCAAAATGTAGATCTCAACGAGACCTATCATTTGTCTCAGCATACGAATAGTCTAGGGTCAGTAGTTTTCGAGTTATAGCGATTTTTATTTTGACAGCTGTCATCCAAAATGTAGATCTCATCGAGACCTATTATTTTTCCCAGCACAATAGTAGTCTAGGGTCAGTAGCTTTCGAGTTTTAGTGATTATAAATTTGACAGCTGTCAACCAAAATGAAGATCGCGACGGGATCTATCATTACAAAAAAAAATTAGAAAGATTTTAGCCATAGACAATAGGTGCACCACTGGCGAAAGTTTTGAATTAGTTTTATTTCAAAAGTGATCAGGTGTTCCACGGGAGAAAAAAATCTTCCGTGGTACTCCCAGGTGAACCACGCGGGTGTACCACGGGCAAAGCCTGCGCTAAAGTACTAACCCATCGCTACCGGTGTCGTAAGAGACGATTATGGAATTATGAACCGGAGGATAGGCAGCAGTGTCCTTTTGTGTATCTTACCACCTTACTTTCTGCGGTCACCAGCAATCGCGGTCCTTGGTGCTAGCCGCAACGCTAACAAGCGTGGTGACAATGGTACTTCTCATCCACATTTGAGCAATTAACCACAAATTTATTTTATCTGTGGCATAACTTTTTGTTGTTTCTAGTTGCGAGAGTCTGCTTTCACACGCAATAGTGTGTTATTTATTCTGTGGCGCGCAGAAACAATTGCCGGCAGAAACAAGGCGCAGACATGTGTCTGCGTACACATGTCTGCATCCCAGCTTGCGTTGCTCTATGAAGGTTCATACATTACAAAAATCTGTTCTGCTCTGCTCTGCCCTGCCCTGCGCCATCTGCGTGGCAATATACGCTAAGCCTTACTGCTCCGCAGCGCTCCGTCTCGGCGAAAAGGCACCCTAAGGCCGGTATTTCACTGGGACATCATGGCAGCGCAACCAGTCGCCGCTTCCAACAAAATGTGTATAGCTCTATAGAGAGTTACTCACCTGGTGTCCGTTTGGTTGCGCAACCAATTTGGCGGCGCAACCAGCTCGGATGCTGGTCGCGCTACCACTCCCAGTGAAATATAGCCCTTAATACTGTGGCCGCAGGGTGTAGCGACTCTGGTGTCTTTACTGGTGTCTAGTTACGGACACCAGTGGCGCAACCAGTCGCGCCACCGTGGTGTCCCAGTGAAATATCGGCCTAAGAGTAAGTTCAAATACGAAAAAAAACATGCACATGCTCCAGATTTTTTCCGTTTGATTTGAAATAACAAAAATAAGTCCTAAGCTTTATCGATTTCTTTGTTCATTGACATAAAAAAAGGGCGCGAGTATTTTTCTGATCTGTCTGAATTGACCCCTAATCACTTGCTTCATAATCAACAAGGTTTGAACTAAAATGGTGTAAACAGTATGACTGACTGTGGGGTGTCGGCAAAGAATAAAGTACCAACCTATCTCTAACCGCGGATGTCGTATGTAAGAGGCGACTAAGGAATTATAAACCAAGGACGGGTAGCAACGTCCTTCTGTAAATCGCACCATATTACAACAACAACAGCGGTCAATGGTGCCAGCCGCAAAGTTAGCAAGCGTGGTGACTTTAGACCAAATACCCCTCCAAATTGTATCACGCGTTTTTGTTGAAATTCAGGAGGGATCTCCTGAATGTCTGTCCTGTCCTGTCTGCAAGCGGAAAACATGTTAATCTGTCTATGAAATTTAACATATTTGCCCAAGGAACACAGGTATCATCCTACTAATATAATTTAAGTAAACAACCCATTTGGAACTTATTTGGAACGAAAGCTGTTCAGTTTCATGAGCAGATGTTTTTCGTAGTTTGGGTGATTCAATTCAACTGAATCTATTAAGAAGACGTTCCTTTTCAGTTAATAAAGATAGATTGCTTTCAAAGGTAATTTTGAGAGCAATCTGTCTCAACCACTTTGGATGTCACGTAAAAAATAATATTACACTGCTTTGGAACGGGTCTTAAAAATGCAGTAGAAATAAAAACGAAACATTCATTCAAATTAACGTTTATTACAAAAATATAACCATACACATAAAACTATTTTTATCATTATTTAACTTTAAGGCATAATTTTAAATCAACCTAAGTTTATTCTATAATTATGAATTAAACGTTGAAGGCACGATTAACTGCAGTAAAGATTAAGAAATAAGGAATGTTTAATATTTGTAGGTACATTAGGTACCTAAATATCAGCCGAAAAAAAAATTAAAAAAAAAATGTAGGCTTTGAGACTAAATATCTAAAGTAAGATATGGTGTGTAAGGAACAGCTTTCCGAAAACTGAAAGGGCATGATCAGTCAACGAAACTGAACAACATTCACTTATTGAAACTTTCAGGAATAAATAAAAAATCGGCCTCCATACCAAATTGTAAACTTGATTGGACAGTAATTGTATGGAGAGGCTTATTTTATTTTATTTCCTGAAACTTTTATTCACTTAAAGTTGTTCAGTTTCGTAGACTGATCCATCACGCTCTTTAAGTTTTGATTAAACTGTTCCTTACACACTGTATATATGTGAAATCATTCATTTATAGAAGTGTCTTTGAATTGAAACTTGTATGAAATAGATTAAAATTTTAGGTACATAATCATGATTCATAAAATTTTAGACTAAACTGCGAAGTGACTACTTATAAAAAAAAAATACAATATTTATACACTTTCACAGCCGAGAGCATTTTCGCTAAACAATGGATAGCGTTATTTTTTTCATATTTATAATAATAATTTTTAATAAAATAATACATTCATACATGGGTACATCACGCCTCCTTATCATCGGGGTAGGCAGGATAAGAGCAGAGCAGATTAAGATGGACATCTTAGCTAAAAATCACTCTATGAAACAATTTGGGAGATTTTCTGGCGTGAGCGAGTCCGCGGATATTGCTAATTTGTTTCAGCGTCATTTCACTATGCAATCACCGTTGGAGCGTGTAGAGCAGGGGATCGATGCTGAGGCTATACCTGATGAACCATCAGTTAGGTTCTCTGCCAAAGAGGTGGCGACTGTGATAACGAAAATGGTAAAGGGCAAGTCTCCGGGACACGACGGCCTCAGTATCGAGCACCTGAAGCATGCAGGCCCGCACATTGCTAGATCCCTGGCTTTGTTTTTTAATTTATGTTTGTACCATCGCTACTTACCGCAAGATCTAATGTACACGGTTGTAGTACCTATAATTAAGAATAAGACTGGGGATGCCTCGGATATAACTAACTATAGGCCAATATCGTTAGCCACTGTCATCGCTAAGGTGCTGGACAGTCTGTTTGAGAAGCAATTGGCGAAGAACCTTGAGCTTCACGACGCCCAGTTTGGTTTTCAGTCTGGGCTCTCTACGGAAAGCGCTATATTGTGTCTCAAGCAGACTGTACAGTATTATACTGCTAGAAAAACGCCTGTTTTTGGTTGTTTCCTTGACTTAGCGAAAGCGTTCGACCTTGTATCTTACGACGTTCTATGGAGCAAGCTGCGCAATGAAACTTCTCTGCCATCTGAGGTAATTTCCTTATTTCGGTTTTGGTATTGCAACCAAAGAAATAGTGTAAAGTGGGCAGGCGCTAATTCTGACGTGTATAGGTTGGAGTGCGGGGTGCGGCAGGGGGGGTTGAGTTCGCCCCGGCTCTTCAACCTCTACATGAACAAGCTAATCGTTGAGCTCAGCAGCACAGGTATCGGTTGTCACATTGACGGGGTTTGTATTAACAATATAAGTTATGCAGACGACATGGTGCTGCTGAGCCCATCGATAGGCGCTATTATGAAGTTTGTGGCTATATGTGAGTCTTATGCGGTGGCTCATGGCCTAAAGTACAATGCCAGCAAAAGTGAGTTGATGGTTTTTAAATCAGGCAGTAAAACTTACTTGAATGTACCCGAAGTGAAACATAGTGGTGTACCTCTTCGTAGAGTTAATAAGTTTAAATACTTGGGGCATTGGGTCACAGATGACTTAAAAGATAATTGCGACATTGAGAGGGAACGTAGGTCGCTGGCTGTCCGATGCAACATGCTGGCCCGAAGGTTTGCACGATGTACAAAAGAAGTAAACACGACACTTTTTAAAGCATTTTGTCAGTCCTTCTACACGTGCAGCCTTTGGGTCAGTTACACTAAACGGACATACAGCGACCTTCGTGTGCAGTACAACAACGCATTCAGGATTCTGATGGGGCTGGAGTGGCGCTGCAGTGCGTCGGCAATGTTCGCGGAGGCGCACACGGATGACTTCTACGCCATCATGAGAAAACGTTGCGCCTCTCTCATGAACCGGCTCTGCACCAGCACCAACAGTCTCCTGAAGGTGTTTGTGTACTGCTGGGACTCTCCAATGTTGCGACATTGGGACCAGCTACATAGGCTAAGAAATAAATATTAATTTTTTGTTTTAATTTTAACTAACAATAGTGTATAAGTGTTTTGTATTACTAATATACTATGGACTTTGTCTGAAATATTTTTTTTTAATTTGAATTTGATACCACAGCCCTCCACCTGCCACGATCTGTACATACTTCCCTCGCTTGTTCTACTTTCGTCAACGCTTTTCATCAATAAGGCACTTCTTTATTTTATTTATTTTCATCAAGAAGGCACTTCTTTATAAAGAAATGAAACTATTTTATATTTTTCTTTATAAAATTTAATTGCAATTTTTTTTTTATTAGGGTATTCTAAAATCACCGTGACTATCATTATTTTAACAATTACAACCATTACCATGATCGATCAACTTTTTTGATTATTTAATATTATTTGTAACTTAAATGTTCCTGTTAAGAAGTGGACTTTTTTAAATTGATACCCGACCATCCTAGTTTTAAGTAGGTAATTTCGTTTACTGCGTATAAATAAATTTAGTATGGTATAGTTTAAAACAAGGAAGAAAGCAGAGAGGTACTTTGCATTCTCCACAGTGGTACCTCGTTTCCTTCCGGCCCCTCACCCCCTTTTTTTCCTTCCCTATATCCGCACAGACTTTACACACCTTGTAGGGCTTTGCTTTGCGTTGAGTTGCAGGAATGAGCTCCAAAAAGTGCCGCTCTGCAAGTCTGGGTATATCTGGCCCCGGAGGTCCACAAAGCACTGAAACACGAGAATGCTGCGTGATTTTATAATAACTCCAAAGCATCTCGCGAATATACATATCGTTATTGGCTGTGAAAGTGTAATACTATTAAATGTTATGACAAGTATGACAATTCAAGCTACTCCTTAGGCCATAAACGAAAAAGTAACGCAAATGTAACTTCAGTTACTTCTGGGTGAGTGGCGAACGCAAAGGGAAAACGCTGGATGCGAGCAGCGCAGGACCGGTCGTCGTCGTGGCGATCTATATATTAGCAGGTGTATATAAGCAGACGTATTTCGGCTTATTTGATGATAATTATTGCCTTATAGCAAACAGTCGATAATGTAGCTTTATTAAAATGACAACAGGACAAAGCCATGTGTGAGAGCAGCCGGCCTAGCACGCTGCAGTTGTCAGTTTATCTAGGCCCATAGATTAAAGACTTTAAGCATAGTCACGTTTTTTTGACATCCGAGCAGTGCGACACATTTTGAAAGACAAGGACGGCTACATGTATGAGTGTGTAAAGCTATCTAAAATACCAAAAACGTAATTTGTGGATTTGCTAAACATTTTCCTCCACTGACATTTCTTCGCGCTTGGAGGTGATAGATTAGAATACATAATTCCCCAATTAAAGTGACATTTCTCCGAGATATATTTTCTCTCGGGGAGCGTGCTAAGCCGGCAGGACGGAGAGATACCTACGTGACTCTGTCCGAGCGAAGCAAGGAGGTCCGAAAACTTTGTCGCTGCAATATCTTACGCATCACTCCGTCATGCTCTCACACTGCTGTTATTATAATCAAGATACATTATTTCTACGTACCCCAACGGGAAAGAGGCGTGATGTTGACCGAACTGGATAAATTGTTTGCAGTGATGTTGCAATTGCGTTACTCTTATTTTGGTCCTATGGCACAACACTTATACTAAAAAATAAGACCGTTTTATAAAACAATTCAAAATTTGTGCTTTATAATAGACTAATATTAAATACAGCAGTTAAATACTATGATTATGATAAGATAGATACTTAAAATAATTACCTCTAAGGCACATACCACTTGGAAAAAGGTTGTCCGTTTTATAAACAGTTACAATTTATGGTCCATTCTCCCAGTTGCAGAAAACTATTTTAAAGTTGCACCTTATTTTATATATTGTTGATACTATTTTTCATAGCTAGTACCTTTCTGCAATTGGCTTATATAACTATACTAAATACAACAGCTTAACGTAATAATGTATAACAATTTTAAAGGCACAATCCGCCTTTAGAAAGGCCGTTGCTAAATATCAAGAATGGTTGTGTTGCAAGAAGGAGCGCACGATGACGTCATCATGTGTAGTAACATTCGCCTTGCAGCCGAGCTGGATCCTCCTACAGCAAGTCCAGCGTACTTTGGTCCTGTATGACTCGTGTTTTATGAATTTGTGAGCTCCAACGTGGACGACTAAGTGACCTCGCTTTGAGTAACCGAAACGGACTGATGGAACTGAAAGAAAATGTGCAGGTTAAATATATTTTTTAAAGTTCAAATTGAAATGAAACTCCGATAATGTTCAAGATTCGTCGTAGCGTTGTAGTTTAAGGTCGCTTAACGACACGTACCTACAATAGAGCACTACTACTGCAATGTACAGTCAACAACAGGTCAAGCTTGACACTCGCAGCGTGACTCTAGTCCGTATGCCTATTGAAATAAGAACGGTATAAAATCCAATGTGTCAAGCTTTATGTGCTCTTGACTGTACAAAAGTTGCATGTGTCACCGGAGAATGAAATGAGTCGTAAGTTGGTCAATTTCCTAGTAAATAGATCAACTTTCGAAAAATCATAAACGGCAGTTGAAATGTATTATTTTACGTAATTGATCGAAAGTTGATCAATTTACAACTCACAACATTTTCCGGTGACATATGCACAAGCTTATTGACACTGTCTGCATTGCAATACTTATAATTTACCCACTTACCTATTTTCAAAGTTTAAGGGTGCCTTCCCATCAGAGCTACATTAGGTGACCTATAAGCTGGAAATATTCCAACCAATAATTGCTCAATTTTCCTAGCTTTGTACACTCAACAGCACGTCGGTAGAAACGCTTTTGGCCCTTATGGCATGGTAATAAAGTTGAAAAAGTTTCTACCCACGTGCGGTTGACTGTACGTACCTACTGCGCTCGAAAATGGTGCAATTCTATGGTTGGAATATTTTCAGTTTACTTGCACAATTCTGGTCGAAAGTCACCCTCAGGATGGGGAGACGTTACGTGACTGTGACGTTATTATCCTTGATTGGTTAAACGAATTTCCAAACAATAGATGGAGGATCCCTTTAGTTTTCAGTATTTCTCCACATTGAACTTTCATTTTGTTTAGGTCAGTCAAAATAAGCAGTCTACGGAGCGATGCGTAAGATATTGGAGGCGTTGGAGCGGCAGAGACGAGTATCGTTTCGATCTGGGTGTCTACTTCAATTTTCGATATATCGATACAATAATACTTCGATACAGTCGAATTCATAGCTTCGGACACTGACATTAAGGGTTAGGCCACATTGATCGGCGGCGATCGACGGTTTGCCTATACAAAACGAGCGCAAAGTATGGAAATCCTTTCGCATCGACGTGGCGAACGCGCCCTGACAACGAAAGTCGACCGTCGGCAGGGATCGACGGCGAACGACGGCGATCGACGGCTGACGACGGCGATCGACGGCTGACGATGGCGATCGACGGCTGACGACGGCGATCACCGGCTGACGACGGCGATCGACGGCTGATGACGGCGATAAAAGAGGCAACAACAGTATGAGATGTTTCCATCGATTCGGGTGCGTACGGATGCGAACGCCTCCGTAAGCGGTGAATCGGCATAATGCGTATTAATGTGCTCTTTTTCAATCGGCGAAGTGCGAAAGGCCGTCGATCAATGTGGCCCAGTCCTTAAGTTGAATATTGATTGGATGAATCGTCAAATTGACAGTGATTAGCATCCAAACAATATCCTACTCTATCGTCAAGGGACGAAGTTTTGAATTTGCATGTTTCGAATAGTATCGTATCGACAATTCGAAAATTAAGAATAGACACCCTGCTCTCTTACGTATAGCACTATTCTACTGTCATTCTAAACAAGCTTCATTATTTTGACTGTAGAACCTAAACAAAATGAATAGTTTGGTGATTTTCTAGACAACTTCACTTTGTTCAAAAAGCCCTTACCTTGTTACTAACAACACTTTTGAATTCCAGTGGGTCTAATCGGCACCGGCATCGATTGCTTCGCCTCATACTGCCTCAGCAAGCAAGGCAAGATGGGCATCAACGTCGGCGGGTACCGCTTCAGGTTCAATGGCTGCGCGAGGAATGGGAAAATCCGATGGAGATGCTCCAGGGGACCCTGGTGTAAAGCCGCTCTTCATACTTACAAAGGAAGGGTGGTTTATATACAGAGCTTACATAATTGTGGACCGAAACCGCCCGTAAATTGAGCTCCGAAGGCTTAGTATTATTCTTGTATCCTGTTAAGGTGACACGCATTGGTATGATATGCTGTATTGTGCTGAAAGGAGTAGGTCATTTAGCCATCTCGCTCGCGCATATGAAAACAAAGTGTGTCATGTCGTTTACCTTAGCTCGACTTTCCACTAAGGCTGCCTTTGTACCAGCTGTAATAAGTAGCTAATCTGTAAGCTGAAAAAATTCCAACCAATAGTATTGCTCTATTTTCCTACCTTAGATCTATGCTCAAAAATTGAGCTGGAATTTTGCCAAAATAATGGATGGAATTTTTCCAGCTCTCAGGTGGGTTACCTAGCATAGCTCTGGTGGGAATACACCCTAAGGGCGTACGCTGCGTCAGGGCAACGTGGTCCAGCTGCGTAGCAAAATACGCGATTCGTGGCGATTACACCCCACGCAGTGCCGCTGGTACAGTCAACGACAGGTCAAGCTTGACACTCGCAGCGCGACTCTATCCCGTACGTCTATTTATTTATTTATTTATTTGTAGGAAAACCATCAGTTTCTAATACTTACTAAAAAACTTACAAATATACAGGTAACTAATAACAGGTTTTCACAAGTAGAAGTTTTCACTATTGAAATAAGAACGGTACAAAGTCCAATGTGTCAAGCTTGATGTGCTCTTGACTGTACTATTGCGGTGTGTAGTGATGTGTGTACCGGACTGTACGAATTCAATACACCGCCTGCGCTTCGCTTGACGTAACGGCTAGGACTAATTTCGTAAAATAAACACGCCCGAGCGAAACGCGCTGCGTATTCCCCAGTACACGACGACGAGCCACGTGCTAGGGAAAACGCGGCGCGATCGCGCGGCGCGTTTCGCTCGGGCGTGTTTGTTTTACTAAATTAGTCCTAGCCGCTACGTGAAGCAAGGTGCACGCGGCGTATTGAATTCGTACAGTTCGGTTCACCCATCACGATTTTTATTGATACTGAATGCGTAATTTTGGGAGTTGAAGATCATCCAGAATTCAGTACTCGCCACGCAACGCGTATATTGCTACGCAGCGGGTCCACGTCGCGCGATCACGACGCAGCGTACGCCCTAAGGCAGAGCGGGGACAAAAGAAGGCTGGACCGTCTGGTGGATTTTGCAGTCTAACTTTGCAAGTCACTCCGCTCATCAGAAATCAAATAAAATGTAGACAGAGTAAAAGCAGAGTACAAACTTTGCCTTAATGTATGTAAAATAAAATATTCTAATATGGACATTGTCTGATACGAATGTATAATAATTAAATAAAATACCTCAAAATATGTCTCCATGAAATACAGAATTGCCAAATAAAGGATGTTTATTATTTTAGTAGTAATATTTTATGTAAAATGTAAATAAAATTATATGTATAGAGAAGTATATCATTTGATATTACCTATTTTAGAATGTAATAGGTTTTTAGATGTTGTGAGAATATGTACAAATTTTAAGACGTTTCGGCATAAGTTTTCGTACAAAAATAAACGCGTCCGCTTCATTTTGAGCTGTTCATACATTTTTGTGAATGATAATCGTATAAATAAATATAATAAATAAGTATATACTTATTCTGTGATTGTCCAAGCATGCTTGCGCCCGCCTGGCTAACCGTTAATGTTTTAGCGGGAATAATCAACTGTAAAAAAAATGTCTGCTAAATTGTCTGTGAAGTTGTGTACTTATAAGTTTTCTGGTTAAGAGCTGTAAAGGAAGCGGAGTGAGAAAAACAACTATGGACAGGATTATTTCACTTACCTACTCAGCTTACAAATGTAGCAATAGTACTTATTACTTTTTTTTCTCGCTCCTAGCTTTGCTTTCAGATATTTTGTATTCAGTATAAGTTACAAACTTACAATAATGTTTATAAAAGGCATTAACTTCAAAGTATCTATCTTCCAATTAATTTGTATTGTGTTCAAAACGGTGTAAAAATATGTATTGAAACAAGAACCAAATATAAGTATATGTCCGTTTTGATTTATGTTATTATTCGTTCATGCAAATATCATGACAAGGTTCCTATTCAATGGTAATCTACGTTAAATAATACTGCACTAATGTTAACTACTTTTAGAACTTTGCCGTTTATTTTTAGAACCTTCAAAATCAATTTTGTTACTATTAGCAGTTCGTATGTTAAATATAATATAGTTAGCCAGTGACAAACTCTTTATGGCGTCCGCTGCGTCAGGCGTGTCACGTGGAGGGTGGCATGCATTGAATAGACCTCGTTTCACATAAAAGTACATTTCCCGTCATGTTGGCTTTCAATAAAAAGTATGCCAGCCAACGTGACGGAAACGAAATTCTTGTGTGAAGTGAAACGCGTTCTACCAACTTTTTTTAGTGATGGCGGTCATATCTCAGATCAAGAGTCGTATTTAGCCAATGTCGAAGTAAATGAATCGTAAAAAATTATAGCGAATTCGCCAATATCAAGTGAGAGATTTGTAACAGGAGTCCAAATCACGAGGACTAGGGCCTATGTATTGTGGTGATTCCGATTACAACCGCTTATTACCATCAAAAAATCTCAGTAATTGAATGTTTTATTTTATGTTCAGTTTAAAAGTCGTTTACTGGATAACACCCTATCAAATTTTATGCACTAAACACACAAATAAACAGAAAAAGCTAAAATTAATAAAACGGAAACTTGACCGCCATCTTTAAATGCTGACCAACGTCCTAAAAAGGTTACTTTATATAACCTTTTTAGGACGTTGGTCAGCATTTCTGTGTGACAATAACAGAATACCGAAAGCCTAGTGGCCATAACACGCCTGACGCAGAGAATGGCTAAGTATTCATCCAATATTAGAAAATATACATAAATTATCTTCCTAGGATCATATACAGGGTCTTTGTTAAATATAACATAAATTGTAGATTTAAATCGTGTAAATAAAATAAGTATAAGGAAGTAGCCATGTTAAAACAAATTTATAAATGGAATAGTATTTTGTGTAGGAAAATGTGTATTGTAACATTTGTAACCATGGAGGAATAACAAAAAAAAGGGTAGCAATTCCTTACTAGACATTGTGATCTGGAAGAGTATAAAGTTATATATATAATGGTCTATCATGATTCATGTATAAGTAACGCTAAAAAAATACGGAATTTCAAAGTAGGCGTTTTTTCAATTAAACAGTGTTCAAATTTTGTTTAATGTTTTGAAGCAGGTTTTATCAACTAATAATTTTTCTGGTAAATAATAAAATGTGTTCATTATAATGTGAGTAAAAAACAATTATCTTACAAAAACTATGTTGGTGTATAAGAATTCAAACTAAATTAATCAAAATTGTAATCAACCTAGCTTTTTCCCGCGACTTCATCCACATGTTGAAAAAAAGTATACTGTAAGTAAGTGTTTAAGTCAAACTATTAGCTATCAAACAAAAATCCAAAAATCTAAATACGCGTCGCGTGGCGAGTACGCCTCACGCAGCGCCGCTAGTACTATTTAAAATCACACGTTCAGTATCAATAGACATCGTGATGTGTGTACCAACCAATACGCCGCGTGCGCTTCGCTTGACGTAGCGGCTAGGACTAATTTCGTAAAACAAACACGCCCGAGTGAAACGCGCTGCGCGATTGCGCCGCGTATTCCCCAGCACACGGCGTGTGGTCGTACGCCGCGCGCTAGCTAGGCGCGCGCGACTACGCGTCGTGATCCTGCCTGACGCAGCGTACGCCAGAATAGCATAACGTGACATTTTGTTTGTAAATATCTTCAATGTACATAAAGACAAAATCAATATACCTAATATATACAATTTTATAATAGTATAGATGAGGCCAGCGCCATCTAGTTTAATTGAGTTGTGTACTCTTCCGGATTACGATTTTTGTAGGATTTTTCCTTTTTTGTTATTCTTCCATGATTGTAACCAAGCTACCTCTCATAATTGGAAAAAATGTGGTTGTGTCAAGTAAAATAAAATATATCATGTTTAGTGAAAACTTGCCAAATTATCGTGTAGCAATAAGATTTACCTTATGATGTGTAACTCGATGTTTTTAAAATAAACCTAGTCATATCCATTCAAATGAGTTTTATTTTATATTCTATAACATCTTCGAATTTTGGTAGATTCACAATTGCACTCGAGATTCAAACGAAAAAGTGTTCGCATTTTCATGTGTTCTGCTTCAAAATATAAGTTTCCTGAGTCATAAACCGACTGAGAGCACAAGTTTTGTTACGGTGCCGTTTTTTTGAGCAGCAATCGTTCATCAACCAAAATTGTGATCGAAGTATAACATTATTAAAGAAATAAAATTTTAAAGAAAGTTAGTAAGGGGTCATTTTGAAACAAATATGATAAACTGAAAATAAAAAACTAAATTGCAAATAAAATGATCAAAAGTAGTATTTTTGCCATCTGCTATAGAAGAATGTTCATTTTCCGTACATTGGTTACCATTGGTTACTTTTTAGGGTTCCGTACCTCAAAATAAAAAAACGGAACCCTTATAGGATCACTTTGTTGTCCGTCTGTCTGTCTGTCAAGACCGTTTTTCTCACGAACGAGAAGAAGTATCAGGTTGAAATTGATAACGAATATTAAGGTCCATAAACCACACAAGATCTGAAAATTTCAATTTTTTACAAAGACGCAATCAAAAGATATGGCTTTTTATGTCCTCGTCTCCATACATTTATGCAAAAAAGCAAAACCTACAGGGTACTTCCCGTTGACCTAAAATTATGAAATTTGGCAAGAAGCTAGGTCTCACAGTATAAATAAAGGGAAAAGTCTAAAATAATTAAATATTTAAATTTTTCACACAACTAATAGTAACCAATTAAGATGAGCTCCCGTTTCAAGAACTTTTCTATAAAAGAGGGGTCAAGTTGGATGGTCGCGGAGTTTTTAAAATCAAAGAGCAAAAGCTTTTAGTATATCTTAGGATAGATAGGTACGGAAACCTTAGGGTGCGAGTCCGACTCGCACTTGGCCGGTTTTTTTGTGGAGTGGGTTACCTAGGGGATTTGACAAGAGTACAGGTTTTACACAGAGCGACTGCCATCTGACCTCCGCAACCCAGAGGGCAGCCAGACCCAATCCTAGATTTGTCCTGTAATGTTAGTGGCCAACCTGTCTTTTGAGAATTTTCAAGCCGCCTAATTACCTGCTTGGCTTAACTACTACTAAAGTAAGGCCATCGTAATAGGTACATTTTGACAGCTGTCAAACGTATGAAAAATTACGATCTGCAAAGAAAAATGAACCCTATGTGTTGGTGATAAGAAAACGTCAAAACGGACTTCTTACGTTGTTGGCCCCACTTTAGTGACAGTATAGCCGGGAACTACGGCCTTAGCCCTAAATATAGAGTGACTTTCTAGATAGCAAAAGATATGCATGTACTCATGATACTGAACAATTTTTCCCAAGAAACATAGGTCGAAATACGAAAAACCAAATTTGACTTCCCACAGAAAATGCGCTATCAGCTGATACAGTTTCTATAGATAGTAAAAACTTGATTTTCGTACCTATTTCGACCTATGTTTCTTGGGGAAAGTTGTTCAGTATCATGAGTACATGCACACCTTTTTCTATCAAGAACTAATTAAAAGTCACCCTGTGTATACAAGGTGTAACAGAAAGGGTATATCAATCCTGAAGGTTATGAATCCCGCGTCACACAGAGGCGGTAGCGGAAAATTCATATAGGGTCCTAACCTAATTTTAGAACATAATTTTAGTATGTTACTCCGACAAACTGAACAATTTTCCTTAAAGGACATCATGTCGAAATACGTAAAATAAATTTCAGCTTCCTTCCTTCCATTTTTAGGGTTCCGTACCTCAAAAGAAAAAAACGGAACCCTTATAGGATCACTTTGTTGTCCGTCTGTCTGTCTGTCAAGACCCTTTATCTCACGAACGGGTAAAGGTATCAGGTTGAAATTAATACCATTTATTAGGATCCATGAACCACACAAGATCTGAAAATTTAATTTTTTTACAATGACGCAATCAAAAGATATGGCATTTTATGTCCTCATCTCCATACATTTATTCAAAAATGCAAAACCTACAGGGTACTTCTCGTTGACATAAAATTATGAAATTTGGCAAGAAGGTAGGTCTCACAGTACAAATAATGGGAAAAGTCTGAAATCATTAAAGATTACAACTTTTCTCACAACTAATGGTAACCAATTGTGGTGAGCTCCCGTTTCAAGAACATTCATATAAGAGAGGGGTCAAGTTGGATGGTCGCTGAGGCGATTTTTGTTTTAGTTCTATTTTAAAAACGGGAACACTTACAAACTTGAAAATTGGTATGTTTATAGTGCATAAGCTTTAAAATAACAACAAATAATAAAATTTGGTCAAGCGCGTGTCGGACTCAAAAAATCTAGCACATTAACTTACTGAAATTTCAACTAATACAATTATGATTATGTGGTGATACGGAACCCTCAGTGCGCGAGTCCGACTCGCACTTGGCCGGTTTTTTCATTTTTATGGGAGCTAATTTTTTTTCGTATTTTGATCTATTTTTCTTAGGACAATTTACTCAGTTTTATGGTCCAAGGAACATGCTAAAAGTATGTTCATTTCATTATGTAGGATCTTAAATATTTTTCCATAGACCTTTTCGAATTCTGTTTAAAGTGTTAGAACCAAGATATCTACTTTTTAAGACTGCATCGCGTGTTTGCCGCAGACGCGTAATATGTACTGAACGCATCTTGCTAGTAGTGTGCGTGCTCTACTATTGGACTGAATGTTTATTTATTTATACTTGGTACCTTGGTTTTGCAGATAAAAATGAACACTATTCTTTAGTAACCAGGGGGCCAATTCTTGAAAGTCACATGGTGATTTTCGAGATTTTTAAAATTAATATAAGCCCTGTTAAACTCCTCAAAATTAAGGATCAATATTTGTTAATTATAAAATGTTCAGTTTTAAAATTACCAGCATAACAATTTGAGTTTTACGAGTTTATTGTGACTCTTTTAATTTTAAAAATCTCGGAAATCACCCGGTGACTTTCAAGAATTGGCCCCCTGATAATGGGGGTAATTACATCTTACCGCTCGTTGGTAAGAAAAGAACACACACTGCCACACTCAGAGACATCACTTATAGTAAATATTTCATTCATTATCATCAAATCGTATGGGTGCGGCTTAAAGTACCTTCCGAAGCACGGAATCATCGAACTTTTCGGGCAATCAGGTCATTCATCCTGCAATGGTCTAGCCAAACTGGGGAGGTCGCACAGAGATTTTTGTTTGACAGTGTCGGAATCGAACCCAGAACCTCGGGGTCGTGAGCCGACCTCTCTAACCACTACACCACGGCGGCTGTTGCTATGAGTTTCTTTGTCAATGAAATCAAAAGACCAGCAGAGATTTAATTAAAGATTAAGTACCTGGGCGACCGAGCTTCGCTCTGTATAAAACACACCGCAGATGGCGCTGTGAGGTTTCTAAAACGCGCTATTATTAAAAATGTTAAAAAAACGGAGAAAACGAATTTTCACTTCTCATGCTCTGAAAGTGCTTTTTTGTGCAGGATATAGGCTGCGCAAAATCTAATTTTGTGCAATAGGGCATGCAAGTAATCGCGGCGGTGTAGGCCCTGCGCGCGGGCCTGCTGCACCCCCCCATACGTCAATATATTCTTCACTAAAGCAGAACAACTCATTCTTCAGTTACATTTAGTTTAGAGTACTTATACGTTTTATTTCCTCGCAATCAAAGTGAAAAGCAGAGTTTATAACTCGTCCACAAAACCATTTTATCCTCGACATTATTGTCAGCCCTCGCCTTCGGCTCGGGCTGCTAAAAGTCTCGGACATATGGTTCGTTTTGTGCACTTGTTGTAAAATCTACTATTTCCCAGACATGAAACCTAACCTACAGTGTATCAATTAAAGAATTTAAAAAAAACCTAGCTAGATAGATTTTTCGCCCATAAAGACCCACCCTTATATAGTAAATTTTAAATTTTAAACCGATTATTACAAATATATACACATCAATACGGTATAGGGATGTTTTTAATAACACTGACCAATTGACCAATGTGTTATTTAATCCCTATACAGTGTGGATGTGTTTACATACAAATATTGCTTGTTTATTGGTATAGGACTTTTAGTGATGTCTCTGAGTGCGGAAGATAGACCTAGAGCTCGTCTGGATTCCAAAACAATAACGCTGATATTCGTATTGAAAGTATTTCTATTGACGTGTGGTGACTGTACTCGTACTACTACTGATCAAAAATAGAATACAAGTAAGTTGCACCATCTAACAAAATATGTTCATCTCACTCTCGCGAAGAGAATGAAGATTGTAGAGAGCGAGACGCGTTTATTCGGTATCTTTATGGTGGGCGTAAGCTGAGACTCCAATGGCGCAGCGCCGCACAGTATTTCTATCCTTTAGTTTTCTTCATAATAAAGCGAGAGGGAAGACGCGTTCTGCCTTGCGCTTGCGTCACACATATAGTTACATGGTGCAACTTAGCCTTAGAGGATTAAAAATAGGGGCAAATGATATTAATACACTACTATGCGTTCCAAATGAGAATAGAACTGGTTGATGGTGCTTTGACAGTGCTTCCCAGTGGTTGCGCAAATCTAAATCAATACAGTAAAATTAGTTTGTCAGCTACTACTTTATTATGAATGCGGCCGCAAATCTAGGCTCACCACCAGTTGCAAAAAGCGTTTTACAGTTAAAGCTCCTTCAATTCTATTGCTGTCACTTTCTGTTTTGTGACTTAGAAAGTTACACCAATAGATTAAAAGGAGCATTACCTTTACAGAAGCTTTGTGCAAATGGCTGTCAGTCCTATTCTTATTTTAAAACGCATAGTACGCATAAAAGAGAGATACTCTAGTCTCCGCCCCCCGCTACCAACGAGTGTATGCCTGGGGGGGGGGGGGGGACGCGCGAGTGTTCTGTCTCTCTCACTCTCACCCTGCGTGCACAGCTGAGCGCACACTAACAAGTGGCAAGTATGTGTAGGCAACGCAAACAGTCTACTTCTAGAGAATTTCGTGGGTGTGAAAATCGGGTCTCTATAAATGAAACATAATTAAGACCCACATTTATTTATTAATAACGCGGTATGTATGTACAAATTACGCAAATAGAAGAATATTAAACTATGGTTTTAATAATTACAATATTTATTAATAAAGTGCCGAACTAACATTATTGTCCGTGCAAACTTCTTTTATAACTATAAATAAAACCGGCTAACTGCCATTTTTTTGTTATTCTATCCATTAACTATTATATAGTCACTCGGGTAAATGAAACTATGGGGCCAATGTAATTTAAAGGAATTTCCTATATAAAGTTCCACCTTCTTTCTAGATGGCAATAAAGAGATCTTTTATCAGAACCATTGCAACATCTTCAAAGTAAAACTAAAAAAGAATCTGCCGCGATTTAGTGCGCGATTTCACGTGCATTTAGCCATGCAAGTGATCAAATTGATAACGATTAAGCAATGTACGACAAAACGCGGCAAACTCGCGCACGCGTACATCTGTACAGGGTTTTTCGTATCTTTCTCTCTTAGGTCAGGTAATCTCTGTCCTCAGGGCCCGGGACCGAAGAACGCGAGAGCAATAATTTAGGAGCCTATAGATACTACTATGCACAAGCATACTTGTAGATAGGCCTGCACCTTTTCAGTGCAAGTAGGACAGTCAAGACGTCAAGCTTGTTGACACTTTGGACTTTATAGCTTACTTAATTCAATAGCCATCCGTCCATTGATTGAGAGGTGTCGGTTGTGGGAGGAGGAGCACTCACATACATACATACATAACATCACGCCTCTTTCCCGTCGGGGTAGGCAGAGACCACAGTCCTCCACCTGCTACGATCTTGACATACTTCCCTTGCTTCCTGTACTTTCATCAATCCTTTCATACATGCTCGTCGGTTTAGGGTACTTTTAACCTGGCCTTTATTCAGAACGTCCTGAATTTGATCCTGGTACGTTCGCCTAGGCCTTCCCCTTCCAACGTTTCCATTCACTCTCGCCTGGTAGATCTCTTTCGTCAGTCTTCGTTCATTCATCCTCTCTACAAGACCAAACCATCTCCGCATCCCTTTCTCGATTTTGGTCACACATATTTGGTCACAGGAGCACTCACTCGATGAATTAATTCAACCAGCAGAAAGCCTCTCCCCTGCACATGACCTGCCCAGACCGATCTGGAAGTCTTTAAAACAGACTACGGACACAGGTGCAAAGAAAGCACGTGTAGTAAGGTTTCATCGACAGCTCTAACAACAAATGTGAGTGTAGTACCTTCCCACAAACGATGGAATACCTAACCTCCTGTCCCGCGTATCTCGACACATGTACACATGATGACCTTTTTACGTTCTGGGCTACAAAAGATTTAGTTCTTTTGTAATTGATCGACACGCTAATAAGAAGAATTGTCTTTAGAGCTTCAGTCGCGCTGCGAGTGTCAAGCTTAACCTGTTCTTACCTGTGAACGTCTGACGCAAAAGAATATGTAAATGGTAAATATGGTGAGCTGTTAGCTTATAACAAATTATTAGAGATCTTGTGGGAATAAAACCCGAAACTAGCTTCCACTACATTAAGAACTTCTTTTAGAAAGAACAGAAAGAGATGAAAGGTCACGTTATCTCATCACATGAGAGCCAGTGCCTTAGAGGTAACGACCTAAGTCATGCCATGACATGCAATTTTAAATTCCCTTAAAATGCAATGTGCCCCACAGAAGCATTTACTCAGTGACTATTATTTTAAAACTCATAGACATGTGGTGCATTTGATATTACTTAAAATCTTGATAAAAAAAGGTTTTAAAATACATTAAAATTACTACATACTTGTAAAAAAGACAAACTTTGAAAATTGATGTCTTGGAGGCGTTAAATTAAAAATAATGTATTAAGGGTTGCTAATCGTTAAAATAATAACTCTTTAAAAAATAGATACATACTTAATAGTCCACACTTAATATACACAACAGAACATGATACGCGAAGTCCAGCAAAAGCAAAACTAAAATCAATTACATTATTGTCACAGTTGGGTCTCCTAATGTTAAGTAGTTACCACTGCCTAAAAATTACGTCTGCTGAGTTTAGTGTGACTTACTTTGACTAATAAGATAATAAAATCGCGTTGCCCACCCTGAAAGTAACCTTATCCTTCGAATCGAAACATGCAGTGATTTCATTGCTACACTTGCATAAAAAAAATCGCTCGTTCGATTTTCCAGCGCTACTATTTCATAAAATTATGGGGTCAAAATAAGCGTCAATGTATTTTTTTAAAACGATTCAAAACACGCAACTGATTAGTGAGATCGTTAGATAAGGTCCAGCAACAGTTTTATCGCAGATCTAGATAGCCAGGAAAGAGGGTACGACAGATACGAAGGTACGGCTGATTTCCCTTACATTCTCGAAATCAATTTTTAAAGTGATGTGCGGTATTTCCTGAACACTTAAGAGGTGTGTAATCTTTGACAAAATTATTGTTTGGGGTTCTAACGATGACACTATTCAGTTACGTGTTTTTATTCATTTTAAGAAAAACATTAACGCTTTCTTCAACCCATTGTATGAAAATGTGTGGCGGAAACATCAAAGGAGCGATTTTTTTTATGCCAAGTGAACTTTACAGAAATAAGCAAGGGGTTGCTACTTTGCCAGAATTGACACAAAAGCCAAGTCTGGGTCTACCACCCTCAAATCATAATTGTCACGGGTGCTTTCCGCAATAAGGCTGTTTGTTTGATACCGATAACAAGAGAAAAGCGCCGACAAAGTTAGTACTTATTACTTACTCATAGTGTCGCCGGCAAAGAATAGCGCCAACCCATCTCTACCCGTAGGTGTCGTAAGAAGCGACTAAGGGCTTATGAACCGGAGGATGGGCAGCAGCATCTTTCTGTGTATCGTACCATCTTACATACTGCGGTCACCAACAACAGCGGTTGCCAGCAGCAACGCTGACAAGCGCGGTGACTATGGTAAATCCCCTCCAAAGTACAACGCGTTTTTGCTAGAGTTCTGAAGGGGGGTTCCCTGTCCTATAGTGGACGTTCCATGATGAGTGTCGCTTCTATCGGCGCTGTTCTTTTGTTTTATCGGTATCGGCTCGGAATCGTCGCGGTGGACAAACAGCCTTATTACTGCGATTTTATTAGGTACAGTAAGTGATAGAAGGCGCAAAACTCATATTACACGGCGAAACAACGGAAATGAACAACTTTCCTAAATATCGGCAATATGTTTCTGCCGTAGAAAAATATATCACATTCAATGGAGCAATGTATTTTTTTATCTTTCCCCAACACATGACCTATTCAGACTGTACAAGCATGCCTTTAAGTTAAAGTTATCTTTAGAAAGGGTTAAAACTACTTTTAAACAGAAAAAATAACGCAACTTTCTTTGCAAAGTCCGAGGCCGTCTATGATAAAATCAAAATAATTATGTTTTCACCACCAGAAATAAAATATAATAAAATTACATAAATTAGTTCATATTTTTGACACGAGATGTCCGAAACAAAGCATGATAATCGCAAAATTTATCACCACAGGCAGAATTCGAACCTGTGTCTTCTCTGTTGGAGAAGCGACGCTATAACCAACTAATTACCTCACCTTGCAAGCAATTTCACAACATCTGGCAAGACCATGATAGCCTAATTGGTTAAAGCACATCCTGCTCTCACAGAGAAGACGCAGATACGAATCCTGCTTGTAATAGTAATTATTAGATTTTCTGCTTTGTTGAAATAAATTAACTTGCATTTTCTCCGTCAACCAATAGAAAATCATGAAAAAGGTACATACATTAGCAGAAACTCTCGAAAGCAGATGTGATCACTGGGTGTCCTCGTCATCTCCATCCGTGCCGGTGATGATCTGGTCTCCGGAGACCACCCCATGCTCGATCCTCAAGTGGTCCAGGATGCAGGACACGCTCTTGTCCACTTCAGCATGCTTGACGCACTGGTATTGGCAGATCTTGCACGAGTAGACATCTTCTTCGGAGCACCAGAACACCTTCCATATCCAGTGGTGGTCTTCTGCAATGAAGAAATAATTTGGTAATAATTTTTAGTTTTAACACTTACAAGTTTTCGTAACGAGTTATGGTTGGACACCTAGCCAAATTTTAGTGAAACTGAACAACTTTCCCAAAGCTGATAGGTCAAAAAACGAGAGAAGATTTTGGTCGCTCCACACATATTCTACTATGCCAGGCCAGTACAAGGTTTGCATTTTTTTTCAATCATTGGTTCTTGGGAAAGTTGTTGTTGAGTTCTGTCTGAGTAACATACATGTGTAACAAACGTGCGGTGTCGACTGCCGGCAAAGAATAGTACCAACCCATCTCTGCCCGTGGGTGTCGTAAGAGGCGACTAAGAGATTATGAACTGAAGGATGGGCAACAGCGTCCTTCTGTGTGTTGTAATATCTTACATACTGCGGTCACCAACAGCCGCAGTCCATGGTGTCAGCCGTAACGCTAACAAGCGTAGTGACTATGGTACTTCCCCTCGACATTGGTCTAGTAAAAGCTTAAATTTTTGAGCGAGCCCCTTTCCCTGCCTTGGATGTTTCATGGGATGTTAAAACATACATATTAAAAGACAAGGGTTCCAAGAACAGCCCGGTATAAAGAAAAATTAAAAAACTTAACCCCAGAGCATTTCTTCCAGAGCATGTTGTAGAAGACGGTTAAGGGATCTTTTGGAGGATAGGCTACCGCGATAGAAAACCAGTATAAGCTGAACCAGTGCTATGCTACTAACACCCGAAACCAGAGACCCGCTCAAGGTCAATGAGTTACCACTGACGTACGCCCGACTGTACTTCCATACTGCGGTCGCTATGGTAATGGTAGAAAGCTTTTTTTTTTATCCCACTTGTGACATCACCCACTGTCTTATTAGTGAAATAATTTGATACTAATAAGACAGCAAAGCGCGCTACCCACCCTGAGAACTAAGATGGTATGTCTCGTGTGCCGGTAATTTCACTGGCTCCCTTACCCTTCAAACCGAAACACAGCAGTGCAAACACTGCTGCTTTGCGGCAGAAAAAGGCAAGGGGGTGGTACTTTTCCAGACGGACTTTGCACAAAAGCTCTACCACCTACAAAAGTTTTGGGGAAAGATCCTTGTTCAGCAGTGTACACCTAAGCGTGGGTTGGACCATCTAACTTAACCATAACAGATAGCAAAACTCATAGGCTTAATTTAGGTCTATCAGGTTTCTGCGCAAGGGGCATCAAGACATACAAGTACCTACGCTAAAAAAAACAAGCAGACTTTGAACGTGACTGAAGCAAGAACAATATAAGCACCAATTGGTTGATTATGGTCAGTTGTATTACGGAAGGTTCCTTCAAAAACGGTAATATTGCATGTTAACTTTTGACTTGTTTTAAAGAGGCTGACGTCTAGCTTGGCGTCGACAGGGTAGAGATTTTCCCGTCGGAAAATTTGTCAATAAAGGTACCTACCGGGGAAATTCCTGAACAGTAAAAAAAATATTATCTCCTTATAGTAATTATGGCAATGTAGTGAATATCAATTATGAATTATAAGAAGTCTTTGGTTAACAATTTAACGCAATAGTTATAGTCAAATATTTTTTAGGCCTACATGGAATCACCAACTGGTGCTATAGAGATATCACTGTGACATATTTCCTAATCCATAGAATCATGGGTTGCTACTTAAGGCGATAGGATATCTCAAACTGCAAAAAAGAGCTAACTTTGAAGGAAGACTACTTCTAAACTGAAGGTCCAAACGTTACAAAAAAAAAATACATATTATAACGAATATGATAAACAATAATTTTTAAGTAGTACTTTTTTTACCTTTACTTAAATGTATGATTTTATTGCATAGTTCATTTTCTACTTTCAATTTCTTGTTAAAAAAAGGACATTCTTTTAATTTATGTCTCGATTATCAAACAGATAACGCTGTGTATTTTAGAAAGACACATAATATATTTTTTTTGCAATACAACAAAACAATTATTGTGTCGTATAAAATACACAGCGTTGCACCAAAAGGGTCTATGAAGACCTTAGATTATGAATAACGGCAGCTTTACTGCCTATAGATAAACAAAGAGCCCGAAAACGCGTAACCAATTTTGATTTGTCAATGTGTGCGTTAGAAAGTGATGTACATTTTGGTATCGATATTCGTGTACCCTGGCGACATTGACTTGTCTATTCAGGCGGTAGCGTCGCTGTCAACAATCGCAGTGTTTAATTTGTAGTAGGTAGAAGTGTCGTTAATCCTCCATTTCTCCGTCTGGGGCCGTAGACAAGTAGTGGCTTTATTAAAATGATTTAATTAAACACTTCCTGTTTTCGGATAATTCTCATCATCATCATCACATCGTGTGGGTCGCAAGGTCGATAACTGACCTCACAAACCCTGGTGTCAGAGTTGTTGAGCCGCCAAAGGCCTCTGACATGGCTCTTAACGACTACATGCATAGGTAGTAGTCGGGACCAACGGCTTAACGTGCCTTCAGACGCACGGAATCATCCAACTTATCGGACCATCAGGTGATTCATCCTGCATGTCCTAACCAAAGTCTCACTAAGGGATTTTTGTTTGACAGTGTCCCCACCGGGAATCGAACCCGGAACCTCCGATCGAGAGCCGAGCGCTGTAACCTCTAGACCATGGAGGCTGTTAATGGCTGATAATTCTACAAAGCAGAAAATCGCTAAATTTCACAATCACCAACGCAACCCAACGTTGGAATGCGTATTGAAGTCGCATATTTCACAACATCAGACAGGACCACATTAGCCTAGTAGGTAAAGCGTCTCCGGTAGGTACTTACGGAGAAGACGCAGGTTCGAATCCTGTCTGTGGTTGTGAAAATTGACGATTTTCTACTTTGTTAACAAAAAATTAAAAACAGTCAGTTTTAAGGAAGGAATGACATTATATTTTGGTAACAATTTGTTTGAGCCGATAATAATTATTAGGAAGTGTCTCCGCTGCCGGCGCCGGGTCCCAAATGAGCTACCGGCGCCGCCGGTTGCTGAAATAGGTTGCGGAAATCTGTTAGCTGGAATTTGTTTCTATAAAGCCGGAGGAGCGGAGGGAAGAGCAGCCTCCGCCCTTCGTAACAAGAGACACCTAGCGAGCCGCAGCGACTGAGGCTGGTCGCCGAAGCTGCGGAGGCGAACGTTACGCAAGGGCGAAGGGGCTGCTTCCCGCAGCTCCGCAGCTGTGAAAATTCGAAGTTCCTACTTGACTGACTAACTGACCGACCAACCGACCGACCAACCGACCGACCGACCAACCGACCGACCGACCGACCGATCGACCGACTGACTGACTGGTCTTCCCGCAGCTTCGGAGCTGTGAAAATTCGAAATTCCTACTTTAGAAATAGGCGCAATGCACAGCCGGTTCCCAACCGTGTTATTTTTGGGTGCCGGCGCCGGCAGCGGAGGCACACCTTATTACCATTTTTTCAGAATCAGAAAAATTGTAGCTAACGTCAATGTTACTAAACATTAATAATATCCCACCAAAACATTTATGTGCCCAAAATTAAGCTTGATCCAATTAAATCAAAATATATTTTCGGGAAGTAGTAGGTGTACGAGCTTTTGCCCGCTACTTCGTTTACAAGTACTATAGGTAGTATTTTAAAGAAAACGCTAAGCCCGCCGTGTAAATACAATGTGCAAAAATGACTCGAGTATCTATCACAATTATTATGGTTTTGCGGTGACAAAACTTAACTTAACATACTTAACTTACATACTATAAATGACTACTTAACTATTATTACTTAACTTACATACTATAAATTAAAAATTATTGACCTTTAAACAGAACAATCTTATTGAACTGGGTTCTTAAAGTTTCCTTACTAACATTATTTACTTTACATTCATACTTGAGTCGAATATCAAAGTAAATTTCTATAATATATTTCATTATGAGATATCTATGACCGCTCAAAACATCCTGATCCAAGTTGTGGCGTTCCAAACACGAAAACAAATCGGGGTTATCTTGCAATATTAACAGAACAGCTTTACTGAAAGAAAGTCGATCTACACCTTTTGTGATTTTATTATTCTCACGTATAAATTTTTCAGATTTGAGACAAAGAGTGATCACATCTTGTGAAGGGTATGTTAAATAACCTTCGGTTTGAGCTGAATAGTCTTTTTTATTTATTAATGACTGTTGGCTAGTGAATTGGCGGGAAGACTCTATGGCATTGCAGCAGTCTTCACAAGCTATTTAATTTTTTTTTTTACGACAAAGCCGGCTATGTACTCAACCACACGTTGAATTGTGTTTAACAACATTTGTTCATTATTTGGTAAATAAAAGTAAACAAAGTCAGTTTCTGCCTCAGTTTCAGTTTCTCTAGAAAGAGAGAACTCCTTTGTTATTTTATTATATATCAAAGATGTATTTATTTGTTGATCGGTAGTCAATTTCGAATTAGACAAAATCGTTATATCTTCTAAAGCCAAACAGTTACCATTTTCTGAAGCTTTTATTTCAGTGTGACAAAGCAAACGGTTGTATGCTGATATGAAATTCCTAAGAGTCGGATTATTGTTAAATCCACATCGAGATCGAACGGCACTAAAAATGTTTCGAGGTGGTCTTGCGATAGTTTATAAAAAGGGATAAATTGCAATGCACCTTTTTCTATATAATTAACATAAAGCCACTTTAGTGACCTTATATTTATTAAAAACCCAAGTAGCCCTAGTTTTCTTGGTGAATTTATTATTAATGACTCATTTTCAAATTTAAGGTTGCAAAAATAGTCGTAAATTTCATCATATTTATTAAAAATATCGTCTTTATTATTTTTGCTTAGAGGTTTTTTGAAACCATAGTTCAACAAATTTTTTGAATTAAAAATATCAAATAAGTCATTGACATGTCTAATGAATGTGACAGTAGCTTTTGAACCCTGGAACTCAGGTAGTTTTAACTCCTGTTCGCAATACTCTATAGCTGTTGCCACTGAACTTGATAATAACTGTGACGCAAGTTTGACTTTCATTTTTTGTTTGTCATAATTGATATGGCGAAAGGTTAGTTTGTTTGCTAAGTGAAGCCCAATTTCTTTTTGTAGTTGGTGAAGGGCTCCTACGAAACCAAAATCTATTTTTTGAACAAGACCATCTATGAGTACTCTTTTCTGGCCGAAAAAATTTCGAATTAGTTTTAATAAGTGGCATGCATCTAAAAATTAAAAGTATTTTCGACCTTTATAAACAAAATGTGATTTAAAGTTTGATCCGAAGGTAAAATTGGCACCTAAAATCCGGGCCATGTTTAAGTTTGATGCAATGCCATCAAAAGTTATCGAAACGACCTCACATGTCGTAAGATATAATAAATCTAGACATATTTTCAGAAGATTTGCTTTTTGGGACGCCGTAAACCCTCTGCCGGGAAAGAAGCCTACTGGTATTTTCCAAAACGAATTTAATGCCACCACCATGAACAACCTGGTTTGCTATTTCAGCGCCGTCCATAGCCAAATCGTTTCCAAAATTTACGAAACCATAATGCTTCTGGCCTACCCACTCTGTGTGCTCACGTATGCTCATTTCGTCGAATAATAGACACACTTTCAAATCAGGCTTCTTTTCTTTCATTTGTCCAGAAACAGAAACCAGGTTCACAGTCAAGTCTAGCATACCACGTCCTTAACGTGTTGATATGTGGAAGGCATAAATCAAATTTTTCACGCAAATACTTATATGCCCTTGGGCTATAAAAATGTATGGTCAAAGCAAACTTTCGTAATTCTTCATTGTATGGAGACGAAGACTGTATTTTACCACATTTTTTGTCGTTAACCCTGTTAATTAAATTTTGTATTAACTCGTTGCTACATGCCATAGTAATATCACTGTAGTGATCTTTCAATCCTGGTCTAGAATGAATTTCTTTAAGCACTTCCTGCAGTGTGACAATTTTTGCAGCCTGCCTTTTAGTTTTTGCTGCTAAGCTACGGATCTTCTTTTGTTTTTCTAGCAGCTTTCGTTTTAATTTGTCATATTTTCCTAAAAGTCTTTTTTTTTCTTGGTGTAAGCTGTTGATTACTTCTTTCTTGATCTGTGGACGTTGAAGGCGGTGGGGTTATGTCACGGTAAACGTACGATGACACGACTCTCTTTTTCAACTGTCCCTGAAAAAATATGTAGTAATTTTTTATAACGAGGTCTCAAAACAGACGTTTATCTTTGCGAAACGCAGGCGAGGATATTATTTCAATCATTGATTAAATGGGTTTTGGGACGTAGTTATAAACTCTGCTTTTCACATTGATTGCGAAGAAATAAAATAATTTCTTGCTACCTACCTACCTGTCTTTTGTAGTTGTACTGAACGGATTTTAATGAACTGCTGAACCGATTGTAATGAAACTTGTACTGCAACTAGTTGAATAATAACTATTTCAACTAAAATAATTATTGCAATCTGATTTTTAGTTCCTGAGATATGCGTGGACAAACACACAAGCTTACAGATATACAAACATACAACAACCTTCAACAACAACATCAACCTTTCAAACTGACCATCCTACTAAACTGAACAAGCTTCTAAGCCAAAAAACCTTCCGAACTGAACAACTTTCCAAACTAAACAACCTTCTGAACTGAACATATCTATCTAAAACAGAATCCGATAAACATTTCAAACAGAACATCTTTACAAACTGAACAACCATCCAAACTGGACAACCTTCTCAATTGAAGAAAATTCCAAACTGAACAACCTTCCAAACTGAACAAACAGAACAACTTTACAAACTGACCAACTTAACAAACTGAACAGCAACCTTTACAAACTGAACAACCTTCCGAACTAATAAGTGCGGCGACAAATAAATGTTTCAACTGTAGTTACCCTAGTCGCCATGTACTTAGTCTCTACATCAGTAGTCGTCACCGTAGTGGTGGTCAAAATCTCGGAATGAATGCGCTTAAGATAATTTACGGCATGAATGTAAATAAAAATTTGTAAAAAAAAACGCATTAAAAAAGTAAACTAATCAAAAAGTTTATAAAATTGAATGAAATTAGTATATAATTTCAGTACGTTAGTTTTTTTTTATATTAGAAGATATGGAAAAGGCTGAATGTTTGATTCCTTTTCCAAGTTTCTAAGACATTAAAAAGTTTATAATTATGGGGACAAATGACAAATACACGCCATTTTCCTGAATTGTGTTCCTGTGTAAATCAATCTTTCACTGGACATTGGCGATCTCGCCATAATTTTGTAACAATTTATTTACTTTGACACTGGCGGAATAAGACTTGTAATGAGATGTGATGCTATTAAATAAATATCTATCTAGGTACGGGGTTCTATTTTTGACTATCGCTGAGTGATAAAATTCACCCGAATTCAAAATCGCCGATTTTTCTTTTCCAAATTGAAGATTGTTATTTTTTAAATATGATGAATGGTTTGATTGTTAATTTTCATTTATTATGAATTACCTCTTTACAGTTTATCATGCTAAATTTTGATTTTTTTTAAATCTCGGTGATATTCAAGATTCGAGTCCCTGAGTTTGATGTAAAAACGGATGATGTTAGGACACAATTTGTGATTTATTTTTTCTTAGAAATGTATGGAAATTTTTGCCAAATACACAGCTGTATAAGTTATTGTAAACTCGTCGATGGTAAAAGACTTACTTGCTTGCAATAACTTACTTGTTTGCAATAACCTTTCGAACCTCATACTTACTTACATTTTCGATGAGCACCGCTAGTGTAATTTTATAACATTGGATTTATAATCCTTTTTTTTTCCTTAGTCTTAAGATACAATTACAATTTAACTTCAATATACTTACTAGTACAAATAAAGTAGGAATAGCTCCTTTTACTAGAGTTGTATTTAGTCGACATTTTCTTTTATATACATCTAGAAAATGTTTGCTACAAACTTTAGAGTATTTTTTAGGATTCCAACCAACTCGTCCAATCAACCTTATCCATTTTCCTTTTATAATCGAATCCTTTGGAAATCTGTTGAAAAAAATGGCAAAACAAAGTAAGGACTATACTTCTGTTTATTTCAAGACGAAAATGGCAAATCAAGCATTTCAGTACGCGACGCGTAACAATAACAATGCGTCTGTTAGCTCGTATTATAAACATAAAGGAAATAGGTATCGATAAATTTGAGTCAAGCCCTAGCGTAAATGTGAGCTGAATTGATGAAAAACATATCCACTAAAATTCAGCAAATTATCAACAACTTAACTTATTTCAATGCAAAATACGAAAATTAGCAATTCAGAAGAAGCTATTATATACTTTAAACATTAAGTATAAGTTTTTTAAGCAAAAAAACAAATAGTTCAAAAGTAACAACGTCCTAAGAATTTACCTGTGAAATGTACATTTCTCTGGATTATTTTTGTGATTAATACCACACCTAACTACACAACACACCGTCATAACTAAAGATATCTTTATTTTTACATAAATATATAGTTTTTACGCAATTTTTTACAAAAAACTGGAAAGCTGGTTTTTCGCGTGGCCCAAAATGACCCCCTGTCATTCAAAATCGGTTACAGAGCTATTCGATTCGCTATCCTTTGCTATCTTGCAGTATCACCATAAGAGATTTTTTTCTCGCTCGCACTCATTGTTGGTCTTCTATGCTTATGTGATGTGTATCGTCATATTAGGTCTTTACCTATGAAATTGCCGTTTTGTATGGCGAATTTTAGGTAAACTAAATTTTTAGTACTAACATTTTTGCATTTTTCTTAGGAATCATAAATCCAATTTTTTTTTAAGCATTATTGGGAAGACATTAAGCTAACAGAAACTTAAATTTAATTTTCGAAAAATATTATCTGTAAAAAAATATAACAAATCTAATGATGAAATCGGACGACATTTAAGACGAACAATTTTCGAACCTTTAATTTTATATATCAAACTAAAAATAAAAACTTTATTTTGTGCGTAATTTGATAACCTTGAAGTAAACTTTCAAATATAAGACAAATGAAAAAAATAGCATTAGAATTATAGGAATTATGATCTCATTAATCTGTAAGAAAATTTCGGCAATTTCATAGTTCTCTCAGTAATAAACTAGCCTTTGTCCGAGGAGCGCGTTTCATTGCTACATATCACTGGCGAACGTAGGATTCCGATTGTTGATTACCCACGCGTGTGATATACAAAAAAAATGTCGTACATTGGGAATTTACCATTATTCGATTATAAAATAAGCGAGTGGATAATATTTAAAGGACGTCTGACTCAATTCCTAAAAGTGAATAAAGTGGAAGATGGTGATAAAAGTGCCATTCTTATAACGCATTTATCGGACGAGTCATACCGTCTTGTTCGTAACCTTGCTTATCCTAAGGAAATCGACAAACTTAGTTACGCAGAGCTAGTAGCATTGTTCGATAGTCATTTTAAAACAAGGGCGTGCTCATATGCAGACAGGGCCAAGTTCTACGGGGCGACTAAGAGTCCAGGCGAATCTTTAGGAGAATGGCTCGCGCGGCTTCGAGATCTGGCAAGTTTTTGTGACTTTGAAAGTGCGCTGGAGGTGAACATTACAGATCGTTTCATCCTTGGCCTTGGCACAGGTCCCGAGCGTGAGAAGCTTTTTGAGCAAAAGCCAAAAGGAAATAGCAGAACAGGCAGAAAGTGCCCGGGCAGCGAAGTCATTTTCCAGCGTCGTCGTTAAAGAGGAGCCAATTTATCGCGCGTCCTTCGAGGACGGTCGGAGCCGGAGCGGCGCCGGCGGCGGTAGCAGAGGCGCGGGCGGCGGATCTGGAGGCAGCTCGGCAAGCGCGCGGCAAGTGCGCTCTGATAAAATATCATGTTCTGTGTGCGGTATGAAAAATCATTACGAGGAAAAATGTCGTTTTCGTTTTTACAAATGTAATAAGTGCGGAAAAAAAGGGCACCTAAGGAAAGTTTGTGCTGGAAGAAATTCGCGCTTAAATAACATATGCGTTGCATCAGACGAGGGTGCCAGTGACGGATCGATATGTGAAGAGTGTAAAAATTTTAATATCAGGTATGTTGAACAAAAACCTATTGAACTAAACTTACTAATCGGTAATAAAAGTGTGACTATGGAATTGGACACGGGATCGGGGAATTGTGTGATTTCGGAGGAATTGTACAATAATTTATTTAATGAGTATCGTTTAACTAAATGTAATTTTAGAATGTGCTTGTATCTTCTTCTTCTCATATTTAAGAGCCGCGCTCTTGTCGGTGGAGCAATCTCCATTTCTCTCTGTCCTCTGCCAATGATTTGACATCCTGATAAGACTCAACGTTTACCCTCTCTTTTATCTGGTCAAAATAAGTGCGTCTTGGTCTTCCTCTTCCTCTTCTGCCCTCTACTTTTCCTTCAATAATATTCTTTATGAAAGTGTCATGTCTTATCAGGTGTCCGACCATCGTCCCTCTTCTATTTTCGATGGTTCTCAGCAAATTTCTCTTCTCTTTAACCAAATCTAGAACTTCCTCGTTTGTCTTTTTCTCTGTCCAACTGATCCCTTCCATTCTCCTCCAACACCACATCTCAAACGCTTCTAACCTCTCTCTATCTCTTTGTGTTAGAGTCCACGTCTCACAACCATATAATGCAATGCTCCAGATGTACACTTTTATCAGTCGTTTCCGAACACTTCTAGAGATTTTAGCTTTTAAAAGGTGTTTTTTGTTGTTAAAAGCTGCTTTGGCCATTGCAATTCTAGAAACAACTTCAGGAGTGCATCTGGAGTCATTAGTAATTAAACTGCCTAAATATCTGAATTGTTTCACCGATTCTATTGGGACATTATTAAGATGAATTATTGTGTCGTTTGTTGCTGGTTTTTTCGAAACTGTTAACTTTTTTGTTTTCTTACTGTTTATTTTAAGCCCAAATTCTTTAAATATCACGTCCATTTCTGTAACTAATTCTTCCAATTGTAATGTGTTCTCAGCTACTGCAGCAATGTCATCAGCAAATCTTATAAATTGTATATTTTTCCCGTTAATTTTGATGCCCCCTTTTTCAGAATCATTTATTTTCTTTATTGCGCATTCTATAAAAATATTGAATATTAGTGGTGAGAGTGGACACCCTTGTCTAACTCCTTGTCGTATCTTAGCTGTACCTTTTTGCTTGTATAATGGACATAAAATCACTCCGTTAGGATATTTTGTTTCAAACGCTACATACAACAAACAAACAAAGCAAATTAAAATCTACGTAGTAAAAAATGGTGGTCCACCTTTGTTAGGAATGGATTTTATGTCTATATTTAACATGATAATTTCCACGGCTGATTTGCATAACATTACAGTAAAACCTAAAGATCAGGAACTTAACAAGTTGTTGGAACAATTTCCAGAATTATGGCGAGATGAATTAGGATCATTTAATAAATTTAAAGTAAAATTACAATTAAAAGAAAATGCGGTACCTAAATTTTTCAAACCGAGACCGATTCCCTTCGCGCTAAAAGATAAAGTTGAAAACGAAATTGACAGATTAGTCAGTTTAAGCATTTCAGTACCTATCAATCACTCTCAATATGCCACACCTATTGTGCCCGTACTGAAGGAAAACGACAAGGTCAGAACAGCTGGCGATTTTTCTGTCACCTTAAATAAGGATTTGGAGGTGGATAAATGTCCTGAAAAAGTTCGGGCTATACTCGAAGCTCCTGAACCGACAAACGTTACCGAAGTCATGAGGTTTTTAGGTGTAGTCAATTACTACAGGAATTTTATTCCGAATGCGTCATCGTTATTGAGCCCATTGCACGAACTTTTGCGAGCCGATGCCGAATGGCAGTGGGGAGAACGACACCGCAGGGCGGTGCAGCTCGTGCGCCATGAGCTGGCTTCTGAGCGGGCGCTGGCGCACTTCGAGCCGAGCGCGCAGCTGGTGCTGACGTCAGACGCGGGGCCGCCGGCCGGCTGGTCTGGCCGCTGTTCTCGCCCAGCGAGACGCAGATGGACAAGAAAGGCCTCTAGCTTTCGCTTCAAGGTCGCTAACACCTAACGAACGCAATTATAGCCAGATTCAAAAGGAAGCAACAGCCATAATCTTTGGCATAAAACGTTTTCATCAGTATATTTACGGTAGAAGTGAGCCCTTTATACTGAAAACAGATCACAGGCCATTGGTTTCAATTTTTAATAAAAATACAGGCATATCGATAACCACAGCCTTACGATTACAAAGGTATAAAATAATACTATCCGCTTATAACTATGTAGTGGAGTTTACCTCTGGAGTAAACAATACGGTAGCAGATTTTTTTTCTCGCGCGCCGTTGCCAGACAATACGTGCGATACGGATAACGAGTATGATGCGTTCAGTTCACTTAACTTTCTTGTTCACTTAAATGCCTTATCACCAGCTGTTACCGCGAACGATATTAAATTAGCTACAGAAAAGGATCAGACCTTGAGAACAGTCCTTGCATAAGTTAGGAAAGGATGGCCACGAAAAATAAGCTGCAAGTCTGTGTCGCCATATTTTCTATGCAGAACAGAATTACAGATTGAAAATGGGTGTTTATTAAGGGGCCATAAGGTGATAATTCCCACGGAGTTAAGAAACAAAATGTTAAGTGAGCTGCACTGCACACATTTGGGAATTATAAAAATGAAAAGTAATGCCCGTAGTAGGATGTGGTGGCCAGGCATTGACGCCGATATTGAATAATGGATCGGTGCATGCGAAACGTGTGCTGCGCTGCGTCCCGCCCCGCCGCGCGAGTCGCCGGCCCTGTGGCCGCGCGCGCAAACGCCTTGGGACCGAGTACACATAGATTACATGACTATTGGAGGCAGGGTGTATCTAGTATTAGTAGATGCATATAGCAAGTGGCTGGAGTGCGTTTACATGAACAATGGTACAAATACCCAGGCTTTAATTAAAATTTCAAAACTTAAGACTATTTTTGTCAATTTCGGCCTGCCTAACGTCTTAGTATCGGATAACGACGTAAAAATAAATTGTAATGAATTTAGAGAATTTTGTTCCAGCAACGGAATTAAGTATATGAACTCGCCTATTTATCACCCTTGTAGTAATGGGCAAGCGGAAAATTCAGTCCGAATGTGTAAAAAAATTTTGAAATGTATATTAAAAGAAAATTTATCTACATCAGTTGTACATGAAAAATTATTAGACTATTTGTTTGAGTATAGAAATACCTGGACTGTACCACCGGAGAGACACCAGCAAAATTAATGGTAGGTAGAAATTTGAAATCGCGGTTAGATTTAATCTTACCTACGACTTCTAAGGCGAACCAAAATAAGCAACACAAAAATGAGCCTGAATGTGCCCTACCTGTAGACTCACGTAGAACTTTTGTAGAGGGAGATGTTGTCTGGGCGCGATGGTACAGTGCACGGAAAGAATCTTGGCAGTTAGGAAAAGTTGAACAAGAAATTGGTAATCGCATGTATAAAATTTATATTCACGATCTAAAATCATTTTGCATCAGACATGTTGACCAACTAATTAGAGATAAAGGCAATTCTTTGCCGTTTAGTACGGGGTCACCAACCTCGCTTGGCCATCCAATCTCATCGCCGCCGTCTTTACAAAAAGAGAGTTCCACATGAAAACTTAGACCTTAACCCTGTTGTAGTTATAGACCGTGATGTGTCTGAACATGTTGCTGGGGGGAATAGAAACGAACCGCAAGTTGAACCTTCATTTGAACCGAATGTGTCAGAAGAAAGTGACGGCGATATGATTAGGGGGTTCGCGGATTGAATTGAGGCGTGCGGGCGAGGGAATAAGGAAGTGAATGCACCTGTGCTGCCACCACCGGTACCGGTGAGCACTACCGACGATGAGTCGCAGGGAGCGTCTGCTCAGCCAGCGCTCGAGCCTCCGTCGCTAGCACGTCAATTAAGACCCAGAAAGCTGTTTAGTTATAAGGATTACTTTTAGATTATTAATGTAGTAACTTAATGTTGTTGTTAACAGGTTTCAAAATTAAGTATGGAGGAGTGATGTGTATCGTCATATTAGCGCTGCGCCGCCAACCGGTTCTCTCAGTAATAAACTAGCCTTTGTCCGAGGAGCGCGTTTCATTGCTACATATCATCATATCTATGATGAAGACAATCAATGTCAGATTTGACAGCACCTCAAAAACACGTGCTTCTGTGGTCAGTAGAAACGCAGGAATTAGCATTGGACACAGCTTGCATTGGACTGCGGTCGCGGACGGACGGTTGTAATAAAACTTAGTTAATAAACATCAACTAACTTCCAGATTTGCGATGTATCACTTTGAGATGGCAGATGTTGTTGCCAGTCGCGTTGCCACCATGCATAATGTTTCGGTTATATAGCTTGCATAAGTCCGAAGTCGCGGGCATCCGGTTAAAGCCCAAGTCACACTGAGACGGTAGCGGAAGCGTCCCGGGGCCGGTATTTTTTGTAAAGTATGAGTTCTTATGCACCCAGTCACATTGAAAGCGGTCGCGGTGCGGTGCGGTCCGGGCGCAGACTTTGACGTTGTATTTTTTTACAAGAATTTTGAGGCTTTGCGCAGACTTTTTTTAGGTTATCAGATTGGTTTTTTGTTTAGAGCAAAGGATTTACATCTTTTGAATAATCACAGATAAATAGTGTCCCACCGACCGCTACCGCGCCGCTGTCCCGCCGCGGTTTCCGCGCGGCACCTCTGTGTGACCGGTACCGGAACGCTTTCGCTTCCCGCAGGTCCGGCCCCGGACCGCTTTACCGCTCTGTGTGACTGGGCTTAAGTAAAACCTTATAACTTTACTGATAAACCTCAACTAACCTCCAGTCTTGCGGTGTATCATCTTGAGATGTCGGTTCATGTTCCCGGTCGCGTTGCCCCCATGCACGATGTTCCGGTTACACAGCTTGCACTGCGCAGAGGTCGCGGACGTGCGGTTGAAGTACAGCCAGATCCAGCTGCGGCGCTGGCGCTGCGACGACGGCGATTCTGTTACACAAAACCGTTTTTTAAGGATATTTCACACAAAATTGAAATTCACTAAGTGACTAACCGCCAGTAAGCTATTTATGGCTAAACCTCGCTCGTCCTCGGGCGTCCGCTAAAATTTGCGCGGGCGCCCACACAAATAGTATGAACAACAGCATACCCGGCGCGGGCGCGTGTGACGGGTTTTTTCATACTATTTCACACGCGTGCGGGCTCCCGCGCCATATTTAGCGGACGCCTTTAAATGTATTAATTTCCAGGCATTTAGTGTGGTCAGTAGCGCCTTTGCTTTTTGCGATGTAGGTCGCGCGTTCTATTCTCGCTCAGGGCAAAATTTGTGCGACGAACGAACATGGATATTTGCTGTGTCTGGGTGTTATTTACTTATTTATTTATATCTGTACACGTCTTGACTAATTTGGGTTCAAATAAGCTTAAGAGTAAAATGACACCAATGAGACACAGTAACTGTATGCAGCACCTTCGAAGGTTCTCTCAGGGCCCTTATTTAGTACATCTCAACCAGTATACAGAGGGTATGGAAAATAAGGATACCCTGATGATGACAAATATCTACATTTTGAGTAGCGTTGAGCAAGAATCAAACATGCAGAAGGCAGGGTGACTACTACAATGCCTTAGAATCAAACATGCAGAAGGCAGGGTGACTACTACAATGCCTTATTAATGCTCTAGTCTTTTTAGTTATTGCTCATTCTGTCCAATCACAAAAATTAGATATCATTAGCCCTCGTCAAAATCAGATAAAGGTGACAGTTAGTGATAAAACAATTAGAATGTTTTGTGTGCTTCGAAAAGCGCGTAATGGCGTTCGCCTGAGGTATTAAAGCTTTGTTATTGGTAATTTAGGTGGCATGAGAGTTTTGATAACAGGGTCAGTCAGGTCGTTAGTGACAGATTTTTTTTGACATTTCATCTTAGATGCCATGGTCTGCAACGCGCTTTTGCTGTCTTATAAAGTCCAAGTACGTCACAAGTAAGGTAGGTAGCTAGTGGTGACCATTTATCATACAACGTAGAAAATCGCAAAATTTCACAACCACAGGCAGGATCCGAACCTGCGTCTTCTCCGTCAGTACCAGAGACGTTTTACCAACTAGGCTACTGTGGTCCTGCCTGATGTTGTGAAATCTGCGACCTCTATACGCATTTCAACGTTGTTGCTTTAAATCTTGGATGTGAACTTTTGCGATTTTCTACTTTGTAGATTAATGCGAATACATTACATTTTACGTTATGTAAAAAAGCTTACTATAGATTGGATGACTATATGAATGACAAAGAGGTATGGTGCTCTGATATTCCAGCGAAACACAAGAAACACATTGTAAAAAGCCGACTCTTAAAGTAGGCCGTGCTGCAGTGGTTTCTTGCCGTTTCTTTTACGCTGCCATAGCACGATCCGAAACGGCGTAGACTCGCTCTATTTGCATTGTATTCTGCATGACATTCAATAAGTATTCTGTAAAGAATCTACATTGAATAAAATTATCTGAATCTGAATCTGACATAATAAAATCATTTTCAACTATCTACTTGTTCCTGACTTGTGACATAAAAATATACTGCCCATAATGCCACAATAAGAACTTACCTAAAGTATCATCCATGTCCTTCTCACTAGCACAAATTTCTTCAGTTTTCACTGCCATAGGAATTTCTACTTCGGAGAAATTAGTACTATCGATGTGATCGATGGAAGAACTTCTTTTTTTCAATGCTTCACTCTTGTAGATATGAGGATGACGTGAACGGATGTGACGGTTCATGTTGTTTGTGTTGCAGCCTTTGATGGACAGCACTACATTGCAAAGAGCGCATTGGAAGATAATGCTACTCATCTGGAGGAAATATTTCCAGACCCAGCTTCTTTTGCGGTTGTCTGAAAACATATTTAAAAAACAATAAATTGAGGGGATTATTAGGGGACATTTCACACAAGGCCATCTGATCCCACTAGATAAATAATAATAAATAATAAATAGTCTTTATTGAAAATTAAAGGTACAATGTTACAATAATGACTAACCACTACTATAGCAACTATACTATAAATCCTGTACTATGGGTATCAGAGACTGCGATACATGCGTAAATAGATAAATAACGCCCAGACACAGTACTAACACTTGTGTTCATCACACAACTGTTTGCCCCGGGCGGGGATCGAACCTGCGGCCCACGGCGTGAAAGTCAGGCTCACTACTAACCACACCAATGGGCTTGCCAAATAAAAGGTCACCTAATTCAAAACTGAGCAAAGTCAGGACATCAGTCAGATAGGGTGTCACACTGATATGACCTTCTTCAAGTGTAATTATAGCCTTTACCCATGAAAAGTTGCATTCAGGGTTATTTTCTCCCTTGAAGCACATAAATAACACCAAAACATGAAAATGCTGTCCTGTCCTGCATTTGTTTTGTAAGCAGTTTATGGCACAAATTTTTGCCTTGGGCAGGGATCGAACCGGCTTGGCGACCTACAACGCAGAGGGCAGAATCACTACCAATCATGCCAACAGGCCAGTCAAATTAATAAGATATATTCACTGAATATGTGTGGTGTGGGCTGCCCATATGGTGCCACCAAAGAATAATACCAATCTATTTCTAAACTTGGGTGTCTTAAGAGGTGACAAAGGTTTATGAACTGGAGGATGGGCAGCAGCATCTTTCTATGTATTATACCATCTTATATACTGCGGTCACCAACAACAACGGTAGCCAGCCGTAACGCTCACAAGCATGGCGGATGTCAAATATGTATACTGATGGACATAGGCGTTCTGCAGAAATCCCTACAACAACTCGTCCTGCACTGCCTACCTGCAGTGGCTTCCTTTGACCTTCACCAGATTGTCAGTTCACCTTATGGGCCTTCCCATGCTACGTCTTCTGGCTCATGATTATCTATCACTATAGAACCAATCATTGTGCCCCATCGGCTATATTCCAAAACCCAACATTGATAACAAATAGTTCAGTAAAATTCCCAATATTGAGTGCAGGTTACTTTAAATTAGAAGTTAAAGAAATAACTTAGCAAACATACCCAATTTCTCACTTATACTCTTGGTTTTCTTCTGTTTCTTAGGCATAACAACTATCTGCTGGTTAGCTTCTGTTTGCTCCAACAATTCTTTCTCTGAAGGTGGTTGAGGAGTTTCTTCTGTCTGAATGACTTCCTCCGTTGTTGCTTCACATACTTCCCCAAGTATGACTGGTGTGTCTTCACCGTCCTTCAGCACATTGAAATTAAGAAATTCAATACGAAATCCAACATTTGCTTGAGGATTGTCTTTATGTAGATCATAGACTTCTTTGTGGTTATCTTTGATGTGGTTGAATAGTTCAAAGTTGTTGCCAGTTGTCATCAATTTGGCGTCACAAATATTGCAGCGGTACTCATTCTCAGAATTCTTCACATAGTAAATAGAGACCCACTCTGGTAATGGTTCATCTTCTATAACAATAGCGAAAATAGGTTTTTTTTATTAGTATAAAGTTTGGTCATGATGCTAACTAAAAAACAATATAGCAAATCTACACTAAAACATTACATCAAAATACTTACTAAACAACAGGTTTGAAATAAAAGATGTTGTGGTTTTTAAAAGTTGTTTTAATATCATACAATATTCAGGACTTTGTCTTGTCTAGGTCAATAAAACTCAATAATTATACTTGCAAAAAAGTTTAATTTGTAATCTTACAATAAATAATTCTGATTCTTAGATGTAATTCTCGCTGCATATAACTTGAAAATGAGTCTCATATAAAAGATCATGTGAAACGCCTTAAGTTCTAATTCAACTAAATACTTTACAATGCATGTATTTGGCAAATCCAGCAGCACCACTTCAATGTACGAATCAGAACTTCGTCAACTGGCTCGAAACTCTTAAATGTAGGTACCTGAACCTGATAGAAACCTTTCCTGGGTATACACTGCACTTTACCATCACCTGAAAGTTTTAAATAATATATTCATATAGATATACGAAACAACAGCTAGAACGATATCTTTTGTTGCATTTACAAGTTGTAAATGTGATGTGATTCCCGTAAAAAACAACCTAACAAGCCAAATGGAGGGAAGATACTGACATCACAATTGTAAGCAACATTTTATCCAACACTTATGATCAATGGTTACTGAATAAATTTAAACTTTCAATACCCTGTATTTCTAACCAGAACTATATTTTTTTTATGAAATAGGCACGAAATCACAAAAATAAATACAAGTTATGACGCAACGCAACATACGAAACTGTCAACTGTCAAAGTTAAGTTGCCAGAAGCTCGTTTTGGTTTGTTCCTCTATCCTCCTTAAAGATTCAGTTCCAATTGAATAAAAAATAATTGTGATTTTTTTTTTTATGGCGGCAATAGGGAGATTTAAACCACTTTTAAGAAATTTTTGAGTTGCACTTGCGAGCCAAGCCAACTAAAGTAAGGCCATCGTAATAGGTCCCTTGCCACAGCTGTCAAACGTATGAAAAATAATGAGCTGCAAAGAAAAATTAACCCTGTGTACTAGTGCTAAGGACACTTTGTCTTCAATATGAAATGAGGTTGTTAAGATTTGATAATTTTACGACCCCTGGATAGAGCTACACTGCCGTGTCACGCGTTTCTATTATAACTCTAAAAAGGCCATTCCAAGTAAATAATTTATTTTTTTAAAGAAAAACGACCGTGGTGTCTATATTAAACATTATAACACTTTTAGGGAAAGGAGAAAAGATTGTTGAAAGTGTCAGGAATACGGACAATAGGTTTTTTAATTTAATTATAAAAATACGTATATAAATAGAATTAAACGACAGTGAACTACCGCTTGCTCTACTTACTGCTTGAACTTACGTCAACATTGGTAACGCGTACGAGGGCCAAACCGAAAAGATCGGGAATAGAATACTCAGGAATAAATTAGATTAAAACCTTTTTGGTTTATGACATGTAGTATTATTTCAAACACAATTCCATTTTTGAATTAAAAAAAAAGTCAAAAAGAAAAGAGTAGTAGCCATTTGAATTTGACAAGTCAGTGGGGAAAATGGAGCTTACGCGGGAACATTTCCGTGCCATAATTTTTCACAACTTTCGTCGAGGTTTATCTGAAGAACAATGTCTCGCCGAGCTTGTTTCTGTTTATGAACTTGAAGCACCTAGTAAAACGACTATATATCGTTGGTATTCTGAGTTTCGTCGTGGACGTTCCTCTCTCACGACAGTTCCTTCTACTGGTCGACCAAAAACATGTGACATACGAGCAGATTCGGGCTTCTCTCAGCATTGGTATGACAGCGATTCAAACTATTTTACATGAAGAACTGGGTGTCAAGAAGTTAGTTTCCCGCTGGGTGCCCCATCGTTTGACCGAGGAACAAAAGTCGGCTCGTGTTAATTGGTGTCGGTCTACTCTGCAACGGTTCAATAGAGGGAGCTCAAATGCAGTTTACAATATCGTCTCTGGTGATGAATCGTGGATTTATTCATATGAGCCCGAAAGAAAACATCAATCGGGTGTTTGGGTCTTCGAAGGCGAGGTCAAGCCAACAAAAGTTGTCCGCTCTCGTAGCGTGTCGAAAAAAATGGTCGCTTCGTTTGTATCGAAAACTGGTCATGTGGCTACGATTCCTTTACAAGAACGCAGAACGGTTACTGCTGATTGGTACACAATAGTTTGTTTGTCGGAAGTCATAAGAGAACTTCGTAAAATTAATCCGAATCGTTGCATCATTCTTCACCAGGATAATGTGAGCTCACATACCGCTCGCAAAACGATCGCGTTTTTAAATCAGGAAAACGTGGAGTTAATGGACCATCCACCGTATAGCCCTGACTTGAGCCCCAATGATTATTTTACATTCCCAAGAATTAAAGATATGCTACGTGGTCAACGATTTCAAGGCCCAGAAGAGGCAGTCGAAGCTTACAAATCGGCCGTTTCGACTATATCCACTTCAGACTGGAATTACTGTTATAATAATTGGTTTGATAGAATGCAAAAGTGCATCGATTGTCACGGAGAATACTTCGAAAAACAATGAAAGTAAATATTGTTGTATTATTTTTGTACTTTTTTCTATTCCCGATCATTTCGGTGTGGCCCTCGTATTTATGATAGCTCTACATACAACTACGAGTTAAGCCCAAGTCACACAGAGCGGTATGATTGCGAAAGCTGCGGGAAGCGAAAGCGTTCCGGGACCGGTCACACAGAGGTACCGCGCGGAAACCGCGGCGGGACGGCGGCGTGGTAGCGGTCGGTGTGACAGCAAAAGGGGCCATCTTGAAAATTTTTTAGTGATTTTTTTTCCTGACGATGGACAGTGACGAAGAAGAATTGATACTGTTATTAGAGTTGTAATTTTAAATAAATTCTTGTAAAAAAATACGTCACCCCGAACCGCACCGCACCGCGCCACGCCGCTGCCGCTCTGTGTGACGGGTTACATTGAACGCAATGGAATACAGCGCCCGCTCCCGCCGAAAGTTGGGCCCCGCGCCGCGCCCGGTCCGCGGGGTTGTAATAGCGGCCCGGCCGCCCCTGCGCCGCGCCGCGACCGCTTTCAATGTGACTGGGTGCATAAGAACTCATACTTTACAAAAAATACCGGCCCCGGAACGCTTCCGCTACCGCCTCTGTGTGACGCGGGCTTTAGGCGTGACTCGCATTGGAGTTAATGGGATTTGAGCATGCGCCGAAAGTCTTCTCCACTGACCTTCAATATATTTTCCTTAAAATGGCCCGAAAAGCTATTGAGATAAAGAAACACAAAAGATTCAATAGTGAAGAAGGCTTAAAGTTAACGGTGCCGTGGAGCCCAGTAATAGATCGCATAAAATCGCGCGAATTGTCTTCGGACCCATTCGCGGACGTCGTGAGTGTTGTGTGTCGTGACATTCCTACTTGTGCGAGACATTAATTTTAAATGAAGGTAGATGATGTCTACCGTCACTATAATATCTCCGTAGTTCACCTATCAGTAAACCCTTGACCAATCGAGATAAATAATAATTATTATTATCGTGCTAAGACCCGGAATAAAATAAATAAATAAGTTTCGTCAAAAAATCGTTAACATCATGTCAATTGATCTGTTTTCTAGCGGGCCTGGCAGCTCTGAGCCAGTTGGCGAGCTAGTTTAACGGTGAGTATAGGTGCCTTAACAAAAATGTTCACTTTTATCCATTATAACATAAATGGATGAATTTTCTGCATAACTCGACACACCCGCGATTGACTTCAGTGCTGAATGTGCTTAGCTAGTATGTAGGTAGAGGTGTGAATCGTTGTGAGTGAGTGCGTTACTTCAGACGTATGGTCACTTAACAATAGACGAATGGATCAAAAGTTCCGAAAACTACAGAGGTTCCACTAAAGTTCCGCCAAGGCCCCGAAAGATCCGAAATGGGAACAAAGATCCGCATCAGCCACACTCTGACATGACATTTTGTTTTTTAATGGTCATTATCAACAAGTACGCGCGGCAAAGGGATATACAGTTATACAGCCTTGTTTCTGGTCCATAGGAACGCAAAAATTTTCAACTGCTCGCTTACAAACGAACTCAATAGATGGCGCTAGTGGTATCCAAATTCAGTATTTAATGTATTATTTTTAGCAAATGAAGCCAAAATTCAGCACACGTTAATTATTACTAGGTATTCAAATGCATTACCTTTTTAATAAAAATAAGAACTAAATACAGCGACATACCTTTTAACATTTAATTTAAATAAACAACAAGTTTTCTATTAATTATTTTTTATGTCCGCCTATCTACCTACCCTTTCAAGTTTTAGTTTTTAAGTAGTTAAACATAAAATAGTTATATTTTAAAATAATTTTAATAAATCTTTCTGTGTATCGTACCATCTTAGATGCTGCGGCGGTCACAAAAAAACTCACCAAACACAGAGCGGTGACTACGGTAATTCCCCTCCAAAGTTAAAGTATCACGATTTTATGCTGTATTCTGGAGGGAGTTTCCTATCCTGCAGTGGACGTTTTCATGGCACGATATGATGATGACATAAATGCTTAATCTTGGTTTAAATTAATATCTTTATTGAGTAAGTATAGTAGCAAATACACACGGCTGCACGTTAGTTAAAACTAGCTGGTGGAACTCTGGGTGGTATCCTTTTATTATAGCGCAGATTTTATTAGATTAAGGACGGTCGTTTCTAATTACATTAGGTTTAAAGAAACTTTATTCTCTGGCATAACAGTGCTCACATTAGAAGAACACTAAAACTACATAATACAAATCATTTACTTTCGAAATAAAATTCACAATTAGGTAAGTTAGGTTTTCTGAAAGAAGTGCGTATAAGGTTTGAAGGTTGCTTATTATAAATGTCCCCCATGTTACATTTTTTCTAAAGACCCCCAATGATTTCATTTTCCTTATTCCCCAAGAACGATTTTTTCCCAGAAATTCGACAAAAATCCACAATCTGGCATCCCTGAAACTGTCGATCTGACATTTTATTTTTTAATCGACAAGTACGCCCGGCAAAGGGATACCCAGCTATACAACCTCGTTTCTAGGTCATAGAAACACGAATTTTTAATTTTGTTGCTTACAAAGGAACTCAATAGATGGCGCTAGTAGTATCTAAGTTGATGCATTTTATGAATTAGTTTTAAGAAAATAAAGCCCAAATTTAATACAAAAAATATCACTACTACTTTTTCATATTTCATTTTAACCAGCAACAAGATTTATGTTTTGTCCGCTCCGCGGCCCGGGTCCGATACGTCCGCTGGGCCCTATGAGTTAAACGTACCCAGGAGTGCAACTGTGCACTCGTAGACCCGAGCGGGAGCGTAACAAATTGGGCTGCGATACACAGCGCTAAACTTATAACTACCTACCTTAACTATATTACACGTATCGTACCGAAGATGGTACGCTCGTGACCGGTGTCACACCCGTTACGTGCATAATAACCCCACGTCGTCCCACTGCGGAGGCACCCGTTGCCGCTAGTATGCACGCACCCTAAGGACGACCACTTAAGGAAACTATCATCCCACAATAAACCCTCTCCAACCGGCTGGAGTTTCCAGGGTCGAAACAATTATAATGTTTATTTCGAGAGCACCAAAATTCCGTTAAGAGCACCAACCCGAACTACGTCCCTAGATGACCGCCCGGTGGCCTCTAACGCACCCACTAATATAATTTTGGTGCCCCGGATGACTCGCGCTTGACCGAAATTGCAACCCTTTTCACAAGTAGGCAAAGTGACTTACCGATCGTATTCCCGTGGTCGCGACGAGTCGAAATGTACATTTGGAGGTATACCTACTCTCAGTGTGCAAGTAGTAATGTCCAATAAATACAATTACATAGAATAAATTATAATGTGTACTGTGGTGTCGATGCGATGATCCGCGCCGATCCTAGTGCTGGCCGCTCCCGCAGCAGGCATCCAGGTCAAACCCCAGCCTCATGCCTCAAGCACGCCGCGCTCACCGAATGCGCAGGTCGACACCCGCTACAGCAGACAATTCCGGAAATCTGCCTTCCAATCACAAGTCCATAGCAACTACGCGGCGATTGCTCTCAATCGTCCCACACACCACGCGGATTGCCAAGATATAGTGAAATTATCACCGGCCACGCCCCGTCTGGCGTGGTACTTATTAAAACGAGTCACTTATCGTACAATTGTCCATCAACCGCAATTTCTGTCCTCCCCGCGAGCCAGGAAACTGCCCCGAATGGTATTTTCACGACACACTTATTCCCATAACATAATTACTATGAGTCCATACGCGCCGCTTGCGCTATCCCAAAATGGCGTCTCGTTTAGACTGACACGAGTCCCTTTACGCCTCCGAATTGATAGTTCACCACTAAATTACTTGATTGCCCCGCGCAACCTCAATATGATATTCCGCCGAATCCCGATTCGGCAAATAAACAACCCCAACCGCGGCCACCGATTCGGCCTCCCGATGCGCGCACACAACCTTTCGTGATATTTCCCGTATTGCGACCGTTCGCCAGACCTCCCGTTTTGCGACTGCTACTAAATGCTACCAACTATGGCGCCGGCCCGCTTTCTTATCGCACTGACACGCCAAACCTCGGGCGACGCTGGAATCGCCTTGTACATTTTTATTTGAATACCCACGTCTGCTCTAATATTTCTTATACAGAAAATAAACACCGACTTTATTTTCTACCTACATGAATAGACCCAAATTGGTTCTAAACAATTTATATTTGTTAAAATAGCCTTTAAATCCGTCTAAGTAAAATAACGATTTATTATTGAGTAACTACAAATACGTACTAACGGCTAAAACGTGCCTTCCAAAGCACGGAATCATCATAACTTTTAGGACAGTTAGGTGATTCATCCTGCAATGTCCTAAACAAACTGGGGAGGTCGCACAAAGTATGATTTATACTTGCGATTGTCGGCGCTTGGTGAAACTCCATATTCAGTATTTGTATTAAAACAGAACCAGTGTACAAGTGTTTTAATACAAATACTAGCACAAAGTAGGTATATTTGGTAGCATTGAGAGACAAATTTAAAAGAGTGTGAATTTATTGGGTACTTCAATACATTTTAGCAATAAAAATTACATTGTCCTTACTCTAATTAGTCTACGACGGATAGATTAATATTGCAAACGAGAAACTTAAAATACTTAAAAATAATTACACATAGGTATCCTGCTAGCTTACTAGCAACAACAAATTACAATCTACTAGTTACCTTACCAAGTACTGCATTAATTAAGCAATAATTTATTTTAAAGTCCTGCAATTCTGTCGTCTTTAAGCGATAGGTAGGGTTAAGGGTAGGTTGTCGTTTTTACAAATTAGAATTTTACAAATTCCAGAAATTGCTTGCTTACTAAAAGCTCAAAAAAAATAAAATTATTTATCTAGCTAGGTACTTACAATATACATGAGTTTACCTATATTTAGATTTATTTATGTTATCCATGGGCTTACTCTTGACCTTGATCTAGCCCTGAGGATAAAGATGAAGTCGACGATGGAACGAGCTTGCCCAGAACAAGCCTATTCACTCACGACTTAAATAGATTCGGGTTATAAGAACTCGGGAACACAGACGCAGGCAGAGAGTTCCATTCCATAGCCGTGCGCATTATAAAAGATGTTTCAAAGCGCTTTGTGCGAATGGAATATCAATCAAGTATGATCGGTGATATCTTGAGTTGCGTCTGGATTCCCGATGGTCTATAAGCTCTAAGATAACAAAAACATATAACTGACTATACCATAAGTTAGAGGATATGTGGTGGGTATAATAATGAACAGATAAACCATTTTCAGACACTAGATGGCGAACTTTGCTCCAAGTCAATTGTCAACCACGTAGCAGGCACTAAAAACTTCTAAACTACTTTAAGGGGCTACCTGTCCACTAGCGCCACCATCGGTAAAAAAATTAATATAAAACTTATAATCGGTGGGCGATTATCGGCCAGAACAAGGAGGGAAGATGCAGGTGATAACACGTCAGAGCGGGATGTCAACAAAAAATCGGTCACCGATTCTCGGTCGTGTGCGGTAGCCCTAAATCTGAAGACAGCATGAAGTTAAGAAACTGTTTTTTTTTTTTATTTAGAATCTATCAATTCACTGTAATTACAGATACAAAAAGTGCGAAAAACGACCACTTATAGCAGTTTTTGTGTCTGTAACTGCAGTGAACTTTATTTAACAAGATTAGCCTCTAAAAAACAAGCGAACCTTTATTTCAATCTGCCTTTCCGGATTTTCGATAAGTTTTCTATTCAGCAAATTATATTTTTTTAACTGATGGGGGCGCTAGTGGACGGCGGGTAGCCTCTATCTATCTGAAGGGGCTACCTCCCGTCCACTAGCGCCCCCATCATTTAAAAAAATATTGCTCGCTAAATACAAAACTTATCAAAACTCCGAAAAGACAGATTGAAGTAAAGGTACCTTTGTTTATTTAGAAACAATTTATTCTGTTAAATTAAGTTCACTGTAGTTACAGATACAAAAACTGCTAAAAGTGGCCGTTTTTGGCACTTTTTGTATCTGTAACTACAGTGAACTATATTTTTCAGAATTGATAGGTTCTAAATAAACTAGAGTACCTTAATTTCAATCTGTCTTTCCGGAATTTCGATAAGTTTTGTATTTAGCGAGTAATATATTTTTAATTGATGGGGCGCTAGTAGACGGGAGGTAGCCTCTTAAGGATGCACTACCATTTTTTTGGTTGGGCTTGATATTTTTAGTCACTGTCGACGCACTTCCTGCATACAAACAAACAAAACTATGTCCACGATAGTGATCTAGCGGCATTAATAACTTGCTAGCATCGCTGTCAATTACCTATTATATCTAGATTGTTTACTGGAAGAAAAGAAAACACTTTTTCGGCGAATTATTATGTTATGTCCGTCACTCGGAGTCCATAGATTGTGAGGTCACGGATAGCTTGCGTTTTGATTGCGTGGACGGAACTAAAACGCAAACGATAGGGAGAAAAATAAAAATAAATTATTATTAAACGATATTTGTAGTTTGCATGCATTCGACAAATTTCGCCTCCATGTAAATGACTCTTAATTTGATTCCCTCATTTTATGATATATCCCTTCACTGTCTACAACCATCACAGGCTTAGAGTGATTGTGAATGTTGATTTGTTGTAAAATATGGCTATCGTTGCAACGAATAGTAGCCCTGCAGCCTCCATTGGTCTTTGAAGAACAATACCACCGCTCAAAGTTTTTGTACTTTGTAGACCTCCAAAATGTAAAGCCGTTGTAGCTGAGAAGAGATGTTCCTCTATTTGTTTTGATAATAGTCTTCTCTTGATGAATTGGCTGGACAACTGGCAATTCCAATGCTGAAAGAGAGATTTGATTAGATTTTATTGCATGCCGGCAGCGGCAAGAAATATACGAGTGTTGGACATCTGTGAAGTAGGTGCTTCTTGTAATTGAATATGCTGTCTTTAAAATACTGATGAGGGCGCCACTTTGTGCATTCCAATCTGCCTATAATTTATTGATCGCTAATGTCGGCCACTTTTGAAGAGATTCAAAAGCGTTCCAACCTGTTCCCTCTACTGCTTTTTTAGCTTTTCTCAGCCCAGGCATCCAATGAATCAGGATCTGTTCCTAATCTGTGGTGACTTAAAATACTGTACTTACCTAAAGGATCATCATCCTCTTCACTAAAATTTTCTTCGGTTTTGACTACCGCAGGGATTTCTATTTCCGGGAAGTCAGTAGGATCTGTTTGATGACCAGAAGAAGTTTTCATTTGTTCACTCTTGAAGGTAAAACGATGTCGTGTCCGAATGTGATTATGCAAGCTTTTAGATTTACCACCTTTGGCTGACAACACGTCATTGCAGATAGTGCATTGGAACTTAACACTAGTAAGTTGGATGAAGTATTTCCACAGCCAATCTATTTTGCTGTTGTCTGAAAATTAAATATTTAAAATTATGGTCTAATCTACAAAATGATGGGTATTCAGTCTAATAATAAGCATCATATCCTAATTATCTAATATTAGGTGCAGGCAAGAGCTGGTCACGGTTGACATTGCAGCGCGTTATAGCTCCTACATACAGCTACTGAAATAAGAATGGTACAGTCAACGACAGGTCAAGCTTGACACTCGCGGCGCGACTCTACCCCATTCATATATTGAAATAAGAATGGTACAAAGTCTAATGTGTCAAGCTTAATTAATATGCTCTTGACTGCACCAGCAACAATTTACAGTTCTTTAAATAACATGGGATTGTAAGTTTTGTTTTATGACTAGCTGTTGCCCGCGACTTCTCTCGAATTTTGAAATTCGAATTCAGAAAAAAGTAGCCGTGATCCTTCCAACACAACAAATTTCAACAAAATCGATTAAGGGGTGATATGATAGCATTGAATTTATAACATAAGTTGGGATTTTTAACTCCTACTTATGTTGAGGTCACAGAGCAGTAGAGGTCTTCATATTTATAAACTATTATTATTATGTTGGGAAGATGACCTTAAAAAAGTAGCAGATCCAGAATAGACCCAAATCGCAAGAGACAGAGATAGGTGGAAGTTTTTGAAGGAGGCCTTTGTCGAAGGACAAGCTGTTGTTCCAAAACCGATTGTCAGTAACAAAAATATGTAAATATTGTAAAGCAGCAATAAAGGCTTATAATAATAATTATTATTTTAAAAACATGAAAATCACAGCCAAGGGTGGGACTCGAACCCACATCTCCTTTGTTTTGTACTTTGGTTTTAATTTAACATGGCATATGTATACGAGTATACATATTATGTGTAGGGTAAGTGAAAAACTATTTAATTATGCTAATATTTACATGACTAGACATTTACCCAAAGACAAAATTTAGGAACCTCTGAGGGATGGCAGCTACATTTTTTCCTACAGCTGTCTAAATTTTTCCATAATGTAAATTAACCATAAGGCATATCATATAACATTAGCTAGGGACTTATTTGAACAGTTTTAGTGTGTATTTATCAAAGTCTGAAGAAGTGAAATATGAGATACATACCAATTTGCTTGTCTGATATATTTCTTTTAGTGAGTAGCTGGTTGAATGGTGCATTCTCAGCACCTTTTGAGTTTGAAGATCGTTGCATTATCTCTGCTTCACATACTTCATCAGGCCTGACTACTGGGTTTTCTTCTGTAGCTGAAGGCAGCACATTGAAGTCAAGGTATTCAACATGTATATCCACATTTGCTTGAGGAACCTTATGTAGATCATAGACTCCCTTATGGTTATTCTTGATATGGTTGAAAAGTTGCATCTTTTTGCCAGTAGCTGTTAAAGTAGTTCTACAAATATTGCATCGGAACTTTTTCTCAGACAGCTTTACAAAGTAAATGGGGACCCATGTCTCTGGTAATGTTTCTTCTCCTAAAACAACAGTCAGTAATTTTAGTTTAGTAACACTATCTTTGAAGTATAAGACTTTGAGTTATGGGAAAATCTCAACTCAGCGATACAATACTTAAGGGTTAACAAGTATTTTAATACTCGTTGAACAACACTTACAAAATCATAAAACTATGCTATAAATTTAGTATTACTCTAAAAAATACTTGTACCTTGTTAGAAAAATTATGAAATAAAACAAAATCACAAAAATTAACTATTTAATTTGCATTCTTTTAGACCTCAGTTTTAAGTTATTTAAATACTATGTACACTGTTACTAGATGTACCTACTTAAAATTCAATGAAACAAAAATATACTTGTAAAAGTTTAATTTTATATCTTACAATAAATAATGCTGATTGGTTCACATAATTCTAGTTAAATTAGATACAAAATCTAATCACTGAACATGGGTTTCTTATGATTATGGAAATCTCTAACCACTTCAACTCCATTACTCTGCATGTTAATTGTGGATATACAACCAGTCTTTTGGCGATACGAGCAGCACCACTGTTCAGAACCACACTGCAACCTAGCCTTAAACACGTAGGTATAGCCCTTGAACAGGATCTGATGGCCTTTCTTCGTAGGAACACATTGCACTATATCATCAGCTGAAAGTTGTAGAACATTTACTCACTCACTCGCCAACACTAAATAGCATACCTACACATTAATGACATCCTAAAACACAAGACGTAAGCCCTATCATTGTGGAAAATATTTTTTAGGTTGAAGCGAGGTACGATTTTTCTTCTGAAACTAACATAAACTTTACTGGTAATGGTACAAATTTAAAGAAAGCAACAACACGGAACCAGTACGTAAATGTGGTTTGTATATAATGTTTTATTTATTTTAGTTTTAACTTTTTTAATAGAAATGGGGCAATGTTTTTATTGTCAGTCTGTCATCTTCATGCATGACTGACACTTGTAGGGTTGCCAGACCGAAACCTTAAAATATCTCCATAATGAATTAATTCTCCCATTTTTTTTGTCAGAAATAACGTTCTTAAAACTTCAACTGTTAAAGAGGCAACATGGTTTATAAGTACTAATATAAAGGAATCAACATTTGTATGTATAGTGATCGGCTACTTCAATTTATAACTTTTATAGTGCGGCCGTCAATAGAATTCGTATAAGGCAGCTGTCAAACGTATGAAAAGCAATAATCAGTAAAAAGAACCATGTGTTAATGTAAAGAAAGTGTCAAAATTTACCTTGATAGCAAAAAACAGGTTATTCTGAAAACTTGATTATCGGCAATGCTTCTCATATTTTTAGGGTTCCGATACCAAAATGGTAAAAAAAGGAACCCTCATGGTGCCGTTTGTCTGTCCGTCTGTCTGTCTGTCACACCTGTATATCTCGGCAACCACTCATGCTAACGACTTGAAATTTGGAATAGTTTTAGAATATGGTTGTCCAACTTAATTGTACGTGAAAGAATTAAGAAAAAATTATGATTATTAATGTAAAGGGGGCCCAAATAGGGAGGGGGGGGGGCAAAATTTCAAATTATTGGTACTAGGTTGAATGGGGTATCATATGAAAGGGCTTTACTTGTACATTCTAAAATATATTTTTGTATTTTTTTACAACTCTTTGTTTTCAAGTTATAATGAAAAATGTCAAAAAAATACCGTTCCCCCCCCCTTATCTCCGAAAGCTGTGACTGGAAAAATTTAAATTAATTAAAGTCGATAGACGTTTATGTAAATATTACAGCAAAAATTAAAAGATCTTTCTAAGTTGTACAGTTTTTTAGAAATCTGCAAAAAACCTTTACAAACTCATTTAGTTTTGCGGTCCTAAAAATTTACTTTATTGCTTCCAAAATACTAAAGGTATATCGGAACCCTCGGCGCGCGAGTCCAACTCGCACTTGTTTTATCGTTATAAAATTTTCTTTGCATACAGTTACATATAGTGGGTAGGTTTTAATGAAAAAGAAATATTTCATAATCCGCAAATAAATTACAGGAAAAAGTTTATCTTCATTGCAGTCAGCTGATGTTCGAAATATAATTAACCGACGAAAAAAACGGAGGAGGTTCTCAAGTCGACGCGTATATTTTTTTTATGTATGAGTGTGGTAACTTTTTACAGTGGTCCAATTTTTTTAATACTTTTAAGTACTTCACGTAAAGTGTCCACCCAAAACTTCTATGATATACTTTTCCCCAGAAATATCCGATTTTGATATTGTGCCCTCACTTTCTACGAATAACATTTTAACAGTTAAAAAGTTTGGTAACACTGATTTCTTTTTTTAATCATTCCAATAGAAAAAGACAAAGGGACTGCACTCCATACAGCCATTATAAAAACCAGACCATTATATATACCAGAGTTAACACACGAGATGGTGGAGTTTTGTACACAGAATAATAACATCAAATTCATGTAAAACGTACAAAGTAGAAAATCGCAAAATTTCACAACCACAGGCAGGATTCGAACCTGCGTCTTCTGCGTAAGTACCGCAGACGCTTTACCAACTAGGCTACTGTGGTCCTGCCCGATGTTGTGAAATTCAGCGACCTCTATACACATTCCAACGTTGCGTTTGTGCTGCCACCTAGCAAGCATTTTTCTATTTTGCTGTACTAGCTCAACTAGTCCATCATTGCAGACAGATTTCGAGTTGAAAATTGGTAACACTACGTATAATTGAAAATGAGTTTTATTTTAACACTTCCTGTGTTCGGAGAAGACGCAGGTTCGAATCCTGCCTGTGGTTGTGAAATTTTGCGATTTTCTACTTTGTAGATTTATCCTAACACAGGAAGTGTTAAAATAAAACTCATTTTCATGTAAAACGTGTTAAAAATTTGGGCATTTCTGACAGACTGTATGTAAAACGATAGTCTAAGTGTGGTGTCACCATCACCATCATAACATCCAATGAAACGTCCACTGCAGGACAGGGAGTTCCCCCTAGAAATCCAGCAAAATAGCGTGGTACTTAGGAGGGGATTTACCATAGTCACCACGCTTGTAAGCGTTGCGGCTGGCGACCGCTGTTGTTGGTGACCGCAGTATGTAAGATGGTACAATACACAGAAATATGCTGCTGCCCATCCTCCGGTTCAAAGGCCCTTAGTCGCTTCTTACGACACCCGCGGGTAGAGATGGGTTGGTACTATTCTTTGCCGGCACCACACGGACCAGCGTGGTGTAATTGGACTGCAAAATATTTGTATAAAATACATCACGTTGTTCGCGTGAACTGTACATGTTTGTATGCCTCCGTAAAATGATAAGAATCGTAAGTATTATCTCTTTCCAAGCAAGTTTATCAACTTTCGAAAAATAATACCTAAACTCGTAGGAAATTCGTAGATCCACAGGTCCATTAGATAAGGCAAACACAAAACACGAATGCGGTGCAGTTTATTATTTTTCGAAAGTTGACATACTTACTAGGAAATTTATGAACTTACGATTCCCTGTTATTTTCCGGTGACATGTATAATAATGCCCACCGTCCATCCGACATCACCATTAATTAACTAGGAGTTTCGCCAGGGACATTATGACTGTATCAGCGCAACGAAAAGTTCGCCGACCGCTTCGCCGGCTGACCGATCTGTGAGTGAGTGAGTGAGACGCTGCACACATGGCTGCGTTTGATACATTTTTTATTGGTAACGCACACGGAGGACAAAAATGAACCTCTACAATAAATTCTACAAGACATCATCCACATCCATAATATGACTCCAGTGGGATAATTAAGCTTTATCAGATATTTAGTAAAACAATCGCTCTTTTAACAGTTCAGTAGGTATTTAGCTCAAGTAATGTTTACCTTTAGATAATCCGCACTGCGAACAAGGTCACGCGTAGTAAATAATTGGGTGGTGTAAGTTGTAAGAACATATGTTTTACGTCGTCATCATCATAACATGTAAGTAAGAAAGACAGTGCTGGTCCAAGGCAGGCCTACGACGACCACGTGCACTGCCTACATTCTTGACTCCCTCCTGCAACCATGCAGCATTTTTTTTTTACGAGCTTTTGCCTGCGACTTTGTCCGAACGTACTGGAAGTAATATTTTGATTGTCCAAGCTCCGCATACGAGGAATCTTGTGCAAGAATGATTTAAAACTGAGTAATAAACCTATAATGGTTACACACACACTAATACTTAGTTGTGAAAAAATTTAATACGTCCGGTCGTCAACAACGGAGTGAGATTAAATATGTGCTAAAGTTTAACTTAAGATATAAGCTGTCAAATAAAAATGTTTCGATGAAATCTGTTCTGCAGTTTTTGTAAGTATGATGCTCAAACGAGCATAATATAAACAAAAATACAGACAAAAAGTCCAAAAATTTGTGGTTTGGATTCAGAAGCAGCAACCTTAATAAATTCCATTGAATATTTTCAATTTCGATCTAAATAATGATAAATTATATCTGAGGTATCTAACCAACTACCTACTTTTCGAGGCTCCGCGACGAGAGGAAAAAATCCGTCGGTGTTGCAAATATTTTCTTCTATTTTGAAATAGTACTACTTACGTTTTTAACTAAATAACTATCAACTGGAACTAAAAACTCCTCGAATTGAACAAATAATCAAGCAGATTTTCTTCAAATTAAATATACGAAGAATATTAAAACTAGATATTATCGAAAACATTTGCAATACCGGCCACACTGACAGACTTTGTGCTCTCATCTGCGGAGCCAAAACAAAACAAACCACAAAACTTAAGTTTCGGCATTAGCCCCTAATAAAAATATATCCCTGGCTAAATGTATTTTTTTGCTTTTGTTGTATGAAGCAAACGTCAATTTTCTCGCGTGAGTGAATAAAAAGCGTTTATCTAGGGGCTCGTGCTGGCGCTGCGGCAATAACGGCGACAAAGTTGTTGTCTGCAACAAAAGTTTTTCGGCAACTTCGCAGGAAACTGTTTAACTATGTGTCAGTCGCATAGAGCACATTTCGCAACAATTTTTTCCGACAAAGAGTAAAAGTGCATTGGTAAGAAAGAAAATTACTGCGTAGTTCTTCTAGCTTAAACCATACATCTACTTAACGCTGGACTTTGCTCATAACTGCCTCAGTGAGCTATTTGTGACGCACTTGGCGGTAATCGTCCGGCGATAGTCGAGATAATAATAGCACTGAATTGTGATAGTAAGCTCCAAGGAGCAGACATCTTGTGTTCTTGCATGTCTGGTAACCCAGTGCTACTACACTAAATGAATCAGGTACAGTTACGGATAGACACTGCAAACACGCTGTTTAAATTTTTAACGCTTTCATCGTTTTTCTTCGAAGATAGCTAAAATACCTATATAAACTACTAAGGGCGCGTTTAAAAACGGTGAGAAATTACCCTGACAGCATGATGGCTTTATATGACATCCTTAGGTGTGGTCGTTACCCGTTTTGGAACCCGGTCTAAAATTATACGTTCAACGCTCATACTACCTAATTGAAATACTTAATAATTGAAGCACATAAAAACTTAATGGTCTGTTCAAAGTTCAACTTTGTTAGCACCATCATTGCATTGTTACGTTTAATGAGTTTAGTGTACAGTCAAGAGCAGATCACGCTTGACATCGTACTGCAGCTAACCTTGACTTGCACTTGACTCTAAAGTCTGCATGCTTACAACTCGAACGTTTACAAAAAATAATTTTTAAGATAATCGACGAAACTGTAAGAAAACCCGCCTCGCACTGCTTCCACTACCGACGGCCCGCGTCACTTTCATACATTTTGCATGCAAGTGCGTGTAGAAAGCATATGCCTACAAAATGAGAAACCAACCGGCGCGCCATGCCATACGGTTTACCACGCGTCGGCGGCGTACCGTACCTTTTCTGTGTGGCCTTCGCCATACGCCTCCCCGACTTCTTAATTCGAGCTTTGTATAGAAGAACCCAACTCAACTGTTGTGAATGTAATTTAGTAATTTCAGAACGCACTCTGCGTTTGGCGCTTTTTTCGTGACATACGTCACTTTTGAGCTGTCAATTGAGATACAATAAATGGTGATAAACTATCTCTGCGTTTTCTGTGAAAAAACCTGCAAATACCTTGCTTATACATTTATCCGAAGAATACAGAACCCAGCACATAGTGGCGACCGTCTACCACAGAAAAACAAGAGAGGTAAGATGGATCTCGATAAGAAGACGCGCGAGCGGGAGCAATTGAGACGGGCGTTTACGCGCCACGAAAAAACCGCCTGCACTCCGGTAGATTTAGAGTTTCTAGAAGAAAAGATGACTCAAATACAGATCCTCGACCAAGAAATCCACCAAGGAATGTTGAATTCGGAAGATTTCGACGAGGAAGGCTTTGATAAAGAATGCCAATCTTGTGATGACATAAGAAGGAAGTGGTTAAACCTAAAACATTCTTTGATGGCAAAGTTTCAAGTGAAACAGCAAACCCACAAAGAAGATGGATCAAAGAAGCACCTCAATCTTCCTAAAATCGAAATTAGAAAATTCGATGACAACCCAAAGTCATGGCTGGCGTTTTGGGGTCAATTTAAAAAAATCCATGAAGACAAAGGTATGGACGCCGAAACGAAGTTTCAATATTTAACCCAGGCCATGACACCAGAGAGTAAGGCTAGAAGCTTTGTTGAAAGCTACCCGCCTACAGAAGCAAATTACGGGAAGGTTATACAAACTCTTAAGGACAGGATTGCCAAAGATGAAACCCTGATTGAAATATATGTTCGAGAACTCTTGAAGTTAGTGAGCTGCAAGCATAGTGTGACATTGGACTTACTTTATGATAAAATTGTAGCAAATTTGCAAATTTTAGAATCTTTAGGCATAATTAAAGATAAATATGAGTGTATTTTACTACCTATGATAGAATCAGCACTACCAGAGAGCACTTTACTATCTTGGAGTAAAGTTCCTTGCAAAGGGGGGGAATCAAAACTTAGTAACTTGATACAGTTTTTACAGACTGAAGTTGAGGCTGAACGGAGGGTGCTTTTAGCCAAATCTGATTTTTTAGACAGCTCTTCAACTACAGAAGTGGTTCCTACTGCAGCGTGCTTGGTGAACGAGACTCAGGTAAAACAGAAGTCAGGAAGAGGACAACCTGAAAAAGAAGGTAAAGTACTTTGTTACTTTTGTGATAAGTTTCATAATACTTTAGAGTGCGGAAAAGCCAATTCTTTGACTTTAGAACAAAAGAAAGATGCCATTAAAAATAAAGGAGGTTGTTATATATGTCTAAAGAAGGGTCATCTTGCCAAAAACTGTAAAGTGTTCATAAAATGTATGTGCTGTGGCAAAAGGCATTTACTTATACTTTGTCCTACAGTACATTTACACAGTGAGAAGCCCAACACCAGTGAGCCCAAACCAACAGAGAACCCAGAAGTTTCCTCCAACTTTTCTAGCAATAATAACACAACAGTGCTACAAACATTGATCTTGAAAATTTCAGGAAACAACAGGGAGAAGAAGGTGAGAGCTTTGCTGGATTCTGGTTCACAGCGCACCTATTTAAGGACTGGTTTAGCACAAGATCTTGGACTACAGGTTACAAGGAGTGAGAATTTAAGCCACTCACTTTTTGGTGGTGTCAAGAAAGCTACACAATCACACAAAGTATTTAATTTTCAGGTGAGTGACCTAAAGGGTGGTAACACTATGACAATGACAGGCCTAGGGCAAGATAAGCTTTGTGGCAACTTACCCAAGCTTCAAGATGCAAGCTTGCTTGCTAAACTTAAAAAACAAAACATTTATCTGACTGATACCGTTGAAAATATAGAGGAGGAGATAGATTTACTTATAGGCTCTGACTATTTAGGTGCCATTATGGATGGAAACCTGGTGCATGTTACAGACAGGTTGGTAGCAGTCAGCACCAGCCTAGGCTGGACGCTTCAGGGTCCAATAGAGTTTTCAAAGGTACACAGCGATGTTTTATCAAACTTGGTTGTTACAACAACAGTACCAAATGAAAGTTCATTAGAATTCTTATGGGACTTAGAAACTTTAGGCATAAAAGACCCATATCAGAAAGAATGTAATGACACTAATTATATTAACATTTCAGTAAACAAAGATGATAGGTATGAAGTTAGCTTAATATGGAAACATGATGGTCCACAGCTAGGAACTAACTTTGACCAAGCACAGAAAAGATTGTGGTCCACTACAAAGAAGTTAGAAAACATAAAGAAGCTGGCAGGATACCATGAGGTACTGAAAGACTGGGAAAAAGAAGGAATTATAGAAGTAGTACAGAATGACAATAAAAATGATGGTCACTACTTAGCTCATTTTGCAATAATAAAGTCAGAAGAAAGTGCTACTACAAAAATCAGGCCTGTCCTAGATGCCTCGTGCAAAGATGAAAATAAACGTTCCTTAAATTCATGTATAGAGAAAGGACCTAACCTCATCGAAATCATTCCAAAGTTACTGACATTGTTTAGAGCTGGACGGTACGGTGTCATATCAGATATAAGAAAAGCATTCCTACAGGTTTCAATCTTACCTGCTGACCGTAAGTACTTAAAGCTACTGTGGTGGAATGATCCTCAAACAAAGCAGGAGATGGTTACTTACCAACATGCTCGTGTACCCTTTGGGGTAGCATGCAGCCCGTACCTGCTAGCTGCTACCATCAATCGCCACCTGCAGAAAAATATGGATATGTATGCAGAGACAGCAAAAAGACTTAAGGAAGCGTTTTATGTAGACAACTGCATAACCAGTTTTGATGAAAAAATGGAAGTACAGAAGTTCATAAAAGAAGCATCAGAACTGATGGAAAAAGGAAAGTTTGAACTAAGAGGATGGATGACCAACCTTAAAGAAGAACGAAAGGATCCAGAAACAGTTTCAGTTCTAGGATTACAGTGGAACAGAAGTAACGATGACTTATGCTGCAATTTGAATCTGAAATCTGTACTTAGTAATATGACAAAGAGAAATTTGTTATCTATCACACAACAGATATTTGATCCAATTGGTTTCTTGTGCCCAACCACACTAGTCCCAAGACTGATTATACAAAAAGCATGGTTATTGAAAACAGGATGGGATGAGAAGATACCTACGGAATTAGAAAAAGAATACAAGGATTGGATGTATACCATAGAAGGTCTTTTGCAGTGCAGAATACCACGACGCCTTTCAGATTTCCAGTTAAAAGACTGTGAGACAACGGTTCACGTGTTCTGTGATGCAAGCAAAGATGCATATGCTGGTTGCATTTTTATACGGACAGAACACAAAGGTAAAGTGTCTGTACGACTCATTACAGCAAAAAGCAGAGTCTCCCCGATCAAGAGACAGATGTCGCTTCCCAAGTTGGAACTCATGGGAGCTCTCATAGCTTCTAGATTATACAATGAAGTCGTAAAATCAGGTCTTCTCTCTGAATGCAAGGAGTACAAGGTGTATTGCTGGACAGACTCTGCTGTAGTACTCGCTTGGTTGCAGAGACAAAACACCTGGAAAGCCTTTGTGACGAATAGAGTAAAAGAAATCTGCAACAATACTAACAAAGAAGACTGGCAACACTTACCTGGTATTGACAATCCTGCTGATTTACCCTCACGCGGCTGCGACCCGAAGACACTGCTGGAGAAACAATGGTGGATGGGTCCACAATGGCTGTACCTGGAAAAAGAAAAGTGGCCAAAGACCACGATTAATTACACTAAAAAAGAGGAAGAAATCATCAGTAGTGAACACAATAAAAGTGTATCAGTGAATGTAGAACTCACTTCAGAGAGCTTCAGTGAAAGTCTCTTGTACTTCAGGCAGTACAACAAGATAGTAAGACTAGTTGCTAGATTACTAAGACTGAGTCCTAACACAAGAAAGACATATGATACAAAATCTATACAGATAGGATTCGAAGAGCACAGGCATGCTGAAGAAACACTGATAAAATTGATTCAGAAGGAATACTACACTGAGAAAAATAATATAGAAAAGAAGCTCATAACTACAAAAGAAGAAGGGATTATAAAAGTAAAAACTAGACTAGAATACAGTGGACAAGATAAAGATTTTGTAAACCCAATTTTACTACCTGGAAAAAATGAAATAGTACAAAGAATGGTTCAAGAAAAACACAGACAGATGAATCATGCTGGTACACAGACTTTACTTGCAACATTGAGAAATACCTACTGGATTACCGGAGCTAGAAGACTAGTAAAATATGTTGTTATAAACTGCATAATTTGCAAAAGGTACAAAGCCAAACATTATGTAGTTCCAGAGCCACCTTTACCTGCAGATCGCATCAGAACCACAGCTCCTTTTGAAGTGACTGGCATAGACCTGGCAGGGCCTCTATATTTAAAGAATAATCAGAAATGCTGGATTGTTTTATTTACATGCGCTGTTTACAGGGCCGTACATTTGGAGTTGACTGAGTCACTTTCGACCAACAGTTTCCTGATGACACTACGCAGATTTATAGCGAGACGTGGCAGAGCGAGAATTATTTACACGGACAATGGAACAAATTTCGTTGGTGCTGCTAACCTTCTCAGAGAATTAAACTGGCAGGAAATTGAAGAAGCAAGCATCTGTTACAGGATCCAATGGAAATTCTCCGTACCAGCAGCTCCGTGGTGGGGAGGATGGTGGGAGCGTCTCATCAGAGTAGTCAAGGACATGCTTCGTAGAATTCTCGGCAAAGCGTCACTTGATTGGATTGAACTTTCAACCATCTTATGTGATTGCGAGACTGTTATCAACAGCAGACCACTGACATATGTAGAGATAGGAAAAGTGAAACCACTTACACCTATGATGTTTTTACAGAGTTTACCAACAGGTGACACACCAGACTTAGACAAGATTGACCAAAATAACTTACAAGTTCGCTATAAGTACCTACAACAATTAAGAGAAGACTTTAGAAAAAGATTTAAAAATGAGTACATATCACTGCTTGTCAGCAAAGGAAAAGGCGACAGAAATGAACCGAAAATAGGAGATGTAGTACTTATAGAGATAGATACAACAAGTAGATTACACTGGCCTTTGGGTGTTATTACAGAAGTCTACTCAGGGAAGGACGGCTTCACGCGAGTTGCTAGAGTTCAGACGGCTTCAGGAGAAAAGGTAAGACCTTATCAAAGATTATACCCGCTTGAACTCTCCATGGTTTCTCAGGAGTGGCTTGATGTCATCCCTGCACCAAGCTCAGCTGAAACGCAACAACTATCAGGTAATGAGCAAAGCTCTACTGCACCAGTCCCTTTAGCTACAACTACCAGGTCAGGTCGTGCAATAAAAATACCATTTAGATTTATGGATTAACTTTATTTTATTTTCAGTATAAACATAACAATGCTTACATTTACTGAATGGTATAATGCTCTCTGGTGTGCAATATATTATATTTACGTTATGTTAGTTAAGTTTATAATTTTTGATAGCTGACTATAAATGTAACATTGATCTCAGTTAAATGTAACTTGAAATTGTACGCAATTAGATTGTGTTAAAAAGTTAGTTTTTAATTATACTTAGTTATGTAATGTTAGGTAACATTGCAAGTTGTGTATCACTATCGTTACTGTTATGTTTCCAACCTGTTACCTAACTTGTTTTGCCCTCGGGAGTGATGTTGTGAATGTAATTTAGTAATTTCAGAACGCACTCTGCGTTTGGCGCTTTTTTCGTGACATACGTCACTTTTGAGCTGTCAATTGAGATACAATAAATGGTGATAAACTATCTCTGCGTTTTCTGTGAAAAAACCTGCAAATACCTGTATTTTATACATTTATCCGAAGAATACAGAACCCAGCACATCAACCCTTCACTGCAGGGTGGACTTGATTGAAGTCTTACCTTCAGCGACTAACTTACTTTTATTTAACTTAAATATAGAAGAAAGAATAAGGTCTATATAATATATAAACCTATACAGTTCCATTGAATAAGTAGTACTTAAATCCATTGCACTTGAAAAAGATAGCTATTTGCTTGGTTACTCGTATCTTAAAGACGAAATTAAATCTGGCGACCCTTAAATCTTATACGATGATAATAAAAACGTGTGTTTTAATACAAAGGAAAATCGTACAACCATGAGCAAGTCAAGCTCCTACCGCTATTAAAATAAGAACGGCACAAAGTCCAATGCGGCAAGCTTGATGTGCTCTTGACTGTACCTAGTGTTTACAATCTTATCAATTTCGCAATCGAAATCATACGATATTACGCACCAGCTACGTAAATGTATTACATACTTACTTACTACTTACATTACACTTGTTGCCTTGACTCAAACATTACTGACGTATTTCCATCTAAGGTATCAAAGTCCAAGCTTGAACAAAATATTTTAATGTCTTTTTCAAGGATGCAAATTCTTTCATTCAACGGTAAGCTTAGGTATAATCTATTTATTTCGTTTATTCCAACGCTTACCAACACATTTTGCAGCCATGACACTACAACCAGAGTATATTTGCCGATAAAATCAGTCAACTAACCAATGTGAATTCAATGCGAATATCTCGAAAACTATACATTTACTTATATATAAGTACTAGCCCATCGGCACGTTACAATGTCCCCAATTCGTTGGTCCGAAATCTGACGTTTAGGACCAACAAATGTCAGTCATATTGTCAACATTGGATGCAAATAAACTTACCAACAAAATGGAATGTTCTTAGTTGAAGAAACAATATACTCTTATTATTATTGTTATTTCTTATTATTATTTTTGACTATAATCCAATTAATGAAACTGAAAAACCAGGCCTAAATCACATATAAACAGTAAAAAGTTTGTTTAGTTTTTTCCCGCCATATTATTTCCGTCACGTGTATTAAGCACTTGTTTAGTACCGACCGAAGTACTACACAACGTAGTTCACGCGATTTTTCACAGATGGCGCTATTTTTCTTGTATGGGGAAATTTTGAACCGCTTGTTCCCAAGACCCTATCTTGACTATATAAATCTATGAAACTATATAAGATATCGAAAAACTTGACTGTACAAAACTTGTAAGTAGTAAAGGATTATGCCCAAAAGCAGCCCAAGATGCGTCTTCACTACGAGTACTTATATGCCAAAATTATTGGTCTTAATTATAAATCTTAATCGATATTTTTATATTTTATTTACAAATGGGGATTTATAAATAAAATATAATAATAACGTCGACTGAATTGTTTTGCCGGTCAATCAATGTTGACAACTTTCAAGACTTCAACTTCCTGCCTAGAGCAGGGAAGCCATTGACGTTAGAAAAACGCTCCGCTTCTAAACGCCCTGCGCGTAGTTTCTAAAATCTTGCGTTATGCACTATGGTTATTTACTGTCACAAAAGAAGAAGAAAATAGACAATATCATGTCTACTGTTTGTTGACTTTTTTTTGGCAGAATTCGTTGAAAATTAAAATGGTAATATATTGCCATAAATTAAAGGTGCAATGTTTTTTTTTCTTTAAGTTGAAATGAAACGGTTTGCTGTTGGGACTTTAAAACAAGCCCGATTGTGCTTTGGGGAACATATTAGATCAACCAGAATTTATAACGTCGAAATCTAATACTAGGACAAAACAATAATTTAATTAGAGGACGGATAAAGTCACGACATGTCGGTGGACGAAATTATTTTACACTAGCTGTGCCCGCGGCTTCGCCCGCGTAATATTCAGACAATATGCAGTCTCTCCCTCTCCCCCTCCTTCACCCTCTCTCACTCCCTCTCTCTCTACCTCCATCCCACTCCCTCTCCTTCTCCCTGCCCCTAACCCTACTCCTATCCCTATCCTTAACACCGTCTTGACCGCTATCCCTATCCTTATATAAACATAGAAACGACACCCATATTGATTTTTAGACATTATAACCAGGGGATGATGGTATTTCACGTCCACCACCTTAGATTTCAAAATTGTTGTAGTTTTCGTAATCAGCGATCCGATAAACTATACAAACGACACCCATATTGATTTTTAGACATATCAACCATATCGCACCCCAACCCCATCCCCAAGGGATGATGGTATTTCACGTCCACCACATTGGGTTTAAAAATTGTTTTAGTTTTCGTAATCAGCGACCCGATAAACCATACAAACGATACCCATATTGGTTTTAAGACTTTTTCACCCCATTTCCCTCTTTAAGGGGTTGAATTTCGGGTAGAATTTCAATAACAGTGATGTATGTTCCACAGAATTACAACCCTAATACCTAAATAATAAATTTAGTGGATATTACTTTGAAATGAAGGAGTTTCAACGTCATCCCCCTTTTCACCCCTTAGGGTGTAGAATTTTCAAAAACCCTGAGAAACGTAAAACTTTATTTTTAGTCGTCAGTCTAAATACAAATTTTGAAGATCCTAACTTCAAAACTGACGGACTTTTATACAAACTTTCATCCCTTATTTCACCCCCTTAGGAGATGAATCTTGAAAAATTTTAAAACACGTACTTTTTTATTTTTTACCAAGAGCTTAAAAACAAATTTCTATAATTCTACTTTTAAAAATAAAAGACTTATAGACCAACATACGGAAAAAATATCATCACCTTTTTCACCCCCTTTTAGGGTGATTTTTAAGAAATGCTTAAATACGTGTTTCTTTATTTTTTACCAAAAGCTGAAATTAAAATTTGTGTGAATCTAACCCAAGAAGACAAAAAGGACTTTCATATAAACTTTCATCCCTTATTTCACCCTCTTAGGGGATGAATGTTGAAAAATTCTTAAACACGTACTTTTTTATTTTTTACCATGAGCTCGGAACCAAATTTCTATAATTCTACCTTTAAAAATGTAAGACTTATAGACCAATATACGAAAAAAAAACATCCCCTTTTTCACCCCCCTTGAACTTAGAGCAACGCGTCAAACCGCGCAAGCCCGTTTAGGAGACGCCTTTTATGTAGCTTCCCCTCTGCCAAAGTACAAGCACAAAAGAGCATATGCGTTCAACAAAACTAGTTGCACTCGGATTTTTAACTAGACCAAGTCTAGTCGTCGTCGTGAACGGTCACAGTACAAACATGCTTTGTAAATGTGTTTTCTGCTGTAAAAAAAGATCTGTGACATGAAGCTTACAAAAAGAACGTGTTTCATTTCACATCGAATAAATGGTTACTGTATAATTGCTATTTAATTATATAAAAAACACGAAATTCGTGTTAATATTCTAAATCAATCGTCGGATTTGTTTGACAACACCGAAGATCTTGATTGAAAGAAGATACTGAAATAAACTTGTACAAAATTCGTATGGTATCACTGGTTATAGTCAGAAAAATTGATTTGATACTTGTTAATTTATTTTATTCTTTGGCACATCAATTGTAATTTTATTTAATTTTGTAATTTTTTTTTTTTTTAGATACTGAAATAAACTTGTACAAAATTCGTATGGTATCACTGGTAGCCATGACCCTATCCATTGGACCACGAGGCTATTAACTTTGTTGACGAAATTTTCAAACATTTCTCTCGTATGACAGTCGCCAACCTGACGTCATGTTCGTGGCAATATGCATGCATGTACTCATGACTACTACTTTTACTATGAAGTAATCAAAATATTTATTTATATTTCGACCTATGTTCATTGTAAAAGTTGTTCAGTAACACGAGTACATGCACCTCTTTTGCTATCAAGAAGTAATTAAAAGTTATTCTGTATATATATGTCAAATGTTCAGGCAGGGATCCGTGTATCTGTCGTATGTTCCACCGCTTGTGAGGCAGCACCGCCCTCTCATATGTTATAAGACCTGCCTGTGAATACCCCTCTGCAGAAGCTACGAGTATCTTTGCAGTAACTGACCCGGATCCGCAATTTATTCGAAGACATCCAGAAAGACAATCAAGGCTCGAATACTGTAGCCACAAACAAAAACAGAATATGAATTTAACCAATTGGTATAGTTCCGATTAAGTTACAGGAACTTTTCTGTTTTTATTAGCAAACATAGCGCAACCAACCAAAATAAGCTTCTGGCAGCACTGATTCACCTCCCCCCGGCCCCCGCAAAAAATGCCAGAATTATTTGAATGAAAATATGATGCTTTGCCTACTCTTTTCCGGGCTTTGCGCGCGAAAATCGTGTTACTCTATGCCCTTGAAGGATGATTTTTAAGAAATGCTTAAATACGTGTTTCTTAATTTTTTCCCATAAGCTTAAATTCAAATTTGTGTGAATCTAGCTCAAGAAACAAAGGACTTTCATACAAACTTTCATCCCTTATTTCACCCCCTTGGGAGATGAATTTTCCAAAATCCTTTCTTAGTAGGTGGTTTTGACGTGCATAGAACCTGTGTACCTACAAAATTTCAGATCTGTATCTATAGCGGTTACGGCTCGGCGTTGATGAATCAGTCAGTCAGTCAGGACATGCTCTTTTATATATTTAGATATGTTAGTAAACCGCGATACCAACATAGCCAATTCTTTGGATGCCTTGGTTGGTTACTGTTGCAACTGTCTCGTCGGCAAAAGAACTATCGGGTATTGTGCACACGTGATGACAGTGGTTTCGAACCTCTGCTGCTGGGGTCGATTCAATGATATTGACAATGATATTGAAGCTCTTGCTGCATTTTTAGATGATTTTTTAGTGAAGATATTCAAATAAAAATGTTTGAAACAAAATAGTGTGTTGTATTCTTTGGTCTCGTTTATAGTTATAGTCAAGGGTTCCGAACCAAAGTTATGTCTGTCTATCACACCTATTTACTCTATATTCTAGGCCTTATGACTAGGAAAATTAGATTTTTCCGTAACATTTGAGCATTTTTTTAAAAAGAGCTCGTTTCAGAAACTAACTATATAGCGCCATCTGTTAGTGGGCTTGGGTGGGTTTTTATTAAGATTATCCCATTATAGATATTTAATATTGTTTTACCGCAATAATCCTGAGCATATTTCCTGTCTTTTGGCGACCATTTGGTCAAGACGCAAGTTTGGGCTAACTTCCATAGGGTTTTGGGCATGATCCTTTAATCAGCTTTCATTTTGCGCAAAGTCTTATGTTGCTAGGACGTATAGTTTCCGAGATATATGCGAAAATCTGAAAAATGGGACCTTCAAACAACCCTCTCCCGCCCGGCGTTTGGGGTACGGGCATTTGGGGTACAAAGTTACGAAGTCAAAAATTGTGTTCCAAGCATTTCCCTCTATACCTTTTTTTGAGAATTCTTTGACTGAATTAATAAGATTGTTTTACAAACTTGTTTTTTCTGACAGCTTCAGCCTTTAAGGTCCGTCGGTGCGATTAAGAGACACAAGCACTCTGTTGGAAGTCATATATTGGACTGCTTCTCTAGACTATTGAGGACATAGACGATACAATACATCACCGCCGCAAAATTTTTAAAAATAAAAATGAGTACCATACATTTTTATTTTTATTTAAAACAAATATACTTTAACATTCTTATTTTGTAACGTGATCATGATCGACAATTATTATTTTATTTAATTATTATTTTAATTACAATAGTTTATATACCAGGCCACTCAGAAAGTATTGCGAAAAATAGTTTTTATATATGGGAGACTGGCCGGTCAGAATCTTTTTCGAAAATATGATTACTTGTAAGTAAAAATATGTGTGTTCCATTTTCAAAATTTCCCTCCACATTTTTTGCGAGCCAATTCAAAGTATCGTGTCTTACTGAAAAATGGATCTGCGCCGGGAACATTTTAGAGCTATGATTTTTTACGATTTCAAGTGTCGCCTGAAACCGGATGAATCGTTCGATAGACTTCAAATGGCATTTATGGATGAAGGCCCCTCCAAGGCAACCGTGTATCGTTGGTATAACGAATTTAGGCGCGGTCGACCAACCTTGGGGGATGAAGAAAGAAGCGGTCGCCCTTTGACGGCTATTACGGAAGAAAACGTGCTAGCAGTGAAAAATTTAATCCAAGATAATAGGCGAATTACATATCAGGAGATTCAGCACATATTAAAGATTGGATCGGGAAGCGTTCACGAGATTCTACACGGGCATCTTCGCGTGAGGAGGATAGTATCGCGCTGGGTGCCGCACTACCTCACCGACGCTCAGAAGCAGGCCCGGGTGGAATGGTGCCGTGATATGCTGAACAAATTTGAAGCAGGCTCGTCTCGGCGTGTTTACGACATCGTAACAGGTGATGAGTCCTGGATTTATCAATACGATCCAGAAACCAAGCGCCAGTCGACAGTTTGGGTGTTTCAAAATGAACCAACGCCTACCAAAGTGAAGCGATCTCGAAGCGGGGGGAAGATTTTGATCGCCAGCTTTTTTAATTTGACTGGCCACTTGGCCTCAATTCCCTTACGAGATCAAAGAAGCATCAACGCCGAATGGTATACTACCAAATGTTTACCAGAAGTTTTTTCTGTTGTGAGCAACAAGCGACCAAACACAGGGCTCCGCGGACTACTGCTCCACCACGACAATGCGCCTGCACACACCGCGCTCAAAACGAGGGACTTCCTGGACAGCACACCAGTCAAACTCCTGGGTCACCCTCCTTACAGCCCTGATCTAGCACCGTGTGACTTCTTTTTATTTCCAAAAATAAAAAATCAGCTCAAGGGGATACAATTTTCGTCGCCGGAAGATGCGCTGGCTGCGTTCGAGCAGGCTGTAAACGAGGTGTCTACGGCGGACTGGAAAAAGTGTTTTGAAAACTGGTTCAGACGCATGAATCTTTGTATAGAGGCTGGTGGAGAGTACTTTGAAAAGATTTAATAAAAATATATGTACCTGTAGAACAATTTTTTTTAGTGTCGCAAATATTTCTGAGTGTCCCACGTATTTAATTGATCATATAAGTAGTACATTTTGTTTAATGCTAAGAATATTTAAAAGAACAAATAAATTGTCTTTTTATCTATAAAAAAATACTGAAAAAAATATATTATACGTAATACAGTTTTGTACGATTTTTATGAATCGTCTCGTTTTTTCTTTTTTTTATATAATTACATTCGGTGACTCATCTTTGATTACCTTGAATGTACCCAGATAAGAATTTTCCATTTTATCACCTGACTCATTTCTTATAAATATTAGATCTCCTGGCTTATAATTAATAAGTTGTATATCTTATCATAACAAATTCTTCGGCGTTGTTTACTTTGTATAAGTTTTCTCTTGCGTCTTTTTGTGAGGGGGAAGTTATGGTGATTATACAGAGGTTGCACACTTTTGCCTAAATTATTCGGGATATTAAATTTTTTACCAAAAACTAATTCATGCGGTGTATATTTGGTTTCCCTAAGCACCAATTAGGCAACTAACTGCTCCATGTGTTCATTCGGAGATACGCACCTAAACATTTGTAAGCATTCTCTAGGGCGCCTGTACTCTCGTGGTGGTATGCCGTCGATGTTAATTGTTTAATATTTAATAATTTACATACCTCCTTCATCATAGCAGAAATAAACTCACTACCTCGGTCCGTTGCAATCATACGTGGTATGCCATACCTGAGGATAAAATTGTCAACAAACGCTCGTGCTAAGCTATCTGCATCTTTTTTTTTTTGTAAGGGATAAGCTTTAAGAATTTTGATAGTTCACATTGCAGTGTTAAAATATAGGAATAGTCATTATTGTCTTTGTTAAGTGGGCCGACAATGCCCAAGAATATTTTGTCAAAAGCTGCTTTCGCAGTGGTGGTAATCACCATCGGTTCTTGCATATTTATTCTTTTGACATTTTTCACACTTCTTAACAAAGTCAATAATGTCTTTTTCCATAGAAGGCCAGTAGTAGAACCTTCTGATGTTATTTCCCATTCCAGCGTGGCCACTCATTGGCAAAAGGTTGAAATCATTCAATATGACCCTTCGTCTAAGTCATCTATTCTTTGGACTCCCGTAAGTATGCATATGCGTGGACCGGTCCAGTTGGAAGTACTTTTTACGTATTTTATTATTTCTTTTATACATTTTTCACATTTTTCCTCTTTCATAATGCATACTTCTTTTACATTTATTTTCCTACATACTCGTATTTCTTCTAACTCCCTCGCTAACCCGACTCGCGTTGTCAACGATTGGGTAGTTGGATCTGTAGGTACATAATCCCACCAAAAACATAACTGTTAAAAAGGGGGCCAAGTTCCTATCGGCTAATTGTTTGCCTAAAAAAGGGTTGAAATCCGATCCAATGCCAAGTTTAGATGCACTTTAATATCGATCATAATCGTCTTCATCAGCAGCCTGATCCACTAGTAAACATTTGCCATTCCCAAGACTCGCCACCACATCCAGTCCTCCGCCTTCTGCATCCAGCCACTATCCGCCACCTTATTCACGTCAACGTTTCATCTGGCCGAAATTCACTTTACTATACACCCAACTTAAAATATGGTGTAGCTGTGAAAATACGCAGGTACCTTGAAAATAATATCTAAAATGAATAGGAAATACTTCTAAATTTGAACTTGGCAGGTTTTTGTGCTGTAAGTAACACTTGATTAATTGTGTAATTAGATTTATTATTTATATAATTAAATTAACCTGCCAAGTTCAAATTCAAAAGTATTTCATTTTAGATATTATTTTCAACGTACCTGCGTTTTTTCACAGCTGCCGATTTCAACCCTTTTTAGGCAAACAATTAGCCGATAGGAACTTGGCCCCCTTTTTAACAGTTATGTTTTTGGTGGGATTTCATTTATTTTTGTTCAGTTTGCTATATTATATTTATAGTAACTATCGCAACGTTGTTTGTATTTTCATAGTTTCGTTAAAACATAGGTACTTGTTTTCATGCATGACTAAGTCTGACCTTCTAGAAATACTACCTTTTTAATATTTGGTACATTAATTTTAGTCTGACTCGCACTTGACCATTTTCCATTGTCCAAATTTTTTCTTTACTTTAATGCTAACGACTACCCCGTCGCCAAATTTCAGATTTGTAGGTCTCACAGAAGTATGACCAACAATTTTATGCATAGTAATGACTATATCCTGACTCGCACTTGACCAATTTCCAATTTTTGCTTTAATTTTTTTTTAGGCTAACGACTATCCCCATGCCAAATTTCAAATTTTCAGGTCTTAGATAAGTATTACCAACATTTTATACATAATTTTGACTAAAACCCGACTCGCACTTGACCAATTTCTAATTTTTGAATTTTCCCATTACTTTTATCCTATCGACTACCTAAATGCCAAATTTCATTTCAGATTTTCAGGTCTTAGAGAAGTATTACCAACATTTTATACATAATTTTGACTAAAACCCAACTCGCACTTGACCAGTTTCTAATTTTTAAATTTTTCCATTACTTTTATCCTAACGACTACCTAAATGCCAAATTTCATAACGCTAGGACAATTGGAAGTGGCCTGGAGGTTTTGATTACCTGTCAGTGAGTCAGTCAGTCAGTCATTAAGTGCCAAAATTAGCTATTTTCACGGGGTCATATTTCCGGATCTACTGTAGGTATATCTATGAAATTTGGCAAATTGCTTCAGTATTAGTATATGAATGTGTAGGTACAGTTTTATTTCTGTACTTGCAATAGGCACTGAGCTACAGGGGGTTCAAAAGTAGGTCGAAACGGTTCGTGTAAATAATGCACGGCAAGCGCGTGGCCTGTTGCGGGAACTTGGCCTGCGCACTGCCGTGCGCTTAGATATATAATAGACTTAATGGGTACATAAAAATAGCAATTTTTCTATTCTGTCACAATATTAGTTTGTTTTATGTTTTGTAGACTTTTCTTATTTACAACTTTCAATTCTACTAAATTATTCGGCTTTGTAAATATTTCTATGACTCTTGGTTGATCAGGCCAATTGTCCTTGGAGATATTTAAATTGTCCGTTTAATTTGTGTCACTTTCTTCATCTTTTCTTCGCATAATCCTTGTCATTACATTCGCTATATGTTCACTCATACTTTTCAAATCGTCAGATGACAACACAATGCGCGATAATGCGTCTGCAGCCACATTATCCGCTCCTTTTACATACTCAATCACAAAATCCTACTCCTCCAACCATAATCGAAATTTTAGCAACCTGCTCGCCGGATTAGTCATGTTATACAGATAAACTAAGGGATGATGATCAGTTTTTATTTTAAACTTTTTACCGAACAAGTTCGGTCTGAAATACTTTACTGACCACACTATAGCCAAGAGTTCCTTTTATATAGTGGGGTAGTTAAGCTCTGCTTTGTTTAGTGCACGGCTAGCATAAGCTATCGGCATGTCATCTTTATTACACAAAATTGAGCCAATTGCTTTCCCGGACGCATATGAGTGTAAAATAAATTCATTTTCTTTAGAAAAATCGGGATATTGGAGTATCGTTGGGGTTGCTAAAGCTTCTTTTAAAGATTGAAACGACCTCTCACATTCCTTAGTCCATACAAACTCATTTCCTTTGCGGCTTAACTTATTTAAAGGTGTAAACAATCTTTGCAAATCGAGGAATAAATTTATGGTAATAGTTGGCAAAGGCTACGAAACGCCTTGTCTCATCGCCATTGGTTGGTGTTGGATAATTTTGTAATATTTTAGTTTTTTCAGGATCAGTTACTATTTCATCATCAGTCATTACCGGCAACAAGTTAGCTGCGGTTTTCAAGTCAAAAGCAGCCATTTCGTCTTTTTTCGTCTCTGGTGGTCTGCATAGATTTTGTATTTCTATGTATAGCGATCTTATGCTATCGATAATCTTTTCTCCACTAACTATCTCACTCTCACTTAATATGCCAGTTTTATTGAATTTGAAAATTTCTCTACGGACACGTTTAACCTACATATAATTTCCTCACTTTCTTCCAATTTTGTTATACATGTATTAGCTTTATACCTACGTTGACCCTCTTTAATTAAATATTCCCTTATGATTTTAATGTCATCATATATTTTTTGCAACTCTAGGGCCATTGATCTACTCTAAATAAATGCTGATTAACTGAGGTTATAAGTATTTTATTTAAATCTAAGCATATTTACCTATTATTGGCAATTGGTTCCTTATTTATGTCTACTTCTTTTTTTATACTTACATTAATTTGAATGAACCTTATCTACTTAAGTGTCCATGTCTTAAATTACGCAAAGCTTACGATACGAACCGCACGCACTACGCTTACGATACGACGCGAAGGCTTTTTATTTATTTTTACGTGCATAACACACTCTAGGTACATTAAAAGGTTCACTTTTATTATAATTTTTTACTTCGCTTCACCATGCACCTAATTGCACTTCCGTACACCATACACATTATTCGCACTTGATCACACCTTCTGGCCAAAATCTTGCTAGGTAAAAAAAACTTCATGCCGCCGCGCCGCCGTGTTTCGCTCCTCGTGGGCATATTCTTCTCATCAGCTACGCACCTGTATCATCATTCGTCCTGGATTTAAAAGCTATTGCCAGTGCACGACGATCAACCCTTTTGTTAATACACGTATTTAAGTACCGGCACAGGATGAGGACACACGCCCTTCCGACAATGGCCACAAAAACGGTAATAGCGATGTTTTGTTGACTTAGATTTCCAAGCACCGTGGTATTATGTAAATCCATCCGGTTTTGATAGCCAATTTGTGAGGCTATTATTTGGTCTTCTTCTTGCTGTGTTTTTAAATACGGCTTTCCCATCTTGTATTCTATGAGTCACTGAACTGTTCCCATTTCACGTTTTCCGGATTTACAAAAAAAAAACACTATTTCAAACGTAATAAAGTTATATCACAATAGCTTCTCAACCGGCCGGCGCGCGTTACCGGAGCCGCACTCCTCCAAATTAGGCATGGGTCGCCATATAAGGTCCGTCGTCGGTGCGATTAAGAGGAACACAAGCACTCTGTTGGAAGTCATATATTGGACTGCCTCTCTAGACTATTGAGTAGGTACATAGGTGATACACAATCATGTCTTTGCTTATTGCTACTACACTACACTTACTTGCTTATTGCTACTACACTACAAGCCGATTGCTTTTGAGATAGCTGCAAAATGTGTTGGTAAGCGTTAGAATAAATTTAAAAAAATTATCATACTCGTATCATAGGTTTCAATTAAGGCTGACAAGCTAAGTGACTATGGTACTTCCCCTCCACATTTTTCCAGCAAAAGCTAGAATTCTGGAGGGAGTTCCGTGTCCTGTAGTGGACATTACATAGGCTATGATGATGATATGAATCAGCTGATGAACTCGGCGCCTCTTACAAAGCTTAGCAGAAAAAGGCGCTAGATAGGGTCGCTAGGAAGCAAGAAAGAGAGATGAGTTTGAGAATTATTTATTTATACTATACATACATGAAACAATGTAGTTGCTATGACGACCACAAGATAAATGCCCGTCCAGACATTCACAACACATGAAAACCATTAAGAGGGGACAAATCGCCAATATGACGAGACTTTCATGCCCACGCGCAGAGATGCAGCATCGCAGTGTTCGGTGAGCTGCTACCGATGGAGAGTAGTATAGCTGACTTCATGAATAAGACCCTATTTAGGCGCGTTCTTCTTTAAAAGTAGCCCTAAATGTGTTACTGCAGTGCAGATTTTCTACTGGTCACGAGTGTGGGCTACGTTCCCCAATCGGTTTCGAAGGCATCTAGTTCTTCGCGCCATCGTTTCCCAAAGGCCTTTCTCCCCAGCTGGCTATCAAGAGATACCCACTCAGCGGAGACTCCTAGCTCCTGGTCTCTCCAAGTAACAGTACAGTAAGTCAGTAAATACCCTGAACAACAAAGATAACAGGTAGGTAGCTTTTCCGTTAGATAAGAATCTTGTCAACAAACCTCTCGCAGATCATACCTGTCTACAGTATCTAGGAAAGTTAGTACATCACTTAGAAAAAAAAACCGGCCAAGTGCGAGTCGGACTCGCGCACTGAGGGTTCCGTACCACCACATAAACATAATTGTATTAGTTGAAATTTCAGTAAGTTAATGTGCTAAATTTTTTGAGTCCGACACGCGCTTGACCAAATTTTATTATTTGTTGTTATTTTATAGCCTATGCCCTAAAAACATACCAATTTTCAAGTTTGTAAGTGTTCCCGTTTTTAAATAGAACTAAAACAAAAATCGCCTCAGCAACCATCCAACTTGACCCCTCTCTTATATGAATGTTCTTGAAACGGGAGCTCACCACAATTGGTTACCATTAGTGGTGAGAAAAGTTGTAATATTTAATGATTTCAGACTTTTTCCATTATTTGTACTGTGAGACCTAGCTTCTTGCCAAATTTCATAATTTTAGGTCAACGGGAAGTACCCTGTAGGTTTTTCATTTTTGAATAAATGTACGGAGATGAGGACATAAAATGCCATATCTTTTGATTGCGTCGTTGTAAAAAATTGAAACTTTCAGATCTTGTGTGGTTCATGGATCCTAATATATGGTATTAATTTCAACCTGATACCTTTACCCGTTCGTGAGATAAAGGGTCTTGACAGACAGACAGACAGACAGACAGACAGACAGACAGACGGACAACAAAGTGATCCTATAAGGGTTCCGTTTTTTTCTTTTGAGGTACGGAACCCTAAAAAACAGCCAAGTGCGAGTCGGACTCGCGCACCGAGGGTTCCGTACCACCACATAAACATAATTGTATTAGTTGAAATTCAATCAAAAGATATGGCATTTTATGTCCTCATCTCTATACATTTATGCAAAAAAGCAAAACCTACAGGGTACTTCCCGTTGACCTAAAATTATGAAATTTGGCAAGAAACTAGGTCTCATAGTACAAATAATGGGAAAAGTCTGAAATCATTGAATATTACAACTTTTCTTACAACTAATGGTAACCAATTGTGGTGAGCTCCCGTTTCAAGAACATTCATATAAGAGAGGGGTCAAGTTGGATGGTCGCTGAGGCGATTTTTGTTTTAGTTCTATTTAAAAATGGGAACACTTACAAACTTGAAAATTGGTATGTTTATAGTGCATAAGCTATAAAATAACAACAAATAATAAAATTTGGTCAAGCGCGTGTCGGACTCAAAAAATCTAGCACATTAACTTACTGAAATTTCAACTAATACAATTATGTTTATGTGGTGGTATGGTACCCTCAGTGCGCGAGTCCGACTCGCACTTGGCCGGTTTTTTTCTTTTGAGGTACGCAACCCTAAAAAGGACTTTTCGTGAGATTTCCCATATATTTTCCGTGATAAAATTTTTCATGAGACGCACGGATTTTTCTGAACATTTTAGATGTGTACAATGTTTTAAATTGTTGACTTTTTTTGTTGTTGGTTTTTATCTGAAGATTTGACTAATCAGATTCGTATTTTTATTCGATTTGGATAAGATATTGACGAGTACTAGCCCATCATTGTTATGTTATTTCTTTGCTGTTCAGTGTACATTCATATTAAATGCTAATTAGGCGGCTAATCTCATCTATTCTGTGGCTAAGTGCAATACCTACAGTCCCTGAGATACGTATTACGGATGTTAGTTTGTATTAGGCGTGAAAGAAAACTGAAATTACTATCCCGGCATGGTCTTGGGATCGGACTTCAAGAAGAATATAGGTTGCGTCAAACGTGGTCTTGTCTAAACAATATAAAATTAAATCAAGAAACGATAGTCTATGTGTCCGATGCATTTTCTTGTCTTTTGGCTCTGAAAAAATACATAAAACTAAATGAATATCACATACGTAGCAAATCTTATATCTGTGAACAAAAGGAGTAGCAAAAACAGTTATTTTTTTCGCGATCCCAGAGTTGGTTACAAAGTAGAAGTCGTTTGTAAACGTTAGCAGAACACCGTTTTAATATTCGCTTTGGTTATTTTTATGTTTCTGGCAATTCGACGATGACACTAGATGTGCAAATGACAATGAAATAAACGAGAGGCTCAAAAGGACTAGTGTTCAGAGCCGTAAAACAAATATAAAAAAAAAACTGCTACTCGTATTAAGCTGAATTTACATTGGGTAAGCAAAAACGGATCAGTAGAAGTCCATTGCTTACTCCACTCAAGTGATGAGATATTGACAACATATTAAACAAGCAATGTGTTTCTACTGACCAATATTACTGACTCCGTGTAAATCTAGCCTTATAGTCTAACATTCGTGTGCCACAAGAAAATGGTGGAAAGGATGAAGTAGTGTATGATTTCAACAGATGCCGCACGTTATTCCTCTCCCTGCTATACCGCTCGCCCCCGCCAGTAGGACTACCTCGCCCTTGGAGCAGCAGGCGGGGGCCTTGCCAACGTGTAGATAGGTAGTAGAAGGTACGCTACCCTACCCAGTATTACGTACAAGGGTGTAGGACTACAATCCTAAATAAAATTTTGCTTACCTTCTTCATCTATGGCTTCTTCTTAAGATTCTGGATTTCGCAAGAATTAACCATTCACTTATTATTTGTTTAAATCTGTCATCAGTTTCGTCTTTGTAGACATTTTTGCAAATTTCTGAAACAAAAAAACCTTTCTCATGTGCTGGTAATTTCACTGGCTCCATTAACCTTCGATTCGAAACACAGCAGTCCAATACTTCTGCTTCACGGCAGAAAAAGGCAAGGGGACGGTACTTTGCACAAAAGTCATAGTATTACACTTTCAAATATACAGAATTCTTGAATATAAATGGGATAATGCATGAAGGAAAAAAAAATTATGCGCCCAGTAATAATATTTTTTTTCCTTCATGGGATAATGTATATTTTGTACTTACGAATGATAATTTTACAAGTTTCTGTGTTAAGAAATCGTTTCTTATTAGAATTTCTCTTTTTTATTCCAGTCATAGAATACTGCTCAGCGACATCATCCACTAATATACTTTTCAACATGTTTCTCGTAAAAGTTTGGAGATCTTTGCCGCCTATACCTGCCAAGTATTTGATCTGAAAATAAATAAAATGGCCCTTAAAAAAGCTTCATCACGACATCCCATGAAACGACCATTGCAGGATATAAGGAGCTCCAAAATTCAAGTAAAACGCGTGTTATTTTGGAGGGAAATTACCACAATCACCACGCTTGTAAGCGTTGTGGCTGGCAACCGCTGTTGTTGGTGACAGCAGTAAGTGAGATGGTATGATACACAGAAAGATGCTGCTGCCCCTCCGGTTCATAAACCCTTAGCGACGGAACAAGCTTAAAACAAGCTTTCGAAAACCTATTTATAGGTAGAAGCACTTGCATTGCCGGCCGAGTGGTTGGTCGCTTAACATTGACAGATGGGTGATTACAGTGGTATAACAAATCAAATGTTTTTAATGCTTCTGAAGACCATCACTGTTATAGCCGTTAAGTCAAGTCAGAGTTGACAACAAGGTTGTCGGTGTGGTCATCGATTTGGCAACCCACACCACATGATGATGAGTCAAGACAGATACTGTTGGGCAGTTTGAAATCTTTTATGGCAAAGTATAGTTAGCATCCAGGGTTGCAGAGGCCAGATAGCAGTAGCTATGACTGAAAACCAGTGCCTCGTCAAATCCCATAAGCAATATCGAACAACAGCTACCTTAAGGGTGCCTGTCCATGGACGCGGAGCGAGCTAGCGGAGCGAAATATCAACCAATAAGATTGCATAAAAACTCCGCTCCGCAATCGCTCTGCAATCCTATTGGTATATATTTCCTCGTTTCTCCGCTCCGCCAGCTCGCTCCGCGTCAATGGACAGGCACTCTAAGAGGCTTCCTACCGTCCACTAGCGCCCCTATCAGTTAAAAAAAACCGGCCAAGTGCGAGTCGGACTCGCGCACTGAGGGTTCCGTACCACCACATGAACATAATTGTATTAGTTGAAATTTCAGTAAGTTAATGTGCTAGATTTTTTGAGTCCGACACGCGCTTGACCAAATTTTATTATTTGTTGTTATTTCATAGCCTATGCACTATAAACATACCAATTTTCAAGTTTGTAAGTGTACCCGATTTTAAATAGAACTAAAACAAAAATCGCCTCAGCAACCATCCAACTTGACCCCTCTCTTATATGAATGTTCTTGTAACGGGAGCTCACCACAATTGGTTACCATTAGTTGTGAGAAAAGTTGTAATATTTAATGATTTCAGACTTTTCCCATTATTTGTACTGTGAGACCTAGCTTCTTGCCAAATTTCATAATTTTAGGTCAACGGGAAGTACCCTGTAGGTTTTTCATTTTTGAATAAATGTATGGAGATGAGGACATAAAATGCCATATCTTTTGATTGCGTCGTTGTAAAAAATTGAAATTTTCAGATCTTGTGTGGTTCATGGATCCTAATATATGGTATTAATTTCAACCTGATACCTTTACCCGTTCGTGAGATAAAGGGTCTTGACAGACAGACAGACAGACAGACAGACAGACAGACAGACAGACAGACAGACAGACAGACGGACAACAAAGTGATCCTATAAGGGTTCCGTTTTTTTCTTTTGAGGTACGGAACCCTAAAAATATATCTCGCTGAATACAAAACGAAAATCTGAAAAGACAGATTGAAGTAAAGGAATTAGAACCTATCGATTCAGTAAAATATAGTTTACTGTAGTAACAGATACGAAAAGTGCAAAAAAGGCCACTTTTAAAAGTTTTTGTGTTTGTAACTACAGGGCTCTTTATTTTACCGAGTTGATAGGTTCTAAATAAACAAGGGTACGTTTACTTTAATGTCTTTCCAGATTTTCGATAAGTTTTGTATTCAGTGTGTTACATTTTTTAACCTGATGGGGGATCTAGTAGACGATGGGTAGCCCCTTAAGTTAGGTAGCTGTCTCCGTAAAAGAAAAAAATAAGAAATGTCCGATTATTCCTACAGCTGAATTAATATCCCTACAAAAACATAGAGAGACAGCAGGACAGAGCGATGCGTACGTATTGGAGGATCTGAAAAACATATCGTAGACTCGCTCTATTTGAATTGTATTCTGCATGACATTCAATAAGTATTCTGTAAAGAATCTACATTGAATAAATAATCTGAATCTGAATCTATCGCTCCGTTCTGTGCTCATGCATAGACGCCAGACGGTCTACTCAAACAAAATTATTTCGATTCTGGTAGACCCAAACTAAAATTAATTAAATTTAAGACTCCTAAATATGTTACTGTCTTTGTTACTCTCTGTAGGATGAAGAAATACAGCAACACTCTTAAGCCTATCTTATAGTTTGGATCTGACAGAATAGACACCATTACTTACTAGGGCCTGTTTATTCTGGCTTATCTTCAAATGGTCATCAAAAATACAAAAACTCGCATCATCCTTCACAGGAAGACTTGCTAAGAAACCAGGAACTTTGAATGGGTCGTCTATTTGTGGAGTAACTGGTTCTTCTGTTTGGGCTGCTGATAGTAGTAAGTCAATAAGTTTCATAAGATCTTTTTGTTCAATTGATTCGCTTCTAGTACAACCTGGAATAAAAATTATATACATATACCTAGTTGGTATATTAAAAAAAAATACCAACTATAACTACTCCAATCTCAGAATACTTTTATATAACGTATATCTGTCAAAAACATCATTCTAGCTACTCATGTGTCTAGGATACTAGGTAGTATACATATTTTTTATCGAAATTACCTTCATATTTTTTATGTAATTTTATAGTAACTTTGTTGAGCGGCCATAAATAGGATATGGACCACCTATAAAAAGTTATAAGAGGTAGTGACTCTATGGTCTAAGAGGGTAAAATTAAGGTAATATTAATTCCAACACCATCAAAAATCTAATTCTACTCAAAAACTACGAATAAAATTAGGTAACAAATTCAAGGCCTTTTAGATTTATTAAGTTAATATCACAGCTTAAATAAAGTATTGTAAAAACTCTAGATAAAATTGTTGAAGCTAATAAAGAGCGCAATAACGGACGTAATTTTGTTAACTGCAATAGACTCAACGTGATGATGATGTAGAATCCACTCACCGGCAAATTTTTAGGGATCCGTACCTCTAAAGGAAAAAAGAAAACAGTACCATTATTGTCCATCTGTCTGCCTGTCTGTCAAGTCCCTTTTTTTTTACGAACGGGTAAAGGTGTCAGTTTGAAATTAATATCAAATATAAAGGTCTATGGACCCTAGGAGATGTGAAAATTTCAAGCAAGCAATCACCAAAGGAATGTCTAAAATCATTGAATATTACAACTTTTCTCACAAACAATTATAACCAACTAAGGTGGGCTCCCGTTATAAGTACATTCATATTAAAGAAAAAAAATTATAAGAATAAAATATGTTTATTTTTATTCAATACTCGTATATCCAAAACAGTTAACAAAAGAAAAACCCACGGTACTTTGCAAGAGAATAAGGAATGAGTCTAAAATAATTAAATATTAAAACTTATTTCACAAACAATTATAACCAACTAAGGTGATCCATATTAAAGAGGGGTCATGTTTGAGGGGACGCTAAATCAGTAGTCCGGTTGGTATTGACAACCGAAGTACTCAGACAAAAGAAGTCTCAGTAGTTCGGTCCCGGACAAAACAACCGAAGTAGTTGAGGGATATCCGCTTAGAACTCCAGCAAAAACGCGTGGCACTTAGGAGGGAATTCACTATAGTCACCACACTTGTAAGCGTCGCGGCTGGCAACCGCTGCTTAGTAACTGCAGTTTGTAAGAGGGTACGACGATACACAGAAAGATGCTGATGCCCATCCTCCGGTTCAAAAGCCCTAAGTCGCCTCTTATGACACCCACGGGTAGTGATGGTTTGTTACTATTCTTTGCCGGCACCACACGGACGCTGTCACCCATTATTCTACATATGGTACTTAAATCCCCTCCAAAGAACCACGCCTTCTTGCTGGAGTTCTGGAGCTCACAGTCCTGCATACGACGTTTCATAGGATGTTATAATGATACCTACTCTAGTCAATGTGTATGATACCCTAAGTTTTTCAGAACTTTCGTTCCAATAGTGGTAAGCCTAGCTTTGCAACCGAGTCGTCTTTGCTTCGAGCACTGCCACCTGATCTTCTCATCTGACGTAGAATGGACCTGGTAAGTATACGCTCCGAACTCCAACACCGGTTTCCCGCGACGACTCTGGGTAAATCTCGGGATGATGCCTGAAAGTTAGCGCTAGTTTTATGCACGCAGCCATAAGTCCTCATGAAGTTTTTTAGGGGAGGTCTATGTCCAGCAGTGGACGTCTTTTGGCTGATATGATAAGCCATAAGTCCTACATACTTATCATAACATTCAATGAAACGTCCCCATGCAGGACAGGGAGCCCCCTTCAGAACTCCCGTTAAAAACGCGTCGTTTCGTCCGACTCGCACTTGGCCGATTTTTTTTATTATAATCTTCAGACTCATATTCATACCTTTTCCGCAATTATGTATCTCTGTTTCTCTTCAATGGCCAGTCAGGAGCTTTGCTATTTATACAATAACTGTCATTGTTTCAATACGCTGCAGACGACGATATCACTGATTATTGATTAATCGACTGTCGACGTCTGGCGACCTATCAGAGATGATGCGTCACTTTAATCGAATGTAATGGGAAGTAGAAAAGTGGTAAGTACCAAAGAATATACGTGTTAATGGAATAACCGAAACCGACATACACCCCAACTGATTTTTATTAAAATAAATCCATTCCCGTAAAAAAATCTTAAAAATATATATATTTTCTCTAGATATTGTTATTTTAAAGTTTCATCGTTGTTATAGTAGATTAAAGCGACTTAACCCGTAAAATAATATACAAAGTGGTAATGGAATAAGCGAAACCCTCATACATCCCAATTGATTTTTATTAAAATAAATCTATTCCCGTAAAAAGAATCTTAAAAAAGTTTTTTTTTATATAGATATTGTTATTTTAAAGTTTCATCATCGTTCTAGTTTCTTCGTTGTTCTAGTCCGCGCGCTCTGCGCCCGCCACGCACACTTCCCTCCCCTCCTCACCGCTCACGGACCGCGCGTCGCCGCCGCCAGCGCGCGTATCCGCAGAAATATTTAGAATAGAAGCGGTAACAATTTAAATAATTTAAGAAAAAATTACCCCTATCAAAAACCCGTGAAATTGATTCTACTCTCGATTCTGAACAAACTATTTTCTCAGTTTCGCTTATTCCGTTAACACGTTGTATAATAGAAAACAAGTTTAGGTTCACATACCTACCTACATACATAAATAATATCACGCCTCTTTCCCGTTGGGGTAGGCAGAGACCACAGTCTTCCACTTGCTACGATCTTGACATATTCACCTTTGCGAACAAAAGCTGTTTTCTGAAGGAAACTAAATTCGAAAAAAACTATTAGCTTATAAACTATTGCATTGTTGAAGTTCTAGATCAACGTGCCGTATTTTTTGACAGATAATTAGTATGACAAAAACGTAAAAAAAAATCAATTGTCGTGTTTTTGCTATCATTTACATCTACAACGTGTAACAGAAAGGGTATATCAACCCTGAAGAGTGTGATTCTGCCCATGAAACTGAACAACTTTCCCAAAGGAACATAGGTCGAAATAAAAAAAAATACGTCTCATACAAATTGTCCTATCAGCTGATCCAGTTTCTATGGGAGGTCAAAATTTATTTTTCGTATTTCGACCTATGTTCCTTAGAGTCCTTAGAGAACGTTGTTCAGTTTCATGGGCAGAATCACATCCTTTGGTTAATATACCCTTTCTAATACACCTGGTATGACTAAGATACTATAATAAAATAACTCCCAGGCAACTGTTAAATGTACCTTCTTATTTAAACATACTTGTCTCGGGTAATAAATAATTAACAGTGAGTAATAAAATAAAATAGGGAACCTATATAATAAAATAGATTGTAATACAGTAATATACTACACTTAGTACGACTCACTGTTAGTTAATGACTGTATTACACTCTATTTTATTATATTAGGTGCCCTATTTCATTTTATTACGAGTACTCGCTGTTACTCAAAGATTTTGGAAACTACGCCAGGGGGCGCAGCGTTTTTCTTACGTCAATGCTGTTCCTTATTTATTACCCGTAAATTATTTTTCAACACATTTGCTCATAAAACAGCTCTATTTGCACTGTATTTAGGTCCATAATCCAGCTTATTAAAAACGCGTGCTTTTCTCATTATATATTATAGCATTAGTTATATAATTTTTATTTTTTTTATATTAACAAAGAGCAAGGAGTTCTAATGTCTAAAATATTTAAAAAAAAATCGAAAATTTAAACCTAATGTTGATGAAAATATATTATATATATAAACAGTTTGTTGCATGAGATTAGTTAAATTTGACAACAAATTAACATTAATTGATTTTGTAAGCAATAAATTTTAAGTTTTTGTGCTTTTTCAATGACTACGCTGTTTGGGAGCATTGCCACTGCTTCGTCACAGCTCCTCATTTGAAAAAAGAAATGCGCGCGCAACAAGAATTACGCGCGCCATTTTTCAGAAGTATTTTCATTTGCTTTGATTTTTGTGACTACGATGGTTTCAAGCAATGAAGAAGAACTTAATTTAACCCCGCAGGAAATAATTACTGGGGCACAAAATGCAAGTGAGAGTCTCCTTCCAGCAAAATCAAATAAAAAATACATTCTTGCCTACGAAAAGTTTATTGCATGGAAGAACAGCAAAAATGCCAATTCGTTTTCAGAGAATGACTTTTTGGCTTATTTCAATGAGCTGGCGAATAAGTATAAACCTAGCTCTTTGTGGTGTATTTATTCCATGTTGAAAAGTATTGTGAGAACGAAAAATGGAGGCTTAGGAATCGCAGCCCGAACCGCAAAAAGGTAAGTGAATTTGATTCGTTTTTATTCGCAAATGTGTTGAAAAACGTCGTAAGAAGCTTGTGCGCTTTGGTGATTACACCCTCGGCTCTATTACGCCCTCGCCTGCGGCTCGAGCTGCAATTTCAGAGCCTCGGCCGTAATATCCAAAATAGCGCACGTGCATCTTAATGTACTATTATGTACATCTGTGGTAGCTAATAAAAAAAAGTTATATAAAAAGAGGTGCCATTATTTAAAAAAATAAAACTTCAATTGCGTTACATATTTAAAATATATATTTTAATATTTGGTTTTGCTGTTACTTCAAAGGCACAATTTATACATTAGGAACAGAATATTTTTCAACAAATTATACAGACAAACCAATCAGAATTCAGCATTATAAACATTTCAAATTACCTTTAGTTTGTACCTACCTATTTAGGCACTACTAAAACGTGCAAGTAAGTAACCTTACTCATCGATAAGAAAAAATACGACACGTGTTGAAAAAATGCATCAGACATTACACCTGTCGAAAGAATTATTTTACGATAAAAACATTCAGTAAGCTATGAAACAGGTGCCCTATTCTTGAATTCACTTATGAGATTTCAAAAATTCAATTAATAAATTTATGAAAATAATCATACACTATATTTAACTGATATTCGTTAAATATATTATTCACATTTGAAAAGAGTTTTTCCAAGAAACATAGGTCGTAATACGAAAAAAAAATTTTTTACTTCCCGTACCAAATGCTTTATCAACTGCCGCAGTCTCTATGGGAAGTTTTTATTCGTATAAATTTGGACCTATGTCCCTTAGGAAAGTTGCTCAGTTGTATGTTATTCATGAGTAAGGGATCCCGCACACGACCGAGAATCGGTGACCGATTTTTTGTCGGCATCCCGCTCTGACGTGTTATCACCTGAATCTTCCGTCCTTGTCCCGGCCGATAATCGCCCACCGATTCTCGGTCGTGTGCGGGAGCCCTAACACGTTAAAATAATTTTAAGTATTTCATTTTTTTATGTCATAAGTGGCTAACCGATCAGGTGGGTCACCTGATGGTAAGTGGTCACCACCGCCCATGACACCTACTGTCTTATTAGTGAAATAATTTGACACTAATAAGACAGAAAAGCGCGTTACCCACCCTGAGAACTAAGATGGTATGTCTCATGTACAGTCAACGACAGATCAAGCTTGACACTCACTGTGCGACTCTAGCCCGTACGTCTATTGAAATAAGAACGGTACAAAGTCCAATGTATTAAGCTTGATGTGCTCTTGACTGTACCAGTAATTTCCCTGGCCCCCTTCAAATTTGACCTCTCCATATAAATTGCTCACTCTGATCGAACAGTTTGTATGGAGAAGTTAATTTTTTTTTCATTTTCCAAAAATGTTTCTTTGGGAAAGTTGTTCAGTTTTGTTGACTGAGTCGAAGTCGACTATGTACTGTATAGTGTATAGGTATGATTGTTTTTTATAAATTGTGATTTACCTCTTTTACAGTTTGATTATTTTATCACCCAGTGATACGGGTATTTAGGTATACAGGGTGGAATATGCAGTTTTTTTCTCTGAGGATTCTGTGTTGAGGGACATGGAACTAATACAAGGAACCTGCAGGGCTAGCATGAACCCCTAGATAAAAATTATATCTATAGTAAAATGTAATTTTTACTGTCACCTTTAATGCAAACTTAAATTTCGTAGCGTGGGAGTATATAAAGCGTTTACCTAAGTACTATGCTGCCCTGCTGGAGGGCGAGTACGGTCAACCGCACGTCAGTCGTAACATTAGCAACTCTATTATTATGCCATAAAGTCCAAAGTGATTCTACTGACGTGCTGTTGGGTGTACCTGTACATATACCTTCCATAAACATAACGAATTTTTGTGAAGTCAAAAACCGGTCAAGTGCGAGTCGGACTCGCGCGCCAAGGGTTCCGATATACCTATAGTATTTTTGGAAGCAATAAAGTCCATTTTCAGGACCGCAAAACTAAATTTGTTTGTAAAGGTTTTTCGCAGATTTCTGAAAAACTGTGCAACTTAGAAAGATCGTTTTATTTTTGCTGTAAAGTTTACATAAACCTCTGTCAACTGTAATTAATTCAGATTTTTCCTTACTCAAACTTCGGAGATAAGGGGGGGGGGGGGAATGGTATTTTTTTTGTAATTTTTCAAAAAATACAAAAATATATTTTAAAATATACAAGTAAAGCCCTTTCATATGATACCCCACTCGACCTAGTAGCGACAATTTGAAATTTGGCCCCCCCTATTTAGGCCCCCTTTACATTAATAATCATACTTTTTCAAAAAAAAATTCATGTACAATTAACTTGGGCAACTATATTCTATAACTATTCCAAATTTCAGGTCGATAGCATAAGTGGTTGCTGAGATATAGAGGTGTGACAGACAGACGGACAGACAGAGCGGCACCATAAGGGTTCCTTTTTTACCATTTTGGTATCGGAACCCTAAAAAGCTAAAACGTCAAATCTTAGATCCAACCAAAGACGTCAAAAATCTGATTTCTCGGATAATTGGGAAAATATTATCCGAGACATCTGACAATGAAACAATAAACCAGGCGATCAATTCTTGAAAGTCAGTAAGCTAAGTCATACACAAGATTTAAAAAAAAATCCCTATTAATATGCCTCCGACCGATGTCTATCTATCAGCGGGCTGTTTTCATGAAACGTAAATTAATAGGTAGACAGTTGGACAGTATTTCTGTGCTCTCTATCGTAAAAACGGGTACACTTACAAGCGTGAAAATTGGTATGTTTATAGTGCATACGCTATGTATGTTTATAGTGCATACGCTAATCATTAACAACCAATAATAAAAACTGGTCAAGAGGGTGTCGGACTCGCGCGCATTTAATACTTCTTCGTGAATGCGCGTCCATGGCTAAGACGGTATTTTTACCTGTGGCACGGAACCCTCGGTGCGCGAGTGCGACTCGCACTTCAATGATCCTTGTTTCTTCCACCCTGTTACATAGAAGAAATACTTTGGACCTTATTGCATGGTAATTGAGTTACAAATGTTTCCACTGACCTGCTGTTGACCGTGCCTACTTATATGTTTTTATTTTTTGCAAATTGTTAACTTTACAATAAAAATTATTTTAACATCCAAATACTGTCGCTTATAGCATACCATACATAAAAATAATAAGCTGTTTTTTACAAGCAAAATTTACCCATAGGGTTGAAATTATGTGACACATTGAATGTACCTACCTAGTAAAATTACAGTAAGATCTACTAAACTAATATTTTTTTATACACCTATCTACTTGAAACATGCAGAAATGCGAGGTTTTACAAAAAAACAGACAAATTTTTGACATAAAAAATAATAGTACTTAGGTACTCAAACTTGGATGACAAATGTTTGTACCTATACAAGAAATATAACGGCTAAAGTATGGCGGAAAACTTGGATCCAAGATAGCATCTATGTTTTTTGACGTTTGTGTTCTACATTATCTGTCAAAAATCATACAAAACTTATATTATCATCCAAGTTCTTATTTCTGGGTATGGTAGGGGGTGCTAGCGAGTGGAGGAAGGTGAGCGGGTGGAAATTTCGTATCGGTACTTTCAACGATATCCTGTACTGAAAGAAAATATCTATTTGTACCTGTACTGAAATTTTATGTTACTAAAATATTCATACCGGTCAACCTGCCCTGGTATGTACACACACTACACATTTATAATTTGGTATTGCTTCAAAACACAAAAAAAATTATAGAACTCTCCAATTAAAACATTAAATTTCTACACATTAGAAATAATTTTAACAGACTATAATCAATTGTTTAAAAATTAAGTTAGTTTAGTACAGATATACAGGCTGAAAAAAAAGTTATTCTGCAACATTAAGAGAATGTATAATAGTAGATTTTACAACAAGTGTACAAAACGAACCATTTTTGCGAGACTTTTAGCAGCCCGAGCCGAAGGCGAGGGCTGATAGTAATGTCGAGGATAAAATGGTTTTGTGGACGAGTTGTAAACTCCTCTGCTTTTCACTTTGATTGCGAGGAAATAAAACGTAAAAGTACTCTCAATGTAACTGAAGAATGAGTTGTTCTGCTTCAGTGAAGAATATGTTGACGCGCGCGCGGCTTGGGGGGGGGATTTTGAGGACACGGTTGAGGATTCGGGCATTTTTGTAGCGTAGAACTCGTTCAGCTTATACTGGTTTTGTTTCCACGTGATTTCTGCCGTGCGTACCTAACCATTTAAATAAATTAATGTACCTAAAAAACCAAAAACATATAAGTAATTCAAAATAAAAAACTTTTTTTTTATCTATCAGTGATGAATGTATGTACGTACGTACAGCCTTACCCTTAGAAATACTATCGTACTTTTTCCACAGCCTGTATATCTATTTTATCATTATGTGCAGAATCTCAAGCTTGCATTATTTTATAAATTTCAACATCATAAAATTATTTTAAAACACATTCAACTGACTTATATAATTGCACTGTGGTCAACTACCAACCTTATTTTGTTAGGTACTACTTTTTAGTCACACTTATGCTAATTTATATTAAAAGAATTAGCATAACATCAATTAATTGAAACCATTGGCAGTGAAAAGGTTAAAAATAAGGCCAAGTTCCTAACTGCCAGTTGCAGAAAAACTCCTTTCTATTGCTGTTGAGATTCTATTGCTGTTAAGTTCTAATCTGGATCAAAGTTACCAAATTTTTGGAAAATGTACCTGCTTTGAGACCAAAGAAATAGATGAATGTTTTTGCATCTGTGAATTCTTCCAGCAACTGACAGTAAAACTTGATATCTTAATTTGTTCCTTACCCCTAAAATTACAAATTAGTTTTTTCATGGTGTGCTTCTGTCAGGCAGCGGTGGAAGGTTGTAAGATTTGCCGTCCGGAGTCATCCAACAAGTGGGCGGGTCGTGGTTGTGTTTCCCAATCGTCTCTGTCACCTTCCCAGCATTGTTAATCCTCAGTTTAGCAGGACAGCATCGACTGAAGAAATACCAGCAGTACCATAGCTGACTCCCATAAGCCTTTTTGTACATGAATCTGAAGGTATGATTCTGATAAATGAATAACTTTGAATTCCCTCTCGTGTTTATGAATATACCTGAAATTGTATGATAATATGAGTCACTCAATAATATTATAGTTTCTTAAACTAGTCATCCTTAAAGCTTAAAGGTAAGGAAAATAAAACTAATATTTATTGGTTTAGATGATTTACTCAAAGTTAATACATGATTAATATGGCTTTAAGTATAATAAAAAAAAAACCTGCTCTCCAAGCCGAAGCCCCACACATGTAACTGAGCAACATGTACTTATCAATTTTCAAAAAAATTCTCCATACAAACTGAAAGTCTGCTACAGTTCATTTTTATGAATAAACAAATTCTTTCATTTTGGTTTCAAAAAATCTTGAACAAAACGCACGCAAAGTTTTGCACAGTAGAGCATTGCAGGTATATCAATACAGTCAGTTTAGGAATAAACTAGAATATAACTGTCCGAAATGGAGTAGGTACATGTAGCCTACCAAAAATGTGGTTTACCACCCTACTGTTGAAGTACAACAGACCTTATTTTTCATAGCAGTAGTATTCTGACTGTAATATTAAACAATATTTTGTTCATTGAAGTTTAGTAATAACTAATAGACCACTTTCTTCGCTGACCTTACACAAATGAAAATATAACAACTTTTAAAACACTTTCAATTACAACTTGCTGACTAAAGCATAAATTAAAAATGTAAATTTTGCAAATATTTACAAGGCATACCCTCTCAAGCTTAGAAGAGAACACATCTTTTGAAGAGATGTATTCACTAAAAATCAATTAAAAATAACCAATTTAAAAATTATTTTATTACACAAAGTAAACACACAAAAAACAATCAAGAATGCAAATTTTAACGATATCCTTCAGTTTGAAACAAATCCTAACCAAATAGGTTGCACTGTTTACACTGTGTTAGGCAAAAGATTTACATAATTTGGTTATTTCCTGATAGCTTTTATTATCTTTATATACAAGACTTCCCTGTTCACCACAATATGCTTGACACTCACTGACACACACTCCGTCCGTAAGTACTACATGCCTGCCTCCCCCATATGCTCAATTGGGTTGCGTTCCGAATCAGGTAAAAATTACTCTGACAGCAGGATAGCGTTATATGACGTCCACCGGTGTGGTCGAGACAGACTGCTGTCAAATGTCAACTATTACCGTTTTGGAACTCACTCTTGTTGACTGACACTACGGATTGTTTCTTGAATTCAACGCACACATCACATTCACTGAATATAGTCGGTTTATTTCTATATGCGTGCATTCGTCGAATACAGTTTTAAACCAGACTAGAGCGCGCTTATGTCAATGTCACTGAGAAAAATTTAAATTTTGATTTTGTTTTGCGTTTTAAGAAATTATTGAGAGATAATGATTATTCGATAAGATAATTAAATCTAAAAACCCAAATGAAAGTTGAAAAAAAACTCTCGAAAACGAGATTGATGACAAATGTCTTATGAATTTGACGTTTCACACACGCTGCACTACCTCATTTTCGTATGCAATGATAGCGCGCTAAAGTGACGTCACTGATGACGTCACCTCGCTTAAACGAGTGAATACGAGCAAGTTTTGAACCGACTATTAGCGCGCTAAAACCGCACACAAAGCTCATGAGCAGGTTTTAATCCGTACTGTGACACTGACAGATAACGGAGTCCAACGGAGTTTTGACAATTGAACATTAACACTACGGATTGTTTCTTGAAATCAACGCACACATCACATTCACTGAATATAGTCGGTTTATTTCTATATGCGTGCATTCGTCGAATATCATCGAATACAGTTATAAACCAGACTAGAGCGCGCTTATGTCAATGTCACTGAGAAAAATTTAAATTTTGATTTTGTTTTGCGTTTTAAGAAATTATTGAGAGATAATGATTATTCGATAAGATAATTAAATCTAAAAAACCAAAAAAAGTTGAAAAAAATCTCTCGAAAACGAGATTGATGACAAATGTCTTATGAATTTGACGTTTCGCACACGCTGCACTACCTCATTTTCGTATGCAATGATAGCGCGCTAAAGTGACGTCACTGATGACGTCACGTCGCTTAAACGAGTGAATACGATCAAGTTTTGAACCGACTATTAGCGCGCTAAAACCGCACACAAAGCTCATGAGCAGGTTTTAATCCGTAGTGTAAAATGGAACGTTCGTATTATTTGTGTTGCCAGATCTTAAATTAAGTTACTTTTTTAGTTTATTTAGATGATTTTAGGTCCACCCTCGGATAAATCACCTGCGTGTATGTTACACGAAAATGTATGCACAATAAATGAACCTATTCTCGTCAACGCGCCCGCTCAGTATATTTTGTTTCTTGACGTTGTTTCACAAGTAATTAAGTATACCGATATTTAAGAAATTCCCTATTTATTTATTTATTTAATATTCGGGTGACCAACAGTATTACAGACAGAATAATAAGGTAAATAGGCATCAAAAAACCAATTACAGGTCTCCACAAATAGAACCAATGTAGGAATGAAGTTACGTAGAAAGTTATGCACAACCAGCATCAGAGGTAAATACGAACTAAAATAAAACTATTTAACAATCAAAGAATTGTTTGCTGAGTAAGCGCCTCGCCGCTTCAAAACCAGTATTAAATATATCCAGATCCAGAGCTACGCTTAGTTGGTTAAAGTTGTTGCTCGCTCGCCATATAAATGCATTTTGTCTGTAGTTTGTAGAAGCAGACGGAAGGTCAAGTATTGCGTTATTACGCAAATTTTTATTTGGGGGGCTGATATTAATTTTAGATAGAAGGTTAGGACAGTCAATGGCACCAGAGGCTATCTTCAACAGTAAAATAAGGTCAGCGGTGTCACGTCTACGATCGAGGGGAAGCAAATGGTGTTTTTTTAGGTACAAAGTGGAGGAGTATCGTTGTTTAGTGCGGTAGGAAAGGTAGCGTATAAACTTCTTTTGAATGTTTTCGATTTGTTCTTTGTATTTGGCATACCTAGGGTTCCAGAGTTGCGATGCATACTCCAAATTACTCCGTACGTAAGTGCAGTATAATATTTTTAATGTTTTTATCCTGACGAAGTCTTTTGAAGTACGCATCAGAAACCCAAGTGCCCTGTAGGCCTTGGTTGTTATTTTGTCAATATGGACATTGAATAATAATTTATCATCATGATAGACACCAAGATCGCGTATCAAACGGTCCCTTCGGAGGCACTCGCCTTTAAGATTATAACTGAACATGATTGGAGAGCGCTTACGGGTAAACGAGACAACGCTACACTTTGTAGGATTTAAGTCTAGCATATATCTTGCACAGTACTCTTCTAAACGAATGAGATCCGACTGAAGGGCTTCAGCATCAGCGATGTTAGAAATACGGGCAAAAATTTTCATGTCGTCCGCGAAGCATAGAACTTGTGAGGATTGGAAGCACAGATCGATGTCATTTACAAAGACTATAAAAAGCAATGGACCTAAGAGGGAACCTTGTGGTACTCCGCTTGTTATAGTCACCCATCCAGATATGTAGTTGTTAACAACGACAGCTTGAGACCGATTATTAATGTACGACGAAAACCATCTTAAGAGATTCCCTCTAATACCGGTTCGAGATAACTTCAGAAGTAAGTAATTCTGTCAAAAGCCTTACTATAGTCAGTATAAATGACATCGACCTGGTCCCCACAGTCCATGGCTTCCGTAACGGTATCATTAAGTAGCACCAAATTAGTTACCGTAGAGCGTCCACGCAGGAATCCATGCTGCGAGGCACTGAACGACTGTCTAAGAGCTGGGTATAGTTGATCATATACCAGTTTCTCTAAAACTTTTGACACAATACAAAGTTTGGATATGGGCCTATAGTTTTCTATGTTAGTTTTAGGGCCTTTTTTATGGATTGGGGTAACAAACGCTTGCTTCCACAAAAGCGGAACCACAACAATATCCAGTGATTTCTTAAATAGGATATGAATGAATGAATGAATGAATGAATGAATCTTTATTTGCATTAGACAAGGTAGGTACATTAGGTGTTGTGATAAAGATAGGAACAAGCGAGTCTAGCTATGTTAAAAAGCATGCAAATGTTCACAATCAATAAACAAAATAATATCCATAATATTACAAAATTAAATGTCAAATGATGTGAAGACAAGTTTATAAACGTAAAACAATTTCATGCAATGTCAAAACAAAATTAAATAATATGTCACTAAGCACTAAGCACTACTACAAAACAAAATTGATACCACCCAACCTATGCATTTGTAACACCAGAATTTGTCCAATTCAGAAATTCACCCACTGAATAAAAAGTATTCTGAATCAGCCACCTGCGCAAATTACTCTTAAACTTGTTAAAAGGTTGTTCTTTAATATGTTGAGGAATTTTATTAAAGATTTGTAAACACATCCCAAAACAATTTTTTTGATAACGCGTGGTTTTTGGGACTGTAGTTGATACTAGTCTATTAGGATATCTAAGGCTCCTCTGATCAGTGCGAGTACTTTCTGCGTTACTGAATAAATGAAGGTTCGTCCTAACAAATCTACCTATTTCGAAAATATACAGACAAGGTAATGGTAATATGTTTAGCGATTTGAAGTAAGGCCTACAGGAAACGTCAGGAGCGATTCCACAAATTGCCCTCAAACAGCGTTTTTGAGCAATAAATACCTTTTGAATATCGGTCCCATTACCCCAAATTAGGAGTCCATATCTCAGCACAGATTCTACATATGCGTAGTAGGCAATTATTGCAGTATTCCGGTCTGTAACTCTAGTTAACTTATAAAGTGCAAATGAAAAACTGTTTATTTTATTGCAAACTTTATCAATCTGCTCTATCCAGTTCAGTTTTGGTGTTATAATTAAACCTAAAAATGTCACATTATTGATAAATTTTATAATTCGTCCATAAAAATTAATATGAGTCAATGGATTTTTTTTCAGATTATTGAAATTAACGAAATTAGTTTTATCAAGATTGATTTTCAAATTATTATTGTTTAACCAGTCAATAAGTTGGTGCATAGTTTTATTTATGTCCTCTATGTGCTTGTCTAGAGAAAGTTTATTGTTAGTAGTTACTAAAATAGAGACGTCGTCAGCAAACATTATTGTTTTAAAATCAAATATATCAGGGAGATCGTTGATGTACATTAAAAACAAAAGCGGGCCCAATATGCTGCCTTGAGGTACTCCGCTTCTATTGTGTTTAAAATCCGATCTATATGTATTGTTAATGGAATTTTCATCGAGCTGCGAAATTTCGACACATTGCTGTCTGTCTTTCAAATAAGACTCAATCCAGGCGATTGCAGGTCCCCTAATACCATTAGCTTCTAATTTACGAAGTAATTGTTCATGTGAGACATAATCAAAGGCCTTGGTCATGTCCAAGAATATTACAGTTGTGTAGTTCATATCGTTTACATTTTGCAGTATTTCATTAACTAAATCAAAAGCAGCATTTGTAGTTGATTTGTTTTTTTGAAACCCATACTGATTGCATTTTACAACTTGAAATTTGTCAAAGAAGGCGGTTAGGTTGTTAAGCATTACCTTTTCGAAAACCTTTGATAAAACAGGAGTTAAAGTTATCGGACGATAGTTTTTGATATCTGTTTTTTGACCTTTTTTATAGATCGGTTTCACTATAGCGGTCTTAAGCTTTTTTGGAAATTGTCCTGTCTCAAAAGATAGGTTTACTAAAAACGCTAGTACATGACAGATGTTTTCTTTGCAGGCTTTTAAAATTTTCGTACAGATACAATCGTATCCTTCTGAATTCGTATTATTTAGGGATGTTATAATTTTATTTATAGAATTTATGTCAGTAGGAAATAGAAATAAAGAGTTATTTATTTTATTACAATTATTGTATGTCATTTTCATTAACTGGTTTGTGTTATTAGGTAAATTTGTGAAATAATCATTAAATTCCGAAGCAATAGCCACCGGTTCTATGATGTTTACACCACTATTTTCTAATTTGTTTATATATTTATCATTGGACGAAGAGTTGCAGGTTTCAGTTTTTATAACCATCCAAGTTGCTCTACATTTATTTTTACTATTTAGAACTATTTTTTTATTATTTTTCTTTTTAGCTTCATAAGCGCATTTTTTAAAAAGCTTATTAAAATTTATGTATTTATTACGATCATCCATATTTTTTGACCTATAATAGTTATGACGGAGTGCACGTTGTGTCCTAGAGCTTTTCCTTAATCCTTTTGACAACCAATTTAGTTTTAAGGTAACATTTACTTTAAACCTTTTTACTGGAAAGCAAAGTTTATTTAAAAGGCAAAACATATCATAGAATATGTCAAAGGCTGTATCGAGATTTTTGCTCTCAAACACCTCAGACCAAGACAATGCTTGCAGATGCTGGTTAAATTTTTTAATGTTTTCTTTTGTGTAACATCTTTTGTAGTTAAATATATATTTAGGAATAGGAGTTTTTTGTTTAACTGGGAACCTTAGTATTTGCGCTGTGTCATGGTCAGATAACCAGAGAGGTAAGATAGTACCAGTTGCTTTTTGCTCATTACTCATTATCAGATCTAAGCAAGATGTTTTCCTAGTTGGCTCATTTATATGTTGTTTGAGGTGGTAGTGCTTTACTATGTCAGATAAACGAGTCATTTTATCTGTGTTTTCTAATAGATTTATGTTCAAGTCACCCATAATAACTAGTTTGTGCCTAGAATATTTGGACAAAAGTCTATGTATCAACATCTCAAAATTAGTAAAAAAAGAATCCAAGTGATGTTTAATATTTGATGGAATTCGATATAAGCAGATAACCAAAATGCAGTTAAAAGTTAGATTGATCGCACAATATTCGAAGTGACGTGGTAAAATAAGATTATCAAAAGAAGTAAGTTTTTGATATTGTATTCCTTTTGAGACTAATATGCATGTACCTCCGCGTTTTTGGTCCTTCCTAGAGAAGTGGGCTGCTAGCTCATAATTATTAACCTTAATGTTTTTTTCCTCACCATCCAAGACAAATGTTTCTGTAAAACAAAGTACATCGGGGCGAGTATGGATACTTATATCGTTAAGAGTGATTTCTAATAACTCCCTTTTCCCTAATAAACCACTTATATTTTGGTGAAAGAAGGTAAACGTGTTAGGGTCGAAAAAATGTTTCTTTTCTAATGTTTCGAGTAGGTGACTTAGAATCCGGCTCATTGGCCACAGGCACAGTTTCAGGGCTTACAAGCGGTGTCGACTCATGAGCTGGCACAGTTTTGCAAGTCGTAGGTATTACAAGTTTTTTTTGTAGAGTTTGGAAATAGTACGGTATAGTTCCTTTATTACATTTTGGAACATCCTGAGCACCGATTTCATCGCTTTGCTGACTATATTCCCGATTTGAAATACGTTTTTTTATCAAGTGTTTTAAATTACTGAATGTCAAAAACTGGTGTTTATAATCTTTGTAGTCAATGCTTATATTAATGTGATTACAAATTTGATTTAAAATGTCAGTTTTATTTAAAGTGCTATACAGGTCTAGATATAAGTTATATAAAAATGTACAATTATCAAAATGTCGAGTCCACAGTTTCAAATTCTTATTTAATGTAATTTCATTCAAATGTGGATTGTGATAAATAGGGACAATGTATATAGACGCTTTTCTGAACTTGCTAATCATGATACAAATGTTCGAATGAAGTTTTTGTACGTCACAATCATTGCTACCAACGCCTAAAATCAAGACATCATTTTCTGATATTTCTTGTGCCATTTCGTCACAATGATTTAGAAATTCTGAGCTTGATGCACCCGAGTAGATAGTAGCCGTCGGTTGGTAGACGTCATTCCACTTACCCGATCTTGTCTGACAAAGAACGGTTGATAAGCCTTTAAGTTGTTCATCACCTAATATGTAAATCTTCCGATTTTTCTTATCGGTTTGGCTAACTGTGCTGCCCTCTGTTGAGATACTAAGCGTTTGACTACAGTCAGAGTCGTCTAGTTCAGACTGGTCATCCTTCGTTATGTGGCTCATGGGTGTTTCAAATATTTGTGAATCTTCCTTTATAGGGCTTGACTGTCGTAGTGCATTTATTCTAGGAGAGAAAAATGGTCTCGGTGATTTGGTAGACCTTAAGCTGTTATGTTGTATGGGTTTCTTTGCTGGCGTTTTACAGATCCTAGTTAAATTTGTAATATTCAAGTTTGCTTTTTCAAGTTTCATCAACAACTCGCCATTTTCAATCAATAATTTTGAATTGTAAGCATCAATAAATTTCAACTTTTCTTTCAGATTCACGATAATATTTTTTAAATCTTCTATGGATGTACTCGTATTTTGTTCGAGTTCCGGACAACTTCTATTCAGGGCAACTTGCGTTGTTCCAGCAAACTCGTCGCCTGTCACATCATCTAAAAGCCCATCAAACGAATTTTCCGTGGAGACATTTACTGTGTATTCGGGCTGGGGACTATTATCATTGCTGACAAACTGAGCTTCGGGAGCCGGTTCCGTAGGTGTGGATATGGTGCTCACAATAGGTTTATTATTCAATGATATTGAATCGGAGCTTTTAGATGTCTTAGGTAGTGTATTTGTCACGATTACTGTGCTTTTAGGGGCTTTTTTTGCAGGTATCTTAGACATAGGAGTACTTATTTTTTTTATGCAGAAATCACATTTCCAGCTTGCTCGTTTACCTGTATTCATGAGTAGGTAGCGCTGCACTGAAACGTTTGCGCAATCTTCAAGACATAATATTTTTGCACATAGAGCACATTGCAAGTAATCATTTCTTCTGCATTGTTTTTTGCATTTAAAACAAGGTCTCAGTAAGTTTGACATGTTGCTCGAAATTTTGCTTTTTGAAAAAGCGACCTCTAGAGCCGAATAGTAGAATTATAGATTTAATGGCTTCTAGTGCCAAATAGTAGAATTATAGATTTTGCGGCAAAAATTGTACGCCCTCTTGTGGCAACTTACAGAAATTCTATATGATATTTTATAAACGCAATAAAATAAAAATAATTCCTGTCATTGAGTTTTAAAATTGTAGTGTAATGAGTAAGATCACAAAAACAGCAAAATAAAATCTCAGCTGCTGGGGATCGAACTTGCGTCTCGTAGAACGTGCGTAGTTAGCAATCGAACTATCTCAAGGTCGGGCATTCACCCAAGTCCAATCGCTCTGTGTCTCTTCAAAATACGTTGATCAATCACTTAAAATTAAAAATTAAGACTCTTGCACTTTATATATTGATAGAAACTGTTGTTTATTCTTTTTTTTAGCACAGATGGTTCAATATTATGCTTTTATTTTTAAACTTAGTTGTTTATTTTAGTCGATCACTACACCATTTCTTTATTTAAAGATATTGGCCGTCTATTGCAATACAAATTGTCACAAACAATATCACTTAGGAGTCAGATCACTGTGAATTGAATTTTAATGTCCTTTTTGTTGTTCCACTAAAATTTATATTTTTGACGAATAAAATGTACAGAAGCAATGTTTACTTAAAGACGCCACCTGGCGAATCTAAAGACGCCACCTGGCTAGCTAGTGGAACTGAAATTGTTTTTGCGCAGTTAATAAGAAATCGAGCTGGTAGGTGGTCAGGTCCTGCAGATTTACTGGGGTCAAGTTTGGAAAGCAGCCTAGTAACAATATCCGGATTGACAGTTATAGTTGAGATGTCAGAAACGGAAGCAATGCTTTCGGTTTCAGCATCCACAAAATTAAAAGTAGATGTTGATTGCGACAAGGTACTGTCAAGGAAGGTAGATTTAAAATAGCTCGAAAACCCTTCACTAATACTAGAACCAGTGTTGTAGGTGTTATTTCCATATCTAAGTGAGCATGGCACAGAATTTGATTTTGACTTAGAATTCATGTACTTCCAGAAATATCGCGGATTTTTCTCGATAGAGTCTTCAACAAGATTAATATATTTATCGTAACAAGTTTTCTCAAGAAAACGTACGCGGTCTCTCTGTACATCAAATGATGCCTGATCCGAGAGGTTGCCATATATTTTATGCTTGCGAAAGTACTTGAACTTTTCTTTTATAGCTTTTTTTAAAGATTTAGAGTACCATTTAGGATACTGATCATATTTAACCGTTTTGCATGGTACGTATTTATCTCTTAAAATAGTATAAATACCATAAAAATATTGAACCGACTCTTCCAGTGTCTTGGAGGAAAACTCCACATACTTACATACTTACACTTCTCTCTCTTATCAGTCATAGATTTATATATTCAAGATAGGGTCTTGGGAACAAGCGGTTTAAAATTTTCCCATACAAGAAAAAATAGCGCCATCTGTGAAAAATCGCGTGAACTACGTTGTGTAGTACTTCGGGAAATAATATGGCGGGAAAAAACAAAACAAACTTTTTACTTTTTATATGTGATTTAGGCCTGGTTTTTCAGTTTTATTAATTGGATTATAGTCAAAAACAATAAAAAGAAATAACAACAACAATAATAAGAGTATATTGTTTCTTTAACTAAGAACATTCCATTTTGTTGGTAAGTTTATTTGCATCCAATGTTGACAATATGACTGACAACGACTGACATTTGTTGGTCCTAAACGTCAGATTTCGGACCAACGAATTGGGGACAGTGAAATACTACGTTTACATTCAGCCGAAGTGAGCAGGGAATTGGGCAGGGAAGTGGGCAGGACGAGTATGTAAACACGATACTTCTCATGCCACTGCCGCTGCCACTCGCGCTGCCCGGCGCTCCCCAAAAAGGCGGTTTTTTGTGCGGAAGTCAAAGGACGGGCAGCACGAGTGGCAGTGTGTGTTCACATTCAGCTCTGTCGCTCACTTTTCGCCGAGCGCCTGGAGGAGAAAGACGTGTATGTTTTATTTATCTATCACATAATCTCTTTAAAGGCTGTACCTAACATTTTTTGTTTTAATAGATTTAATGGAGCCTTAACTTTAAAACCCCTACGATTTCGTATATGCATTAAAAATCTGTTAAGAGGGTTGGTAGGTACTTAAAAAGTTCTATCACGATGAATAGATATCATCCACCATCTTCTACGACGACGAATTTTCTTTTTTTTTTTTAATCATCGAACATAATTATGTATTGCAAAAAAGACACAGAGCGGCGGCTGAAATTATTTCGACGTCTGCCATCATGGAACGTCCAAAGCGATGTGAGTGGTAGGGCAGTATGTAAACACGCACTTCTCTCGATCCTGCTGCGGCATTATTCAGGGAATTATTGCCGGTAGCGCGAGGAGCAGTGGCAGGGGCTGAATGTAAACCCACTTTAACGTGCCGATGGGCTAGTACTTCAGTAGTATGTTATCGGTTATCATTTATTTTACATTATATCTGGCCACACTAAGCTGCGTGTGGCGTCACGCGTCGCAGTACGTCACTTTGTTTATATTTAAACTATATTCTCCGTAAATAGCCTGAATTAAATGAGTAAATGAATATTTTTCATTTTGAAAATTTGAAACTAAGATATTATGTGGTGAATAAAAAGTGAAGTGAAAAAAATATTCTTACCTATTTAAATTTTAGGTTATGTTAGCGTTAATGACACGATTGTTTTGATTTAGAAAATGTTCGTAAAAGTGTGAAGTTGAAATAAAAATCATTTAATTTAATTAAAACTGTGTTTAATTCGTCTGCGTCACCTGTAAAAACATTGTTTTACTATTTATGAAGGTACAGTTAAGGGCATGACAAGCTTGCCACATAGGACTTAGTATCAAATCTCATTTCAAAGTATCTACGTGCTACAAGTGTCAAGCTTCATGTGCCCTTGACTGTGCCTAATTGTTGTTTGTAAAATTACTAGTGCCCATTCTAACATATTAAAACATTTCAGTGGCAAATTTTGTTTCTACACGCAAAGGCAGTCAACTCCTGGTCTATGAAGGGCATGCTTTTCGTCTCAAAAATAAACTTGCATATGGAAAGAAGCAATGGTACTGCACATCAAGGTTAAAAACAGGTTGCCGTGTAGATGTGACAACATTGGTTCATCGGCTTGGTCAGGTTGTAAAACGGGTACGTGATAAACACAACCATCCTGCTCCAGGATTTTACCGTCGCAAAGATGGGAGTTTCAAGATTGTATAAAAAAGTAGAACCTAATAAAAATTAACAAACACAGTCCATTGAGAGGGATGCAACTATAAAAGAGAAAAACATGTATAGCTTTTCTTATAAACAACTGCATCCTTCTTTACAAGACAAGCGAAGGGCCATCTAAGACTGAATTAATCTACCTCGATTGAAACATACATTTGAGACTGAACAGATAAGACTAATTTTGAAGACAGATTTTTGTATATAAGCAAGTATGTATGTACTTGTTACCCATTTATTTAATTTTAATCAAGTAATCTCCAAAGTAGTTTTCTATATAATGCAGATTTACCGAGACTGAAATAATAAGACTTATTACCTACCTCAAGTTTACCAAAACTTTTTTAGGTCCAGTCAATAGCATGTCAGTGGAAACATTTGAAATTCTATTGCCATACCATGAAGTCCATTGTGTTACTACTGGTGTGCTGTTGGGTGTACATTTTCAACAATAAGAGATCATTATCAGATCCAAACCATTAGTTTTTAATTTTACAAAATTCAGATCAAATTTAGTATTTAATTTTTTATAAGGCTTTTAACTTTTGTTTTGTGATTATGATTATATTTTTTTATTTTGTCGCAAATCAGTTCTTGACATTATGTAGTCACATTGAAATTGAAACGGGTAGAGCTCTTATTTAAGTACCCATAGGAGCTAAAATCAAGCTTCAAGTATCAAGCTTCGCTTGCACTTGACTGTATTGTCTGCATATAAGTACAAATCAATATTTTTATTTTTTAAATTGTATGTCGTAGTTAATTATTTGTGTGTTATTTTAATAGCTACTGAAAACTATACTTAGATCTATTTTTTCTAGTGTAAAAATTTTGCTCAAAAGTACTGAATTTAATAGTAGGTAGGTACTAAAACTGTAGGTATTTAAGTTTTTTTTTGCTAGTAAAAATATTTTGCTCAAAATAATTATTTTAAGTACCTACTGATGACTGATGATAATTGATAAGTGACTATAACTTATTAAGAAGATAATTGATTAGAAGAGATAGTATCTACATAGCTTATTAAGGTAAAAAATGTTTAAATTAAAATATGAAATTTTTACGAAACATGTTTTATTGATTTCATTCTGTTGGTTTGTATATCACAAAAAAACCGCGATAAAAACCCGGTTAACTACTACTAGAGACCCAATTCTTGGAAATCATTGGTTGGTAAAATATCACTCAATCAAAAAGTTAAAAATGGTTTTTTTGTTTTCAAAATGAATGACAATCGTTAAATATTATTAAGGTTTGGTTATTAATTTTCATATGAATTTTGATGTTAATAATGTTATGATTTATTTACCTACTTGCTTTATCATGGTAATTTTTTAAATTTCAGAAGTGATATTTGAGAGTTATTACACAAATATTACCAATCAAACACTACTCCATCTTCACGTAGGATTAGAAGTAAATTTTTTTTGGGTAATATTTTATCATCCAGTTATATTCAAGAATTGAGCCTCAGATCGATTATTTAACTCCGACAGTGACATTTACGAGTAGGTGCAGTCAAAGACACATTAAGCTTGAAAAAATTGAACTTTGTACCGGGCTTGCCATCTAAAGGAGTGATCGCACCTAGCTGAATTCAAAGACTAATTCGGCATACATTGCTCGTTGAAGTAAGGTATTGCAATTAACATAACCAAGCCTCTCAGCAATGTATGCCGAAAGCTTAACTGTACTGTACCTACTGCATTGCGTTTGCATGGTACAGCACGTCAAGCTTTTACACATTGATCTTTGTACCGTTCTTATTTCTATCACCGTTGGAGCTAGAATCGCGATGCATGTGTCATTAACCTGCTCATGAGCGTACTGACCATGCCTGCCTGCCTGTATAAGTTGACATTTACTGTTTTAATAAGTTAAAATATTGACGAATCTTCTCAACGTTAGCATTTAGGTAGCCAGCCATAATTTATGTGACAAACCAGACAAAAAAAAATTAAGGAAGTGTCTAAACAGCCACCACTGGTTTTTCGATCAAAACAAATACTCTGCCGTTAGTGGCAAGTTAAGAAATGTGACTAAACACACACTATCGGCCGTCCTAATAAAAATTATATCCAGCCGTTAGTGGTAAGTTAAGCACTGTGTCTAAACAACCACCAGTAAAAATAATGACTAGGCTATCGTTGGTGACCACTTAAGAACAGTTTTATTTATCAAAGGTCATTTTTAGAAAAATACATATTAAATTATAAATTAAACTCCAACTAATCGCCCAAGCTTTGTCATTCAATTTGATAAATCAGATCAGGACTGCTTAGCATGTTTTTTGACGTGAAATTAATCTAGTGGAAGGTAACACAAATGATACAAAAGTGTCTACTTTTCATGTATTTATTTTTAGGAGATTTATTAATAAAGAATTACAAATTTCAAAACTTAACTACTTTGACCTTTCTTTTCTCTTCAGTTTTATTACCTACTGCCTTTTGGACGGCCTCTTCGTTTTCGAACAACTGGTAACTTTATTCTTTGAGTACTAATATTTTCATTGCTTTTAGTTTCTTTACGAATATTTTCTACATCTTGTGCCGGCTCAGTAGTGGTTTGTTCATTTCGTACTTTATTCTTTTCTTTTCCTTCAACTACATCTTGTGTCTGGTCATTAGTTTTTTTTTTGAATAAACAAATTTGAATTTGTCAATGTGGCACTAAATTGCTTTCTTCGTCATCGTCTTTATCTTTTGTCGGCTGACTAGTTGTTTGTAAATTTTGTACTTTATTGTTTTCTTCTTCATCTACATCTTGTACCTGCTCATTAGTTTTTGCACCTTATTACTATCTTCTTGTTCATTATGCACTGTTAATAATATTTGACCTTCGTAATATTCTGTTGGATCTGTCTCCAAATGCTCTAAAATTACTGTTTATTTTCTTTGACTCCATAAATCAATAATGGCATCGAGTTGGTTGCAGTGAGTTTCAAAGTCATTACATACATAGGTACATACATAACATCACGCCTTGTTCCCGTCGGGGTAGGCAGAGACCACAGTTCTCCACCTGCTACGATCTTGACATACTTCCCTTGCTTCCTGAACTTTCATCAATCCTTTCATACATGCTCGTCGGTTTAGGGTACTTTTAACCTGGCCTTTATTCAGAACGTGCTGAATTTGGTCCTGGTACGTTCGCCGAGGCCTTCCCCTTCCAAAGTCATTCATACTGAAATTAGAATTAATTGATACAGTTTTTTCACATATAACTATATCTTTGTACTTTTGTTTAGCATTGAGTATGCGTTTCTTAGATTTTATCGTTTTAACATCACTTTTAGAACCCTGGATACCTTCAGTGTCATTGCCTTCACTAAAAATGTTCCTAATTTTGAAGGAGCTAATATATTTTAATTTTAAGAATCTGTGTGGTATATGATTCTCATCAATAAGATTCAAATTCATTTTAGACAATGCTGCAAAAATATGTTGACACGGCAATGTTGTGGTCACGCTGAATAAACAAGAACATTTAACTGTTACGTTGTATTTGGACTATAGCAAATTTTCGTGATATTCGCTGTGCTGAACTTGAAAGTTTACGGAATATTTATTAAGATTATTTACTTTTTTCAAGCGTTTATTAATCAGACTGAAAGGAAATGGTGTTATTAATTTGAAATAAAAGGTTTGTTTCAAGACATGAAATTTTCTTTTTTAAATCATATTATAAACAGTTTGTTGGCGTTTGAGTTTGGCATACTTATAAACAAGTCTTTATTTACAGGGTGGTTATGGTTTTCAACCATATTCACAATTTTAAGTTTGGATCCATCTTTGGTTAAAGCCACCTTAATTACCATAGGACAGTTATCTTTATGAGTCGAAAATTGCCGTAATCCACTGCTTTCGGACTTAAACTTTCTGCCACCTTTTTTACATGTATAGGTTATGCTATAATATTTTAATTCTGGGTTATAAGTTTTTAACTTTAATGGACACACAGCCTTCATCTTTTCTATTGTTCGGCAATCCCGTTTCCATAGTTGTACACAGTTTTCTGTCTCGTAGTTTCGAATGAATTGATTAAGAAGTTCTAAAGATGAGAATTCTGAACGATTGCTGTTTTTAAGTATCGTATTATCTAAAAAAGAAAGGTTATGTTTTGTTTTTAATAATTAGTGTTAACCTCACTGCAATATTGATAATTAGGCAGCACAGAAAAATATGCTACAAATACAACGAAATATGTAGAATGTTCCAAAGACTATTAACTTGTGGCTGAATAACTTTTTCTGTAAATCTGCCGTTACTCATCACGCTGCTACCTTGTGTGTTAAAAATTTAACCTTAAAGGTACAAATTTAATCAGCTGATTACTTGTGGTCGAATAACATTATTTCTTAAGCTACCGCTAACGGCAAGATATTCGTTTTATGTAAAAAGCCACTGTTGGATATCTAGACACTTCCAAAAAATTATTTTGAGAATTAAATTACACTCAATTGTTTAAAAAGTAAATTATTTTATTTCTAAAATTAACAATTAAATAAGTTCCTATTATAATAACATAAGACCAAAGTAATAGGTGTTTAACTATGCAATTGCCGATATTTTCTTACAGATTAATGAGATCATAATTCCTATAATTCTAAAGCAATTTTTTTTTTCATTTGTTTTATATTTCAAAGTTGACTTCAAGGTTATCAATTTACGCATAAAATAAAGTTTTTATATTTAGTTTGATATATAAAGTTAAAGTTTCTAAAATTGTTCGTCTAAAATGTCGTCCGATTTCATAATTAGATTTGTTACGTTTTTTTACAGATAATATTTTTCGAAAATTAAATTGAAGCTTCTGTAAGCTTAATGTATTCCCAATAATGCTTCAAAAAAAAATAAAATATGGATTTTTAAATCCTAAAAAAAAATTGAGTTTACCTAAAATTCGCCATACAAAACGCCAATTTCATAGTTAAAGATAGAAATGTAATGTCAGTCATACTGTTATATGTTTTTCTTTATAACAAGGTACGCAAAGAGTCTGTTTACACTTGTTACAAAAGGTTTTAATTTTTTTCACTTTCTGCTTTGCTTGTTTAAAACCTAATGTAAATCGTAGCTTTTCATAACACCGTGCACAATTTCTTCTCCTCTGACCTCTTTCGAGGACATGTCCAGAACAATAAATGATTCCTCCAGCTTTCTTTTCTGCAATAAAACTATTATTAGGATTACACTCATCACGAAAATTTATGTCCCGCTGCTCAGAATATATTTAGTAAACTTCTTAAAAGATAGCAATTTTTTTTTCTGATAGAATTAAGGTTTAATAAACCAAAATTAAAAAGTAAATTATGCATTATATTTTGCACAATATTTTTTCATAAGTATGACCACTTGTTCCGATGTATGTCTCCTTCCTTTAGCATTATAGCAATAAAAATATATATATATATCGAAAAATACTGTGGATAATGTAATGCATTAAAAAACATTACTTTTTGATTTTGAGTTATTATTCCATAAACTATCAGAAAAAAATTAATGTAGCCACCTCTCCAAGAAGTTTACTAAAACGATGCTGTGCTAGCTAGCTCCATCGAGCGCGTTGAGTTCTGCTGCAGGCTATGAATAGGTACACACAAAAATTTTAATCACTGTATTTTAAAGTGTTATCATATTCGTTATGTAGGTATAGAAAAGTATTTAATTGTTAACTTTCATATTTAATATTTTAGGTATTGATATTTTTTTTGCATTTTAATTTTTTTTTAGTCCCTATAATCACGATTATATTCAAGAATTGGACTACAGGTGTAGACAATACGTCTGTGATACCTGTCGACTTTATTTACTTTAATATGTTATGCGTATTTATTTGTTTCTTTTATGTACATACCTTGTATAAAAGTGGGTGCAGTTGCCACTTACCCGTATTTTAAAATAAACAAAGAAAGAAAAAATGCCTACCAATATCGTCCTTCGAAAAGTTCGAAATATGAATAGTGCTATCATTAAAAATAATATCTTCCGACTTACTTTCGTCGCTGTTATCCTGTGCATCTATTTCTCCATTTACTGCACCATCATTTATATCAGATAACTTGGGCACAACATCTCTATGTGGGGAGTATTATATTCCTCTATCTCATCTTCTTCATCATGCTCGTAAGTTTCTTCTTCCATCTTGCCTTGCCTACCTATCTTTTCAGTTCTCCTCTATTACAATCCCTTTCTAATTTCTTTTTGAACGATCTAGAAAAATTTGGTGTTCACTATACATACAAACTGTAAAAGCATCTTGTCGGATATCTTGTGGGTGATCAAAAATAGCCTAGCTTTACCATACAGAACCCAGGTAGCTAGTTGATACCATTAGCGGCAACCCATCACGTTTAAGACCAGAACACTTAACTTTCCTCATCCTGAGGAAAAAAGTTAAGTATAATCAAAGACGCCCACGCTCCACTGTGCTCAAGAATATTTTATTATGTTCTAAGTAATTTATTCATACATACATATTGAAGGTATAGGTATAATAGGGTTTTTATCAAACCGGCTCACATTATTTTTGTTTGTAAAATGAGGTATACAAGACTAGTCTCTTAATTAAAGCATAAAATAATCTCATATTGGTGTTGATTCTGGCAGACACAAACTAAACTAAATTTGACAGGCCTTAAAGTGGTGCTGTCTTTGTTACTCATTATTTGTTCAAAAGAAGACAGCAACATTTATAGGCCTGTCAAATTTAGTTTAGTTTTAGTTTGTGTCTGCCAGAATCGACACCATTATCAACGAAAACAATAATCCGTCTTCAGTAGTTACGATAAGAATCTAATTTATTAAAAATGATAATGTTAAAATCTTACGTTTGTTACCCTTTTTTACTTAACCTAGTTGTTATAAGGAAGAGGACTTCTTCAAACAAATCACCGCGCCTTGTAAGGCCCAGCTAATAAAACTCCTTTCAAACTTGAAATATCTTCTTCTATTAGCATTACATCTTAGTGCTTTAACAAATCTAATCTAGCAAGTACTTTTCAAAGATTTTTATCCTAGTGGATAAATCAGGGACTTAGATACTTGAATGTTTACAGAGAAGTTCGGACCTAGGGACTCTTCCTAATATCATGCAAGAAGTGGGACCAAACATGGCAGTGGTTCCATATAATTAAAAACCGGTCAAGTACGAGTCGGACTCGCGCGCCGAGGGTTCCGATATACCTATAGTATTTTCAGAAGCGATAAAGTCCATTTCCAGGACCGTAAAACTTCGTTTATTCGTAAAAGTTTTTTTTGCAGATTTCTAAAAAAGTATGCTACTTATATTTATATTTTTATATATAGATTTTATATTTATATTGTTATATTTTTTCTGTAATTATACATAAACCTCTATCGACAATAATTAATTCAGAATTTTCGCTTGACGCACTTCGGAGATAGTGTAGAATGGTATTTTTTTGTCATTTTTCATCATAACTTGAAAACTATGAGTCGCAAAAAATACAAAAATCTATTTTTTGAAATATACAAGTAAAGCCATAGATAGGGGCTTTACATACTCCACTTGACCTAGTAACGACATTTAAAAATTTTGCCCCTCCCTATTTGGGCCCATTTACAATAATAATTATTTTTTTTTTAAATGTTTTGTTTGCAATAAAGTTGGGCAAGTATATTTTAAAAGTACCTATTCCAAATTTCAAGTCGATAGCACGAGTAGTTGCTGCGACAGACAGACAGACGATGTCGCACCAAAAGGGTTCAGTTTTTAACATTTTGGTTCGAAACCCTAAAAATATTGAATGCAGACCTCTAACTTTCATGATATTGCCCTTAAAAAAATGTAAAGCAGTTTTCTGTTCTAATAGAAAAGATATCCTAGACAGCTTTACCTATACGTCGGTAGTCTCATATAAAGCCCATTGACGATCGTGTACTTCGCTGGAGGATGTTGATGATCTTCCTTTAACTGCTGGATGCTGCCATCTGCTGACAACTTCACGCTGGACCGACATTTAGCTGACTTTCTCATGGAACAATACCAGAAGTTCCTAGCGCGATTGTTCTGAGAATACGTGTAGCCATTGCTGCGTAGAAGTATCGACTTTCCGTTGGTGGTACTTACAAATGTGTAACCTTCTATATCTAGAACCAATCACATATGTCATCAACGTATTTTATTTCACATTGAAATGCTGCTCTATCGACATGCTGCTTAGCTCCAAAAATCAAGAAGAAAAGACCTGGGGGATTATTTTCTTAATCGACATTTTAACGTCTCGTGAGAATATGATAAAGATAAAAGACAGCTACGATGCCTACGATCCATCGGATGCAGTTATAGCACAGAAACAGTCTTATAGCTTTCTCTGCTGGACGTGCAGATGGATAGTTCGTAGCTGGATTCTAGATAAGTAGTTTTTTTTTAGCGTTGTTAGCAAAGTCGTTGAACTAAAGTTGTTGCTTGTGACCTCACCAAGTGGGCAAACGGATGTCAGGTGCAAAAAAATAACCTTGTAATAACGTAGTTTAGGATATTAAATGCAGACTTCTTGTGCTTCTGCTTTGGTGATAGGTATTTTTATTTTAAAAACAAAATAAAAAAAATGTTTGCAGTTCTTTCTAAAAAAGATAGCTACAGGAGAGCTTTAATACTTTTCGGTAATCTTAGGTTTCGGTAAAGCCCATTGATGATCCTGTACTTCGGTGGAGAATGTTGATGATCCTCCTTTATCTGTTCGATGCTGCCATCGGCTGACAACTTCACGCTGGATCGACATTTGGCCGACTTTCTACTGGTGCAATAGTAGAAGTTTTTAGCGTGATTGTGCTGAGAATACGTGTGGCCGCACTGCTGCTTAGAAGTAATGATTTTCGGTTGGTGGTACATACGAATTTGTAACCTTTTGAAAATAAAACCAATCATATTATTGCATGTAATCAACATATTTTATTTCACATTGAAAGCTCTGTCGACAAGCCGCTTAGCTCCAACAATCTAGAAGGGCGCTTCTCCTGGTACGCATGTGTATAGCCTGACACGGATTGCACGCATGCATGACAGGAGATGAGAGAGAAATGATTAAATTACCAGGTCCGCACACGGAGAGAAATCCACGTGACAGGAGAAGTGCCTTAAGAAAAAGCCTGGTAAACTATTTTCTCTCAATCGACTTTTCAATGTCTAATGGCGAATTTGTCTAAGTTTAGTTTTTTTTGTGTAAAGTAATATACATTGGACTTTGTACTTATCTTATTGCAATAGACATACGGGCTAGAGTCGCACTGTGAGCGTCAAGATTTACAGCATAGAATATCAACAAAACTAAAAAATAATAATCAGTCTTATGTAATATCTTATTAAAAAAAATGTTTTAGGTACAAATTAAAACCTTGGGTAGGTAACCTTTAACCTCAAGGAAGAGTTCGACTTCAAACAAAGTACAGATAAAAGCTAATTAAAAACTCCTAGTCCTAGTTCATTCCAAAAAAATTGTTTCGGTACGTTAAAAAAATCTTCTTCTGTCTGTGCTCAGCTAATATAATAAATCTTTGAAATCAATTAATTGTAGGACTTAGGGGTATATGTAGGTAATCTTAAATAAAGCCCATTGACGATCATGTACTTCGCTGGGGGATGGCTATGATCCTCCTTTATCTGCTCGATGCCGCCATCTGCTGACAACTTCACGCTGGACCGACATTTGGTCGACGTTCTCTGGGTACAGTAGTAGGTGTTCCTAGCGTGATTGTTCTGAGAATACGTGTAGCCATTGCTGCGTAGAAGTATCGACTTTCCTTTGGTGGTATTTACGATTGTGTAACCTTTTGTATCTAGAACCAAACACAAATTTCCACAACGTATTTAATTTTATAGTACCTGGGTGACCGAGCTTCGCTCTATAATAGCCGTCTCAACCTGAAAATATCATCTCGTGAGCAAGCTATGCTACTCGCCAACAGATGGCGCTGTAAGTTTCTGTCTAAAACGCGGAATTTCAAAATGCTCAAACACACGGAGAAAACGAATTTTCCCAGATATGAGACCCAGCTAGATCGATTTTTTTCCCTAAAAACCCCCATATGATAAATTTCATCGAAATCGTTAGAGCCGTTTTCGAGAAACCGATTACAAATATATATATATATATATATAAATATTGCTCGTTTAATAGTATATGATTAAAATCTCTATCGACAAGCTGATTTGCTTCAAAACTCTAGAAAAAAAAAGCTTGAAGGACTATATTCTCTCAATATACATTACACGTGTCCGTGTGGTGCCGGCAAAGAATAGTGCCAACCCATCTCTACCCGTCTGCCGTAAGAGGCGACTAAGGGTTTATAAACCGGAGGATGGGCAGCAGCATCTTGCTGTGTATTGTACCATCATACATACTGCGGTCAGCAACAACAGCGGTTGCCAGCCGCAACGCTCACAAGCGTTGTAACTATGGTAAATCCCTTGCAAGGTACCATACGCGTTCTTGCTGGAGTTCTGGAGGGAGCTCTGATGATGATGATACCTTACATGGTCTTATAGAGAATTTGTCAATGTTTACAGCCAGCTACTTACGCACTAGGGATCCAGCTATAGGAAAAAAAGAAATAGTTGTATAGTTCAGATTGAGACGTGCAAATAGATATAATAGTGCTGGATGGTTATGTAGTTACAAAGTAGGCAGGTGCTTACCTGACTTAAAAAAAAAAGTAAAATGCAGTTATCAGATTACATTTAATTTTACTTGTCTTCTTACAAACTATAATAAAACAAGGTACTAATATAAACAATATAAAATTAAATGATTCTGTATGATAAAAAAAATATATGAAAAATAATTACCTATACTTATTTACTAATGGAAATTTATTTCTCTGCTCCCTCCCCGGCTTATATGGTATTCTGTGTCCCCCGGGTCATGCCGAGGCCATAGCTGGGCTAGCGACGCGTTTATAAAATGTAAGGCTGGATTTACATTGCGTAAGTAAACATAGAAGTCCATTGCTTGCTGCACTCAAGTGTTGACGTAAAGACCACATATTAAACAAGCGGTGTATTTCTACTGACCCCATTTTACTGACTCCACATAAATCTAACCTAACTCTCAGTCAGTTACCTACATATTTTTGACAGCCGAGACTATTAAGATTCCGGTAAAACTGATTCAGTAAAATAGTCATTAGCACTAGTCGGATCTTGAAAATATGGCGGTTCATGACTGTGGTAACCATCTACATGTATTACGGTGTAAATGTCCTTGCCAGTGACGACGTAGGCTTTGCACGATTTTGATATCCTTGAGGAGCATGTCCATCGCTGGCCGTGTCTCGTTGCGTGGTGGTTTACGTATGTATAGCTGTTACAGTACAGCAATGGACGGCCACGTCGAGACCGTAGCATCCGCACTGTTGATAAAATTAGGAAGTAAGTAAATTATTTGGTATAAATGGCGTAAATTATAAAGATATCTGGACGACAATTCATGACAGCGTGGACCACTAGCGTGAAGGCACAGACACTTTGTACTTCAAAGTAGATCTATAAGGCGCAGGCCAGACAGAAGAGGTGCGCCGCACGGCACGCCTTCAGCGCACCTCTTCTGTCTGGCTTGCACCGCGTCGATCTCCCACATTTTGTATGCATGTGATTTGAACAGGCGACGAGACGGCATGCCTAAGGCGCACTGTCGGTGCACCACCGGCGCGCACAGCACAGTCCGCTGCCATCGATTGCGTCGTCCAGCCGAAAAATGTACCACGGGGGCGCTCGAAGCGCGCCTCGGGCGCACCCGAAGCGCGCCGCGCCCGTTCTGTCTGGCTTGCACCTAAGTCTGTTCGTGCGCAAATACACAAGGCCGCACGTCAATGGAAACACTTTATCCTTGAGCAGGTCTCTGGTTTCGGGCGTTTGTAGCGTATTCGGTATCGTTTGTCGTATCAGTTTTATTTACCGAGCTACAGAAGAAATCCTAATAAGGTTTTTTATTAAAACACCGAACAAAAAGGGAACAATTGGTGTCAATTTATTATTTAATAAACTGGCTTTATATTATACTAAAAAAAAGATTAAATTTACTTAAGAAATCCACAATAAAAACCATATTGAATTAGATACCATAATAAAAACTGACCAGCGACTCAATTCTTGAATATAACTGTTGAGACTTTAAAAATTCAAATTTATCCGTACAACTACAAACCTTAGATATAATTCCAATATAATATATGAAAAATAACAACCATACACTACTTTATATTTATCGAATATCAGTCTTCAATTTTATAATAATTAATCTGTGATTTTGGATTTTTTATTACCAAGGAGTCCAAGATCAGTTTTTAAAAAGGAGAAAGTGCAATTTAAATAACATAATAATATCTTATCATCACGTTATCAAAATGTGACAAATTAAATAGTAATAGTAACTAAGTTGTAAGATGGCTACAATCAGGAATAGGGGGACATGATACGTAGTTGAGATTTTTTATTTCTTGCCGTAAACTGTTTGTTGAGATCGTTTAAAATAGTCTATTACAGATTACATAATCTTTATAAAAAATCAACATATACTCGAAATGAGTAGAAAAGTCGCAAGTGAAATTGTTAGAGCCTAAGTTATATTTTAACGGTAATGTCAATAGGCTCCATTCCTTACAATTTAACTAGGTAAATTATAATTTAACGGTTCTGACAATTTAGCTGTCACACATTTTTTTATTTTTTTTTTTTTATTTTATTTTTATTCAGAGTACCAACAGCTACTTAAATCTAATTATAAACATAGGTGAATTAGTACACAGCCATTTATAGGTACCCGCAGATTTAAATCTAACTAAATAACTGAAGAAGCCAAGAATATCACTGGAGTATAAACCAAGTAGTTAAATTAAACTTAAGGAAAATGAGGATTACAGAAATTAACTAATGCTAAAATTAAATTAGGTAAGAATAGTTACGAACTTATGTTAGGCTTAAAGAACATCTTGTTATAAATACGCCTTATATCTGAATGACTTGAGCAAAATAGTTCCAAGTCGCTGTGTCCCTTGCTTAAACTATTAAATAACTTAGCAGCCCTTAAGAAGAAGGAATTTCGCCGGTAATTGGTTTTTGCACTAATTGTTGCTAAGGGCTGGTTGTGTCTAATAGGAAGTCTATTAGTAACGTGGATATTAATGTTTTGTAACAGACTGGGAGAGTTTATTTCTGCCTTGGCAATTTTAACTAAATAAATGAGGTCTGCAATTTCTCTTCTTTGCTCTAAGGGTAAGAAATGATAAGTTTTACAACGGGTTTCGTAGCCATGTTCAAACCGCCTGCATTTATATTGTAAGTACCGGAGGAAACGTTTTTGGATAGACTCAATACGGTTAATATGCACCTTATACTGGGGATTCCACACAGCGGATGCATATTCCAGTATACTTCGCACATACGAACAATACAGGACTTTGATAGGTTTGAGTGTCTTGAATGGAGCTGTAGTCCTTTTAATAAAGCCTAGGGATTATACCACTTAGACGTTTTATTTACACTACTTCTTTTCCCTAATAGCATCCAAAACATTTTTTTTCTTAGAATAATACTTAGGTGGTTTATGATTATGTTCGTAGCAAATTGTTGTTATAAAATTGTGTGAGTCTGTATACAAGGCCGCGCGGCAAAATTTTTCCGTTGAACACACCCAACGTAGTGTCTTCTTGTTTGCCTGCTTGTGTTGCTTCCTGAACGTGTAGCGTCGGAATAGGAGCAACTGTTTGCCTTTGCGAGATGTGAGGACCACCGCAGCCTTTTCTGGATCGTAGTCTGAAACGTATAAGTCATTTTATACACGACTAGCTTTCGGACTGCGGTTTCACCCGCATTAAATGCGTTTTCCCGTGGGAATGGAGTGTTTTCCCGTGGTAAAAAGTAGCCTATGTGCTATTCCAGGACCTAACCTACATGTGTGCCAAGTTTCATTAAAATCCATTCAGTAGTTTTTGCGTGAAAGAGTAACAAACATCCATCCATTCATCCATACTTACAAACTTTCGCGTTTATAATATTAGTAGGAAGTAGGATAGGATAGTAGGATACGAAGTAGGATATTATTAGGATAGGAAGTAGGATAGGATTACTGCATGAATCGGAAGCAAGGAAACATTGGCGATTACTTCACCGACAAGAGCACGGTTCTTAAGAGATGTTATTTAGAACATACAATTTTTGATAAATTTTCCAATGATGAAAGATAACATAATATGCAGTTGTTTTCTCGAATAGTGCTAGGTACTTTCTTTCTCCAAAGAAATTTCCTAAAATATGTAACCTAGCTAAACCGATTTTTCGCCTCCCGAAAATCTTGGATTGTAAATTTCATATAAATCGTTAGAGCTGTTTTCGTTTGGTAGTAATAGAGCAGCGTGTGCAACGGAACAATTTTGCTTCTAAAACACAAGTTTCTATAAAAATCGAAACCTACCTTCTCCGTTTTCTTCTTTTGTGGCGACCAAAGTATTCTCTTTTTCTGGAATACTTTTTTCTCTTATAGCGTCCAAAAGATTCTCTTTTTTAGAGTAATACTTGGGGGGTTTATGATTATGTTTGGAGCAAACTGAAGTGATAACTTTTTTGGTGTCTGTATAAATTGCTGCGTTGCAAAACTTATCAGTCGAGCACACCCAACGAATTTTTTGTTCACTTGGCTGTTTGTGTTGTTTTCTAAATGTGTATTTCCGAAACAGAAGCAACTCTTTGCCTTGGCGAGATGTGAGGACCGTCGCCGCCATTTCTGGATCGTAGTCTGTAAGAATATGGAAAGGTATGTAGGACATTTTTTATTAATAATGCGAAAATGGTGAACCATCATCACACCACAAAAATAGTCTATTGCTGGACAGGAAGCTCCCTTCTCTTTCACGGCAAAATGCGTAGTATATTTTGAGGGGATGTACCTACTTACGATAGTCACCACTCTCCTAGCGTTGCAGCTGGCACTATGGGGTTAAAGTGTAGCGAACTAGCGAAGGGGGCGCTATGGAGTTGGTATTTAATATTTTTTAAATGCTTTTTATGATTGTTTTGAACGTGAAATAAAAATAATCAACTTTTATTCTAATCAACTTTTATCTACGGCTGTCAGTTATCCTCAAAATTTTCCGAAAAAGTAAGATAGAATTCATAGAAATCATTAAAATCGTTGGTCTTTGATGACAAACGAGGACGAACTACTCCAGCAAAAGGGTGGCCCTGGCGTCGGGAGAGGGCTGAGCCCCGCCAAAAGCAAAACAGAAATTTCTAAGAAATTTTATTACTTATTTCATTTTTAGGCCGCTTTTCTCGAGAGTTTATTATTTTACAGAAAAAATAATTTTATTATCCAAAACAAGCAAAAAAAATTACTTTTATAGAAGTTAATAGAATCAGGCGTTACTTTGCGAAGGAAACTTTTTTGTTTGTTTTTGAAGGTCCATTTCAACAGGTTATGGAAAATGAATATGAAGCTAACTCCGCAAACATGAAGGATGCTATGTTCTCACTGTGCACCGCCCGCCAGCCCGAAAATACGTACTTTTCTGTAATTTTTAGGGTTCCGTACCTCAAAATAAAAAAACGGAACCCTCATAGGATCACTTTGTTGTCCGTCTGTCTGTCTGTCAAGACCCTTTTTCTCACGAACGAGAAGAGGTATCAGGTTGAAATTGATAAGGAATATTAAGGTCCATGAACCACACAAGATCTGAAAATTTCAATTTTTTACAACGACGCAATCAAAAGATATGGCTTTTTATGTCCTCATCTCCATTCATTTATGCAAAAAAGCAAAACCTACAGGGTATTTCCCGTTGACCTAAAATTATGAAATTTGGCAAGAAGTTAGGTCTCGCAGTACAAATAAAGGGAAAAGTACAAATACAATACAAAAAACTTTATTATTCTCTCACATAGATAACACACTAGCAAAGTTCATCTATGTGAAAGACTGGTGTCTATACTAGGAGACCTGTATGAATGACACCAGCCTCTCCTACACTGGACCGGGAGCAGATACAGACGTCTAAAATCATTAAATTATTCAATTTTTCTCACATCTAATAGTAACCAATTAAGGTGAGCTCCCGTTTCAAGAACTTTTCTATAAAAAAGGGGTCAAGTTGGATGGTCGCGTCACTTTTTTTCCAAATAACTAATTCTCTTCTTCAATTTATTAATTTCAACCTGCAATATATTTATAGTTTTTGAGACTGTACCGAAATTTTCGATGTGTAGATGATATCACGGTTTCCCTTTTGCATGGCAGTGGTGATTTTTAGGGTTCCGTACCTCAAAAGAAAAAAACGGAACCCTTATAGGATCACTTTGTTGTCCGTCTGTCTGTCTGTCAAGACCCTATATCTCACGAACGGGTAAATGTATCAGGTTGAAACTAATACCATATATTAGGATCCATGAACCACACAAGATCTGAAAATTTCAATTTTTTACAACGACGCAATCAAAAGATATGGCATTTTATGTCCTCATCTTCATACATTTATTCAAAAATGCAAAACCTACAGGGTACTTCCCGTTGACCTAAAATTATGAAATTTGGCAAGAAGCTAGGTCTCACAGTACAAATAATGGGAAAAGTCTGAAATCATTAAATATTTCAACTTTTCTCCCAACTACTGGTAACCAATTGTGGTGAGCTCCCGTTTCAAGAACTTTCATATAAGAGAGAGAATTCATACAAGTTGGATGGTCGCTGAGGCGATATTTGTTTTAGTTCTATTTTAAAAACGGGAACACTTACAAACTTGAAAATTGGTATGTTTATAGTGCATAAGCTATAAAATAACAACAAATAATAAAATTTGGTCAAGCGCGTGTCGGACTCAAAAAATTTAGCACATTAACTTACTGAAATTTCAACTAATACAATTATGTTTATGTGGTGGTACGGAACCCTCAGTGCGCGAGTCCGACTCGCACTTGGCTGGTTTTTTAAATTCAACTTTGTAAGGATCAATTTTATTTTCAGGGTCAGTTTCATTTTCTATTTTTGGTAAGGCTCCCATATTATTTTCACTTTCTGGAGGTGAATTTTCAATTAATATTTTTTCTTGTTCTTACTGGCTGGCTTTTTTCTTTAAATAATTTTGCGAGTTCTTCCTCCATCGTTTCCTTAATTCTCGTTGAGCTCTTGCGCTTAAGTCTCTTATAGGACGAATCTTCTTCGATTTTTTCTTTAAAAGATATCTCATTTTATCGTTTTCCTTTTGTATCCTGTATAGTTCTGGATCTTTTTTTATTTCTTCATATTTTTGTCTCTTACGTAATCTATCCTTGGCTAACTTCTCCTCCTTCGTAAGCTTTTTCTTTGTTTTTGCCATTGTGCGGAAACCTGTACAGCAACAGCATGCTCTAAATTAAGAAAATAATATACTTAAAATTACGCTATACTAGATAGGGACCGATATAATAAAAGAGTTGGGCCTATTCCCAGCAGTAGGACACTAACGCTTAATTAAAATAAGGCATTAATAAGTTGGCGCAAATGAGGCGAAAATTCAAAGATGGTAAAGGTGCAATATACGTCGTAAAAAATAACTCTGGCTAATAATGTTAATGCACAAAAAATGAATTGCGGGGGTGAGCGCGGTGGGAGGTGTGCGAATTGTTGCGTAGAAAATAACCGTCAGAGCCAAACTTATCTTGCGTACGCTCAAGATAGATTGACACTAGAAGCTGAGTGAGAATAGGATTAGGGTAAATATGTCGAATTACTAAACGTAAGATACAGGCCAATAAGCTTTATTAAAAAAAAGTAACTTAACACAGACGACAGAGTTTCGTTCTTCACTTTAAGGTAGAAGTCTTCAACATTACATTTTTCAACTTAAAACAAATTTAATTTTCTTGTAATTACTTCAGATGTAATAGCTAAACATAATAAAATAAGTAAAGAATGAAGGAGAAGCAATATAAATTATAATAGGTCTTTACCTATGAAATTGCCGTTTTGTATAGCGATTTTTAGGTAAACTCAATTTTCAGTACTAAAATTTTTGCATTTTTTTTAGAAATAAATATCCGACTTTTTTTAATTTTTTTAAGCATGATTGGGAAGACATTAACCTAACAAAAGCTTAAATTTAATTTTCGAAAAATATTATCTGTAAAAAAGTATAACAAACCTAATGATGAAATCGGACGACATACGAGTATAAGACGAACAATTTTCGAACCTTTTGTTTTGTATATCAAACTAAAAATAAAAACTTTATTTTGTGCATAAATTGATAACCTTGATGAAGTCAACTTTCAAATATAACCAAATGAAGAAAAAAAATAGCTTTAGAATTATAGGAAGAATGATCTCATTAATCTGTAAGAAAATTTCTACAATTTCATAGGTAAAGACCTATTTGAAACAAGTCCTAGAGTAAATGGTTTCCTAACTAAAAATCTAACTTCATGATTGATTTCAAACAAAATCCTCAACATCAGAACATACAAAACTCACATTTTCTACGCGTAATATAAATTTAAATAGAAAATGTAAAGAAAGAAGGAAAAACCAGCCAAGTGCGAGTTAGGTTCGTGCACCGTTGAGAGTCCAGAAAAATACATTTCTTGTAGGGAGAATTAATTATTATCATTGTTTTTATTATTTATCACTAATCAGTTTCAAGAATCAACGGTTGCCTCAAAGCTCCCATAACATTGTCTGGCTTCAAATAATATTTGGGAGGATCATGACAATGGTCCTCGACGGTAGAAGTGATGTGGTTATAACTATCAGTGAATACGCAAGCGCGACAGTTCTTCAGAGTGGAGCAAACCCATCGAACCCTGCCCGATTTCTCGTACTGCTTCCGATATGTGTATTGGCGGAAGAGGAGCATCTCCTTGCCTTTGCGTGAAGTGATTACTACGGCTGTATCTGAAAAGGAAAATATTATTGAGAGCAACCCTTTCAGAAAACTAAAAAAAAAAAACTCGAGGACGAGGAAGTACGGTAAGAAAAACAATATGGAAGTCGGCATCTACCGGATGATAGCGACAATATCGTACTTAAGCCCACAGCGGTACAAGCGGTAAAGCGGTCCGGGGGCGGACCTGCGGGAAGCGAAAGCGTTCCGGGACCGGTCACACAGAGGTACCGCGCGGAAACCGCGGCGGGACAGCGGGGCGGTAGTGGTCGGTGTGACATTATTTATCTGTGATTATTCAAAAGACGTAAATCCTTTGCTCTAAACAAAAAACCAAACTGATAACCTAAAAAAAAGTCTGCGCAAAGCCGCAAAATTCTTGTAAAAAAAAATACAACGTCAAAGTCCGCGCCCGGACCGCACCGCATCGCACCGCACCGCGCCGCGCCGCTGCCGCTCTGTGTGACGGGTTGCATTGAACGCAATGGAATACAACGCCCGCTCCCGCCGAAAGTTCGGCCCCGCGCCGCGCCCGGTCCGCGGGGTTGTATTAGCGGGCTGGCCGCCCCCGCGCCGCACCGCGCCGCGCCGCGACCGCTTTCAATGTGACAGGGTGCATAAGAAGTCATACTTTACAAAAAATATCGGCCCCGGAACGCTTCCGCTACCGCCTCAGTGTGACTTGGGCTTTAACGTACCACGCGTCTTCACAAGCTTACTTCCTATGAGAAACTAGGTTCCATTACGATTGTGATATTTAGTTGCCGTCGCGTCGCAGGATGTTCGTAATGTTTTTGTAGATATGTGGAAACATTTTGACCTTGAGCGGGTCTCTGATGTCTAGCTTTTAAAGCGTAGTGCTGGTTCAGCTTTTTGTAACTTACTTGCTACCGTGCGTACTAGTGCTTACAATTTGAAATACAACGTATCTAAAATTAGAAATACCAAGACAATGCTTACCAGTTTGGTCTTGATCAATAGTTTCAATGACCGGAGAAGGGTGTCCATGATCTTGATTTGTCATTATAATTTCGTCGTTGTCATTCAAATACACAAACGCAGGACACTTCTTGTCAATCGAACAGGACCATCGTGACCCGTTCTTGCATTTATACGCTTTTCTGTATCTTTGGCCATTGAATTGAAGAATAGTAGTTCCTCTATGTGATTCGACGAAAACGGCTGTGTTTTCAGGGTCAGTAATGTCATCAGAATCAATGCTCTCTCTAATTTCAAACGTTAAATTTTCATCAGTCAGGCCGTGTTCTTCAATCATTTTCAATATTTCTTCGCTGATTTCATCTCTTTCTTGTATCTCGTCCTTTGACAGATCATCATCTGTTGACAACCGTAAAAAAGTATAGTTTGCTACAGATTGTGCAGCTTTAAGCATTAAACAAAAACTATAAAGGGTAAAAAAAACGGGACAAACAAATAAAATAGTAATGATCAACGAAATTAAACTTAATAATTTGTCACAAACATTTATAGTAAATTTCATTTCGTCGACAATAACATCATATCAATTTAGAAATTTATTGTTAAGTAAAATTACATTAAATATACAAACACATAGATCTTAACAGAGTTAAAACAAGTGTATAATTAACCCCTTTTCAGGTAGTAACTTATATGCACTATCATCAACAACGACATTGAGATCAAATAACAAAAAAGAAACAAAATTACTTCATAGTTATTCGCTCTAAAATCTTTTAAGTGACTATTTGTGTGTACTCTGTACCAATACAACAAGGGTACAAGAAGGGTATACAAATATATAGTCTTACAGAAATAGTGGACATAATTTTAGCATATTATTTACACCAAGTGAAAACTTTCCCAAATGAACAGAAGTCGAAATACGAAAAACCAAATTTGACCTCCCATACAAAGTGCGCTATCAGCTCATGCAGATTTCTAAGGGAGGTCAAAAATTTATTTTCATATTTCGACCTATGTTCCTTGGGGAAAGTTTTTCAGTTTTATGGTCTGAATAACATACTAAAATTATGTTCACTATTTCTCAATGGATGTGAATCTGATCTGATAAACTTTTCCCAAAGAACATGAGTCAAAATTTAAAAAATAACCTTCCCAGACAAACTGAATCACGCTATACATAGGGCGACCGCTAAAATTGGCGCGGGCGCCCGCTCGCGTGAGTAAAACACGCTCCCGCACCGGGTATGCTGTTCATACTATTTCACACACATGCGGGCGCCCGCGCGAGTTTTTTATGGGTAAATTTTTATTTTCTTAATTCCACCTATCTTTCTAATGAAAAGTTGTTCAATGACATTTTCAGATTCATATCCTTCATTTTTGTTATGTACTCTTGGAAAGGGCTTGGATAGTATCGTTTATAACCGTTAATAACCGGTTAGTATCGTTAACCGTTTTTTTTTTCGCTCAAAATGAAATCAAAATATGAGCGCATTCATCAATACCTATTGACCGGTTTATCCCGAAGCGACATGAATACTGCAGCACCGCAGCAATTCAATAGCCAAGTCGCATTTCGCGTACTACGTTAGCAGACCACAAAAATAGAAAAAAAACCGGTTAATTAACTCGAATCCTCTATAAAACTCTGACTCCGAAACCGGTTAATATAGAATACGTTCTTTAAATTTATGGTGAAACCGGTTTGAAAAAGATAAATAGAGCCCTGTTCTAGGTTACAGTTGTAAAAAAACGTACGACTCAGGAGCATAAAGCTGGTTTCAGAGCACTGCCACACCCCGGTCACTACATACATCGAGAGAATTTGAAATTGGAAGGTAGCGTAGGCGCGCATATTCAGTACAAAAGACGCGGGCAGGCGCGGGGGTGCGGAGTAGATTGCAAGGGGGGCGGAGAGTGTCTGTTCTGTATAATAGTATTAAGTATTACTTTATTCTGTGACAATGTATAGTGTAGTGTCCAAACGGTTTATCCGCCTGCGGTTTATCTACCCTGGAACGAGTGTTACGATAGTTTGCTAAAAATTACCCTAAAACTGTAACTTAATAGGAGACATTTTACTTAGTACTAAAGGTAACAATTTTTTTTTATAAACATCAAATTATTCTGTCCTGGAAAACTTTACTCAGAACAGGTCCGTGAGTATGATCGTTGACGATGTATTCAAGCTGGTACTCCTTGTTGACGACTACGTAGACTCTGCAACGTTTGGTCTTGGACTCGTTGCAGGACCAACGGCTTCCCTGACGCATGTATCCTGATCTTGTATAGACAAACCCATCAGCTACGAGCAGGCTTTTGCCAGATGTCAAGGATACAACTGCAACTAAAGAAACGGTAGACTTGCATTACTGGTTTTTTTTACGAGTATGTAACAAGTGAGCGCAGGCCCTTGGCGCCCACTGTCTATTTATTGGCTTAATTTGACTCTAATAAGACAGCCAAGCGCATTGCCCATCCTGAGAACTAAGATAGTAGCTGGTACGCCAGTGAAGTATGATCCATTATTTTTGTTTATTCCAACGCTTACAAACACATTTTGCTGCCATTGGCACAGGCAATCGGCTTAAGGTGTCAGAAAAAATAAGTTTGTAAAACAATGTTATTCTTTCCTTTAATGGCATGGCTGCAAATGTGTTGGAATAAAGGAAAGAAATGGAAGCAAATAAAAATACAGGGTGCAAAAAAAGACGGTTAGTTCTTATAAGAGGTCATCCGGTATTGTTATGAAATATTTAACGAAATACTTTTCTTAAATATAAATAAGATAACCATTAAAATTGAGTTTCTTTCGAACTAAATGTATACAACAAAATAAAATGGAGAGTACAGTAGTGTCATAAACTGTTTTATCAGTTTTTCGATAACTTACTTTTTCTCATCTCAGTTATACTATTTTGGATTCAATTTAGTAGGTAATTTATACGAATAAGACTATGCATTGAAATTCAAATATCTACATAACTACATTAATGAACTCAAGAAATAAAGTAGCTCAAAAAAATAAAGTAGTACAGTACAGTCTAGAGCAGGTTATGCTTGACACTCCCAGAGCGGCTTTAGCTCTAGCGGCAAGGTTGAAATAAGAACGGTACAAAACACGCAACGAAAGAAGAGACCTGACGGATCACGTGGTTAACCTGCGCAGTAGACAGTCCGTAGACATAGACATAGACATAACATTTATTCACAGTAAACATACACAAATACAATGATGATATAACACAAAAATACAGAACACATACAAAGAGACATACGTAAAATAAAAATATAGCAAATGTAATACAAAATACTAGGTGGCAAAAATATGACACCTAAACATAGGTGACATTAAAAGTTTCACTATATTTGTGCATGGTTACTGGAAAAGGCTTTGGCTCAGCCCTTTGGCGCAGCGTAGCCATTTTGTAGGCCATTTTGTCGCAAACTGTCTACTGCGCAGGTTTACCACGTGATCCGTCAGGGCTCTTCTTTCGTTGCGCGTAGGTTTCAAGCTTGATGTGCTCTTGGCTCTACACTCGCTCAAAATAACTACTCACAGAACCACTACTCCATAAATTCGCTTATTAACAAACAATTTAATACTTTTAAAAACAAATAGGAATGAGACAGTGAAAGACATAATTTTTTTTTATCTTTTATTATCATAATAAAAAATAAATAAAACTGAATAAATTCAAAAGAACATAATATTATTGTGCATAGTAGGTACGCTTCATTGCTAAAACTAAAATTGCTCAAACTGAGCTTTATTTTTACAATTTAAAAATATCTACGCATCTAATCAACTTACAAATAAAAAGAAATATAATTGTACTTGCGATCTAAAATATTTTCATTATTAAAATAGCTCAATATTTATTATTATACGTTTTTATTTTTATTTTAAGAGGTGGGTAAGCCGATGAAAATTAACAACTTTTCCCATGGAACATAGGATAAAATACGAAACAAAAATTTTGACCTCCCAAAACAAAATGAGCTGTCAGCTGATGCAGTTTGTATAGGAAATTTTATTTGTACTACGACCTATTTTCTGGGAAAAGTTGTTCAGTTTCATAGGTGGAACCACTTCTTAAAATATCCGGGATGCAAAAAAAAAGGTGTAAAGGGTTAGTTTTCGTCCCCTGGTCAAATTCAGGTATTTTACTCAGAACATGAAACTAGCACAAAATTCTAAACTCGAAAACATTTTTTTTTGCCTTCCCCATACAAACTTAGCGTATAGCGAAGATTATAAATTATTGGATGGTAAACCAGCTTTTTCTCGTTTTTGGACCCATATCGCTTTGGGAAAGTTGTTCAGTTTTACAATTTTAGTAATTTTGAAATATTTGGCCAGATGTCTAAAATAGGAAAACTAAAAATTGTGACATTCTGCGTTTCAAGAAAACAGTCTAGTTCGACGAATGTTAGTGGGACATACTTTTTAGAATTATAAAAATACAAACTTTGCGTCGCATAGTTCCAGACTCTAACCACTCGACACTTTAAAATTACATACAATACCTTTACATTTCATAGAAAAGTTCGCGTTTTTGTACGTCAAACAAATATATTTACTTACAAAAAATTGAGAGGGAATGACAGAACAGGACATAAAAAAAAAACAAATTTTAAAATTATTGTCAGCTTTCGATAGTAGGGTTACTTTGAAGACATTCGACAAATTTTTAGTTCTGTTATCGATATAGATCACTTTTGTAAAGGTCTGAGGAAATTTAGAGCTGTAATTTTTTTTTATTCAGTTTAACATACTTGAAATCGATATGTCGCAGGCATATCGTACAATTCGTCATATCACAGTTTGCCTTGGCATTCTAGAAAATGCCGAAAAATATTTGATTCGGCATTTTACATAATGCCGCGGCATTTCACAAAACGGCGCGAAATTAGTTTCTGGCACTCGCCGGCCGCTGCCGCGGCTCGCTCCCTTCGCTCGCTCGGCTCGTGCTTTGTGGTCGCAAGATAACCTAACCCAACCTAACCGATCCCTACTCGGGCTAACGAACCTAAAATGCACCAGTGATCTAAACCCGTTTACAATCTGCCGGCGCCTTTTTCAATTTGCCGACCGTTTACAGTTTGCCCGCCGTTTGTAAACGGCGAATTATACGATTTGCCTGCGACATATACACAAACTTACTTGCATAAAAATAATAAAATAAGCATGCGTATTTTATACATATTTTTAGGTAAGTAGGATCTCTTAAAGAGATAAGCTCGCCTTTGTAAACAATTTTCATTTAAAAACTATATTTTATTTGTGTGCAATAAAGAATATATATTGTGTATCGGTTTCAAGATAAATAATTTAAAAAAATCGATAACTCCAAATTTCCATAGACCTGTACAAAATTGATCTATACCGATAACATAACTTATCCTTAAAATTTGGCGAATGTCTTCACCGTCACCCTGTATTACGAGTATATTGGAATATTAGGAAGACCACCGAAAAATTCTGTTTGAATCGGTCAAGTAGTTAGTTTGTGAGCGAATCGTGGACAGCTGCTACAATTAATTCAGTTTTTGTATCTTTTGTCCAAACTCCTAGCGACATAGCTAGTTATATAATAAAGTTCTCTTTATATTATCTATTAGATGCCTATAACTTCAACCATTATATCACTAACTTAAGAATATTAAGATTCCTGAATATCGTTGGACCATAGTACTTCAGTAGCTTCTGGTACTTGAGATTTTGCTTTTACAACTTTTTTATTTTTATTCTTCAGCGCTTTAATTGATGTTGCAGTTAGATGGCCAAACTGCTTCGCGCGCTTCTTGTCTTTATCTCCAACAACGCCGTGATGAATGCCGTTGAAACACGACAAGCAAAAGTATCCTCGGCATTGCATGCAATAAGTGCTGACTTTAGTCGTTTTATTCTTTGCCATTTTGCTGCCGTAAATGCCTACGTTGAAATCGTAGCAGCCTTTGCAACGTCGACGGACACCCTTTGAAGTATTTGCCGTTTTTGTCACTTCCATTCTCGCTAAAACATGGTTCGCCCAGTTATCTGAAGAAGAAATTTCGTTTTACAATTTTTTAGTCTATTAGAATAAATAGTTTTTACAATATTGTGCATAGAATACAAATAGTAAGAATAGTAAACAGAATAGAAACATTGTGTTAGATTATTGCTTTATTTGTAACACTTAACAAATATCTACACATAAAATTAAAATGCATCATAACTTTAGAAACCCTGTACAAACTTCGTAAAGCTAGGTGTATATAAAAATATAGACACAAGTTGAGCCAATTTTCTCACATAATTTAGGCGGATAAACCTAATCTACCTCTAATATTTTAATGTAAAGACCACAGAAATAGACACATTTAGGACCTACTCGATATGAGAGAAACATACATTATTTTGTACATACCAACGGTACATTATGATCCTACATCAAATGTTGTACATTCTTACCATCTTAAAGCCAATTTCAGCCATTAACTTAAATACAAAAAGGTGAAAAAGGTGCCAAACAGAAGTCCAAAGGCAGAGTTACCCTGAGGCTAAGAGGTAAGTACCAAAACACACCTCTGTATGTGCTCATTTGAAGTAATTTTCGTGATAATAATAATTACAATTTAAAAGAATGGGGTAACTACCTGTGGGCTTCCGTTTGACTCTATTTCCTACGAAATTAAGAAAAAAGATCTGTGAAATCTAGTCTATAACTACGGAAGCCACCTCTACATACAGCCCATCCACCCGTTTCTCATACACCGGCGGCTTGTGCGTGTGTTCGTGCGATATGCAGACCAGCTCGTAATCATCGTTCACGTGGAGACAGACGCTACAGTTAAATCGGATTCGGCCGGAACAATACCATCGCTCGCCATTCGGCATTGGTGACGGATTCGTGAAGGAGTATCCGTTCAGCATCAGGAGGGTAGCGCCATCTATAGCCGTTACTACTGATACTGGAAGTGATAGCTTTCATTAGATGAACGATACCAGAAAATTCTGTTGTTTGCGTGGAGGAGTTGGGGCTGGTATTTTCATTACGCGGCGGGACCCGGTTACCCATCATCATCAACAGAGTGAGACAAACAAACATATTGACAGGAAAAGTATTATCTCAACCTCCGAAGGAAAAAGTGTCAAATTTCGGGGCATGCCCCGTCGTCCTACCGGAGTGTCCCTTCTAGTTTGGACTATGAGGTCATAAGTCACTTCAGAAGACTAGGCCAGAATATGTTTTGCTTGCCTACTCCAGTCCTAACTCATCCAAGGTTATTATATTTTATATGTATTGATTTAATTGTCATTTTTAAAATTGAATAAACAAAGTTTTAACACTTATTTTATTTATACCAAAACCTTGTGAGCTAAATAACAAAAATTACTTGAGCATACCACTTTTTCAATTCTCAATACACGTTCAAATATAAATAAAAGCTTGTAAAAAAAGCAAGATTCAAATAAGCTTCCACAGCTTTGAAAGAAAAACGGTAGGTACAAAGTCCAACGTGTCTGGCTCGAAGTGCTCCTGACTGTAACTTAACATATTTCTGTGACTTGTAACAAGTCCCTTGGCATCACTTCGAAATAGAGTTATCTGGTTAGTATCCAATAACAAATTAATTGGCCAATTTTTGTACCATTTTTGTGTTAATAAGTACCGATACATTATGCTAAAATTAAAAGATACAACAAGCTTGTTTAAATTATTTATTTTTATTTCATAAAAGGATATAAAAAATAATATTCTACGCAATATAACAGAGATTGGCTGCCAAGGTAGATGTCACGTAAAGAGAAACTTAATTTCTAATCTAAACATATATATTTATTTTTGACCCGGAGCACGGTGATTCTGTTTATGAAAGCAAACAAATTCCATGAAGAAGAGTAAAATTGCTGAGCTTCGAGAGGAAAAAAAATAAAATTTACATATGTACTTATTTATATTGTAACAGAACTTTGCTGCTGAGGTAGATGTCACGTAAAGTAAAACTTAATTTCTAATCTAAATTAAAATATTTCGTTTTGACCCGAAGCACTATCATTCTGTTTATGAAAACAATCAAAGTCCATGAAGAAGAATCAAATCGCAGAGCTTCGAAAGCAAAACATTTTTTTTACCAATGTACTTATTTATATTGTAATAGATTGATCATTATTATTTCTCCACAGCCCTTGCCTGACACTAGTTTTGTATATTTAATAATTAATGCTTAAATTATTTTATTATTAATTAATGAATAAATTCTTACTTATAAAATATATTTCTTAACGGGCTCTTGCCGTCCACTAATGCCCCCATCAGTTAAAAAGATATTACTCGCTAAATACAAAACTTATAGAAAATCCGGAAAGATAGAGTAAAGGTACCATTGTCTATTTAGAACCTATTTACTCTGTAAAATAAAGTTTACTGTAGCTACAGATACAAAAACTGCTAAAAGTGGCAGTTTTTGGCACTTTTTGTATCTGTAACTACAGTGAACTATTAGGTTCTAAATAAACTACAGTGAACTACTAGGTTCTAAATAAACTAGGTAATAAACTACCTTTACTTCAATCTGTCTTTCCGGATTGTCGATAAGTTTCGTGTTTAGCGAGCAATATTTTTTAACTGATTTGAGCCCTAGTTGACGGCAGGTAGCCCCTTAACGTACAATGATATTTTTTTGATAACTTACAGTAAAACTTACAGTTACAGTAAATAGCTAGGCTTTTGTTTAGTTTTTTTTATTTACTATGCAGTAGCAGTACTGAAGTAAACATGTTTCGTTTTGACGGGAGAAACTTCAGGGCGTTTATGTGCGTGTTTACCTTTAGCAAGTACAATATTAAGGTTATCATCTGTGGTCAAACTGGCGTTACACTCGTCAGATTTACTGGCTGTACACTTCCACACGATCCCCTTCTTTGATTTAGTCCGTTTCGTGAATGTGTACTTTTTATAGAGTAGTGCGTATTTTTTCTTCGCCGTCTTTATTAACACTGGGCCTGGAATTATAGTGTGGATGTTTTTAAACGCATACTTAAAAGTAAATTAATAAAGAAGGTTTTTTTTAATGAGACATGACATGAAACAAAGATTTTACATCCAGCTGTAAAAATCAAAAATTGTCAAGTAAAGTAAGGGCTTTCCTGCAGCTAACTAGCGCCCCCATCAGTTAAAAAAATATTACTCGCTAAATACAAAACTTATCGAAAATCCGTCTTACAAAATTGAAGTAAAGGTACCCTAGTTTATTTAGAACTTATCAATCATGAAAAATATAGTTCAATGTAGATACAGATACAAAAAGTGCGAAAAACGGCCACTTTAAGCAGTTTTTGTATCTAGTTATACAGTGAACTATATTTTTCAGGATTGATAGGTTCTAAATAAACTAGGGTACCGTTATTTGAATTTTGTAAGACAGATTTTCGATAAGTTTTGTATTCAGTGTGTTACATTTTTTAACCTGATGGGGGATCTAGTAGACGATGGGTAGCCCCTTAAGTTAGGTAGCTGTCTCCGTAAAAGAAAAAAATAAGAAATGTCCGATTATTCCTACAGCTGAATTAATATCCCTACAAAAACATGAGACAGCAGGACAGAGAGATGCGTACGTATTGGAGGATCTGAAAAACATATCGCTCCGTCCTTTGCTCATGCATAGACGGTCTACTCAAACAAAAATATTTCGCAAGTAATATTTTTTTTACTGATGGGGGCGCTAGTTGGCTGGGGGTAACCTCTTAAAGGTAAATTATAATACAGGGTTTAAAAAAAAGTACGATGATCATTCTAAGAGGTGATTCTACATCACCAATAAATTGTAAAAAATACTTTTCTATTTTTTATTTTTTTTTTGATGATCATAAAATTTTCTTTGAATTACATTACAATAATATATTGAAATTAATAGGTAACAGCCTCCGTGGTCTAGTGGTTAGAGGGTTCGGCTCTCGATCCGGAGGTTCTGGGTTCGATTCCCAGTGGGGACACTGTCAAACAAAAATCTCTTTGTGCGACCTCCCCAGTTTGGTTAGGGCATTGCAGGATGAATCACCTGATTGCCCGAAAAGTTAGATGATTCCGTGCTTCGGAAGGCACGTAAAGCCGTTGGTCCCGACTACTATCTACGGATGTAGTCGTTAATGAGCCATGTCAGAGGCCTTTGGCGGCTCAACAACTCTGACACCAGGGTTTGTGAGGTCGGTCATCGACCTTGCAACCCACACGATATGATGATGATGAATAGGTACTTGCTAGAGACTGGATATTATTACAAAAAACATCTTTGTCTGCATCACCAGCTGATCATAGAGGTCATTGAACCCTTCAAGCGCTTCACTTCTTCTTGTTATGTAGTATCACCCCTTAAAAGAATCATCGTACCTACTTTTTTTACCTATGAATATGAGCAGTCAATCATCACTGCTCTATTGTTCAATTTTGAAAAGAAAAACATGTGACTAAATTTTTTGGATAGTGGTAGGTATTTACAAGAATTGGACTGCAGGGACAGAAGTACAGTCGGCAAAAATTTTGTCTAATGCAGGTAGCGGCACGTAAATTTAGCGCTGAGCGAAATGTAGAGGGTATATACGGCGTACAAAATAACTCGGGCTGTGACCGTTAATGCGCAGAAGTCGAAAAATGAGTCGCGGAGGTGAGTGCGGCAAGTGGGGGTAGGCGAGCGAATTGTTTATTGGTTCTCCGCCTGTCACCCATAAAGCTGCGCAGTGCGCATGGGTGCAATCGCGAGCGCAGCACAATTATAACAGAGAAAGAGAGAACTATAAGGTCATAAAGGTCACCGCGGGTTTCGTTTCGTGCCGCTACTTGTACGGTTGAAGTTTATTTGCTACGGTGAATAAACCTGGAGGGACTTTGGTAAATGTGAAATGAATGAAGTTTTGTTGCCCCTTGAATGAAGTTAAGAAGCCAGAACAGTAATAAATCCCATGTTTTAACGGTAACTTTCTTAAAGTTGGTGTATTTTTATGGGTAAAACCATAGATTAAATAATGGTAAAACCTATATTACATGGGCTCGTAGAAAGGTACTTAGAAGGAGGATTAAAGAAATAATTCGTCACTAGATGGTGTAGGCGTTTTTCTATGGATTTGACAGGTTATTTTGAATATTTTCTATGGATCATCGATGATGGGGTTGTGACATGTTGGCAGATGTCATCCCCTACTAAAATAAACTAGCAAGGTATCTATTTTTCTGTGGCTGGTAGCATCTAGTCTTCATGACGTATGATTAAAAAAGAAAGGTTCATAGTTAAAAAGAATTTTTATTGTGATCTCTAAAAACAAGAGACGGTTGCATTGTACTAAGTATCCAATGACATCATTACATCCGATCGTGTAGAGGTAAATACTCTGGGATTAATACTCCAGTAGTATCATACACAACTTGCACAGAAGCCGTCGTTGAATTACAATAACATAGTAAAGCCTTTGAGAAGCCTATTTTGAATAAGTTAGGTAGATTATATTATCACAAATACGTACATACATAAAATCACGCCGGGTAGGCAAAGACCACAGCCCTAAACTTGCTACGATCTTGACATACTGCCTCGCTTACATACATAACATCACGCCTCTTTCCCGTCGGGGTAGGCAGAGACCACAGTCTTCCACCTGCTACGATCTTGACATACTTCCCTTGCTTCCTGTACTTTCATCAATTCTTTCATACATGCTCGTCGGTTTAGGGTACTTTTAACCTGGCCTTTATTCAGGACGTCCTGAATTTGGTCCTGGTACGTTCGCCTAGGCCTTCCCCTTCCGACGTTTCCATTCACTCTCGCCTGGTAGATCGCCTCGCTTAATGTACTTTAACACGCTCGTCGGTTTAGTGTTGGTACTCAAGACCTGGCCTTTATTTAGAAAGTATATACAAAGCGTAACAAGTACATTAAAACGTAATTTAAATATTTAAAGAGACTACAAAGCAGAAAAATAAAATTCTACCAGCGGGTGGTACTTGAACCTGACTACCTAGTTTGTAGAGACAGAATTTAACCTTTGCTTTCACTGAGCCTAACCTAACGCGTTGGAATAAGATCATTCACAAGACGAATATAACAGAGTATACACGGTCATTTATCTATCACCCAGAATGGGTTAAGAAGTGAATATGCCTATGAAACTGATCAACTTTTCCTAACGAACTTAGGTGGAAATACAAAAAAAACCTTGCACGTAAAATGTGCTTATCAGCTGATACAATTTCTATGAGAAATCGAAATACTCGTATTGGTATTTCGATCTATGTTCCTTGGGAAAAATTGTTCAATATTAGAGCCAAGTGTTATGAATTACGAAGTGATAAAAAATAACCCTGCATAATCTATAGTTTATTATTCTTTCATTTGTGTCTATGGCCAGACACTTGGGGGCGCCACGTTAAGGGGCTGATAAGAGCTGAATTCCCTCCCTTTCGAACAAAGGGCAGAATGCGCGTGCTAGAACGGAGCGGATTCGCGCTGTTTTTCGCTCATTTTTGGTTTTTTCTTAAAATCTGTACGCATAATATTAATTATAAAACAGCTATATTATTATGTGTTATTATGCATAATGTATTGAATAATGCGTAAAAGTTTTGGCATCATAGATCAATGGGTACTTAAGAAAAACGGTTTAAAAGCAAAAAGTAGAGGTAACTGGATTTTTTTTATGGCGTACAAAATATATTTAATCGTGTTTCAGAGTCGGCCATATTATTGTAGATGCTTAATTATCACATATTTTTTTTCACGGCTATATATTCATCAGTTTTCATCAGCCCCTTAAGATCTCGCATTACCTAAAATTCCCTGGTTGGCTGTATGGTATTCTTGATACGGCCGTAAGTTTTACGTGGATACGTCTACGTAGGTAGTCGTACAGTCAAAAGCACGTCAAGCTCCCAAGGCTCCACCCTCCCCACCCTCGTCCACTCACGCCTCCCCACACCGCGCCTCCCCTGAATCCCCGCTCTCCTTATCCCCTCACTCTCTGCATCTCTCTGAGTCATCCAAAGCTTGATGTAGTACCAATTTATTCATAGAAAAAAACTGGTTTAGATGGTGAGTCGTTAAAAAAAATCCCTACAGCCTACCCGCCGGAAATAAATTGTGACGTAAGTATTTAAATTTTAGAAATTAGCCGTCCAAACTCAAAACTGACTAAGTTATTTCCAAGCTCCTATCTTCTTGCTTCAGCATTTCTTCTTGTTCCATTATTTTTGAAAGCTTCCTCTCGCTTACTCTTATGAAGTCGCCTTCCTCATTAACATAGAAGACAGGAGGTGGATGACTGTGTTCGTTACTAAGGATCACGAGCTCATCAGCGTTGGTTAGGACTATCTGTGCGTTGCATTTTTTCGAACATCGAGACGAACAGGTCCAACTAGTCTTATTTTTGCTTCTGCAGTTGATAGCGTATGTATAGTGTTCGTAGACTAAGAGACGGCAGCCTTTCTTCGATGTTATGAATTGGATTTCTGTAAGAGGGATTTTAATAAATTAAATTAGCCGCACGTCGGTGTAAACACTTGTCCTTTAACGGGTCTCTGGTTTCGGGTATTTGTAAAGTGGCGCTGGTTCAGTTTATACTGGTCTTGTTTCTACGTGCTTGCTGCCATGCGTACTTAACTAACCAAAAATCTGTACAATAATTTACATACGAAAAATACAAAACATGTACTATTTCGGAGTTTGCCAGCCGCCTGTTTATTTTTTTTTTCGTTTTAATCTCGTGTAGCTGGGCCACTTTTAAGCTTACTGTTCACTGAGGCGTAGCTTCATAGACACGTATAAGTCATTCATTATATGCTAGGTGTACGGTCAAACGCACGCAAGTGGGAATATTTGCAACTCTATCACCATGCCATAAAGTCAAAAATGTTTCTACTGACGTGCTGTTGTGTGTACGCTCGTGTATTTGCGGCTCCGTAGACAGAATTCAGAGTTTTTATATATATTTTTTAATTTATTGATCAAGATACATTAAATACAAACATCTAACAATAATAAACGCTTTTCTACAACCTATTTAAGGTTTATACGAGAAGCGAAAAGTAAGCAATGTAAGCAAGCAGCAATCAGGCGTAAACCAAGCGAATAATGTCAACTACGCGTCTATGTAGCTACGCCTTCGATGACAGTAGGCCTTACTTATAAGGCCTATGAGGAACAAGGAAAAGCAAATAGTTTTCTTCTATTGTAATTGTTTGAAAACTATATATATCACATATTTTTACAATGCAAACGAAAATAAGCTTAGTGGAAGTCAGGCTGGAATGACTACGGATACCTACGACACGTAAAGAACGTGCTTCGTTATTTTGTACAATCAGCTGCACCTCAGTGGTAGCACTGGGTGTTTGGTTTCGAGGGGTCGTAGAGTAGTGCTGGCTCAGTTTATATTGGTTTCGTTACCACTTAGTTGCTGCCGTGCATGCCCATCATAATATTACAATTACAGCTAGTTCAGATAACGAGCGCTTAGCGCGCATTTTGGTACGTTCAGATGACAAGTGTCAACGCGTGTTTTGGTACGCACGGTAGCAATCACGTAAAAACAAAACTAGTTTAAGCTGAACAAGCGCTATGATACAAACGCCCGAACCCAGTGACCCAGTCAAGGTCAAAGTGTTTCCACCGACGTGCAGCCGTGGGTACATTCAGATAACAAGCGTCAACGCGTGTTTTGGTACATTCGGATGGCAAGCGTCAACGCGCGTTTTGGTAAATTCGGATGACAAGCGTTAAGGCGCGTTTTGGTACATTAAGAAGACAAGCCTCAACCAAAGCTTGATGTATCAATTATTGCCGCCAGAGGGCCTACATCCACTTTGAACAAAACGACCCCTTAAACGAAAGCATAGACGCGTCCACGTCAAAATTTCGCTAGGGCCACCACTGCACATAGCTGGTTTAGATGGTGAGTCGTTTAAAAAATCCCTACGGGCTACCCACCGGAAATGTATTGCGACGTAAGTATTTACATTTTAGAAATTAGCCGACCAAAACTCAAAAGTGACTAAGTAGTTTCCAGGCTCCTATCTTCTTCTATCAGCGTTTCTTCTTGTTCCATTATCTTTGAAAGCTTCCTCTCGCTTACTCTTATGAAGTCGCCTTCCTCATTAACATAGAAGACAGGAGGTGGATGACTGTGTTCGTTACTAAGGACCACGAGCTCATCAGCGTTGGTTAGGACTATCTGTGCGTTGCATTTTTTCGAACATCGAGACGAACAGGTCCAACTAGTCTTATTTTTGCTTCTGCAGTTGATAGCGTATGTATAGTTTTCGTAGACTAAGAGACGGTAGCCTTTCTTCGATGTTATGAATTGGATTTCTGTAAGGGGGATTTTAATAAATTAAATTAGTCTCTAAATAGGTACACTCAGCCGCACGTCGGTGTAAACACTTTGTCCTTTAACGGGTCTCTGGTTTCGGGTGTTTGTAAAGTGGCGCTGGTTCAGTTTATACTGGTCTTATTTCTACGTGCTTGCTGCCATGCGTACTTAACTAACCAAAAATCTGTACAATAATTTACTTACGAAAAATACAAAACATGTACTATTTCGGACTTTGCCACCTGCCAGTTTATTTTTTTTTCGTTCGAATCCCGTATAGGTGCTGGTCCACTTTTAAGCTTACTGTTCACTGAGGCGTAGCTTCATAGACACATATAAGTCATTCATTATACGCTAGGTGTACGGTCAAACGCATGCCAGTGGGAATATTTGCACCTCTATCACCATGCCATAAAGCCTAAAATGTTTCTACTGACGTGCTGTTGGGTGTACGCTCGTGTCGTGCATGCAGTATTTGCGGCTCCGTTGATAGAATTCGGAGTTTTTATATGTAAGCAAGCAGCAAGCAGGCGTAAACCAAGCGTATTATGTCAACTACGCGTCTATGAAGCTACGCCTTCGATGACAGTAGGCCTTACTTATGAGGCCTATGAGGAACAAGGAAAAGCAAATAGATTTCTTCTATTGTTTATTATTATTGTTTGAAAACTATATAGATCACATATTTATACAATGCAAACGAAAATAAGCTTAGTGGAAGCTAGGCGGGAATGACTACGGATACGACACGTAAATTACGTGCTTCGTTATTTTGTACAATCGGCTGCACCTCAGTGCTAGCACTGGGTTGTTTGGTTTCGAGGGGTCGTAGAGTAGTGCTGGCTCAGTTTATATTGGTTTCGTTACCACTTAGTTGCTGCCGTGCATGCCCATCATAATATTACAATTACAGCTAGTTCAGATAACGAGCGCTTAGGGATCCCGCACACGACCGAGAATCGATGACAGTTTTTTTGTCGGCATCCCGCTGTGACGTGTTATCACCTGAATCTTCCGTCCTTGTCCTGGCCGATAATCGCCCACCGATTCTCGGTCGTGTGCGGGAGCCCTTAACGCGCATTTTGGTACGTTCAGTTGACAAGTATCAACGCGCGTTTTGGTACGCACGGTTGCAATCACGTAAAAAGAAAACCAGTTTAAGCTGAACAAGCGCTATGCTACATACGCCCGAACCCAGAGACCCAGTCAAGGTCAAAGAGTTTCCACCGACGTGCAGCCGTGGGTACATTCAGATAACAAGCGTCAAAGTGTGTTTTGGTACATTCGGATGGCAAGCGTCAAAGCGCGTTTTGGTACAATCGGATGGCAACCGTCAACGCGCGTTTTGGTACATTCGGATGACAAGGCGCGTTTTGGTACATTCAGATGACAAGCGTTAAGGCGCGTTTTGGTACATTCAGATGACAAGCGTTAACGCGCGTTTTGGTACATTAAGAAGACAAGCCTCATCCAAAGCTTGATGTATCAATTATTGCCGCCTGAGGGCCTATATCCACTTTGAACAAAACGACCCGTCAAAATTTCGCTAGGGCCGCCACTGCACATAGCTGGTTTACATGGTGAGTCGTTTAAAAAATCCCTACGGCCTACCTGTCGGAAATGTATTGCGACGTAAGTATTTACATTTTAGAAATTAGCCTACCAAACTCAAAAGTGAGTAAGTTGTTTCCAAGCTCCTGTCTTCTTCTGTAAGCGTTTCTTCTTGTTCCATTATCTTTGAAAGCTTCCTCTCGCTTATTCTAACGAAGTCGCCTTGCTATGACAGGTGGTAGATGGGTGTGTTCGTCACTAAGGACCACAAGCTCATCAGCGTTGGTTAAGACTACCTGTGCGTTACATTTTTTCGAACATCGAGACGAACAGGTCTAATTAGTCTTGTTTTTGGTTCTAAAGTTGATAGCGTATGTATAGTGTTCGTAGACTAAAAGACGGTAGCCTTTCTGTGATCTTATGAATCGGATTTCTGTAAGACGGATTTTAATAAGTAAAATTTGTCTCTAAATAGGTACCCTTGGCCGCACGTCGATGGAAACACTGACCTTTAACGGGTCTTTGGTTTCGGACGTTTGTAAAGTAGCACTGGTTCAGTTTATACTGGTTTTGTTTCTACGTGCTCGCTGCCGTGCGTAGCTGCGTACCTAACCTACTTAATTAACCAAAATCTGTACAATATTTTACTTAACGAAAAATACAAAACGTCATGTACTATTTAAGACTTTGCCGCCTGCCTGTTTAATTTTCGTTTGAATCCCGTGTAGGCGCTGGCCGATTTTTAGGCTTACTGTCCATGGAGGTGTAGCTTCATAGACACGTATTCGTCATTATACGCTAGATGTACGGTCAACCGCACGTCAGTGGAAACATTTGCTACTCTATAACCATGCCATAAAGTCCAAAATATTTCTACTCACGTGTTGTTGGGTGTACGCCTGCTCACGGCGATGCAAGCAGGCTTTGCGGCTCCGTTGACAGAATTCTGAGTTTTGTATGTAAGCAAGCAGCAAGCAGGCGTAAACCAAGCGTATAATGACGAATACGCATCTTTGAAGTTACTTACATAAACTTTTCAATGAACATTAAAAAGGAACTAGTTTTCTTCTATTGTTTGCAAACTATTAACAAAACATATTTTTAGAATGCTAACGAAAATGAGCTTTTTTTTTCAATGCTCGTTTTGGTACAGTCAGACGACAAGCGTCAACGCGCGTTTTGGTACATTCAGATGACAAGCGTCAACGCGCTTTCTGGTATATTCAGATGACAAGCGTCAACGCACGCTTAACCCTGCAACTTTGAAAGCGTGATTGCCTAAACGATCGCTTCGAATAACACTCATGTAAGTTACGGTAAGTTGTAAACGCGCTTCATTGAAACGCACGTCATCTGAACGTACTCTTATCTTAAGAATATTTCTTCAAAGAGTCCCCGAAGCTGAGTCGGTGAGCAAAGAAGCTGTCAGCCGTGGGGTTATCATTATTAGACGCTTCGAAAGATTCTTCCGGCCCATAATTATCCGAGAACTTATATGATATGTAGTATAGGTACCAATAATATGACGAATAAATTATGGCGAAAACGACAAAAACGTTGGATCCAAACCAGCATCTAAGATTTTTTAAAATTTTGTACCATACATGATCTGTCAAAAATCTGCCATATTATAACACCTACCTATTCATTCGTCTGAGATTATAAATTTATGATAAACACACATCATCCAAGTTCTCTGATAATGTAATAACCGCCTTCTTCTACTATAATCTGCCCCTCAAACTTCATAAAACGACTTCAGTCAGTGATTATTAAAAAAAATATTTATTGTGTTTGAAATCTATTGTTACAATAATTAAAGAATTTAAAGAATATACAATAATTGAGTAAAAAATAGGTACCTACACTTTCAATTTGGATATTTTTCTTGATTTCGATAAATTGTTGTCCAACTACCACTCGGAGGGTTTTCTAAAATTAGGGGGATGATTATGTATAGGAAGTATGCTTATAACTAATGGTGGGTTTCGATCACTTTCAGTGGAAGCTTTAGCCTTGCAGCCCTTCTTCTGATGACTAGAACAGCTCCAGAATATTCTATCATCTTTGCGGCGTCGCCAAGAGTAGGTGTACTGCCGGTGTAACAGAAGTCCTGGTCCTTTATTGTATCTCGAAGGAATTATAATTGCATCTGTAAGATAAGTTCATGTTTAACTAATTCATTATGGTCAAACTGTTCTTATTTGCCATGGTTGACCCAATGCTAGGCACCCTCCTTTCCCCACTGCTCTTAACTTTAAGCCTAAGGACTTAATAAAGGCAAAAATAATACTTACTTATTTACCTGCAGAGATCGTAAGTAAATACCTTCGAAAATTTTCCTTGACTGTTCTAAATTTTATTTTCGTATAGCGTGTTCAGGATAAGTTTGCCGTTATTTTCTGCGCATGGGTGACAGGCGGAGGGCCAATGAACGATTAGCACGCCCTCACCTGCCGCACTCAACCCCCGCAACTCGATGTACGAGTATATTGAGTCGCCCACTATCAGATGGGAAGAAATTGAGAAAAGCCTTGGAGAGAGCTCGAGTTTGACTTTTTTTTCTTTTATTGTATTTTAAAAATTTAAATTCCTTGGATAGGTAGTAGACCGCGGAAAATGGCACAAGTCTAGGGTTATATGTATGATGATAGTGTTAACAACAAAATTTTGGTTATAAATGATGGATGATAGATGAGGAAGTAATTTAAAAAACAGTATCAATTGGTACAAAATTCACAAATTTATTATTTTATTATACACATTCCACTTATTTTTAAGATGTTTTGTGCAGTGAAAATATTTTACAACAGACCATGCTGTTAAATATCTCATCACCACCGCATCGAAATAATTTTGATTTTTCAGTCTATTTTTAAGTTTAAACTGCCTATCGATTTTTCGCTCCCAAAAACCCACGAATAGTAAATTTTATCGAAATCGTTAGAGCCGTTTTCAAGAAACCGATTACAAAATATACAACGTGATAATAGAATAAGCGAAATCCTCATACACCCCAACTGATTTTCATCAACATAAAAAATATCCCATAAAAAAAAATCTATATTTTCTATATATCGTTATTTTAAAGTTTCATCGTTAAAGTTCCATCGAAAAGGCTTATAGAAACTTACCAGAGGTATCTGCTTATGCACACCAAACTTATACCTAGAAGAACAGAAACAATATGTGAACAAAAAATACCATATAACATTAATTTACAAAAATCTGAGTTTTATGCAATAAAATACAAAAATATAGAAATAGTGGCCGTGCCTCCAAGCCAAGCCTCCTTACCCTCAAAACATTAAGATCTCAAAGGCCTTGACCTTTGGTACTTGGGTACAGCATACACAAAAAATACTTTTTTTTTTCAGCAAACGAGCCACCTGATGGAAAGTGGTCACCACCGCCCATGAAGCCCGCTGTCTTATTAGTGGCATAACTTGACATTAATAAATAAGACAGCAAAGCATGTTACCCATCCCAAGATGATGGTGTGTCTCTTGTGCCAGTAATTTCGCTGGCTCCTTCACCCTTCAAACCGAAATACAGGAGTGCAAACACTGCTATTTTACGGCAGAAATCCCAGACGGACTTTGCACAAAAGCCCTACCTCCTTCAAAAAACTTAGGTTTGAAACTGGGACTTTTGGTAGTACAGGATCCAAATCTCAAATAAAATCCTTCAGGAAAAGTCGTTTGTCGAAGTTACCTCCACTGCATCATCTAATGGAAATGTACTAGTTTACTGTTCTTCTAAACATCACAAATGCGGTAGTCGTGTAGTACTAAAAGAGTGGAGGGGATAGTTATGACATCATATTTTTTTTGTATGGAATTTAAAAAATCTTCTTGTAGCCTAACATGCAATATATTGAATGAAAAGGCTTTAAGAGCAGATTCTTAGAATATATTACATTACTACATTAAAGCTCCGAGTGACATTTAAATCAAATTAATTATTATACATTAATTTCCAACTCCTCTAGTGAAGAATCGGCTAAATAATTTTTTGCAAAATATACGTCCTAGAACTCAATATACCCTAACAGAAAATAAGATTTTGTAAATTTAATTTTTTAATAATTTTTTTAAATAAATTAAAAGTCATTGATCAGAAACAAATACCAGATTACATTGAGAAAATGGGATCCTATCTCTTTAATGGGAAAAATATACTAAATATTAATATTTTCAAAATTGCTTTCTAGACATTTAAAATGAGGATATAACAAGTCATTTAAAGAATACCCTGCAAGAAAAATAGTCGTTTTGGAAATATTTATTTGATTTTGTAGTCACAAGGAGATCAAAGATAATGTAGTACATATTTTGGGTCCCGTAGCCAAAGGGTGGAAAACGGGACACTATTGTTTAAATCAGCTTATAAAGCACAGTATACCACACTGTACATTTAGAACATCATAGAAGGGAAAAATTGAGGGAAAGAGAGGAAGGGGCCGACCGAGAAGAACTTTTATGGAACAAATAAAAGAGAAAGTACAGGTCGAGTCGTATCAGGAGGTGAAGGAACTGGGGGAAACAAGGAAAGATTGGCGATTACTCCACTGACAAGAGCACAGCTCTTAAGTTTAAAGAAGAAGAACTTACTATGATAAGGTGCTCGTCTCTCTCACATAGCAGTCAAAGTACTTTTAAAGGTGTGGTGGTGGGATGTGTTATTTCAGCTTAGATGAGCTGTATTGCACAGGATAGTTTTAATATAATGGCTTATTTGCTAGTTCAGTAAAACTTCATAAATATTCTAAAAAAAGGAACAACAAGGAAACAAAACTGACTTGATGTCTCGCATTCTCGAGGCAACTGGGGATTAGTGGGCTGGCAGCTTTTTGGCTTAAAGATTGAGCTTCTGTATTCAATGAGGTAATTAAAGTTTGTTACTATGTAAAGAAACTGACATTTACTACATATAATAAAGCAACTTAATATAAAAGATGCTTACTAACAATAATTAATTGTTTAGGAAAATTTCTATTTTCCATAGAGAAAGAGCTGTTTGATTGCTGATTTGAGCTATTTGATTTTGTATTGTCACAAAGTTTGATACTATGTAAATAAACAGACACTGACTATACTAAACATATGACTAAGAAAAATTTATCATTTTGAGAAAAATAAGATTTTCCATGGAGAAAGAGCTGAACATAATTTTTAGGTGGATTTTTTACCAAAACCATACGAGGTGCATTCAATAAGTACCTAGCCTCATCGCCAGAGGGCGCTGTAGTTTCAAAAGAGTTCTACCACAGTGTAGCACATTCTTTTTTAATTCTTTTCTCAAATTTTCATTCCAATCCCTTCATTCGTTTTAATTTTACAACTTATGGAAGCGAACGTGTCGATTGGTTTTACAAAAATGGAAAAAAGCAGTATCGTTCGGTGATTCCATTCCTATTTTTGGAAGGGAAAACGCGAATCGAAATCAAAGAGCGCTTGGATGCTGTGTACGGTGACTCTTCTCCATCGATGGCCACTGTCAAGAATTGGTTCAACGAGTTTGCACGTAGCCGTACGTCGGTTTTTGATGAACCACGTCCAGGTGCACCAAAAACAGCTGATACGGAGGAAAATATTAAAAAAATCCATGATCTCGTATTGGCAGATCGCCGATTGAAGGTTCGGGAGCTAGCTGAGACTGTAGGCATTTCAGAAGGAACAGTGCATCATATTCTTCACGAGGAACTCGGCATGAGAAAGCTGTCGGCGCGATGGGTGCCGCGTTTACTCACACCGGAAAACAAGCGCAACCGTGAGACCACATCGGAGACGTGTTTGGCGCTGTTTAAGCGGAATCCAGCGGAGTTTTTGCGTCGTTTTGAAACGATGAAACCTGGATCCACTGGTACACACCAGAGACCAAGGAGCAATCAAAACAATGGATCCAGACCAGGGAATGTGCTCCAAAGAAGGCGGAAACTGTAAAATCGGCCGGAAAAGTTATGGCCACCGTTTTCTGGGATTCACAAGGTGTGATCTACATCGATTAGCTCGAGAAGGGTAAAACAATTACAGGGCTTTACTATGCCAATTTATTGGGCCGATTCGACGCCGAATTAAAGAAAAAACGACCCCATCTGGCGAAGAAAAAAGTGCTGTTTCACCACGACAATGCACCGGTTCACACATCTGCCGTTGCCATGGCCAAATTGGTCGAATTACGCTACGAATTGCTGCCCCATCCACCGTATTCTCCAGATTTGGCCCCTTGTGACTTCTTTCTGTTTGCTAATCTGAAAAAATAATTCGCCGGGAATAGATATGGATCAAATGAGGAGGTCATCGCTGACACGGAGGCCTATTTTGCAGTTTGACAAAAACTATTTTTCGGACGGGTTAAAAAAGTTGGAGCATCGCTGGGCTAAGTGTATCGAACTAAAAGGAGACTATGTCGAAAAATAAATTGCCACTTTTCCAAAATTTTCGTTTACTTTTTGTATGCTAAGTATTTATTGAATGACCCTCGTATGTGGAAAGTGGCCAGTCAGTAAAGTTATTGCTCAAAATATTAATAGCTTACTACAGTACTTCACATGAAACAGCCTAAATGCACTATAGAGGACTTATAAAGTCCAATATTTACTGTGTTTATTGGAAAACAAAAGTGTAGTATAGGTAATTTACTAACCTTATCCAAAGTTTCCAAGGTACTCTCACCTGGCTTAGATTCTACTTACACAACATCACATAACTTATTTCTAATATTAGTTACTAAGAACCACTATAAAACCATTTTAAAACACATATTTTGACCAACAAATAAACAGAATTAGAGCATCATAAAAAACGTACTACACAACTCACAAAAAAAAGTTTATCTTGTTTCGTACTCGATATATCGGAAATTTTATGCACTATTTGGAAATTCAGTTGAAAAACATCTAATTCAATTGAAAAATTCAACAGTACGCATAAACAAACAATACAATTTTTAGGTTATGGAGAAGCGTCAATTTACGTTTTGTCAACGTGACATTTCGACGTTAGGCAAAGAACTTTTCTCGTTTCTGCCTGCCATTATCAAAACATCTTTCATTGACGTAAGAAAAAAACGCCCCCTGGCGTAGTTTCCAAAATCTTTGACATCTTTCCATCTTTCATTATCTTCATCAACAAACTCCATGCTAAAACTACCAATATGCGAGACCTTTGGCGAGACCAATATGCGAGACCCTTAAACGCCCCATACAAAGCCCTGCCTGCAGGGCCATGCTTGCAGTGCGCACTGCCAATCGTACCTTGTGTGGTCTTGCAGGGCCGATGTAACGGCGATTTTGTCGGCCCTGCATGCCCACACAAAGTACGATTGGCAGTGGCACTGCAAGCAGGGCCCTGCAGGCAGAGCTTTGTATGGGGCCCTTCAGATGACATTATATTTTCGTTTACCTCTTAGGCGCGGGACATATCAATTTATCGTCGGTCGTGGGTGAGGTGAGGGTATGGCGTGGTTATGGCCTGGATATGGCGTGGATATGGCGCGGTTATGGCGTGGGTGCGGTGCCTCAAAATGGCGGCGGCAGTGGACGTATGTAGGGCATTCGAAATTTTGATTTTTGTAGTAATTAGTAAATGTAAATTTATACAAGTTATTCGAAATCGTTAATGGTTAAATTTATTCAATAAATACAAGTTAATCGGATCCCGACCTTGTAACTAAATAATTATTTGCTATAAGTTCCCATGCTTGATCCTGCACAAACCTGTATAACCAGATCAATTGTAATCGTATATTACGGGATATTTTCCTTCTAACTCGCAAAACGCGATATTGAATCACAGGCTCGCTGCAGACTGTGGCGTGAAAGAGTTTCACTTCCTTCCCCTTTTGTTCTACCTTCAGAGAGTCTTTCGCCTGGACAGAATTTGCCATGGCTGACCTGGAAGTCTCTAAATAGACTTCAGACTCAGGTTGGCTGCAGTAAAGACAACATGTCCAGGTGGGGTTTCTCAAAGGATCCTAATCTGATCTGCACGTGTGGTGCGATACAAACTATGGCCCACCTAACATCGTGTTCTGCGTCCCCTTCCACCTGCACACAGCAAGAGTTAATGGACGCTACACAAAATGCAGTGCATGTTGCCGAATTTTGGGCTAAACAAATATAAAATTAAAATGACGATGCCATCGACATGCAAAGAAGAAGAATTACATATCGTCACGAATTAAGATAATACTGCGGACAGATCTGTGTGCATTCGTATGGCGTGCCACCTCAAACTGCGGCGGGGCGTGGGCGGGAAGCGACGCCTGCGCTGCGCCCTCACCTCACCCTCGCCACGCCACCTCAATATGTACGGCGCCATATCGCTTCTATACATTTTGTATGAAACACGAAGGGACGGGCGCCGCGACCGACGCCACATTGATATGTCCCGCGCCTTAGGGTGAAGGAAGCCACACGAGCGTAATTTCAGTCGCCGAATTTCTGTCCGATCGAAATACTTCTGTGCCGCCACACGGATGTAATTTCTTTATTTATTTTTTCTATCTAATCTGTGCAGTTGCTATCCAACGTTTGTGTGGGGTATTTAGTTGTTAAAAAATGGAAAATTAAGAAATTTTGTTTTTATTATTGACTACTGTGCTTATCTTGTCTCTGATATTCCAGCAAAACACAAGAAACACATTGTAAAAAGCCGACTCTTAAAGTAGGCCGTGCTGCAGTGGTTTCTTGCCGTTTCTTTTACGCTGCCATAGCACGATCCGAAACGGCGTAGACTGGCTCTATTTGCATTGTATTCTGCATGACATTCAATAAGTATTCTGTAAAGAATCTACATTGAATAAAATTATCTGAATCTGTCCTTGGGTTGGTTGGTGTGGGTGCGGTGGATTCCATTACTCACTTTGCTCGCTTTTGATTAATTTCACCAAGCCTTTGCTAATTTCGTTATCGAAGAACTAAAAAAATTGAGAATAATTTTATATTAAATGAGCATTAAATTAAACCATATAATTATACCAAGTGATTAGTATGTCAATTATTTTTTATATGATATAAATTTTATATGAAAGAAATTTAGACCAAATGCTAGTTATGCCTATTATCATAGAAAACGTTAAATAGAGTAAATATACGTTATTTCAAATAAAATTATAGTAGGATACGTTATTGTATCAAACGCAAATTAAATAAAATGAACAATATTGAACGCTATACGAAAAATATTTATATGAAACTCTATAAAGAAACCAAGACTACAGAAGATTGTCAACACTTACAGGATGATATTTTCGCTTTCTCTGAATACTGTTCACGTAATCAATTATTTTTGAATACTGATAAGTGCCACGTTATAACGTTTACTCGAAAGAAAAAGACAACTATGCTTAATTATAGACTGGAAGCTAATCAAATTTCTAGAGTAAATGTTGTCGTGATTTAGGTATACTGCTGGATAGCAAGTTGACATTTATTAATCATTACGACCATATTTTAAGAAAGCTAACAAAACAACTTGGTTTTCTTTTAAGAGCTTGCAAACCTTTTAAGCTACCACATATATATCAAATACTTTACTTCAGTTTGGTAAGATCTCTCTTAGATTTCGGATCAATTATATGGAGTCCATACTATGCGTGACATGTAAATAGGTTTGAAACAATTCAAAAAAGATTCCTTAAAGCTTTTGAATATCGTACAGGTCGCAATTTTACTGATTATACAGACTCACTTACTTGGCATAACATGTTACCTTTTAACCTTCGTAGACAACAATTCGACTTTATGTTCTTATTTAAACTTCTAAAAAATTTAGTAGATTCCCCTCACCTGTTAGAGAACATTAAGTTTAAAATCCCTCGTAAAACAGTTCGAAGAATCAATCAGTTATTTGCTCCCCCAATGTTCACAACAAATTATACTGCTAATAACTTCTTTCATAGTTCTCTTCACAGCTACAACAACGACATAATCACACATTGACCTCTTTTGTAACTCAGCTTCTAAATTCAAAAATCTTGTTATCACTTCCCTTAAAGAAAAGATGTAAACATAACATTGTTAACTTATATTATATATTGTAATTGCTGTAATTAATTACTTCTCGACACTTAAAATTACCTGTATCTACCGTTATGTTAACCTAGAACTGCTGTTCTTTGCTATTAAGTATTTATAAGAAATGTACAGAAATGTACAGTTTTTATTAAAAAAAAAGCCGATGTATATGACTGTTTGTTGTCATAATAAAATAAATAAATAAATGAAATGAGACGCACCCAATAACGAATCGTATGTCAGAATCTTGTATTTTTTAGTTTCTGAAATTATTGCCACGTTTTATGGACCAATTATAAATATTTTATCATTAATTTAAATTGACATTGATATTTTTGTTTAGTGGCATTGCTAGAATTTGAAGTGACATTGCTATTGTTTTTGTATTTAATTTGTTTGCTTAATATATTTTTTATTTTTTTTTATTTTATTAATGTCTTGTATTTTAAATGACAATTTTTTTTTTCATTTGTTCGCTGGAATTTTGCATACCTATTCAGGTGAAATAGTGTCGGATGTATATTAAATGACCAACATGTAACAAAAAGTACTACTATTTTTGGCAAATAAATTATTTGATTTGCCTTCAATATCAGTATCTAAGGAGCACGAAGACAACTACATATCGAAAATGATTTATATTTTAACACTTCCTGTAGAACTACTTTGTAGAACTACATATCGATTTTGAAAGCCATCGGTCCAGTAAGTAAATAGTTCAAAATGACGGCCACTTTTTACAAATCTTATGATTGACTCGGCATTGGAAGCCACAACACCCAGATATGGATTTTGAAAGCAATCGGTTCCCCGAACCGATCGGATCAGTAACTAAAAAGCTAAAGATAGCAGCCACTTTTTGAAATCCGATGACAGATTTGTCATCGGAGTTTACATAGGTACACCCATTTATCGGTTTTGAAAGAAATCGGTCCTAGAACTAACGCGCGGGACATATCTAAGAGGCGTCGGTCGTGGGTGAGATGAGGGTATGGCGTAGCTTTTTTTTTTTTCTGTACAATTCTACATGGGCCAGGCCGGGAAAAATGCTACTTTTTCTTGTTAAGTTTTCAGCTCGTAGTGTCGTCAGTTTTGATGCACTGAATCTGACACTTTACTGATGGAATGAACCAATTTCCACTAAAGGTGTATGCCGCTTTGCCATATCTCGCACGGGCTTGCTGGGAAGACGGACACTCGTAACGCAGCTAAAGATAATACATACATACATACATAACATCACGCCTCTTTCCCGTTGGGGTAGGCAGAGACCACAGTCCTCCACCTGCTACGATCTTGACATACTTCCCTTGCTTCCTGTACTTTCATCAATCCTTTCATACATGCTCGTCGGTTTAGGGTACTTTTAACCTGGCCTTTATTCAGAACGTCCTGAATTTGGTCCTGGTACGTTCGCCTAGGCCTTCCCCTTCCAACGTTTCCATTCACTCTCGCCTGGTAGATCTCTTTCGTCAATCTTCGTTCATTCATCCTCTCTACATGACCAAACCATCTCAGCATCCCTTTCTCGATTTTGGTCACTACGTCTTCTTTCACGCCGCACCGTTCTCTTATCACACTATTTCTAATCCTGTCACTCAATTTAACACCAATCATACTCCTTAGCGCTCTCATTTCCACTGCATTAATTCTACTTTCATGCTTCTTCTGCCATACCCAGCTTTCACTGCCATACATCAGTGTTGGTACCAAAACTCCCCCATGAACAGCCAAACGAGCCTTGTGAGACACCTTCTGACTCCTCATAAAGGCGTGCAGGGCACCATTCACCATGTTTCCAGCATTCACTCTTCTTTCAATATCACTTTCACACTTTCCATCTCTCGTAAACTGTGAGCCCAGATACACAAACTCCTTCACTTGTTCGACTTGTTCTCCATCTATTAATATAGTACACTCTGTCATACATTCTTCTCTTTCAAGTACCATTACTTTAGTCTTGCTTACATTTACTTTCATTCTTTTCCTGTCCAAAGCCACATTCATCATTGTTACCATCTCCTGCAACTCGTCAGCAGATGACGCAAGTACAACTTGGTCATCAGCGTAGAGAAGACATTTGATGAGTAACTCATTCATTCTCAGTCCACACATACTCTCTTTCAGATCAATCAAACAATTATCCATGAACAGGTTAAACAGCCAAGGTGACGCTACACATCCCTGCTTAACACCTTTTTCGATGCTAAACCATTCAGTGTACGCCCCGTTTATTCTGACACAAGCACTGGAATCCTCATAGAGAGATTTCAGTGCTTGAATCAGATGACCGTTTACCCCATACATAGACAATGCTGACCACAATTCATTCCTCACCACTCGGTCATAGGCCTTTTCCAAATCCACGAACGCGCAGTAGACTTTTTGGTTTTTAGCCAAAAACTTTTCAGCTATGCACCGCAAGGAAAAGACCTGATCTGTACATCCCATTCCCTTTCTAAATCCCGCTTGTACATCCCATATTTTATCGTCAGTATCTTTCATCACTCTTTCAATCAAAACCTTTGCATACAGTTTGCCGACGACACTGAGAAGGCTTATCCCGCGATAATTTTTGCAGTCCTAAGATAATAGGTTCATAAAATTTGTTGTGAATTTGTATCACACGTCCCTAACTTCTTTAATCCTACTTCTACAACCCTTATTTTTTTAGACTATTCTTGTGTCTACACCAAAGAGATTTGAACCTCGCTACGCTCGGTCAAGCGAGGTTCAAATCTCTTTGGTCTACACCGTCACGCAGATATTGGTCAAAAAATTGTGATTTCTGGCAGGCCTGGCAGCCCCGAACTAGTTTAGCGAGCTGATTCAGCGACGTGTGAAGGGTCTTTCACGTATTCGAAAATTCCGCCTGCGTTCATGTATTGTTCATGTAGCACTCTCTCTTTCGTCAGATAGATTCATATCACAAAACAAAGTTAATTCATTTTTTTTATGTACATTATTGCAAACTGCGTCTTCCTTCACTTCGTTCTGAGTTTTCTTGCGTAAAGTAGCAGCGATGTATACCAAAAAATATTGTACAAAAATATTGTATGTTACGTTTCTGCTGGTGGAACTGTCAGTTGTGTGTGTAAACATTTTGACAGTTTGTTAGTGATACTTCGTGTATTGTTTGTTTGCGAAAATTCGGGATATTTTTGCATTTACGGTCAACGGAGTCGATTTTCCTTCGATATTTTCGCGGAAAATACGAATGTGAAAGTGTGTAAATCATTTGTGATGTGTAGTGTACTAGTTCTAACCTAAAAATGTGTTAGTGTAATGTTTGTTTTATACCAAATTAAACATTTTATTAAGTGCATGAAGTGAAGTGATACAGTTTTAAGTTATTGTGCAACAGAACCAAGAGTCCAGGCTTCTGCAAAACCACCGAGTCCGTGAGTAATAGCATAAGATATACTATAAAAAATTGCCAGTATACCAGGATACCTTTTTCATGTTATTTATTTTCTCTTTTTGCCTTTTTTTCCACTCATTATCTACCAAAAACTCGTTCGTATTTCGACTCATAGGATAAGTTTAATGTTTATCTTTGGTCTGTATTTACAATAAGAAATAGGATTGTTTTTTTGTAATAATTTTCAGTCAACATCTTTATTTTAGTGAACGAACCAAAACAAAGAAGAAACAGTAAATAAATTGTTACTTTAATTTAGGTAAGTTGATGGTTTTCACTTGAAATGTATTTTTTTGTCGTCCGAACTCGGAGAATATTGTGGCAATTTTGTGTATTTTTTAGAAGGGGCATGATAAAATTATCTTCATTGAACCTATTGTTACTAAAAACTGTGTAATAAAGAATTATTATGATGCAATGTTGAGTTCAATTATTTCCTTATTCAATAAAATAAATAATGTTTTTTGTGTTGTTAAATATTTCTGTTTACATACCCATGTATTCTGAGAATCAAGTTTATTTATTATATACCCAAAAATAGTGACAGGTACAGTGCGTTGTAACCTCTGTTTAAAAAAAAGCAACATCCCCAATGTGAAAGGCACACTCGTTTTCATGTGGCGAGAAGTATGTATAGGTACCGAAAACTAAGAGGGTGTGCTCAGTCAATGAAACTAAACAACTTTCCCAAAGAAACACTTTTGGTAAATGAAAAATTATTTTGACCTCTCCTTACAAACTGTTAGATTAAGCTGAGCAATTTGTTTGGAGAGGTCCAAAGTTTTTTCATTACCCAAAATCTTTTCTTTGGGAAAGTTGTTCTGTTTTGTTGACTGAACGCACTCATTAAGTTTTCGGAACACCATCCCTTACACCTTGTATGGATGTCTGGGCACTGATACAATAGTTTTCATATTAATAGCCATAAACTTGTTAATACAACGAACTTTTAATGTAAGGAGGTTTACTTTACAGGGTTTATAGGGCCAGTCTTCATACCAACAGGTAGAGGCAAGAAACTATTGATGTACAATGGCTTTACATACAGCCATGTATCGGGCAGATTGTACCTCTGCTCCAAAAGAACCAGACTGCACTGCAAGGCGAAAGTAAAGGTAGACTATTTGAACAACATTGCAGAAATTCAGGAAATTCACAATCATCAGCCATTAAAGTTTGTTCTCAGTGATGATGGACAGTATATAGCATTGAAAGACACATACCAATTGTAAATAAATGACATAAAAAAAAAGTTAGTAAATTGGTAACAAAAATAAAATGAGACTTTAGTCACTGACCAATTCACACTGCATGCAATGTTATTAAAGCAATAGGTCTTTCCATCTGATTATTAATGTTTGACATATTTATACTGGCTGGGAACAGTGTGAACCTTGAGGGCTTCGGAAGGCACATTCTGTTAGATATGAAGTGATTGTTAAGCTTTGGACGAGGTCATTTCGGGCCTGAACACCCTTAATGTGAAGGTCAACTAACTAGGATTGTAAGAAAACAACAGCTAAAAGTGAACTTTTATTATAGTAGTGAACACTTTAAGTGCTCTTTTCTATACAGCAAGTAAGAAAAAAATACAGAAGACTCTAAATATGGAATTAAACAAAAATCCTAAAAATAGGTTAAAAATCACAGAAATTTTTGGCTCATTCATACAACTCCTATCCGACTACAAAGGTTTCTTATGAGAGTCCAAATGTGGGAAAGGTAAATAAAAATAAAAGGTGCTCAGTTCCACATTCAAGTCACCTCATAATATAAAAAAACCGGCCAAGTGCGAGTCGGACTCGCGCACTGAGGGTTCCGTACAGCCACATAAACATAATTGTATTAGTTGAAATTTCAGTAAATTAATGTGCTAGATTTTTTGAGTCCGACACGCGCTTGACCAAATTTTATTATTTGTTGTTATTTTATAGCTTATGCACTATAAACATACCAATTTTCAAGTTTGTAAGTGTCCCCGTTTTTAAATAGAACTAAAACAAAAATCGCCTCAGCGACCATTCAACTTGACCCATCTCTTATATGAATGTTCTTACAACGGGAGCTCACCACAATTGGTTACCGTTAGTTGTGAGAAAAGTGGTAATATTTAATGATTACAGACTTTTCCCATTATTTGTACTGTGAGACCTAGCTTCTTGCCAAATTTCATAATTTTAGGTCAACGGGAAGTACCCTGTAGGTTTTGCATTTTTGAATAAATGTATGGAGATGAGGACATAAAATGCCAAATATTTTGATTGCGTTGTTGTAAAAAATTGAAATTTTCAGATCTTGTGTGGTTCATGGATCCTAATATATGGTATTTATTTCAACCTGATACCTTTACCCGTTCGTGAGATAAAGGGTCTTGACAGACAGACAGACAGACGGACAACAAAGTGATCCTATAAGGGTTCCGTTTTTTTCTTTTGAGGTACGGAACCCTAAAAAAATAATTACTTATAAATAATTAACAAGAAGAAAATTTTATGCATGCAGGCCTGTTTGAAGCTGTTCGAACCATGCCTACCCCTAGTCAAATCTTATAGTCCAGTCCCTTAGTCTTATATCGCCAAATTCACCAAATTGCACTAAATTTTTTCCAGGTACCAGTTATGAGTAGGTACATAGCTCTCAATTATTGATAGGAGCCAATTCTTGAATTTTCTATGGAATTTTTTTTAAATTCAAGAATTGGCTCCTATCAAAAATTTAAAGCTATGTACCTAACTAGTACCTGGAAAAAATTTGGTGAAATTTTAAGGCGTGTCTATGTGAAACAGCTAACTGACCGCACTATTATTGTAATTAGGATAAATAAGTTAATTTATTGATGAAAGAAATTATACATTCCGAAAGAAGAATACTTAAATGTTTGTTAATAAAAGATAACTTAAACTTTCTGTGCATATGTGCTTCTGACTTCAGAGACGTTTTTTTGTTGGAAATTATCTGCTGCTGAAAATTATGTGTGGTAAAAAATTCTAGAATCTAGACCGTGTCATTCATTCATTGTTCTTGTATGTAATTACATATTTCTAAGACTTTTTGTTGTGGTTTTCACAATATCATAGAATCTTGGTTCTCGTTCCTTTTAAAATTAAATTAAAATTTGTATATAAAAACAAACATATTTAATATTTACAGCTTTTTTAAACTATCCATATAAAATGTTCCTGTCATTATGACTTAAGTATTGCTAAGTTGATTAAAAAAAAAAAGGTTTTTTTTCTTCTAGAAAGTTGCTTCTATTAAGTAAAAGAGAATACCAAGTGTAGCAAATTTATAACAATGGTATGTATGGTATTATGTTTGTATTGAGTTGTAAGTAGGTGTTTACATAATGTGAAGTTTATTTTTGTTATAACTTTTTTTTTGGTGAGCATTTGACCCCAATCTCACCTTATTTAGTTTGAGTGATTGCTTTACTTAAGGTTTTTTATTAATGAAGTTCAATCTAGTCTTTAATCTAGTCAATGGTACATAGTTTAAAAGTATGTAACTTATCATAATAGGGTATTGTCAAAAATACACAATAATTCACTGTAAAAAATAGTAGGTACACCCAATAGCACGTCAGTAGAAAACATTTTGGACTTTATGTCATGGTGATAGGGTTGCAAATGTTTCCACTGACGTGTGGTTGACCGTACATCAAGACAATATGCATTTATTGTAAAATTAGTGATATCTGTTTAACCACAATATATATATTTTTTTTCTTAATAAAGATATCGTTTTTTTAAAGAAAAGAGCAAAAGTAAACCTCATTCAAAAAAGCCCAGATTTGGAAAATAATTATATTTCGACCATATTTCGACGTTATCAAGTTTTTTATGTTACAAGTGAGCAAACATGCAGGTGGGCCACCAGGTGGTAAGTGGTGATGGTATCACCCAGTCTTATTAGCGACGTTTTGACAATATTAAATACGGCACCAAAGTGCGTTGCCCGCCCTAGAAGTAATAGTTTGTCTCATCTGCCAGTAAAGCATCAAACCGAAACTTTGCTATACGGCAGAAAGAGTGAATAGGGTGGTGCTTACCCCAACAAAGGTTGACGAGGACGACCAAGGTTTGGGCTTGCTCAGGGCCACTCTTTAGCCGTGCGTATTATAAATAACGCGCACGGCTAAAGAGTGGAATTCTCTGCCTGCGTCTGTATTCCCGAGTTCATGTAACCCGAATCTATTCAGGTCGCGAGTGAATAGGTGTCTCTTTAGCTTTGTGTTGGGGTTGACAAACTTTCGCGTTTATAATATTATTAGGATAGAAAGTAGGATAGAAGGTTAGGTTAGATCGCGGCTGTGTCGCTTTAAACTTTATACATGCATACTTTTGTCGCTTCCTCCCGCGACTGGCAGATCGTGTAATCGAGAGGTCTTTATTTCATGTTGTTCAGAAAGTCAAAACCTCCCACACACAGTAATTTTTTTTGTACCCGATAAATTAGCTCCGCTGATTGTCCTCATATGGCTCAGTCTTCCTGAGATAAATAGCGGCCCTAAGTTCACTTAAATAGACTGTAAGTATACTTTTATTTCAGGGTCACCATTATTTTTAATTTACCGTGGTGGACGGGTAATATTTTATAATGGTAACACATTCTCCAAATCCGACCATCGAAACTATTACTGCTCACACCGGATCGCCAGAGGTTGCAAGGCCAGTGTCAAATTGGCCTCAGACGGAAATCACATACAAAATGTGGCGGATCAGCATAATCATGAGAGAGATAAGTTATGGATTAAAAATGGAGTTTTATACAAAATATAGGCGTAGTTTCTGCAGATGTTTACAATGTCTATGGTCAAATTCTCGTGCTACTCTCGAGTGGCATTTTAAATTCGGTCACAAAATTAGGTACCATATATATATTGTGTAGAAAAAACAAATTCCTCGACTTGGCAGGGGCACTGCCGTGCCTCCAGATCTAGTACAGGGACTCAATTCTTCAATATCACCGAGCGGTTTCGAGATTTAAAAAATTATATAAGCCCTGATAAACTCTTTAAGTCCTAAATTATCAATGATGTAAATTAACAACCAAGCATTGTTTGATAATTAATATTTTTTTCACTTTTTGAGTGTTTATCAGGGCTACTTTTTTTTAACTCGAGTAGCATTCGGTGATATTAAAGAATTGGCTCTCAGATATTACAAAGGAGCCTAATACAGGCGTCTTTACCTTTGATGCCTAGCCTTTAATTTAATGTATAGTATGTTAAGGTCGATCAGTATTATTTTTCATGGCTTTAATATTTTTCTATAAGACAATACCTCTCGTCCGAACCCAATATTGAATTAATTAAAGAACTTCTTGTTTGTGGGTAAAATATTGAATGTTGTTTACAATATTATTATGTAATACTCACATAGCATACTATTTAGCACACCAGTATTTTTTGATAAGGCGTAGTTTTGGGGACCGTATCTAAAAACAGCTTTTTTGGGTATCTGAGATTTCTAATATCTACTGTTTTAACAAATAAACCACTAGTTGACTTTTTAAGAGCTTGGTTTTAAGAACTTTTTTGATCTTAAGATTTTTGAAATAAAATCGATAGAACACATCATAAGAGCAATTGAATATTTTTTTTTTTCATTTTAGACTCAATAAAAATAAGAAGTAAAGAAAAAAATATCAAGTATGATGAAAAGAAAAATAGCGCGGTATATTTAAGACAGAAGGAACAAGCCAAAGCAAGAAAAAGAAAATACTTGGACAACATGACTGAAGAACGTAAAGAATTCGAAAAAGCTAAAAATAGGGAGTGCTATCATAAGAAAAAAGCGGCAAAAGAAATCAAATCAATCGGAGAAATGTCCGATAGAGAGAAATTGAAGCAGAGAAAAATTTGGCGAGAGAACTCCAAAAAATATAGACAGAAGAAAAGGCTATCGGCATAAGAAAAGGCATTTCAGGTTGCACATATTTTTTTTAGGAATTTTCTTTTGCTCACAAAGGGTCCGCGCAGACGGACCGGCAATGCGCTATTTTTATTTTTTTATTATTTGACAATTCTGTTTCTTCCTCTTCCGCCAAAAGTGTATAATTACAATATCCCAGTCCATCCATTCACGCATGCATGTCCCAATATCGCAAATTAGAAACATGGCAACCCTAAGAAACTGCCGCTTCCGGGCTGCTGGGGCATGCTCGAGCATGTTCGAGTATGCGCGAGTTTCTCAGGGTCGCCATGCCTAGTTTCTAATTTGTAACGATAATTCGACATTGGGACACACCTATGCGTAAATGTGATAGACTGGGATATTGTAATTATGCACTTTTGGCGGAAGAGGAAGAAACAGACCCATATATATAAAAGAAAGTCGTGTTAGTTACACTATTTATAACTCAAGAACGGCTGAACCGATTTTGTTGAAAATTGGTGGGGAGGTAGCTTAGAACCAGGAGACGGATATAGGATGGAGGGGTAGGAGTAGAACCTATATCTACCCGTGGGAAGCCGGGGCGGACCGCTAGTTGTCAATAAATTAAAACATAAAAATATCTGAATTATCAATAGATGGAGGAAACCCGACAGGAGCTTTATATTTTTGGAAAAATTCTAACCTTTTCTAATAAGTAACCATTCAGAAGAATTTAATTTTATAATTTTTCATTATAAGAGAAAGAAATAAAAACTAAAAAAATTTTAAATTACGAATATGAATTTACGAGAAAAGTGTGATTCGGTCTTAACAATGGTAAAAAATGCTATATTTATCCCAAAAACGGTCAAGCAGGCAACACTGCGAACTTGCGCAGCCGCGAGCAGATTTCATGCCTCTCAGGCAATTTTGCATTTTATTTCTTTGGAAATCCTTAAATGAATTTTATAGAGGTTGGCCAATTAAGAAGTATAAAAAAAAAGAAACATTCGGTAAATAAATTCCATGCTGTATGTATGTCGATTTCTTTGTCGCGCTCTGCAGCCTAAAGGGCTTGATAGATTTCAACATGTGAGGTGTCGTTAGATTTGCATTCCTTGTCGGGAGTGTCATATGGTAAAATAATAATAATAAAAAAAATATAAAAAAATCTTTCATTAATAAAACTAAAAAGGTTCTTTGAAAGAGGCCATGGTAGAGCATATAAACTCAACCTTAAGTCTTGTCTCCGACTGGGGTGACACAAATCTGGTGAGTTTCAACGCCACCAAAACACAAGCGTGTCTATTCACTGCCAAAAGTTTTCAATCTGGCTCCTACTTTTCGAGGTATATCTGTACCGGTCACCGACAGCCTCGAGCTTCTTGGCATGAAGCTGTGTGCAAACCTGAACTTCGGCGCCAATATTGAGTCAAAAGCTCAAACTGCGGCCAAAAAGTTGGGTATCCTCAATAAGGTTAAGCGGTATTTCTCTCCTGGACAGTTGTTAGTTTTATACAAAGCACAAGTCCGATCTTGCATGGAGAATTGCTGCCACCTTTGGGATGGCTCAGCCAAATACCAACTAGCCGCTCTTGACTCGATCGATCGCAGAGCCAAGAAGCTCGTTGGTGATGAGATGCTAGTGAAAACCAAGTTTCTAGCCCACCGGCGCAAAATTGCATGTCTGTAAAAGACCGACGTCTTTTACAGATTGTACTTCGGAAAGTGTGCCCAAGAGCTCCATAAGCTTATTTCGCCATCCCCCTTCTACCATCCGGAATCCAGACGCACCGCAGGATATCACCCATATTTGGTTGATATTCCACACATCCGCACAAAGCGCTTTGAAACATCCTTTATAATGCGCACAACTAAGGAGTGGAATTCTCTGCCTGCGTCTGTTCCCGAGCTCTTATAACCCGAATCTATTTAAGTCGCGAGTGAATAGGCTTCTTCTGGGTAAGCTCGTTCCATCGTCGACCTCATCTCTGTCCTCAAGGCTAGATCGAGGTCAAGAGTAAGCCCATACATAGTAAAAAAAAAATTAAACTAATTAGGTATTGCAGGCGGGTACAAACCGGGGCGGACTAAAATTATTTGTTTGGTGGTGGTTTTCAAAATTAAAATATATTTTGTAGTTTTTGTTTGTCCCCGCCTGCTACATGAAGTTTTTATGTAGCAGGCGGGGACTGCTACAGGAACTGGTTTTTCTCTTTTTAGTTCATATTTTTCTCACAGTCGGGTATTTTGTTTTTTAACCGTACCGAAACATGATGGTTGTAGAACGCTTAGATTATTAAACATATTTTCAGGCAAAAAACGTTTCTTAACGAATTTGCCATGTCTGCACGAAATAATTGTTACCCATAAACTGAAAATAATTAGCGCGTTTACAAAATAGAGACAATAAGATATTGTACACCTCTTCATTGGCCACCTTGTATAAAAAGTACGAAGACATTTCTAAGGGGCGATTCTACGTCACAAATATATTGTTTAAAACATATAAATTAAATATTTTTCCTAAAAAAAGTAGTTTTTGCTCAAGAAGTGAAGCGCCTGGAGGTTATGCAGACATAAAATGTTTTTTAACCGACGAAAAAAAAACGGAGGAGGTTCTCAAGTCGACGCGTATATATATATTTTTTTTATGTATGACCACGCATAACTTTTTACAGAGTAGTCCGATTTTGATGATTATTTTTTTATTTTAAAGGGTATACCCCGAAGTTGGTCCCATATAAATTTGGAAAAAAAATTCTAACCCTAAGGGTAGGAAAACGGGGGATGATTGATTGTTCACTGAACTTCACTGACTGATTGTAATGTATGACCACGCATAACTTTTTACAGAGTAGTCCGATTTACCCTGAGGGTGGGAAAATAAAATTTATAGTCACAAAAAATTGTAAAATAAAAACTTTTTAACAAAAAATTAAACCGCCGAAAAAACTGAAAAGCAAGAAAAAATTTAACTTTTTTATTTAACCTTAATAACAAAGTTCTTAAACTAATGTAAGAATACCCGAGTAATTTTGAGGCGGCGCCAAACAAGCAAATTAATGAATTACGTAAAGCGTGATGCACGGCGGCGGCGCCGACTCAAAATTACTGGGTCATATAAATTAAATATTTTTCCTAAAAAAAGTAGTTTTTGCTCAAGAAGTGAAGCGCCTGGAGGTTATGCAGACATAAAATGTGTTTTTTTTTTTAAAATAATTTCATTAATTACTTCAATGTTATTCGAAGGAAAATCAAATAGCATGATCAAATAAAAAAAAATTAAGAATTTTTCGTGTTTTTATTTTTGCTATGAGTGATGTAGAATCACCCCTTCGAAGGGTAGGATCATCGTACTTTTTCTACACCCTGTATTTGTAGGATGTTGCAAATCAGCAAAAAAGAGATAAGTTTGTAGGAAGAAGGCTGAGAAATGCACAGTAAATGATAAACTGATTGCGATAATAACTGTGATTAATTATTGACGATGATTATAAACCTTTCTTTCATGATGAATGAATGAGTCAAAAATAGAGAAAAATGGTGTTTCCATGCAAAACCATCATTTGACTGCGTAGGGAGGCCAAAACATTGTCTCGTTTTGGTGTGGACATGGTCTAAGTAGGTAATATTTTTTTTTTTGCAGTAATGAAAAAATAACCCTGTGTATAAGTATATCTTGATAATGTTTATCCTATACCATTAAACGAGCAATATTTGTATTTATATTTGTAGTCGGTTTCACGAAAACGACTCTAACGATATCGATGAAATTTACTACTACAGGGGTTTTCAAAGGTGAAAAATGTATCTAGCTAGGTCTCATGTCTGGCTAAATTTGTTTTCACCGATTTTTTTAAATATTTTTTTTGCGCGTTTTAGTGCGTTTAAGAAACTTACAGCGCCATCTGTTGTTGAGTAGCATAGCTTGCTCGCCCGATGATATTTTAAGTATGCAGAGCGTAGCTCAGTCGCCCATGAATAAACTGACCTGCAAAAAAAACGGGAGGGTAGTTTGTAGCTCGATCGTGTACAGTCAAGAACACGTCAAGGCTGACACATTAGACTTTGTACCGCGCTTATCTTAGTCAGCGTTGAGGCGGAAATCACACCGCGAGTGTTAAGCTTGACCTGCTCTTGTTTGTACATCGTACTGAATTATTTTCAGTGTGTAATTGTTTTTTTTAGTAACACCGTTATTCTTGCGCTACGGAAGAGGCACGGTTTTATTTTATGATGGTTACACATTCACCAAATTGCACGAATGTCGTTACTATTGCTCATACGAGGGCCACACCGAAATGATCGGGAATAGAAAAAAGTACAAAAATAATACAACAATATTTACTTTCATTGTTTTTCGAAGTATTCTCCGTGACAATCGATGCACTTTTGCATTCTATCAAACCAATTATTATAACAGTAATTCCAGTCTGAAGTGGATATAGTCGAAACGGCCGATTTGTAAGCTTCGACTGCCTCTTCTGGGCCTTGAAATCGTTGACCACGTAGCATATCTTTAATTCTTGGGAATGTAAAATAATCATTGGGGCTCAAGTCAGGGCTATACGGTGGATGGTCCATTAACTCCACGTTTTCCTGATTTAAAAACGCGATCGTTTTGCGAGCGGTATGTGAGCTCGCATTATCCTGGTGAAGAATGATGCGACGATTCGGATTAATTTTACGAAGTTCTCTTATGACTTCCGGCAAACAAACTATTGTGTACCAATCAGCAGTAACCGTTCTGCGATCTTGTAAAGGAATCGTAGCCACATGACCAGTTTTCGATAAAAACGAAGCGACCATTTTTTTCGACACGCTACGAGAGCGGACAACTTTTGTTGGCTTGACCTCGCCTTCGAAGACCCAAACAGCCGATTGATGTTTTCTTTCTGGCTCATATGAATAAATCCACGATTCATCACCAGAGACGATATTGTAAACTGCATTTGAGCTCCCTCTATTGAACCGTTGCAGAGTAGACCGACACCAATTAACACGAGCCGACTTTTGTTCCTCGGTCAAACGATGGGGCACCCAGCGGGAAACTAACTTGTTGACACCCAGTTCATCATGTAAAATAGTTTGAATCGCTGTCATACTACTGCTGAGAGAAGCCCGAATCTGCTCGTATGTCACATGTCTATCTTCTTTTATTAATTGGCGCACAGCATCGATGTTATCTTGTGTTACCGCTGTTTTTGGTCGACCAGTAGAAGGAACTGTCGTGAGAGAGGAACGTCCACGACGAAACTCAGAATACCAACGATATATAGTCGTTTTACTGGGTGCTTCAAGTTCATAAACAGAAACAAGCTCGGCGAGACATTGTTCTTGAGATAAACCTCGACGAAAGTTGTGAAAAATAATGGCACGGAAATGTTCCCGCGTAAGCTCCATTTTCCCCACTGACTTGTTAAATTCAAATGGCTACTACTCTTTTCTTTTTTACTTTTTTTTTAATTCAAAAATGGAATTGTGTTTGAAATAATACTACATGTCATAAACCAAAAAGGTTTTAATCTAATTTATTCCTGAGTATTCTATTCCCGATCTTTTCGGTTTGGCCCTCGTATAGAAGAGCTAAGAAGTGCAGGGCAAGAGTCCGACTGTCCTCAGATGGAACTTATATACAAGAGGTTGTACACCAGCATACACATGAAAGAGAAAGATATATTGCCAAAGATGGGATATTGCACAGAAGTATTTGGTAAAGCATTATAAACTGACTGCTGTGATTAATTATGAATGTTTTTATAATCCTTTCTTTAGCAGGTAAATTTGCCTTGCTTATCCTAATTTTGTACTTTTTAGGGCGTACGCTGCGTCAGGCGGAATCACGGCGCGTGGTTGCGCGCGCGTAGCAAAATCAGCAAAATACAAGAGCACCGCTAGCTAGCACGTGACGTACGACCACGCGCGGCGTGCGGCGCTCGGGCGTGTTAGTTTTACGAAATTAATCCTAGCTATAGTCCTAGCTAGCTAGTTGTTACAGAGTTGTACAGGGTGGACCATAAGTTTTTATACTTTTCAAACTAAATTAAAATGAAAACTAATTACATCAGTTGAAAACCGTTTATTAATTATGAAAACACATAAAATGGGAATTTATTTGTTAAAAATTACATCATCCATACGTTTTCCTTCATTATTTTGGCATTGCTGTAACCTGGAGCGAAAATTTTCAATGACGGCCTGACAAGTGTTCCGAGAAATGTTTTGCATTTCCTCGCGAATACCTTGCTTCAATTCCGCAACAGACACGGGGTTGGTCTCAAAAGCTTTACTTTTAAGCAAAAAAGTTTTGTAACATGACAATATACCGCTCTGTATTCACTGTAACAGTGCGTCCCCTTTGGTCTTCAAAACATTTCTCGGAACACTTGTCAGGCCGTCATTGAAAATTTTCGCTCCAGGTTACAGCAATGCCAAAATGATGAAGGAACACGTATGGATGATATAATTTTTAACAAATAAATTCCCTTTTTATGTGTTTTCATAATTAATAAACGGTTTTCACCTAATGTAATCAGTTTTCATTTTAATTTAGTTTGAAAAGTAAATAAACTTATGGTCCACCCTGTACAATTCAATTTGTTGAACCCTGCCTGATTCAATCAAAATAATACTGGCGGCTCTGCGTGGAGCGCCCTCACCACGCGTCGCGAATTTTGCTACGCAGCGGGTCCACGTCCCGCGATCACGGTGCGTAGCTACGCGTCCTGGGGACCAATTCTTGAATATCACCGGGTGATAAAATATCACTTAAAAAATTCAAAATCACAGATTTTCTTTTCAAAAGTAGAGATTGATATTCGTTAAATATAAAGCAGTCCTTCATTGTTAATTTTCATGTATTCTGATTTACCTTTCAACTGTTTATCAGGGCAAATGTGAATTATTAAAGTCTCAAAAGTGATATTTTATCACCCGGTGATTTTCAAGTATTGAGTCCCAGAGCGCCTGACGCAGCGTACGTACACACCCCAGTGATTAATTCAAAAGCTGTTTCTGATTCTTGAAATGTAATACCTATAATTGTTAAAAGTTGTAAAAAAATATAATACTTTTTCTTGATAAACCATTTTTGACTTAAGAAGTGAACTGTGTGGGAGGTGAGTACCTATTTAAATGTATTAATTACTGTTATGTAATTTAAATTAATATAATTACTATTCTTAAATTAAAAAGAAAAAAAAACATTTTGAAAACAATTTTTGACAATCTCTTAATAATGCTGAATCACCTCTTCCAATGATGGTCGTTTTTTTTACACAGTGCCATCTAGTATGGAGTAGAAAAACTAGAGTTTGTAATTCTTGCCCGGCCAATTTTCGGTGTTGTAAATATTTAAATAAGTCCTTGTAAACTCATCGAACGTAAATAAGAATAGTATTAAAAACAATTAATAAAATATATTACAGCAGATGGCGCTGTCGGGTTTCTGAAAAGCGCTATTTTAAAACAATGCTAAAAAATACGGAGAAAACGAATTTCCCAGATTATGAGATCTAGATAGATCGATTTTTCACCCCGCAAACCCCCCGTATAGTAAATTAAGTAGAAATCGTTAAAACCGTTTTAGAGAAACCGATTACAAATATATATTCAGATATTGCTCGTTTAATAGTATAGGATGTTCCAATTTGTTATTAAAAATAAAGGGAGTCTCATGTTAAATATTTTTAGTGACGTAGTTTGGACTTCTCTGTTGTTTTTATTTATTTTAAACTTTGTCCTTTACCGATATCGTTTTTCAAGTAGAATAAATTCGCAAGCGTGTTTTAAATATGTTGCGCAGTAAATTTGTTTCTTTTGAGTCAAATCAATTTTGAGGTTACTTTTGATTTACAATTTACCTAGTTATATTTCGTAACGTAACGAAAATTACGTTACGAAATATAACTAGGTAAATTATAACAATTTTGTTGAGTTTCGTTACGTAACAAAATTGTTTGAAATTAAAATAGTTGTACGAATAGTTCTATACTTTTTAAATATTTTTTTTACAGTTTTGCGGTTGACTAAAGCCCAAAGGCAAAAACGGTACCGTGAGCGGTTAAAAGCCGAAAGGCCCGAAAAATACGAAGAATTGAGAGTTAAACATTTGGAAAAAGTTAAAAAACGTAAAAGAAAAATTTCAGAAATGACAGTGGAAGAGAAGAAATTGCAGCGCCAAAAATGGAAAATAGCAAACTGTAAAAGAAGTTCAAAAAACAAAATGGCAGGATGTGACCAAAACGAAACTAAAAAAAATTACTCGAAAAAATGTGAAGCAAAATAAAACTGAAGATATAAGCAGAAAATAACTAAATAAAATACTAAAATAAAAGCAGAAAATTAAGAATTTAAGAGAAAGATGAAATATTTAAGAAGAATGTTGTATCGATATAAAGCTGCAAAAACAAATCCTAGAAGGAAATTAAAAGGAGCATTGCACTCTTCAGTAAAACTGACACCCGAAAATCGCTGTTTCATGGGTTCAAAAATGGCATCATTGCAATTGATATCAATCGATTCAAATTTCGACATTGCGTCCAACCATAATACAAATGCAAAACTTGATAAAACAACTAAAAAACGTAAATGCATCAACGAACGATAGTGTTGAGAAAAAGAAAACGTCTAAACGTACAAAAAATTATTGTACATCTACAGAAAGCATTTTCAGTGTCTGTGTCGATTCTGAGGAATCACTGGACTACATCGATGATCTCAGTTCCGATCATGATTTAGAAACGATAGTAAAAAAAGTACAGGTACAGATTATGCCACGAAATAGAAAACAAAAATCATATGTCAAATAGACAGAATAGTGTTGTATGAGAAAACACCGTGAGCAATATTGAAATGAGATAACAAATTAATTAGGTACTATGAACAACGTAATATTGAGCTACTGAAAAGGACTTAAGAAATGAGAAGGGCAGAAATTGAAAATAACGAAGAAAGGAAAGAAAAAGCAAGATAGGTATATCACGGGCAGTAATATGAAAAATCAGAAAACGGAAAACAGTAAACAAAATAGGACAGGATTAATAGATAAGACTGGAAAAGATGTAAGAATTACAAATACTGAAAATGCTGAAGTACTAACCACTTTGGAAAACCAAAAATCTCTTAATAGTAAACAAAATGTGTCAAGACCAACAAATAATACCTACTGGAGAAAGAAGAGAGGAGAGGTAAGAATTAAAAATATTGAAAAGAATGAAGAAAGAGATAAAATAGTAAGAGCAACCCCGGATGATACTTTGAAAATCAGAAAATTACTAACAGTTAAGAAAATGTGACTAGATCAACTTATGTCTGAAAAAGAGGTGATGAATAATTTTACAGAAAATAATAAAAACATACATGAAAAAGCAGGAGACACTGGATCTGAAACTATGTCTAGCATTATCTTTAACGGGTTAATATTTTATTTACTCTTTATCGTCAATCCTCAATAATGCGTTCAGAAATTGTAGGTTAAAGCCAACATAATGTCAATCTGAGCCTAGAAACACTCTTAGTGACTATTTTTTATCTGTGGTAGTGTATTTTGAAGTATTGAATTTCCCGCGGGAGACCTGTTAAATATCTTTTTAATTTTAAGAGTCTTCGCGGGAGAACTTCTTAATTTTTATAGGCGTGCCATGACAGCTAACTGTATGCCGCAAGAAGATTGCATTGCAATAACTACAAACTCGGCAAGCAGATGTTGTATTTGCACATATTGTTCTTTATATTGTAATGAAATAAGTGATAAAAGAGTTCATGATTCGCCTTGAGGTGTTTTTAAATAAACTAGGAACATCGCGTAATTGTACCTATCGCCGGGAAAAGAGAAAATCATTAGGAAAAGGTTCGTTCTTGAACACATTATTTTAGGATTCACGATGTGGGAGTAGATAAAGTTGTGTATGCAATTCCACATAATCAGGTATAAAACACTCGTGTCATCTATTATGGAACTTGGCTCGCTACGCTCGCTTGCGTCTCATAAACCGACACTAGAGTTTAAAATCCCTCATTCGTTGCATAAACTACTATTATTCTTTGATACACTGAGCGAAAAACTAACAAAAATACATTAATTTTTACTAAAATATTACTAAATCCGAGGACAACAAATGCCCTGTAATATCCATGAATTCATTTTTGCAGTTAGTAAATATAACATGTAACATTTTTGTAATTTCAAGAATGTGTTAGTAATTTACGACGTTCAATACAAATACTGTTTTGTAATTATAAGGGTGCAATAGTAAAATCGAAAATGGGGCCCTCATAGGTAGTACTAAATGTTTTGTAATTTTAGGAGTACAATAGTCATTACGGAAGTGACGTCATAGGTAAATACTAAATGTTTTGTAATTTTAGGAGTACTGTAATAATATCGGAAATGATGACGTCATAGGTAAATACTATTTTTTTGTTTATTTTAGTGTTCATTTTGTAATTTTAATTAAAGTGTTTTAGTTTTAGTAAGTAGGTATAAGCAAAAACCCGTACAGACTGGCTGTAGTAGACGCATCGCAAGAGATTTTGGGGATGATTCTAAGTTATTTTGCTCATGATAACAGATAGAATCGACTCGTAAAATCTCCTCGTACACCTCTGCCATAGCAAGCGTGGGTTTTTTAATACCAACAACACAAATTACCAACACTGAAACACTTTAAAAAAAAATAAGTTTTCAATGAAAAACTCATTTAACTTTTATTAATTATTTTTTTATTAATAAAGCTTATTCAAGTACACAAAGTGACACAAATAGAAATATCTTAAATATGGTAATATCTTAAAGATGGAAGGAACATCATCTGATGAATTTGAAAATCGATTTAACCACATCACACACTTCCACTGGCAATCGGCCGTGCCGGCGCCGTCTAAAGATTCTTTTTCCTCGGTTTACTTCACAGTCATTAAGGAAAACAATCAAAAACCTAGATCTCAATCAAAACTTAGAGCTTCGTCGTTTTCTACAAGACAACCAGCTTGCAGCGCGTCTACACTCAAAATGGCAGATGCCAAGCGCGTCGCATGAGGCGCAAACGCAGCACAAGCAAAACTCACGCTAGATTTTAAAAATGGTTGCTTGAAATTACAAAAATGATTTAGTAATATTACTATAAGAATATTTTAGTAATTTCAAGCAAATTGTTTGTCAATACAAGGACGTTGTCATTAAAAAATACTAAAGTTTGTAATGTTGCCTTGTACTAAAACCACTTGCTGATAATAAAAAACGAATTTTCTAGAAATACTAAGCAGATTTGCAGGACTTACTAAACTTTAACAACATTTACTATGATTTGCGATAATCATTAAAATTTGTAATATTTTACATTTACTAAAACTGTATAATAGAAATTACATTTAGTAATACTAAGCCTTTGATAAAAAATAGTAATTATTGCAATTACAGCAAAACTTTTATAAGTAATACTAAAACTGTGTTTTTCCCTCTATTACAAGACAGTTTTGTAATTTCTGGTGGAGTTTTTTTTCTCCGTGTATTATGCTATTATTCATTAAAGAAATTGCACCAACAACGCCCTCTGATATTTTGTCTCCGCCCTCTTCGTCGCGTGATTCGCCGTCCTACATTTCGGAGGCTGAACGTTTGAACGCCGCCCACTTTTATCAAAACATTGACGGCTTTGGTGGATCTCATTGGTCAAGATAACAGTTAGTAGTTAAAGAGAAACTACTAAACGATCCGATCCGACTTCCACTACTGATGTTTGGTGTAATTTTAGATTCGTAGCTATAATCCATTTTTTCGTTTACTCCAACTCATACCAACACGTTGTGCAGCCATGACATTAAAACCAGAGTAGGTTTATTTGACGGAAAGAACAACATTGTTGTACAAACTTTTTTCTGACATCTTTAGCTGATTTTGTAAACTTCAGACGACATCGTGGCTCTTCAATCATCACGAGGTTATAACCTATTTAAGGCTTACCATTGCATGTCTGATCTGAGTGAGAAAACACAACACATATGTTGTTACATCATAACTCATTAGATAGTTATTCATATAGGTACTTATTATTTCATAAAATCTTAATGTTTTTTCAGCTAGACCGTTATTTTTGCGTTACCGACAAGGCATAGTTTTATACTATGATGGTTACACATTCTCGAAATCAAATACACGATTATTTTATTGCTCACATAGATATACCAAAAACTGTAAAGCTAGAGTGAGACTTTCCTCAGATGAAACTTTCATAAAAGAAGCGCTGCATCAGCATACGCATGAAAAATATAGGTTTGCGACGAAGGATGGGATATTATTTAAAGTACCTGTGTAAGTAAGTAGATGTTGCGAATATTATTTGTGTAAATTAACGATGACTCATCTTGTGTGTCGTTTGCAGACATTTTGATGAAAATAAATCTAAATAGTATCTACTAGTCTATTAATGTTTTATTTTCGATTCGATGTTATTCTTTCAAGTTAGAGATGAAAATGACAACAGTGTGACAGAAGGACGACGTAGCGATGCATAAGATATTTGAAAATATGTGTCACAAGGTATTCTGACATTCATTCAGTCATTGTAAATACGGCATAGGCGTCGTTCTGTAAATTTTGTATCAGGCTGTCAAATCACGTTTGATGATTTAACACTTCAACTTGGGACACAATGGCATATGTTATCCCTTAATAAAATAAATTAGTATTCCTTCTATTCCGAAAGGAGCAAGAAGTCTGAATTCTTTGGTTATAGCGATGCGTAAGATGTTGGAGCGATAGAGACCCATATCGCTCCGTCCCATGCTCTCAAGCTTTGTTCTGTCCTGTTGCCAAGCATATTATTTCGACTGTGAAAAAACCTCAGTGCTGCTTTCTCCAGATACCCAAGATACATACTTACAGTTAATAGGAATTCTTTTCACTTTACCACAGTAAATATATAAGCTAAAGCAGTATGAAAACTCCGAACAAACGTCCAAAACTGGCGCACTCACACATGCGCACACCGCTACAGGAAAATAAGCAGTTTTCGCGCTGAAGTCAGTCGTGGGTGCCAAAACCATAATACAAACAAATAGGTACATATATAAGTGCGATAAAAGGCGACTAAGTATCTTAATCTGCCCCTGTGTCATAAAAGGCTACTAAGTGTCTTAATCTGCTCTTGCGTGACAAAAGGCGACTAAGTGTCTTAATCTGTCCTTGTACGATAAAAGGCGACTGAGTGTCTTAATCTGCCCTTGTGTCACATAAAAGGCGACTAAGTGTCTTTGTCTGCCCTGAATTGGACATAAAAATATATTATTTCGTATTTCGACTTCTTACGGAGAGTTGTTCAGTTTTACGGTCCCAAAACATGCTGAAAGGAACAAAGTTGATAGAAGCACCCAATAATTGAGTTCATCATACTATTCTTATTTAAAAAATTCTGGGTTACAACCCTGACGCTCCGACGCACAATAGTTATTTTTTCAAAAAATAGGCCTGAGTTTCCATACTGCTTTAGCTTATATATTTACTGTGACTTTACATACTACACGAAAAAGCACGCGTCAGTTCGGGATTTTACATACACATGCGTAAGAAGTAAGTATTGTGCATTGGATATTTTCAAACAATGGGTAATTCTGAACATCACGAGTTACTGCTAATTCAGTCCATTTTTTTGCTCTGGTTTCAATTATTTATTACGCTACGTTATTTTTCTCTTCCATTCACTAGATATTGATCTAGTGCAGCCATACTCAACCTTTTTTTTATAAAGGCCAGGAAAAGGGTTCAGTTGTGGTGCCGCGGGCCACAACATAAATATGTTTGATGCTAGTACAAAAAACAACATAATTTTAACGGCTTATTTACTTTAATAAATAAAGAAGAAGTGTCCACAATGAACCTGGCTGTATGATGTTATAAATATTATGGTGTCAATCCAAAATTAAACTTTTAATGAGACTTCTAAAATAGTGAACACTTCGACAAAACTTTGTCAAGATCTGGCTTGGCTGCTGGAGTCAGTAAGTTTGTTACTGTACACATTCTTTGCGTAGGTATTTCATTCACGAGAATGATGATTCTGAAACATATGTGGATTCAAAAAAAATTAATAGAATTTGGGCACTTGTTTGAACAATTTTCTGAGTGCAATGCTCAGAAATTCCATGTATTAGAAAAGAAGGGATGTACTGTTTCTCTCACTCACTGTGAACGCAGCGCACGGTAGGGTTATTCAGATACTTATTTTACCTCGTCCGCCCACATTTCTATGAATCCGAGTGAAATTCAAAGTGGTCGACAAATTAACCTCTGTGCCAGGTGGGCCACATAGAAAATCGTGGCGGGCCGCAGGTTGAGTATAGCTGATCTAGTGTGAAGATATTGACTGGTCTGGTAATAATTCTTCATTTTGGTAGCTAGGTACTCCTTTTTTGATGATGGCTGTTTGAACAAACCAGCACAGGGGCGACTAAACTAAGTAACCTCGTCGTTAATAAATTTCAGAGATCGACTATGAATTCATTCCGACCCCAAGAGGCAAGCACCTCCTCCTAATAAAGGGGTACACGTATTCCCAAATGAAGTTCACCAACAATTATTACTGTTCCAAAAAGCAGTCCGGGAGCTGCCGTGCTCGGGTGAAGTTGGATGAGAAAGGGAAGATAATAAATGCTGACTATAATCACACACATCCACCTCCAACGTATTTGCAGACTGTCGCTGGGCAATATATCCGATTGACTTGAAGAGCGTACGGACGACAACATTCTTAACTGATTATTGAAAAAAAAACGCAGAGACATTGTAATTGGCCAAGCCAAATTAAAAGAACCTCGAAACTTGGACAATTAATAGAGATAGGGTCATTAAATTTGAAGAATATAAATTTTTTCGAACACAAATTACGTATTTTCGCGAAATATCGATCACCTTACGGCAGAATAGAACGTAGCCATAGCCTATCAATAATGAAAAAAAAACTGTTATCTCTTTAGTGACATAACATATATTATTCTGTATATACGGATGTGTGCCGTAATGGCAATTTGCGAAAATAAAATTAATTGACAACAGCGCTGTTTGTATTCGTAACAATTTGATGTTCTTTATTTAAATTAATGACCCTTTCTCTGCTAGAAGTTTCAAGGCTCAATTTGGGTTTTATTATATTAGGAAAATGTTGGAATAGAGGCTCAATTTTATCATTTTTCTGATTTTATTATAATCCTTCGACAATAATGCATCCCTTTGACCAATTATGTCTCCGACTTTTTCCAATTGTCAGATAAGAGCGTTGCTGTTATTTGTACCTCTTTTATAGTGCATTCTCTCTTACGCCAGGATGTCTCACGAGAAAACGCGCTGAGGCATCCTTCTTCCTTGATCTCTGAAGACGAGAGCGAGAAACACGACGAAACGTATATCATCCCTTAACACGTCCACTGCAGGACAGGGAAATCCCTCCAGAACTCAAGAAAAAATGTGTGGTACTTAAAAGGGATTTAGCATAGTCACCACGTCTTGTAAACGTTGCGGCTGGCGACCGCTGTTGTTGGTGACCGCAGTATGTAAGATGGTAAGATACACAGAAAGATGCTGCTGCCCATCCTCCGGTTCTTATGCCCTTAGTCGCCTATTACGACACCCACGGACAGAGATGGGTTAGTACTATTCTTTGCCGGCACCAAACGGCCGAAAAGTACACAAATTGAGAATGTGGACAGTCTCGTTTTCCTCGGAGAACATTCTCGCTAGACTTCTTGAAGTGTAGATGGTTCGAACGAGTAATTTAATAGAAAAACAGTTACCATAAAGTTCATGTGTGCTAGTTACCAAAGTTTTGGTTAAAACTTACACTTTCGTTGCGTTAAGCTTGCTACAAATTAAAACAAAATTCATACAGGGTGTTAATTTGATTGCGTACCATAGCTCAGGGGCGGGATCAGTATCTGTATCAGTAACTGAACATCTTTTCGACCTAAGTAGGTCGAAAAACGAATATTAATTTTTTGACCTCCCATAGAAACTGCATCAGCTGATAGCGCATTTTGTATGGAAGGTCAAATTTTGTTTTGTCGTATTTCGACGTATGTTCCTTGGGAAAAGTTGTTCAGTTACTGATACTCATCCCGCCCCTGAGCTATGACATGTAATCAAATTAACACCCTGTGTACTGGTTGCCTTCAGACGCTTTATTTAGTGTGTACATTAATCGATGCTAGCAAAATTTACCTTTTTACTATTTATATTGTGATAATAGAATAATAATGAATTGTCTGCAATTATAACTGTAAGCAATTTTAAAGTTGTTTTTTATTATACCAAATACCAATACGTTTATCCGTTTAATTTAATTGGTACAGGTAGGTAGGTAGTCAGCTCATGAATTACCCTACCTCCTATTTAGCGTAGCCTCAGCTGTGATTGAGGTCTCATGTTTACTCTAAAAGCCGTAGGAACTAAAGTCAGACAAGCTTAACCTGCGCTTGATTGTACAGTCAAAAGCGCGTCGAGCTTGACACATTGGACTATGTACGGTTTTTATTTCAATTGCTGCAAGAGCTAAAGTCATACTGCGAGTATCAAGCTTGACCTGTCGTTGACTGTACATCTTAGTTGTAAAAAAATATATATATATATATTTCCGTAACACTAACCAGTTCAATGTTTCAGTTGGCCTAGGATACTCGTTTATGCCCACCGGTCGTCCAGGTAGAGCTCTCTTGGTGTACAAAGGTTATACTTACTCCCAGAGCAAAATGTCCAGGAACTTCTACTGCACCAAGAAAAACTCCAAATGCCGAGCGCGACTCAAGCTGGGCCAAGACGGGAAGATTATAGAAGTCTTCCACAAACATGTTCACGATCCTCCAAACTTCGTCAAAACAAGTATCAAAATCGCTCCACCTCCACCTTTAGATAGAATCGCTGGTTTGATGCCGTCGATATCTTCTGTGCAGACAGTCGAAAGCGTGATTCCTATTCCAGCTGTCCAGACCTTGACTATTGCTAACAGTTTTTCTGTTCCACCGGGAATCTGGAGCGGTCCACAACCGCACCAAAATGCCGAGGATCAGTTAAAGATGATGGGTTTAGCTCAAAGGGTTGAGGAGCATATGAGAAGCTTTAGTGGTCTTTCCTTGCCGATCAATTTAAGGCCTAGTGTTACATCTAAAGTAGAAGACGATTCTGCCCTGAACCTTAGCAACGATCAATAAAAAATAAAAATAAAATAATACTCTTATCAATGAAAATCCATTGTAACTTTTTTGCTCCTAGTACTAGAACGCTTTACTCAATTTTTTAGACGTAAATTGGTATAATCGGTTTTTCAATTAGCCTTGATAGTGCTTTATTTACGCGGTACTCGTAATTAGGTTTATTTTTGCTTCAGTTAAGATTACATAGTAACTCTCGTGTTTCTCCACTGCATTTTAATGTACTTAAGGGCTTTCCTGCAGCCAACTAGCGCCCCCATCAGTTAAAAAAATATTACTCGCTAAATACAAAACTTATCGAAAATCTGTCTTACAATATTAAAGTAAAGGTACCCTAGTTTATTTAAAACCTATCAATTCTGAAAAATATAGTTCACTGTAGTTACAGATACAAAAACTGCTAAAAGTGGCCGTTTTTCGCACTTTTTGTATCTGTATCTACAGTCATCTACAGTGAACTATATTTTTCAGGATTGATAGGTTCTAAATAAACTAGGGTACCTTTATTTTAATTTTGTAAGACAGATTTTACCTAGCGAGTAATATTTTTTTAAATGATGGGGGTCATGGGGGCGCTAGTTGGCTGGGGGTAACCTCTTTACAAAGATTGCTACGTCATATTTGATATTTTTTTTCAATTTGCAAGTATTTATGGAGCCATTTTGTAGTAAATAATTAAAATTTAAAAATCCTTTAAGTTTATTGATAATTATTACTCTGTCAACTAAACAAAAAAGTTTGCGATAGCTTTTAAGGAGGACGCTTAGTGCAACGGGCGGATAGCCTAATAATAGTACGTGCAGAGCGACAGACGACATTGGGTCTACTATTTTAATATTTTTCAATGACATTTTATTAATGAATTATTTTATTTTTCTAACAACATCACTTTTAAGCTTTATGAAAATTTTTAAAAATGCAATCATAGTGATAATTGCGAAAATGAGATTTTGTTGTTGTTTGGCGAAACTATAGTTTTTTATATTGATCTGGAATGCATTTATGAATTAATTTTAATGTAGATGAGCTAAGTTCATTACTTAAACCTTTTTACAATGTTTTTGTGGTTCTTTTTTAATTCTTACCGTATTATCTTTTTTCTTTACAATGCTTTGTATTAATAATTAACGTATATGTAATAAAAAAATTATATTTATAAAAAAAAATGGTGGCTCATAAAAATCTTCGAGTAATAATTCATGAACAGGTCGGATGACAAAGTCAACCCACTGAAAATCAAATACGAATTTCTATAATAGCTTGCCAACGAAGACCGGAAAAGTCCGATTAGGGGAAATAATTCGTAGGTGGGCCAATTTTGGCACAGTTGTAGAAAAACTTGTGGCAAAAACTGGCGGAAATAATTGGTACAAAATCAAGCTTTGGATGAGTCAGAGAATGACGGGTGGGGTGTGAGATGAGGGGAGGGGGAGTGATGAGGTGGGGGTTGACGTGCTGTTTCCAAACGTATCTACGTAAAACTTACAGGTGGTTCAAGGATACAGCCAACCAGGGACTTTTAAATTTTTCGTTCATATCTCAAAAACCGAGACATATAGCAGAAAATGTCCAAGTACGAAATTAATTTACGTAAAATTTTCTGTAAAGTCTCGAAAGATTTTCCCTGCTGTCAATATTTTAAGAAGTCTAGAAAATGGATATTGTTTTCGCATTTTGAACTATCATCTATAATTTGTTCTCACCCTTACCCTTCGACTTAACCAAAGCTCAATATAGTTCGAATTATTGCCGGCAGAGGGCCTTTATCTACTTTGCAGGAAATGACCCTCCAAACGATAGTATCTAGACGTATCCACGTTAAAAGGGACCTTTACACCCCCCACCCCCCTTGTGTCTACCCCTATCGTCCAGGACTTTTAGTATGTTGTACACTTTTTTCTACAACTGTGGCAAAAATTGGCCCATCCACGAATTGTTTTTATATTTCATTCGGCGGACGAGCTATACGTCTACTTGCTTAGCTATGATTTCCCACCGTAATTCTTGCTATCGGTTGTCTGATTATTGTTTGTTTTATTTTTGTTTTATTTTGAAATTAGAATTTCCCTTCGTAATTATTAAAATCATGTATTTTTAAACAGTTTTCTGTATTAGATGTATGCGCACTACATTATCATTATTGACTTTTTATTATTATTAATAAAGCTTAAAATTTTAAATGTCTGAAGTTTATTTTATCATCTCCATTTTACCTATTTGTTTAAGTATCTATATTGAAGATTATTTTAATATCCGGTAATTATTAATAATAACCAAAATGGTAAAAGACATAAATTTTATATTTTTAATAAAACCTAACCTCGACAAACCTAACGTAATCTGACCAATCATAATTTAACATAACCTAAAAGAACCTTATGTATGATAATTTATCATGTTTTACAGATTAATCACTTTTACCAAATCTTGGTAATTATTTATAATAACCGGTAATTATTAATAATTTTCAATTAATCACTTTCACCCTAACATTATATATATACCTACTGTAAATATATAAGACTTATAGTGCTTTAAGCTTTGTTAGGGTTCCCTATAGTATACGCATTTCAGCGCATTATGACCAAGTTCAAGGATGATACGATACACAGAAGGATGCTGCTGCCCATCCTCCGGTTCATAAATCATTAGTCGCCTCTTACGACACCCATGGGCAGAGATGGGTTGGTACTATTCTTTGCCAGCACCACACGGGCCACTTGTCTATTATTTTAGATTTACCTGACAAAATAATTGAAACATGCTAACCATATTTTCTTAAAATGTATGTACGTAAGTATTCCAGCACTTTATGTCTACAAACTCTTTCCAACTGGTCGAGGTAGACAGCTGCTTATGTTCGAAAGCTATACGTTTTCCCAAGTTTCGATCACTCCCTGGTACCAATGCTCCAGTAAAGACGCCGCCAAGTGCAAGGCCAGGGTGAAGTGTGAAAAAGACGGCAGTTTACGACTCGGAGGAAGGCCACACTCTCACGCTCCTTCCACGTATAAAATCACACCTAGAGGACAGCTTTTATTCCGAAAGTGTGGCCTTTAGAAGGGTATTAAAAATAGAAGATTTTGTCTTTTACTTTTGATTCCCCTGATAAAATAATTTAATATAAGGTCCTTACCTGTGAAATTGGCGTCTTGTATGGAAAATGTTAGGTTTTTAAATTCAATTTTCAGTACCTACTAACACTTATTTTTTTTTAGTAATTACGAATTTCAAATTTTATATTTTTTTTTAAGTACAAATGGGAAGACATTAAGCTTACAGCAGCTTCAATTTTATTTTCGAAAAATATTATCTGTAAAAGAAATATAATGTCGAAAACGAAAGACATTTTAGAAATCAAACTGATAACCTTGAAATCACCTTTCAAATACATTATCGTATTGCAAAAGGAGTTATGATCTCATTAATCTGCAATACAATTTCGCTAATTTCATAGGTAAGGACCTACTAGGTACTAACGAGACTTTTATCATATGAATTTATGTACGCATTCCAGGACAATGTGACTACAAATTCATCCCAACTGGTCGAGGCAAACAGTTGCTGATGCTCAACAACTATAGCTACTCCCAGATAGGGAACACTCCCTGGTTCCAATGCTCCAGAAAAGACACGGCCATGTGCAAGGCCAGGGTGAAATTTGAAAATAACGGTAGTATAAGATTTGGAGGGCAGCCACATTCTCATGCTCCTCCCACTTATAAGATTACATCCAAAGGACAGTACATAAAACTCTAAAATTTTATTCCGAAGGCTTTTACCTGGGTACCAAATTAATATAAAAGATTGCACTTTACTTGTCTTTTAGTTTTGATCCCCCTGACAAAATAATTGCATACTACTACTCTTTCAAATTTATGTTATGTACTATTTCAGCGCATTATGACTACAAATTCTTCCCAACTGGTCGAGGCAAGCAGATGCTGATGCTCAACAACTATACCTATTCCCAGATACAGTTCACTCCCTGGTACCAATGCTCCAGAAAAGACACGGCCATGTGTAAGGCCAAGGTAAAATTTGAAAATAACGGTAGTATAAAATTTGGAGGGCAGCCACATTCTCACACTCCCTCGCTTAAAAGATTACACCCAAAGGACATCACATAAAACTCTAAAATTTTATTCCGAATGCCTTTTGCTAGTTACTTAAGTAATATAGAAGATTGCACTTCACTTGTCTTTTAGTTTTGATCTTCCTGACAATAAAATTGAATACTACTACTATTTCAAATTTATGTTATGTATTATTTCAACTTTATGTTATGTACCTATTCCAGTACATTATGACTACAAATTCTTTGAAAATAACGGTAGTATAAGACTCGGAGGGCAGCCACATTTTCACTCTCTTCCCACTTATAAGATTACACCCAAAGTAATATAGTAGTAGTAGTATTGCACTTCACTTGTCTTTTAGTTTTGATCTCCCCGACAAAATAATTAATTACTGACCGTACTATTTAAAATTTATGTTCTGTACATATTCCAGTGCATTATGACTACAAATTCTTCCCAACTGGTCGAGGCAAGCAGATGCTGATGCTCAATAACTACACATATTCCCAGGTACGGAACACTCCTTGGTACCAATGCTCCAGTAAAGACGCTGCCAAGTGCAAGGCCAGGGTGAAATTTGGAAATGACGGTAGTATACGAATTTCAGGGCAGCCACATTCTCATCCCCCTCCTACTTATAAAATTACGCCTAAAGGACAATATATAAAAATCTGAAATTATATTCTTAAGGTGTTGTCTTTCTTTAGCTTTGTACCAAAAATAAAAGACTGTACTTCACTTGTCTTTCATGTTTTATTTCTCTGGCAAATTGATTGGAAAAATACTTACAAGACTTTCTCCAAAATTATATACATATTCCACAGCCCATTATGACTACAAGTTCTTCCCGACTGGTCGAGGTAAGCAGATGCTGATGCTGAACAATTACACGTATTCTCAACTTCACAACACTCCCTGGTTCCAATGCTCCAGAAAAGACAAGGCCATGTGCAAGGCCAGAGTAAAATTTGAAAATGACGGTAGTATACGATTTGGAGGGCAGCCACATTCACACGATCCTCCCACTTATAAGATTACACCTAAAGGACAGTATATAAAAATTTAACATTTTATTCCCAAGTGTTTCCTTTACGCTACGAAAAATTTTAAGATTGCAATGCATTTATGATGTCCCTGATAACATAATTGAAATACTAACTAGACTTTTATAAAAATTTTGTGCGTATTCCAGCACATTATGACTACGAATTCTTCCCAACTGGTCGAGGCAAGCAGTTGCTGACGCTCAACAACTATACCTATTCCCAGGTACGGAGCACTCTTTGGTTTCAATGTTCTAAAGAAAACTCAGCCAAGTGTAAGGCCAGGGTGAAAATTGAAAGAGACGGCAGTGTACGATTTGGAGGACAGCCGCATTCTCACGCTCCTAATTATAAGATTACACCTAAGTAACAGTATAATTATGTGAAAATATAAGTACTTTGTGTGACTCGTTTGCTGCAAAAATCTCTCAGCCGGAAGCATTGTTTTATCTTTGGCATTAAACTTTATATAACTTAAAGATTTTACCATTTAATAAGTATATACCTAGGTTTTTTGCCAAGTACCAAAATATTTTTTTTTAAATTAATATAATTTATTATAACGATTTATTGTTCGTTGTTGTTAATCAAGAAGCTTTTGTGAAAATAGTTTAGTTGTAGTAGATCATAGTAATTATTACCACGTCATTATGTACCTTAAAAAATGATTTAGATGTATAAAAGGGATACATAAACAGAGCTCTGCAAGTATTCATGCGATCACAAGTGCCATGAAATACAAAAGGCATAAAAAGTAGGTACCTAATTAATATTAACACTACAATGCCATATAATAATCTCTTAAACAACTACATGAATAACATAAGTAAGTATAACACAATAAAATAAATAAATAAATAAATAAATAATAATCATAAATACAATAAACAAATATATATATATATATAGGATTGATGAAAGTACAGGAAACAAGGGAAGTATGTCAAGATCGTAGCAGGTGGAGGACTGTGGTCTCTGCCTACCCCAACGGGAAAGAGGCGTGATGTTATGTATGTATGTATGTATGATTATTATTTATTTATTTATTTTATTGTATTATACTTACTTATGTTATTCATGTAGTTGTTTAAGAGATTATTATATGGCATTGTAGTGTTAATATTAATTAGGTACCTACTTTTTATGCCTTTTGTATTTCATGGCACTTGTGATCGCATGAATACTTGCAGAGCTCTGTTTATGTATCCCTAACATCAAAGGTTGCCTGTAAGAGATCGCTTGCAGCGATAAGGCCGCCTTTGCCCACATTAGGTTAAGTTCTCCATGTACATGTTTTGTTGTTGTTATGTGAGCAATAAAGTGTTCTACCTATCTATCTATCTATAAAAGATATACTATTATAAAAAACATTTTTTAAATGGAGTTTTCATTTAACCCTAATTTGCATGTTTATGTGTATATTATAAACTAAGAACATCTACCATTTTAAATTCTTTTAAGTGGTCTATCTTACTACATCATTAATAATGTTTCAGGTCGTAAGAGGAGTTATTTGTGGAATTACTTCAAGGAGCTGAATCGGAATTCGGTGAAATGCAAGATTTGCAACAGGAAGATGAATAGAAACATGGCACGGCATCTGCGTTTGAAACATCCTTCCGTCTATTTCAAGGTCTCCCCTTATTTAGACAAGTCACCTATCAGTAAGTACAAGTTCTGCGTCCAAATTTATCAGCGATTTTAATCAAATTACAATAACGCATTTTTTTATGTTTTTAGAAGGCCCACTAAAATCAACCAGTTGGCTGAAAGGCAGCTGGGCCAAGAAATACTGCAAAGTAGTTACCGGAAACAAGTACAAATGCAACATGTGCCCTGCAGTTTTAAGTTTGTCAAATGGTCTGTTTGGCAATATGAAGAGGCATATTAAAAGCAAACACCCTCACGTCTACGAAAAAGAAGTAGGCGGTGGTAGATCAAGCGACGAAGTTGAGTTTTCTACGGAAGAAGTAGAAAATACGCTAAAAGAATCTGAAAGTTTCTTAACTGAGTTCATAGACGAAAGCGTAACTGTCGACGCTGAAGATGATTCTGAATCAGAATCAGAAGATGGCGGCGGTATTCCTTTTCTCAGTGAAATCGATCCCGATTTCAAGAATAAAATCAAATACCTTTGCATGAAAGAAGTTGAGGGGAAAAGTAAGTATTATTGCTATAATATGTATTTTCATCATAATACTTTGATCTCACCAATGAAATTTGTTATCCTTGCAGAACGAGCCAGAAATTGTTTCTGGAATTTCTTCAACGTGATCAAAGAGAACCGTCGCTACTCTTGCTTGGCTTGTAACAGAAGGGTGTCCATATTCCCTCACAGTATTGCCAACTTGAAGCGGCACATCAAAATGAGGCATAAGAAGCAATACGAGATCATGATGAACCATATGTCTGAAACAGAAACCAGTGGAAGTAAGTTTACTGGATTATTTTTTTAAAACATCATTCAAATTGTCAGGCTATACAGCGTGAATTTTCATTGGTTTTGCTGTTGAAGCCCAGTGATACTCCTCATGTTAACAAACAACTTTCAGTGGTCACGTGATCGACTCATTTTGTACGGCAAGTCGAAAATTTTTATCGTATTAATAAATTTTTTCATGAGTAGAATGACTGGGCTTTGAAAGAAAAACCGATAAAAATTCACGACGTATTCAATTAGTTTCTTCAAAAAATTAAAAATACAATTGCATTTTTTGACGAAAAGCTGAACTTTCCTGATGATGCCCAGTTACTTTTTTCATATCGCGAATATGTCTTTTGTGAAGTCTAGATGATGTGGATTAGTCCTTTAATTCTCAAACTGAAAAATAATTCTTGCCTTAACATGAAATATTGTGAAGTTGGAAATACAGACGCAGCCAGCTAAAAATTTCAAAACTATTTTTATTCTGATTTCAGAAGTCTCACCAGTGAGTTTCGATAAATACTATTTCGATCACGAAGGTGATACTGAGTACAAATGTAAGGAATGTGGTAACATCATTACTTGCGCTGACGAGGATCAGCATACTCTCTTCGACCACATTAAGGATATTCATCCTGATCAAATAATGGCTTATCAGGAAGAAGCCATGGAATATGACGATGATCAGAATATAGTCATTGTTAAATGCGATTCGTTTTAGGATTTTTGAGGATTTTCATTGATGTTAAGGGATATCCACACCGAAGTTACATTTAGTGGGGTAACGATATGGAACACGAAAACATTAATAAAGTTTCTGGTGACGTTCTTTTGTAACTGTATTACATTGTGTTGCTCCACAAATGGTAGCTTCGCTGTGAATAAACCAGATAGTTAGTCACTAAATGTTTATGCAAAATATCTGTTATTACATGTTACAGATATATTTGGTAGTTTGAATGTCATTGGTTTATCTTAGATTATAATGAAACAGACCTCTTAAATTCTTAAAAAAGTCAATGCTTTGAACCTAAAACATGTATTGCTGCAGTTAGGAAAATAAAGTATTCTTGTTGGTTGTTGATCATCCCCCCCCCGCCCACCGCCCCGGTGTCTCACTAAACTCTTTTGTAAAGTAGCTTTTACAATGCAGATTTTTCTTGAGTTTGAGTTTTTAGAGTTAAAACCTGTCCGATGATTAGTTTTCAAGTATCTTTCAAAAGATAATCTTTATACCGGAGTTCACGAAAGAGTCAGGTGTTTTGTAAACAAAACGATCATGTAAAATGTTTTAAAAATTCAGATATTTCTGGATTTCTGTATGTAAAACGATAGACTAAGCGTTTTTCTGTGTCTGTATTGTTTACCTTTCTTGACTGATTATTTTTTGTTAACAAAGCTCCTGACTCTTTCGTTAATTCTGTTATAGCTTGAGTAATGTATAAAGCTGTATTACTTCTAAAATGTATAAGGTAAATTAAATGTAGTAAAAACATGAACTGTCATTGTTGTAGTGTAAATATGTGCTTAAAATTAAATTATAAAGAAATCGATGATATTTATTACTGTTTCTTTTTCTCTTATTAATTCATGTATTTCTGAATCCGTCAACTTGCTGGATACCAGAAGAATCGTAATCGTAAACAGTTATTTACGATAAAAAAAAAACATTAATTTATGACTCGTCTATATTTTGTTTTATTGTTGTTTGATTGTCGACTTGTTTATATTTTCATAATGTGTAGCTTCATGGTATGCATTCCTAGCACACAAATAAATGCGCATGCAAAACACTAATCATCTAACGTGTTTCGTCTCTAGATGAGGCATAGTCAGGAGATCTTACATTACCAAACTCTAAGTATCGCATGCAGTCTCTCGGCCCAGCACTGCCCTCTTGAAGCTACTTTGACTTCCTGAAGAGGCATGGTATCAAGAGTGAGTAACGTCGCCCGATGCCATCTGTTTGCACTACTTCGCACCCCTCCACAATTTTATTAATACATTGACACGCAAGGTGAGATCAAGTGTTTTTTTTCCTCACCTGGCGAGTCTGAAACTCTGCCAGATCTGCACTAATACTGGGTGTAAGGGACGGTCTACCGAAAACTCAAAGGGCATGCTCAGTCAACGAAACTGAACAACTTTCCCAAAGAAATATTTCTGGGAGATGAATAAAATTTTTGACCTCTCCATCAAAATTGCTTACTCTGATTGAACAGTTTGTATGGAGAGGTCAATTTTTTTTTCTTTTCCCGAAAATGTTTCTTTGGGAAAGTTGTTCAGTTTCGTTGACTACGCACGCTCGTTCAGTTTTCGGTACACCGCGGGGTACACCGTCTCTTACACCCTGTATACTGCGCCGATAACAGTTTGTGTCCTATGGATGCACACTTAAAATTGTATTCCTCCTCAGATCGTCCATACAAGTTTATAGAGACGAAACCAGGCCGGTATCTCCTAATGATGGATGGATATACTTACTCAAAGCGCTGCGGCTTAAAGGGGCGCTTCCAATGTTCGAAAAAGGATCAAGGTTGCAAAGCGAAGGTTCGGTTGGATGACCTGGGACAAGTTGTGTCGGATGAGAAAGATCACTGGCATTCGCATCGGCCACCACAGTATATGGTTACAAGTAGTGGAACTTATGTGAAAATATCATGAAAATACAAGTAGTCGGCGAGTGCCAGAAGCGAATTCGGTACACTTTATTATTTTTCAACTTACGATTCCGTGTTATCATCCGGTGACATTAATACAGTGTGTAAAAAAGTACGATGATCCTTCTAAGGGGTGATCCTAAGATTGTAAAATAAATATTTAAAAAAGCACTTTTTTTGGTTGATTGGAATGGATTGAAATGGATAGGTATTTGCTAGTGACTGAATATTATAACAAAAACATCTTTGTTTGCGTCGCCAGCTGATCATAGAGGTCATTTAATCCTTCAGGCGCTTCACTTTTACTTAAGCTTAAACTGCTTTTTATAAGAGAAAGTATTTTTTTAAATATTTGTTATACAATCTATTAGTGATGTAGACTAACCTTTTATCAGGATCAACGTACTTTTTTTACACCCTGTATGAGGACTGTTAAAGTTAAAGCATTTATAATCGTTCTATATATTATAAACACATTTATATCACTCGCTGATAAATCATTATCCAGGATTATTATGAATCCTGGATCTAATGTACACATTTATCAACGAGTTATGTAAATGATGTGAGAAGGAAAAATAACATGATCACGGGCAGCCAAAGTGTCAACTTGAATTTAAAATATTGTTGATTCTTATATGATTTAAATCGAATCTAAAGACATACGGGCAGCCAAAGTATCAACTTTAATTTAAAATATTGTTGTTTCATATATTATTATGATTTAAATCGATTCTAGATACTTACAGGGTGATAATTTGATTGCGTGCCATAGCTTAGAGGCGGGATCAGTATCAGTAACTGAACAACTTTTCCCAAGGAACATAGAGTTTGAGTTCTTCTTGTAGAACAAATTTGACCTTCCATACAAAATGCGCTTTCGGTGGATGCAGTTTCTATGGGAGGTCAAAAATTGATTTTCGTATTTCGACCTATACTGATCCCACCCTTAAGCTATGGCGCGCAGCCAAATTAACACTGTGTATTTTGATAAATACACTTTGATTTGTGCGCTATTGCTTGTTCGCTCTAAGATATTGGATGACCCTACAAAATGGCGGGAGACGGGACGCACAAAACATTACTGTCTATAAAAAAAATATACGCGTCGACTTGCGAACCTCCTCCGATTTTTTTCGTCGGCTAAATATAATCTTTTGACATTCTTCTTCTTAGTCGTACTCTTCAGTTACTGAAGATCGTGTCTGACTTGGAACGCCATCGTGGATGTTTCAACCAGTCTCTTCCATTTTTGTCTGTCTTCAGCCAATCGAAGGGCGTTGGTAATAGGAAGGTCCAGAATGTTTTTAATTTGGTCAGACCAACGGTGTGGTGCTCTTCCTCGCGCTCTTTTGCCCTCTACTTTGCCCAGAAGAATCAGCTTTTCGAGGTTAGCAGGCTCTCTTCTGGTTATATGCCCGAAATATTTCAGAATCCTTTGGTAGCACGTTGTGGACAGACGTATTTTGACCCCCAGTTGCTCTAGGATAGATTTATTGGTTCTCTTAGCCGTCCACGGGATCCTCAACATTCGCCGCCAACACCACATCTCAAAACTGTTTATCTTTTTCCTCTCAGATTCTCGAATTATCCAAGATTCTGAACCGTAAAGGAAGATAGGGAATACTAAGGTACGCACAAGTCTGATTTTGGTAGAGTTGGATATGTTTCTGTCTTGCCATATATTTTTAAGTTTGCTCATAGCGTCTTTGCCCATTTGAGTTCTTCTCCTAATTTCCTTTTCGCATAGTATCGCGTAGCACTATTCAGCATAGATCCGAGGTAAACGAACTCCTTTACTATCTCTAGGTCAGCTAACTTTCCTGTTAATGTCAACTGATCTGCTCTATCTACAACCAAAACTTTTGTTTTTGTTTTGTTAATCTTCAGCCCGACCAATTCACTTTCCCTCTCAACCCTCTTCAATAGTTCATGAAGTTCGTCCTCATTTGCCGCAAAAAGTGTGGTGTCATCAGCGTAGCGAAGATTGCTGATGGTTTTTCCGCCTATCTTAATGCCACCTTCTCAGTGTTCCAGGGCTTTTCTCATGATATACTCCCCATATATGTTAAAAAGAAGAGGCGATAGAATGCAGCCCTGTCGTACACCCTTTCCTGGTTGGAATGTCTTCGAGATGACATCATTCACCCTAACGACTGTTTCTCCGTCCGTATACAAGCTTGAGATTAACTTTATAAGGTGCGCAGGCACACCCATTTCTCTTAAGATGTTCCACAGGCAATCCCATTGCACGCAGTCAAACGCCTTTGAATAATCAATGAAACACATGAGCATTGGTACGTTAAACTCCCTCGCCTTTTCGATCATCAATCGGACATTCACTATTTGTTCGCGGGTGCCTCGTCTTTTCACGAAACCAGCTTGTTCGTTCGATATTTGCCACTGAAGATAGTGTTTTAGTCTTTCATTGATTATGTACAGCAGAACCTTGCTAGCATGGGAGATGACATTACACTTTATAAAAACGTTTTATGAGTAAGTAGTTGTGTAGGTATAGTGTCATGAGTGTATAAAATAGATTGACGAAGTGTATACCTTACAGACTACACATTTATACCAACCGCAACAGGGAAAAGTTTTCTCATGTACGGAGGCTTTACATATTCCCAAAGGGGAACGACCAACAATTACTATTGCACAAAGAAAGGTGTCGGCTGCAGAGCTAGAGTCAAGCTCGGCTTGGATGGAAGCATATTGACCAGTTATACGAACCATGGGCATGAACCTCCCGTTTACAAGAAGATTAACGACGGAAGGTACATCAAACTTTAATGCTAAGAAAACGAAAATGTATGTACGATAATAATGATTCTTTTAAGTGTTTGTTCTGTGTGATTTATATGTTGTTTTTTTTTATTTGCCGTAAGTTAATCATGAATCCAGAATTTTCATTTAAATACAAACAAGTTTTAGATTTTATTTAAAATACTTTTTTATTACCTTAATGATTGCAGAATCACCCTTAGTAAAGTCATCGTACTTTTTAGAACCTATATATCTCAGCGTCTAATATGGTTATTATTATTATTATTTATTTAATTTACAGACAACAAAGGTCCAAAATGTTAGTAATTCTTAAAACTAGGTTAGTACTTATATTCTACCAGAGACTTGGTTAATGCTACAAGGTGCATTATTAATGGACTCTCATTTCTGTCAGCAATCGTCTTTAGGAGGCTGTTGGGGCTGCCACGTATTCTATTTAACAAGGACGCCGCCTTTTTTCGCAATATCGCTGTGAAGCTGTCGACGCCAGCCTCCGCAAACATGGCGGACGCGCTACAAAAACGTGGCAGCCGCATCAGCGCTCTGAAAGCATTGTTGTACTGCACTCGCAGGGAACTGAGCGCACGACCTAATCCCCGTGTCACTCTTACTCACGACAGTACATGCCTGTAACTTGAGCCAATCTCACCGAGAATACTCCTTTAACTCCTTTGTGAATACATCTTTACTCTATATGCAAACGTAGGAATAAGTTTGCATTAGTAACTTCATCATAACATCCCATGAAATGTTCACTACAGGACAGGGAGCTCCCTCCAGAATTCTAGATTTTGCTGTAAAAATGTGCAGAAGTACCATAGTCACCTCGCTTGTCAGCGTTACGGCTGGCACCATGGACCGCGTTTTTAGGTGACCGCAGTAAGTAATATGGTATTATACACAGGAGGATGCTGCTGCCCATCCGCCAGTTTATAACCCTTAGTCGCCTCTTACGACACCCACGGGTATGTATGGGATGGTACTATTCTTTGCCGGCACCACAGGGGGCATTAATAATTTACTGCATTCTTAACGAGGACGAACTAGAAGAACTGCATGGAACAGGTCGTGATACGCACGCGTCAATCGTCTATGGAAATCCTGTGGTGTGGTGCTTGGTTATACATATACGTATACATACAGTCAACGAAGCGGAAACGGTAACAGTTAAGCTTCACACTCGCAGTGCGACTTTACATACAGTCAACGAAGCGGAAACGGAAACAGTTAAGCTTCACACTCGCAGTGCGACTTTAGCTCTTGCAATAATTGAAATAAAAGTGGTACAAAGTGCAATGTTTCAAGCTCGACGCGTTTTTGACTGTAATTCGTCAGCATAGCATCCATCCGACGCTAGGCAGCCTCGTAAATATGTTTAAAATGTCTTATAAAATAGAAGTAGTGAGTAACGAAGTAGATTCTCCTTATGGCTTCAAAATCGATTTTAATTGAAACTATTTATTTTCACAGGTTTTTCTTACCAATATGTTACATCCAGTAAAGGCAAAACGATGATGTTAGTGGACGACTACACTTACTCTAGCCTCAGGGAAAACTACTGGGTCTGTTCTGTTCACCAAACGATGAAATGTAAAGCGAAGATCGTGATGAACACTGACAAAACTGTGAAGAGGTTCGTCCAAGAGCATAGCCATCCGCCGGCGAAATATTATATCACCAATTCTGGGCATTTCATACGCCTATGAGGACTAATAAAATACGCAATTAAGGTGATCCGTTTTCCATACAAAAATTCAAATGACTTGCATTAGGTTTAGGTTTAAAGAATATTTATTTCTTACTTAAGACCTACGGTCACTTACATAAGAAAAAACTTAATAATATATCTGTTGTTCACATCCCAACATAAACACAATAATGTGGGTAGGTTAACTTATACAATTGAAGATTATGTTGTAGATTGCATACTAAAAACTCTAGTTTACGTCTCTAAAATATGCTCGGCTAACTTATATCTGAATACGTTGTAAGAGATGATATTTTTAACTTCAGCGGGTATATTGCATTCTTACGCGGGACATAAAATTCTGTTGAAAAACGAACGAATACTGCTATTTTTAGTTAAATTTTTCGCTGATTAATACAAAAATACAGCTAATGTACTGAAAGTACTAGTTTTAGTTAGCAATTTTTGGTTCAATATTACTTTTGTGGGCGCGTGCGGTCAAAACTGTACGGTTGTGTTTTGTGTCCATGTGTTGAGTGATCGTACTCATGTAAACACGGACTGACTAGAGTAATTGACTTTAGTGAACATATGGAGATATTTTTCTTATCGAAATTGTTGTTAGGCGTTGAAGTTGCACGATGAAATTTACGCGAATCAACTTTTTGCACATATATAGTTGGTACTTATTGCATTAAAAAATAAAACCTTATATTTGCAGCAGTCGCTCCATCTAGTTGCGTTCGGGGCTAAGCTGGCCGTCACAGATCACCTTAATATAAGACTAGTGCTACAATGGATAAGCCTTCTTTCTTTTTTGGTCAAGCATGACATTAATAATTTCGTCTCTACGTTGACTAAGATAAGCGTGGCGCTAAGTCTAGTATGTCAGGAATGACGTGTTATTGACTGTACCTCCTGACTCTCAAATGGGCACCCGTTTGGGTTTTATACATGCAGCTAAGATTTTTTATGTTACAAATAGCAAAACAAGCAGGCACCAACTGTCTTATCTGTGGCAATGTTTATCATTTATCAAGGTTATCAACAACTCATTCCTTATAGAACATTACTGCAATGGCCGACAAAAGAGGTATTAAAGGACGAAAGAGATAATGTGGGCAGAGCCGTTAGCATACGTACGTAAGTCCTTCTACACCTAGTTGCGGCCAAGGCTTGTATAAACTTTTTCTCAGTAAATGCGCCTTTATTCAAACTAACTTTAATTCAAACAAAAACTTTGTACTTACCAATATACAGGGTGTTAATTTAATTGCGTGTCATAACTCAGGGGCGGGATCAGTATCAGTAAGTGAACAACTTTTCCCAAGGAACATAGGTCGAAATACGAAAAACCAAATTTGACCTTCCATACAAAATGCGCTTTCAGCTGATGCAGTTTCTATGGGAGGTCAAAAATTAATTTTCGTATTTCGACCTATGTTCCTTGGGCAAAGTTGTTCAGTTACTGTTACTGATCCCGCCCCTGAGCTATGGCACGCAATCAAATTAACACCCTGTATTCCTTTGTTTACACCACAGTTTGTCATTTTCATATTATATTTAATCTGTGTTTGTTTATTTTTTTTACAATATATAGCTTTCTTTTTGCAAGCCAGTTCAAAATTTGAACAACATTTTGATAAGTTACCTTCTTGGTTGTTATGCTTGGATAAGTTACCTCCTTGGTTGTTTTGATGTGATAAGTTTACCTCCTTCGTTCTGACGCTTTGATTTAGTTTAGTAAAATAACTACTAGGTTAGTGTAGCGATAAAGAAAGAAACTCATATGAAGTGCCTATAATTGTGTATGGTTTAATATTAGGCAGATAATATTATATTTAACATTAAGAATGTTTTTTATATAGGTAAACAATTTACGTTGCTGTGTTTGAGCACATCTTAGACAGCTAAACAATTTATTAATAAACCTATTTTATTGATCGAGCATTACCAATCCATAACAAATATTATTACCAAAAAAACCAGGTAACCAGCTACTATAATAATGCATAATAGACCAGGTGTTGAAGTAAAAATACTCTAGAAGCAAAACGAACATCTGGGATTCTCTGGAACTAAGAACTAAGAAACTCTCTTCGAATGCATCTAACTATAACTTATATTCCAGGTACGTCATTATACTTCGCCACATCCCAGCGTGGAAGAAGGCTCTTGATATACGAGGGCTACCGATTTTCAAAGCCCAAACTAAGCGGGAACGGATGGCGATGTTCCGGATATCCTTCCTGCAAATGTAGGATCTTGCTGGCCTACAATGGGGTTATCATGTCTAATGGTCACAACCACCCGCCGCCGAATAGACGTATTATCGGGGTCTTATAATATTAACCATCACACCCTTATTCCCAAATTGTATCGGATAAGCTCTATTGTAATGTGAGTTATTGAGCCATAAGCTCCTATAACAAACAGATTTACTGTTGTACGTGCACGGCAGCAAGCACGCAGGGTTGCCAGACGTACGAGATTTGTGGTAAGTTTACGAGATTTAGAGTTCTATTTGCGAGAAAAGAGCCTAAGAAGATTTTCATGATGTTGACTGCACCATGTATTTAACCCGGAAATTTTATAATTTAGTTCAAATATTTTCTTGATTGCATCTAGAGTTAGGAGAAATTCCTCTTTTACGGGTATTACGCACAACTGCGTTCAACAAACGTTATTTCTTTGTGATCTGTTTTGTGCATTTACAATGACAACGGAATTTTGCACCTACTCCTTCAGCTAAGCAGATTACTAGAATGGGATAGATAGACTGCAAAGCAAGCAAGCAAAAAGTACATTATAGATACTCACGCCTTTTGGGATAACTTCCATAGAAATATTTAGTGTAAATTATAGTTGTTAATGTTTTTGTATGATTTTTCTCGTAGGATTTTTCAATGTTTTAAAATTTTACGAGATTTTACTTTCAAATTACGAGATTTTTTGACATACCTGAAATGTATCCGTGTTACGAGAAAAAATATTTGGCATCTGGCAACCCTGCAAGCACATAGAAACAAAACCATTATAAGCTGAACCAGCGCTACGCTACAAACGCCTGAAACCAGAGAGCCGCTCAAGGATACAAGTGTTTCTACCGACGAGCGGCCGTGTGTACAAGATGTTGTTTGAATTGCTTGCTATAGCTAAGTTTTCAGGGACGGATTCAGTATGATTTAAAGAACAACAGTAGGTACCCAAGGAACATAGTTCGAAAAACGAAACAAATATGCAATCCCATACATAATGCGCTTTCAGCTGATGCAGTTTCTATGGGAAATTGAAATTTCCTTCGTTTTTATTTCGACTTATAATCTTGGAAAAAGTTAATTTACTTATACTGAGCCTACCCCTGAGCTAGTTAAAGCGCGCGATTTATTTAACATTTGTATATTTTGTGGCCAAACTAAGTGTACAATAGTTTGTTATTCATCGTTTTCACTTCAGACAATAGATTTTAACTCATGATCATCACAAAATCTACGCAGCTCCCCCTAGAGTGGGTGGTGACCGCAGTGTGGGTTGTACGGTCAACCGCACGTCAGTGGAAACATTTGCAACTCTATTGCCTTGTCATAAAGTACAAAGTGTTTCTACCGACGTGCTGTTGAACGCACACTGCTGCTCAAACCCTGCCTGTAGTAGGCACTTTTTGTTAAAATTAAGGATAAATAATGGAAAGTATGTGTAATGAATTTAACTATTAAATTATGAGAAAACTGTAATAATTCAAAATATAAAAATTTCAATCTGTTATTATTTATTAGGTACCAATATTGCAAATATACTTATAATACAAGCATAGCATTATAAGTATACTTGCAATATGCATCCTGGCCTGTTGCCGAGTTGGTAGTGAACCTGTCTTTTACTTTTAATTTGTGATAACTATGACACAGGTGTTTGTTCTGTGCCTGGGTCACAGTAAATATATAAGCTAAAGCAGTATGGAAACTCCTAACAAACGTCCAAAACAGGCGCACTCACACATGCGCACACCGCTACAGGAAAATAAGCAGTTTTCGCGCTGAAGTAAGTCGTGGGTGACAAAACCATAATACAAACAAATAGGTACATATATGGTCCCTATAAGTATGTCCCTGTCCTTGTGCGATAAAAGGCGACTAAGTATCTTAATCAGCCATTGTGTCATAAAAGGCGACTAAGTGACTTAACCTTTTCTTGTGTCGTAAAAGGCGACTAAGTGTGAAAAAAAAAACATGAAAAATTGAAAACGTGCTGAAAGGAACAAAGTTGATAGAAGCACCCAATATTTGAGTTCATCATACTATTCTTATTTCAAAAATTCTGGGTTACAACCCTGACGCTCCGACGCAGAATAGTTCTTTTTTCAAAAAAAGGCCCGAGTTTCCATACTGCTTTAGCTTATATATTTACTGTGCCTGGGTGTTATGTTTCGTATATATAGATATATCAGTCCCTGATGTCCGTAGTTGAGGTTCGTCTCAGTCGGCCTCTTTGGGATCAGATTACTTTGTGTAAAGTCCCTCGTAATTAATTTATTGTGTGAAATTATTTTATTACATTTTTTTACAGAATATTATGAACTCAAAAACTTGGTTTTATTTAATTCCCGTATCTGATTTTGTAAGTCCGATCTAAGGGAAGTACCTATGTGAAACTTTCGTTATCGTGGCTGACTGACAGTTCCCATGGAACAATACAAGTAACATTTCTTACAGTCGAAATAATGTAGCTAGAATGACAGCAGAGTAAGAACAGGACAGAGTGATGTGTTACACATTGGAGCGACAGAGACAAGTATCAATCTGACCTGCTCTCACGCATGGTTTTCCTGCTGTCGTTCTTACCAAGCTGTATTATTTTGACTATAGGTAATAGGTATAACGCCCAGTATGTTCAGGAAAGCTGTATTGAAATTCCTACGGTAAATAAACAGGGTAAAGCATAGATTTATATAGTCAAGATAGAGTCTTGGGAACAAGCGGTTAAAAATTTTCCCATACAAGAAAATAAAGCGCCATCTGTGAAAGATCGCGTGAACTACGTTGTGTAGTACTTCAAGGTCTTTGTTCTGAGGTCGGTGCTAAATATACACGGAATGGAAATAATAAGGCGGGAAAACGTCACCTATAGGACTGTCTACAAATGTCATCAAACTGACACAAAAAGCCTGGATTACGCATGTTCTTTGTATTTATTTTCAGGTAGTTATTTTTTAAAAGACATTACCATGCCACTAAGTGGCGCTGAAAGAACTAGGAGATATCGAGAAAAGTTGAAACTAGAACGCCCTGATGAACTCGAAAGACAAAGAAAAATAAATTTAGAGAAAATTAAATCAATTAAGAAAAAAATTTCAGAGCTGACACCAGAAGAAGCCGAAATAAGAAGAGAAAGGTGGAGAAAGGAAAAAAGAGCTAGCAGGCAGAAACAATAAAAGACTGTTAAAGCTCAGTATATTATTTTAGGTTTCATAAACATGATAATGTTTTCTTCAAACGTTGATTGTTAATAAAACTTTGAATAAAAACTGTGAAAAAAGTAAATACTCTATGACTTATAATTACTAATCCCACGTTGTATTTTGTATGGCAACTCACCATTCACCATCAGGCATCGAGTGGCCTGTCTGCTCGTCTGCCTTCTCCTTTATAAAAAATAAATTAATAAGAAACTGAGTATAAATCTTGATAACTGTACCCAATAGAAGAAGGGTTTGACAAATGAAAATATATTTTACAGGCTCTACCTTCCAGGAACAATTTAAAATGATCTTTCTGAAATCCCAAAGAGGTAGACCTCTGATGATAAGAGATGGCTTCAAATATACCCTTGATAGAAAGCTCAAAGATGGGACAGGGGTATGGCGATGCTGTCAAAGGCGCACATGTCATGTGAATATGGTAGTCAGTCGTGATAACATCGTGAAGAAGGAACCTCATCATACGTGTGAACATCGCATCTATCAAAAGAAGAGTCACAAATAATTTCTGTGAAAAGGTTATAATAAATCAAGGCGCAGGGGAGATGACGTATCGAATATGGTCTTCTTCTTCTTTTCGTATCAATGGCAAATGATTTTATAGTAACTTAGCCCAAAATGTGGCTACAGCAATAGCTCTTTTTTTGCCTTCAAAAAGGTCCTCCTTGGTGCATTCATATCCCAACTGCCGAAAAGCTGCCACCAGGTCACGATCTTCCTTGGTCCATATGGAAGTCACTAAACAGACTGCGGTCGGGCGTTGGCAGGTGCGGGGAACTCATGAAGAGGTGGGGCTTCTCTGATAACGACAAGTGTGAATGCGGTATTTTGCAAACCATGACACACTTGCTGTCGTGCCCTACTTCTCTAGTTTCCTGCACTCGGAGAGACCTTTTTGAAGGCAACCAAAAGGCAATTGATGTGGCTACTTTTTGGCCTAAGCGTTTATAGTCAGTTTTGCCATTGACTCGAAAAGAAGAAGAAGGTGCAAGAAACTGAGGAGGTAGGGCACAAAAGCGACTATGGTGGCAATTGTCCTTCCTGTACGATTATTTATTGTACGGTCAACCGCTTGTCGGTAGAAACATTTTCAACTCTATTACCACGCCATAAGGTCCAAAAGTGTTTCTACTGATTGACGGCCGAGTGTACCACAGAATATAAATATGATTATATGGCTTTTTGATACTTTAGATATTTTGCAGGATTCGAGGATAAAATATCAATCGGTATATAATAATATCATGATTTATGGGGTGGTAACGTAACTGAACAACTTTCAGTAATTGAAACTTTCATATCTGATCTTTATAGTCTACACAGAAGGATTTAAATATTCATAAATAAAAAGTACGGATAGTATTAAGGACACGAGGAATTACCCAAATTATCGGCCTCTCCAAACAAAATTTCCAAGCAAGTTTACAATTTTGTATGGCGATGCGGATTTTTTTTCATCACCTGAAACTTTCATTCACTGAAAGTTGTTCATACTCGTATATCAGTTTCGTTGACTGATCATGCCCTATTCGGAAAGCGGTCCCCCTTTCAGTAATTATATCTGATATGTATCCGATATAAAATTATTTATTGTTATATTATCAATACAAAAATGGTTTAAAAATGTCATATTATTATTTTGATTTTTGCTACCTATTATATTTCACTCTCGGTTATGTTTTCCTGGTGTAGGTGTAAGAGGAATATATGTATTTTGTTGATTTTCCTGATTTTTATGAAGATTTTATGTTTTTGATATTATTTTTCTTGTTTTTTTATTATTTTGTTAAAGACTTATTTAAGGAAAGTAGTAAAATTATTTGAGTTTTTTTCATGATTTATTATGTTTATAACTACATACGTAAATTATACATTAAAACAATAATATGGCTGTCGGAGAGCAAAACGTGAGAGGGAAAAAGAACCCCGCTTCAAGCGCTCACGTATCGTATGGATTATATTTTTTTTCACCTCCAAAGCTCGGAAACATTTGTTTTGTCGGTTAAATTCTGCGGCCAAAAGCGATTTTTGGCCCCTAGCGGGCAAAAGGTTTTTCTGCGGCCAAAAGCGATTTTTGGCCGCTAGCGGGCAAAAGGTTTTTGAAATTCGAACGTGATGCAGTATGGCAGACCTCCACGCTGCGGTACTGGCTGCTTCCTCGCTTTAGTGAGGTGAAAAATTTTGTGTTTCGCTCGGCAGCAAAGTTATTTTGCGTCTCGTGCCTTGAAACCTTCGCTACGCTCAGGATTCTTCTTTTGAACCACTCGCTTCGCTCGTGGTTCAATTCTAGAATCCTTCGCTTGCTCAGGTTTCAATACAAGGCACTCACGCCAAATAACGCTTTTGCTGCCTTGCATAACAAATAACTATTTTTCATTTTCTGACATGTATTTTTCGTAAAGTGGTTCAGTTTCGTTGCAGGTCATGCTCTATAAGTAATAGGAAAAAAAACATCTTGTACGTGTATCGCAGAGAAATAAGGATTCCATGAAATCCCTAAGGATATATACCATACAGATTATGCTAAACGTGCAAGTCCTTAACATATAGTATACTAGATATGAAAAAAAAACACAGAAAATCAATAACCATAGTCACCAGGCTTTTTATCGTTATGGCTGGCCCAATGGGTCGCGGTACTCGCGGTTGTTGGTGAACGCATTATGTAGGAGTAACGTTCGTCGGCACAATAGCATAGCGGTATAAACCGAACCAGCGCTACCTACTCACGGCCGCACATCAGTAGAAACACTTTTGAACCTTATGGCGTGGTAATAGAGTTGAAAAAGTTTCTACCGACAAGTGGTTGACCGTACGCTACGAACGCCCGAAAACAGAGACCCGCTCAAGGTCAAAAAGCTCCCAAAGACGAGCAGTCGTGTGTACGATACGCAGAAGGAAGTAACGTCTCAGCGATGGAAGGCCATGCTGTTAGTCAATGGGTTTACATATTCCCAGTAGATAACTATGCCGAAAAAAGTACTTCTTTTCCATCAAAATGCCAAGCTAGGCTCCAGATACACAAAGACTTAATCGTTGTGTTAAATGAATAACATAACCATCCACCGAGGCTGTATGTGAAAACAAGGAATAGCAGCCTATCCAGCCTATAATAGCGAAGTAGTCAAACAAATTAATAAATATACTATTTTAATAAGGGTTAACTCGTTTTTTGTGGACGGCGCATATAATTTTATTCCATGTAATGTTTCGTTGGTTACATTAACACGTTTTTTTTGTAGATATAGATAATATGCTTTACGAAGTGGTAACTTCACAGCGAGGGAAGCCCATGCTCTTAGTGAATGGATTTACATACTCTCAGATGCCAAGGAGGCCAAAAACTTACGTCTGTTCCATCAAGATGCCAGGGTGCAAAGCGAGGCTCAAGATTCATAAAGACGTACTTGTTATGTTAAATGAAGAACATAACCATCCACCTAGGCAGAATATGAAAAAAAGGACAGAAAGACACGTACGCATAAAGACATAATTATTTATTATAATATTTTTTTGTTACCAAGATAGGCAGCCCTTAGACGCTCAGTCTGATGTATGACTGATAGCATTTGACTGAGAGTATCTAGTTATTTGACGTCAGTCACTCAATCAAGCATACATCAAACAACAGTCAGTCGGTCATACTTACTCATACATCAGCCAGATTGAGCAGCTTAGGGCAGCCGTAGAGGTTTTATTACAAATGAATAGAGATATCCTAAGAACAATAGGTGTTGTTTTTTGAAAATCTATAGAGCGATTCAGAAACTTTGCAGCGCCATTTATTGATAGAATGTTTCGCTGTAATTTTTCTTCTGTACACTAGATAGCGAAAAAAAACATTTTTGATGCAAACTTTTTATGAGCAGATGAGCAGAGCTCTGTCGCTCCGGTACCTTTACGGATTAACTGACGTTATACATGCACGGCGCATATAATAGTAAATATGCATGATTTTTTTTACTATTAAAAAAATATGTCCTCATGCATGTAATAAACAGTTTAGTAAAACTATTTTTCGAATAACTATGAAATTAAAAAAGATATAAGCCATCGAAGATTTGTTTCTGTCTCTTTCTAGATAAACGAAATTAATATATGGCCGTAGTGACGTGTATGATGTGTGTTGTGACGTCACTAATAGTAATTAATAGTTTTAAATGTAGTATCGGCCGTATTTCTTAGCCAGTTTAAATTTAAATTTCACTTCTCTCTACAGTCTCTACTAAGGTATTATCATATTATTATTTTGTTAATGAATGCATTTTACCTGTTGTATTCCATCTTACATGTTTTTTGTAGATGAAGAGAACATACCGTATGAAGTGGTAACTTCGCAGCGAGGGAAGCCCATGCTCTTAGTGAATGGGTTTACATACTCCCAGTTGCTGTCCAATCCAGAAACGTACGTCTGCTCCATCAAGATGCCGGGGTGCAAAGCTAGGCTCCAGTTACACAAAGGCGTAATATTTCAGTTAAAAGAAGAACATAACCATCCACCGAGGCGGTTTGTAAAAACAAAGACTGGGACACTCGTACGCGTTTGAATCTTCAGATATGGACCGTAAGGGCACTGCATGTTATCCTACGTCATCTAGTACACAAAATTTGCAACTTTGTAGCGATAGTAGTGGCCTAGTAGGTCCACAAAACGTTGGTCTGCCAATCCGAAACCTGGCAGGTTTTGTACAGTTGGAGAGAAAAGTGGTTAAATGACAGATGAGACGAATGAAATCTATTCGTAGAAATAGAAGGTACCTATACAAGTAAAAAACAACAGGTCTGCCTTGCATCCTCTTGGCAGTTTCGCCAGTCCGACCAAATTTGTGGTCCAATCACATCCGACCACATTTGTGGTCCGACTAGCGAAACTGCCAAGAGGATGCAAGGCAGACCTGTTGTTTTTTACTTGTATAGGTACCTTCTATTTCTACGAATAGATTTCATACGTCTAATCTGTCATTTAACCACTTTTCTCTCCAACTGTACAAAACCTGCCAGGTTTCAGATTGGCAGACCAACGTTTTGTGGACCTATTAGGCCACTACTATCGCTACAAAGTTGCAAATTTCGTGTACTAGATGACGTAGGATAACATGCAGTGCCCTTACGGTCTAATATCATCATAGCGTAATGGATGCAAAAAAAAGGGTGTAAGGGACGGTGTACCGAAAACTGAAAGGCCGTGCTCAGTCAACGAAACTGAACAACTTTCCCAAAGAAACATATGTTGTTAAATGAAAAAAAGTTTTGACCTCTCCATACAAATTGTCAAATTGCCGACTCTGGTCACTTTGTATTTCATTTCATTTATTCATTCAACTTACTTATTTACAAAAAATCCAAAACACAAGTAAGCTTATAAAAATTACACAACTTAATCAAAATTACTTAATTAAATTTTAATAATTACAAATAATAATTGACAACGATGGAGAGGTAAGTATGGAGTGGAGAGGTAGAGGTAGGTATGGAGAGGTAATTTTTTTTTCATTTCCCAACATAGGTATGTTTCTTTGGGAAAGTTGTTCAGTTTCGTCGACTGAGCACGCCCTTCCAGTTTTCGGCACACCGTCCCTGAATAAAGGCACGTTCTGAATAAAGGCCAGGTTAAAAGTACCCTAAACCGACGAGCATGTATGAAAGGATTGATGAAAGTACAGGAAGCAAGGGAAGTATGTCAAGATCGTAGCAGGTGGAGGACTGTGGTCTCTGCCTACCCCGACGGGAAAGAGGCGTGATGTTATGTATGTATGTATGTATGTCCCTTACACCCTGTATAACTACAAGTAAGTACTACAGGGTGAATACATTCGACAAATTTTAAGGGTAAGTTCTGTAATCGATATATATCAAATTTGAATAGATCTAAGGAAATTTGGAGATGTCGATTTTTAGGGTTCCGTACCTCAAAAGAAAAAAACGGAACCCTTATAGGATCACTTTGTTGTCCGTCTGTCTGTCTGTCAAGACCCTTTATCTCATGGACGGTTAAAGGTATCAGGTTGAAATTAATACCATATATTAGACTCCATGAACCACACAAGATCTGAAAATTTAAATTTTTTACAACGACGCAATCAAAAGATATGGCCTTTTATGTCCTCATCTCCATACATTTATGCAAAAAACCAAAACCTACAGGGTACTTCCCGTTGACCTAAAATTATTAAATTTGGCAAGAAGCTAGGTCTCACAGTACAAATAAAGGGAAAAGTCTGAAATTATTAAATATTACAACTTTACTCACAACTAATAGTAACCAATTGTGTTGAGCTCCCGTTTCAAGAACACTCATATAATAGAGGGGTCAAGTTGGATGGTCGCGAAGGCGATTTTTGTTTTAGTTCTATTGTAAAAACGCGAACACTTACAAACTTGAAAATTGGTATGTTTATAATGCATAAGCTATAAAATAACAACAAATAATAAAATTTGGTCAAGCGCGTGTCGGACTCAAAAATCTAGCAATTAACTTACTGGAATTTCAACTAATACAATTATGATTATGTGGTGGTACGGAACCCTCGGTGCGCGAGTCCGACTCGCACTTGGCCGGTTCTTTTTTGTAGGTATTGAGTTAAATATTTTCGAAACTGATACACAAACGCACTTACCAAAAAAAATATAAAATAGGCATAAAAGATGTATTTTTTGCATTTTTATTTTTTGGAATAAATAATGCTTATTTGATATTTTATTTTCATGCAAGTACTTTTGTGTATCGATTTCAAGTATGGTTTAATTAAAAAAAAAAACAGTCAAAAACCAGAGTCGGACTCGCGCCCTAAGGGTTCCGTAACTATCTACCATATGAAATACTAAAAGCTTTTGCTCTTTGTTTTTAAAAACTCCACGACCATCCAACTTGACCCCTCTTTCATAGAAAAGTTCTTGAAACGGGAGCTCACCTTAATTGGTTAAACTTAGCTAACTTAGCTTAAACTATTAGTTGTGAAAAAAATTGAAATATTTAATGATTTAGACTTATCCCTTTATTTGTACTGTGAGACCTAGCTTCTTGCCAAATTTCATAATTTTAGGTCAACGGGAAGTACCCTGTAGGTTTTGCTTTTTTGCATAAATGTATGGAGATAAGGACATAAAAAGTCATATCTTTTGATTGCGTTGTTTTAAAAAAATTTAATTTTCAGATCTTGTGTGGTTTATGGACCTTAATATTCGTTATCAATTTCAACCTGATACCTCGTCTCGTTCGTGAAAAAAAGGGTCCTGACAGACAGACAGACGGACAACAAAGTGATCCTATAAGGGTTCCGTTTTTTTATTCTGAGGTACGGAACCCTAAAAATAAGAAAAATTGACAACTCTAAATATCTTTAGAACTATACAAAATTGATCTATATCTATAACAGAACTTATCCTCATTTGTCGAAAGTCTTCAAAGTCCCTGTAGTTTTTGGATCAAATCAAGTACTACTTACCTATATTTCTTCATTGCATGTTGCTACATAAAGTAACTAATCAACGTCTTCTATTTCCTTGTTTAGTTCTTTTTTAAGCTGATCGTAGTACCGTATTAAAAATATGTATGTTGATTGAGATTTTTTATAATTTTCTCGACTTGCCATATGGAACTTTAATTTTAGCATGTTACGTAGACCATGAAACTGAACAACATGTCCCAAGAGACAACTAGGTCGAATTATGTTATGAACCAATTTTTTGACCTCCCATACAAAAGAACTTCAGCTGACGCAGTCCATAAGGGAATTTAAAAAGAATATCGTATTTCGACTGAGGTTCCTTGGTAAATGTTGTTCAGTTTCATGGTCTGAATAACATGCTAAAATTATGTTCACTATTTTACTAGGACCTTATATTTTGATGCATGTATAACATAACTATAACATATAAAGACATACTTATTTTGCGGTTCAACAGCTTTGTGCGCGACCTTCCTGACTTTAGCCGTCAGTAGAGGCGGGTAGTTCTGCAGAAAGAAGAATCACAAGCAGCGGACGTTACTGCCCAGGCGCACAATGTCACTCTCGCAAAATGTCACACTCGGATTTACCAAAGTACTATGTCATGGTCGCAAAATGTCACACTTTGGTTTACCAAAGCACTATGTCACGTTCGCAGAATGTCACACCGTATTGTGACATTGTGCGAACTTGACATTTGGCGAACATTTCTATTAAATATACAAAAATAGGTTTGTACTAAAGAAAACACACTTCTCTACCCCCTTTACGTTTGTCACCCCACAGGTGGGACGCGCACGAAGTTCTTGGAATATAACCTATAACAAGCTTATGTTAGTCTGGTTTACAAGGCGGCTAAGTATTTTAATACGACAAAACAATAAATTTTTTTTATGTTTTGTACGAGGTGCAAAATGGAGTGCCTATGCTTTTTTGGGAAAGAAATTTTAATTAATTAGTTTAGTGTAGATTTTATAAAGCAGTACTTAGTAGGTACGGGCAACCACTCGTCGGTAGAAAGTTTTTCAACTATATTACCACGCCATAAGGTTTAGAAATGTTTCTACTGATGTGCTGTTGAGTGTACCTTAGCGTCAAAAATTCACGTTTCTTTTCATAGCTCTTATTAACGATCATTACTTTGCAGGACTACCTTATGAAGTTGGCGAAAGCATACATGGCAAAAAGATGATCATGTACGATGGACACGCGTACATACAAAGGAGTAAGAACGTGTATTACTGTACTAACTTGAAATGTCAAGCAAGGCTTCGGTTGAATAAAGAGCTCAAGATTATTGACAGCTTTACGAAGCACTATCATTCGCCTAAGACGTACATAAAACGCGCCGATGGCAGATACACTGCTCTACGTAATACATAATTTCAACTCGATGCAGGTCGCAGACTATATTTGACAGGTGTATAAAAGTGTTTCTCTTGTCTTGTTTGAGCCTATAAGGGTTAAAATGAAAAGCAACACTTTTAGGGCGGTTACGCACTACATCGGATTCGGATCGGACGTAGTGCGTAATCACTCTTAGAGCTGTCAAACTTAGTGTGCATTTTGCACATAATATGGAAGTACTTACTCATGAAAAAACGAGTCGGTCGGTTTTTTGACTAGGCAGATCATTAGATGAGATATCTGGAAAAGATTCTTTCAAAAATCACTCTTGTTTACGGTACCCAGGAAAGTCATTGCTTAACATTTTTGAAGTGATGTACGTGGTTCAGATATTATGTGTGATCTTCGACAAGATTGTTAACATTCGACAGATTCATATTTTTCGACTTTTTTATAGTTAATGGGCTTGCTTTTGACCTCGATCTAAACATGTTTATTTGCTGCAGCTATTTAATTTTTAAAAAATACTCGTATTTTTTAAGTAACCATGCAAAATGATTACTAGAGAGCGTTCATTGTTTCGTGTTAGTGTTATTTCTTTTTTGCGAGTGCCATATTACAAAAATACATGTGTTTGCCAGTTAATAACTTTGTAAGTTTTGTTGATTAAAGAATACATAAATAGTTAAATTATGTTATGTACCCATAGGTTCATATTGTTGATTACACTGGTTTAAAGATTTAGGAATTCTTGGGTCATGTTATCGAAGAACATTAAAATTTTGATAAGCACCTACTCGTATCTTTGCCGGCTAATAACTATATAAGTTTTGTTGGTTTAAAAATATATAAATAGTTAGATTATGTTGTGTACCTATAGGTACATATTGTTTGATTAGACTGGTTTAAAGATTTAGGAATTAAGATATACTTGGGTCATGTTATCAAATAACATTAAAATTTTGATAAGCACCTATCTCTGCCAGTTAATAACTATATAAGTTTTGTTGATTAAAAAAGGTATAAATAATTAGATTATATTATGTACCTATATACTTACATATTGTTTGAGACTGGTTTAAAGATTTAGAAATTAAGGTATACTTAGACTTGGGTCATGTTATCAAATACCATTAAAATTTTGATAAGCACCTATCCATTAGTATTAGTACACACACAATGATGCTGGTATATTTCATGTTTGTTTCATCATAATATTACGTATTTAAGCCGTAAAGTGGATAATCCCTCAGTGAGGTCGTGTTTTTTGCCATTATTTGATTTAAGGTAATGTTGATTTAAAAAGACATAAATCAAAACGATAAGGAAGTTGTTATTTTTTTGGTTTTTTTTGGGTCTTTCGGCCCTACAAGTGATTAAAAATGTTAACTAAGTACAGGTTTTCTATGATTATATCTGGTTGAGATATTAAATTACATGTCAAATCATTAAATTACACAAAATCTTTCACTATCAGCTAGTTGTCAGATTCCTCCTAAAAGCCTTCATACATCCAAGTAACGTTATTAATATAGCGCAAAATTAACGTCTCGGCCGGGTGAAAGTTCCACCCATTTAGCTGAACAACTTTTGCTCTATATCTTTTGTACAAATAAATCCATACAAATTGACCGTATCAGATTTTCATTTCATATAGAGAAAAACTGCTTCAAGATTTCGATGAAATTCAAAAGAAATTGGTTTTCAGGAGCGAAAATTTTATCTTACTAAAATAGGGCCAATGGAAGAAGTCCATTTTGATGTTTCCTTAACACCAACACACAGGGCGAATATTTTGTCTTACTAAAATAGGACCAATGTAAGAAGTCCATTTTGATGTTTCCTTAACACCAACACATAGGGCGAAAATTTTGTCTTACTAAAATAGGACCAATGTAAGAAGTCCATTTTGATGTTTCCTTAACACCAACACATAGGGCGAAAATTTTATCTCACTAAAATAGGGCCAATGTAAGAAGTCCATTTTGATGTTTCCTTAACACCAACACATAGGGCGAAAATTTTGTCTTACTAAAATAGGACCAATGTAAGAAGTCCATTTTGATGTTTCCTTAACACCAACACGTAGGGCGAAAATTTTGTCTTACTAAAATAGGGCCAATGTAAGAAGTCCATTTTGATGTTTCCTTAACACCAACACACAGGGCGAAAATTTTGTCTTACTAAAATAGGGCCAATGGAAGAAGTCCATTTTGATGTTTCCTTAACACCAACACACAGGGCGAATATTTTGTCTTACTAAAATAGGACCAATGTAAGAAGTCCATTTTGATGTTTCCTTAACACCAACACATAGGGCGAAAATTTTGTCTTACTAAAATAGGACCAATGTAAGAAGTCCATTTTGATGTTTCCTTAACACCAACACATAGGGCGAAAATTTTATCTCACTAAAATAGGGCCAATGTAAGAAGTCCATTTTGATGTTTCCTTAACACCAACACATAGGGCGAAAATTTTGTCTTACTAAAATAGGACCAATGTAAGAAGTCCATTTTGATGTTTCCTTAACACCAACACGGAGGGCGAAAATTTTGTCTTACTAAAATAGGGCCAATGTAAGAAGTCCATTTTGATGTTTCCTTAACACCAACACATAGGGCGAAAATTTTATCTCACTAAAATAGGGCCAATGTAAGAAGTCCATTTTGATGTTTCCTTAACACCAACACGTAGGGCGAAAATTTTGTCTTACTAAAATAGGGCCAATGTAAGAAGTCCATTTTGATGTTTCCTTAACACCAACACACAGGGCGAAAATTTTGTCTTACTAAAATAGGGCCAATGGAAGAAGTCCATTTTGATGTTTCCTTAACACCAACACACAGGGCGAATATTTTGTCTTACTAAAATAGGACCAATGTAAGAAGTCCATTTTGATGTTTCCTTAACACCAACACATAGGGCGAAAATTTTGTCTTACTAAAATAGGACCAATGTAAGAAGTCCATTTTGATGTTTCCTTAACACCAACACATAGGGCGAAAATTTTATCTCACTAAAATAGGGCCAATGTAAGAAGTCCATTTTGATGTTTCCTTAACACCAACACATAGGGCGAAAATTTTGTCTTACTAAAATAGGACCAATGTAAGAAGTCCATTTTGATGTTTCCTTAACACCAACACGTAGGGCGAAAATTTTGTCTTACTAAAATAGGGCCAATGTAAGAAGTCCATTTTGATGTTTCCTTAACACCAACACACAGGGCGAAAATTTTGTCTTACTAAAATAGGGCCAATGGAAGAAGTCCATTTTGATGTTTCCTTAACACCAACACACAGGGCGAATATTTTGTCTTACTAAAATAGGACCAATGTAAGAAGTCCATTTTGATGTTTCCTTAACACCAACACATAGGGCGAAAATTTTGTCTTACTAAAATAGGACCAATGTAAGAAGTCCATTTTGATGTTTCCTTAACACCAACACATAGGGCGAAAATTTTATCTCACTAAAATAGGGCCAATGTAAGAAGTCCATTTTGATGTTTCCTTAACACCAACACATAGGGCGAAAATTTTGTCTTACTAAAATAGGACCAATGTAAGAAGTCCATTTTGATGTTTCCTTAACACCAACACGTAGGGCGAAAATTTTGTCTTACTAAAATAGGGCCAATGTAAGAAGTCCATTTTGATGTTTCCTTAACACCAACACATAGGGCGAAAATTTTGTCTTACTAAAATAGGACCAATGTAAGAAGTCCATTTTGATGTTTCCTTAACACCAACACGTAGGGCGAAAATTTTGTCTTACTAAAATAGGGCCAATGTAAGAAGTCCATTTTGATGTTTCCTTTACACCAACAAACAGGACGTATTTATCTTACTAAAATAGGGCCAATGTAAGAAGTCCATTTTGATGTTTTCTTAACACCAACAAACAGGATGTATTTTTTTTGCAGTAAACATTTTCATAGGTACGTTTGACAACTGTCACAACGGACCTGTTACAGGTCTCATGACTGTAAAAGTTTTCAAGTATGATTTCGAAAAATCTATAGCGCGTTTCAGGAAACCCTGCATGCCATCTGTTGGTGGTACGCTTTGGTATAAGACTATTCAAAGCTCGGTTGGTAAAACCTTTTAATTTTTACAATTTTTTTTAGATCACGACGACATAGATCAAGAGAGCCTAGACAAAATAATGCAGCGTTTGGGTACAAGAGTATTAGAATCACCGTCTCCTGTAGATTTCAATGCGGAAGATGTTACAAATATCGATTTAAAGTTTCCAATAAAATCGATTAAGGATTTGGTGACTTTAGAACGGAAACTTCAAGATGAGAATTATGTTAATGAATTGGTAAGCGAGCTAGTACAGTCAAGAGCATATCAAGCTTGACACATTGGACGTTGTACCGTTCTTATTTCAATAGACGTGTGGGCTAGAGTCGCACTGTCGGTTCAGGGTGTAGTAAAAAGGGTATACCAACCCTGAAGGATGTGAGTCTGCCCATGAAACTGAACAACCTTCCCTAAGAAACAAAGATTAAATGCGAAAAAAAATTGTACTCCCATTTGACAAGCCCGTTGGTGTGGTTGGTAGGTGAGCCTGCTCACGCCGTGGGCCGCGGGTTCGATCCCCGCCCAGGGCAATCATTTGTGTCATGCTCTGTGGCCGGACCACCATTTAGTACCCAGATGCCTTAGTGCGAAATAATAGCTACCTGTGCAGTACTTTTCTAAGCACAGGTTAAAATAAGAGTACCTCAAAGGATTATGAAATAATGAACAACGAAAGAGGTCCGGCCGCAGAGCAGTGCTCTCCAGCCGCGCCACCTTAGTTTAAAAAGATGCCGAAGAAGTACCCAGATGCCTTAGTGCGAAATATTTACTACCTAAATAGTACCTTCCTAGGCATATATCAAATTTTAAATTACCTATTAGGAAAGTACTGCACAGGTAGCTATTATTTCGCACTAAGGCATCTGGGTACTAAATGGTGGTCCGGCCACAAAGCATGACACCAATCATTTGTGTGATGAACACAAGTGCTTGTTCTGTGTCTGGGTGTTATTTATCTATTTATGTATGTATATCAGTCCCTGGTACCCATAGTACAGGCTTTGCCTAGTTTGGGAACAGATGACCATGTGTGAAAAAAAAATGTCCCCCATAGATACTGAATCAGTTGATAGCGCAATTTGTATGGGAGGTCAAAACATATTTTTTCATATTTCGACCTATGTTCCTCAGGGAAAGTTGTTCCTTAGGGAATGTTCCTTAGGGAAAGTTGTTAAGTTTCATAGGCATCACATCCTTCAGGGTTGATATTAGGTCTTTACCTATGAAATTGCCGTTTTGTATGGCGAATTTTAGGTAAACTCAATTTTCAGTACTAATATTTTTGCATTTTTCTTAGGAATTATAAATCCAATTTTTTTCATTTTTTTAAGCATTATTGGGAAGACATTAAGCTAACAGAAGCTTAAATTTAATTTTCGAAAAATATTATCTGTAAAAAAATATAACAAATGTAATGATGAAATCGGACGACCTTTAAGACGAACAACTTTCGAACCTTTAATTTTATATATCAAACTAAAAATAAAAACTTTATTTTATGCGTAAATTGATAACCTTAAAGTCAACTTTCAAATATAAGACAAATGAAAAAAATTGCATTAGAATTATAGGAATTACGATCTCATTAATATGTAAGAAAATTTCGGCAATTTCATAGGTAAAGACCTATTATTTACTTTCTGTTACACCATTTGGATGATTTTGACATGCGGTGTTCTTTCAGGTGAAAAAGTACTCAAAAACATTTGGCACAGAAGGATTGCAGAAATTAAATAAATGTGGATTATATTTAGTGAGCCATATAATCAAAGATGAATGTCTTAATTTATGCACCTGGAAAGGGATAAAAGGAAGTAATAAAATACCGTTTGTAAAGTTTTTGAGAGTAAGAGAAATGATATACAAACTGGCCCGTCTTGTAGACAAAACATGTTCGCTGGAAGACGTAGATGCGTTCCTACAACATAAGGCTATTAAACACAGCAAGCAAAGATTGATCAGAAAAATGAAACGGAAATTGAATCAAAAACGTAAGCATCAGTTTTTTCTAATCTTTCCTCAGTCAGAGTCCACTGCAGGATATCGAGCTCCCTCCAAAACTCCAGCAATAACGCGTATGGTAAAGTTTAGAGGGGATGTACCTTAGTATGTAAGAAGATACGACTCATAGTCCCATAGTCGCCTCTTACGGCACCCACGGATACAGATGGGTTGGTACTAATTTTTGCAGAGACCACACAGATGATTAATGAACTACAAATATGCAGTATGAATTTATTTGATTAAATATATTTTCAGGTACACTTCAAAGAAATTTGCGAAATAAAAAATGAAGAGGAAGAGTATACTTGATAGAACGTCGACCTTGAACTGATGACTTTGTTCATTACACTTCGGTGAAACTCCAACCTAGAGTCTCCTGTACAATTGTTATATTTTTGTGATTGTCAATAAAGGATTAATCTATTTATCTATCTCCTTATTGCCGATAATACGAGTACAACAACCAAAGCAGTTAAATTAGTACCTAACCCTATAGTATTTTTTTAATATGTAACAAAATTTCATGTCATAAGCTTTTGTTTAACTTGTAACCCATTATTACTGCAGAGTTGAAGGATTAATTTGTTAAAAAGAAGGCAGTTCAAAAGTTTATTTTATATCTATATGATTGTTTTAGTTACCTAGTTAAGTTAGATCTTCTACATTTCAAAAACACTAAAGAATTACTTTACACTCAGTATGTGCTAAAAGTCATTGTTATTAAAATTGTTAGATTGTGTTTTAAAAAATTATAGTTTTGACATGTCACATTATTTAAAGAATTATAGTAAATAATGTGACATGTCAAAACTATTATTTATTACTATAATTCTTTATATCATTGAATAATATCATTGGATAGTATTTGTGAAATATGTTAAATTAAAGTTAATCTTTGTAACTTTTCAAGACAATAAAATTTATCAGTTTGTATATGTATGGGTTTACCTTGATTCTAAACCGCCCTAGAGTCTGTATGTGTCACAGTTGAAAGAGATGAGAAGTTTGATGTTGATATGTTTGAAAAATATGTTGGATTAATTTCCTGGCCGATTTTCTGACTTAATTTTTGCAACGCTTCGGAATAACTTGCTTTTTTGAAATTCTTATCCGCCCAAATATAAGCTAGTATTTGTAAAATAGTTATTTTTAACGAATTTAATTCAGGACGTTCTGAATAAAGGCCAAGTTAAAAGTACCCTGAACCGACGAGCATGTATGAAAGGATTGATGAAAGTACAGGAAGCAAGGGAAGTATGTCAAGATCGTAGCAGGTGGAGGACTGTGGTCTCTGCCTACCCCAACGGGAAAGAGGCGTGATGTTATGTATGCATGTATGTTAAAATGTTTTTTATCAATATATTTATGAAAACTTTCACGTTCGTAATTTTTTTTTTACTATTATTTAAATTTGTAAATATAATTGATGCATGACTGCTTCTTAAAACTGTTACTTTCTATGCAAAATGAAAATAATACTTAAAAAATGTGTTTATTTACAGTTAATGTGAAAGTTATGCAAAAGAACGTCAAAGCAATGCAGGCTGAATTAGAAGCGATGAAACAATCTTTAGCAGCTTTTCCGCAGAAACATGCCGATACTGTTACAATAAAGAGAGAGTTAGATAAGATATCAAGGAAGCTGAAAATGACAAAATCAATTAATCAAACCCCAGGAGACTCAGTTAAAGAGGTTCCAGTTGGCAATATCTTGAAAAACTGCATACTTCCAGTGAATGATCTAACTGCTTTGAAAGCTATGGAAAAGGCATTAGAAAATGACAATAATTTCGCAACCATGGTTAGTACACAACACACTCTTAACATTATTTCAGATTTGGACTCATAGGATTTGGAGATGTAAGTTTTAAATTAACGTTGCCTGTCTGTATCTCATGAATCGTAATAAGTAGACAGTTGAAATTTTCACAGAGTTACAACAAATTCACTATAAAAATAAATAAAAAAAATAAGTTAATTAAGGGGGGCCTACTCAAACCGTGTTTTTTTAGGCGATTTCAGCTTTATTTTTTGTTTTAGATCTATCGTAAAAACGGGAACATTTACAAGCGTGAAAATTGGTATGTTTATAGTGCATAAGCTATAGAATAACGACATATAATAAAAACTGGTCAAGTGCGTGTCGGACTCGCGCGCATTTAATACACTTCTGCGTGACTGCGTGTACCAAGACGTTATTTTTACCTTAGTGGTACGGAACCCCCGATGCGCGGGTCGCACTTGGCAGGTTTTTATTATTTATAGCTCTAAGATAGATAATCTCTACTATTATAAAATTGATTATATAGCTTATGCAGTATTACAATTTCCACATTGTAAGTATTTCCGTTTTTAGGATAAAGCTAAAAAAAATTAACAACAATCGCCTGAAAACCGCGTTTGTAGTAGGAAAGTCGCCCTTAATTATATATTTTTTTTATTCCTTGTTTTCATAGCGGTAACATATTACGGTTCATGAGATACAGCCGGCTGGCGGACAGACATAAAGGCCTGGATCAGTGCGACGCAGATATCCACGACCGACCGTAAAATGTATGAAGCCTATACAAGTCGTTCAGTGCGTTGGGTTGCTAACGACTGAATGGACTAAATAAGTATACAGGCTTTACACATTTTACGCACTGATCCAGGCCGCAGACAAACAAACAGACGACATCGGAAACATAATTGATAGGGTCTCGTTTTTTACCATTTGGGTACGGAACCCTAGAAAACAACAATTTCTACTATCTATCTGTTAAGGTTCTAAAGATACATCCCTTTTGAGGTAGGACATACAGATGGACGGGTGATATTTTTCTGTTGGTACCCTTTGAGTATGGAACCCTGAAAATATTGCATAGTACTTATTTATCATCATAAAATGAACAACTGCTTTTTTCAGGTTAATCATTTCAGTAGAGTATTTGGTACTGACGGTCAAGGAAGGGGAGAAGTTCTCGGAAAAAAGATGGCGGAACAAATAATGACCAGAGAACTAATGACTAAAATGTCTTGGACTGGAGTTTCTAGAACGGCCGGTTGCGAAAAAAAGTTTGCATTCCAAACACTTGAAAACATTGTGAAGCTGTTTTATAGTGTGATGGTCAAAGCAGATTCAAGATGGTCGAAAGAGAAGAATGAGAAACTCTTTAGCGGTTCTTTGTTAAAACACGCTAAAAAGAGAGCGTTAGCGGAAAAGATAAAATCTAAAACTATTGGGAAGTCCACGCTATAAAGGCAACTCGAAAGAGAAGACGAGGCGTCACCTATAAGATCCTGCGGCAGCCTTTATTGGACCAAGCACGAATCGCAGCAGCATTGGACTCGAATAAAAATTGTGGATAACTGATTTCATTAATGATTATTAAAAAAAATGTTTTTCAATGATGTTAGTACATAAATTGATTACTTAATGTTTATTTTTACAACTCATCGATACAAAAGTGCTTGTTTTGTTTCATTCTATTTTGTTTTCAATCCTCAGAACCAGGAGGACTATTCTTGCGTTATTAACATTCCAGTATGGTTTCCGTTTATAGTTCACGAAAGACGCTGGCTTTTGTTAACAAAATAATAACCTCAAATTCATGCAAAAATTGTTGGAGATGAGGATATCTCTGACTAGCTGTATGTTAAGTGTTTTTCTGTGTATGGTGGTCAAAAACGTGTACATTATGTAACTGAAGAGAAATGTTTTCTTAACTTCAAAATATTAACGTCGCTATCTTTCGTGGACTCTATAATAGAAAATAGGGATTTTGTTGGAGGGATAGCATTCTTGAAACATAAAACGAATTTCTTAAGTAAAAATTTGAGGTAGGTACACGACACTTAGACTAGGTACTTTTAGAATAAATCGTTGATTTTCCATATTTTTTTTCACTATTCCTGTTCTTCGTAATATTATTATTTAGTTACCATAGCTCTGAGAACAGCCAGGCAAGGGTTATCAAAAGGAAAGTCGTGGATAACTTGTTTAAAAGACTGTGAAGGGGTTAAACAGAGAAGCCAAGACAAAATTATGAAAATTTGCACTGACTTTTATAAAAATCTTTATGCTGATAACCCTGACAATGTAACACCTGTATATCAAATAGATTACCATTACCTCGATTCTATCCCTCTCATATCAGAGCTAGAAGTCCATCGCGCTCTATGCAAGATGAAATATAGTAAAAGCCCCGGCGAAGATAGCATCACCACGGAATCCCTTAAAGTAGGCGAAGCGACACTTTTACCTCACTTGACCAACTTATTTAATTCAATTTTAGTAACAGGAAAATTGCCACACAAATTTTGTCATTCAAACATTATTTTACTACATAAAAAAGGAGACAGATGCGACATCAATAATTACCGACCCATAAGTTTAGTCTCACACCTATACAAAACCTTTATTAAAGTTATAGAGAGTCGCATCGCGGGTCAACTAGATCAAAACCAACCACCTGAACAAGCAGGCTTCCGACCTGGTCTCTCTACCACAGATCACCTGCACACACTCAACCAGCTTTTGGAAAAACACGTCGAATTTAACCTTCCACTTTACCTGGCTTTCGTTGACTACTCCAAGGCGTTTGACAGTCTAAAACATGAGTCCCTGTTTGATGCATTACACAATCAAAATATAGATCCCACTTATATAAACCTCCTAAAATTAATATACAGTAATAGTACAGCCGCAATAAAACTAGAGTCTGCAGGTCCACAATTTAACATAAATAAAGGCGTCAAACAGGGAGATCCGCTGTCCCCAAAACTATTCATCAGCGCCTTGGAGGAAGTCTTTCGGGAAATAGGTGACATGTGGGATGGGAAGGGCGTTGACGTCGGCGGAAAGAAGCTGACCAACCTTCGTTTCGCCGACGATATCGTCTTATTTTGGTCGTCAACAGCCGAACTAGAGACCATGCTCCAAGACCTCAGTACAGCAAGCCGCAAAGCTGGACTAGAGATGAACATGTCAAAGACCAAGCTCATGACAAATAGCTCGAAGAGGGTGGTAACAGTAGACGGCGGGAGAATGGAATATGTCCACGAGTACATTTACCTCGGCCAAATGGTGTCCTTCCAGGCACGACAAGACAAAGAAGTTGCTCGACGCACCGAAAATGCCTGGAGGAGCTATTGGTCGATGAAAGAACACATGAAAGGTGACCTACCATTGTCATTAAAATGTAATCTCGTGGACATGTGTATTCTCCCAACACTCACCTACGAAGCACAGACTTGGTCTTTGACGGCAGCTCAAAGGTCCAGACTCGCAGTTTGCCAGCGAGCAATGGAGCGTAGTATGTTGGGCCTGAAACTGACCGATAGGGTCAGGAACAGCACAATACGCTCAAAAACACAAATTGCCGATGTGACCTACGCAACTGCCAAGCTAAAGTGGGACTGGGCTGGTCACGTTAGTCGCATGCCGCTGGAACTCTGGGCCAAGACCACAACTATCTGGCAACCGCCAAGTAACAGACGGCGTCGAGGCCGACCACGGCGCAGATGGCGCGATAAACTCGACGCTTTCTGTAAAGACTGGCAACAAGAGGCTCAGAGTAGAGACCAGTGGAAGGAACGGAGGGAGGCCTTTGCCCAGCAATGGGACAGAAATGGCTAATAAGATAAGATACCATAGCTGTTTTCTGGGGTGGATGTTAGTACAAAAAACTTATCATCTCTGTACTTTTTCACGCATTTTTTTATAGACTTGGCCATGACGACAAAAAAGAAGAAACGTGCACCGTGGTCACAAGAGGATTTATCATCTGCCGTAGCTGCTGTAAAGACTGGTAGACTGTCAACTTATAGAGCAGCTTTCGAATATAATATTCCTCCAACAACTCTGAGAGATTATGTTATGAACGAAATGCCCAAACGAAAAATAGGAAGAAAAACATTACTGACAAAGGCTCAAGAAGAAGATTTAATTAAAAGAATATTAAAATTTACAGAGTCAGGGATTCCTCTGACGGCAAAATTGATTCGTAAGCAGGCATTTATATTTTGTAAGAAGCGTAATATCCCAAACAATTTTAATAAAAAGGTAGGTCTCGCAGGCAAGGATTGGCTTAAACTATTTCTTAAAAGAAATTCTGATGTTTGTGAACTAACGCAGAGCGTAATTTCTTAACCAAAGCTTAAAAACTTTATGCTTTAAAAATACGAGTTAAATCAAAGTAAACACTACTCGTTTTTAACGATAATTTTCTTGCCTTGAAACTAGTAACACTATCATTAAATTTTTATTTCTTTTAAACATAAAGCAATTTTCAAAAATAATGCCAGATACATATTTAAGGTAGATACAAGGTAGATGATTTAGACTACAAATTTTAAAATAAATCCTGGAATTTTCGTGAATTTCTGTTCTCATTATTACTGTTCTTTGGTATAATATTTTGTAACCACAGCCGTTTTTTTTTCACTGAGCCTGCTATTTATTGGTTGTCAACAATCACGCCTACTGATACTAGTAGAAATAATTATCTACTGATACTAGTAGACATAATCATCAAGCTCCCCAGCAAGCTTGCCCAAGCTTGAGATGTGCGTAAGTATTATACACCAACATTAAATGCTATTAGGAGCATTCCATATAGTAAAGTGGAATATGCAAATATTTTTGCGCTGTTACGCTTCTGCATGTTTTTACGCAATTTTGTTTTACAGACTTAATGTGCATGTCGAAAAAAAAGAAAAAACGTGCATCGTGGTCACAAGAGGATTTAGCATCTGCCGTAGCTGCTGTAAAGAGCGGTAGACTGTCAACTTATAGAGCAGCTTCCGAATATAATATTCCTCAAACAACTCTTAGAGCGTATGTAATGAACAAAATGCCCAAAAGAAAACGACACGACAGAGGCTCAAGAAGAAGATTTGATTAATAAAAGAATATTCAAATTTACAGAGTCAGGGATTCCTATGACTGCAAAGATTATTCGTAAGCAGGCATTTATATTTTATCGGAATCGTAATATCCCTAACAATTTTAATGAAAAGACAGGTCACGCAGGCAAGAATTGGCTTAAACTATTTCTTAAACGAAATTCTGATGATTGTGAATCACTCGCAGAGCGTAATTTCTTGACCAAAGCTTAAAAACTTTATGCTTAAAAAACACGAGTTAAATCTAAGTAAACACAACTTGTCTTTAGAGATACAAATTAAAATTTAAGGTAGATACATACACGAGATTTAGACAAATTTTTAAATAACTCTTGAAATTTCCTTGAATTTTTGTTCGCACTATTACTGTTCTTTGGTATAATATTTTGTAACCACAGTCGTTTTTTTTCACTGACCCTGCTATTTATTGTCTGTCAACAATCACGGCTACTGCTACTAGTAGAAATATACTTATGACTGTCTCGCCAGCAAGCTTGGGCTTCATATGTGCGTAAGTATTACACGCCAACATTTAGTGTTGTTTGGAGCATTCTATCAGTAAAGTGTCAGATATGCAAATAATTTTTCCCTGTTACCCTTCTGCATGTTTTCACGCAATTTTGTTTTACAGAATTAATGGGCATGTCGACAAAAAAGAAAAAACGTGCATCGTGGTCACAAGAAGATTTATCATGTGCCGTAGCTGCTGTAAAGACCGGTAGACTGTCGTCCTATAGAGCAGCTTCCAAATATAATATTCCTCGAAGAACTCTTAGAGAGTATTTAAAGAACGAAATGCCTAAACGAAAAATAGGTAGAAAAACATTACTGACAAAGGCTCAAGAAGACGATTTAATTAAAAGTATAATTAAATTGTCAGAGTCAGGTCCTCTGACGGCAAGGATGATTCGTGAGGAGGCATATACATTTTGTCAGAAGCGTAATATCCCTAACAATTTTAATAAAAAGACATGTCTCGCAGGCAATCACTGGCTTGAATCATTTCTTAAAAGAAACTCAGCTGTGTGTGAACTAACCAAAACGGTATTTATTGATATTGCAAAGCATACAATCATGCTTTAAAAAGTACTAGTTGAATAAAAGTAAACACAACCCTTCTTTAAAGTTTATCTTCTTGTCTTCAAACTAGTTGCACTATTACATATTTTTAGGGTTCCGTACCTGAAAAGGAAAAAACGGAACCTTTATAGGATTACTTAAAAAAAAATTACTTTGTCGTCCGTCTGTCTATCTCCCGTTCCTCTCAGGAACTCGTGAAGGTATCAAGTTGAACTTCATATCAAATACTCAGGTCTGCTGTTCCTTACAGCTGTGAAAAAATCAAACTTATTAGCCAACACAATCAAAAGATACAGCCGTTTATGCCGAAACTTTCGAGTTTTTCGACACGGAATCAAAACCTACAGGGTACTTTCCTGTGAACTCAGAATCTTGAAATTTGGTACGAAGCAAATACCACAAATAAAGGAAAAATTGCGAAAAGCAAAAATTTTTAGTTACGTCATACAATAAAAATATTTTTAGTAATTTTAAACTTACTACTATTTTCCTCATGGGCGGATAGATCCAGTTTATTCCGTACCGTTTGATAGAGCTCGTGAAGCACTTTCAGGATCAGTACCAGTTTTCCGATAGCTTGTATAGTTTAGAAATTATCGAGTGAGATCACTTATTGTTTTCACCCTGTATACCTAATAAAAAAATATATATTCTTTAGTTTGCAATATAATACACTTCTGCAGTAGCAGTCTAGCATGATTTAAGAGTATTCCAAATTTCAAGTCGTTAGCGTGAGTAGCTGCTGAGATAAACAGGTTTGATAGACAGAGAGATGAAGTCGCACCATAAAGGTTCCGTATTACCATTTTAGGTCGAAACCTTCAAAACGTGCATCGTTATCACAAAAGAATTTAGCAACTGCCGTAGGTGCTGTAAAGACTAGTATATGTCAACTTATAAAACAGATTCTGAATATTATGATATTCCACCAAAACTCTCAGAGGGTACCTATACACCGTGTTCCTGAGGATATGCATTAATTAATTAAATTTTAACTTTTAATTAATTGTTAATTAATTAACGAAACTGTACAACTTTCCTTAAGAAACATAGGTTGAAATACTCGTACGAAAAAATCAATTTTCCCCATACAATATACTTCTGTTTTCGTATTACGCATTAACTTTAGAGCACGTTCAGTTAACGAAACTGAACAACTTTCCTTACGAAATATATGTACAGTTTTGTTAATTGAACGTGCTCTTAATATTAATGCATATCTTTAGAAACACGGTGTATATGAAGAACGAAATGTTAGGAAATGTCCAGGCATTTTCATTTGTCAGAAGCGTAAAAACCCCAACAACTTAAATGAAAAGACAGGTCTCGCAAGCAAGACTGGCTTAAGCTATTCTTTAAAAGAAATTCTGTTGTGTGTTCTGTTGTGTGTGTAAAGAAAATATGCTTTAAAATATACGAGTTAAATCAAAGTAAACACAACCTGTCTTTAATAGTACATTACTGCAATGGCTGACAAAGAAGGTATTGACGGACGAACGTGATAATGTGGGCAGGGGCGTAGCCGAAGCTCACATGCGTAAGTCCTTTTAATTTTCAAGATTTTACTTTACCACTTTGTCGGCATGGATGAAATGTGTATCCATACTAAATAACACCTTTCTAGTACTTAGGGTCTCTGAGCTAAGCCGCGGACAAACAGCCAGACGGACATGACAAAACTATAAGGGTTCCTTGTTGACTACGGAACCATGAAACGATGTAATTATTTATTTCTGTCGTTTAGTGATAAAATGTTATATTTGGATGTTAATTGCAAGTACTTGATATGTTTATAATTTTACGCTATTACCCTGCTGCATGTTTTCAAGCAATTCTGTTTTACAGACTTAATGGACATTTCAACAAAAAAGAAAAAACGAGCATCGTGGACACAAGAGGATTTAGCCTGTGCTGTAGCTGCTGTAAAGACCGGTAGACTGTCATCTCATAAAGCCGCTTCCAAATATAATATTCCTCGAAGAACTCTTAGAGAGTACTTAAAGAACGAAATGCCTAAACGAAAAATAGGTAGAAAAACATTACTGACAAAGGCTCAAGAAGACGATTTAATTAAAAGAATAATTAAACTGTCAGAGTCAGGTCCTCTGACGTCAAGGATGATTCGTAAGGAGGCATACACATTTTGTCAGAAGCGTAATATCCCTAACAATTTTAATAAAAAGACATGTCTCGCAGGCAATCACTGGCTTGAACTATTTCTTAAAAGAAACTCTGCTGTGTGTGAACTAACCAAAACGGTATTTATTGATATTGCCAAAGCATAAAAAAATCATGCTTTAAAAAGTACTCGTTGAATAAAAGTAAACACAACCCTTCTCTAAAGTTTATCTTCTTGTCTTCAAACTGGCTCCACTATTACATATTTTTAGGGTTCCGTACCTCAAAAGGAAAAAACGGAACCCTTATAGGATTACTTTGTTGTCCGTCTGCCTGTGTGTCAAGACCCTTTCCTCCCGTTCCTCTCAGGAACGCGTGAAGGTATCAAGTTTTCGACACTCACAGGGGAATCAAAACCTACAGGGTATTTTCTGTCAACTCAGAATCTTGAAATTTGGTACAAAGCAAATACCACAAATAAAGGACAAATTGTGAAAAGCATAAATGTTTAGTTACATCATACAATAACCATATTTTTATTAATTTTAAACTTACTAATATTTTCCTCATGGGCGCGTAGAGGTATTAAATTGAAATTCATATCAAATACTCAGGTCTATAATACCTTTAAGCTCCAAATCAAACTACTATGACAACACAATCAACTTCTCGCAAGGGAAACAAATCCTAAAGGATACTTCCAGTCGACCTAGAATCTTGAAATTTGGCATGAAGCAACGTTTTATAGCATACATGAAAGAAAAATTACATCAAATAATAAACTTTTTAGCAATAAAAATACCATAACTTTTGCTTATATACCTTCAGATTTGTACGAAACCCTCGGTGCGCGAGTCCGACTTGCACTTGGCCGGTTTTAGTATATTATTTTAAACGTAAAGTAATTTTTATAAAATATGCTAACAAAAAATTTAAGGTACGTATGTTGCAGGCAAATCGTATGATTCGACGTTTACAAACGGCTGGCAAATTGTACAAGTCGGCAGATTGTAATTGGCTTAAGAGTCGGTGATGCATTTTAGATTCGTTAGCTAAGGTAAACCCAACGTAACAAATCCTGATTAGGGAGAAACGAATTTCGCGCCGTTTAGTGAAATGCCTAGGCATTATACTTGGTTATTTTTTGTATCTGATATGCGTATGCTCACCTTATTACAGAGGTCAAAAGCAACAACTTTTGTTCTACAACTTTGCTAACAACGCACAAAACATTTTCGACTCCCCATACTAAAGTGGTCACGTGACCGACCCATTTTGTATGGAAAGTTGAAAATATTTCGTGCGTTGTTAGCAAAGTCGTAGAACAAAAGTTGTTGCTTTTGACCTCTGTAATAAGGTGGGCATACGCATATCAGGCCCAAAAAAATAGCCTTGTATAAAATGACGAAATAAAATATTTATGTCATCATGTAAAATGCCAAGGCATTGTTTAAAATGGCGAATTATACAATTTGTCTGTGACGATACGAGACTGAAACAAGTTTTAGCCAACAAATTAAATGATTCCCAAAATAATTTTTTATACCCCAATACACTTCAGACAAAATGGATGAATGTACACCAAATTGGCTGAACGTACACCAAATTTGGTTAACCGGTTCGGTTAGGTTGTGTTAGGTTATGTTGCGACCACAACGCACGAGCCGAGCGAGCGGAGCGAGCGTGGCGCGGAAGCGGCCGGCGAAGTGCCAGAAGCAAATTTGGTGTACATTCATCCATATTGGTAGACAAAATTTGGTGAATATTATTCGGTAAAAATTTACTCAAATTTGGTGGCACGTTAATACACAGCCCTAGTTTTATAATAAACTAGATGTGCCCGCGGCTTCGCCCACGTGGAATTCAGACAATGTATTGTGCAGTCCCTCCTCCTCTCTCTCCCTCTCCCTAAATATCTAAATCTAGAGCCCAGGCAGATAAGGGTCAGAAAGACCTAGTAACTCTGAAATGTTTATAGGTGGATAGAGAAGAACAATTTTTTAATAAGTAAAGTGACAAAAAAAACGGCTAAAAGCGAATCAGGCTCGCGCGTCGAGGGTTCCGGTATACCTATGTTTTAACAATAAAATCCATTTTAAGAACCGTAAAACTAAGGTGGTTTGTACAGGTTTTTCGACGATTTAATAAAACTGCTACTTAAAGATAGCGTTATATTCACCATAACCTGAAAACTAAGACATAAAAAGCGTAAAAGCCCTTTCATATTATTTGATATCCCACTTGACCTATAGTTCGTCCATCGTAAGAATGCCGTGAGTTATCGTTTTCCGCCGTTGTTAGCCAAGCCCCGTAACCAATCAGGTCGCTTAAAATTATAAAGTCAAATGCACAATGACTAACTGATGTCAAACCTTCGAAAAAAGCGGTTGTATCCTTTGTGTGGTAAAAAAATTGTAATATTTAATGATGTTAGACTTTTCCCTTTATTTGTACTGTGAGATCTAGCTTCTTGCCAAATTTCATAATTACAGGTCAACGGGAAGTACCTTCTAGGTTTTGCTTTAGTGCATAATTGTATGGAGATGAGGACATAAAAAGCCATATCTTTTGATTGCGTCGTTGCAAAAAAAAAAACAGATCTTGTGTGGTTTATAGACTTTAATATTCGTTATCAATTTCAACCTGATACCTCTACCCGTTCGTGGGAAAAAGGGTCTTGACAGACAGACAGACGGACAACAAGGGACAATTTGAGGTACGAAACCCAAAAAACAGAATTTTCGGATAGATCCAGTTTATTCCGTACCGTTTGATAGAGCTCGTGAAGCACTTTCAGGATCAGTAACCAGTTTTCCAATAGCTTGTATAGTTTAGAAATTATTGAGTGAGATCACTAATCGTTTTCACCCTGTATACCTAATAATAAAAAACCGGCCAAGTGCGAGTCGGACTCGCGCCCTAAGGGTTCCGTACCTATATACCATATGATATACTAAAAGCTTTTGCTCTTTCATATTCAAAACCGGCCAAGTGCGAGTCGGACTCGCGCACTGAGGGTTCCGTACCACCACATAATCATAATTGTATTAGTTAAAGTTCAGTATGTTAATGTGCTTGATTTTTTGAGTCCGACACGCGCTTGATCAAATTTAATTATTTGTTGTTGTTATTTTATAGCTTATGCACTATTAACGTACCAATTTTGAAGTTTGTAAGTGTTCCCGTTTTTAAAATAGAACTATAACAAAAATCGTCTCCGCGACCATTCAACTTGACCCCTCTCTTATATGAATGTTCTTGAGACGGGAGCTCACCTCAATTGGTTACTATTAGTTTTTTGTACCTTTTTTAGTACCTTTCTAGTACTAGCCGCGGACAAACAAACAGACGGACATGACAAAACTATAAGAGTTCCTTGTTGACTACGGCACCCTAAAAAGTTGTAATTATGTTATTTCTGTCGTTTAGTAATAAAATTTTATTTCTGGATGTTAATTGCAATTACTTTATATGTTTGTTATAATTTTACGCTATTACCCTTCTGCATGTTTTCAAGCATTTCTGTTTTACAGACTTAATGGACATTTCAACAAAAAAGAAAAAACGAGCATCGTGGACACAAGAGGATTTAAACTCTGCTGTAGCTGCTGTAAAGACCGGTAGACTGTCATCTCATAAAGCCGCTTCTAAATATAATGTTCCTCGAACAACTCTTGGAAAGTATTTACACAACGGAATGCCTAAACGAAAAATAGGTAGAAAAACATTACTAACAAAGGCTCAAGAAGACGATTTAATTAAAAGAATATTTAAATTGTCAGCGTCAGGGAGTCCTCTGACGCCAAAGATGATTCGTAAGGAGGCATATATATTTTGTCAGAAGCGTAATATCCCTAACAATTTTAATAAAAAGACAGGTCTCGCAGGAAATCACTGGCTTAAACTATTTCTTAAAAGAAATTCTGTTGTGGGTGAACTGACCAAGGCGTAATTTCTTTATAATGCCAAAGCATAAAAAATGATGCTTTAATCAATAGGGTCCCGTTTTTCACCCTTTGGGTACGAAACCCTAAAAAGTACTATAGAAAGCAAAGTAACTAATCACAACCCGTCCTTAAAGCTAATTTTCTTGTCTTGCACCACTATTACAAAATATTATTTCTTTTATTCATTTATAAAACAATTATAAAAAAATTTGCTAACTAAAAAATGTAGGTTATTTAATATTTTTATAATAAATGGTTTATTTTCCTTGAATTTTTTCTCACTATTCCTGGTATTCATAATATTATTTGGTAACCACAGCTGTTTCTTTTTCTGAGCCTGGTACATATACAACGTGTTAACGGAATAAGCGAAACTGAGAAAATTGTTTGTTCAGAATCGAGTGTAGAATCAATTTCACGGGTTTTTGATAGGGGTATTTTTTTTTTTTATTATTTAAAATTTTGCCGCTTCTTTTCTAAATACGAGTATTTCTGTGGTTTTAAAATTTTGCCGCTTCTTTTCTAAATACGAATATTTCTTTTAAGCATGCATGTATGAAAGGATTGATGAAAGTACAGGAAGCAAGGGAAGTATATCAAGATCGTAGCAGGTGGAGGACTGTGGTCTCTGCCTACCCCGACGGGAAAGAGGCGTGATGTTATGTATGTATGTATGTACGCGCGCTGGCGGCGGCTCGCCATTTTATTTAACGGCGGCGCCAGCATTTTACAAAACGGCGCGTAATACTTTTCTGGCACGCCATATCGTATAACACGTCGTATTACAAACATCCTTAAATGGGTGCATTTTATTTTCGTTAGCCAAGGTAAACCCAACCTAACCGGTTAGGTTGTGTGAGGTGTCCTTGCGATCACAACGCACGAGCCGTGCGAGCGAAGCGAGCATGCCTCGGCAGCGGCCGGCGAGTTCCAGAAACAGATAACGCGCCGTTATGTAAAATGGCGAATTATACGATATAGCTTGATCAAACAAAATATGCGAATATTAGACAGAAAAATATCGATAAAAGTATTATTTTTAATGTTTGCTTTTTGAAAATAGGTAATTTTGAATGACGTTTGTCAACTACGTTTATTTAAGTGTCGATAGGTGGCACGCTCAACACAGTTGGTTTTTTCTTATTTATGGCTTTGTAAAATGAATGAAATCTTTTTAGAAGAAAATATATTACAGAAATTTGACAGTAGCAATCAGACTGACTTAATAATTTTCATGCTATTAGTATCAGGGCTTCCATTTTCCCAACGATGACCAGCAGCGCCATCCAGTTAAACTTTTAAAAGGCGGTGGAAAACACACTATTATTTTTAGGATTCCGAACCAAAATGGTAAAAACGGAACCCTTATGATGCGACATCGTCTTTCTGTCACACCTGTATATATCTTCTCACACCTGACTTGAAATTGGGATTGCCCAACTTAATTGCAACAAAAGAATTAACAAAATTATTATTATTATTGAATCGTTTATTCAGTAAACAGTTCACATATTTTTTTACAAACAATGCGCCAAACTGTAAAGAGCAGTTTGATGGCGCTACACGCTCATTACATTTTTGTGGTAACTGCTTTAAAATTGCTATGATGAATTTGAAAAGTACACTTTAAAATTATTTAATTTGCTCAAGAAACATCTTTTTTAATTTGCTTTTAAAAATATTTTTGCTCATTTCAACATTACCTGAAAGAAATTTTATATTGTTAAATAATTTAGGAGTTATCCAAAATTTTCTCTCCATAATAGTAACATATAGGCTCATCATATTGGCATCTAGCTCCTAACGAATTACATGTTTGTTATGTTATAGTCATTGCAATTGAATTGTTCTATGGCTTTGAGAAACCCAACTTTCTCATGTACCGGGAGAATCCTGCACACCTTATACAGGGTGACTTTTAATTAGTTCTTGATAGCAAAATGTATGCCTGTACTCATGATACTGAACAACTTTTCCCAAGGAACACAGGTCGAAATACGAAAAACCAAATTTGACCTGCCATACAAAATGCGCTGTCAGCTGATGCAGTTTGTATGGGAGGTCAAAACCTGATTTTCGTATTTCGACCTATGTTCCTTGGGGAAAGTTGTTCAGTTTCATGAGTACATTCATACCTTTTTCTATCAATAACTAATTAAAAGTCACCCTATATAGCTGCTCGTAGTCATTTTTGTACATATTTTTCTCTCTTTTACTAACCAGCATTTTTATTATCCTGATTTGTAATAATTGAACTTGATATTGGCGGGAAAGGTTCTTCCATACAAGCTTAAACCTTAACCAATAAGAGATTCGACTAGCGCATATAGTGTGGGCAACGAAGCGGGTCGTTGTATGAAGACCCCCGCATTAAATCCTCAGTTGATGAAACTTGGCTGGGGTATTACACTACATGAGACAAACCTTCTATAAAAAAATCCAAAATGGAATCGGTACTTTTAATTTTTTGTGTATTTTTTTTGGATATTTTAAATTTACATTTGATTCATGATTCTTTATCATCCTGTCAAATAAAATCTGCTTGAGAAATTAATGTTGGGGTCAACTGCTTCGTTGCCTACACTAATGGTATAATACAAATAGCGTCTTCTTGCTGGCTATACTTTGAAGTTGGTAGAATTTTCCTAGCATTATTGTTAGTTTGTTACACAAATCAATGACATGATTTTTCCAGCCAAAATGTATATCAACTGTTAGACCGAGATATTGGAATTGATTAACAGGTTTTATTTGAACAAAAGTACAGGTCTTTTTATCACTATACACGATTATTTTTTTGGACCCGATTTGCGTATGCCCACGTTATTACAGAGGTCAAAAGCAACAACTTTTGTTCTACGACTTTTCTAACAACGCACGAAAAATTTTCAACTTCCCATACAAAATGGGTCGGTCACGTGACCACTTTAGTATGGAGTCGAAAATTTTTTGTGCGTTGTTAGAAAAGTCGTAGAACAAAAGTTATTGCTTTTGACCTCTGTAATAACGTGGGCATACGCAAATCAGGTCCAAAAAAATTACCTAGTATAAAAATTAATGTCTTATAATTACAACATCTTTGCTATACTTTGGAGGAGAGCGAACCTGCATAATTTTCGTTTCATTTACATTTAGAATAATTCCATTATCATGCGACCATTTCAAGATATTTTCAAAATAGGTTTGTTTTTTCCTTTCGATTTCATACAGATCTTTGTCAGCGTATATTAAACACGTATCGTTAGCAGACATGTAGGTTTAACAGTGCTGTGTGTATATTTACGTGCATTATGTACCCAACTGGACCATATACTGATCCAGTTGGGGCACCGGAAGTCACGTACCTACGCCTCTTCTCCTGCCACTCCATTGATAACAGTGTGTAAGGTTTTTTTACTAAGGTAGCTGTCGAAGAAGCTTCTTATTCCTCATTTCCTCATAGACTGTAGCAAGTGATCATTCTATATATTATTATTATTATTAAAGAGTGCCCATAATATGGGCGGGAGGCAAAACTTTAAATTGTAGTTACTAGTTCGAGTGGGGTATTATATGAGAACGCTTTACTTGTACATTCCAAAACAGATTTTTGTATTTATTTATGACTCTTAGTTTTCAAGTTATCAAGAATAATGTAAAAAAAAACTTATCTCCGAAGTTTGCAAAAGGAAAAATCTGAATTAATTATATGTACATATTATGCAAAAATAAGTTGAATAGTTTTTTAGAAATCAGCAAAAATCCATTACAAGTAAATTTTGTTATGCGGTCCTAAAATGGACATTATTTCTTCCAAAAATTATACAGGTATAACAGAACCATCTTCGCGCAAGTCCGACTCGCACTTGACCGGTTTTTTTTTAAGTGAGGAGGAAATCTTTTGGTTTTAACTTTGTTTCTTTTTCGGTAAACGGTACGTTTTCTTCTCTTTAAGCCAATTTGAAGTTTTAAAGTTAGCCTAGCTTCTTCTTCTTTAAACTTAAGAGCTGTACTCTTGTCGGTGGAATAATCGCCAATGTTTGCTATCGTACAAACTATAGAGAACCGGAGAGGAAATATGATTGGGCACCTGATACGACACGATTCGTTTATTAAGAACATCATAGAAGGGAAAAAAATTGAGGGAAAGAAAGGAAGGAGCCAACCGAGGAGAACCTTTATGGAACAAATAAAATAGAAAGTACAGGTCGAGTCGTATCAGGAGGTGAAGGAACTGGCGGAAACAAGGAAACATTAGCCTAGCTTAGGCTATAAAAAAATTGGTTTCCAGAAACAACTAGAAATTTGTGAAAATAAAAAACATCTCTTAAGTCGGCGATCGGCCTATGTCGCACACAAAGCGTTTCGCGTCCGCCACACAGTAATCCGCCGTTTCCACGGCTAGAATGGCGGTGGAAACGGCGGACTATATATTATATAGTCGATATATTTTTTTTAAATTAATTGCGTTTACGAGCGCTGCTACCTTTTTGCATGTTTTTACGCAATTATGTTTTACAGAATTGGTGGCCTATTCCACAAAAAGGAAAAAACGAGCATTGTGGTCACAAGAGGATTTAGCATCTGCCGTAGCTGCTGTAAAAACCGGTAGACTGTCATCTCATAGAGCAGCGTCCAAATATAATATTCCTCGAAGAACTCTCAGAGAGTATGTAAAGAACGGAATGCCTAAACGAAAAATAGGTAGAAAAACATTACTTACAAGAGCTGAAGAAGACAATTTAATTAAAAGATTATTTCAATTGTCAGAGTCAGGGATTCCTCTGACGTTAAAGATGATTCGCGAACAGGCATATACGTTTTGTCAGAAGCGTAATATCCCTAACAATTTTAATAAAACGACAGGTCTCGCAGGCAAGGATTGGCTTAAACTATTTCTTAAAAGAAATTCTGTTGTGTCTGAGCTAATGCAGAGCGTAATTTCTAAATAGTGCCATAATACATAAAGTCAGGCTTTATAAAGTAAAAGCTAAATCTAAGTAAACACAGCCCGTCTCTTAAGTTTACTTGGATCAGTATCTTTATCATTAAATATTTTCATCAGTATCTTAAGCCACGATCACACATAGCTGAATTCAAAGACTATTTCGGCATACATTGCTGGGAGGCTTGGTTATGTTAATTCCAATATCCCTATTACAACCAGCAATGTATGCCGAATTAGTTTCTGAATTAGTGAAGGTGTGATCACGGCTTTACAAAAATAATCAAAAACAGGTCGAGTGTTCGTTTCAACACGCAACAACAACAACTTCTAAACAGGCACGAAGGCTGTCATCATAATTTTCATTTAGTGTAAAGAAAAGTGTAGAGGCACTTTAATCGCTGAAGAACTATTAAGTTAACGCAGACTCAAGTTATCAAATAAGAGCGTGTTATACCCTTTTCAGGGTTCCGTACCCAAAGGGTGAATAACGGGACCCTGTCTGTCTGTCCGTCTGTTTGTCTGTCAGCGGGCTGTATCTCGTGAACTGTAATAGGTAGAAAGTTCAAATTTTTACATATTTTGAATTTATGTTGCCGCTAATCAACAAATACTAAAAATAAATAATAAATTAAGGCGGGCTCTCCTACTAAATACGTGTTTTTTAGGCGATTTTTACTCGATTTTTGTTTTAGCTCTATCGTAAAAACGAGAAGACTTACAAGCGCGAAAATTGGTATGTTTGTAGTGCATAAGCTATAGAATAACAACAAATAATAAAAACTGGTCAAGTGCGTATCAGACTTGCGCGTTTTTAATACACTTCTGCGTGACTGCGCGTTCATAACTAAGACGTTTTTTTTACCATAAGGGTAAGGAACCCTCGGTGCGCGAGTCCGACTCGCACTTGGCCGGTTTTCTTTCTTTGCTGTTTTATAATATAGCACGCTTTTATTTGAAAACTTGAGAGTGTGATAACTTTATAGTTCTTATTTATTAACATCTAATAAAAGGTTGTTCAAAAATTTTAACTTGCTTGTTTTATTTGTTTTGTAAGGTGAATGTGAATTCTGTGAAGAATAAAGTGATTTGTTAGTTTCTTTCTTGTCTCTACGCAAAAGTATTTTTTACTTTTCTGGTCTTTTTTCTTATTTAGCATGTATTTTGTTTTCATATGTATACCAAAAGCTCAAAGAAGATTTAAACTTGCATTCAAGCTTGTATAAAGTAGGTTTTTTTTGCGCTAAAGGTATAGAGAGTACAATTTATTTCTTTGGATTTTTGTTCATAAGCTAAGGTTTCTAATAGTACCTTACCGCATCACATCTTTTGGGTTTTAATTTTGATGACCGACCTCACAAACCCTGGTCTCAAAGCTGCTGAGCCGCCGAAGGCCCTGAACTAACATGGCTCACAAAGGACTGGTTACACTAAGTAAGGGCTGTGTATTGACGTGTCACCAAATTTGAGTAAATTTTCACCAAATAATATTCACTAATTTAATTGATAATTGTGTACTTAAGACAAAAACCGAAGTATTGTTAATAGTTTTAGATCATAGGTGCATGCTTTCGAACACAATTTATTGTCTGCGAAACTTGAAACTCACCAAATTTTGTCTACCAAAATGGATGAATGTACACCAAATTTGCTTCTGGCACTTCGCCGGCCGCTGCCGCGGCACGCTCGCTCCTCTCGCTCGGCTCGTGCATTGTGGTCGCAACTCGCAACATAGCCTTTTTTTATTTTTGTCGCTGGGAAAAAATGCTTTCTGAATCCCCTCCCATCGGGGGATGGAAGGGTTATGTGGGAGTCCCCGGAGATCCGGTATACCCACTAAAACAACCCAGCGGCACTCCCGCATCGCCCGAGTGGTGGGGGACTGGGAAACCGGAAGAGCCTTTACGTCCAGTCCCACACCGGCGACCGCCCGCCTTTACGGCAGGCCCTTCACGCCCCTCCGCACCGGGAGGGGTGCCTTGGAATGACCGTGAGGGATCTCGGCGTGGGTGGTGAGCGGTGCAATGCGGGCGGAGGCGCCCCCGCGCTTATCGCCCGCTGCTCACCACCTAAGGCGGGGGAAGACGGTTGTACGCCCGTCTTCTCCTACCCCTTCTCCGCCTGCGGTCGCGAGAGGGTCGTCCTCCCGCGCTCGCTCCGTCGCCTCCTTCTCCGAGAGCACATGTTCGCAGAAGGAGGCGACCGCCGCCCATGCGTTCTCACCCCCCAACATGGCATTGACCACGCTGGGGAGCGAGAGGTCCGGCCCGATCGTCGCGACCAAGGCGCGGCGCGGCTCGTCCCATGATGGGCACACCTCAAGGGTGTGCTGTGGCCATAGCCTAACACAACCTAACCGAACCGGTTACCCAAATTTGGTGTACGTTCAGCCAATTTCCAACATTCGTCCATTTTGTCTGAAGTGTATTGGGGTATAAAAAAATATTTTGGGAATTATTTGATTTGTTGCCCTAAGTAAGTATGTTCAGTGGCGTAGTAAAAAAACCTGCTTGGCACATACGGGACTAATTATGAATAACATAAACATGTCAAGCGATGTAAGTACTTCTTACTGTAAATTGGTTTTCAGCTGCTGCTTCCGTACATAGTAGCCAGAACCAACAGGTTTAGGCTAAGTTCATATGACAGCGCGGTACCGGAACCATTCACATGACAGCATTGGTATGCGCGGCAGTCTGATCCATGCGTCTGTCCGTCTCAAACCGCGCGGATCGACTGAACAAGTCGTAACAGGCAGGATTGTAGACTTGCACCACGCACTGTCACGCGGTGCAAGATCTTGCGCGCGGTTATGTTCCTAACAAACACTGTTTAGTTTTATCTTGTACCGCGCGGTCATATGAACTTAACCTTAATTTAACCTAACTGTACAAAAGTTGAGATTGGCTGAACTGAGTCTACTTAGCAAAACTTTGTATTCTATATTTTGAATTATTACACAAAGTCTCTTGTTTCAGTTGATGCAAGATTCATCAAAACAACTGCAGGAGTCACGCTTCTTTTGGTGGATGGATTCACGTTCTTCAAGAACAACAGGAATGGGGGGAAGTATTGGTATTGCTCAAAGAAAGCAAAGAACTGCACAGCTAAAGTGCACATCCAATTTCATGGAGAAGGCGACCAGTTATTTCATGTGGTGCATTATGATAAGATTCATTGTCATGGGAAACCAAGTGTGAAAATGGTGGCAGATGGGATTTACTATGTAAATAGATTGGGTTGAATATGAAGTCACTTTGGTAATAGATGAAGAGGAAGAAAAATTTGACGCGAGCCGGATTTGAACCTACGACTTTCGACTAACGTGCCGACGCTGTACCAACTGAGTTATCACGTCTTCAAGCGGCTAGTTCAAATTTCTCTCCTCCTTATTCATTATACACTTGGACGCTAACAGGACGACTAGCGCCATCTACCCTTGGTGTATAGCACTTTATGAGCCGATTAGTCCTTGTGGGCACAAATCGAACGATGAACGCTTTTTCTGGATTGATTAATTTATTTTCGACATTTAGACACAGCAGCTGCAACTTTGCATTTTTCGAGGGTTGAGGTTCTGAGTGAATACAGCAGAATATGATGATTTGCTTATTATTGTTTCTATCGACATACATATTAAATTTAGTAAACTAATATTATTAGATTAAAAAACACAAATAATTATTTCGTAGAAACGAATATAATAGATAGGCTTCTTCTGGACAAGCTCGCTCCATTATCATCCTAACTTCTGTCGCAAAAATAAATCCATTGATAAAAAAAATAGGAAACCTAACTACAGATATAAAAACGCTTTGAAATATGGACGTGACTTAAGATGTGGCTATACTATTTTGATTATATAAATAAATGTCCTGTAGCGTTGTCTCGTAGGGGGGGCAGCGCTCACCCCTGCGACAAATTTTTTGACTTCTGCGCAATAACGGTCACAGACAGAGTTATTTTGCACGTCATTATGTATAATGACGATTGGAGATTGAGCTATAATTGACTGGATTTTTATTACTATTTCCAAATTTGCTATCCATTAAAAGATTATGCGTATTAAAAAATGTATTTTTTGTGAAATTTGTTCAAAAATTAATTTTGGAAAAGTAACACCGTTATTTTGACACTCTTAACTTAATATGTACCTAATACAAAAAGTGCAATTAGTCACGTTTAGAATCTGTATCCTAAGTATTTCGTAGCAATCGATTCTATGTGCTTCCATAAAAAAAGCTTGAGATATATTGTTTCAGTTGATGCTAAGTTTATCAAAACAACTACAGGAGCCACGCTTCTGATGGTGGACGGGTTCACGTTCTGTCAAAATAATAAAAAGTACTCAAAGTATTGGGACTGCTCCAAGAGAACGATGAAGAAATGTACAGCTAAAGTGCACATTAAATTGGATGGGGCAGGCCAACAGTCTTTTCACTTGGTGCATTATGATAAAGTACATTGTCATGAAAAACCATGTTTAAAGCTGCTGAAAGATGGAACTTACTATATACATGGATCTAGTTAATTGTGAAAATTTTATGTGTACCTGTACCTATATGTAAAAAAAAATGGATCGGGCCGCCAAAAGATCTTACGTGGGACGACCGGGTGGAAAACGACCAGTCAGTCGTCTCAGGTATAGATGGGGTGACGAAGTTCGGAAAGACCTGGATGCCTTCCAAAGAGCCGATTGGCAAGAAGCGACACAGAACAGGGAAGAATGGAGAACTCTTTGTCGAAGGCCGAGATCCTCTTGGGGTCGGTGAGCTAGCGTAGTAAGTACCTGTGTGTAAGTTATCCATGATATTTGTTTGTTTACATTTTAATTAAAAAATTAAATACACAATGTCATGTTTAAGTTACATACATACATACATAACATCACGCCTCTTTCCCGTTGGGGTAGGCAGAGACCACAGTCCTCCACCTGCTACGATCTTGACATACTTCCCTTGCTTCCTGTACTTTCATCAATCCTTTCATACATGCTCGTCGGTTTAGGGTACTTTTAACCTGGCCTTTATTCAGAACGTCCTGAATTTGGTCCTGGTACGTTCGCCTAGGCCTTCCCCTTCCAAAGTTTCCATTCATTCCGTTTTTTTTACATATACATGTTTAAGGTGTTTCAAAATTTATTAAAAAAGTTGCTGACTAAACTCTTCCCATGGTGGATGGCTTTTTATTCTGTCAGTCCAGTTAAAAGTTCTCAAAGTGTTGGGGAATGCACATCTAAATTGCACCTCAAATATCATGGGGAAGGCCACCAGACTGTTTACTTGGTGCAATATAATTTCCTACAATAATTGAATTCGTCATACGATTAAATAAATAACAAGTTTGTTAAAAAGACGTGCGATTTAAAATTGCGATTTCTTTTTTACTTGCAATTTTTTTCCTTTACTTATTCAATAAACAGTTTACAGTATTTTGCATTTTTACTTAAACTATTCATAATCATACACCTGAAAGATTTTGAAGATGTGTGCAGTGATTCGATAGCATAGTGAATCGTGCAGATTTCTTCCGGGCACAAAGTAGGCAATAGGTTTGTTTAATATTTTCAAATTTACTATGTGTTAAAAATGTTATGATGATTCTTACTGAAAAATGTAGTTTCTGTGGGATTTATTTTAAAATCCTAATTTTGAAAAGTAACACACTTCTATTTCGGCACTTTATGCTTAGTAATTAATTACCTTCTACATGCAAAAAGTAAGTTGAGTTTAGAATCGGTATCCATAGCAATTGGTTCAATTCGGTTCTATGTTCTACGCTACAATTTTTTTAAACATATAAAATATTGTTTCAGTTGATGCAAAATTTATCAAAACAACTGCAGGAGTCACCTTTCTCATGGTAGACGGCTTCACGTTCTGTAAGAGTCAAACAATGTCGTCAAAGTATTGGGACTGCTCCAAGAGGATTACAAAGAAATGCACAGCTAAAATACACCTCAAAATTGATGAGGAAAGCCACGAGCATTTTCACTTTTTGCATTATAATAATGTACATTGTCATGAGAAACCAAGTTTTAAGCTGCTGAAAGATGGGACTTACTATCTATATAGGTAGATCTAGGTGGAACTGTACGTAGATCCTTAACAAGTTCGATTAAAATACGTTAGATTTACGATTTTTTCTTTACTTAGTCAATAAACAGTCTGTAGTGTTTAAATCTTTACCGAGTTTAAAATCCGTATCTGTCCGTAGCAATATGTTCTTTGTTCTATGCTTGTATGAAAAATGCACTAAATGTTCTGTCACACTTGTTGCAAAATCTATCAAAACAACTACAATAGCCACTCTTTTTGTGGTAGATGGATTCACGATCTACCAGAGAAATAGAATCTAAGTATTGGCTTTGCTCTTAGAGAATAAATACGAAGACACGCACCGCTAAAATTCGTCTCAAATTTGATGGGGACGGCCATCGGTGGTGTCATTAAGATAAAATTTATTGTCATGAGAAACCTAGTTAGATGATAAAAAATGGGACTTACTAATAGAACTAGTTTCTTTATCCATAATAATCGTTCGGCTACATTCACGTCAATATTTGTTGAAGATGACTGTGTGCAGTGATTCGATAGTAGATTGAATCGTGCAGCTTTCATCCGGCCACAAACTTTAGACTATAATTTGCTAGATTTTGGTTACTGTTTCCAAATTAAATATTCGTTAAAAAGAATTATACTCATTGAAAAATCAAATTTTGTGGGATTTCTATGGAAAGGCTTATTATTTTCGGAGAGACTAACAAATGAAACGGCGACTGACATTATGCATCTTAAAATAATCTGGCAGCGATAAAATATTTCTGCAACTGATAAATTGAAAAGGCCTCTGAAATTGAGCTTGAGAAACTGCAATTACTTAAAGGTAGCGAATATACTCAACGAGACAAATAATATCGTAGGAATGGAACCATAAATAAAGACGTGGCGACTAATTTTATTAGTGGATAACATAGATTTGTAATCGGTGAAAAATTATGATCGGTATGATATAAAGTATTATAAAGGTTATGATTTTGACCGGTAATACGGAAACGTAAATTTTTCAATTTCCTAGAAAGTTGACCAACATTCGAAAAATAATAAACTGTATCGAACTCGCTTCTGGCATTTGGTCGAAAGAGAACCTAACACAACTTAACGGACCTGGATCTACGAATTTACTACGAGTTTATAATTACTAGGTTGATCAACTTACTAGGTTGATCAACTTACGATTCTTATAATTATATTCAATGTTCATCTGTTCCCTCATAACTATACACTACTTATCGTAAATTGAAAAATGAGGTATCGTTAGAAGCATCTCGATCATTTGCTGGTTAAAGTCATTAAATTCAGTATGACGCCCTCTAAAGGAAAAATTTATGATGCCGTGTTGAGTATCAAATTAAAGGGCTTTATTAGCACATTAAATTTTTTTTTATATTGTTAGCTTTGTTCCTTAATTGTAACCCCAAAATAATATACATGACAAATAAGTTAAAAAAAACGGTCAAGTGCGAGTCGGACTCGCGCGCCGAGGGTTCCGATATACCTATAGTATTTTTGGAAGCAATAAAGTCCATTTTGAGGACCGCAAAACTAAATATGTTTGAACTGGTTTTTTGCAGATTTCCTAAAAACTGTGCAACTTAGAAAGATCGTTTTATTTTTGCTGTAAAGCTTACATAAACTTCTGTCAACTGTACTTAATTCAGATTTTTCCTTACACAAACTTCGGAGATAAGGGGGGGGGGGGGGGGGAATGGTATTTTTTTGACATTTTTCATCATAACTTGAAAACTAAGAAACGAAAAAAAATACAAACATATAGTTTAGAATTTACGAATAAAGCTCTTTCATATGCTACCCCACTCGACCTAGTAGCGACAATTTGAAATTTGCATTAACAATAATTTTTTTTTTCAACTTGTTGGGCAACTATATTCTAAACTCATTCCAAATTTCAAGTCGATAGCATGAGTGGTTGCTGAGATATAGAGGTGTGAAGACAGACGGACAGACAGACAAAGTCGCACCATAAGGGTTCCTTTTTTACCATTTTGGTATCGGAACCCTAAAAACTAAAACCCGACGACTGAAAAATCTTGGTCTAAAAAGAATGAAGCAAGAAAATATTGTCTTCTGTTGTTTTGTACCAACCATGGAATTTAATGAATATTCATAGTATTGTTCAGATTATAGCCATGGTTATGTGCCACCTACCCTAAAAAGGCGATCTTAAGCTTTAATGCAAATCGGCAAAATAATACCTATGACCACGGACGGCTATTATCTGAACATTCATTAAATATCATAGTTCATACAAAACAATTTCAGGTGACAATATTTTCTTGTTTCATACTTTTTACAGCAAGATTTTTCAGTAGTCGTGTTTTAGTTTTTGAACTTATTTTTTAGCTTTGAACTAAAAATCACTTTCAGGCTCTGGTTTGCTGGCAGCTTCAAAAACGAAAACTGGTGACTTAATAAATATTGTAAGTTTATTTTTTATAATTTATATTTGATATTTTTTTTTATATTATTTTATTAATACGGCCGCCTTTTGGGAAATGTTATATTGTCAGATTAGCTTTCGAGATATTTAGAGCAATAATTTTATAGAAGGTGGAAAGATTACTACAAAGTAGTAGCAAAGTCTTGTCGTAGGTCTATTAGCCAAGTTTGAGATTGGTTAAAAGTCAGTAGTTGACCCAAAATTACAAAACAAAAATACAGAAAAAGCTCAACTGCTTCCAAAATACACCCCCATAAAGAACCCAAAAAAGACAATTATAGACCAAAAATATTTTATTGTGTGTCGTGTGTTAGCTTAGTAAAGATTAGTAAAGTGTATTTTTAATTATCTCGGTTATCTTTATTGATATCCAAATTAATATAAAACCTCTGTCGCATAAGTTGTGAGCGCTTATATCCAATTTTTTAGTATCTGTGAAATTTCCGCCTAGAAATTAATACTGTCGCTAAGTGCAATTATTGTGAGTGCAATTATTTTTAAAGCTCTTACTTTATATTTACTTTGTTCCTCTATATAAGCTGCCATCCTATTATGTACAAAAGGTACAAAACCTAATTTACTATCCATATTCCAATTTACGATTACTTTGTTGCCGCGTTAAACACATGCTATGTGAAAATACCCCTTTATTTTACCCCTTATACTTAAAAATTACCCACAACATGCAAAACTGTAGTTCAGTAAGTCTGAGTTTAGAATCCCTATCCATAGCAATCGTTCCTATGTTCTGGGCTAATGCATTAAATGTTTTGTTTCAGTTGATGCAAAATTTACCAGCACAAATTCCGGAGTCACAGTTGATGAAAAAATTACCAAAACATCTTCCGGAGACACAGTTGATGCTAAATTTATCAGCACATCTTCCGGAGTCACAGTTGATGAAAAATTTACCAAAACATCTTCCGGAGACACAGTTGATGCTAAATTTACCAAAACATCTTCCGGAGTCACAGTTAATGAAAAATTTACCAAAACATCTTCCGGAGACATAGTTGATGCAAAATTTATCAGCACATCTTCCGGAGTCACAGTTGATGCAAAATTTATCAAAACATCTTCCGCAGTCACGCTTCTCATGGTAGACGGATTCACGTTCTGCCAGAGAAGTAAAAAAGAATCAAAGTTTTGGCTTTGCTCCAAGAGACTTGCGAAGAAATGCACGGCTAGAGTCCAAGTTAAATTTGATGGGGAAGACAAGCAGGCGTTCCATGTGGTGCATTGTGATAATATTCATTGTCATGAGAAACCATGCTTGAGGCTGCTGAATGATGGGACGTACCATATAGATAGATGTAGTCAAGTATAATTCAAGTATAACTGTACGTAGTCATTACATTTGCGTTGGGTATAAAATATCCTTATAATTTTTTATGGAAAGACGTGCGACTTGCGATCGCGAATATTGGGATTTCTTCAAATTTAAATAAGATAACTTAGAGGCTATTTCTTGAATGTCTTTACATGTACCTAGTCAATAAACTTACAGTATTTAGTGTTAAATAGGACAAACCCGTTGGTGTCGTTGGTAGTGAGCCTGCGTTCTACGCCTTGGGTCGCGGGTTCGACCCTCGCCCAGGGCAAACATTTGTGTGACAAAAACAAGTGTGTGTTCTGTGTCTGGATGTTATTTATGATATACGTATATCACTCTCTGATATCCATAGCATTGTTTCTGGCTAAAAACTTGTTCGTATTTAGTGTGCATTAAAATGATTATGACACATATATATAAAAGATCTATAATTTTAATAAGATATATAATAAAAGATCTTGTATGTGGTAGGGCTTTTGTGCAAAGTCCGTCTGGGGAGGTACCACCCCCTTGCCTTTTTCTGCCGTACAGCAGCAGTGTTTGCATTGCACTGCTGTGTTTCGGTTCAAAGGGTAGCTGTAAAACGAGTGAAATTACCGGCACATCAGACATACCATCTTAGTTCTCAGGGTGTAACGCGCTTTGCTGTCTTATGAGTGTCAAATTATTTCACTAATAAGAAGTGTCATGGGCGGTGGTTACCCCACCACAGGTATTACGTATCTTAAAATTTAAGTATTTTTAAATGTTATAGTATTTATTTATAATAATGATACTGAATAATGATAATTTTGTGATAAATGTTGTATTTTAAAATGTTTAAATGTTTATTAAGTATCAGTAGCTAACTTCTCTAATGTTGCTGTGCCCTTGCAGGGCTTCACAAGAACACGTGTTTATTCAATATTCATTTTCCACCTTTTAAATTGTAATGTGGTTTTCAATCAACTATCTTGACTCTATATGCAATATAAGTCGAGTTTAGATTCCGAAACCAGTCAATAAAAAAATACATAAAATGTCTAGTTTCAACTTTAACTGCAAGTAAAACGCATCTCATGGTGGACGGCTTCTTGTTCTGCCAGAGAAGTAAAAAGTTCCTTGATATTGGGACTGCTAAGTTCACCTCAAAGATAGGGGCGATTACCAGACTGTTCACTTGATGCATTATTGTAGGTATAATAAAAAGTTTATTGTCATGAGAAATTATGTTTAAAGCTGCTGAAAGATGAGACTTACCATAGGTACAAATAGATCTAGTTATTTGTGAAGAATTCAAGTGTAACTGTACTTAGTTATCTCTGTCATTAATTCGTTTACATTTGTGTTGGATTTATGTCGCAGGCAAATTGTACAATTCATAGCTTCAATAATGCCTTGGTATTTTACAAAATGCCGAAAGATTTTAAAATTCGTCAATTTACATAATGCCTCGGCATTTTACATAACGACCCGTAAATCGTTTCCGGCACACTCCGGCCGCTCCCGCGGTACGCCCGCTTGGCTCGCTCTGCTCGTGTGTTGTGGTCGTCATATAACCTAACCCAACCTAACCGATGCCGAATGGGATCCCAATGAATGGGAATGGGATCGGTTAGGTTGGGTTTACCTTAATTAACTAACCTAAAATGCATCAGTACTGATCTAACCCCGTTTACGCCGATGCCGTTTTACAATTTGCCGATAGTATACAAATTGCACACTAAGGGTTAACTTGAGGATGGGCAGCAGCATCCTCCTGTGTTCTTACTTACTGCGGTCACCTACAACCGCGGTCCATGGTGCCAGCCGTAACGCTAACAGCGAGGTGACTATGGTACTTCCCCTCCACATTTTTTCCAGCAAAAGCTAGAATTCTGGAGGGAGCTCCCTGTCCTGTAGTGGACGTTTCATGGGAAGTTATGATGATGATGATACAAATTGCCGGCCGTTTGTAAACGGCAAATTATACGATTTGCCTCCGACAGATATATCACGTACATCGCGTTTAAACGTTTTTAAATGTTTTATTTCAGTTGAAGCAGAATTTATCAGAACAACTTCCGGAGCCACGCTTCTCTTGGTGGACGGATTCACGTTCTGTCAGAGAAGTAAAAAAGAATCAAACCATTGGCTTTGTTCCAAGAGGCTTGCGAAGAAATGCACAGCTAAAGTCGTAATCAAATTTGATGGGAAAGACCAACAGTCATGTCATGTGGAGCATTATGATAAGATTCATTGCCATGAGAAACCTAGTTTAACGATGGTGAAAGATGGGACTTACTATATAAGTAAAGCCAGTTAATTTTTATTTAAATTGGAAGTCGTTGCTTTATTTACACGAAGAATTTTATAGTTAAGTGTTCTCCCATACTTCGAAGACGGTTTAATAATTGCATCAAAAGATTATTAAAGTATTCGAGCAAGATAAGAACAAGTGTCATCACTGTCAGTGATGACATTTGGAATATTATCAAACTATTGTCTTGAAGTAACAATAAAACAATTTCTTCTTGAAATAAATTACGCGTTTCAAAACTTACTGTAAAACACTCTACACATACAACCTATGGACTAACTACACCAAAAAAGCCTATAATGCCTTGCGCGTCCAGTATAACAACACCTTCAGGGGACTGTTGGTTGGGGCTTCCACGCCGCTGTTGTGCTTTAGGTATATATCCACAGAATTAAGTGCAGATCGCTTTAGCGCGGTAACACGCAAACGAGTGGCATCTCTGATGACCAGGGTGCGTGGTAGCTCCAGCACTCTCTTGAGGTGGTAGGGGAACACATGGACGGCCCAATTCTGTGACATTGGCCTTCGTTACATTATGTACCCCAATGACAGTTATAAGTTTTAGGTTAAGATATTTAACTAACACAAAATGGACTTGTGAGTTGATTAATTGTAATTATTATTATTAAGTCTGAAATAATATTTTCAACTCAATTAACTGCAGGAAGAACGGGCATCATCATCTCATGGTGGACGGCTTCTTGTTCTGCCAGAGAAGTAAAAAGTTCCCTAATATTGGGACTGCTAGGTTCACCTCAAAGATAGGGGCGACCACGAGACTTTTCACTTAATACATTTATTGTATAATAAAAAGTTCATTGTTATGAGTAACCACGTTTTAAGCTGCTGAAAAATGAGACTTACCATAGGTACAGATAGATCTAGTTATTTGTGAAGAATTCAGTTATCTCTGTCAATCATTCGTTTACATTAGCGTTGGATATATTCACAGTTTAAACGATTTCAAATGTTTTATTTTAGTTGATGCAGAATTTATCAGAACAACTTCCGGAGCCACGCTTCTCTTGGTGGACGGATTTACGTTCTGTCAGAAAAGTAAAAAAGAATCAAAATATTGGCTTTGTTCCAAGAGAATTGCGAAGAAATGCACAGCTAAAGTCGTAATCAAATTTGATGGGAAAGACCATCAGTCATGTCATGTGGAGCATTATGATAAGATTCATTGCCATGAGAAACCTAGTTTAATGATGGTGAAAGATGGGACTTACTATATAAGTAAAGCCAGTTAATTTTAATTTAGTTTGGAAGTCGTTGCTTTATTCATAAGAAGAATCTTAAAGTTAAGTGTTCTCCCATACTTCGAAGACGGTTTAATAATTGCAGCAAAAAAATATTAAAGTATTCGAGCAAAATGAGAACGAGTGTCGTCACTGTCAGTGATAACACTTGAAATATTATCAAACTATTGTCTTTAAGTAACAATAAAACAATCTCTTCTTGATATAAATTACGCGTTTCAAAACTTCCTGTAAAACACTCTACACGTACAACCTATGGACTAACTGTAACTACACCAAAAAAGCCCATAATGCCTTGCGCGTTTAGTATAACAACGTCTTCAGGGATTGTTGGGGCTGCCAAGCCGCTGTAGTGCTTCGGGTATATTCACAGAATTCAGTGCAGATGGCTTTAACGCGGTAACACGCAAACAAGTGGCATCTCTGATGACCAGGGCGCTTGGTAGCTCCAGCACTCTCTTGAAGGATAGCGGAACGCATGGACGGCCCAATTCCGCGACATTGGAATTATTTACATGTGTACCCCAATGATAATTATAAGTTTTACTAACATTTTAGGTTAAGATATCTTACTTACACAAAATAGACTTGTAATTAGATTAAATTGTTATTAATTCTGAAATCAATATTTTTAATTCAATTGAATGAACTGCAAAAAGAACGCATCTCATGGTAAACGGCTTCTTGTTATGCCAGAGAAGTAAAAATTTGTGTTGGGACTGCTAAGTTCACCTCAAAGATAGGGGCGACCACCAGACTTTTCCTTTGAACTAAAAAGTTCATTTTCATGAGAAGCCATGTTTTAAGCTGCTGAAAGATAGGACTTACGTATCTAATTATTTGTGAAGAATTCAAGTGTAACTGTACCTAGTTATCCATCATTCGTCTAAATTTGCGTTGGGTATATTTAGATATATCGTGTTTAAACGTTTTCAAATGTTTTATTTCAGTTGATGCAGAATTTATCAAAATAGCTTCAGGAGCCACGCTTCTCATGGTGGAGGGATTCACGTTCTGCCAGAAAAGTAAAAAACAATCAAAATATTGGCTTTGTTCCAAGAGACTTGCGAAGAAATGCACAGCTAAAGTCGTAATCAAATTTGATGAGAAAGACCATCAGTCATATAGTGTGGAGCGTTATGATAATATTCATTGCCATGAGAAACCTAGTTTAATGATGATGAAAGATGGGACTTACTATATACATAAAACCAGTTAATTTTATTTTTTTATTTTATTTGGAAGTCGTTGTTTTACTTGTAAGAAGAAGATCTCCAAAAGTTATGGGTTCCTTCAATAATTCGAAGACGGTATAGCAATTGCATTGCTTTAAATACAAGAGAAAGTCCTTACGATTTTTTAATTTTAAAATTTTCGAGCAAGATTAGAACAAGTGTCGCCACTGTCAGAGATAGCACTTTGAAGAAAATAATAAAAAAATAAAATTATAATTATTTGTCTTTAAATAACAATAAAAATCTCTTCTAGATACATAATAGTTTTTAGTAAATTTCAAAAGTGCACTTTGACCTGAGCCACCCTGTATTAAATTAATGATAACGAATCACTCTTGAAAAGGATCATCGTACTTTTTACGCCCTAAATAAAATATTGTTTTTTCACTTCTCATGCTCTGAAAGTGCTTATTTGTGCAGGATATAGGCTGCACAAAGTCGAATTTTGTGCACTAGGGCAAAAAAGTAATCGCGGTGGTGTACGCCCTGAGCGCGGGCCTGCGGCACGCCGTCAACATATTCTTCACTAAAGCAGAACAACTCATTCTTCAGTTACATTTAGAGAGTTGTTTTACGTTTTATTTCCTCGCAATCAAAGTGAAAAGCAGAGTTTATAACTCGTCCACAAAACCATTTTATCCTCGACATTACTATCAGCCCTCGCCTTCGGCTCGGGCTGCTAAAAGTCTCGGAAAATTGGTTCGTTTTGTGCACTTGTTGTAAAATCTACTATTATTAGTAAGGGAACAACCTCTGTGGTCTAGTGGATAGAGCGTTTGGCTCTCAATCCGGAATGTGGGTTCAATTCCCAGTGGAGACACCGTCAAACAAAATTTACTTTTTCTGACGTCCCCAGTTTGTTTAGGACATTGTAGGATCACCTAATTGTCCGAAAAGTAAAACGATTCCTTGCTTCGGAAGGGACGTTAAGCCGTTAGTCCCGGCTGTCTACGGTAGTGAAGTTGAATGAGCCATGACAAGATATCAACAACTCTGACACCAGGGTTTGTGAGGTCATGATGATAATGATGATGATCAAGGAAATTTTTAGAGTTGATCTTTCCCATGTAATTGAATAACTTTTACTAAAGAACATAGGAGGTACGCACGGCAGCAAGCACGTAGAAACAAAACCAGTATAAACTGAACCAGCGCTACGCTACAAACGCCCGAAACCAGAGACCAGCTCAAGATTAAAGTGTTTCTACCGACGAGCGGCCGTGTGTACGTCGAAAGAATGTGTGATAACTTAATAAATGTTTGTAAAACTCACTTACCTTTTAATCAACCTGCGCCTTAGGCTGCTTTTCCATTTAACCTAAAAAAATTTAGCATGGCAAACGCTTACCAACACATTTTGCAGCCATAGAACCAGACAAACTACCACGAACCAGACGAACCAGAGTATATTTGACCGAAAAAATAACATTGTTTTACAAACTTGCTTTTTCTGACAGCTTTAGATGATTACTATTAATCATGGAGCACAAAAGCCTTGATATAGCTGCAAAATGTGTTGGTAAGTTTTTGCCATGCTAAAAAATTTTAGGTATAGTGTGCGACGGATCTAAGCGTTGAGCTGGATAAATTCCAACCAATAAGATTGCGCCATTTTCCTAACTTATCAAATGCGCTGTCAAATAAAGCAACCCTATTGGTTCGAATTTTCCAGATCACAACTTAGCTCCCTCGCACAGCAGTGGTAAAAAGTCTCCCTTATCCCTTGAAGCTTCGTTTTAATTACTTTCATCATAATCATCATAACATCCCATTTAACGTCCACTACAGGACAGGGAGCTCCCTCCAGAATTCTAGCTTTTGCTGGAAAAATGTGGAGGGGAAGTACCATAGTCACCTCGCTTGTTAGCGTTACGGCTGGCACCATGGACCGCGGTTGTAGGTGACCGCAGTAAGTAAGGTGTAACATATACAGGAGGATGCTGCTGCCCATCCTCCAATTAACCCTTAGTCGCCTCTTACGACACCCACGGGTATGTATGGGTTGGTACTATTCTTTGCCGGCACCACACGGGACAACTAACTACTTTATTATGTACTATTTCAGGACGAATCAAATTCATCAGGACATCGTCCGGTTCAAGGAGGGATGTCAGATTACTTATGGTGGACGGATACGTGTTTGCCCAACACAAAGCGCGCAGGCATATCTGGTACTGCCAAAAGAGATGCCAAGGATACTGCAAAGCTAAAATATACCTCGGGGTAGAAGACGGAATAGTCAGATTGTGTTACAATGTTCATAACCACGAGAAACCTATATATCAGGAACTTACCAAGGGCACCGGCTTTTATATGAGAATGAAATAGATTTGTCGAAAGAACTCAGTGTATAGAGTAATTCCGTTGTCGCTACTGTGTCCTAGTGCGGTTGTGTTGCTACTTCTTTTTGAGTCACTACCAATAAGTCCCAAAATATGGCCACATCAATAGCCTTATGGTTGCATTTAAAAATGTCCCTCAGGGTGCAGGAAACTGATGAAGAAGTGCACGGCAGCACGTTTGTCATGGTTTACCAAACGCCACAATCACACTTGTTTTTATCAGAGCAACCTCACCTTTTCCCGTACTTCTGACCGTTGTCTATTCAGTGATTTACATAAAGACCAGGGATGATCATGCCCTAATGGCAGCTTTCGGCAAAAATCCGCGAATGCGTTTATAGGCACCGCGTGCAGCATCCGGGGTTCCGGTATTCAAGAGACACGTTGATTATTTAAGCTCGTAGTCTAGGGGCTGAGGTGTCGCCTTCAGACCCGGAAGACTTGAGTTAGAGTAGTATAATCCTTGCTTGAGTTCGAATCAAATTATTTGAACAAAAAAGCGAATTCGACTTATAATGCCTTAGGTTAGGTTAGGCGCTACACTCAAACCGCCTTTGAAACTTTTGTAATATTAGTGGTTTCTTTGAATATTTTTATTTTATTGTTATCTAATCTAACTAGGCAATATAAATTTTCAAGTTAATATTTTTCTTAATAAAATTTTAATAAAATAATCCTAGCTATAATGTATCTTTTAGTATCCACATCCGTCCTCTTCAAAGATAAATGTAATTTATTTACTACCAAATTAAAGACAGGATTATCGTCAAAAATGATCACAAGTCACAACTAAACGCTGAGTTTCGCGAACTCTTGAAGAATTGCTTACTAAGCCAAGCTTCAGTTGACAAACTAATAAAATCGATGAACACTTTTTGGGCTAAGCGTTTATAGTCAGTTTTGCCATTGACTCGAAAAGAAGAAGAAGAAGAAGAACACTTCTTGCTGTTTTTCCGATGTACTATCAGCAAAGTTGGCGCCTGACCAGTTTCGAAACCTTATCGTTTGCCCCGCTCTTTATTTTGTTTATTATTCAGAGATGACAACGCTTTTGGTTTTATGAGGTTTTATGGCCTTTTCGTGCCCTTGAGGGTCTATCTGTGCATTGTTGAACAGTTATAACTTGCACTCACTGGATTATAAAACGAGCAAGGAGGAGCCAGCGGAGGTTCCCGCGAACAACTACTGCGCCGGAAACTAAACTTAAAGGTGGTCAGGCGCCAACTTTGTTGATGGTACTTAGCGATGAGTTATCTAGGCAAAATATGTGTCAACATTACAACTGTAGACGACAAAAATAAAAAGTACTTAAAAGTGGCTTCAAAAGTGCTAACGCATACATATGATATACTAATTAAAAAGACTTACTTTTATTCAACGATATTGTTAAGTCTCTACCTGAATAAATAAATTCAACATTTAGGTAGGTAAGTAGTTTAGTATTAAAATCAGTTATCTGCTGTGTAAATTTTTTCTACTAAAACTTTTTTATACAATATACGTAATTTTGAAAAATTCTAGTCTTTGTAGTCCTTAAAACTTTGCATTAACACTTTTTTATCATATATTTTTTCCGGACAGTTTACGCGTTCATCCGTCCTCCGAAAGGAAAGAACGACCTGCTTCTGTACGAAGGGTATACGTACTCGCAACAACACAGCAAGAGGCACTGGTACTGCTCCAAAAAGAAGATTGGCTGCAAGGCCAGGGTGCGCATGTCACATGAGGAAGTCATCCTGTTTTGCTATAATAAGCACACGCATCCTCCTCCTTATGAGACGACGCTTACATATGAGTTAGATCAACAGGGCGACGTAAAAATGATAACGTTATAGAAATAGGTAGATGTGGTAGATTGTTGCACCGAGCGCAAAGTGAGTAATTGAATGGTAATTGATGAACTAAAACACGAGTGCATTTTTTAATCGAGGTGCTTTGCTCAATCCACTTACTTTTCTTACAACTACCAACGTGGCATCTATGGTCTCTCGGCTAATATGATGAAGTGTTTACTAACGTTTGCAATGATGTGATAAATAATGAAGTTAACGTAATAATTAGTCACATTTGTCCAGTTTTACTAGTCATTATTAATAATGTATCTTTCATTGATGTTCTCTTTCAATCAATTTGACCATGATAAAATGATTGTTTAAGAGATAAAATAATGGTAAAAAATATTTTTAAAACAAGCTTTTATTAGTCGTAGAAAAATAACTAAAACGTTATCACGGTCTTAGGTTTTCAAATAAAAGCGTCTTACATTATAAAACAGCAAGAGATAACTAAAATAACCCTCCTGTTTTGGGGCAGTCGGGTAAAAACTGCTCAAGTGCGTGTCGGAGTCGCGCGTAACTAAAACTGTATTTTTATCTTAGAGGTACGGAACCCTTTCTTCTTCTTCTTTTAGTGTCGACGCAAATCCAATAAAATTAAATGAATTTTGCCCAGTACTCAGCTACGAGAACGGCATTTTGTGTAGCTTGCATCAGTTCATGTGTTAGGGCACGTGGGGCAGGATGTAAGGAACCCTTGGAGCGCGAGTCCTACTCGCACTTCGCCGGAGTTTTTCTTTCTGTTTTATAATGTAACACGCTTTTATTTGAAAACCTGAGATGGTGGTAGTTCTTTTTCTACGTCTAATAAAAGCTTGTTTTAAAATTATTTTTTACCATTGTTTTTTTTTTTTATTTTTTTATTTATGATGTGAAATACTAAAAAAACAACTATCTACACACCCTAGAATAAGACGAGCCCAAACCTAAGATATTTTTCTACGTGCACCCTACAGCACGTCAGTAGATACACTTTGGACTTTGTGGCATAGTAATAGAGTTGTAAATATTTCCATTTACGTGCGGTTAGGTTAGGTCAGGACCATGAGAAAGGTATAGTGAAATTAGGTAGTCGCAAGGAGGTTTTAGCTCACCCTTAAGCGCCAAAACGTAGCGTGGGCTAAAACCTCCTTGGGTAGTCCTCCTTGAGTAGAAAAACTACAGTATAATACAAAAATGATCAATGCTGCTTCTTGGACGGGAAATTTAGTCATTGCTTTGTATTTTAAAACTTGGAGAATTTTTTCAAAGAAACCTCTCAGAGTTGTTATATCAATAAAATATTACCAGGTGAGCAAGCGACGCCGCCCACCAACACATGGCGCTGTAGGATTTCTGAAACGTGGTATCTCACTTTTCTATGGTTATCTTCCGGCTCCATCATCAGATCAGCTCCAAGTTGAAATTAAATTGCATTGTCATTCGATTCACATATGTATGCAAAATTTTATCTCAAACCGGGAAGTGGGTCAAATTTAACTTGCAAGATTTGGTTACAGACAGACAGACACCGCGACAGGTGAAACTAAATAAAAGCTTTTAAAAACCAAAGAATCGGTGTTGTTGGTTGCATTTTTTCGCTTTGACGTAGAGGGGTCTGCGCCGTAAATCTGTAATTCAATTTAACATAAATAATGATACGTAGTCCAGTCGCTTAACGTCTTATATCGCCTTTACGTGGACACTGACCTGCCTTATAAATGCACTAAATTTTTTCCAGGCACTAGTTAGGTACTAATAGGAGCCAATTCTTGTATTTTCAATGTAATTGGCTCCTATCAAAAATTGAGAGCTATGTACCTAACTAGTACCTGGAAAAAAATTGGTGCATTTATAAGGCGTGTCCACGTAGAAATACTAAGCAGCCGCAATAACATGTTTGTTTAACTTTAATAATTTATGTAATAAAAATATTGTGCAGATAAAAAAATCTTTTGTTTATATTTTACGCACTAGTTTTATATGGTATTCTGTGGCACGAATCCTAATTATATGTCGCTTACATGATTCTACACTATTATATAAGTACAATTTTACACATGGTTGCCCAACGAGGGTCAGCGTCCATTTAATCGCCTCAGTACCCAACAACCACGCCAGGTCCCCGCGTTGACCAATATTTTCATTTCTAAATTTTGAATGTACTGTATGCCACAATCTTAAAGTCCGTTTTTCAATAACTTCGTAGTTAGGCGAGGCGGTGCTTTTCTGGTACTGAGGTGGTTAATAAACGGCGACCCTAAAAGTACAATAAAATTAAAAGTAATTATAGTATTTTCAGATTATGCCGACGACGACAACGACAACACTGTAGAATATATAACTTCAGGACGAAAAAGCAATAACTTGATAATGATATACAGGAAGCATACGTTCTGGAAGTCGTCTAAAAAACGGTGGTACTGTTCTCAGAGAGGAAAAGGTTGCATTGCGGCTGTAGCTACGCTTCCCGATGGAGAGTTCTTGGAACAATTGAATGACCACAATCACCTACCGCCAAAATGGGTGAAGCAAAGTGGAGGGATCTACCGCCTTTAATAATACAGTACTTGGGCGACCGAGCTATGCTCTGTATGATTAAAATATCATTGGATGAGCAAGCTATGCTATTCAACAACAGATGGCGCTGTAAGTTTCTTGAACGCACTAAAACGCGCTAAGAAATAATAAAAAAGACGGTGAAAACAAATTTTCCCAGACATGAGACCTAGCTAGATCGATTTTTTGCCCCAAAAACGCCTGTATACAAAATTTCATCGAAATCGTTAGAGCCGTTTTCGAGAAACCGATTACAAATATATATATATATATACAAATATTGCTCGTTTAATAGTATAGGATGTTCGCCGTCCTTCCCTTCAGGGTAGGCAGAGACCACAGCCCTCCACCTGCTACGATTTTATCATACTTTTCTCGCTTCCTCTACTTTAATCAACCCTTTCATACACGCCTTTAATATTATAGTATTGTCAAACCTTCTACACGTGCAGCCTGTGGACCAATTATACGCAGAAGGCCTTTAACGCCCTTCGTGTGCAATACAATAATGGCTTCAGAGTGCTGTTTGGACTGCCTCTGGCATGTTCGCACTTTCTCGAACAGATGACTTTTATGCTGTGATTCGAAAAAGAACAGCGTCACTGTTCGCCAGAATGCGTAGCAGTTGGAACAGCATCCTGAAGTTGCTCGCGGAAAAGTACGACACACCCGAACTACGACTCAGGCCGAGTGTCACTTTGTCCTAGGCAAATAAATTGACAATTGCTAATTATTCTACTATGATCATGATTTGATTAGTGATTTTGTTTTCTGTGATACTAACATAGATATAAGTTTTCTTGTCTTACTAACAAATGGGCCCTTGTTGCCATAATAAATGAATTTAATTATTATTTAATAATAATCTTTTTCTAAATTGTTCACTGACTTAGTACCCTGTAATTAATGTATTCGAGTAGGTTAAAATTATAGTAAAAAAACTATGGATTAGTGTCGCCACCGCAACTTGAGGATGTGTATGTTAGATTAGTTTTTAAAAATATTACATCAAAGCAGTGCCTTTTTTAAATTAAAATTGTTTTAACTTAGTCAATTTGTTTTTTGTCCCTGTTAAAAGATGTAAAATTTAAATATCTTAATGATGTACTTGCTTGGTTGGTGAAAGTTATTCTATTCTGCTACAACAAACACAAAGGGACTACCCCTTCGGAATATTTTACAATACACACGGTGCGACGTCGCATCGCAATAACGACGTCGCATCACCGATGTACGGTCAACGGCAGGTCAAGCTTGACACTGGCAGTGCGAATCTAGCCGGTACTTCTATTGAAATAAGAATGGTGCAAAGTCTATCAAGTTTGATACGCTCTTGACTGTACATGCGCCGGAAGGGTAAAAAATTCGTCAAAAAATTCCATGCGCCGCCGTCGTAAACGATGCGATTTCCCACCGTGTGCCCTGTTAAAGATCCCTTATTACCCAGAAGTATGGTCAGCCAAGAAAGTGGTGTATCAGTATTTATAACAATACCCGTGTAACCATGGTGTAACCTAAATATAGCTAAGGTTGAGTATTAGTAACCGTCAGAGAGGAAAATCAACCTTGTTATTTTACCTTAAGGTGATCTGTTTTCCACACAAAAATTCAGATGACTTGCATTCTTACGCGGGACATAAAATTCTGTTGAAAAACGAACGAATACTGCTATTTTTAGTTAAATTTTTCGCTAATTAATACAAAAATACAGTTAATGTACTGAAAGTACTATTTTTGTTAGCAATTTTTGGTTGAATATTACGATTGTGGGCGTGCGGTCAAAACTGTACGGTTGTGCTTTGTGTGCATAGGCTAAGATCCCACGACAAGATTATGCACCTAACTGTTATTTGAACGAAATGTGGTTTATATGGAAGGTTATACATGGGGTCATACAACGCCCTAGGGTTGCCTATAAATTTCTTGCCGCAAGTACCTCAAAAATATACATCAAGTTTTTGGTTGGGAACAACCCTTTCATTAATTTTGGCAGAGCAATGGATATTGCCGTAAGATACCTTGAAAAGAGATTCTCGATCATGCCAAGGTTCATCAAAATCGTTACAGCTGTTTCTTGTATGACAGCAATCCTAAAAATGAGCCTAGCGGCTAAACGACAGGTCCGAATCGCACCAAATTTAAAATTAAGGAGTTTTAGTCAAATTTATTATACTACAGCATTTTGAGTAGTTTCTTGCTGGCTCTCATTTTGAGGGTAACTGTCATACAAAAATAAAATAAAATTGCAATTATATATTATTAAATTGCAATTATATAGTGACCGTGGATGAAACTTGGGTTCACCAATACGATTTGCAACCCAAACTTGAGTCCATGCAATGGATAAAAAAGGAGAAAGCCCTCCAAAGAAATTCAAGCTTCAAAAGTCGGCATCAAAGCTTATGGCGACTGTTTTTTGGGACAGCGAAGGTGTTTTGCTGATTGATTATTTGCCATAGGGGACTACTATGAATGGTCAACATTACGCAAATTTATTGGCTCAGGCACGAGACCCAGTCGTACAGAAGCAACGCGTAAATTTAGCGCGCGAAGTGCTGTTCTTGCAAGACAATTCCCCTGTCCTCACAGCGCGGGTTTCGAGGCAGGCTCTGAGGGACACAGGCTTATCGGAAATTTACCACCCACCCTACAGCCCAGACCTGGCTCCCAGCGACTAGTTTCTTTTTTCCAATTTGAAAAGGAAGTTACGAGGGCGCAGATTTGTTGATGAAAATGAAATGAAGGCGGCGGTTGAAAGCCATTTTAAGAACACAGAAAAGGAATATTTTTATGGCGGTTTGGAAGCGTTGTATTCCAGATGCAAAAAATGCATTTCACTTGACGGAGACTATGTAGAAAAATAAAAATAAAATAATCATAACTTTTCTTTCACTTTCTGCCTTAGGCCGCTGACTTATCAGCCGCCCCTCGTATAACCTTCCATATAAACCACATTTCGTTCAAATAAGAGATAGGTGCATAATCTTGTCGTGGGATTTTAGCCTAGCATGTGTGAGTGATCGTACTCATGTAAACACGGACTGACGAGAGTAATTGACTTTAGTGGACATATGGAGATATTTTTCTTATCGAAATTGTTGTAAGGCGTTAAAGTTGCACGATGGAATTTACGCGAATCAACTTTTTGCACATATACTATAGTTGGTACTTATTGCATTAAAAAAATAAAACCTTATGTTTTTTAATGCTATGAGTACCAACTATATATGTGCAAATAGTTGATTCGCGTAAATTTCGTCGTGCAACTTCAACGCCTAACAACAATTTCGATCAGAAAAATATCTCCATATGTCCACTAAAGTCAATTACTCTCGTCAGTCCTTTTTTACATGAGTACGATCACTCGCACATGCACACAAAGCACAACCGTACAGTTTTGACCGCACGCCCGCAATCGTAATATTGAACCAAAAATTGCTAAAAGAAATAGTACTTTCAGTACATTAACTGTATTTTTGTATTAATTAGCGAAAAATTTAACTAAAAATAGCAGTATTCGTTCGTTTTTCAACAGATTTTTATGTCCCGCGTAAGCATGCAAGTTATTTGAATTTTTGTATGGAAAACGGATCACCTTAAGGTGACCAAAATTGTTGGCCAAAAATGTGGTGTACCACAGTGTTACACATATTTGGCCGACATCACACTTTGAGTATTTTCAGATGGTACCGTTGACACAATAGAATACGTACCTTCAAGACGAAGAGGCACAAAGTCAACCTATATATTGGTATACAGGAGTAACACGTTCTGGGCTGCCACTAAGACACGATGGTACTGTTCTCAGAGGCCTAAAGGATGCATTGCAGCTGTAACTACCACTCTCGAAGGACACTTTATTGAACAATTGAATGAACATAATCATCTGGCGCCAAATCTGTTGAGAACAGATGCAGGAATTGTTCGCATTTAGTATTTAGTGGTATGCTTAGTTGATACCTGTAATATGTCTTTGCAAATAGTAGTACTTTTCACAAATACATCATACATAAGATTGATTATACCACAAAAGGAGTACTTACGAATTGTTACCATCCTTAAGTACCGTGACATGTAATAAATTGTGATATGTTTCCCAATTTAGTTATTTTTGATTGAACATTTTGTTGATTTTTTCCATTACTCTATATGTCACATATGAGTCATATTATGTTTATGTTCTAATTCATTACCAAGTACCACTTTATTGTAGACGTTGCTGACGACATTGTAGAATACGTATCATCAGGACGAAAAGCCAACAAGTCTATATTTTTAAATTTTTATTTTAAAACACACTTTCTGGAGATCCACCAAGGCGCGTTGGTACTGTTCCCAGAAGCCCAAAGGTTGCCCTGCAGGAGTAGTCACTACTCCCGACGGATATTTCAAAAGACAAATGAATGAACATGATCATCCGCCCCCAAAATTGTTAAAGTACGGAGGAAGAATCGTTCGCCTTAGATAGATTCGTCTTTCTGTTATTTTATTAAGCCATCCCGCTGGACCACCCAACAATCTGTGAGTAGTACCGCACAAATACAAAAACGGAAACAGGTGCCAGTCAATTTTGGAATAGGAAAGTGGGTACTAATCAAAAAGGTCAGGTTAAAGCGACGATGTATTATATTACCTAAGCCATAAAAAGTTTCTTTAACCACACATTTCTTATCCACTCTGTTTTTTTTTGTTTATCCTTCTTTTAGCCAATCCAATGATCAATGAATTGTATTGGGCCATCATCATCAAATTGACGTATCAAGTATGTCTGATAGTGTTGGTCTGATTTAGTCGTTTGCTAAGCGCGTCGCCTTGATATCGGTTCAACGTACAAACCTTCGGGATTCTTGGATTTGAGTGATTGCACAGCAGGGTTGGTTCCTGGCTAGTAGCTTAGCTAGTAGCCTATATCATCACCAATGAGTGCACGTTCGAAGCAACACACTTTCAGTTCGGCCGCTGTGTTATCCCAGCGAGCAGCCAGGAGAGACTCTAGGCTCTGTAGCCCGAACTTCGCTTTTATGGATAAGTACTGACCCAGACACAGAATAGGTAATAGTACTAGACTCGGACACATTTTTTTGTTTATCAGCACAGAGGGTTCCGTATCACTAAGGTAAAACACCGTCTTAGTTATGGACGCGCATCACGCAAAATTGTATAAAAAACGCGAGTCCGACACGCACTTGATAAATTTTTATTATTTGTTGTTATTCTAAAGCTTATGCACTATAAACATACCAATTTTCACGCTTGTAAAAGTTTCCGTTTTTCCGATAGAGCTGAAACAAAAATCGAGCAATAATCGCCTAAAACACGTTTTTAGTAGGGGAGCCCTTAATTTATATTTTTTTTGTTTTTAGTATTTGTTATTATAGCGGCAACAGAAATACAGAATCTGTGAAAATTTCAACTGTCTACCTAAGAAAACCATAAAAATTATGTAACGCTGCTCATGCAAATTGCATACGTCATACGATCAAGTCATTCTGTACCTTCTGCTCAAACGATTAGTTACACATAAGTCTAGCTGGGTAATAGACTGTTTTTTTTTTTCAGATGATGCCAACGAATGTGTAGAATACGTAACTACTGAAAGAAGGGGCAATCAATGTAAATTGATATTATATAGAAAGCACACGTTTTGGAAAGCCACCATGACAAGATGGTACTGCTCGCGGAGACGCAAAGGTTGCACTGCGGCGGTAGTTGCGACCCCTGATGGAGAGTTTATCCAACAAAACAATGAACATAATCATCCACCACCGCAATTGTTGAAGAGCGGTGGAGGAATCGTCCGCCTATAATAAATTAATTCCTTGATTTATTACATAAATTAATTGTGTTATACGAAAATTGAATTGAATTTAAATATATTTTTATTTATTATTATATGTTTGCTGTTATAATTTCTAAATCAATATAATTATATTGACGTGGATACGTCTATGCTTTCGTTACAGATGGTAATTTTGTGTAAAGTAGATATAGGCCCTCTGGCGGCAATAATTGGGACTGCATCGAGTTTTCAATGAGCTAGAGGGTGAGGGGTGGGTGGGAGGAAAGGAGTAAGGGTGGTAAGACGGATGAGCGGAGGAGGGTGAGGAGAGGGGAGGGGCGAGACCATAGGGTAATGTGGATTAACAGACAAGCGGTCTTGTACAGACAAGCGTAGTGAAGCTCCATTCTGGCTCTCATGTTGAGAATGCCTTTGGTCTTTATATATTCCCTCTTAGGTACATTAAATGCAAATCGTATACACGAGTTTTGTACTCGTTGGATTGCCCTTTACAAGCTTGTACTCGTATTCACCCCAGGACCAAATACCGTACTGAAGTAGTTAAACGGAAAAAGTACAAGGTCTGATAAAAGGAGCCGTATTTCTTTTTTAATATACCGTTTAATTTTATATAAAGTTTTTAATATGAATAAAATTGTCTCCAATCAGGATAAAAGTAGATTATTGGTAACGATGTAGCGGTGATAAAGTCAAGTCATTCTGTTTCTACTGCTCACATGAACATATAAGAGCTCTTACAGACCAGCAACAAGGTGAGTTGACGACCGTCGACGACTGCTGATGAAAGCCGCGGCTGTCGTCAACTGTCGCGTGCGGTTGTCGTCAGCACTCGTTGACTGTCGCGCGTAGCAGTCGCATCAGTCGTCGATGGTCGCACGCGGCTGTCATAGGCAGTCGTCGAGATGGTCGCTGCCTCACCTTGTCGCTGGTCTATAAGAGCCCTAAGTCTAGTAGTACCCTGTATCTTCAGATGATGCCGACGACTTCTTAGAATATGTAACTACTGGAAAAAGGGGCAATCGGTGTAAATTGATATTATACAGAAATCACACATTTTGGAGATCCACTATGACAAGATGGTACTGCTCGCAGAAACGCAAAGGTTGCACTGCGGCGATAGTTATGACCCCTGATGGAGAGTTTGTCACACAAAACAATGAACATAATCATCCACCACCGCAATTGTTGAGGAGCGGTGGAGGAATCGTTCGCCTGTAATAAATTCATTTATTAAATAATTACAGCAATTAATTGTGTTATACTAAAATTGAATTGAATTTAAATATATTTTTGTTATGTATTTGCTATTTTAATTTTATTTATAATTTTTAAATCAAAATTATATATTGACGTGGACATGTCTATGCTTACGTTTGGGGGTCATTTCGTGCAAAGTAAATATAGTCCCTCTGGCGAATATATTTGATATTACAAAGAGCTTTGGTTGAGTCGGAGGAGCTGAACAACTTTCCCAATCAAACATTTTTTGGAAATGAAAAAAATTTCCACCTCTCGATACAAATTGCTTACTCTGATCGAACGGTTTGTATGGAGAGGTCAAATTATTTTTTCTTTTCCCAAAAATGTATCTTTGGGATAGTCATTCAGTTTCGTTGTCTGAGCACGCCCTTTCAGTTTTCGGTACACCGTCCCTTACACAATGTATTTAAAAAAAATATAATAAGCGCTTTTTTTACCCACGACAAAAAGGACGAAACGGAAGCGATATATGCGTTTAAGGTTAGAGGTTTATTGTGTTTGTGTGTGTGTTGAATGTTACCATTTTCCTGGAAAGCTAAATTAGCTATCGGTTTTCTATTATTTATGTCACAAGTGAGCAGATGAGCAATTAGGTATTGGTATGTATATCAGTGTGTGATACTCTTGTACTATTCTATTTCTTTTACTTTGGTTAGTGTGGAATTAGTGGATCTGGTGAAAAATGTCCCCAGACAGGAAAAAAGTAGATTAATGGTGCATGCACACGTCATACAGTCAAAATAGAAATACACTGTTTTTTTTTTCAGTTGATGCCGGCGACTTCATAGAATTTGTAACTACTGAAAAAGGGGGCTTCGGGTCTTAATTGATATTATATAGAAATCACACATTTTGGAGATCCAGTAGTATGACAAGATGGTACTGCTCACAGAAACATAAAGCTTGCACTGCGGCGGTAGTTACGACCCCTTATGGAGAGTTTATCAAACCAGTCAATGAACATAATCATCCACCACCAAAATTGTTGAGGACCGATGGAGGAATCATTCGCCAACAGCGGGGGCGGTCACTCTTTGGAAAGTTGGGGGCCAAACTGAACGATTAAGTCGCGGGCTGCACTTGGTAAAACTCTATTTTGTGATTACTTAATTATTAAAAGTTACCTTGGCGAGTTGCTTGCATAAGTAGAATCACTGCGCTTTAAGACGAACAAAACCAAATAAAATATCAGTATGTAAAGTGGAGTCGTTACAAAAAAACCGGTCAAGTGCGAGTCGGACTCGCGCGCCGAGGGTTCCGATATACCTATAGTATTTTTGGAAGCAATAAAGTCCATTTTCAGGACCGCAAAACTAAATTTGTTTGTAAAGGTTTTTTGCAGATTTCTGAAAAACTGTGCAACTTAGAAAGATCGTTTTATTTTTGCTGTAAAGTTTATATAAACTTCTGTCAACTGTAATTAATTCAGATTTTTCCTTACTCAAACTTCGGAGATAAGGGGGGGGGAATGGTATTTTTCTTGACATTTTTCATCATAACTTTAAAACTAAGAAATTTAAAAAAATACAAAAATATATTTTAAAATGTACAAGTAAAGCTCTTTCATATGATACCCCACTCGACCTAGTAGCGACAATTTGAAATTTGGCCCCCCCTATTTTGGCCCCCTTTATATTAATAATCATACTTTTTTCAAAACTTTTTCTTGTGCATTTAAGTTGGGCAACTATATTTTAAAACTATTCCAAATTTCAGGTTGATAGCATAAGTGGTTGCTGAGATATAGAGGTGTGACAGACAGACGGACAGACAGAGCGGCACCATAAGGGTTCCTTTTTTTTACCATTTTGGTATCGGAACCCTAAAAATATGTCTGGTGCCCCAAGCAAAGCTATTAGAATTATTGCCTGTCTGTTTTTGTACGAGCATCATTAAAAACGTGCTTGACCCGGTTTTGAAGATTATTTTAATTCCACAAATATTTTATTTGATTTACAACTGGTGTGTATTTTGTTTCTTTACAAAGACAAAACCTGATGAAAATTTTAAAGTCACATTAACAACCAAATTACGGTGAACCCTCATTTTTAAGAATATTACTATTAAAGGAGCATTAGGTTTGAGTGACCCTTGCATTAGACGCAATGCAGGAGTATAGACACACACGCTAATTGAATCATACAAACCTTAACTTTGTCATACGCGATTTCTCAATAGAATTTTAATATGTTCCGCGGGCCGGATTAAGAGCTACGGCGGGCCGTATTAGGCCAGGGGGTTACCTGCATGTGGCTTATTGGAATCTTTGTTTGATAGTTTTGCAGTCACTATCTAATCTAATAAATTTGTTGTTACTAAGTAGTTAAAGATGTGTTGTTGTGTTGGGAACCCAAACCCCCTTCCTGATTGTTCCCGTCTTTCCTACACTAACTCAGATTACTATATTTAACATTATAACAATAATAATAAATAACAACAACAACAACAAGAATTAGATAAAATCATATATAAATTAATTGACTTGTGTAACAAAATGCTGACAAATAAGGGAAAAATTTATTATTGATTTATTTCTTGAAAATATTAATAAAGACTGTAATGTTTAAGACATGTTAAATACGCCGAATATTACTCTACGGCTCGATATAAGGGTCGTTATTCTCTTTCTTTGTTTAAGGAGCTAATAAAAGGCTTTTCGTTAACCATTTGCTTTTTATTTTTTATGTGATAAAATTGGCTAACAGTGTTTTTTATTTATATGTCACAAGTGAGCAAGTAAACAAACAGACAGGCCACTGTTTAATAGTTATCATTGCTTAAGCCCAAGTCACACTGACGCGGTAGCGGAAGCGTTCCGGGGCCGGTATTTTTTGTAAAGTATGAGTTCTTATGCACCCTGTCACATTGAAAGCGGCCGGGCCGCTAATACAACCCCGCGGACCGGGCGCGGCGCGGGGCCGAACTTTCGGCGGGAGCGGGCGCTGTATTCCATTGCGTTCAATGCAACCCGTCACACAGAGCGGCAGCGGCGCGGCGCGGTGCGGTGCGGTCCGGGCGCGGACTTTGACGCTGTATTTTTTTTTACGAGAATTTTGCGGCTTTGCGCAGACTTTTTTTTAGGTTATCAGTTTGGTTTTTTGTTTAGAGCAAAGGATTTACGTCTTTTGAATAATCACAGATAAATAATGTCACACCGACCGCTACCGCCCCGCTGTCCCGCCGCGGTTTCCGCGCGGTACCTCTGTGTGACCGGTCCCGGAACGCTTTCGCTTCCCGCAGGTCCGCCCCCGGACCGCTTTACCGCTTGTACCGCTCTGTGTGACGTGGGCTTTATGGCGATCGGGCGGGCGTGTTTGTTTTACGAAATTAGTTCTAGCCGTTACGTCAAGCGAGGCTCACACGGCGTATTGAATACGTACAGTCCAGTACACACATCACGATGTATATTGATACTGAACGCGTGATTTAAAATAGAACTGACTGCGCTGCGTGGGGCTTACTCGCCAGTCGCGAGGCGACGCGTATTTTGTTACGCAGCGGGTTCACATCGCGTGATCACGGCGCGTAGTGATCACGCCTGACGCAGCATACGCCCTAAGACTTTACCATTTTCCTGAAAGGCTAAATTAGCTGTGGGTTTTTTTTTATTTATGTCACAAGTGAGAATATGAGCAATTAGGTATTGGTATCTATATCAGTATCTGATACTCTTGTACTATTCTATTACTAGGCTTTGCTTAGTGTGGAATGATGTGGTGAAAAATGTCCCCAGACAGGAATGAAGAAGATTAATGGAAGTGTTTTAGCGGTGCACATGTCATATAGTTAGTTAAGTTTATTTATTTATTTTAACATTAATTCACAATGAGTTAAACAAAGTTCGACACTAAAACCCTTAAGTCGATCTGTACCTTTTCTCAGATGATGCCGTCGACTTCGTAGAATTCTTAACTACTGAAAAAGGGGGCTTCGGGTGTAAATTGATGTTATACAGAAATCACACATTTTGGAGATCCGGTAAGACGAGATGGTACTGCTCACAGAAACATAAAAGTTGTACTGCGGCGGTAGTTACGACCTCTGATGGAGAGTTTGTCAATCAAATCAATGAACATAATCATCCACCACCAAAATTGTTGAGGAGCGGTGGAGGAATCATTCGCCGATAGCGGGGACGGTCAGTCTTTGGAAAGTTGGGGGCCAAACGTACAGAGAACGATGAAATCGCGGGCTGCAGTTGATAAAAATATATTTTGTGAACACTTCATGAAAAGTTGCTTTGGCGCGTGCTTTGAAGAAGTTGCTTACATAAGTAGAATCACTGCGCTTCAAGACAAACAAAACAAAATAAAATTTCAGTACATAAGAGGTTTCGTTACAAAAAAAAAAAAAACCGGCCAAGTGCGAGTCGGACTCGCGCACTGAGGGTTCCGTACCACCACATAAACATAATTGTATTAGTTGAAATTTCAGTAAGTTAATGTGCTAGATTTATTGAGTCCGACACGCGCTTGACCAAATTTTATTATTTGTTGTTATTTTATAGCCTATGCCCTATAAACATACCAATTTTCAAGTTTGTAAGTGTTCCCGTTTTCAAATAGAACTAAAACAAAAATCGCCTCAGCAACCATCCAACTTGACCCCTCTCTTATATGAATGTTCTTGAAACGGGAGCTCACCACAATTGGTTATCATTAGTTGTGAGAAAAGTTGTAATATTTAATGATTTCAGACTTTTCCCATTATTTGTACTGTGAGACCTAGCTTCTTGCCAAATTTCATAATTTTAGGTCAACGGGAAGTACCCTGTAGGTTTTTCATTTTTGAATAAATGTATGGAGATGAGGACATAAAATGCCATATCTTTTGATTGCGTAGTTGTAAAAAATTTAAATTTTCAGATCTTGTGTGGTTCATGGATCCTAATATATGGTATTAATTTTAACCTGATACCTTTACCCGTTTGTGAGATAAAGGGTCTTGACAGACAGACAGACAGACAGACAGACAGACAGACAGACGGACAACAAAGTGATCCTATAAGGGTTCCGTTTTTTTCTTTTGAGGTACGGAACCCTAAAAATGTCTAGGTGCCCAATTGGCAAAGCTTTTAGAATGAATGCCTGTATTTGTTCGAGCATCATTCAAAACGTGCTTCACCGGTTTTGAAGATTATTTTGTTCCAAAAAATTAGATTAGATATACAACTGGTGTGTAGTTTGTTTCTTTACAAAGCCAAAACCTGATTATAACGTCAAAGTAATTTTTTTTACAACCAAATTAAGATGAACCCCCATTTTTAAGCATATTCATATTAAAAGAGCATAAGGTTTGAGTGACCCTTGCACTAGACGCAATACGGGAGCATAGACATATACGCTAATTGAATCACACACATCTGAACTTTGTCATACGCGATTTCTCAATAGTATTTAAAAATATTCCCCGGGCCGGATTAAGAGCTACGGCGGGCCGCATCCGGCCCGTGGGCAGGGGTTTACCTGAATGTTGCCTATAGAAATCTTTGATAATTTTGCTATCACTATCTAATATATTTTTTTAAAGATGTGTTGTGTTGGGGAGCCCAAACCCCCTAAAGATTGTTCCCGTCTTCCTTTTCAGTAACACCGACTATCATTTAACATTATAACAATAAAAAACCGGTCAAGTGCGAGTCCGACTCGCGCGCCGAGGGTTCCGATATATCTATAGTATTTTCGGAAGCAATAAAGTCCATTTTTAGAACCGCAAAACTAAATTTGTTTGTGAAGGTTTTTTGCAGATTTCTAAAAAACTTTGCAACTTAGAAAGATCGTTTTATTTTTGCTGTAATATTTACATAAACTTTTATTGACTGTAGCTATTTCAGATAAGGGGGGGGGGGGGCGAATGGTATTTTTTTTGACATTTGTCATCACAACTTGAAAACTAAGAGTTTATATACAAAAATATATTTTTGAATGTACAAGTAAAGCCCTTTCATATGATACCCCACTCGACCTAGTAACGCCAATTTGAAATTTTGCCCCCCCCCCCCATTTGGGCCCCCTTTACAGTAATAATCATATATTTTTTTTAATTCTTTCATGTGCAATTAAGTTGGGCAACCAAATTCTACAACTAATCCAAATTTCAAGTCGATAGCATGAGTAGTCGCTGAGATACAGAGGTGTGAAAGACAGACGGACAGACAGACAAAGTCACACCATAAGGGTTCCTTTTTTTACCATTTTGGTATCGGAACCCTAACAAGAATTAGATATAGTACATTACTGCAGCGGTCGTAAAAACGGGTATTGAGGGACGAACGTGATAATGTGGGCAGAGGCGTCAGCCGAGGCCCACATACGTGAGTCCATCAATACCTGGTTTCGGCCAAGGCTTGTATGGTGCTTTTCTCAAACAATGCGCGGATATTCAAATTCTTACATAAAATACTTACATTTTCAGTCTCCTCTTTTTGCCACTGATAAAGTTCTCATAAGATTTTAAATAGTCATGAACTCATAACATACATGATATTTGAGGCACTATTTCTAAATTCCATTGACTTATTAATTTTATCCACAATCACAACCTAAATTACACCTAATTAAATACAATAAGTCAATATGATGTTCCCGCTAATAACTTTTAATAAAGAATTATGTTCGGGGTACCTATTCTTGAACCTATTCAAGTGATTAATAGATTTAGAATAAAAACAAAATCTTAATCAAATTTATAAAATTAAAGATTGTTCGCGCCCCGAGGACCAGGTCCACTACGCGTGCTGGGCCCAATTTTCTTACGTAGCTATGAAGTGGACGGATGTCCACTCGTGGACTTGAGCCGGGGCGGAACGTGGGCTGCGATAAACAGCGTTAAACTTATAAGTAAACACCTTAACCTCTATTACACGTATCGTACCAAAGATGGTACGCTCGTGACCGGTGTCACGCCCGTTACGTGCAGAATTCCCCCCCTCGTCCTACTGCGGAGGCACCCGTTGCCGCTAATATACACGCCTCTAAGGACGACCAGCCCAAGGAACTATCATCACGCAATAAACCCTCTCCAACCGGCTTGGAGTGCCGACGTACTTAACCTTCGATACTTAGCTAATGTGCCCCAGATGACTCGCGCTTGAACGACCCCACCAAAATTCTATAATAATATGCAAATGACTTTCCGGTGAGATTCCCGTGGTCGCGACCAGTCGAAATAGATATTTCGGGGTATACCTACTCTCAGTGTGCAAGAATATGTGATGTCCAATAAAATACACTTAAATAGAATAAATTATAATGTGTACTGTGGTGTCGATGCGATGATCCGATCCCAGTACGGGCCGCTCCCGCAGCAGGCTCCAAGGTCAATCCCCAGCCTCGTGCTTCAAGCACACCACGTTCTCCGACTGCGCAGGTCGACACCCGTATAGCAGATAATTCCGGAAATCTGCCCTTTCCAATCACAATTCCATAGCACATCCGCGGCGATTGCTTTCACATCGTCCCACTCTCCTCACGGATTGCCAAGATATGGTCAATTATCACCGGCCACGCCCCGACCACGCGGTTTGGTAACTATACCAACGTGCGTCGCGCAATTGTCCATCCGCACTTCCTGAGCCTTCCGGTCTCCCCGCGAGCGAAACCCGTCCCGAAAGGAATTCTCGAAGACACTTATTTGTTCCAAATATCACGAAATATGAGTCCAAAATGCCGCCTACGCAGTCACCAAATATGGCGTCTCGTTTACACTGACACGAGTCCCTTTACGCCCCCGAATTGATAGTTCACCACTAAATTACTTAATGAATTGCCCCGCGCAACCTCAATCTGATATTCCTCCGAATCCCGATTCGGGAAATAAAACAAAACCCAAGCGCGGCAACCGATGTGGCTTATCCGATGCGCGCACCCAAGCGACCGCTCGCCAGATCGGTCGTATGCGACTGCTAACTAATATGGTGCCGGCCCGCCTTCCTTATCGCACGGACGCGCCAAGCCTTGAATACCCACTTCTAAGCTAACATTTCTTATACAGAAAATAAACACCGACTTTATTTTCTACCTACATGGATTGACCCAAATTGGTTCTAAACAAAGAATAAAATTTGTTAATTATGAAATAATATTTGATTCCTAATAACACAAATAATTATTATTTACTTTTTTAGAGTTGATCAAGGCATTTCAAATTAGGGAAATTATTTTTGTCATTAGATGAGTTCAAAACTCGGACCCTGCGCCACAGATTGTATACTAGTTACTACGGTCTTGCGCGAAATAAACGATGTGTGACCTCCTTGTTCAGAACTCTTTCGTTGGTTGCCATCTCCTTGGTTACCATGCTTACCACAGGAAGTGTTAAAATAAAATCATTTTCAATTATACGTAGTGTTACCAATTTTCAACTCGAAATCTGTCTGCAATGATGGACTAGTTGAGCTAGTACAGCAAAAATGCTTGCTAGGTGGCAGCACAAACGCAACGTTGGAATGCGTATAGAGGTCGCTAAATTTCACAACATCGGGCAGGACCACATTAGCCTAGTTGGTAAAGCGTCTGCGGTACTTACGCAGAAGACGCAGGTTCGAATCCTGCCTGTGGTTGTGAAATTTTGCGATTTTCTACTTTGTAGATTTATCCGAACACAGGAAGTGTTAAAATAAAATCATTTTCAATTATACGTAGTGTTACCAATTTTCAACTCGAAATCTGTCTGCAATGATGGACTAGTTGAGCTAGTACAGCAAAAATGCTTGCTAGGTGGCAGCACAAACGCAACGTTGGAATGCGTATAGAGGTCGCTAAATTTCACAACATCGGGCAGGACCACAGTAGCCTAGTTGGTAAAGCGTCTGCGGTACTTACGCAGAAGACGCAGGTTCGAATCCTGCCTGTGGTTGTGAAATTTTGCGATTTTCTACTTTGTAGATTTATCCGAACACAGGAAGTGTTAAAATAAAATTATTTTCAATTATACGTAGTGTTACCAATTTTCAACTCGAAATCTGTCTGCAATGATGGACTAGTTTAGCTAGTACAGCAAAAATGCTTGCTAGGTGGCAGCACAAAGGCAACGTTGGAATGCGTATAGAGGTCGCTAAATTTCACAACATCGGGCAGGACCACAGTAGCCTAGTTGGTAAAGCGTCTGCGGTACTTACGCAGAAGACGCAGGTTCGAATCCTGCCTGTGGTTGTGAAATTTTGCGATTTTCTACTTTGTAGATTTATCCGAACACAGGAAGTGTTAAAATAAAATCATTTTCAATTATACGTAGTGTTACCAATTTTCAACTCGAAATCTGTCTGCAATGATGGACTAGTTGAGCTAGTACAGCAAAAATGCTTGCTAGGTGGCAGCACAAACGCAACGTTGGAATGCGTATAGAGGTCGCTAAATTTCACAACATCGGGCAGGACCACAGTAGCCTAGTTGGTAAAGCGTCTGCGGTACTTACGCAGAAGACGCAGGTTCGAATCCTGCCTGTGGTTGTGAAATTTTGCGATTTTCTACTTTGTAGATTTATCCGAACACAGGAAGTGTTAAAATAAAATCATTTTCAATTATACGTAGTGTTACCAATTTTCAACTCGAAATCTGTCTGCAATGATGGACTAGTTGAGCTAGTACAGCAAAAATGCTTGCTAGGTGGCAGCACAAACGCAACGTTGGAATGCGTATAGAGGTCGCTAAATTTCACAACATCGGGCAGGACCACAGTAGCCTAGTTGGTAAAGCGTCTGCGGTACTTACGCAGAAGACGCAGGTTCGAATCCTGCCTGTGGTTGTGAAATTTTGCGATTTTCTACTTTGTAGATTTATCCGAACACACGAAGTGTTAAAATAAAATCATTTTCAATTATACGTAGTGTTACCAATTTTCAACTCGAAATCTGTCTGCAATGATGGACTAGTTGAGCTAGTACAGCAAAAATGCTTGCTAGGTGGCAGCACAAACGCAACGTTGGAATGCGTATAGAGGTCGCTAAATTTCACAACATCGGGCAGGACCACAGTAGCCTAGTTGGTAAAGCGTCTGCGGTACTTACGCAGAAGACGCAGGTTCGAATCCTGCCTGTGGTTGTGAAATTTTGCGATTTTCTACTTTGTAGATTTATCCGAACACAGGAAGTGTTAAAATAAAAATCATTTTCAATTATACGTAGTGTTACCAATTTTCAACTCGAAATCTGTCTGCAATGATGGACTAGTTTAGCTAGTACAGCAAAAATGCTTGCTAGGTGGCAGCACAAACGCAACGTTGGAATGCGTATAGAGGTCGCTAAATTTCACAACATCGGGCAGGACCACAGTAGCCTAGTTGGTAAAGCGTCTGCGGTACTTACGCAGAAGACGCAGGTTCGAATCCTGCCTGTGGTTGTGAAATTTTGCGATTTTATACTTTGTAGATTTATCCGAACACAGGAAGTGTTAAAATAAAATCATTTTCAATGTGAAAGTTTATTGAAAAAGTAGATAAAGTGGTGCAGTCAGGATACTGCACTCACACCAGAAGGTACTCAATAACTTATGATCTTCTCTCATATTAGTCGAGGACATTTTACAACATAACCTACAATGAATTGGGAAAGAATGAAAATCTAAAAGAAAACCATGTTAAGAAAAGGTTCTGCTTGTATATTTCAAAGAAGACCTAGCGGATATATTAAGGCGGCTTCTATAGACTTATATCAGAACTGTAGTATACATAATATAAGTTGCCTTTGTTGTTTACTTACTTTTGTTTAATTTTTATTAGTAAGTACCTATTGTATGAGTGAAGATAAAGTAGTATACGCAACTGCATATAATATGGTATTAAAACACTCGTTTGATGCTTTTATCACACTCGGCTGCGCCTCGTGTGATAAACCCAAACTCGTGTTTTAATAACCAGTTTTATATGACAGTTGCATAAACTACTATTCTTTATTTAAACAGGGAGCGAATAAAAGGCTTTTTGTTTACCTTTTGTTTTTTTATTTTTATGTGATGAAATTAGCAAATAGTTTTTTAATGTCAGAAGTGAGGAAGTAGACAAACAGACAGGCCACCTATTGTTTAATAGTTACCATTATGTTGCTTATAAAGGGTGTTCCAATAAGGACGGGTCGATTTTGAAATGGAATAAAACAAGCTGGGGATGAAGTATAAACATAACTATTTTTTCATTTAAAAGGCTCATACATGCCATTTTGTGTGAAATAAGCCATCTTTCGAAATTCCGCCGCGGCTTCTTACGGTGGCACAAATCCGAGCATTAAAATTTTTAATGAGTATGCCGCGTAGATCTCGCTGAATTTGAGCGATGCATGGCTATGTTTATAGGTGAAGTGAATTGGCCTTTAAAAGCGTGCGAGTTGACGCCGATAGACATTTTTTGTGGAGTTTTCTGAAGTTGCAGGTCTATGCCAAAAAGCTGCAATCGACCAATTGCCGTAAAGTCAACGTAACCCATTCCGTTGCTCAAATTCAGCCAGATCTATGTAGCGAGTCATTGAAAATTGGAGCGTTCGGATTTTTCCTACTGTGAGAAACCGCTGCGAAAATTTGAACGATGTCGTATGACACGCAAAATGGCATAAATGGTCCTTTCAAATAAAACAATAGTTTTGTTAATACCTCACACACAGCTTGTTTTATTTCATTTCAATATCGAACCGTCCTTAATGAAAGACCCTAAAGTACTTCTTGTCTTATTTGTGGCATACTTTGACATCCTTCTGGCGACTACCTTCCTTACTTGCCTTACCTCTCGTATTTATATTTTTTATTCTGGCTACTAAGGATGTCGTAAGAGGCGACTCTCACAAGCGTGGTGACTGTTACTTCCCCTGCATTTAAGTACCACGCGGATTTTCTGCAATTTTGGAGTAAGCTCCCTGTCCTGCAGTGGACGTTTCATGAAAACTTCTAATTATTTTTTGTGTGAATAAACGTACTTCATATTCATAGTGCTAAGTTTTGTAAAAACAGTCCGTCTTTCGTTTTAAAGATGCTTCCCTCCGAATCATGATAGACGATCGTTTTTCTAGTACTTACTAAATTCTCAATCAAGTAAAATTACAAATAGCAACCAAGAATTTTGAAGCATAGAGCCATCATATAAAAAACTCAACCTAATCTACTGCTGACAAACTAAAAAAAACAACCAGATTACATTCATAGCTTCACACTGGGATAACGCTCTATTGTAGGCGCCGAACACTCACAAACACGTGCACTAACATACCCAGTCACTGGGCCAAATGCTCACACTTATCATTTGGATATCTGGCCCGACCAGGATGCGAAACCTGCGCCGCCCCTACCCTTAAAATAAAGCTTCAGATAAGTAAGATTTTTAAATAGAGAGGAAAAATACTTTTAAGTAGTCCAGTACGAGTATTGTACGATATAAAGAATTTTCTAGAGAGCTTTGAGTTCCATAACTGATTTTTGGCTACAGTTGGCGTTATCGAATTCATCCAGAACAACCATCCTCACAACAAGAATCCTACGCTTGTCTACATGGGTTACACGTTCTGCCTCATGGGTTCTAACAAGCGACGATGGTACTGCTCCCAAAAAAACAAGCAGAAGTGTACGGTGAAGCTCATCACTACGGAATCATATGAATTCGTTCATGTCATGGGCGAGCATCATCATCCCCCACCGAACTTGTACAGGGATATTTATGGAAATCTTCATCGAGGAACTTAGCTGTTGTCGGTACTAGTATCATAGAGTAGAGAAGTAATAAAATAGTAGATTGTTTACCAAGGGAGCAAAGAACTATTGAAAAGGCGAGAGCGTTTTTTGAATCCAGAGCGGAGCGAAGGATTCTGTAGTTGATTCCTGAGCGCAGCGAGGGATTCAAAGTACGTCGCTCGAACTTTTAAATTGTGTTGCTCCCGAGGTGTACACTTCAAGTTTCATCACCCTCTATGAGAAAATAAGTAAATGTGAATATGAAAAGTTCGTTTAAGTATTTACATAAGAACAATAAGACATGACATAGAAATAATTATAGGCTAGTGACAATATCCACATTCCTAATTCAAACCACTTTTAGTCCCTCAGGGATTAAATGTTAGCGTAGAACGAACTAGCTCTTTATCCGCATTCCTAATTCTAATCACTTTTTGGCCCTTAGAGATTCAAATGCGATTTTAGTCCCTGTTACCGTAGAACAAACTTGCTCTTTTCGAATAGATGTGATAAAAAATATTTTACTTGAGATTGCGGAATGCGGGAAATACCTCTATTTGTGTTTTATGTGTTCTAGATTTTACGTTAAATTTAATTAATTAATTATTTAATAAAATTAATATTCTGAAGGCTTATCAAATTATTGCACCTTTTACTTGTATAGAAATGCCATTGATTTTAAAGTTTTTTTTACTTAAGTTGTTAAACTCCTAAGTATAAAAGAATAATAAGGTTGATAGTTATGTTAACTTGTGGAAGCATTGTAATTTTAACCAATCTTTGTGTTAATCAATCTGTGTTAAGTCAATCTTTGTGTCAACACAGGCCGGTCTTAAGTTGCTCAAATAAAATGAAATAAAAAAATACTATTATTTTTTTCAGTATTCGGCAAGCCCAAACTATACAAACGCAAAAAAGGCGCAAGGACAAGAATACCACCGGATCCTAACATACTTAAAACTGCTGTGGAACGTGTTATTCATAAAGGTAGTTCCTTGCGAAGTACAGCTAAAGCATATAATATGTCACATGTAACGCTAAGACGATACGTTACTAAAGCAAGAAACAGTAAGGAAGAAATAAAATATGCCCCTGATTACGCCAAAGCTAAAAAAGTATTTTCTACTGATGAAGAAAAGCAATTAGTACAGCATATTAAAACAGAACTGCAAGGTCAATTTTCTTTGAAAAGAGTTCGTCAGTTAGCATTTTATTTTGCTGTCAGAAATAAAAAAAAGTTTCCATCTAACTGGAAAAAAAATAAAGAGGCGACCCAAAAATGGTATTATGGATTCTTGCATCGAAATCCAAATTTGAAGTCTAGCTAACTTGGTGTAAGCTCGATGGTTATGCTTGAATTACGTCTTATTATTTAGTGTTTTAATGAAGTTTAAAAATTAAAATATTGTTTTTTACTGTCAATTAGTAATCAATCTTTGTGTCAACATAGGCCGGCCTTAAGCTGCTCAAATAAAATGAAATAAAAAAGTACTATTATTTTTTTCAGTATTCTGCAAGCCTAAACTATACAGACGTAAAAAAGGCGCACGGATAAGAATACCACCAGATCCTAACATACTCAAAACTGCTGTGGAATGTGTTATTCATAAAGGAAGTTCCTTGCGAAGTACAGCTAAAGCATATAATATGTCACATGTAACATTAAGACGATACGTTACTAAAGCAAGAAACAGTAAGGAAGAAATAAAATATGCCCCTGATTACGCCAAAGCTAAAGTATTTTCTACTGATGAAGAAAAGCTATTAGTACAGCATATTAAAACAGAACTGCAAGGTCAATTTTCTTTGAAAAGAGTTCGTCAGTTAGCATTTTATTTTGCTGTCAGAAATAAAAAAAAGTTCCCACCTAACTGGAAAAAAAATAAAGAGGCGACCCAAGACTGGTTTTATGGATTCTTGCATCGAAATCCAAATTTGAAGCCTAGCTAAGTTGGTGTAAGCCTGATGTTTATGCTTGAATTACGAGTATATTTTATTATTTAGTATTTCATAGAAGTTTAAAAATTAAAATACTGTTTTTTACTGTCAATTAATAAGTAGTAAGTTTACTCTTAGTGTACCTTATTTTTGCCTGTCTTTCATATCCATATTATGTTCAAAAAAAAGAATGGATATAAATCCATTACCTTGAATGGATATAAATCCTCCAGGTACCTTGAGATTTACACTACTGTTAACCATTTTCAACTGGTTTTTGCACTAAATTGCACAAAATGTTAACCTGTACAAGTTGCAATACTAGTATTTTCGACCAAGATGATATCACTTGCTGCCAGTGTCAACTAAAATATCACTTCTCCTGTGCCGGCTTTAACGAAGATAAATTTAGAAGAATGCGTGCTAAACCTAAGACAACTTGGGTAGGTCCCTGTTGTACGAAAACCTTCGATAAAAACACTGCAAATAATCCGGGCCCGAGCACAGGAAACAATGCAGCGGTCGCGGCGGCAAACGCCCAACTGATAAGCAAGACCGGCGACACATCGGATTACGTAACGCAGCACGCAGGGATACCGGTGGACAGTGAAAGTAGTTTTGGTCATTTATTATTTGATAAACTTAAAACTGAACTGGATAGTTTGCGCAACGAAAACATAACGTGCCTGGATAAATTTAAGTCAGAGATTTTGGCATCTATTGATCAAAAGTTCAAGGAGCAAGAGGAGAAAATCACAAGGTGGGCTACGGTTATTGATAAAATCAACACGGATTTATCTGCCTTATCAACAAAACAAAACCAGCTAGAATCAAGCGTAACTTTTCTCTCTTCCAAATACGATAAGTTGGTCGCTGACACCACCAAGCTGCAGACAGATTATAAAAATGTGAGAACCGAATTACAGCTGGTCAAAAGTAAGAACAGTGAGGTACAGGACTTAAGAGATAGACTGAATTCTTATGAACAGAAAGCTCGTGAGAACAACATTGAAATTTTTGGCATCCCTGAGAGAAAGAACGAAGATCTTACAAAGATTATCTCGTCCATATCCCTTCTCATCGGAGTACAACTAGCGCCCAAGGATATAATCTCAGCTGTCAGAGTACCTCCTAAGGACAAGAGTTGTAAGCTACCGAAACCCATTGTAGCCAAACTGTCGTCTCTTCTGCTTAGAGATCAGCTGATTAGTGCCATCCGCAAGAGAAAAGGCTGTAGTTGCGAAGAGATAGGTTTTCCCGGTAACACGAGAAAGGTCTATATTAACGAGCACCTCACTGCCGAAAATAAGAAAATTTTTAAATTAGTGAAGAATTCGTGCACTGAACTGGGGTTTTTAAATCCATGGGTGCGAAATGGCAAGATATACGTCAGAAAAGCGAAGAATTACCCAGCCTTGACAATTCGAACCGATTCAGATCTAAAAAAGATGAAATGCGCCGACTACGTTCCAAATTCGACTGCCTAATGCTTATGAGTTCTAAATTTGGATATTACAATTCATATTCTGCATTGTACTCCTTATATGTTTTCTTAGTATTCTTAACTCCACACTTTCAGCTGTTACACTTCACACAGTACACGCACAAACACTTTTTTGTAACCATCAGTTGCGTTCTATATATTCAGTTTATAATCATTATTCCGTCAGCGGTAACCCTAATCAGTACTAAATATAATAATAAGGCAAACTTTATTTTTATTACACAATGACGTTTGACATATATTTTCAGAATGCCCGGAGCATTAGAGGTAAAACAACGATTTTTAAACAAAGCCTGCTAAATTGCGAGTTTACGGTCGTAGCTATAGTGGAGAGCTGGCTTTATGACGGCGTGTTTGACTCAGAAATCTCCGATGGTCGGTACGACGTTCATAGATGTGACCGGGATATGATAGCCACACAGTGTACTCGGGGGGGAGGGGTAATGCTACTTACGCGCCGTGGCCTGGCTGCCAGGCGCGATGACTCATATTTACCTTGTAATGTTTTATTTGATTCAGTTCACGTTGTCATTCCTGCTAAAACTATTGGCTCCACTAATAATTTGCATATTATTTGCGTATACTTAACGGGTACGCGTGCCTCAAACGATCCAATACTTAATCAATTCAACCTGTATCTTGCTAAACTAACTGACCTATTCCCAGATGACCACTTTGTCTGTCTTGGTGACTTTAATATGAGCTGCGTTAAGTGGTTCGCGGATACTAATGATGAATTGATACCTATTGGTAATATTTCAGGTCACATTCAGGAATTTACTGATTTATTGTGTATGTCGGGGTTGAGTCAGTATAATAAGCTAGCAAACGATAACAACAATTTTCTTGACTTAGTATTCAGCACTACATATGTAAGTGTCACTCGATCTTGTAACCCGTTTACTCGAGAGGACATGCCTCATCATCCTGCCCTCGAAGTCGAACTCCAAAACATTATACTTAAGCCCTCAAAAGAACCTCCCAGGAAAATATACCTATTCAAAAAAGGCGATTATGATTCTATACGTTTTCACTTGAATAATATTGACTGGAACTCAATACTAACTTCAAATTCCCTTGACGAAGCTGTCCACCAATTTTATGCTGAGTTAAATAGCTTAATTGAAAAGTTTGTTCCCACGTTCATCTTGGTACGAAATGAGTTCTTCCCCGTCTGGTACAGCAGGAGCCTAATTCACATAATTAAGGAAAAACTACACTACCACAAATTGTGGAAATTAAATGGCAATCCTCGCGACCAGGACTCCTTCGTGTTATTGCGCAAACGGCAAAAACAGGCCCAGGACGAGTGCTGGAACAAATATGTATATAACTGTGAATCCGCCTTATCCAAAAATCCGAGATACTTCTGGAAATACTCCAAAGAATTAAAAGGCTGCGGATCGATTCCAAAGCAAATGAAAGATGGCTCCGTTGTTTTTACTGACACAATGGAGATCTGTACACACTTCTTGGATTATTTCCAGTCCGTGTATCGGCCAGGTATGGGAAGAGCGGTTCTTTATAATATTGACAGCATTTCGACTTCTTGTTACAATAGTATACGCTTAACTGAAGAGACGGTATATCGATACCTTAAAAAAACAAATGTTAATAAGAGTGTGGGTAGTGATGGGATTTCGCCACTTTTAGTTAAAACTTGTGCCAAGGAGTTGTCAAGACCACTCACAATAATTTTCAATCGATCACTCGCTGAAGGAGTGTTCCCTCAAAAATGGAAAGAAGCTGTTGTGGTCCCTGTACATAAATGCGGACCTAAATTTCGTTTTGACAAGTACCGCCCTATTTCCATTTTATCAGTCTTTAGCAAACTTTTGGAGTTAATAGTTCATGATCACATTTACCCTTTTTTATCACAGTCAATACCGTTACAACAACACGGTTTTATGCGACAGAGGTCGGTTGTGACTAACTTGGCTGTGTTCACGGACAACGTGTTGAAGAGTATTGACGGTGGTGGTCAGATGGATGTCATCTACACTGACTACTCCAAATGCTTTGATCGTTTAGATCACTCGATATTGATTGGCAAATTAGGAGCTGTGGGTGTGCATGGCGATCTCCTAAGATGGTTCGCGTCATACCTGGAGAATAGATGCCAAGCTGTTAGAATTGGAGCATGTGTGTCTAACTTTTCATTAATCCCTTCAGGTGTTCCACAAGGGTCGCACCTGGGACCGTTACTTTTTAACGTCTACATATTTGACATTTCTTCATGCTTTCAGCACTCACTATTCTCCATGTATGCCGATGATATGAAAATTTACTCTTCTGTGAACTGCCACAATGATTGTTTGTACATTCAGGATGACCTGGATAGACTGAGCAGTTATTGTAGACTGAACGGTTTAGATCTTAACGTGGACAAGTGTCAATGTATTACATACACCAGAAAAAAAAAGGTTGTCGAGTTTGTTTACTCAATTAATGATGTACCTGTTAAAAGACATACAGACGTTCGGGACTTGGGGGTGATGCTTGATCAAAAGTTTATGTTTACAATGCATTATGAACACATAGTGCAGAAGTCTTACAAAATGTTAGGATTTGTAATGCGTATTACCAGGCCGTTTAAAATGGTGCACTCTTTTACTACGGTATATTTTGCTTTTGTAAGAAGTATTTTAGAGTTCGCCTCACAGTTATGGTCCCCCTGCTATTCTGTACACGCGGCTAGAATAGAAGGCATTCAACGTAAGTTCTTGCGTTTTTTAAGCCATCGGTGTGGAGACACGTTATTTGGTTACGAAGAGCGTCTTAAGCATTACCGTTTATTATCGCTTGAAAAGAGAAGACAGCTTGCTGACATGATGTTTCTTTATAACATAGTTAACGGTCTTGTAGACTGCCCAGAATTGGTAGGAAAAATTGGCATTAATACGCCTAAAGTACGTACTAGACACACAAGTCTATTTTGCGAACCCAGTTCTCGAACAAACTACGCTCAAAACTCGGTTTTGACTCGATGTGTCCGCACATATAATAGCTCCTTCAAGGATATAGACATTTTTTGCTTGAAGCGGGAAAACTTCAAAAAACACGTACTTACCATACTTGCTGGTGGTACTATCACTAACCATGATGTGGACGCCGTTGTGGGTATACCGTGCTCAGAATATTCTGCGTAACTGGTAGTTGCAATATCATATAACTTAAAAATATTCATAATAATTATATCACACACATACACACACACACCTACACGCACACACTCACGAGTTTTTAGTCAAATTTTTATTGTTTATACTTATTTATTTTTTGTCTAGGTAATTTTATTGTCTAATTTTGTATAACGTAATATTTTCTTGATCTGAAAAATTTAGATGTAGTTTTTGTATTCATTTCTTTCATCAGCTGTTGTTACCTATGTTTGTTTACATAATACGTGAAATCTTGTTTTTGGCATACAATTATATTTAATTAATTATTCTTATAAAAATGTAATGCTGTAAGGTTTTCTCTGAATAAATTAAATTAAAATTAAATTAAATTGACATTGCCTCTTTCTTTCTTTTTTCATTATTTCTACATCTTACATGGAAGGAATATTTTGAAAGTTTGTTTGAGAGAGAAGCAGAGGCTAGCGTACCGAGGTCTTCTGTGGAAATGCATGAGAATGAATATGAGAGTAATGCAAGTGAGATAAGTATGGATGAGATCATGAAAGCAATGAAAAGTATGAAATCAGGTAAAGCAGGTGGGTATGATAGAGTGTCGGTCGAAATGTTGAAGGCTGGGCGAGGCATTGTGGCTAGTCAGCTGTACCGCCTTTTCAACCTGTGTTGGACGAACGGCCGAGTACCAGGTGACTGGTGCAAGGCTGTGATTGTGCCGCTGTACAAGGGAAAAGGGTCACAACAGGACTGCAAAAATTACCGCGGGATAAGTCTTCTCAGTGTCGTCGGCAAACTGTATGCAAAGGTTTTGATTGAAAGAGTGATGAAAGATACTGACGAAAAAATATGGGACGTACAAGCGGGATTTAGAAAGGGAATGGGATGTACAGATCAGGTCTTTTCCTTGCGGTGCATATCTGAAAAGTTTTTGGCCAAAAAACAAAAAGTCTACTGCGCGTTCGTGGATTTGGAAAAGGCCTATGACCGAGTGGTGAGGAATGAATTGTGGTCGGCATTGTCTATGTATGGGGTGAACGGTCATCTGATTCAAGCACTGAAATCTCTCTATGAGGATTCCAGTGCTTGTGTCAGAGTAAACGGGGCGTACACTGAATGGTTTAACATCGAAAAAGGTGTTAGGCAGGGATGTGTAGCGTCACCTTGGCTGTTTAACCTGTTCATGGATAATTGTTTGACTGATCTGAAAGAGAGTATGTGTGGACTGAGAATGAATGGGTTACTTATCAAATGTCTTCTCTACGCTGATGACCAAGTTATACTTGCGCCATCTGCTGACGAGTTACAGGGGATGGTAACAATGATGAATGTGGCTTTTGATTGGAAAGGAATGAAAGTAAATGTAAGCAAGACGAAAGTAATGGTACTTGAAAGAGAAGAGTGTATGACAGAGTGTACTATATTAATAGGTGGTGAACAAGTCGAACAAGTGAAGGAGTTTGTGTATCTGGGTTCTAAGTTTACGAGAGATGGAAAGTGCGAAAGTGATATCGAAAGAAGAGTGAATGCTGGAAACATGGTGAATGGTGCTCTGCATGCTTTTATGAAGAGTCAGAAGGTGTCTCACAAGGCTCGTCTGGCTGTTCATAGAGGCGTTTTGGTACCAACACTGATGTACGGCAGTGAAAGCTGGGTATGGCAGAAGAAGCATGAAAGTAGAATTATTGCAGTAGAAATGAGAGCGTTGAGGAGTATGATTGGTGTGAAATTGAGTGACAGGATTAGAAATAGTGTGATAAGAGAACGTTGTGGCGTAAAAGAAGACGTAGTGACAAAAATTGAGAAAGGGATGCTAAGATGGTTTGGTCATGTGGAGAGGATGAATGAAGGAAGATTGTCGAAAGAGATCCACAAGGCGAGAGTGAATGGAAACGTTGGAAGGGGAAGGCCTCGGCGAACGTACCAGGACCAAATTCAAGACGTTCTGAATAAAGGCCAGGTTAAAAGTACCCTAATTCGACGAGCATGTATGAAAGGATTGATGAAGGTTCAGGAAGCAAGGGAAGTATGTCAAGATCGTAGCAGGTGGAGAACTGTGGTCTGTGCCTACCCCAACGGGAACAAGGCGTGATGTTATGTATGTATGTATGTTACAAAAGTGAGCAAGCCCCATGGCCATCTGCATGGCCCTGATGTTGGTAAGTCATCACTACTGTCTTATTAATGACGCTCTTTAACAATATTAAGGCAGCAAAGCGCGTTGCTCACTTTTTGTACTAAGATGGGATATCTCATGTGGTGGTAATTTCACTGGTTCCCCTTGTTCCTCCAATCGAATAGCAGTACAAGCACTACTGTTTCTCAGCATTAATACGCAAAGAGGTGGTACTTCCATCGACGGACTTTGCACAAAAGCCCTTCCATTTATAAGTAACGCTGTGTGACTCAATAGTTTGTATAATATTTCAGATGTTATCGAGTTTATGTATAATAGAAAATCCCAAGCAAATCCGATCTTAGTCTACAGGAAGTACACTTACTATAAAGCAAGTGGATGTAAAAACCGATATACTTGCTCTAAGAGATCAAAGGGTTGTTTGGCGAAACTGATAACCAAAAATAATGAAGAGTTAGCGGAGCAATCGGGAGAGCACAATTATCCGCCACCATCACTTTATAGGGCACAGGATGGAACATTGATGCGGATAAATTAAACTTACATACAATTTTTATCTCTTATGTTTTTTTATTTTATATGACGGGTCTTGGTATGTAGTTTTTTGTCTTCTTTGCGTATCCGACTGTAAAGTACTCAATATCAGTTCAGTCTATCAGTCTGGTAACGACCAAACTGATACCAGACTGATTGACCGATTTACTTCTCACCAATCTCGATTCTCGCCCTGACGCTAAGACTGACTAAAAATATCAAATATTCAGAAATCCATCAGTCAATCAGAGGGTTAGACTGTCAGTCCGGCGTCAATGTTAGCAGATTGATGGAGTTAACTGATGTTAAACTGAGCGTATACTCGTATACGTCTAAAGCAAGCTCGTGTCAGACATTATATTAAAGGACATTACGGTTCTTTCCTGACAGGGTAGGCAAAGACCCAGCCTTCCAGCTTGCTCGTATTGTATCCTAGTACCAATACGACCGAGCTTTGCTCTGTACAATCTTAACCAAAGCCCAATAATAGATGGCGCTGTAGGTTTTCTAAAACGTGCTATTTTCAAGAATTGATAAATAAGGGATAAAACAAATTTTCCCAGACATGAGACCTACGGGGGCGAAAAATCGATCTAGCTAGGTCTCATGAAAATTTTGTGAGCATTTCTTGAATGTAGTATGTTTCAGAAATCCTACAACGTCATCTGTTGGTGGACTTTTGTTAAGATTACATAGAGCGGAGCTCGGTCGCCCAGGTACTGTTAATAAAGTTTGTATCGTTTACAATATTTTCAGATGACCAGATAGAGCTTTTTCGTGATGACAGAGGAAAATATCTGCTCGTTTACAAAAGGTATAAATTTTATAGAATGCATAATAATAAGCGTCATTGGGGTTGCTTCTGGAACAAATTTGGATGCTCTGCCAAAGTCCTCACTACTGACGCAGGATTTTTCGCCCAAGCTTTGGGGTGCCACAGCCATCCACCTGACACTGAAAGCATATTTCTGTCTTGTCAAAAGTGAATATCTGAATAGATTTTGTACAATTTTTTTACATAAATATAAAGTATAAAAAATCTCAGGTGTTATTATTGTGTAGCAATTAAAGTGCGAGCGAATAGAAGACTGCAGAAATGTTGCCGCAATAGTAGATTGTTTACCAAGGGAGCAAAGAACTATTTTAAAGGGGAGAGCGTTTTTTTAATCCAGAGCGGAGCGAAAGATTCTTAAGACGAATACAGAGCGCAGAGAGGGATTCAACGTTCGTCGCTCGAGCTTTGAAATAGTGTTGCTCCCGAGGGTGACAATCTACTTTTTATCACCCTCTATGAGAAAATAAGTAAATGCAACTAAGAATATGTAAGAAATGTAAACTTTTTTTTGGTTAGTTTATTATACAGTCTGTGACTTGTTCATGCAATATTCGTGACTGATCTCTTCGGTGATTGGATTTTTTTACTAGCAATATCCACATTCCTATTTCAAATCACGTAGAATGAACTAGCTCTTTTAGAATAGATGTGACAAAAATATTTTTATTGCGTTGCAAGGAGTAAAAGTTTTGTGATAACAGAGGGTAGTTCTATGTAGAAAAATGCAACATACTCAGGTCTAATTAGATGTGAAATTAAAAGCTGTCTTAAACTACACAAAACTCACTTGATATCGGTCAATGTGAAATTTATAGTGAATATTTTCTTTCTTGTTTCAACTTGTGTTTGATATTTCATTTCTAACAGAACGAACGATCGAGTTCATACCGACGAAACGAGGCAAATTTATTCTTCTCTGCGAGGGGTACACGTTTACTTGCAGGAATAACAACACCAGGTGGTACTGCTCTAAGAGTCCAAGTTGCCCGGTGAGAGTGCTTACGAACAAAGCAGGAGAGTACATCGAGTTACTAGGGACTCATAATCATCGACCACCAGCACTCTATAGGACGCCTAGTGGCAGTGTTGTTCGTTTGTAATAAAGGAAGCAATTTTTTTGTTGACATATCTTTTATCGTGTGATCCGAAACGCTTTCATCTGAAATCGAAAGCAATTTTCAGGCAAATAGACTCTGTTTAAAACAAGTGAGAATATAATTAGAGAGGATGAGGTAACCGAATCCGAGGTTGAGACCTCAAGATATGGTATTGGTTCTCCCTAAAATATCTTGAGACATACCGCGCTTACATTGACGAAATTCGCAGTTGCATGAGTTTTTTTACTGTACATTGAATGTGCATTGACTGTATTTTTTTATAATAAATATACTTGTAATTTAAATATGTATGAATTAGATTTTTTATTGCTTATTATATTTCAACTGTATTTTTGGTCTCTGAGGGCGAACGCGAACGCGAACTTTCAGCGCCCTCAGAGACCAAAAATTCAGATCCAATAAAATAAGCAATAAAAAAAAATTAATTCATACATATTTAAATTACGAGTATATTTATGTATGTATGTCAAAAAAATTACAGTCAATGCACATTCAATGTACAGTAAAAAAACTCATGCAACTGCGAATTTCGTCAATGTAAGCGCGGAATGTCTCAAGATATTTTACTTTACTTTCTGCGCCCTCAACACTGCCACTAGACGTCATCGAGAAAAATAAATTTGCTATTTTGTTGAGAGAGTAGTGGCCTATTAGATCCACATTACGTTCGTCTGCCAATGCGTAACCTGGCAGGTTTGGTACTGTCGGAGAGAAATGTGGTTACGTCACGGAGTACACGAATGAAACCTATTCTTATTAGTAAATAAAAACCGGCCAAGTGCGAGTCGGACTCGCGCACTGAGGGTTCCGTACCACCACATAAACATAATTGTATTAGTTGAAATTTCAGTAAGTTAATGTGCTAGATTTTTTGAGTCTGACACGTGCTTGACCAAATTTTATTATTTGTTGTTATTTTATAGCTTATAAACTATAAACATACCAATTTTCAAGTTTGTAAGTGTTATCGTTTTTAAAATAGAACTAAAACAAAAATCGCCTCCGCGACCATCCAACTTGACCCCTCTCTTATATGAATGTTCTTGAAACGGGAGCTCACCACAATTGGTTACCATTAGTTGTGAGTAAAGTTGTAATATTTAATGATTTCAGACTTTTCCCTTTATTTGTACTGTGAGACCTAGCTTCTTGCCAAATTTCATAATTTTATGTCAACGGGAAGTACCCTGTAGGTTTTTCTTTTTTGCATAAATGTATGGAGATGAGGACATAAAAAGCCATATCTTTTGATTGCGTCGTTGTAAAAAACTGAAATTTTCAGATCTTGTGTGGTTCATGGACCCTAACGTATGGTATAAATTTCAACCTGATACCTTTACCCGTTCGTGAGATAAAGGGTCTTGACAGACAGACAGACAGACGGACAACAAAGTGATCCTATAAGGGTTCCGTTTTTTTTTTGAGGTACGGAACCCTAAAAACAACAGGTCTCCCTTACATTTTCTTGGCAGTTTCGATAGTCCATTTGTGGCACGAAGAGTGAATCTTTTGTGGATCTAATAGGCCACTACTCTCTCAACAAAGTTCCAAATTTCTTGTACTCGATGACTCGATGGCGCCTATCACTTACCGCGACCGATGGGGCTAACCACTCACGGCTTCAAGCTGCTTCTACTCTGATATCGACGCGCATTAACACCTTAGTCAAAATAAGTGGCTAGGCCGTTTCGTTAGTACAAGAACTATTGTATAACAGAAAAGCAATGAACAGTGAATAAATTTTTCACCTTACGCCGACGTGACGGTAGCGAAACGGCCAAGCCACATATTTTGACTAAGGTGTAGATTTTGTGAAGTTAGAGGTTGTAGAGTTAAGGTGTGTAGAGTTAGAAGCTTGGCTGTACATGACATCTGATAACTTTTTGAAAATACTGTTATATGGTCTCGTTTTGGCAACATTTTACATGAAAATGTTTTTGGTGGGATTTCACTTCTTTTTGTATGTTGCATAGTACTAAAAATCCTGATATACGTGTTTTGGCGAATTGCAATTAAGGCGCACGGATAAGAATACCAGCAGATCCTAACATACTTAAAACTGCTGTGGAACGTGTTATTCATAAAGGTAGTTCCTTGCGAAGTACAGCTAAAGCATATAATATGTCACATGTAACGCTAAGACGATACGTTACTAATGCAAGAAACAGTAAGGAAGAAATAAAATATGCCCCTGATTACGCCAAAGCTAAAAAAGTATTTTCTACTGATGAAGAAAAGCAATTAGTACAGCATATTAAAACAGAACTGCAAGGTCAATTTTCTTTGAAAAGAGTTCGTCAGTTAGCATTTTATTTTGCTGTGAGAAATAAAAAAAAGTTTCCATCTAACTGGAAAAAAAATAAAGAGGCGACCCAAAAATGGTATTATGAATTCTTGCGTCGAAATCCAAATTTGAAGTCTAGCTAACTTGGTGTAAGCTCGATGTTTATGCTTGAATTACGTCTTATTATTTAGTGTTTTAATTAAGTTTAAAAATTAAAATATTGTTTTTTACTGTCAATTAGTAATCAATCTTTGTGTCAACATAGGCCGGCCTTAAGCTGATCAAATAAAATGAAATAAAAAAATACTATTATTTTTTTCAGTATTCGTCAAGCCTAAACTATACAGACGCAAAAAAGGCGCACGGATAAGAATACCACCAGATCCTAACATACTTAAAACTGCTGTGGAATGTGTAATTCATAAAGGAAGTTCCTTGCGAAGTACAGCTAAAGCATATAATATGTCACATGTAACGCTAAGACGATACGTTACTAAAGCAAGAAACAGTAAGGAAGAAATAAAATATGCCCCTGATTACGCCAAAGCTAAAAAAGTATTTTCTACTGATGAAGAAAAGCAATTATTACAGCATATTAAAACTGAACTGCAAGGTCAATTTTCTTTGAAAAGAGTTCGTCAGTTAGCATTTTATTTTGCTGTCAGAAATAAAAAAAAGTCTCCACCTAACTGGAAAAAAAAGAATGAGGCGACCCAAGACTGGTATTATGGATTCTTGCATCGAAATCCAAATTTGAAGCCTAGCTAAGTTGGTGTAAGCCTGATGTTTATGCTTGAATTACACACACAGATAGATTACGTCAGATTCAGATAATTTTATTCAATGTAGATTCTTTACAGAATACTTATTGAATGTCATGCAGAATACAATGCAAAAAGAGCGAGTCTACGTATGATATTTAAGTTAGTTTTGTAGTTATAATCGCCGTCTACTGTCGCGCAATGAATGTATCTAACAGTGTACGGAAAACCTAACTAGGTTTATGCAACACTGTTAAAAAAAACCTTATGTGAATTCTTTTGTAATTTGTCAATAAATAAATAAATAATTACGTCATATTATTTAGTGTTTTAATGAAGTTTAAAAGTTAAAATACTGTTTTTTACTGTCAATAGTAGTAAGTTTAGTCTTAGTTTACCTTATTTTTGCCTGTCTTTCATATCCATATAATAAATAGGTTTAAAAAAAAGGATGGATATAAATGACATTGCCTCTTTCTTTCTTTTTTCATTATTTCTACGTGTTACAAAAGTGAGCAAGACCCATGGCCATCTGCAAGGCCATGATGTTGGTAAGTAATCACTACTGTCTTATTAATGACGCTCTTTAACAATATTAAGACAGCAAAGCGCGTTGCTCACTTTTTGTACTAAGATGGGATATCTTATGTGGTGGTAATTTCACTGGTTCCCCTTGTTCCTCCAATCGAATAGCAGTACAAGCACTACTGTTTCTCAGCATTAATACGCAATGAGGTGGTACTTCCATCGACGGACTTTGCACAAAAGCCCTTCCATTTAAAAGTAACGCTGTGTGACTTAACAGTTTGTATAATATTTCAGATGTTATCGAGTTCATGTATAATAGAAAGTCCCAAGCAAATCCGATCCTAGTCTACAGGAAGTACACTTACTATAAAGCAAGTGGATGTAAAAACCGATATACTTGCTCTAAGAGATCAAAGGGTTGTTTGGCGAAACTGATAACCAAAAATAATGAAGAGTTAGCGGAGCAATCGGGAGAGCACAATCATCCGCCACCATCACTTTATAGGGCACAGGATGGAACATTGATGCGGATAAATTAAACTTACATACAATTTTTATCTCTTATGTTTTTTTATTTTATATGACGGGTCTTGGTATGTAGTTTTTTGTCTTCTTTGCGTATCCGACTGTTAAGTACTCAATATCAGTTCAGTCTATCAGTCTGGTAACGACCAAACTGATACCAGACTGATTGACCGATTTACTTCTCACCAATCTCGATTCTCGCCCTGACGCTAAGACTGACTAAAAATATCAAATATTCAGAAATCCATCAGTCAATCAGAGGGTTAGACTGTCAGTCCGGCGTCAATGTTAGCAGATTGATGGAGTTAACTGATGTTAAACTGAGCGTATACTCGTATACGTTTAAAGCAAGCTCGTGTTAGACATTATATTAAAGGACATTACGGTTCTTTCCTGACAGGGTAGGCAAAGACCCAGCCTTCCAGCTTGCTCGTATTGTATCCTAGTACCAATACGACCGAGCTTTGCTCTGTACAATCTTAACCAAAGCCCAATAATAGATGGCGCTGTAGGTTTTCTAAAACGTGCTATTTTCAAGACTTGATAAATAAGGGATAAAACAAATTTTCCCAGACATGAGACCTACGGGGGCGAAAAATCGATCTAGCTAGGTCTCATGTCTGGGAAAATTTTGTGAGCATTTCTTGAAAGTAGTACGTTTCAGAAATCCTACAACGTCATCTGTTGGTGGACTTTTGTTAAGATTACATAGAGCGGAGCTCGGTCGCCCAGGTACTGTTAATAAAGTTTGTATTGTTTACAATATTTTCAGATGACCAGATAGAGCTTTTTCGTGATGACAGAGGAAAATATCTGCTTGTTTACAAAAGGTATAAATTTTATAGAATGCATAATAATAAGCGTCATTGGGGTTGCTTCTGGAACAAATTTGGATGCTCTGCCAAAGTCCTCACTACTGACGCAGGATTTTTCGTCCAAGCTTTGGGGTCCCACAGCCATCCACCTGACACTGAAAGCATATTTCTGTCTTGTCAAAAGTGAATATCTGAATAGATTTTGTACAATTTTTTTACATAAATATAAAGTATAAAAAAATCTCAGGTGTTATTATTGTGTAGCAATTAAAGTGCGAGCGAATAGAAGACTGCAGAAGTGTTGCCGCAATAGTAGATTGTTTACCAAGGGAGCAAAGAACTATTTTAAAGGCGAGAGCGTTTTTTTAATCCAGAGTGGAGCGAAAGATTCTAAAGACGAATACAGAGCGCAGAGAGGGATTCAACGTTCGTCGCTCGAGCTTTGAAATAGTGTTGCTCCCGAGGGTGACAATCTACTTTTTATCACCCTCTATGAGAAAATAAGTAAATGCAACTAAGAATATGTAAGAAATGTAAACTTTTTTTTGGTTAGTTTATTATACAGTCTGTGACTTGTTCATGCAATATTCGTGACTGATCTCTTCGGTGATTGGATTTTTTTACTAGCAATATCCACATTCCTATTTCAAATCACGTAGAATGAACTAGCTCTTTTAGAATAGATGTGACAAAAATATTTTTATTGCGTTGCAAGGAGTAAAAGTTTTGTGATAACAGAGGGTAGTTCTATGTAGAAAAATGCAACATACTCAGGTCTAATTAGATGTGAAATAAAAAAGCTGTCTTAAACTACACAAAACTCACTTGATATCGGTCAATGTGAAATTTATAGTGAATATTTTCTTTCTTGTTTCAACTTGTGTTTGATATTTCATTTCTAACAGAACGAACGATCGAGTTCATACCGACGAAACGAGGCAAATTTATTCTTCTCTGCGAGGGGTACACGTTTACTTGCAGGAATAACAACACCAGGTGGTACTGCTCTAAGAGTCCAAGTTGCCCGGTGAGAGTGCTTACGAACAAAGCAGGAGAGTACATCGAGTTACTAGGGACTCATAATCATCGACCACCAGCACTCTATAGGACGCCTAGTGGCAGTGTTGTTCGTTTGTAATAAAGGAAGCAATTTTTTTGTTGACATATCTTTTATCGTGTGATCCGAAACGCTTTCATCTGAAATCGAAAGCAATTTTCAGGCAAATAGACTCTGTTTAAAACAAGTGAGAATATAATAAGAGAGGATGAGGTAACCGAATCCGAGGTTGAGACCTCAAGATATGGTATTGGTTCTCCCTAAAATATCTTGAGACATACCGCGCTTACTCTGAGGGCGAACGCGAACTTTCAGCGCCCTCAGAGACCAAAAATTCAGATCCAATAAAATAAGCAATAAAAAAAATTTATTCATACATATTTAAATTACGAGTATATTTATGTATGTATGTCAAAAAAATTACAGTCAATGCACATTCAATGTACAGTAAAAAAACTCATGCAACTGCGAATTTCGTCAATGTAAGCGCGGAATGTCTCAAGATATTTTACTTTACTTTCTGCGCCCTCAACACTGCCACTAGACGTCATCGAGAAAAATAAATTTGCTACTTTATTGAGAGAGTAGTGGCCTATTAGATCCACATTACGTTCGTCTGCCAATGCGTAACCTGGCAGGTTTGGTACTGTCGGAGAGAAATGTGGTTACGTCACGGAGTACACGAATGAAACCTATTCTTATTAGTAAATAAAAACCGGCCAAGTGCGAGTCGGACTCGCGCACTGAGGGTTCCGTACCACCACATAAACATAATTGTATTTGTTGAAATTTCAGTAAGTTAATGTGCTAGATTTTTTGAGTCTGACACGTGCTTGACCAAATTTTATTATTTGTTGTTATTTTATAGCTTATAAACTATAAACATACCAATTTTCAAGTTTGTAAGTGTTATCGTTTTTAAAATAGAACTAAAACAAAAATCGCCTCCGCGACCATCCAACTTGACCCCTCTCTTATATGAATGTTCTTGAAACGGGAGCTCACCACAATTGGTTACCATTAGTTGTGAGTAAAGTTGTAATATTTAATGATTTCAGACTTTTCCCTTTATTTGTACTGTGAGACCTAGCTTCTTGCCAAATTTCATAATTTTATGTCAACGGGAAGTACCCTGAAGGTTTTTCTTTTTTGCATAAATGTATGGAGATGAGGACATAAAAAGCCATATCTTTTGATTGCGTCGTTGTAAAAAACTGAAATTTTCAGATCTTGTGTGGTTCATGGACCCTAACGTATGGTATAAATTTCAACCTGATACCTTTACCCGTTCGTGAGATAAAGGGTCTTGACAGACAGACAGACAGACAGACGGACAACAAAGTGATCCTATAAAGGTTCCGTTTTTTTCTTTTGAGGTACGGAACCCTAAAAACAACAGGTCTCCCTTACATTTTCTTGGCAGTTTCGATAGTCCATTTGTGGCACGAAGAGTGAATCTTTTGTGGATCTAATAGGCCACTACTCTCTCAACAAAGTTGCAAATTTCTTGTACTCGATGACTCGATGGCGCCTATCACTTACCGCGACCGATGGGGCTAACCACTCACGGCTTCAAGCTGCTTCTACTCTGATATCGACGCACATTAACACCTTAGTCAAAATATGTGGCTAGGCCGTTTCGTTAGTACAAGAACTATTGTATAACAGAAAAGCAATGAACAGTGAATAAATTTTTCACCTTACGCCGACGTGACGGTAGCGAAACGGCCAAGCCACATATTTTGACTAAGGTGTAGATTTTGTGAAGTTAGAGGTTGTAGAGTTAAGGTGTGTAGAGTTAGAAGCTTGGCTGTACATGACATCTGATAACTTTTTGAAAATACTGTTATATGGTCTCGTTTTGGCAACATTTTACATGAAAATGTTTTTGGTGGGATTTCACTTCTTTTTGTATGTTGCATAGTACTAAAAATCCTGATATACGTGTTTTATTATTTGTCAGCACAATGGCTTTATAAAATCGCATTGATGTATATCAACAGCTAATACTCATCATCACATTGATTTGAGTATTTTCTGCTGAGGCAGTATTTTAATATCCCTCATAGTTTGGCTGGTCTATTAGGGTTTAACATCAGAGCCATCAGGTATTCCAGATCTTCAACGATACTGGTTTTGATAGTTTTTCCATAATATGGGTACTAAACCCTAGCTCTGTGTCAAATTTCAGCTCTCTAGGTATAGTGGAAGTACGAGATCTTTTTGATGATCGGTGAGTGAGTCAGTGACATAATTGCTTAACTTCGACTAGCTAAAGCTCGTAAGCTATTATTAGGAATAGTATGTAATTTAAGGATATAGCTAAGTATAGTGTCTACTTATTATCATTGAAAATTCATGTCTCTAGCTTTATCTAAAAGGAAGTTACAGAGGGGTCAAAAGGGCCCTAATTGGCTTCGAGAAAAGAATGGTACGGCTGTGCCTCTGTTTGCTCGTCTTGGCCCCGCCACTGCCGTGCCCCCAGATTGTGTGCAATAACAAGTATGTCAACCTGTCTATGTATTACTGATACCGATTATCACTACTTCTTTAGGGATTTGTTTTTGTAAATAAATTAGTAAGCAGAGTTTGAGATCAGTCAGCTGTTCGTATAAAGATGTTATTATTTGTATAGAGCCTGTGTTTATTGTTTGACGAAAATATGATTGTATCTTTTGTTAGTAAGAATATCGTGACTATTTAGACGTCTTCAGTCATTCGTTATCCATATTCAGAATTAGACCGTTGCGAGTGAACCACCAAGTTTTATCATAAATACCATCTTCAGTTTTGAATTGTTTTTACAATGGCTTTCAGAATGTAAGTAGTTTATAATAGATGATCAAACGAACTCCAGGAGTGAAGTTCGATCGTTATTATATGAGTCGCTTCATTCGAAGATATAGTTTGTTTACAAGTATATATTTTTTTTTGTAGTTAATTACTACAAAATTTCATTACCACTTTACCACCTACACAGGCTTAAAAATTTTAGCCTTATACGTCGGTAACGTTTAATTTTGTTACTTTCCTTTATTTTTACTTTGTTTGTCGGAAGGTAAGAAAAGATAAAATTGTATGACGTAAACGAAGGCTAAAATTTTTAAGCCTGTGTAGGTGGTAATGAAATTTTGTAGTAATTAACTACAAAAAAAAAATATACTTGTAAACAAACTATATCTGAAGAATGAAGCGACGAAATATAATAACCGATCGATGCGCCCTCAGAGTCTATATCATCAATTTTACTGTATCAAATGAACTTAATGTTAGTATCAATGTTCTGATGACTGAATGGATTGGACAGTTAATGTTTTTGTTAATATTTTTAATATTTGACTGAGTAAATATTTTTATTTTAGGGTAATAGTAATTAATTACTAAATTATTTTTGTATCGTCGTATTGGGTTGACCTGTTAGGAAGATGCATTTGACTGTGATTAGATTTAAATAAATTGAAATGGAAATAACAAAAGGTCCTATTTAAAGCTACTGGGTGCTTTCGTGACAAAACTATTGCAATGGGACCAATCCTGGAATCGCTAAATAAATATTAGAAGTTTTGCTAAAATTAGGTATAGAATATGTATGAAACTGTTTTTGCGATTTCAGAGTTGGCCCTGGAGTAGAATTTGTTTTCACTTCAGTAGCTCGAAAAACTTTGCTGCATCGGTTGAAATTGAAATCTGCGTTCAAAAGTCATTTTTTGCCGCTAACGTGGAAAGATTTTGAAATTAGAACGTGATGATGAATAAGGATAGTATAAGGATTTTCCGTGCTGCAGGGGTGAAAATTTTGTGTTTCGCAGCAAAGATATTTCGCGCCGCGTGTCTTGAAACCCTCGCTACGCTCAGGATTCCTCTGTTGGACCACGCGCTTCGTTCGTGGAATGTAAATCCTAGAATAGTTCGCTTGCTCGAGATTTACTACAATGCACTAGGCGACAAATAACGATTTTGGTGACTTGCGAACAATTAACCTATTATTATCATGAGAATTACGCTTGATGTTTAGAACAACGATGAAAATAGAATAATGATGAAACTTTAAAATAAAATAACAATATCTTGAAAAGGAAATCTTTTTTTAAGATTTTTTTACGGGAATGGATTTATTTTAATAAAAATTAGTTGGGGTGTATGAGGGTTTCGCTTATTCCATTAACACGTTGTATGTTACATTTCCTTTTTAACAGAATGGAAGCTCGAGTTCATACATACGAAACGAGGCAAAATTAATCTTCTCTGCGAGGGATACACATTTTATTCAAAATATTCCAACACTAGGTGGTATTGCTCTAAGAGTTGGGAAGGGTGTCCAGTGATCACAACCAAGACAAGAGATTACGTTCAGTTGTTGGGGTCTCTTGATCATCCACCAAGTGTAGTGACTTATATATATGAAGCGACTGAGCTTCACTCTGTAAAATCTTAACCAAAGCCCACTTACAAATGGCGCTATAGGGTTTTTGAAATACGCATTTTTTTAGAAATGCTCAAAAAAGGAGGGAACGAATTTTCCCAGATATGAAATCTAGCTAGATCGATTTTTCGCCCCCAAAAACCCCCGTGTAGTTTCATCTAAATCGTTAGAGCCGTTTTATTAGGATTCATTGGAGGCATATAAAGTGACAATAAAGAATTTATCTATCTATCTCCTAAGTATAAAAGAATAATAAGTTGATAGTTATGTTAACTTGTGGAAGCATTGTAATTTTAATCACACTTTGTGTTAATCAATCTGTGTTAAGTCAATCTTTGTGTCAACATAGGTCGGCCTTAAGCTGCTCAAATAAAATGAAATAAAAAAATACTATTCTTTTTTTCAGTATTCGGCAAGCCCAAACTATACAAACGCAAAAAAGGCGCACGGATAACAATACCAGCAGATCCTAACATACTTAAAACTGCTGTGGAACGTGTTATTCATAAAGGTAGTTCCTTGCGAAGTACAGCTAAAGCATATAATATGTCACATGTAACGCTAAGACGATACGTTACTAATGCAAGAAACAGTAAGGAAGAAATAAAATATGCCCCTGATTACGCCAAAGCTAAAAAAGTATTTTCTACTGATGAAGAAAAGCAATTAGTACAGCATATTAAAAAAGAACTGCAAGGTCAATTTTCTTTGAAAAGAGTTCGTCAGTTAGCATTTTATTTTGCTGTCAGAAATAAAAAAAGTTTCCATCTAACTGGAAAAAAAATAAAGAGGCGACCCAAAAATGGTATTATGGATTCTTGCATCGAAATCCAAATTTGAAGTCTAGCTAACTTGGTGTAAGCTCGATGTTTATGCTTGAATTACGTCTTATTATTTAGTGTTTTAATTAAGTTTAAAAATTAAAATATTGTTTTTTACTGTCAATTAGTAATCAATCTTTGTGTCAACATAGGCCGGCCTTAAGCTGATCAAATAAAATGAAATAAAAAAATACTATTATTTTTTTTCAGTATTCGGCAAGCCTAAACTATACAGACGCAAAAAAGGCGCACGGATAAGAATACCACCAGATCCTAACATACTTAAAACTGCTGTGGAATGTGTTATTCATAAAGGAAGTTCCTTGCGAAGTACAGCTAAAGCATATAATATGTCACATGTAACGCTAAGACGATACGTTACTAAAGCAAGAAACAGTAAGGAAGAAATAAAATATGCCCCTGATTACGCCAAAGCTAAAAAAGTATTTTCTACTGATGAAGAAAAGCAATTATTACAGCATATTAAAACAGAACTGCAAGGTCAATTTTCTTTGAAAAGAGTTCGTCAGTTAGCATTTTATTTTGCTGTCAGAAATAAAAAAAAGTTTCCACCTAACTGAAAAAAAAAGAATGAGGCGACCCAAGACTGGTATTATGGATTCTTGCATCGAAATCCAAATTTGAAGCCTAGCTAAGTTGGTGTAAGCCTGATGTTTATGCTTGAATTACACACACAGATAGATTACGTCAGATTCAGATAATTTTATTCAATGTAGATTCTTTACAGAATACTTATTGAATGTCATGCAGAATACAATGCAAAAAGAGCGAGTCTACGTATGATATTTAAGTTAGTTTTGTAGTTATAATCGCCGTCTACTGTCTTGCAATGAATGTATCTAACAGTGTACGGAGAACCTAACTAGGTTTATGCAACACTGTTAAAAAAAACCTTATGTGAATTCTTTTGTAATTTGTCAATAAATAAATAAATAATTACGTCATATTATTTAGTGTTTTAATGAAGTTTAAAAGTTAAAATACTGTTTTTTACTTTCAATAGTAGTAAGTTTAGTCTTAGTTTACCTTATTTTTGCCTGTCTTTCATATCCATATTATGTTTAAAAAAAAGGATGGGTATAAATGACATTGCCTCTTTCTTTCTTTTTTCATTATTTCTACGTGTTACAAAAGTGAGCAAGACCCATGGCCATCTGCAAGGCCATGATGTTGGTAAGTAATCACTACTGTCCTATTAATGACGCTCTTTAACAATATTAAGACAGCAAAGCGCGTTGCTCAGTTTTTGTACTAAGATGGGATATCTTATGTGTTGGTAATTTCACTGGTTCCCCTTGTTCCTCCAATCGAATAGCAGTACAAGCACTACTGTTTCTCAGCATTAATACGCATTGAGGTGGTACTTCTATCGACGGACTTTGCACAAAAGCCCTTCCATTTAAAAGTAACGCTGTGTGACTTAACAGTTTGTATAATATTTCAGATGTTATCGAGTTCATGTATAATAGAAAGTCCCAAGCAAATCCGATCCTAGTCTACAGGAAGTACACTTACTATAAAGCAAGTGGATGTAAAAACCGATATACTTGCTCTAAGAGATCAAAGGGATGTTTGGCGAAACTGATAACCAAAAATAATGAAAAGTTAGCGGAGCAATCGGGAGAGCACAATCATCCGCCACCATCACTTTATAGGGCACAAATCAAATCAAACATTTATTTGCATGAATACAGTTTTACAAAGGTCTTATAATTACAATTCGTCCATGTACTCTACCTGTTCTCAGGCGTGCAAATATTACATATTTTTTCCTGATAAGTAGTCCTAATTGACATAAATATAAGCTTAGACCATCTTATCATCTAAATATTCTTTTATAGAGTAATAGCACTTCTTACTCAGCCATTCCGTTAGTGTCCTCCTAAACTGGTTACTATCTAATGCTTTAAAAGCAACCGGTAGCTTATTATATAGTTCTATGCTTGTGTTGTACGCGTTTTTTTGATAAATGTAGGTATTTGATGGTGGCTTATGTAGTAAGTACGCTTACTGTGATCTAACTATACGGGTAGAGACATCCGATATCAGCTTGTAGTAGTCAGGCTGTTGCTTTACAAAGCAGCATGCATCCCTAATATACATACATGGTAAAGGGAGAATCCTTAGTTCACCGAATAATGGCTTACAGCTGTCTTGATAGTATGCTAGTAAATTGCTCGAATACACTTTTTTTGCAGCCTGAACACTGTATTGGCTTCCACTGAATTACCCCACAAAATCAGGCCATATCTAAGCACTGATGATACATATCCGTGATAAGCAGCAAGGGCTGCTTCTAAGCCCTTTGATGAGATGGAACATTGATGCGGATAAATTAAACTTACATATAATTTTTATCTCTTATGTTTTTTTATTTTATATGACGGGTCTTGGTATGTAGTTTTTTGTCTTCTTTGCGTATCCGACTGTAAAGTACTCAATATCAGTTCAGTCTATCAGTCTGGTAACGACCAAACTGATACCAGACTGATTGACCAATTTACTTCTCACCAATCTCGATTCTCGCCCTGACGCTAAGACTGACTAAAAATATCAAATATTCAGAAATCCATCAGTCAATCAGAGGGTTAGACTGTCAGTCCGGCGTCAATGTTAGCAGATTGATGGAGTTAACTGATGTAAAACTGAGCGTATACTCGTATACGTCTAAAGCAAGCTCGTGTCAGACATTATATTAAAGGACATTACGGTTCTTTCCTGACAGGGTAGGCAAAGACCCAGCCTTCCAGCTTGCTCGTATTGTATCCTAGTACCAATACGACCGAGCTTTGCTCTGTACAATCTTAACCAAAGCCCAATAATAGATGGCGCTGTAGGTTTTCTAAAACGTGCTATTTTCAAGAATTGATAAATAAGGGATAAAACAAATTTTCCCAGACATGAGACCTACGGGGGCGAAAAATCAATCTAGCTAGGTCTCATGTCTGGGAAAATTTTGTGAGCATTTTTTGAAAGTAGTACGTTTCAGAAATCCTACAACGTCATCTGTTGGTGGACTTTTGTTAAGATTACATAGAGCGGAGCTCGGTCGCCCAGGTACTGTTAATAAAGTTTGTATCGTTTACAATATTTTCAGATGACCAGATAGAGCTTTTTCGTGATGACAGAGGAAAATATCTGCTTGTTTACAAAAGGTATAAATTTTATAGAATGCATAATAATAAGCGTCATTGGGGTTGCTTCTGGAACAAATTTGGATGCTCTGCCAAAGTCCTCACTACTGACGCAGGATTTTTCGTCCAAGCTTTGGGGTGCCACAGCCATCCACCTGACACTGAAAGCATATTTCTGTCTTGTCAAAAGTGAATATCTGAATAGATTTTGTACAAGTTTTTTACATAAATATAAAGTATAAAAAATCTCAGGTGTTATTATTGTGTAGCAATTAAAGTGCGAGCGAATAGAAGACTGCAGAAGTGTTGCCGCAATAGTAGATTGTTTACCAAGGGAGCAAAGAACTATTTTAAAGGCGAGAGCGTTTTTTTAATCCAGAGCGGAGCGCAGAGAGGGATTCAACGTTCGTCGCTCGAGCTTTGAAATAGTGTTGCTCCCGAGGGTGACAATTTACTTTTTATCACCCTCTATGAGAAAATAAGTAAATGCAACTAAGAATATGTAAGAAATGTAAACTTTTTTTTGGTTAGTTTATTATACAGTCTGTGACTTGTTCATGCAATATTCGTGACCGATCTCTTCGGTGATTGGATTTTTTTACTAGCAATATCCACATTCCTATTTCAAATCACGTAGAATGAACTAGCTCTTTTAGAATAGATGTGACAAAAATATTTTTATTGCGTTGCAAGGAGTAAAAGTTTTGTGATAACAGAGGGTAGTTCTATGTAGAAAAATGCAACATACTCAGGTCTAATAAGATGTGAAATAAAAAAGCTGTCTTAAACTACACAAAACTCACTTGATATCGGTCAATGTGAAATTTATAGTGAATATTTTCTTTCTTGTTTCAACTTGTGTTTGATATTTCATTTCTAACAGAACGAACGATCGAGTTCATACCGACGAAACGAGGCAAATTTATTCTTCTCTGCGAGGGGTACACGTTTACTTGCAGGAATAACAACACCAGGTGGTACTGCTCTAAGAGTCCAAGTTGCCCGGTGAGAGTGCTTACGAACAAAGCAGGAGAGTACATCGAGTTACTAGGGACTCATAATCATCGACCACCAGCACTCTATAGGACGCCTAGTGGCAGTGTTGTTCGTTTGTAATAAAGGAAGCAATTTTTTTGTTGACATATCTTTTATCGTGTGATCCGAAACGCTTTCATCTGAAATCGAAAGCAATTTTCAGGCAAATAGACTCTGTTTAAAACAAGTGAGAATATAATTAGAGAGGATGAGGTAACCGAATCCGAGGTTGAGACCTCAAGATATGGTATTGGTTCTCCCTAAAATATCTTGAGACATACCGCGCTTACATTGACGAAATTCGCAGTTGCATGAGTTTTTTTACTGTACATTGAATGTGCATTGACTGTATTTTTTTATAATAAATATACTTGTAATTTAAATATGTATGAATTAGATTTTTTTATTGCTTATTATATTTCAACTGTATTTTTGGTCTCTGAGGGCGAACGCGAACGCGAACTTTCAGCGCCCTCAGGGTGTCTACTCTCAAAGTCCGATATATCGAAACGATACTAGTCGAAACATGCAAATGCAAAACTTCGTCCCTTGAAAATAGAGTAGAATATTGGTTGGATGAATTTTCAAACTGCATCCAACCAATATTCTACTCTATTGTCGAGGGACAAAGTTTTGCATTTGCATGTTTCGAGTAGTATCGTTTCGATATATCGGACTTTGAGAGTAGACACCCAGAGACCAAAAATTCAGATCCAATAAAATAAGCAATAAAAAAAATTTAATTCATACATATTTAAATTACGAGTATATTTATGTATGTATGTCAATAAAATTACAGTCAATGCACATTCAATGTACAGTAAAAAAACTCATGCAACTGCGAATTTCGTCAATGTAAGCGCGGAATGTCTCAAGATATTTTACTTTACTTTCTGCGCCCTCAACACTGCCACTAGACGTCATCAAGAAAAATAAATTTGCTACTTTATTGAGAGAGTAGTGGCCTATTAGATCCACATTACGTTCGTCTGCCAATGCGTAACCTGGCAGGTTTTGTACTGTCGGAGAGAAATGTGGTTACGTCACGGAGTACACGAATGAAACCTATTCTTATTAGTAAATAAAAACCGGCCAAGTGCGAGTCGGACTCGCGCACTGAGGGTTCCGTACCACCACATAAACATAATTGTATTAGTTGAAATTTCAGTAAGTTAATGTGCTAGATTTTTTGAGTCTGACACGTGCTTGACCAAATTTTATTATTTGTTGTTATTTTATAGCTTATAAACTATAAACATACCAATTTTCAAGTTTGTAAGTGTTATCGTTTTTAAAATAGAACTAAAACAAAAATCGCCTCCGCGACCATCCAACTTGACCCCTCTCTTATATGAATGTTCTTGAAACGGGAGCTCACCACAATTGGTTACTATTAGTTGTGAGTAAAGTTGTAATATTTAATGATGTCAGACTTTTCCCTTTATTTGTATTGTGAGACCTAGCTTCTTGCCAAATTTCATAATTTTATGTCAACGGGAAGTACCCTGTAGGTTTTTCTTTTTTGCATAAATGTATGGAAATGAGGACATAAAAAGCCATATCTTTTGATTGCGTCGTTGTAAAAAACTGAAATTTTCAGATCTTGTGTGGTTCATGGACCCTAACGTATGGTATAAATTTCAACCTGATACCTTTACCCGTTCGTGAGATAAAGGGTCTTGACAGACAGACAGACAGACAGACGGACAACAAAGTGATCCTATAAGGGTTCCGTTTTTTTCTTTTGAGGTACGGAACCCTAAAAACAACAGGTCTCCCTTACATTTTCTTGGCAGTTTCGATAGTCCATTTGTGGCACGAAGAGTGATTCTTTTGTGGATCTAATAGGCCACTACTCTCTCAACAAAGTTGCAAATTTCTTGTACTCGATGACTCGATGGCGCCTATCACTTACCGCGACCGATGGGGCTAACCACTCACGGCTTCAAGCTGCTTCTACTCTGATATCGACGCACATTAACACCTTAGTCAAAATATGTGGCTAGGCCGTTTCGTTAGTACAAGAACTATTGTATAACAGAAAAGCAATGAACAGTGAATAAATTTTTCACCTTACGCCGACGTGACGGTAGCGAAACGGCCAAGCCACATATTTAAACTAAGGTGTAGATTTTGTGAAGTTAGAGGTTGTAGAGTTAAGGTGTGTAGAATTAGAAGCTTGGCTGTACATGACATCTGATAACTTTTTGAAAATACTGTTATATGGTCTCGTTTTGGCAACATTTTACATGAAAATGTTTTTGGTGGGATTTCACTTCTTTTTGTATGTTGCATAGTACTAAAAATCCTGATATACGTGTTTTATTATTTGTCAGCACAATGGCTTTATAAAATCGCATTGATGTATAGCAACAGCTAATACTCATCATCACATTGATTTGAGTATTTTCTGCTGAGGCAGTATTTTAATATCCCTCATAGTTTGGCTGGTCTATTAGGGTTTAACATCAGAGCCATCAGGTATTCCAGGTCTTCAACGATACTGGTTTTGATACTTTTTCCATAATATGGGTACTAAACCCTAGCTCTGTGTCAAATTTCAGCTCTCTAGGTATAGTGGAAGTACGAGATCTTTTTGATGATCGGTGAGTGTGTCAGTGACATAATTGCTTAACTTCGACTAGCTAAAGCTCGGAAGCTATTATTAGGAATAGTATGTAATTTAAGGATATAGCTAAGTATAGTGTCTACTTATTATCATTGAAAATTCATGTCTCTAGCTTTATCTAAAAGGAAGTTACAGAGGGGTCAAAAGGGCCCTAATTGGCTTCGAGAAAAGAATGGTACGGCTGTGCCTCTGTTTGCTCGTCTTGGCCCCGCCACTGCCGTGCCCCCAGATTGTGTGCAATAAAAAGTATGTCAACCTGTCTATGTATTACTGATACCGATTATCACTACTTCTTTAGGGATTTGTTTTTGTAAATAAATTAGTCTTTTCCTCTATACAAAGGTTGTCTGGTAGAGATCGCTCTCAGCGATAAGACCGCCTTTGCCCACTATAACCTTAAGTGTTATTCTTTGTGTGTTCTTATGTTTATGTGTGCAATAAAGAATTTATTCATTCATTCAGAGTTTGAGGTCAGTCAGCTGTTCGTATAAAGATGTTATTATTTGTATAGAGCCTGTGTTTATTGTTTGGACAAAAATATGATTGTATCTTTTGTTAGTAAGAATATCGTGACTATTTAGACGTCTTCAGTCATTCGTTATCCATATTCAGAATTAGACCGTTGCGAGTGAACCACCAAGTTTTATCATAAATACCATCTTCAGTTTTGAATTGTTTTTACAATGGCTTTCAGAATGTAAGTAGTTTATAATAACCGATCGATGCGCCCTCAGAGTCTATATCATCAATTTTACTGTATCAAATGAACTTAATGTTAGTATCAATGTTCTAATGACTGAATGGATTGGACAGTTAATGATTTTGTTAATATTTTTAATATTTGACTGAGTAAATATTTTTATTTTAGGGTAATAGTAATTAATTACTAAATTATTTTTGTATCGTCGTATTGGGTTGACCTGTAAGGACGATGCATTTGACTGTGATTAGATTTAAATAAATTGAAATGGAAATAACAAAAGGTCCTATTTAAAGCTACTGGGTGCTTTCATAATAAAACTATTGCAATGGGACCAATCCTGGAATCGCTTTATTTTCGAATGGATTTATTTTAATAAAAATTAGTTGGGGTGTATGAGGGTTTCGCTTATTCCATTAACACGTATATTACATTCCCTTTTTAACAGAATGGAAGCTCGAGTTCATACGGACGAAACGAGGCAAAATTAATCTTCTCTGCGAGGGATACACATTTTATTCCAAATATTCCAAAACTAGGTGGTATTGCTCGAAGAGTTGGGAAGGGTGTCCAGTAAAGGTGATCACAACCAAGACAAGAGATTACGTTCAGTTGTTGGGGTCTCATGATCATCCACCAAATGTCGTGACTTAAATATATGAAGCGACTGAGCTTCACTCCGTATAATCTTAACCAATGCCCACTTACACATGGCGCTGTAGGGAATATTCCCAGATATGACATCTAGCTAGATCGATTTTTCGCCCCCGAATACCTCCGTGTAGTTTCATCTAAATCGTTAGAGCCGTTTTATTACGATTGCTGATATGGAGGCTTATTTCGAAAAAAAAAAACATTCGGCCATTTCTTTACTGGAGGAGCCTAAACTTGGTATGTTTGGAAAATACTTCTCTGACTTAAACACAACAAGGAACTTAAATTTAATAATTATTATATTTTTAGAATCAGCTCTTACAGCCCTTTCATTTGATATACCACACAAAAGGTTTTAGAAAAAGATTTATATGACGTCATAGCTGGAAAATGTACCAGGTGTAGACACCTACTAAACATTCCTGAAATAAAATTCTCTTTACGCTCATTTCCCTACAAAAGTGGACTCAAGGACAGAACTAATAGCATTGTGACATTTGAGATACTAAACCTCACCTCGCGTCTGAACTCGAATTTCGTCTAAGATTGGAAATAATGTAAACATATTTTTCTTTTTTTTTTACTAATAAAGGTCTAAGGTGCCGAGTTCTTTCATTTTGTATGTTTTTCTATTGAAAGGAAAAAAACAACAATTTGAAATACTTAGTCCTATATATTTGTAAATGTATTTTGGAATAAACACAATTTTTCAGGGATTTATATCGATTTTATTTTCATTCAAGAACCTTACCTAGGTATATATGGTGTAAGGGAAGGTGTACCGAAAACTGTAAGGCCGTGCTCAGTCAACGAAACTGAACAACTTTCCCAAAGAAACATTTCTGGGAAATAAAAAAAATTTTGACCTCTCCATACAAAATGCTCAGTCGGGTCGACAAATTTGTATGGATAGGTCAAAATTTTTTTTAATTTCCCAGAAATGTTTCTTTGGGAAAGTTGTTCAGTTTCGTTGACTGAGCACGCCCTTTCAGTTTTCGGTACACCGTCCCTTACACCCTGTATTTCGAGTACTTTACGGGGACCGTTGTGCGACCAAGAAAACTCAATGAAAATGCGTTAAAAATACTATTGATAACAGTTAAAAACGGTTTCTAACTAAGATTTCGGAAATTTTTGAGGTCCCGATATGTTGCAAGCACAGGATAACTGGTGAACGCGAGTACCTAATTAAATTTTAAGCAGACATTTCAGTCTACCCTCCTTCTCCCTTTAATTGTTTTTAATTGTAGTGATGAATACTCGTGGAAACCAAAGAAAACAATATAAACATTTTGTTTTTTAACATACATAATATCACGCCTTGTCTTTGACAGAATATCAAAGATCCAGGCTCACGGTTTGCCAACGAGCAATGGAGCGCAGTATGCTGGGTCTGAAGCTGACTGATCGGGTCAGAAACACCATACTGCGCTCTATAACACAAATAGCCGACGTAGCCTACACCGCCGCCAAGCTCAAATGGGACTGGGCAGGCCACGTGTCCCGTATGCCGCCGGACCTATGGGCCAAGACCACTACCACCTGGCAGCCGCAAACTGACAAAAGGCGTCGTGGCCGACCAAGGCGCCGATGGCGTGATGAACTTGACGCCTTTTGCAAGGCCTGGCAAGTACGGGCTTTAGAAAGGGACCAATGGAGAGAAGAAAGAGAGAGGCCTTTGCCCAGCAGTGGGACACTACAGACTAGATAAGATAAGAAGAATATCACGCCTTTTTTCGTCGGGGTAGGCAGAGACCACAGCCTGCTACGATCTTGACATACTTCCCTCGCTTTCTCTACTGTGACCAACCCTTATTTGTGTTTACTGTACTGATTTTCTTTTCAGATGAAGATCGAATAGAATTTATACCCACCAACAGGGGTAAGCGCAATCTGATTTACAAGGGCTATTCCTTCTTCACAATGCACAGTAATACCCGGTGGTATTGTTCAAAAAGCGCGATGACCAGATGCCCTGCAAAAGTAATTCTGTCTAAGCAAGGAGAGTTCTTACAAGCAATTGGGTCTCATAATCATCCTAGACCGACTCGTTGTAGAGCTGTGTGTGGAAAGTTTTACTGGTGTTAGAAGTCTTTGGCCTTTGACTGTGTGATGTCGGGGCTGAAAATAGTGTCCCGTTACCACTGCTCCGTATATTCACCTAATGTGGTGTCGGGTTGACTGGCCCTTCTACCATCGGGAATCCAGACGCACCGCAGGATATCACCCATATCTGGTTGATATTCCACACATTCGCACAAAGCGCTTTGAAACATCCTTTATAATGCGCACAGCTAAGGAGTGGAATTCTCTGCCTGCGTCTGTGTTCCCGAGCTCTTATAACCCGAATCTATTTAAGTCGCGAGTGAATAGGCTTCTTCTGGGCAAGCTCGTTCCATCGTCGACCTCATCTCTGTCCTCAAGGCTAGATCGAGGTCAAGAGTAAGCCCATACATAGTAAAAAAAAAAAAAAAATACTAAGAGGGTTGTGGGATCAAAGAAGCCAAATTTCCGCTTGGCGTGTATTGGCATCATTATACAACGTTTACAGGCGAGTTATCGCGATCGTGGCATGACGCAGCGTCCTACGTGTGTGAGCGAATGCAAAGCGGCGCGACGACGCGACGTGGCGCGGAAACAACTAACAGTAGATTTTTTTATTCCAAGTCTTGGTGCGATAATTTATAGCAAAATAAATTTCCTTTTCCCGACCGACGTTTCGACTGAGTTGCATAAATGAACGTATGAGAAATGCGAAAGTTTAAAAAAAAACCGGCCAAGTGCGAGTCGGACTCGCACCCTAAGGGTTCCGTACCTATCTACCATATGATATACTAAAAGCTTTTGCTCTTTGATTTTATAAACTCCGCGACCATCCCACTTGACCCCTCTTTTATAGAAAAGTTCTTGAAACGGGATTAATTCGTTACTATTAGTTGTGAGAAAAATTGAAGTATTTAATGATTTTAGACTTTTCCCTTTATTTGTACTGTGAGACCTAGCTTCTTGCCAAATTTCATAATTTTAGGTCAACGGGAAGTACCCTGTAGGTTTTGCTTTTTTGCATAAATGTATGGAGATGAGGACATAAAAAGCCATATCTTTTGATTGCGTTGTTGTAAAAAATTTAAATTTTCAGATCTTGTGTGGTTTATGGACATTAATATTCGTTATCAATTTCAATCTGATACCTCTTCTCATTCGTGAGAAAAAGGTCTTGACAGACAGACAGACGGACAACAAAGTGATCCTATAAGGGTTCAGTTTTTTTATTTTGAGGTACGTAACCCTAAAAACCTATACAAACCTATTTGACGTGTCCTACGTTACTAAACGCACGTATGGAGCAGACGCATTCAGTTGGCATGATATTTCCGCGCATACGGCGGCGGCATGGCGGTGATGATGGTCCTGGACGATTCGCGCGCACATATAGTCTAATAGGATCGTGTAATCTCGTGGCGTTACATATTAGAATTGTGTATCTTTGTACACTTGTTTGTTATTCCTATTAGACTAATATGACTCGGAGCACCGGAAATTCCATTGATGTATGGGAGAGTTATGACGTCATAAATTTTTTGTATGGAATTTTTAATTTTTTTGTACAGAAACCTATCATGTGGGTTATTTAATGTAAGGGATTTTTAAGCCCATTCTAAAAATATAGTACATCTTTATATTATAGTCACTAGTTTCCTAATTTGACAAATATTTTCAAAACATACCAAGTTTGGCCTCTTCCTGGTAGGAAATGGCTGAACAAACTTTTGAAAAATATAAATCAAATGAATCGTTATATCCTCATTTCAAACTTCCTAAAAGCATTTTTTTAATATGTTAATCAGAACTATGTTTTTTTTTATAAGAAGGGAGAAACCTGTATGATTTTTAGTACGGAATTTTATATTCTTTTTTACAAAAACCTAATTATCATTATGGGTATCCAATGAAAGGGCTCCTCAAGCTGATTCTAGAAATATAGTATATATTACATTTCAGTCATTGGTTTCGTAATTTTTTTTTAAAAGAAGCAAAAAAGGTACTAAAAATTAAATAGCTTTCTAAATTTATTTGAATTTAATAGATGTCAAATTAATTGTAATTTGACATCTATTAAATTCGACAATTGTGTCGAAGTCAAAACTAACGCTAAACAAGAATAGCTTATTGTCCCTACGTCCCGCCCAGATTCTGCCCTGGTCCAAACGTGCCCATTATGCTTGCAGCGTTCCCTCGTTGAATGGCAACTGCCAGCCGTTGGACCAGGAAAGAACCGGCGCGGGGATCATTCCCTCTGTTTTTGAGGCGTCGTCCTATTTCCCGCACAAACTCCTTTGCCTTACCGCCCCACGGGTCCGCTGTCTCAAAAGCGACAGGGATAAATATATATGTAGCCTCAAGGGCAGCGTACTTGTGACGCTTCAATCTGGCGGCAGACTCCGCGGCAGCACACACCGTGCGAGAGGTGGAGTTGATATGCGACGCAGTGTATGTACTAACGCACGTCGCATCCCAAATAAGGCTTCGGCCCTTGCTCCATGGCACCATAGTGAGGCCATCTGGCCTTTTGCCGTCCAAACGGCTTAAACCTGGAGGCTCTAATACGCAGGGGACACTGGCCGCAACAAGGGCCCGGCGTATAATATCGTTTAGGGCGTGGTGCCGTGGAAATCTCCCTGAGCAACGGAGACAACTCAGTGCGTGATGTGCATTGGGTTCTACGGTTGAGCTGCAAATGCATAAATGAGGTTCACAGACATTGCCGCCCAACCGCAACGCCACAGCAACACGCACTGAGTCATCATCCAAAAAAGTGCCCAGGTTCGGAGACGGCAACGCGTGGAACCACGCCCCTGCTTCCAGAGCAGTGACTGCTTTCAGCCGGGCTGCCTTGACCCCCGTTGCCCCGGCCTCCAACCCCTGCATAATAGAGGTGCAGGCGATACTGTCCCACAAACGCTGCCGACTCGAGTCGGATGGAAAATTCTGACCCGGATTGGCAGAAGACCAAGCATTACGGGCCTCCCCCTCGTGAGGTATGCGGATTTCGCCACCATAGGAAGATAGTATTTTAGCGACGATCCCCACAACCCCACTAGCAGATGCCAGGAATGCTGGCAAACTAACGTCGCGCACCCGTCGGACACCCAAACCTCCGTGTCGAATAGGTAGACTGGCCTGTACCCAACGATCTCCCTCGAGATCTACATTTAAAATAGCTTTCTTATTTAAAAAAATATAGTTCTTATTAATATTTTTAAAAATGCTTTTATATCGTTTGATATGAGGATATTACGAGTCATTTCATGAATATTTTACAAAAAATTATTCAGCCATTTTCTACCAGGAAAAGCCCAAACTAACTTTATTTTGCCTAATAACTATTATCGCGCTAAGACCCGGAACAAAATAAACATGAAAGCCCAAACTTGGTATGTTTTGAACATATTTTTCAAATTTTTAGGAAACCAGTGACTGAAATATTAAGATGTACTATATTTTTAGAATCGGCTCAAAAAGCCCTTCCATTAAATACCCCACATGATAGGATTCTGTAAAAAAAAAATATGCATACAAAAAAAAAATTATGACGTCGTAACTCTCCCATACATCAATTTAATTTCCGGTGCTCCGAGTCATATTGGTCTAATAGTATTAGGAAACAAGTGTACGAAGTTACACAATCCTAATATGTAACGCCAAATAATTTTCTACACGATCCTTGCCCACCACGTAGGCCTAAGTCGCCGTGTAGTCGCACCGCTTCGTATTGAATTCGCTCGCATATACCTTACCTTACTTTTCAATTGATTAAAAAAGAAAATATAAAATGGTTTTAAATGTTATTTTTTCTTACAAATTACGTACGCTTGTAAGTAAAAGATATCTGCTCTGTAATAAATAAATGGTTTTTGAAAAGAACTTAGTCCTATATTTTTTTGCCATTTCTGCTTTTCTGCTTATTTTGATAAGTACTTTTCCGTTTGAATTTATGCTGTATTTATACTCTTATACATATTTATTTTATTTTTTACTGTAATTTTAATAAGTAAGTTTCGTTTTCAGATGACGATCAAGTAGAATTTGTGCCGACCAACAGGGGTAAACGCAATCTCATTTACAAGGGCTATACCTACTTCAGTATGCACAGTGGGATCCGGTGGTATTGTTCTAAAAGTGCGATGTCCAGATGTCCTGCAAGGGTGATTCTGTCTAAACAAGGAGAGTTCTTACAGGCGCTTGGGTCTCATAATCATCCTAAACCGATTCTTTATAGAACCGAGGATGGAAAGGTTTTCCGGTGTTAAAAGCCAAAGTATGCGTCCACAGTGAATGCGCGGTGACTAGGGGCTGTGGCGGGCGTGACGTGCCTGGGCGTGCGGTGGCCACAGTGACGCGCGAGCTGTTGTAGAGTTTACGCCGAGCGATAAAACCGAAATTGTTTCTTCTTCCCGCCACCCGCTCATTAGGTCGCTTGTTTTCTAGGCCCGTAGTGCGGCCATAGCGCGTGGATAGAAACGTTTGAAACCTACGCGTGCTATTTCGCTCAGTCCCGTCGCGCTAGGCTCGCGCTTCATTCACGACTCGATACTATGTACGCTAAGGCGCGTATAATGTTTGATACTTCGCGCCCGTCATCGCAACCGCGCTAGGCTTGCACTGTGGACGTACACTTTGTCTGTGTGTGGTGTCGGTAGGGAATAGTACCACCTTTCTGTGGGTGTCGTAAAAGCGACTAAGTGATTTAGAAACATCTAGAATCTAGAACCAGGATAGGAAGCAGCGTCCTATACCGTATCGTATCACATTACTGCACATCCTCTGTGAAGTAGCCTTAGTCGCATTTTACGACACTCAAGGCATGGAACTGAATGTTTTTTGAAGTGAAAACTTCTTTAGCGGCGCTTAGAAAATTTTATATGGGAAAAAATGATAGATTCGCATCAGATGTCGCGCCTTTGTCGCGTCAGATCTTCAGATCTAGGATGAAGATAGAAATGGATTTGCAAATGATCATACCAAATCATACCAAGTTAGAGCAGGCTCAATATATACAAAAGTTCGTAAGCGTGATAAAGACCAAAACATCTTTTTTGTCTTTGTCATACGGGTACGGGCACTGGCACGGGTACGGGTTCGGGTAATAATAATAATCGCTATAACTCGAAAACTACTGACCCTAGACTACTCATGTGCTGAGTCAAATGATAGGTCTCGATGAGATCTACATTTCGGATGACAGCTCTCAAACTAAAAATCGCTATAACTTGAAAACTTCTGACCCTAGACTACTCATGTGCTGAGACAAATGATGGGTCTCGATGAGATCTACATTTCGGATGACAGCTGTCAACTAAAAATCGCTATAATTCGAAAACTACTGACCCTAGACTACTCGTGTGCTGAGACAAATGATAGGTCTCGATGAGATCTACATTTCGGATGACAGCTGTCAAACTAAAGATCGCTATAACTCGAAAACTACTGACCCTAGACTACTCGTGTGCTGAGTCAAATGATAGGTCTCGATGAGATCTATATTTCGGATGGCAGCTGTCAAACTATTTTTTTTTTGTTTTTACTTCTGCCGGCACTCCCGGAGTGCAACCCGTCCTTTTTTTAGGGTTCCGTACCTCAAAAAAAAAACGGAACCCTTATAGGATCACTTTGTTGTCCGTCTGTCTGTCTGTCTGTCTATCAAGACCCTTTATCTCACGAACGGATGAAGGTATCAGGTTGAAATTAATACCATATATTAGGATCCATAACCCACACAAGATCTGAAAATTTCAAATTTTTACAACGACGCAATCAAAAGATATGGCATTTTATGTCCTCATCTCCATACATTTATTCAAAAATGCAAAACCTACAGGGAACTTCCCGTTGACCTAAAATTATGAAATTTGGCAAGAAGCTAGGTCTCACAGTAGAAATAATGGGAAAAGTCTGAAATCATTAAATTATACAACTTTTCTCACAACTAAATGTAACCAATTGTGGTGAGCTCCCGTTTCAAGAACATTCATATAAGAGAGGGGTCAAGTTGGATGGTCACTGAGGTGATTTTTGTTTTAGTTCTATTTAAAAACGGGAACACTTACAAACTTGAAAATTGGTATGTTTATAGTGCATAAGCTATAAAATAACAACAAATAATAAAATTTGGTCAAGCGCGTGTCGGACTCAAAAAATCTAGCACATTAACTTACTGAAATTTCAACTAATACAATTATGTTTATGTGGTGGTACGGAACCCTCAGTGCGCGAGTCCGACTCGCACTTGGCCGGTTTTTTTTATTGTCAATGGGCTTACTCTTGACCTCTATGGTACCTTTTAGCCGGCACAACACAACAGACGAAATAGTAATGATGATAAATAACTAGATGGTTGAAATAAAAATTGAAAACACTTTTTTTATTTTATTTCCGCTGTGGTTGTAAAAAAACTCAGTTTCTATAGAAATCTTTTTTTATTTTGAACTACAATCAGCAGGAAAAGTTTTGCAGTTTCATGGTTTAATTTCATATTTTTAGATTTATGATGTAGACTTTTTACACCCTATTTATTATTAACAACTTGCAACACCACAACAATTCTATTTCAATGTTAATTGACTTCACTATTTCGATTATACAGATAACGAAGTTGAATACATACGGTCCAGTCTCGGCAAATTAAATTTACTACACAAAGGTTACACATACTACAAAAAAACCGAGAAGATATGGTGCTGCTCAAAAATTCATGCTGGCTGTTCAGCAAAAGTGGCAGTCACAAAAGAAGGGGTGTTGTTGAAAGCTTATGGTGGCGTTCATACCCATCCTCCACCGCAACTCCTTCGGTCTAAAGATGGTCGGATCCTTAGTGCTCGAACGAAGAACTGATAACACAGAAAGATTTATAGTTATACTAGCTTTCGTCTTTGTCTGCACGTTCTTTAGGTAGTGCTCCACCCGTGTAAAAATTTTTGCAGGAACGACTTGGAGCTGACCTTATATCTGTAAATGTACTTACTTGAATAAAGTCGGGCTTTTTTTTAGACAGAACACAAAAAAACTAAACAACTTTTACCTGAAAGCATAATATGTCGAAATACGAAAAATATCAGTTCCCATGGAAACTTCATCAGATGATAAGGCATTTTGTTTGGGGGAGTATTTTTTTCTCCTATTTCGACCTATGTTCTTTTAAGAAAGTTGTTCAGATTCATGGTCTGAGTAACCTATATTGGCTTTATTAAAATCGGTTCATTAGTTTTTGCGTGATGTTGGAGATAAACAAACAATCAAACAAACTAAAACTCTAAAAAGGGATTGGATTCAGGGCCATCAAAATAGCATAACGTTTTACAAATAAATTAAGTTCAAAGAAAAAAAATTTTACCAATTCAATGTGAATTTGACGCCTTTTACTTTACGACACTCAAGGCAAAAAACGGGATGGTACTTTTTAGCCAGCACAACATAACAGACAAAATAGTAATGATCATAAATAACTCTAACAGACTAAAAAAAATACTTCTTGAACTTCTTGAAAAATTACTTGTTAAAGTATCGACGACTTTTTTAAACATAAATTATATTGTAAAAATTCTTAGAAATGCTATTTATAAGTATTATTAGACATTTGTTTTAAAATTAGTTTGACATTATAATAATTTATAGTAATTTATATTTAGTTTAATCATTATGTCGCGGCATATCAAATTTACTATACAAAGGTTACAAATACTTCATGAAATCCAAGAAGCTATGGTACTGCTCAAAAACTGAAGCTGGCTGTGCTGCAAAAGTGGCAATCACAGAGGAAGCGGTGTAATTTATATTTAGGTTAATCATTATGATGTAAATGTAATTTTTGAATTTTTCAAACGGGTATATTTATATAATTTTAACAATACAATAATGCAATACGATACTAGGTGGTTGAAATAAAAATTGTGTAAAAAACACTTTTTTTCTAATTTTGTTTCCATTGTGGTAGTAAAAAAACTACTCTCATAAAAAACTATCAGTTTCTATGAATATCCTAAATTTCAAACTACAATCAGCAGAAAAAGTATCCCAGTTTCATGGTGTAATTTCATATTTTTAGATTTATGAAGTAGATTTTTACACCCTGTTTATTATTAACAACTTGCAACACCATAGCAATCAGATTCAGATAATTTTATTCAATGTAGATTCTTTACAGAATACTTATTGAATGTCATGCAGAATACAATGCAAATAGAGCGAGTACGCCGTTTCGGATCGTAATATGGCAGCGTAAAAGAAACGGCAAGAAATCACTGCATTCAATGTTTATTAACTTAACTATCTCGAATATACAGATAACGAAGTTGAATTCATAGTGTCCAGTCGCGGCAGTTCAAATTTACTATACAAAGGTTACAAATACTACTTGAAAACCAAGAAGATATGGTGCTGCTCAAAAATTCACGCTGGCTGTTCTGCAAAAGTGGCAGTCACAAAGGAAGGGGTGGCGGCGTGCATAACCATCCTCCACCGGTGTAAAGATGGACGGATCCTTAGTTATCGACGAAGAACTCATAACACAATAGTTCATTATGATACTAGTGTGTAACATTGGTGATCACCGCCGAGGCGCCATTGAGACCCGAGCCGTAGGCGAGGGTCTTAAGAGAGCCGAGGACGGTAATCATCAATACAACAGGTATCAAACGACGTTTTTCAACACACTTAGATAGATAGATAAACACTTTATTGTCACACACAGAACACATTAACAATTACAAAGGAGAGTCTTAAATCACACTTGTGAATAAAATAACAATAAAATTTAAACCAATAAAAAAAAAACTATAACTCACTAGTGAGGTATAGCAATTAAAAAGTCACAGTTTGATTATGGGTGTTATTCTGTGCCTAATTGCTGTGACCATAGAGCCACTTTATGAGCAAGTGTGTTGAAAAATAGATTTATATTTATACTAGCTTTTTCCCGTGACTTCGTCTTCACGTACTCTCCATCCGCGTTGAATTTTGTGCAAGAACGACTTGAAGCTGACACTACTTAGATAAAAATGGGCTATTTTTTGAACAATTTTTAATACGTTTTTTAGACCAAAAACTAAACAACTTCTATCAGAAAGCATAATAAGTCGAAATAAGTCTAAGAGTACACGATGATAAACGACGGTGTACGGACAAATCCTTACGGATTTTTGCTATACCGTTGTGTATTATGTTTTAGATTTAAGTATTGTGTAAGTCTTTTTTAAATAAAAATAAATAAATAAAATACTAAAAAATTTAAGTTCCCTTGGAAACTTCATCATCTGATAAGGAATTTTGTATCTAATATATATATCTTATGCTCTTTTGGTAAAGTTGGTCAGATTCATAGTCTGAGTAACGTATATAGTGCTTATATCAAAATCGGTTCAGCAGTTATTGCGTGATGTTGAAAATAAACAAACAATTAAACAAAACGTGAAATTTTATTTATAATAGTAGTTTATGCAACGGTACATAATGAGGAATATTAAAACTCGAGTGTCGGTTTATGGAACGCAGGCGAGCGTAGCGAGCCAAGTTTCATAACAGATGACACGAGTGTTTTATACCTAATTAATAATTATGTGGAGTTGCATACACAACTTTATCTACCCTCATATCGTGCATCCTACAATGTGTTCAAGAACAAACTTTACGGCGATACTACTAAGCGATGTTCCTACTCGTAGTTGATTTAAAAACAGCTAAAGTCGAACCTTGAACGCTTTCATCACTTTTTCATTGCAAAACCTATAAAAATATGTGTAAATACAAAATCTTTTTGCCGAGTTTTCCATCATTGCAATGCAGCCTTCTTACAGCATTCAAGTTGCTGTCATGGCACGCCTATAAAAATTAAGAAGTTGTTTAATAGTACTCCCGCGACGACTCCTAAAACTTAAAAGCTGTTTAATACGAGTACGTCGCTCGCAGAAAATTCAATACTTTAAAATACACTCCCACAGATAAAAAAAAATTCACTAAGAGTGTTTTTAGGCACAGATTGACATTATGTAGGTGTTTACCTTCAATTTTTAAACGTATTATTGAGGATTTACGATATGAGAGAGTAGATAAATGAGAGTAGATAAAGGTAGAAATAAAGTGCACAGACAAAATCAATTAACAATTAATTGTGAATTTGACTTGATTTAGACAAAATTGTATCAAAATATTTGTTGTTTTATTTACAATTTTGTAATACTCGAAAATAGTTGAGGCGCTCGTGTCCGAGTGGTAATTGCACAGACATATAAAGGGGGGTTAGCAGACTGGAAATTAGCTATTCAATAGCGTGGCAAATACACACACATAAATAACGTAACAAAGTATGGGCCGCATCCAGGGTAATTGTTTTTTTAATCGATTAGAATTGAAATAAACTTCTGCCTAAATATTTACCTCGTATTGATTAGTTTTGAATTTGATGGCTACTTGTGAAGACGGTAAATGTGACGACGGTATTAGTTTGTACACACGGCCGCACATCGGTGGACACACATTGACCTTGAGTGTCTCTGGTTGCGGGCGTTTGTAGCGTAGCGCTAGATCAGGTTACACTGGTTTTATTTCTCGTGCTTTCTACTGTGCGTACGTCTTGTCAGTTTGGAATAGTATGTGATGTCGTTGAGGGAGGATTCGTGTTGGGTGTAAGATAAATTCATGAGCATGTGGGGAGAATGAGAGCGGTGACATGCTAGTAGACCTTTCGAAAAGGCGCTTCAACTACATTTTCATTTCATTTGTTTCATTTATTAATTACATTATGTTTGAATATCCTTAAAAACTAAAACAGTACATTGCATAATTAATTAAGTTGCAAAATTAAACAAATAAAAAATTTCTATAAAATTTAACACACAAATAAAAACCATCAACACTAAGAATTATTATGAGAAATCTAGAACAAATATGATTGCAGGCTGTTATTCCTAAAACCGTCTCTGGTTACATGGACTAGTACTCGATTGTAGCTTATGTAGCTTATAATATGGCGTCGCAGAATAAAAATGCCACGGGTTGACTTTTGTCTATGTGGGCGTCAGTGTTGCAACAGGTGAAAGAATAAGATGACACTAGTTAATTACAGTAAGGTAAGACAAGGAAAAAAAACGTAAATATAACTAATAAATTACACGCAAAAAACATGTCAACTAAATTACAACACAAAAACAAACAGTCAATTAAACAGACCGCCCCAGGTCGCACCCGGTCCAAAGGTGCCCATCACGCTACTAGCATTACCACGCTGTATCGCAATGGACAACCTCTGGACAAGAAACGAGCCGGAGCGGGGGTCAAGACCTCTCTCCTTCAGCCTACGCCCTATCTGCCCGACAAAGATCAGTGCCTCCGCGCACCAACTACCCGCCGTCTCAACAGCCAGAAATTTAAATGATAATAAATTACACGCTGTCTGCTAACCCCTTATATGTCTGTGGGTAGTTGTTATTTCTTTACTGTCACAAAATTTAAGCAACGTTGGCCGTGGCCCGGATAGGTGACCGCCAGTGGCACGAGAACTAGAGCTTTTCCGTGCTTAAGAAGGCACGTTAATCCGTTGGTCCCGAACACTGTCAATGATGGTAGTACCAAGTCAGAGGCCATTTGGCGGATAGAAAACTATCGACAGCCAGGTTGGCCACTAACCTGGAAAAGTTTAATCTAGGATTAGGTCTGGTTTTCCCTCTGGGTTGCGAAACTCAGATGGCAGTCGTTCTGTGTGAAAACCAGATCTCCCATCAAACCTCCTAGGTTAGATGGGAGACTCCGTAAAAACAATTTGGCAAAAACGGAATTAGGCTTAGGCAACAATGATGAATGATAATAGTAGAGAAGAAATAACGTATAAACCAAACACTGTCTATACTGATAAGTTCCAATTTAATTTAATTAAGGCCGATATTTCACTGGGACACCACGGTGGCGCGACTGGTTGCGCCACTGGTGTGTAACTAGACACCAGTAAAGACACTAGTAAAGACACACCCTGCGGCCACAGTATTAAGGGTTATATTTCACTGGGAGTGGTAGCGCGACCAGCATCCGAACTGGTTGCGCCGCCAAATTCGTTGCGCAACCAAACGGACACCAGGTGAGTAACTCTCTATAGAGCTGTATACATTTTGTTGGTAGCGGCGACTGGTTGCGCTACCATGGTGTCCCAGTGAAATACCGGCCTAATACTGTGGCCGCAGGGTGTGGCGACTCTGGTGTCTTTACTGGTGTCTAGTTACGGACACCAGTGGCGCAACCAGTCGCGCCACCGTGGTGTCCCAGTGAAATACCGGCCTAAGAACTTCATGCATACAAAAAAAAAATTCTGACGCGTGATACAGTTTCTTAGGAAATTATTTTATTTATTTCGAACTATGTAAAAAAGGAATTGTTGTATAGTTTTTCCGCGTAAATCCACCTTTTTAGCTTTAAGTAGTAGTCTTTTCACACCTGACAACCCTGTATGTATAGACATATTAGACATCTCTATCAATCTTAATGTAACTTATCAATTTCGTTTATACAGATAACGAAGTTGAATACATTCCGTCCAGGAGCGGCAAATTCAATTTACTACACAAAGGTTACACATACTTCATGAATACGAAGAAGCGATGGTACTGCTCGAAAACTAAAGCTGGCTGTTCTGCAAAAGTGGCATTAACAGACGAAGGGGTGTTCTTAAAAGCTATTAGCGTGCACAACCATCCTCCACCGCAAATCTTTCGGTCTAAAAATGGACGGGTCTATAGTTATCAATCGAAAAAACATATGGTCCAATTTTAGTTTTTCCTGCATTTGAATTTGAATGTATAATTTTAATAGGGTGTTATCCAGTAAACGACTTTCAAAGTAAAAATTAAATAAAAAATACACATTAATTTTACTGACATTTTTGGATGGTGAAAAACGGTTGTATCGTTGCTTCAATAATTTTCCCTATGTACGGAGTTATCATCACAGGACCTTGTGTTCGTGATGTGGATTCTTACATCTTCCACTTGACATTGGCAACATCGGCACAATTAAGTTTGTAACAAATTATTTTCTTTAACATTGTCGAAATATGACTTGGAATGTGATATATATATATTCTTTACTGCGCACAAATAACATTAAGTTGTGATGTGACCGCTTTAAATAAATATATAATAAGTTCAAATGTAACTTTTGACTTTTAATGTGTGGACAAAAGCGGTAGGCTAGGGGATCGTGCCTGCAAATTGCTACAAGCTTTAAATCTAAGTGCAGTAAATAAATAAATTAATATTAGTTTGATGTTTCTCTTTTATTTTCTATGCTCTTGTAAGTGAAGTTAGCCAATTTAAGCGATTGATGCAACAGGACTAAGCAACAGGACATTGCCCTTTATTAGGGTTCCGTACCCAAAGGGTAAAAAACGGGACCCTATCAAGGTGAATATACCCCTCAAATGGGCATTTTGTACAGCCTACTCCTCATTTATAGCTGGTCAAGAAAAGTTGAAAAAATATATGTGGAACATCAGTTTAAGGATTACATTTGGTACATTGCTTTTTTCTATATTTAACAAAATAACTACGGTACATCGATTTTTTACGTTTATTCCCTACTGTTCCTAAAGCGCTATATTATTTGGAAATATTGTTACACTAATAAATTTAAAAAAACCCTTATTGTTTAAATACAACATACGTTTTTTTATCTGTTATATTTCATACGAAAAAGTAAGTTTTTCCTCAGTTTTTCCAAAATTCCGTCTAATCGTTGGTCGTAAGAGCCACGTTCAAGAGCACTCTTCAACGTGTTAATAAGTTCGATAGTTGCATTGACGATCGCTTAGCTTCTCATTTGAGGAGTATATTCGCTAATATGCCGCCGATGTCCGTCCGTCCATCTGTCTGTCAGCGGGCTGTATCTCATGAACCGTAATAATTAGACAGTTGAAATTTTCACAGATTATGTATTTCTGTTGCCGCTGTAGGAACAAATAATAAAATATGTAAGGGGGGCTAACCTACTAAAAACGTGTTAGCAAACAATTTTTTACTTAATTTTTTGTTTCAGTTCTCTCGTAAAAACGGGAGTACTTGGGAGTACAAGCGTGAAAATTTCTAGGAATGCTTATATCGCATAAGCTATAAAATGTTAGCGAATAATAAAAACTGATCAAGTGTGAGTCGGACTCGTGTGCATTCAATACACTTCTGCGTGACTGCGCGTCCCTGACTAAGACGGTATTTTTACCTTAGTAGTACGGAATTCTCAGTGCGAGAGTCCGATTCGCACTTGGTCAGTTTTTCTATTAATGTTATTTTAGTTAACCACCTAAAAATATTGAATATAATAAAATTGTGAAGATGATAAGAAATTGTTTGTCTTCATTATTCTCAATTCTGGCATTGTACAACGTTTAACAAAAGGTTGAAGGATGCTAATATGCCGATGGTATTGAAAAATATATACCATTTGGAACGCGTTTGGATATGGGAGGAGGTTAAGCCAGGTACGCATCATCCATCATGCACGACGAACAAAAAGGGATGCAGCTGTAGGAGAGAAACAATTAGCAGTATAGAATAGGTACCTTTGCTATACCTCTATTTCTCTCTTTCACGCTGCTGCATCCCTGTCCACTCGTCGTCCCTTTTATATTTAATTTTGTATTAGCTATACAGGGTCCTAATTTAATAGTAGCTTTAGCTATCCTTGGTTGCATGATATGCAACCTGGATGAACTCTGGTAATTGTTGTTGATTTGTGTGGTAAATGTAGATCATTACGGCTTTAAAACGTATTTTACAACAGTTTTATGATGATTTCCTCACTGACAGACTGAGCCATAACCATGAGTAGAACATTATGTTTTGTCACCTCTTTGCAGTTCGTAAAACGTCCTCTACTGGGAAGATAAAGATAACTCAGGTAGCATCTCTTAATGGACATTACCCTCTAAAAGCAAGTAAAAGGGTACGGTGCAGATGGTGCTCAAAGAAGAAACATAAAATGAATATACGAACCGCCTTTCGATGCGACACGTGCAACTTGGCATTATGTGTGAAGCGTGGTTGCTTTAAAGAATTTCATGAAAATCAATCTGAACCCTGGAATATCTTGCCTGAAGAAATCCTCGAACGTTTTATATAAAAAAAATTGGCATATACGTCATCAAGTGACATGCCAGGCCATGAATATCGCACCATTGAATATTTCTAAAATACAAAGTGGCCTGCCCTCAGTATGGAGCATTTTAAATCGGAAAAGTTTCTTTACTGTCGTCAAATCTGCCGGTCTCTAAAAATCTACCTAGATAGGACGAGGCGACCTAGTGTTTTTGTGCAACTTACCTTTATCTTATGAGCAAGTGAGCAGGTCTGACGTCAGTTCTTGATGAAGTAAATTGTACCAAATTAAAATAACATTTTTAATTACCTCCTACACAAAGCGCTCCAGGTTTGGCAACCCTGTAGATTTAAGAAGCCCTATAATAGAGTAGGAAATAAATGATAATTAAATTTTCTCAGAACTAAAACGGGACCATTTTTGACAACAAAGGTTTTATGGGGTTTTGGACATCACAGAATTCAGAAATCAATGTTGTCAAGCCGAAATCAAAAAAGTCAAAAAATAACCTAGGCTAATTTACGGTGTGAGGTTTTTTGTTTTAAAACTGTTCCTTAGGTCCCCCTGAACATATCTGAAAAATTCTTCGTTGATCTCATGTACGCTCTCCCCTCCCCCCCTCAAACAGGTCCCTGATTTTAGTTATTTTTTCATTTATCTCAGAAACGGTTAAAGATAGATGTGAATCGTTAACGTTACTTTAATCTTTATAAAATTACCTACCCGTTGGCACCTGTTTTATTTCGATGTGACCTATAGTAGCTGAAATACAGCGTTAAGTTTGCACCAAAATGTTTGAAATCCTACTCATTTAGACAACTACGAGTTATCTTATTGTCAGAAGCTTACTTAACGCTATATTTCAGCTACTATAGGTCACATTGAAATAAAACAGGTGTCAACGGGTTGGTAATTTTATAACGTTTAAATTAACGTTAACGATTTTCATCTATGTTTAACCGTTTCTGAGATAAATGACAAAAACCTAAATCAGGGACCTGTTTGAGGGTGGGGACGGGGGAGCGTACATGGGATCAACGGAGAATTTTCCAGATATGTTCAGGGGGACCTAAGGAACACTTTTAAAACAAAAAGCCTCTTACAGTAATTTAGCCTAGGTTATTGTTTGACTTTTTTGGACTAGTAGGATTTCGGCTTGAAAACATTGATTTTTGAATTCTGCGGTGTTCAAAACCCTAGAAAAACTTGACTGTCAGATCTGGTCCCATTTAAATTCTGACCCTAAGAAGGAGAGCCAAATTATGAAATTCATCCCAGTCTATAAGCTTCCCGTGCAAAGTCGGGGCGGACTGCTAGTTAAATATTAAAAGTATGTTACACAGACCATCATCATAACATCATCATAACATCCCATGAAACGTCCACTACAGGACAGGGAGCTCCCTCCAGAATTCTAGCCTTTGCTGGAAAAATGTGGAGGGGAAGTACCATAGTCACCTCGCTTGTTAGCGTTACGGCTGGCACCATGGACCGCGGTTGTAGGTGACCGCAGTAAGTAAGATGTAAGATATAAAGGAGGATGCTGCTGCCCATCCTCCAGTTAACCCTTAGTCGCCTCTTACGACACCCACGGGTATGTATGGGTTGGTACTATTCTTTGCCGGCACCACACGGGACACAGACCATACTGAACAAGTTTTCCAAATAAACATGGGTCTTGGGTTTTTGGTATCCCCTTAAAAAACTTGGTATTGAACGCGCAAGGATAACAAAAACAATTTTTTGACTGTGTTTTTTCAAAAAAGTTATTCAGTGTATGGTAAGAGCAACATACCTCAATTTATTGTTTGAGAGTTTCGCGGTCACTAACACTAACAGTTTGACGAGTTCTTATCACGATATGGGTTTTTGGTGAGTTTGGCGTTGTTGCATGCAAGCACCATGATCACGGATGAACTGGAGTCTGCGGGTAGTTAAAATTATTGGCAGACGTATCTGTCTACCCTCCTTCTCAAGAAAAGCCATCGTAATAGGTCCTTTTTGACAGCTGTCAAACTTATGAAATATTATGACCTGCAAAGAAAAATAAACCCTGTGTGTAGGTGTTAAAGAAACGTCAGAACGAACTTCTTACGTTGGCCCTACTTTAAAGTATGGCCAACGTAAGAAGTCTGTTTTGACGTTTTCGTTGCACCACAACACAGGGTTCATTTTTCTTTGCTGGTCGTAACTTTGCATACGTTTGACAGCTGTCAAAATGGACCTATTACGATGGCCTTAAGTTATTTTATTTTCGTGACTGTCGGAACTGTTACCTCAAATTTTTTTTTTCAATCTTATCTTAGGTTAAGTTTTTTGTTGTTAGCCGAGTATGTGAAGTCACAGCGCGGTAAAACGTTGTTGAAGATCGGCCAGTACACATTCTGCTCGCAAGTTACGAACGGGCTGAAGACACGGTGGCTATGTTCTACGCACAATAACCGAGGATGTCGAGCCCTCGTCCATACAATAGAAGACGAAATTGTCAAGCTACATAATGTCCACAATCATGTGAAATAGGTGGACATTATCTACGAAAACATGGTGCGCGCTGTCAACGCCAATATCAAAAGTTTCTTAATTGTCGTCGTATTGTTTTATTTGTTAAAATTTTGTCACATTACTTATCTGACGTAACTCCTTATAAGCAGACTTATTCTGCTTACTACACTCAAACAAGCTAGAGCAAGATCCAATTCTGAAAAGTTTAGTAAACGCTGACTGCACCATGCTGACTACAGCTAGCTTAGCATGATATCCTTGATAAAAAAAAATAGCCTCTGCTGCCCCACCGCTGGGCAAAGGCCTCCCCCCTACGTTTCCACTCTTCCCTGTCGATCGCCATCATCGGCCACTCCTCTTCGAAAGCAACCAGGTCACCCCTCCATCGCTATTTTGGCCTTCCTCTGTCCCGGCGTCCGTCGTGTGGCACCCATTCCGTGGCGCGTTTGGCCCACCTATCCGGGTGCATTCGACACACGTGGCCAGCCCAATCCCATTTTAATGTAGCAACCTATCTATTGGCGTCAGTGATACGGGTTTTGGAGTGTAGAGTGGTGTTCCGGATACGGTCGGTCCTCTTAACACCCAGTATGCTGCGCTCCAGTGCCCTTTGACAAACTACAAGTTTGGACTCTGTGCCTCAGTCAGAAACCATGTTTGGGCACCGTAGGTTAGAACAGAAAAGATACACATGTCGATGATTTTACGTTTTAAGGATAGTGGGAGAGTCCCTTTCAGTAAATCCTTCATGGACCAGCAGCTCCTCCAAGCGTTTTCAATTCGGCGACTGATTTCTTTGTCTTGCCTATTTTGGAAGGAAACTATCTGGCCCAAGTAGATGTATTCTTCAACGTAATGTATCTCTTGCCCGTCTATTACGACTCTGCGTTTCGTGCCATTGGTCATGACTTTTGTCTTTGACATTATTGTCAAAGACAAAATTCATGACATTATTGTCCTGTTCGATAAAAAATTTATCTCGGAGAAGTGTAAATGTAATAAAATAAGGAATAATGTCATCTTAATCTATCTACGAAAGTAGCAAAGAAATGTCGATGGAAAAAAGTTGAGCAATCCCACAAATTACGTTTTTGTTGTTTACGGAGATCTTTTTGTTTAAACACAGATAGTTTTATATATGTAGCGGAAATAAGTGAATTGGCAACACTGTTTCCTTAACGGTATACGTTCCTGAATGAACTTAAGAATTAATAACTTCTAGCATCTTAACAGAGAAAAAACGTAGTAACAAACAAGATATGAGAAGTGATGTGGTCGCAGTGCACCTCTAAGCTATGAAAATCGAGAAATCCTATTGGTTGAAAATTTTATAGCTCATGGCTAAGTTACCTTGCGCTGCTCTGGTGGATTTAGTGGAAAGCCTTATAAGCGTAATTTTGTTATGACGGCTTGAGCCAAACTGTCGTATTTTAATCTGTCATTTTCAGTAACTAAAAGCAATACACTTATAACAAATCGGGAGGAACTTGACGGGTATGGTGTTTTGTACGTACTTGCTTGTTTAGCTAATAGGTTCTAATGTTATATTTATCTATTAGTATTCTTAATGTGCTTTTTTTTTAATTTCTTTCAGTTTGTTTTATTTTGGAGACATCACAGTAATTAATTTTGTGGTATTATAAGAATTACTATGACTTTGTAACTAGCTAATCTTAAGAGTTCATTGAACATAAAATCGTGATAAAATACTTATTTACTTTTTTGTTTTATAAATAAGAATTGTATTGTTAACATAAAATACTCGTTTTTAGTACGCAACTAGTAACGATAGCGAAATGAAACTTCTTTAAAAGCTTTCATGAGAAAAGAAAATAATTGAAGCGTAGATCTACTCTTCCTTTCAATTTTGATACCAAAAATAAATGATCCTCTCAGTTTTGGAGAAGAATACAGGCGAAAGCAAGATCGTCGTTTATAAGTAAAATCAGTCCAAGCTGTAGGTTGTCCCTATCGCACACTAAGGAAGTATTCTTAATGCGGAGCGCGACAGCAATAGTTTGTGCAAATACCTATTTCTCGAACTAGGATACCCTTTATTACACAGCGAGTTCATAAAATGTAGTTAAAATGCGGGCCCTATCCTATCATTAGGATTTTTCTTTTACGGCTATTGGTTACAAAACACAGTTGCCAATACCGCTGAAAGGGTTTAAAACAATGGTTTTATGTGATTTCCATCCTTTAAAATAGTAGTCATTATCATCATCATATGGTGTGGGTTGCAAGGTCGATGATCGACCTCACAAACTCTGGTGTCAGAGTTGTTGAGCCGCTAAAGGCCTCTGACGTGCCTCATCAGTACATAGTAGTCGGGACCAACGGCTTATCGTGCCTTCTGAAGCACGGAATCATTTAAATTCCCGGACAATCAGGTGATTTAGACTGCATTTTCCTTCAGGTGATTTAGTCTGCATTTGCATTAGACTGCATTTGCATTTTCCTTGAACCAAAGTAGGGAGGTCGCACAAAAGGGTTTTCGTTTGACAGTGTCCCCACCGGGAAACGAACCCAGAACCTCCGGATCGAGAGCCGATCCTTCTGACCACTAGACCAATCCATAGTAGTAATAGTAAGATAGTATGACCACCAAAAAACGTCCCAAGCGAAACCTACGCTCATCAAAAAGTTTTTCTTTACAGCCCGTAAAACGTACGTACGCTCAAACGCTCGTCGGTAGAAACTTATTTAACTCTATTACCAAGCCATAAGGTCCAAAAGTGTTTCTACCGACGTGCTGTTGAGTGTAGGAACGAACGAACATACTATGAATGAAGAAAAATTTAATCATTGCACCTGTATTTGGACATTATCCTCTAAAAGTAGGAAAACATGCACGGTGCAAATTATGCGCAAAAAAGAAAATGGATAAACGAACTGTCTGGCAATGTGATACGTGCCACATGGCATTATGTATGAAGCGTGGTTGCTTTAAAGAATTTCATGAAAACTAGACTGATCCCGTGAATGTCTTATAAGTATTTTTGTCTAAAGTGCTGCTTTTAGTTCTAATACGAGTATTGTTCTTCATTGCGTAAATCAATGCTAACATAGCGAGACCACAACTCCAATTATTTTTACGTTTCTTGCTCTTACGGCCCAAATATGGGGGGCAAAATTTCAAATGGTTGTGACTAAGTTGAGTGTGGTATCAAATAAAAGGGCTTCATTTGACCACTCTAAATAGATTTTTGTGTTTTTTCCGACACTTAGTGATGAAAAATACCAAAAAAATGCCATTCCCCCCGTTATCTCCGAAGAATCAATTATAGTCGATAGAAGTTCATGTAAACATTGCAGCAGCTGATATCCATTCAGTATTTGTTTTACAAAAGAGGGCTATAACAGCAATTTATTGCCTGAAAACTCGTGATTCCCTGTGAGAATTGTTTAAGGAGATCAACATTATGACGGTGCCATGCAAATATATTTATGAAAACATTATGTACGCTAGGAAGAACATTCATAAATTTCCTAAAAATAGTGACAGGCATAATTTTAATACTAGTAATAAGTACAAACTTGATCAACCATACACTAGATTAGCAAAAGTCAATACATCTTTCGTTGGTCTGTGTGTACGATACTACAACAAAATACCTGACAATATAGTGCAATTACCTGAGAGAAAGTTTAACCCTTAAATGCGCCAATTTTTGGATTCCATTGATTTTAATTTATCATATGTATTCCCCCTCATATTTTGAGAGAAAATTAACAAAAAAAATATTTTGTTATATTTTAATGTATTTTTAGACCAAAAACAAAGTGTTGCAGAACTACAACATGGCGCAATAAGTGCATGAAAAAGGTTGTTTTTTTACACATTACCTAAAAATTTTAATTATGCATAAAACAATATTTTTATTTACTATTTTTAATTTTTAATATGATATTTATAAAATCAATTGTTTTTTTTTATTGAAATATAAGAAAACACTACATTTTATTCACATTGTTTGAGTGTAGCCCTTGCAAGAAGGATACTTAGTACTTACTCCTCCCACGGTCAAACCACACTGGCCAATGGGCAACATTGGCTAAGTGAACATCTTTACTTGGTGCTATTTGTCCTGGAACTTTTCTTCTTTTTATTTCTTGAATCGCTTTTTCTAAAGAAGTACTGCTTCGTTTACCACGCTTGGGCGTTGGGGGCGAAGTACCTGAAGTTTTTGCTGAAACATCATGTAACTCACATAGAGTATCTGCTAAGGCCAGTCTGAACGCGGCAAGTCTAAGACTGTTGTGACCGCTTAGAGTGTCTACCTTTCTTGACAATATCCTAACATTTATAATTGTCATATAAATTATGCGATAAAATAGCTTTACCACCCTTTGTTCTTATTCTGTAGCGTCCTATGAAACAATCCATCAAGTCTACTCCTCCCATATTTGCATTTGCATTGTATTTCTCTGTGTCTTGCTCTAGTGCCTGCTTAAATAGGTACCAAAAGTGATCATTTTCAATATTATCTGGTATAAGTGGTGGATCTGAATCATCGTCCTCTTGCTCCACTTCATTTTAGATGATATCATCTTGAAGATCTCGCGCAATTGCATCAAGATTTTCATGATAAGTCTCCTGGTCCTCTTAATGTTTACTACCACTTTCTTCTAAATCATATTCAGACATTATTCCAGCTTCTAGACGAGATAAATATGTCTCAATCTGATTCTCAGACAGGCGGCTCTTGCAGTAAACAAACACATATTTTTTATGTATGCATTGCGCAATGTTGCATTTCTGCAACAGTCAATTTTATACCAATTTTACATTGATTTATACATCAATTATTATATATTATATAATAAACTCAAATTTTAGTGTCTTTGTTGTATGTATGATTTTTATCAAAGTCTTACCTTGAGGTTTTTGAATAAAAAATCTCGATCAAATGTTCATGTAAATCGATAGTCAGGTGATTCGTTAAAACTACCCTCAAAAAATAAAAATATTACAAGTTACAAATAAAACAGTGTTGCTTGTATGTTGAGTAGTATTTTTACTACCACATTATTTTAATATAATAGGAAAACATCCATTATGGAATATTTTGTGCCGAAAAAATTAAAGTGTAGCAGAACTACAACATGACGCATTTAAGGGTTAAACATGTGTAAAGCAAACGTTATGTAAAAAAGCTTACTATAATTAAGAAGGCGAAGAAGAAGAAGAGGTATGGTGCTCTGATATTCCAGCGAGACACAAGAAACAAATTGTAAAAAGCCGACTCTTAAAGTAGGCCGTGCTGCAGTGGTTTCTTTCCATTTCTTTTACGCTGCCATAGCACGATCCGAAACGGTGTAGACTCGCTCTATTTGCATTGTATTCTGCATGACATTCAATAAGTATTCTGTAAAGAATCTAAATTGAATAAAATTATCTGAATCTGATTTTAATGCACTGAGTGTCCAAAGGTCCATTCTGATTAAAAATGGTTATAAATTTCTATGTGATGGGCACCTTTGCGCCAGGAATGATTGTTCTCAATACCATATGGTAGCGAATAAATGTGATCATGTGTGACATCCGTCCATCAGATTTTATTATCCACCCACTTTTGATAAGTTGTAACTGTAAGTAGCTAAAAAAAATATAGTATTGTTTGTTTTGGTAGTTTCAATTGTAATTTATTGAAGCCGCGACTGAATGAATAGGTTTTTTCTCAGGTGAGCTCGTTCCTCGTCGATCTCATCTGTCCCAGCCCAACTCTGTCCCATCACAATCCCATTTGATATTTATAAAAAAAGTAGTTTACTCGGACCACATTGATAAAATTTTCCACAGAAACGTCATCTATTTACGGCTGGATCGTTTTTCCCCCATGTTTTTTCCGGACAGGTTATTCAGTGTTATTTATGGTTTATCTCAGTAACATACCACTTACTTAGATATAGGTATTTTTATTTCAATTGATACTTAGATTTCAATATTTTTGTTGTTAGTGGAGTATGTGAAGTCACAACGCGGTACAACGTTGCTGAAGATCGGCCAGTACACATTCTGTTCGCAACTTAAGAATGGGCTGAAGACACGGTGGCGATGTTCTACGCACACTAGCCGAGGATGTAAAGCCTTCGTCCATACAATATATGACGAAATTTTTAAGCTACATAATGTACACAATCACGTGAAATAGGTAGACATTAAATACGAAAATATAATGCGCGCTGTCACACAAGAAACGCCGATATCAGTCATTTCAATTAATTATCGCTGATTGTTAAATTTGGTAAAGTTTTTGTCACAGTTCAATACTTGTACCACACCCACGAACCATCCTACAAGCGGACTGTTTTCGCTCCCTGAACTCAAACAAGTAAAAAAATCTATTTGTGCACCACCTGTTAGTGTGCGTAGGCACTGGGTGTGGTGTGTATGGGTGAAAGATACAGTACACACATGTGCTCCCAGGTGTGTTAAAGCTCGTTTGTGTTAAATGGATTTTCGTATTTTTTTACAACTCTTAGATTTAAAGTAATGATGAAAAATGACTAAAAAAATACCATTTCCGAAGTCTGCGAAAGGTAAATTTTAAATTAATTATAGTCACTAGAAGTTTATGTGAATATTACAGGAAAAATAAAACGATCTTTATAAAAAAAATCGTTTACTCGGACCACATTGAACAAATTTTTCAGAGAAACATGGGTCGAAAACGAGAAAAGTTTTTGGTCCTCCAATAAAAAGTCATCTATCTACTGATGGCTGGATCGTTTTTCGCTCATGTTTTTTCCGGAAAGGTTATTCAGTGTTACTAGAAAACGTAACCCGGAAAGGCATAAAACTCATGGAAACTAGATGGCGTTTTCAAATAATCTGGAAATTAATTATGGTCTACCGAGTACTCTGCCAAAAATTATTCATAACTTCAATATAGTTTTCATGTAAAGAAACGCTAATATTGAAATTCGGTTTATTTTTTTAGCAGAATACTCGATAAATCATAATTACTTACCGGACTATTTATTAGCGCCCTCAAGTTTTATACTTTTCCGGGCTACGATTTCTAAAAGGTGATGGTCAGTCCTTTTTATTGTTTGTCCATGATGTTGTTTATGGTCTGACTGAGTTACATGCCACTTACTTATATATAAGTATATTTATTTCAATTGATTCTCAGATTTTTGTATTTTTGTTGTTAGTGGAGTATGTGAAGTCACAACGCGGTACAACGTTGCTGAAGATCGGCCAGTACACATTCTGTTCGCAACTAAAGAATGGGCTGAAGACACGGTGGCAGTGTTCTACACACAATAACCGAGGATGTAAAGCCTTCGTCCATACAATAGATGACGAAATTTTCAAGCTACGTAATGTACACAATCACGTGAAATAGGTCGACATTAACTACGAAAATATGATACGCGTTGTCATACAAGAAACGCCGGTATCATTCATTTACTTCAATTAATTCTATTATCGCTGATTGTTAAATTTGGAAAATTTTGTCACAGTTCAATACTTGTACCATGCTTGTACCACACCCACGAAACTTCTGACAAGCGGACTGTTTTCGCTCCCTGAACTCAAACAAGTAAAAAAATCTATTTGTATACCAATTGTTAGTGTGCGTAAGGCTTAAGCGCCGGGTGTGGTGTATGGAAGTGAAAGATGCAGTCACAAAAAGTCAGACCATTGAATAAATTTTCAAAAGAAACATGTGTCGAAAACGAGTAAAGGTTTTGGTCCTTCAACTAAAAGTCATCTACTGACGGCTGTATCGATTTTCCCCCATATTTTTTCCGAACAGCGTATTCAGTGTTATTTATGATCCGACTAATAACGTGCGACTTACTTAGATTTTCTTGTTTCAATATTTCAAACTTATTTCAATATTTTTGTTGTTAGTGGAGTATGTGAAGTCAAAACGCGGTACAACCTTGCTGAGGATCGGCCAGTACACATTCTGTTCGCAACTTAAGAATGGGCTGAAGACACGGTGGCAATGTTCTACGCACAGTAGCCGAGGATGTAAAGCCTTCGTCCATACTGCAGATGATGAAATTTACAAGCTACATAATGTACACAATCACGGGAAATAGGTCCACATTAACCCAGTTGTTACTGAAACATCTTTTGTTATCATACTGAGATGATATTTACATATTGTGACATTAATGGACTAAGGTGGACTGAAAAAATAGTAAACAAAATTCATGTATTGTGGAAATCTCGTAAAATTGTTTTCTTTTAAAAGGACGCTAGTAATTCGTACTACGTACTAAGTAAGTGGACTGTGATTAAAATGACTTCATACATTTCACACGTATTTATTTAGGAATATGAAAGCTTTCAAAACATAATTTAGGATGCTAAGTCACATTTCATTTAGGAGAGTGGAAATTAGCTTTCTTGTGACATTCTATACACCTAAGTTGATAGTCCCTGTACCGAAGTAGATGATTTTTTTCCATCAAATCAAGAGGTTTCTCGAAAACATTGGAAAACTCTAGCAGCTTTACGTTCTGTTTTCTTCTCATATGTTTCGAGCAAAGCAGTTGCAACATTTATCATCAGTATAATTGTCGTGATATACACACAGATATCTATTATTTATCCATGAAAGAAGAAAATCTTCTTATTAATTTAGCAATATACCACTGTTATAAAACAACACAACACTTTAATCTTCCACTGCCTACGCCGCCCGCGGCGCGGTATCGAATGAGTATAAATATCTCTTTCAACAATACCCTCACTGATCATAATAATTTTATTTATTCGGTGTCATTTTAAAAGAACGATAGTAACAACTGGGTTAAGTACGAAAACATGATGCGCGCTGTCACATAAGCTTCGCCGATATCAGACATTCACTTAATTAAATAGCCCAATCAACGAACAAATATAGAGGGAAATACTCGGAACACAATTTTTACTTCGTAACTTTGTTTGGACTAGTTAGGAGGTAAACATATCAAAAGTCACCGCCCGTACCCCTAACGCATTTGGGGTTTGAATGTCCCATTTTTCGGTTTTTCGCATATATCTCGGAAACTTTACGTCGTAGCATGCAAAATGAAAGCTGATTCAATTTACTACAAGTTTTATTCAGTCAAATTTTTCGATATCTTGTGTAGTTTTCGAGATATTCGCAGTAAAGTCACATTGGCTAGTTGACTGATTTTGCCGTCACCCCTCTTTTTACTGGCTATTTTTAAGGGAAATTATCCCTTTTTCAAGTTTTTCACCCAGTTTAGAAACATCAGGACTCGATTTAATCACTTCCTCATCACAAACAAAACACTTGCTGCTCATTTTAACGACACAAAAACAGACTTTTAAGAGCGGATATCTCTAAAACTATACAAGATACTAGAGGCATTAGATTGCGACAGATATACTGCGCGTGTTACTAAAACTAAATGACGTAAAGGCCTGATAAAATATCGACTTTTTGTAAAAACTAAGTAATAAAATAAAATTTTAGGTTAGGCATATGATAGCAACTACAAATACCTTTCTGTATTCTTAATTTCATTACTTAAAACACCTCAGATTCCACAAAAAGAGGAAATAATGAAAATTGAAGAGGCAACTTTGGATTTTTATTTGGTCGAGCCGATTTGAAACACATACCTGAAAATCACGGCAAGATACTGATTAAATAAAAAGATATTTGTCTTCAAAATACCCAAAAACATTTACATTTCGTCTCCTAAGTCCAAAAGTCCCTTGTGATTCAAACGGTAATAGCCTCGTATGTGATGGGCATCCTTGCGCCCGGAATTAAAGATGGTATATCCGTCCATACAATGTTATTATCCGCCCACTTATGATTAATAAAATTGTTTAGAATTGTTTAGACTGTAAGTAGCTGTAAAATTTTTACTATTGTTTGTATAAATGGATTAAATTGTAGTTTATTCAAGTCGCACTAATAAGCTTCTTCTGGTCGAGCTCGTTCCATCATCGACCTCATCTCTGTCCCCAGGGCTAGATTCAGGTTAAGAGCAAGCTCATTTTATATAAAAAAGTGTGTTTCTCAGACTTCACACAATCAATTTTTCAAAGAAACGGGTTGAATACTAGAAAAGATTGTGGTTCTCCAATAAAAAGTCCTCTACTACCTAATGCCTGGATCGTTTGTCGCCCATGTTCTTTCCGGACAGTTATTCAGTGTTATGGTCTGAGTAATATTTTGGTATTTTTTATTTAAAATTAAATCTTAGATTTTTTTTGTTGTTAGGGGAGTATGTGAAGTCACAACGCGGTACGTCGTTGTTGAAGATCGGCCAGTACACATTCTGTTCGCAAATTAAGAATGGGCTGAAGACACGGTGGATATGTTCTACGCATAATAACCGAGGATGTCGAGCCTTCGTCCGTACATTTGGAAAAGAAATTATCAAGCTACAAAATGTCCACAATCATAAGAAATAAGTTCTTTAAATTATTTGTCATTGTTGTTTTGAATTAGGTAGAACTGTATTGTTGAATAATTAGACATGGTGGCCTGCTCTCAGCTTGGTTGAAGCATTCCAACCTAGTCAGCTAAGTTTTTTTACGCCTGTTATATCTTAATCTAGGTAAGGCGACGCAACCTAGTATTTTAGAGCGCTTTCTATCTTTACGGCGGTTGGCGGCGGCTGATGTATGTCTGACTCACAGGTGGTCTGACTAAAATGTCTTCTGACGGATTCTTGACTGACCCTATAAGTAGTTGAGTGGCTGACGTCGAATTTTTACTTACCTTCTTTGATTTTTGTCTTCGATCATACATCAGTAAAATGCTGTCCGTCACACGTCAGTCACACTTAGCGTCAAAAGCCCGACATACATCATCAGGCAAATGCTGTTTCATAAGTCAGACTGAGCGTCTTAGTGCCGCCTATTAACTTTATAGTGCCAGGTCTCAAAGCAGTTCTTGAGGAAGTAATTTTTACTATAAATAGTATTTTAATTAGCTCCTACATAAAACGCTCCAGGTTTGATCAGACCTGTACATCAGGCAAGCCTGACCACCGCAAATGGGTTCCACAAATCGTAGTACTCCATGACATGCGGTTTCTGCAGTCCACTCTTGTATTAAAACACGACGCGCCTGGTTAGAAACGTGTAATTGTAGGTAGTTTTTTTTACTTATTCACGATAAAGGCATGAAACCTAAAAGTTACCCTTGTTTCAGTTTTGTTACTTTTGCGTCGCACTATGTTCTGTCTGCGCCTATTGTTATTGCTGAATCACCGGATTTGTACTGAATATTGTAAACCCCAATAACCCTTTTAAGCTCGCATCCTAGCACACATGTGTACTTTTTCACTATTACAAGATTCCATCTTATAAGCTTTTGATTCAACATGGAACCTTGATGGAAACCATGGTTTAATTTGACATTTGTGACACCCCGAGCTTAAGGGTTAATTGAACAAGCGGATGTGAGGTAGTAGCGAGAGTCGAGGGAGGCCTTTGCCTAGCAGTGAGACTCATAGGAAGAAGTAAAATTCCAGATGACGGCTCATGCGGAGAAGTTGACGACCTCTCATCTAATCTACTCTATTCAGGGAATAATAATATCAGGGTTGCGTTCCGAATCGGGTAAAAATTACCCTGACAGCAGGATAGCGTTACATGACGTCCATCGGTGTGGTCGAGACAGACTGCTGTCAAAGGGTAATTATTACCGTTTCGGAACTGACTCTTAAGTAGGGGTTATTTATGACATTTTGATCATTCCGGGTCTTACCTGGTCCAAATGTCCATCGCGATTCAACTCCGTAATAACCGCGTCTGTGATGAGTATCTAAGCTCCTTTGCGTCTGTGAGTTCTTCATACCACCTGATTGTGAATATATGATTTTTGAGCGACGTTTTGACTGTAAATAGCTCTCTGCAGTCAGAAATTGTAGTTTTATCAATTCCCGAATATAATTGTAAATAGTATGTTAGTCAGACCACACTAAACGTCAGTTTACTATTATCTAATTTGTGACCACACTAAACAATTCTCCAAAGAAAAGGGTTTTGGTCTTCCCAAAAGCCTTCTATTTACAGCGCAAGATTTGTAAAAATAAAAGAAAAAAGATTGTTCTTCGCCCATACACGTTATTAGAGAAAAGTTATTTAGTATTATGGTCTGAATAAATACTAGTAAATAAAAAATTTATTCGAATTTAATCAGATGTTTTCTGTTAGTGGAATACGTGACGTCACAACGTGGTAAAACATTGATGAAGATCGGCCAGTACACATTCTATTCCCAAATTAAGGGCGGGGTGAGGACCCGGTGGCTATGTTCTACGCACAACGGCCGAGGATGTCGAGCCGTCGTCCATACAATTGAAGACGAAATTGTCAAAATACATAATGTACACAATCATAAGAAATAAGGTCGAGTTTATCTACGTTGACTAGTCATTTATTATGCATGGCTGGCAAGTTGTTGTTTGACGAGGATGCCTTAAATTGAAACCCGAGCAATAAAAGTAGAATCCTGTACTTAGGGATTATTACTAGGCACGAGACGCTAAATAACTGTGCTGCCAAGAGAAACACACTGTGTTTACCATACTACCGCGAGGAAAACACTAGATAAAGGTTGCACTAACTATGCAGGTATTATTCATCATCACTGCTAGACTCGATATTTTTTTATAATCTTCTTCGAGTTTATCACCACACGTACCAAAATAATTTAAAATCAAATAGCTGCTGAATATGAGCGAAGAGTCATTTTTTTTACAATAGATGTGAATTGTGTATTTGCGGGCTTGGATATTTGCATCTCGAATTGATTTGGTGTTATATGACATACTATTAGTGAGCTTTGTGCTTAGCTGTTAAATATACCATAAATCTGTAGTGAGAGAAAAATAAACATTCTTACACGAAAAGTCACTTCATCGCTACAGCCTCCAAGACTCAAATCCAAAGGTTTCTCAGGTCACTGGTATACCTCACTGCCACCTATATGCTTCCGTTTCTTTTTTTCCAAACAGCCTAGTTACACTTACCGCTGATGCAACTTATTTTTATCTGTATTTAATTGCATTTCCCCGTGTGGTGCCGGCAAAGAATAGTACCAACCTATCTCTACCCGTCGGTGTCGTAAGGTGCGACTAAGGGTTAATTAACCAGGGGATGGGCAGCAGTATCCTTCTTTGTATCTTATCATCTTACATTCTACGGTCACCAACAAACGCGGTCCATGGTGCCAGCTGTGACGCTAACAAGCGTAGTGATTATGGTACTTCCCCTCCACATTGTTTCAGCAAAGGCTGGAATTTTGGCGGGCGTTCCCTGTCCTGTAGTGGACGTTTCATGGGATGTCATGATGATGATGAATTGCTTATGAATTGTTTATAGCCGACCTGTTTATTTATTTGTCTAAATATTGGATATTACTTGATATTCTTACTTTAAGAATTAATTTTTCCGTGTACAATACATTACCAATATCAATATGGACCTGAATTCACTTAATAATAAATTTATTAAAGTGGTGTATTTTTGTGTGACAGCCTAAGCTCTTTTTTCACATTTAACCTTAATTTTTTTTACCTAAAAATATACGTATACTTAACGGAAAACATGTTTTGTTTTAATACTTGCTTGTTTAAATACGGCCAATAAATCATATTTTTTAATTTTAAGTAAACGTTATTTTATTTATTTATAGAGTATGTAGAATACCTTCCAAGCAAAAATTCCGGAGGCAAACCAAGAGTTCTATTCAAAGGGTACACTTACTATCAAAAACGTAGCAACGCTCGGTGGTATTGTTCCAAGAAGGACAGCGGCGGCTGCAAAGTTCAACTGCTGGTCTACCAAGACGGATCGGTCATACAGATGTTTAACCAACATAATCACTCGCCTCCCAACATTGCCAGATTACGATTCCTGGCAACGTTGCAATCCCCAGATTGCAATTAATGATTGCGCTGCCCTAGGAAGTTGATATAAATAATGTTATAGTTTTTAGGTAGGTACGTAGTGATTTCTTGCAACAGCAATAAAAACTCCACGTTTTATTTCTTGCCTCAACGACATCTATCAAGAAAAATGTAATTATTTTTGAATTGAGGCTGATCGAACGTCATTCGATCATTCTCATTGCGTTCGCGCTGCATTGTGTATCGATTTTTGTATAATAATTGCGTTATAGTTTATGCGCTAACCGAAGTGAAAAGCATGTAGGGCTCCCTGTGTGATTTATACGTGTTTCTTTTCCAGCTGTGTAATAATTGTTATCTTTAATGGATTAAAACTGATATTCTATTGATTTGAACCTCTGCATTTTATTTTTGAGGGAACAGCTGGAAGTTGCTTTGCAGGTAGCCAATTTTAATATATTCCATCTAAGCTATTCCGCCCCCAGGAGCTCTTGAAGGTTCGTTATAATTGAGGAAATATTGTGAGGATTTCTTGCAACAGCAATAAAAACCACGTTATATTTCTTGCCTCAACGCCATATATCAAGAAAAATGTAATTACTTTTAAATTGAGGCTGATCGAACGTCATTCGATCATTCTCATTGCGTTAGCGCTGCGTTATGTATCGATTTTTGTATAATAATTGCGTTATAGTTTATGCGCTAACCGAAGTGAAGAGCCTGTAGGGCTCTCTGTGTGATTTATACGTGTTTCTTTTCCAGCTGTGTAATAATTGTTATCTTTAATGGATTAAACTGATATTTTTGTTTTTTTTATTTATCAGTTCTACTAACAAAGTTGAATGAATAAATGTTTAGGTATACATTGTAAATTGTTTTCTACATCTCATAATTGCGTATAAGGTTCTTAATATTATTTGTAAAGGGTGCAAGTGTACCAAAAACTGAACGGACGTGCTCAGTCAACGAAACTGAACAATTTTCCCAAAGAATCATTTTTGGGAAATGAAAAAAGTTTTTGACCTTTGCATACAAACTGTTCTGTCAGACTGAGCAATTTGTATAGAGGTCAAAAATAATTTTAATTTTCCCAAAAAATTTCGTTGGAAAACTTGTTCAGTTTCGTTTATTGAGCACGCCCCTTCAGTTTACGGCCCTTAACACACCTCCGCCGCGAAACCGTAGCAGCGAAACGGCAGTAGTTTCGCTATGACTTGTAAGACAAGCGGAACAGAAGCGAAACTGCCTGTTCTAACGCATAGAGTTGACTATGATTTTATCTCTTTCCCACGCGGTTTCGCCAAACTTCTGCGAAGCCAGCTACGCCTTCGCGCTCGGTCCGCCATTTTGTTGCGATGCCGCGTTGTTTTCGCACGTGTTTGTGAAAGTCGACAAAAATAAAAAGCGAAACTGGATTTTTCTCATAAAATGGACGTCCACGAACGGAACTGAATGTCTAGTTCCGCTACCCAAACTACACTTCATCGCAGCGGAATTCCTACAGCGGTTTCGTGACTGAAGTTTCGCGGCGGAGGTGTGCTAAGGGCGTTATAAAGATAGAAAAATCCGCAAGCTTGTTGGTTTAGTTAGTACAGCGATGCTTAGCTAGATCGCAGTACTAAGTTTTTTTTTATATTACAAGTGAGCAAACGAGCAGGTGGGCCACCTGATGGTAAGTGGTCACCACCGCCCATAGCACCCACTGTCTTATTAATGGCATATCTTGACACAAATAAGACAGCAAAGCGCGTTGCTCACTGAGAACTAAGATGGCATCTCGCATGTGCCGGTAATTTCACTGGCTCCCTTGCCCTTCAAACCGAAACACAGCAATGAGAACACTGCTGCTTCACGGCAGAAAAAAGCAAGGGGGTGGTACTTCCCCAGACGGACTTTCCACAAAAGCCCTACCACCTTCCAGCTTTACTCAAAGCGTAAATAATAGATCGATAAGTGACAACTTCAGTCAGGACCAGTGGCTGAATAAACTTTTTTGCCTGTAGTTTATTTGTATTGGGTTCATTGCTATAGCACTTGATTTGTAACAGCTTGATATTTTTTTTCAATCACAAAGTTGATTCCATAGTAGAAGTTGCCTGTAATTATAAGTATACCGTCTAGAACACTGGGTTCCAATATTTGCAGTAGCAGATATTTAAACCTTTTTTTTTATTATTAGCTTTATTGTTGTTGTAGTCGTTTATCTCATATTTATTTCTTTATAGAGTATGTAGAATACCTTCCCAGCAAAAATCCCGGAGGTAAACCGAGAGTCCTATTTAAAGGGTACACTTACTACCAACAACACAGCAAGACTCGATGGTACTGTTCCAAGAAGGATAGAAGTGGCTGCACAGTTCAACTTCTGGTCAGCCATGAAGACGGATCGGTAATAGGTGTGTTGAACCAACATAATCACTCCCCTCCCAACATTGCCAGATTACGATTTCTGGCATCGTTGCAATCCCCAGATTGCAATAAATGATTGCGCTGCCCTAGGAAGTTGATATAAATAATGTCATAGTTTTTAGGTAGGTACTAACAAAGTTGAATGAATAAATGTTTAGGTATACATTGTAAATTGTTTTCTACATCTCATAATTACGTGTTAGGGAGAACGCTGCGTCAGGCGTGCTCACGTCGCGTGTCTACGCTCCGTTATCGCGCGACGTGGACACGCTGCGTAGCAAAACATGCGTCGCGTCGCGAGCACGCCCCACGCAGCGCCGCCAGTACTATTTTAATTGAGCGTGTGTACAGTCGCGCGAGAATTCTCGTTGTTATCAAAAATGCTTCTACTGGTCATTATTTGTTAATATACAGGGTGTTAGGCTAGGATAACTATACAGGATGTTAGGGTAAGTATACAAGGTGTTAGATTAGGATGACTACTATATGTACAGGGTGTTAGGGTAAGTATACAGGGTGTAAGGTTAGAATTACTATACAGGGTGTTAGGTTAGGAAAAATACACAGGGTTTTAAGGTAAGTAGACAGGGTGTTAGATTAGGATAAATAAAATACACAGGGTTTTAAGGTAAGTAGACAGCATGTTAGATTAGGATCACTATATGTACAGGGTCTTAGGTTAACTATACAGGGTGTTAGGATAGGATAACTATACAGGGTGTTAGGTTAGAATTACTATACAGGGTGTTAGATTAGGATCACTAAATGTACAGGGTTTTAGACTAAGTATACAGGGTGTTAGGTTAGGATTATAATACAGGCTGTTAGGGTAAGTATACAGGTTGTGAGATTAGGATCAATATATGTACAGGGTCTTAGGGTAAGTATACAGGGTCTTAGGATAGGATAACTATACAGGGTCTTAGGATAGGATAACTATACAGGGTCTTAGGATAGGATAACTATACAGGGTGTTAGGATAGGATAACTATACAGGGTGTTAGGATAGGATAATATACAGGGTGTTAGGATAGGATAACTACACAGGGTGTTGAGTTAGGATAAATGGTGTTAGGTTAGGATCACTATACATATAATGATCCCAACATAACACCTTGTATACTTATCCTATCCTAACACCCTGTATTCTTATCATAACTTCCTGATACTTACCCTAAGACCCTGTACATATAGTGATCCTAATCTAACACCCTTTATATTAATCCTAACTTAACACCCTGTATAATTACCCTAACAACCTGTATAGTTACCCTAACACCCTGTATAGTTAACCTAACACGCTGTATAGTTACCCTAACACCCTGTATACTTACCCTTATACCCTGTATACTTACCCTAACCCCCTGTATAGTTACCCTAACACTAAGTATAGTTATCCTAACACCCTGTATAGTTACCCTAACACCCTGTAAAGTTACCCTAACACCTTGTATAGTTACCCTAACACCCTGTATACTTACCCTTACACACTGTATAGTAACCCTAACACACTGTATAGTTACCCCTAACACACTATATAGTTTCCCTAACACACTGTATAGGTACCCTTACACCTTGTATATTTACCCTAACACCTTGTATAGTTACCCTAACACCTTGTATAGTTACCCTAACACCTTGTACAGTTACCCTTACACCCTGTATAGTTACCCTAACACCCTGTATACTTACCCTAAAACCCTGTATACTTACCCTAAAACCCTGTTACCGCGTTTCTGAAACCAACAGCGCCATCTGTTGACGGATAGCGTCGCTTGCTCACCTGGTGATATTTTATTGATAAAAGAACTCTGAGAGGTTTCTTTATAAAATATTTGGGTTGGGAAATCAATCTTTAAGTTTTAACATACAAAGCAATGACTAAACTTCCCGTGCAAGATGCAGCATTAATTACTTTTTTAACCCTCGACGCAAAACAGAGGGGTGTTATAAGTTTGATTATTATACTGTAGCTTTCCACTCCATACCAGAGGTGCTGTTTTTTGATGTCGACTACCCAAGAAGGTTTTAGCCGAGGTTTTAGCCCACGCTTCGCCAAAGCGTACCATCCGCGACTAAAACCTCCTTGTGACTACCTAATTTAACCACACGTTACGTACGGTCAACCGCATGTGAATGGAAAGATTTGCAACTCTATTACTACTCGTATGTCACAAAGTCCAAAGTGTTTCTACTGATGTGCTGTTGGGAGTACGTAGAAAAATATCTTGGGTTTGGGCTCGTCTGATTTTAGGGTGTGTAGATAGTTGTTTTTTAGTATTTCACATTATAAATACTAAAAAAATAAAAATAAAATAATGGTAAAAATAATTTCCACAACAAGTTTTTATTAGACGCTGAAAAAGAACTAAAACGTTATCACAGTCTCAGATTTTCTTATAAATAAAAGCGTGTTATATTATAAAACAGACATAAAGAACTCCGGCCAAGTGCGAGTCAGACTCGCGCACCGAAGGTTCCGTACCACTAAGATAAAAATACCGTCTTAGCTATGCTCGCGAGTCCGACACTCCCTTGGGCAGTTTTTTAGTTCTCTCTTGCTGTTATAACGTAACACGCTTTTATTTGAAAATCTGAGACTGTGATAACGTTTTAGTTCATTTTCAGCGTCTAATAAAAGATTGTTTTAAAAATTATTTTTACCATTATTTTATTTATTATTCGTTTTATTGTTGTTTTAGGCGTTCATCTCATATTTATTTCTTTATAGAGTATGTAGAATACCTTCCCAGCAAAAATCCCGGAGGAAAACCGAGAGTCCTATTTAAAGGGTACACTTACTACCAACAACACAGCAAGACTCGATGGTACTGTTCCAAGAAGGATAGCAGTGGCTGCACAGTTCAACTTCTGGTCAGCCATGAAGACGGATCGGTAATAGGTGTGTTGAACCAACATAATCACCCACCTCCCAACATTGCCAAAGTTCTTAATCGCAGAAAATGAGTGCAGTGCCCCAACAGATTGCTAAAATGAAAGAGAAAAAAAAATGTTTAACTGGTGGTCAATCATCAAGACGGATCGGTACTAGCTATGTTGAACCAGCATAACCACTCTCCTCTCATTGCATAAAATTATTGCATTGCCAAAGCAGGTTGCTATAATTAATGCCACTGTTGTTAGGTAGGTTAGTCTGTCATGTTAGGAATAATATGAATAAACAGTTTTAACGTGGATACGTTTTTAAATTTGCGTTCATACAATTCAGAAAACTGAGTGTGACCAAATCGGGGGATACAGTTTGGTGTTGCTATCAACAACATTCAAGATATAATTTCTCCACTTTACTTACAGTCGAGAGAGAGCGCCGCCATTTTGAGTTCGTTTCGCTGCTTACAAAATTTGCGAATTTTGCGTTTAGTAAACGTCAGTTTACTATTATTTAATCTGTGGTTTAGTATAATTTATGAATCGTTGAAACTACGCAGGGACTAGATAAGTACTATGAAACTACGACACTCGTCTTAAGTTCAATTATTAGCTCTCGTCTAGATATATCGATTGCATAGATAGAAAATAGTGTAAAATCGTTAAACTAAAGATATGCGATATAAAAGTAAAAATAAATAAATAACATAAATGTAGACCTATGCTATATGTCGTTCCCTAGATTAAGCCAGCCTGCAGATAGCGTAGAAACTTTATTTTCGAGCGGAGCGTGAAAGTTATTATAAAAATAGTTTTTCTAATTTTCTTAAAAATTTATTCCATATCACTTATACTCGTACACCATAAAAATCAAGTCTCCCAACAATGTCCGTCCGTCGGTCGCGTCGGTCGGTCTGTCCGGCACGCTTTGGCCTAGCGGCTAAATGAATAGTCCGATTGATATTTAAAAATTTAAGAGCTTTATGCAAATGCATCGAAGGATTCTGAATCTTTTCCTGGTGGCTCTTATTTTGAGGATAGCTGTCATACAACGAAAATGAAAATTGTAATTTTCGCAAAAACAGACCATACGATCTTGGTTAAATTTTGCGTGACCTAGAATCTTCATACAAGGTATCTTGCGGCAGTATCCATTGATCTGTGGAAATTCATACAAGGGTGATCCCTTACTACTAAAACACTCACACAAGTCACACATTCATTCAACAATGTGATTTACTCAAAATCCATTTTATTTTGCTTATTTTAATGTACTGTATTGTTTATCTGCTTGACTCATTTTTACAAAAATCTAGTATACTAATCTGGAATTACAAACTTAAGTTTGCAGTTGGTACTTATTTACTCTCTGTAGCCTCCGTGATCTTGTTGTTCGGTTCTGGAGCGATCGGCTCTTGATCCGGAGGTTTTTAGTAAAATAAAAAATAAAAAATTAAAACTGTTTATTTCAAATTAAAATTTTATGAAAAATTACATGCACCAAGCGCTTAATATTATTAGCAATGAAAGATTATGTGCGCTGGAGGAGTTTAAATCCTGCGCGTGCAGTTTGAAAAATTACATACAAGGAAACAATATTTAAAATATTTTAACAATAAAATCACATGGATTACATTTTATGGGCCGGAGGCACATCGTTCCCGTACTGTCGAACAAAGTGCAATTTAAGAATAGTTTTAATTTGGTTGGCGTTTTTATTTTCAATTTTGTCTAACAGATCCTTTGGCTAATTGTTCAACGTAGAGGGAAGGATGTACCTCCAGTGTTTTTGCCATATTCATTAGTATACATGGGGACTTCGTAGGTAGGTGAGCTAGTTAGTTGACGTAGGTTACGAGATCTATTATATCTCACTAACAATTCAATATTATTTTTATATAGTTATTATTAGTTCGATTCCCCTGTTAAATAAATATCACTTTGTGTGACTTCCCCAGTTTGGTTAGGACATTACAGCACGAATCATGTGTTTGTCTGAAAATTTAGATGGTTCCATGCTTCGGTAGGCAAATTAGATGTGCTAAGTCAGAGAACTTGAGCGGCTCATCAACTCTGACACAAGGTTTTGTCAGGTCGGTCATCTTACAACACACACGATGATCAGAAAGTAAGTGCAGTGCTGCTGTACCATTTATTTATTTCGTTATTGCATCCTAGATCTCATAAGTTTCATTCTTATTTAATTTATTACACGCATTGGGGTCTTCATATTATTTATGGCAAGATCGAAAAATCCGCAAGCTTGTTTGGTTAGAGAAGCGAAGGTGTCTAGATGGCTGTACTTAAGTTTAGCTTAAAGAAGAGATCGATAAGTTCACAACATCAGACTACCAGTGGTTAAATTAACTTTAACGTTAATATTTTTTTATGATATCAGAATTTCGTTGCTTTTAGATATTTCTCCTTTCTATTAATTGGTCTTGTTCTTCATTTCTATTTAGAACTAACTCTGGAATTGCAAAAACGTTACTAGTAGTCATGAGTAACGAATGAACGAACGAATGAGTGATGAACGTAGAACACTGGGTTCCAATATTTGTGGTACATTTTTCCTTTTCTAGTCTTTAACCTCGTATTTATTTATAGGATTTGTAGAATACCTTCCGAGCAAAAATTCCGGAGGTAAACCGAGAGTCCTATACAGAGGATACACTTTCTACCAAAAACACAGCAAGACTCGATGGTACTGTTCCAAGAAGGATAGCAGTCGCTGCATTGTTCAACTTCTGGTCAGTCATGAAGACGGATCGGTAATAGGTGTGTTGAACCAACATAATCACCCACCTCCCAACATTGCCAAACTTCTTAATCGCAGAAAATGATTGTAGTGCCCATCAGGTTGCTAAAATGTCACTGTTTTAGGTACGTAAGTCATATTGTAAGTAATAATATTAATAAATGATTATTTCATAATTACGTTCTTATATCACAAGCTTTTTTCTTGTTTGACTTTAACACTCACACGAGTGATGAACGATATGAAGACCCCAGTCTACGTATCAACTATATGGAAAATCTGAAAATGGCAACTATGGGTTAGCTAGACTTGCACAGCGAAGCTGGATAGCTTAGATAAGTTCACATCACCAGTCAGGACCTATTGTCTAAATATATTTTAATGTTATCATAGTTTTTGATGACAGCGTGAATTTTGTTGCTGGTAGAGTTTATTTCTAATTGGGGCTGATTCTGTCATTTCTTCGCAAGAAAATTTCAGTTCTTTATAAATTTCTAGGACTTGACTTAAAAAAGCAGTTAGTGGAATATTACTTACTTACTTACTTCGCTGGCTCAGCGACCCGAAGTGGATCTTGGCCTCCGACATTAAAGTACGCCATTCGTCTCTATTCTGTGCCAAATCTGACCAGACGGGCACTTCCAGCTCTTTCAGTGGAATATTGGGTAGTAATATTTGCCAACCTTTTAGATTCTATTTTTTATTCATTTAACCTCATAATTATTTATGACTTGCAGAGTTTGTAGAATACCTTCCAAGCAGAAACTTCGGAGGTAAACCAAGAATCAGGTACAAAGGATACACTTACTATCAAATAAACAGTAAGACTCGATGGTACTGTTCCAAGAAGGACCGCAGAGGCTGCAAAGCTCAACTCCTGGTGAACCAAGACGGATCCGTTATAGATATGTTGGGATTGCATCATCACCCCATCACCCCCCTACAAGCAATGTCTTTTATATTACCGCCTTCTTGGAATCTAGCGCAAAAGTCACTCTAACCTGTAACCCCCTAAATCTAAATAAATAATAATTAAATATATAAATACAATTATTAATGTGATTTTGATTGGAACTTAGCTCACATTTCTTGCACTTGGTTGAGGTATTTTGTTTTGACAATCTTCGGCTCCCGCCATCGTAGCGCGAGGAGAACATAAGCTTCTTACTACAAAGAAGCATTCTCTAGCTTATTTTTACCAAAAAATAGCAAATATCTTATTCTACAGAAAAAATATATTTGTATCTTTGTCAGTGTTACCGTTAAAGGAATTATCTAAGACTTTGTAGAATACCTTCCCAGTAGAAATTCGCATAGGAAACGTATGTGTAAGGTACCTCGAAACTTGGCTCATAGACAGGGATAAGGTCAATAAGTAAAAATAATAAATACGAATTTTTTTCGGTTGCAAATAATAAAGTTAAAAAATAATTTTGTTTTTGTCAAATATCGATAGGTCGTATGGCAGAATGAAAAGTAGCCATGGCCAGTCTTAAAAAAAAAAAGAACTGACAACTGTTCTAAGTAGTCTGTGGTCGGTTTATACAGCTATTACGAGTAGTTTTTTTTATGATAGGCAATGACTAATCATCACATTCTGCCATACGACCTATCGATATTGGACGAAAATGATTTTTTTTTAAAACCTCGTCATTTATGGCCAAAAAAGATTGGTATTTTTTATTTATCTTTAATGATCCTATTCCTGTTTATGAGCCAAGTTTCAAGGTACCTTACATGTAAGTTTCCCTAGCGAATTATGGAGGCCAACCAAGAATCCTGTACAAAGAATACACTTACTACCACATAGAAAACCGGCCAATTGCGAGTCGGACTCGCGCACCGAGGGTTGCGTACCACGTAAAAATTAATTGTATTAAAGTTAGGCCACCGTAATAGGTCTTTTCTGACAGCTGTCAAACGTATACAAAATTACGACCTGCAAAGAAAAAACGTCAAAACGGACTTCTTACGTTGGCGCTACTTTAGTTGAAATTTCAGTAACTTACTGTGCTAGATTTTTTGACTCCGACTCGCATTTGACCAGTTTTTATTATTTTTAGGGTTCCGTACCTCAAAAGAAAAAAACGGAACCCTTATAGGATCACTTTGTTGTCCGTCTGTCTGTCTGTCAAGACCCTTTATCTTACAAACGGGTAGGGGTATCAGGTTGAAATTAATAACATGTATTAGGATTCATGAACCACACAAGATCTGAAAATTTCAATTTTTTTACAATGACGCAATCAAAAGCTATGGCATTTTATGTCCTCATCTATGCACTAAAGCAAAACCTACAGGGTAATTCCCGTTAACCTAAAATTATGAAATTTGGCAAGAAGCTAGGTCTCACAGTACAAATAAAGGGAAAAGTCTAAAATCATTGAATAATACAACTTTTCTCACAACTAATGGTAACCAATTGAGGTGAGCTCCCATTTCAAAAACATTCATATAAGAGAGGGGTCAAGTTGGATGGTCGCGGAGGCGATTTTTGTTTTAGTTCTATCTTAAAAACGGGAACACTTACAAACTTGAAAATTGGTATGTTTATGTTAAACCTATAAAATAACAACAAATAATAAAATTTGGTCAAGCGCGTGTCGGACTCAAAAAATCTAGCACATTAACTTACTGAAATTTCAACTAATACATTTATGATTATGTGGTGGTACGGAACCCTCGGTGCGCAAGTCCGACTCGCAATTGGCCGGTTTTTTTTTGTTATTTCATAGCTTATGCACTATAAATGTACAAATTTTCACGCTTGTAAATTTTCGCGTTTTTACGATACAGTTAAAACAAAAAGTCGAGCAAAAATCGCCTAAAAAACAATAGTAGATTAGTAGCCAAGGGCTGTAAGGCATCAATTGCTGCCCGAGATATTTAGGCGCACGAGCACAGCGAGGGCGCCTATAGTTCGAGGGTGCAATTGATGCTTACACCCGAGCTAACTACTCTGCTTTACATTTTGATTGTGAGGTAAGTAGGTCCTTATTACCACCAAATTGTAGGTGACCAATTAGCGCTCTAGGGTAATAATGTAGCTAGAAAAGCCCTAGGGCGGTAAGTAATTAAAAAAAAACACTTCACTCTTTCAAAATTTAATTACTTACCGCCCTAGGGCTTTTCTAGCTACATTATTACCCTAGAGCGCTAATTGGTCACCTACAAGCCCCATTTGGGGATAATAAGGACCTACTTACCGAATATGAGAGATGTAAAGTTATTTATCTACTCAACGAGCTCTAAACAACGATACCCCACTCGATGGGGAAGATTATATTTTTTTTTCGCGCCCTCCTTTATCTACTGCCCCCCTTCATTTCTTTATTTTTTTATTTTATTATTTATTGTTATAGCAGCAACAGATATACTTACACATTTCGTGAAAATTTTAATTTTCTCCCTATTTCATTAGATACAGCCCGCTGACAGACAGACAGACAGATATCGGAGGCATATTAATAGAGTCCCGTTTTCACTCTTTGGGTACGGAACCCTAAAAAGCAAGACTCGGTGGTTATGATACAGGTTAACTTCATTTCTTAACTAGATTGTTCCATAATTTCGTTCGAAGATGCTCTGCCGGCGTGGCATATTATGCAAAATCCACTTTAACTTGAAGACCTTGGAAGAGGAGATCCAATTACGCCAAGTAGGGCTTTGTGCATAGTCCGTCTGGGGAAGTAGCACCCCCTTACCTTTTTCTGCCTTCAAGCAGCAGTGTTTGTACTGCTGTGTTTCGGTTTGAAGGGTAAGGGAGCCAGTGAAATTACCGGCACATGAGGCATACCATCTTAGTTCTCAGGGTGGGTAACGCGCTTTGCTGTCTTATTAGTGTCAAATTATTTCACTTATAACACAGTGGGTGTCATGGGCGATGACCACTTACAATCAAGTCACTTGTGACATAAAACAAATTTCGTTATACTTTTTTTTCAGTATGTGTTCTGATTTCAATTCAAAACTAGATTTTTCAGTTTCTTAATTTGTGTAGATATCAAAAAAGCTCTGCTGCCGACAGCTTGGCATGAATGAATAAATTCTTTATTACACACATAAACAACATAAAACGCACAAAGGAAAAAATTTAAGGTATCAGTGAGCAAAGGCGGTCTTATCGCTGAGAGCGATCTCTACCAGAAAACTTTTTTATGGAGGAAATGACATAAATAATCACAAAAAGTAGTGTACCAATAAATAAAAAACATACAAACAACACATTTACGTCACAATATAAATAATAAGAAAAATATAAAATTAATACTTAAATATAGGTATATATATAAATAAATAAATATACTTATAATTATATTGTTAAGGATACAAGTATGAAAAAATGTAATTAAATAAACACAGAACAATGTAAATGTAACAGAATAATACTATCATACAGAACGAACACTCTCCGCCCCTCTTGCAATTGAACCCCGCACCCCCGCGCGCACCACCCTCCCGCGCGTTTCACGTGGTGCTCCTGCGGGTTAGTTGTATGTACTCTTTGTTATACTGAACATGGAGGACTACGCGCGCTTCCAATTTTAAATTCGTGCTGTTTGTATGTAGTGTCTGGGCTTTGCTGCAGAGCGCTTGCAGTGCCCAGCCCATTGCCAATCGTGTTGTGTGTGCATGCAGGGCCGATATAACGGCGATTTTATAGCTTGTAAATCCTGAAGCTTACGATGAAGTAAAAAGCATTTACCAACAGCTTTCACCAGGAGAAAAGAAAACATATATCAATCCATATGAAACAGTATTTATTGTGTTTTTAAATATTTTCAGACCTATCGTTAATTATAAAATTATCTATTTACAGACTTCGTCGAATTCCTTCCAAGCAGACAAATCGGAGGAAAACCAAGAATCCTTCACAAGGGATACACTTACTACCAAATAAACAGTAAGACTCGATGGTACTGTTCCAAGAAAGACAGCAGCCGCTGCAAAGCCCAACTCCTGGTGAACCAAGACGGAATGGTCATGCAGATGTTGAGTCAGCACCATCACCCCCCTCCTAATATTATCAGAACTATAGACGGAGCCGTTTATACTCAAAACAGCAGTGTGTATACTACTTTTAAGCCTCTGACTACTTGGCCTAATTTTCAAAGGTAAAGTGGAACAATGACAAATCGGCAATGACTAATAGATCAATGTTGAATAAGCCAGCGTGATTATACTACCTCCCCACATTATAAGAACTACGACGGCGTATACATTTTATACAGCTGATATGCGACATGGCCATAAGTTCGTAAGTGAAAGTAAAGCAGAAAGACTCACTGGCAGGGTTTAGCACGAAGAAATACTGTAGCAGGTGCAAAGCTTCAGTGCTGGTCAACCAAGACGGTTATGGAAGCCAGCATTATCAATTCATCACCCCTACTTCCAATAGTATCAGATCTGCGTATTGTGGCTTTCTAGAACATTCGAAAAATCATGCCGACTACAGGCTTACTACGGGCTCAACTCTTCGTAGAAAAGTGATGAAGAACCGAGACCAGAATACTCAACCAATAATGGTGAAGGAACAAAAAAATATTTTCTTTTCGTATACATACTAGAGCTGATGTAGTAGATTACTATTTATAAACACGTACTTGTGCAATGAAATAATACCAGTTTAGTATTTACCTTGGGTACCTAACTGACGTACCTACTTTTCTATAAATAATTAAAATTTATATAGATGAAGAAAAATATTAAATTAATAATACATACATTGTGTTTGGAATAAAATTCTGGGAATGCTAGTCAACATAACTGCATGAACTTTACTGTAGTCATCATGAGTACTTAGAGACAATTTATTGACCAAGTCCTGGAAGTCCGTAAGGGTGAAAACATAAAGAACAAAATTACCAGTCAGGGCAAATTAAGCTGTGAAATTAGGTACCGGTAAATCAGGGTGATCGTCCTTGTGGTGCAGGAGAATAGTACCAACCCATCTCTACCGTGGGTGTCGTAAGAGGCGACTAAGGGCTTATAAACCGGAGGATGGTCAGCAGCAACTTTCTGTGTATCGTACCGTCCTACAAACTGCGGTCACCAATAACATCGGTCGCCAGCCGCAACGATTAAAAGCGTGGTGACTATGGTAAATCTCCTCCTAAGAATCACGCGTTTTTCTAAAGTTCTGGAGGGAGCTCCTTGTCCTGCAGTGGACGTTTCATAGGATGTTATGATGAAATCAGGGTGAAACAATATAAAGAAACTGGTAAATCTGTCAGTAGAGCGCAGTGATGAAAGGATGGCTTAGAGTACATCTCACCCCCTCAAAAACTGGTCCGCGGGCTAAATATACCTTTTGAAAAATAGCTAGGGCCATATTCGCCCCAAAGCAAGTTCATGTTCGGGCCAGTTGTACCTTTAAAATAATCACTAGATATACGTCATGAAGGCCTAGTCCTGACCGTTCAGTGCCGAATTGTTGAATTAGCAAAATGTTGAATGAGCAAAATATTAAATCCCAAAATGTTGAATTTGCAAAAAGTTTAAAAACAGAAATCTTGTACTACTTGTAACTTGTACTTGTGGGTACTTGTAGTAATTGTATCTTGTACTTGTAATTTTTACTTTAAGACTAGACAAGTCAGTCTTGCAACCTGTCACTTTATCTGCGAGTTCGGTAACACGGAAAATGATACTCTAATCTGCCTGTACTTGTGATTTCGTTCTTTATGTTTGCAAACTTAGAGCGCAAGATTGCAGATTACTGACAAAAGTAGGCACCGCATGAACCTGCCCTACTTTTGTAAGTAATCTGTTCTAACTAATTGAGGTCCACGCGTTTAATTTGGGCGAACGTTGCACAGCTGACAAAAATACGAGTATAGACCGATGGCGCGTTTTACTTCCAATGGGAATCTATACAATTGACTTTTGTTACAGACAACACAATCGAGTATATCCCTAGCAACCGTGGTAAAGGCGTTTTACTTCTCCACCGACAGTATACTTATTGTAACATGAACAGTAAATATCGGTGGTACTGCTCAAAGAAAGCTGCAGGGTGCAAAGCGCGTGTCCTACTTACTGACGACGGGCAGTTTGCAGATCTCTTGCATTCCCACAACCATCCACCGCCCCAGCTGTTCAGAACTCCTGATGGGGTGCTTCACCGCGTTTAGTTATGTGCCGTGTCTGTATTTTCCGCTAGATGCATCACTAAGCAATATATTAAGGTGAATTACATTACGTCACTTAGTCTTGTCATATGTATTTTCTTTTTCAAAATAATGAAAAATACCCTGTACTCACTGTTCTTATCACGAGGCAGGCCCGGGAAGCGTCGTGAAGGCTGATATGGAGAAATATGACTGGATTGTTCTCCCTCATAATCAGCCTTGTGGGCTTCGAAGGACGCTAAAGACCGAGAAAAATTGAGAAAATTAAGCCGGGCATATTGTCTATAGACCGCGAAAACGCTTGGCAAAAGAACAATTTCATATACCTTTACAATATGTTATATTATTTGCTCGTTTTTTCAGGCAACGCAATCGAGTATATCCCTAGCAACCGCAGCGGTAAAGGCGTTTTGCTCCTTCATGAAAAGTATACATTTTCTAATATAAGCAATAGTAGGTGGTGGTACTGCTCAAAGAAAGCTGCGGGGTGCAAAGCGCGTATCCATACTACTAAAGACGGGCAGTTTGAAGATCTCTTGGGATCTCACAACCATCCACCGCCTCATCTGTACAGAACTCCGGACGGGATCATTCACCGCATTTAGTTATATCAAATAGAACGCAAACTTGATACGTATTTTACTGTGTATTTATTCTGCTAGATGCATAAAAGCTACATAAGATGAATTACGTAATGTAACAGAGTCAGATCGTCTGTATTAGTTTTAAAAAATGATGGGAAATGCCTTGTACTCACTGTATAAGGTTAAGGCTTGTGGCAGACCAAAGAAGTGCTGACTAGACGTAGCCAAGCATAGTGAAGGCTGGTATGAGGAATAACGATTGAAATTAGTCTAAGGGTCGGGCTACGGAGTATGCTGAATACCGGAAAGAGTAGATAAAATTAAGCCGAGCCGTTTAGCAAAGGCCGCAAAAACGCTTGGCACTAGGAGAAGAAGCATAATCGTATGATACAGTAGCATAAACTTCTACAATATGTTATATGATTCTCTCGTTTTACAGACAACACAATCGAGTATATCCCTACTCGTAGCCCACGTGGTGGTAAAGGCGTTTTGCTCCTTCACAAACAGTATACTTATTCTAATGTAACCAAACATAGGTGGTACTGCTCCAAGAAAGCTGCGGGGTGCAAAGCGCGTATTCATACTACTGATGACGGGCGTTTTGAAGCTCTCTTGGATTCTCACAACCATCCACCGCCTCAGCTGTACAGAACTGCCGATGGAGTATTTCACCGTATTTAGTTCTGTTATATCCTTTAGAAAGGTTCACACGCAAATTATTAAATGTATTTTAGAATTGTTACTACTACTAGTATTATAATTCATATCTTAGTATATTCTCTTATAGTAGAACTAGCGACCCGCCCCGGCTTCGCACGGGTGCAATGCTGATACTAAATACACTACAGAAAAACTGTGAACGCTGTATATAATTCAAAGTGCTATAGGGAAAACCGCGGCCTCAGACGCGCTATTTATAGGCACGCTCTTGCCGCACCGGGCGGCCGGCCGGTACCGCCGCAAACGCTACGTCCCGCAATTTTTAAATCTGTAATATCTTCGAAAATATTCACTTAAATCATACGGTGTAAAGGGCCATATAGATCTATATTAAATGAACAATGTATTCAAGGTATTTAATTGGTTAAGGATTAATGCAGTATTGGTTAAAATCGCTTCGAAAATTAGCCATTATTTGTCGTAAAAAGTAAATGACAAAAAAAAGTTATTGTGGTCTATCCATAAGAGATAGACATATACCATCACGGACTTTTCTGTAGACCTTTTCAATGTGTACAATACTTAGTACATTATTTTGATAAAACTCGTAGGGTTCAGCCTGCGTTTGCAATGTAAGCGGAAAAAAAATTAATTATTTAATATTATCACATTAGAAACCTCAAAAATAACAGTACTTCTCCACTATTTAATGGATGTTATTATACATATAAACCTTCCTCTTGAATCACTCTATCTATTAAAAAAAACCGCATCAAAATCCGTTGCGTAGTTTCAAAGATTTAAGCATACAAAGGGACATAGGGACAGAGAAAGCGACTTTGTTTTATACTATGTAGTGATGATAGTGATGATGGTATTTATTTGCTTCAAACATGGTAGTCAAGATGGAAAATATTACACATATATCCTCATGTTTCGCCACATTAGCATGCAAAATTATTTACATTTACATATTATTTACATATTATGAAATATAAATTAAATTCCAGATTAAAATTTCATTGTTAAAAAGTTTCTAACATTATAAATTAGTACCTGGGTGACCGAGCTATGCTCTGTATGATTAAAATATCATCGGGTGAGCAAGCTATGCTACTCAACAACAGATGGCGCTGTAAGTTTCTTGAACGCACTAAAACGCGTAAGAAATATAGACAAAGAAGGGGAAAATATGAAAGGATTGATGAAAGTTCAGGAAGCAAGGGAAGTATGTCAAGATCGTAGCAGGTGGAGAACTGTGGTCTCTGCCTACCCCGACGGGAACAAGGCGTGATGTTATGTATGTATGTATGTAAAATGAATTTTCCCGGATATAAGACGTGGCTAGATCGATTTTTTGCCCCAAAAAACCCCTGTAAACTAAATTTCATCGAAATCTTTAGAGCCGTTTTCGAGAAACCGATTACAAATATATATATATATATCATTTAGCCACTTATGTAGTTCTGCCACAAATAAATTTAATTTAAAATTTCTTATGTCAGTTAGAACTTTGTTATAAAACGTGTTAACGGAATAAGCGAAACTGAGAAATTTTTTTGTTCAGAAACGAGAGTAGAATCTATTTCACGAGTTTTAGATATTGTACCTGCCAATGGAGCTGATGAGGACGATTATAGTTCCCATTGTTAAAAGTAATTCAATTTGTAGTAAAACCAAACCTACGTACATTACCTACACAATCTACATTATCGCAAAAGTGTTTGACAGTTTGTTTGACGCACACTTAAACAACTGCATTACTCTCCATGATAACCAATTTGGTTTTAGATCTAAATTGTCAACAAAGAGCGCAATCGAGTGCCTCAATCATGCTGTCAGATCGGAACACGCCTATGTACGCCAACTTCCTGGACCTATCGAAAGCCTATGATCTGGTTTCCTACAACATCATATGGAAGAAACTGGAAGACCTGAGTCTGTCTCCAGAACTGATTAGTATCCATAAATACTGGTACGGAAATCAGAACAATAATGTGCGATAGACGGATAAGCTTTCGGAGCCGTACAGGTTAGAGTATATACGGGGTGCGGCAGGGACGGATAAGCTTGCCCACACTCTTTAATCTGTACATCAATGAGCTGATCGTGACGCTCAGCAGCCACCATATCGGCTGTCACGCAGACGGAGTCTGCGTCAACAACATCAGCTACGCGGACGACATGGTGCTGCTGAGTTCTTCAATGGGTGATGTCAGGGAGCTTTTGGCCATTTGCGAAGCATATGCAAGCCGTTATGGCTTAAAATACAAAGCTGTTAAGAACGTGCTAATGATGTTCAAGGCTGGAACCATAACTGCTCTGGAAGTGCCGCCTGGCAAGCTAAACGGTATACGCTTGAATCAGGTACATAAATTTAAATATCTTGGTCATTTGTGACCAACGACCTGAAGGACGAAGTGGACATGAAGCGCGAAAGGAGGTCACTGTCAGTCAGAGCGAACATGATCGCCCACAGGTTGAAGCGTTGCTTGAAGGAAGCCAAAATTACGCTATTCGGAACCTTCTGTTCGTCCTTCTATTCCAAAAAAACCGGCCAAGTGCTAGTCGGACTCGCGCACTGAGGGTTCCGTACAAACCTGTACGTATATAAGTAAAAGTTATGGTATTCTTATTGCTAAAAAACTTTATTATGTGATGTAAGTAACTAAAATTTATACTTGAGTTGAATGAATGAAAGGTAAATTGCGGTTTACGATTTATGACGTAATAAAAAAAACTGCTTACTTGATCTCGTTCAAACCAATTTTCGTTGGAAGTTTTCATGGTAATGTACATCATATATTTTTTTTTAGTTTTATTTTTCTCTTATTTTAGAAGTTACAGGGGGGGGTACACACATTTTACCACTTTGGAAGTGTCTCTCGCGCAAACTATTCAGTTTAGAAAAAAATTATATTAGAAACATCAAAATCATTTTTGAAGACCTATCCATAGATACCCCACACGTATTGGTTTGATGAAAAAAAATATTTGGGTTTCACTTCAAGTATGGGGAACCCTAAATGTTTTTTCTATTTTTGTGAGAAAATCTTAATGCGGTTCATAGAATACATCTACTCACCAAGTTTCAACAGTCTAGGTCTTATAGTTTCGGAAAAAAGTGGCTGTGACATACGGACGGACAGACAGACAGACATGACGAATCTATAAGGGTTCCGATTTTTGCCATTTGGCTACGGAACCCTAAAAAACAGCCTGTGGGTAAACTTCACGCAGAAGTCCTATTGTGCCCTCCGCGTTTAATTCAACAACGCCTTTAGAGTGCTGTTGCGGTTGCCCCATTTCTGTAGCGCCTCAGGCATGTTCGTGTAGGCGCGCGTGATGAGCAAGAGACAGGCATCGATCGCGCGCAGTATACGGGACAGCCGCAACAGCCTCCTGATGATGGTCGCCGGACGAATGGACCGACCGCTCCAGAGGCATTTGATGTTACATGCACCGATTTCTCTGGCGTATGCTCATTGACGTTTGGCTGTATATTGTGTGATAGTCCTGTGTTTGTCTTACTAACATAGTTTTAAGCGCAATTGTAACTAACAATATTATATTATTTAATTTTAATTGTTTTATATAGATGTATTGTCCGAAATAATTGGTGAAAGTCGCTTTATATCGTAGAGAGAAGCATAGTTTGAAGTAAAAGTAGAGATATGACAATAAAATTACATTTTACAACCATTTTATCACTAAACGACTCGTGGGTGTTACACATAATTTATGAGTAAGATAAAACTCACGTTTTGTGTCCCGTTTTGTTGTCCTTGTCCTGTCGGCTCTATGCCGAACCTAATGGACCTATGGATATACGAATTTTTTTCGAGTATTATTTTTCGAAAATAGATCTACTTACTAGGAAATTAATCAACTTATTTTTCGTTGACGTATCCAACAACTTGCAACCATTTGCTAGAAGTGTCTTTTTGCTAGAACTTTTCGATAGATAATGCGTTGCACTTACTGTATAAGGTTCATATCACATTGCAGGTCCGAGAAGCGTTGGCCCGAAAATTACCTCTATTCGAGCTATTTTTTTCAGAAGATTTTACCCTACAATACTTACTTCATATTATTGTTTTTACAGACAACTCAATCGAGTATATCCCTAGCAACCGTGGTACCGGTGTTTTACTCCTTCATAAACAGTATACTTATTCTAATACATCTAAAAAAAGGTGGTACTGCTCAAAGAAAGCTGCGGGCTGCAAAGCGTGTGTCCATACTACTGACGACGGGCAGTTTGAAGATATCTTCTTCACTCACAACCATCCACCGCCTCAGCTGTACAGATCTCCCGATGGGGTAATTCACCGCATTTAGATGTGTCCTTATATAGGGTCATTTGCTAAACTGTATGTCTTTTAATGTGTGAAATACACAATGTCACTTATTATTGTCATCTGTATTTTATTTTTCAAAATGATGGAAAATGCGTTGCACTCATTGTATAAGGTTCTTAACACGTGACAGGACCATGAAGTCTCAAAAACTACTGTACAGATTCAAACGGGATTTTTAATAATGTGTTAAGCTTCTGCAACAAAGCTGCAGCAATTTTTATATCTAATGGTTTTTATAAACAGTAACGAATGCTTAGTTTAAATCATGTTTCAAGCGGATGTCCACGATTTATGTTATAAACCACTGAACCGATTTAAATGTGGTTTCCAGTTTTGGTGCTTTGTTTCATAGCGATCGACTTTTTAAAACAGAAAATATGCGAGCACTAATGGCGTCCGCGCACGCCACGCCCACTTACCTCCCCTCCTCACCGCTCATGTACGGCGCGTCGCCAGCGCGCGTTACGCGCGTAGCTACAGAAATATTTAGAAGCGGCAAAACTTTGAATAATAAAAATAAATTACCCTTATCAAGAACCCGTGAAATTGATTCTACTCTCGATTCTGAACAAACTATTTTCTCAGTTTCGCCAAATTGACCGACAACGTCAACTTTCATGTAGGGTTTAGTAATAATCATACCCTTAGGGTGTCATTAAGAGACGTTTGCTATCACGGGGCCAGCAAAACCCGTGTCTAACCTTGGTCTAGCTCTTTCACCGGTCATAAGTACCTATCCCTCAACATGACATTTAAAACACAAAAAAAAACGAAGGAAAACGTACGTGTAACGTACTTTTACCCCCGTTGAAGTAATGTACGGAGAAGTGACGTCAGTTGTTGGTAAGTGAGTCCTGTTACCGCTTCATGTGATGTTTGACTACCTCGCCCCCGCCAACGTCTGTCACCCCGCAGAAAGGTCGCGCATTAAGTTAACGGGTTAACTTAGTTGGTTTAGTTAGTTAGTTATCTTGGCCTGATAGGTCTGTCAAGCCTATAAAAAGTCTCACTAACCCTCTTATCGTGTACTATATAACAACTTTTTTTTTTCTTTTGGTTTTAGATGAAGTAGTGTTCACTACCAGCGCGCGAGGAAACCGTATCCTTCAAGTGCGGGGGTATACCTATGGTCTGCGTACTGAATGTAGAAACAAAGACAAACTGAAGAAGCAATGGATGTGCAGCCATTGGTCCAGGGGTTGTCGTGCCTCCGTCATGACAGTCCATGATATTATAAGTTCTTTCAGGAATACACATAATCATTAACAATAAGTATAGGTCAGGCAGACTTTAAGTTCGCGCGAGTGGGACCTTTGGCTGTGAATATTTTATCCTGCGTAGACAGTCATGTCAACAAGAAAAAAAAAACCGGTCAAGTCCGAGGGTTCCGATATGCCTGTAGTATTTTAAGAAGCAATAAGTCCATTTATTTTATATATAGAACCGCAAACTTAAGTAAAAACTGTGCCACTTGGAGAGATCGTTTCATTTTTGCTGTAATACTGCATAAATTTCTATCGATTATAATTAATTCAGAGTTTTCGTTCTGAAAACTTCGGAGATAAGGCGGGGGTATTTTTAGACGTTTTGTTATCATAACATGAAAACTAGAAGTCGACTGAAATACAAAAACCTTTTTTGGAAATGTGCAAGCATAGCCCTTATATATGATACCCCACTCGACCTAGTAATGACCATTTGAAATTTAGCTCCCCCCTGTTTGGTCCCCATTTACATACATACATAATATCACGCCTTGTTCCCCATTTAAAATTATAATAAAAATGTTTTTTTAATTCTTTTGTTTGCAATAAAGTTGAGCAAGCATATTCTTAAACTATTCCAAATTGCTGCTAAGATAAAGAGGTGTGACAGACGGACAGATAGACAGACAGACGAAGTCGCAGCATAAGGGTTCCGTTTTTACCATTTTGGTTCGGAACCCTAAAAAGTCACACTTCTCATCCGGACCTCCTATGCTGTTATTGGACAGATTTACGTGGACACGCCTTACAAAAGCACCAAATTTTTTCCAGATACTAGTTAGGTACATAACTCTCAATTTTTGATAGGAGCCAATTACAATGAAAATACAAGAATTGGCTCCTTTAAAAAATTGAGAGCTTTGTACCTAACTAGTACCTAGAAAAAACATGGTGCATTTATGAGGCGTGTCCACGTAAAGACAATAATATAAGACGTTAAGCGACTAGATTATGTGTAAAAGACTGTACTGTGCATTATTTTAACCTGTATGTAGGTATGTACTCGTATGTCGATTTCTTTGTCGCGCTCTGCAGCCTAAACTGCTTGATACATTTCATCATGTGATGTTTCGTTATATTTGTATTCATTGTAGGAGTATCATAGGGTATAAAATAATAATAATAATAAATAATAGAACGAATCTTTCATTAATAAAACTAAAAAGTACTAAATAAAAAAATCAAAAACAAAATACCCGACTGTGTAGCAAAATATCAAGTGAAAAGAGAAAAAACAAGTTCAATTTATAATAAATATAATTTTAACAAAAACTGCTAACCTCCTTCAAAATTGTGTAAGGAATCTATTAGCACTAAAAATAATTAAATAACCCCTAGGTAGTTAATTATCAGTAACTTAGTGAAATAATATAAAATAACCAAGCCTATGTTTTTTATTTCAATTATAAATTTACAAACAACAGTTCATTTTGGAGTTGGTGCCAGCCAAGAAGTTGCATTGCAGGGAACAATATCTTATCTAGTGTCTTTTATTACAGAAGACGTTGAACTGCTTTTTTATTTACATTCGAGGGGACCCCATATTATATTGCCAATGGTTAAGATTTGATGAAAAAGTAGGTACGAGATGGAAAATGAAAACTCGTCGTAATTTGGTTTATGTAGCGCGAGTTAGTTATTGCACTTATATTATAGCTGGCCAGTAGCATACACTTCAATTGGTTTTTTAAATTTATAATTGAAAAAAAAACACAGGCTTGGTTATTTTATATTATTTCACTAAGTTGCTGATAAGTAACGGCTTTGGTTATTTAATTATTTTTAGTGCTAATAGATTCCTTACAAAATTGAGAAGGAGGTTACTAGTTTTTGTTAAAATTATTTTTATTACGTGTTTTACTTCAGTTTAAACTTGTATATCTTTAAAAAAAACACCCTTTATCATTGACTCGCTTTACAGACAACACAATCGAGTATAGCCCTACCAACCGTGGTAGAGGCATCTTGCTTATTCACCAAAAGTATTCTTACTATAACATGACCAGTTGAAATAGGTGGTACTGCTCAAAGAAAGCTGCGGGGTGCAAAGCGCGTGTAATAACTACAGAAGATGGACACTTTGTAGATCTCTTGGATTCTCACAACCATCCACCACCTCATCTGTACAGCACTCACGATGGAAAGGTTCACGAGTTATGACGAGACAACCCAACATCTATAAAAAAAATACAGCGAGTTTTTGGTAAAGTTAATGTGGACGTTTCTAATTTGTTATGTTACAAAGATGTTTACTGTGTAGTTTTTCCCTCCTGGCGCATAATGTCACGTTTGCAAAGTGTTAAATTTGATATTTGTGTTTTTGTTATTCTTTTCTGTTCTAAAATGTATTTATTTACTATGACTTAATAAACCATTAGTTTATTTAATTTGATATTTCTGTTTTTCATGGAGCTTTTTCGTTATTATTTTCTGTTCTAAAATATACAAGTGAGTAATTCGTAATAAACCATTACGTTATATTATTTTGTCTTGTTTTTTATTGTTTTATTTGTTTGTTTTGTTTTTTTATATTTTATTCTTTAGCTTTTATTACGTAGTTTAATTGGTGCACACTTCTGTTTACAAGATGGTATCTCTTAATCCCTGAGTTCCTGTAAATTGCCTAATATTTCTCCAATCTTGTATCCATAGAACCGGCGTTTCTTCGCTACTACCGTCACTATCGTAACCTGAATCCTGAAAGATTTCGAGTTCCTGAAGAGAAACCAGAAGATGTAGCACCTGTGAGGAACCCTGTGAGTAGGGTCAGTTCTATTCTGAGCATCTTAACTAACCGAAAAATAACTTAAAAATGTTAATTGAAGTAATAAAATGACGACTTGATATAAATATATTTGTGCATGAATTTGGAAAAATATTATAAAAACAAATAAACACTATTAATGTTACAAGCACAAATTTTGTAAAGAAATAAAAACTAAAAGTGAATGATTTGGTGTTTTATTGCTTGAGAACCATCCCGGCATAAGAATAGGGTCTCCCTTTTTATTTCTAGAGTGTCGTTAAACGGTTTAGGTAATAAATATTCATAGTGATGTTCAGTTAATAGCCGTGGTCATAATATGCCACCTACCCTAAAAAATCGATCAAAGGCTTTAGGGCAAAGTGAAATAATAATTTGACCACGGCTATTATCTGAACATCACTATGAATATTTATTAAATGCCATAGTTTATTTAAACATAACAATTTCAGATGACAATATCTTCTTGTTTCATACGTTTTAGAGCAAGATTTGCCAGTAGTTTTTAGTTTTTAGGGTTCCGATACCAAAATGGTAAAAAAAAGGAACCCTTATGGTGCCGCTCTGTCTGTCCGTCTGTCTGTCACACCTCTATTGAACTAATGTTTTTGGACATTAAGATTCAAATGATGCATTCATTTTCTGAAAATAGTCGAATTTATTTCGGAAAATCGACTACTAAGCTCCTTTTTAATTTTTATATACCGTGTGTCAGTAACGTGATCAACACGATTTAGAAAATACCTTGTTCATGGGAATAGACTAAGAGCTGGCAGTTGGCAATCCTGCGTCATCGCATACCAAAAAGCGACCTATCTAGGCTGGTGCACAATATAGAGGTGAGTCTAGAAAAAAAAAAGTTTTGTGCAGTCAACAAAAAACTGTTTATTTTTTTACCAATTTATGTACCAAGTAAGTACATAGTCCAACATAGGGCAACCGCGCTAGGCTTGCACTGTGGACGTACTATACGTTTTTATTTGTTTTAGAAAACTGTTTTTATTTAAACCTAAAATCTATACACATTTAAAACTAAAAACATTTTTAATGACAACTGTACCTCAAATTTTAAAACTTGTTTTGATATTCGTTTGAACGTAGTATCCGTTCGGAACAGGGAAGCGTGGCGTGCTTCGATGTCGGAGGCCAAGAGCCACTTTAGTTGGCTGACCCACAGAGATAAATAGTGTTTAAAAATATTTTTTACACATATCTTCAAAAATTGTTTCCAGAGGTATCCTTCTTACCGACATTTGGAGGGGGACAGATTATCAAGTACAAGGGGTATTCGTTCTCGTTTCACAATCACAGAAGATTCCTGCGATGTTCTAGAAGAAAACGAGGAAATTGTTTATTCACTGTAAGGCTGAATTTTGATGGCACTGTTCTTAGTGAAGACGGCTTCCATAACCATCCTCCACCGAAGTTCTTCGCCACTAAAGAGGGGTTTTACATAAAATTTAACTAAGGACTAACAGGGCATTCCCCGTCCATTCACTGGAGTTTCCCACAGTCTAGGAAACGAAGCGGATCGTTGTATGAAGACCCCCGCATTAAATCCTCCGTCGATGAAACTTTGCTGGGGTATTACACTACATAAGACAAACCTTCTATAAAAAATCCAAAAAAAAATCGGTAAGTACTTTTAATTTTTCCAAACAAAAATTACAAAAAATGTATGAAAAAACTTTTTTTGTAATTTTTTTTTTGATATTTTGATTTTACATTTAATTCATGATACTTTATCATCCTGTCAAATAAAATCTGCCAGAGGATTTTATGTTGGGGTCAACTGCTTCGTTGCCTACACTAACTGGTGGTTCGACGGGGAATTCGTATTTCTCCCTTCACCCACAGCACCACTGTTCGAATCGAACTAGTTTTCATTTATCGATATTTTTTTGCAAACTAAACATTTCGTTATTAAGTGGAAGATATAATTCACAAGCAAGAGTAAATATTATAGATGATCAAACGAACTCCAGGAGTGAAGTTCGATCGTTATTATATGAGTCGCTTCATTCGAAGATATAATTTGTTTACAAGTAGTAGTCCTTAATTCGCCAGGCAGTCGATGCACGCATTTAAGAGTAATTCATTTGATTCTCTTATTTAAAACGATTTCCGTCCGTGTTCACTTCACCACTGTAGCTGACATTCGCTTCATTTTTTAGAGTCTGTACCTATGAACCTTTAAACAAAACTTTGCATTTGGGTGGAAACCACAACTTGTGTCACAGTGTTTGGTTTTTTGGGAGGGAGGGTTGTTATATTATTATATCTTCGAATGAAGCGACTCATATAATAACGATCGAACTTCACTCCTGGAGTTCGTTTGATCATCTATTATATTTCGTCGCTTCATTCTTCAGATATAATTTGTTTACAAGTAGATGTTTAGAGAACAAAGTTTTGTTTGGTTACTGTGAAACAACTGTATATACAAGATGTTCTAGTTTAACTATCTAAGCCAACGAATTACAAATAGTAATTCGTTGAAAAAATCTGTAATTTGCTGATCCAAGCAGATAATAAATAACCTTTGATTTATACCAAAAGCAAGTATGCAACAAAAATCAACTTATATAATAAGTTACTCATTCGATACAACTGATATTACAAAATCATCTACCTACTGGTCTAATATATCAAACTATTAAAGTGCTAGACGTGCTGGTCCAGCCAGCTGTTTTCACGAGTCGAGGCTGAGAGAGTTGCAATTTTGCAAAGCGGGGAAGATGCATGTGTCGACAAGTCTTCTCTCAGATAGTGTTTCTGGAAAATCAACCAGCTTATAAATCACAGCTGCTTAAGCTAATTAACGTGGATGTTAATTGATATTTACAATTTTCCTACATTGGCAGTTCTTGATTTTATTTTTTGAACAAAAATATGGACAGAACACGAGTGCATAATATATTCAGTTAAATAATATTAGAACAATATCGGCTAATCTTAGCCCGCAGTGGAAGTTTGATTAAATACGTTATGGCTATCTCAACTCCATTATTTGCAAAATAATATAAGTATTCACTTTTTATTGTTGAAAATTTTTGTGCCCCATGAGCATATAGTGAAATCGCTGATCTGTTCATTTTATTTTATATCATTAACTCTAAATTAAGGGACTATTTAGATACACACTTATTTACTTATTAGTTGTGTGTCCCAAGTAACTATTACGAGTACTAGGCCGATTAGGCTTGTGATTGTAAGTAGAAGAAGGTTTTAAACCAATTATTGGTTCCAATTCTATCACCTAATAAGTAAGTAGCAAAGATTACGGCAAACGATGATTGTCAAGAGAGCCGTTGTACAGCTGTTCATACGAACCAAACATCTCGTCACTTTGTTTTGTTAAAAATAACAGTAGTTGTTGGTTGTAGGACTATCAAACACGTTTGCGTTTTTTCTGGGGACAAGCTGTTACCCAAAGCGTATTTTGACATATATTGTTAAATAGGAGCCTCAGACAGCGAAGCTCAAGAGAACATCAGTGCAAGCGAGAGGATCAATACCCGCAGGACCTGTAAGATTAGTTAAAAAGGAACAGTATACTCTGATATGGATTATAAAAGTTTCAAGTGTTGAAGGACACTTATTTTGTATGATATAAATAATTAAGATGGGCTAAAAGGCAGAGAAGGCCTTGTGAAAACACAAAATACGGTGCCTTCGTCATCTGTAATTTTTCCCAAATATAAAAGGAACCGGAACCGCGTAAAATGTCCAGGTCAAAGGATAAAATATCCATAGCTACAGCGTCTGGATCTAGTTTTCATAAAAAAAAAAACATAAATCGCTAAGGATTGTCGCTAAGAGCAAAACTAAGAGTACAGCGAACTTTAAAGCTGCGTCTTAAAAGTTTGCACACAGAGCCCGGGAGTGACTTTCATTGACTCAGCTGGCACCTGCGGCGATTTGTGTTTCGTAAAATTTAAATAAATAAATATTGTGCCAATCGTACCATTGCCAATTTTGACAAGTTATTTGTACAATATGGTATGGTACCTACATACTCTTTTTTTTTTTTTTTTTGTAACCTTAAAACAAATATTTTACTTCTTCGGCCTTCTTCGTAGCCTTTGGTTTTATTTACTGCTCCACACTAGGTACTAGTTAGGGAGTTGTCTGTATTTAATATCTTTCTGTAAGACAAGTATCTTGTGATGGCCAGGAATTTGTAGAAACATTACCATACCATCAGATAAGATCTTCTAAAATATCATAATATTCATAAGGCACGGTTGTAAAATCGTAAAGAATTATATAGCGTGACTTCTTTCATATATTATGTTGAAAATTTAAATGTAGAAATTTTCGGTCATCTTAAAAACATAAATTAAGAGATGGGCTTTTCGTAGCAAGGAAGCCGTTTTTCAAAACATAATTTTTGAGGCGGTTGAATGACACGTTGCAATAGGTACATTTATTTCTTGGATTTAGAATAAATCGGTTACAGCTATTGCGTTTTGGTGCTTTAAAATTAGGTACCCAATATAAATTCCGATGGAATGTAACTCGTAACGGTTGTAACGCTGGAAATAGGAACTTATTCTCCAGTTAAAATCAATATAAACTTTGTATATTGGCTTTTCTTGAGGGTAAATTTTAAACGTGGATTTCACGTTACATTAGCACTACACGGAATATTATTTCCTCGTTTTTCCCAGGTAACACTAGGATACTGTGGTGTTTAGGGTTCATGCTTATGCATGTATTATAACAACATTGTGGTTATGAAATATTGCGATTTTCTACTTCGTAGAATTATCCGGACACAGAAAGTGTTGAAAAAAAAAACATTGTATTATACCAGCATGTACTTGTGTTACGGTTCTGTGCTGGAGCATGAGTTTTGGATGGATTGTAACTTTTAGTCGATGCTGCTTGAGCTTGGGGATAAGGCCAGAGCCTGCCTGTAACCTCGCTCCCCCCCCCATTTGACGGGTAATGAGGACCCGACCAAGGCTTCTTCTGCTGGGTTAAACGAGCTCCCGACGTTTGAAAAGATGCATCTTTATCTCTCAATAGTTTTATTTGCTTTAACTTTTTTATAAAAACAAGTTTTGTCTTTTACAGATACTTGTACATGCAAGCGGAGATATTTTTATCTAAGCCTGGAATTCAATTAGCAATTTAGTATCGGTGTTTGTAATAATTTACAATAAACCGGTATTAGGTGATATTTGAGAAGTATGTGCTTGTCTATAGGCATGCCTTTTTTCAATATACTTAGGCGTACAAAAGTTCGACAGTGTGTCGTGAATATGATAGAGAACAAGTTTGGCGTATCAAACGTAGACGCCTAAGGTGTCTCGAAGACTCCTCAGGTGTCCAGACCTTAGGTGTCGGTTGGTCCAGGGCTGGCATGATCTTTTGCCTCGTGGACGGTTTTGTTCTCTTTACTATTACTGGCACCCAAAAATAAAATTTTAGTAGGTGGGTATTTTACAATAAAAATATTCTGGTTATGGTTAACAAACAAAAAGGCTTGTTGTGAAAACTAAAGACAATGTATCGCAGACGACACACATAGATGAACTTGATATTATTGTTTTCATTGACGATAAATTTTGACGTTAAGTCACAGTTACCGCCGTCGCAATTGACTCTCGGTCAATGCCGACCTTAACAATAAAAAGTTGACTCTCAGTCAATAGCAATTTTAATATCGCATATTGTAATAATTATTTGGCGTTTACTTGTAGTTAACGCCGTTACGATTGACTCACAGTCGAGTCCGACGTGAAAATAGATAACTTGTATTTTTATGCATGATTTATGTTGATATAGTTTGACATAACTCGCAGTTAAGCCGTCGTTATTGACTCGCAGTCAATCCCAACAACTAACAGATAGTTTGGCGTTAACTCGCAGTTAACACCGTCGTTATTGGCTCGCAGCCAATCCCGACAGACAATAGATAGTTGAATCGCAGTAAAAATATATTCAGATGTCGATTTTTGTCTATATTATTTGGCCATAACTCGCAGTTAAGGCCGTCGCAATTGACTCGCAGTCAATCCCGACATAATAATAGATAGGCAACATTATGCATCACGTATTTTCAATACTATGTGGCGTTAACTCGCAGTTAACACCGTCGCAATTGACTCGCAGTCAATCGCGACAAGCAATAGATACTTGGTAACCCACAGTTCATATCTATGTAGATATCGCGTATTGTCAATATTATTTGGCCTTAACTCGCAGTTAACGCCGTCGCAATTGACTCGCAGTCAATCCCGACATAATAATAGATAGACAATCGCATTCCATCATATCCATTCACGTAACACATCGTAAATAATATTAGGCGGTAACTCGAAGTTACTGCCGTCGCAATTGACTCGCAGTCCATTCCGACGTAAGTTGTTCTATGATTCACTTGGTAATAAATGTTTAAAACACAAAAAAAAGAAAATATATTTCATTTTTTACTTACCCTCGTAACTTTCGCCATTAGACGAAAAAACATCTAACACACATCATACACACGTATACTTAATACGTCGGTAACGTTTAATTTTGTTACTTTCCTTTATTTTTACTTTGTTTGTCGGAAGGTAAGAAAAGATAAAATTGTATGACGTAAACGAAGGCTAAAATTTTTAAGCCTGTGTAGGTGGTAATGAAATTTTGTAGTAATTAACTACAAAAAAAATATTATTGAAAATGTTTCAAAATCTCTCGATTAGACAATGTTCTAACATTTGTCGGAATTATCATAAACAAAATGGCATTATATGGTTTACGTCTATCTTATTAAATTTTCCATCATTTTCGTAAAAGTTCTGGGTGCGACCGATAGGTCATAATCATGGTTGTTACGTTGTCATGTTACGTTTTTGTATACAAAACAAGTAACTGGAGGTATCGGGCCGCAAGATACTCGTAGGCCGTAATAAACACTTCAATTTGTTTAGCAAATTTAAGAATAGAACATGTGGGTAATCTTGAAAATTTTTCTCTCTTAGAAAGAATTAATAATCAAAACAACACTTACTGAAAAGTTTTGAATCCAGTACAATTACACTAACACACGGAGCAAAAACTTATTTTATCGAAAATAATTTTAAATATTTGTAATTTAACTTCTGTTCTCAAGTTGGATAAAAACAAATATTTACCAAATTAATCTTATATTTTTCACATTTTTCGAAACCAACACAAATCAATAATCAATGTCAAAACGAAAATTATTTTCTAACTATGAGAAGACTGAAGAGGTTGTATTCAATCGACAACATTCTCCGGCCTCCCTTTACATCCATCAAGTGGCTGTCGATTCAATAGAACCACTAGTCTATTTACAGGTCGTCTCAAAACACCTCCTTTTGTAGCGACATCTGCTGATCTTACTCTGTTATCACGTCCATGCATAACAGAAACAACCTCGCCTCTTGGCCATGTATTCCGAGGAGCAGTAGGATCAGCGATTACAACAATGTCACCCAATTGCACAGCTGCCCCTCTATCTCTTTGCCACTTAGTCCGAACCTGTAAATTTGGCAAATATTCTTTTAGCCAACGAGACCAAAAATGATCTGCCATACGTTGTGCAACTCGCCACTGCCTTCGTAGATCCATGTCATGATCAGAAAAAATTCCAGGCTGGGGTAAGGAATTTGATGCACCTAATAAAAAATGATTTGGTGTTAGAGCCTCTTCTTCTTCTTCGAGTGAAACGTGTGTCAGCGGTCTACTATTTACAATATTTTCGGCTTCACTCAGAAGAGTACTCAAAACTTGTTCTTTAGGGTTACGTCCATTTAATATAGCTGAAAGAGCTGTTTTAATCGACCGAACCATTCTTTCCCATACCCCTCCCATATGAGGAGATTCAGGTGGGTTAAAACGCCACTCGATACCCAAAGCACTTGCAGCTTCTACAAACTTAGGATCTTTAAACATTTCATCAACTGATTTTTTAAGTTCTTTATTTGCTGCAGTAAAGTTAGTTCCATTGTCCGTATGAATAATCTTAGGATATCCACGTCTAGCAGCCATTCTTCTTATTGCTAATAGCGTTGAATCGGCAGAGAGAGAAGCAACCAATTCAATATGAACAGCCCTTATATTTAAACATGTAAATAATGCAGCCCATCGCTTTTCAACTCTTCGACCAATAGAGACAGTAAGTGGACCAAAAAGATCTATTCCGCAATATGTGAAAGGTCTACAGTGATGTTGAAGACGAGAATCAGGAAGTGGAGCCATCATCGGTTGCGGGCATTTAGATCTTCGAATTTTACAGACTACGCACTTCGATATCATTGATCGAACAGCATTGCGAAGACCCAAAATGTAATAACGCTGTCGTAATTCATTAAGCAATGTTTCAGAGGAGTGATGCCCAAACAATTTATGATAATAGATAATGATCAATTTAGTCACATGATGTTTTGCATCTAAAATAACTGGTCGTTTCAATTCATACGGCAATGGACGTCCCGCATCTAATCGACTTGTTGCTCGCAATAATCCCATTTCATCAAATTCAGGATTCAGTTTGGTTAACTTACTGGAATGAGACAACTTTTCTTTCTTTTTAAGGAGCTCTAAATCCATAGCAAAACTTTCAGCTTGTGTTTGCTTTATAATCAAACTCACTGCTCGTTCTTCTAAATTTGGTGTAATGACAAGAGTTACTGGTTTCTTGAATATATATTTATCTATAAACAAAATCACAAAAGCCATACTACGAACCAAGCGTCGCCAATTCGAAAATCTTTCATCGAGAATTAATTTAGACTCTGGCTCTGTAGTTGCTAAAACTTCTTCCATTTTGACATCGACCTCCGGCTCCATATTGGGCCATAGTTTCTCCGGCAGACGTAAAAATTCAGGACCTTGTAACCATCTATCTTTAAATTTCCCAGTAGCCCTTGTAGCATCATCAGCTACATTATCATCTCCTGGAAGCCATCTCCATTCATCAGGTTTAGTAATCTCATTAATTGCAACTAATCGGCCTAAAACGAATTTTTGTCTTTTCTTTTGTCCTTTATTTATCCAAAACCAAACAATCTTTGAATCAGTCCAGTAAAATTTCTTTTCAATGCGAAAACTATGTTCTCTCGCGACACTTTCTGCAAGCCTTGCGCCCATCAAAGCTGCTTGCAGTTCAAGTTTGGGTGTAGTCACTGATTTTATAGGGACAACACGACATTTAGCAGCAACAAAAACAACCCGATCATCTCTGCGCATGTAAACTGCACAAGCATATGCTTCTCTAGAAGAATCAACAAAAGTATGAAGTTGAAGATCATTAATTTCTAAAAAACCATAACACCTGGGAACAGAAAAGTTTTCTAATTTCTTTAAATCATTAAGCCACTTAATACAGTCTTTATAGATGTTATCGTTAATTTGTTCATCCCATCCTAAACCACTTTTCCATAACGATTTTAATGTAATTTCAGCGTTTCTTTTGTTATCTGGTAATTTAACATCATCACACCTCCATAGTAAACCTGTCTCCCATCTTTGATTAATCTTTTTAGATTGAGTGTCGAGTATCATCAGTGCACGTTCTTCTTCATCTGTAAACCCTGTTTCTTCCTGACACTTAACACCAATACTATCAAGTCGGAAATAATCGTTCACTAAATCATGTAACTCATCATCCATTTTTGACCGCGACTGTACATGACAAGTAAATTCGGGAATACTATTTTTCGATATAGATGAAGAAAAACCGTGTAACACCCAACCTAACTTTGTCAAAGATGCCACGGGTTCGTTTTTTCTCCCCTCACAAATTTCGCGAGAAATTATAAGATCCCAATAATCTTGGCCTATCAACAAAGATGGTTGCCCTTCAAAGGCTACTAGAGGAATATTTTTTAAATGATCGTATTTTGACAATTCAGCTTTAGTAACCGAATACTTTGAAAGTGTAAAATTTTCAATTGTTCGAACTTTATTTAAAGTATAGTCATCGCCATTAGAAATAGAACGTATAGTCAACGACACGACACGACTAATCAAATTACTTCCTTCACCCACTGCACCTTGCAGATTGAGGTCACATTCAGGTCCTGTCACTCCAATCTGTTCGGCAACATTAGACTTAATCAGAGTCACAGTAGAGCCCTCGTCTAAAAGTGCAAACACAATAACAGTATCTTTTGGTCCCTGAACCTCGACTGGGAGAACTTTCAAGAAAACTTTTTTCTTACTATTATCGCCCCAAACGTTCGCTGTCGTTTCGTTCGATTTCTCATTTATTTCAGATTTCGTCTTATCCCAATCAAATCTATGCAACAAAGAATGGTGACTAGCTTTACATTCGCTACATCGAATTTTACTTTTACATCGATCTCTGCGATGTGTGGAACTTAAACATTTAAAGCATAATCGTCGCTTACATATCCATTCCCACCGTTCCTTTACGTCTTTGCCTTTAAAATCAGAACAAGTCTTAATCGAGTGACCCACCTTTTCGCAAAACACGCATTTATCGTCGGTTTGTTTAGATGAAACTGCGTTTGTGTTTTCCGACTGCGACGGGAGCGAAACAGTCGCTACGTCATTTGTTAAAAGTACAGGGCGTTTCAAAACAGACGTAGTCTGCTTAGACGGAGGCTCTACCGCACCGCGCATACATACCTCACTCGCTTCACCCATTAAATATTGCGCTAAGACCGGCAATTGTGGCTGATGCGGATGTAAACCTCTGCTATAATCCAACCAGCGGTAAAAAATAGGCTCAGTAAATTTATTTACAATTTCCGATATCAACTCTGGACTGTATAGATAGCCGTTATTACCCGCTGATTGAATTGCAGCCACGCAATTATCTACTTTTGTCGCAAGTTGTACGAGATCGCTTCGCGTGCCGGTAAGTTTAGGTACTTTTTTAATTTCTGAAATTAATCTACGTAAAATTAAATCTGGACGGCCAAACCTCATTTCCAAAATTTTCATCACCTCGGAGGCTGATGATGTCGCGATTAGTCGCGCCGCGACCGCCTCCCAGGCCTCACCCTGAAGACAACTCTGCAATCGGGCAACATTCTTCTCCTCGGAATACTGGCCAATCCTAGTGGTAGTATTATAAGCATTTTTAAATCTTAACCAGTCGAGAGCGTCGCCAGCAAAAGGAGGTAAAGTACGAGAAGTCAGTCTCCCTAACAGTTTGTCATTACTAGTTGGAACTGGGTTACTGTTTATCTTCACAGCTTCGGTCAGTGCCGACACTAGACCCCTATCACGGCGATCGTGTTCCGCGTAGTCCGCGCGGCTTGGGGCTTTCGTCTCATATACGTAACTTATGCGGGGCGGGGGTCTTTCACTGTGCGGCGGGGCTCCTTCCACGTTGTCAGTGTGCGGCGGGGACCCTTCCACATAGTCATTGTGCGGCGGGGTTCTTTCCACGTAGTCAGTGTGCTGCGGGTCTCCTTCCATGTAGTCCGTCTGGGATGGAGCTCCGGTCGCGTAATCAGCGTGGGGTGGGGCTCCGGGCACGTAATCAGTGTGGGGTGGGGTCCCTTCTCTCATCGTAGCTACAATATTGTCATCGATCCACTTTTCTGTTGCTGAGTGTGACGACGATGACCCGCTTCTTGAGTGCAGTATAGCCACTTCCTCGTCGAACTTTGCTTTTATAATTTTTTCTTCGATTTCAACTTTTTTCTTCTCCAACTCGGCCATCTCCCTTGCAGCGCGTGCTTCCAATAATCGTACCTGGGTCGCCACGCTGCTAGCACTTGATTTATTTGTCGTTACACTCATATTAGTCGTCATGAGTTTCTTACTTCCAGAACAGAGAGATTTTTCCGTATGCAATTTTCGTTGGCTACGTAGTATCATAACTAATCGTTATATTGTCGCTAGTTCTCTTCATAGAACCATTATCGAAGGACCATTTGTTCTCAAGTTGGATAAAAACAAATATTTACCAAATTAATCTTATATTTTTCACATTTTTCGAAACCAACACAAATCAATAATCAATGTCAAAACGAAAATTATTTTCTAACTATGAGAAGACTGAAGAGGTTGTATTCAATCGACAACAACTTCAATATTACAACTTCAGGTATAATCTATCTACTTCTTATTGAACATTGCGCTTCGGCATGGGACGCGTGCGTTCACTGCCCCGCACGAAAAAGGAATGAAGCGAATGTCAGCTACAGTGGTGAAGTGAACACGGACGGAAATCGTTTTAAATAAGAGAATCAAATGAATTACTCTTAAATGCGTGCATCGACTGCCTGGCGAATTAAGGACTACTACTTGTAAACAAATTATATCTGAAGAATGAAGCGACGAAATATAATAGCCGAGATGGCTTCCAAGAGTTCATGTGTATTTCTTTTTGTCTAACGTTCTGTTTTGAGTTTCCATCCCGAAGACTGCCTACGGGACTCCAAAAAACTGAAACGGTAAATTGAGACCATGAAACTGAACAACTGTCCCTGGGGACATAGGTTGAAATGCAAGACAAAACAAAAACCATTAAAAATATAAATAAAACAGCAATTCTAGGAAACGAACGGTTCTGACTTCTGGTAGTTTTTGGGGTTCCGAAACAAAACGGTAAAAATTTAACCCTTATAGTGCGATTTCGTCTGTCTGTCTGTCACACCCGTCTATCTCAGCAACCACTCATAGGTACTATCAACTTGAAATTTTGAATATTTTAGAATATGATTGACCAACTTTATTGCAAACAAAATAATTAAAGAAATATTATTGTAAAGTGGGCCCTAATAGGGGGGACAAAATTTGAAATTGTCGTTCCTAGGTCGAGTGGGATATCATATGAAATGGCTTTACTTGTACATTCCAAAATAAAATTTTAAATTTTTTTACTACTCTTAGTTTTCAAGTTATGATGAAAAATGTCTACAAAATACCATTCCCCCCCTTCCTTCCAAGGAAAAATCTGAATTGATTATAGTCGATAAAAGTTTATATAAGTATTATAGGAAAAATAAAAGGATTTCTCTAAGTAGCATAATTTTTAAGAAATCTGCATAAAACCTTTACAACCTAATTTCGTTTTGCAGTCTTAAAAATGGACTTTATTGCTTTTAAAAATACTATAAGTATAGCCCAAGTCACACTGAGGCGGTAGCGGAAGCGTTCCGGGGCCGGTATTTTTTGTAAAGTATGAGTTCTCATGCACCCTGTCACATTGAAAAGCGGTCGCGGCGCGGTATTTTGTTCCCGCCAAACCGCCCGCGCCCCCGGACCGCTTTCGCAGTCATACCGCCTCTGTGTGACTTGAGCTTATATCGAAACCCTCAGCGCGAGTCCGACTCGCACTTGACCGTTTTTAGGGTTCCGATACCAAAATAGTAAAAAAGGAACCCTTATGGTACGACTTTGTCTTTTTTTTTTTATTTATTTCAACTGAGGTAAGCATACATTTTACATAATGCGTTTTACTCGCCAAACTGTGAAGTTTGATGGCGGTCTGTTTGTCTGTCTGTCACACCTCTATATCTCAGCAACCACTCATGCTATCGACTTGAAATTCGGAATAGTTGTAGAATTTAGTTGCTCAACTTAATTGCACATGAAAGAATAAAAAAACAATTATGATTTAATACTGTAAAGGGGGCCCAAATAGGGGGGGAAAAATTTCAAATTGCCGTTACTAGGTCGAGTGGGGTATCATATGACAGGGCTTTACATGTACATTCTAAAATATAATATAAAATTTTTAACTCTTACTTTTCAAGTTGTGATGAAAAATGACAAAAAAAATACCATTCCCCCCCTCTTATCTCCGAAGTTTGTGAAAGGAAAAATCTGAATTCATTACAGTCGATAGAAGTTTATATTACAGCAAAAATTAAAAGATCTTTCTATGTTGCACAGTTTTTTAGAAATCTGCAAAAAACCTTTACAAACAAATTTAGTTTTGCGGTCCTAAAAATTGACTTTATTGCTTCCAAAAATACTATAGATATATCGGAACCCTCGGCGCGCGAGTCCGACTCGCACTTGACCGTTTTTAGGGTTCCGTAAATATTTCAATTTCTCACAACCAATAGTAACCAATTAAGGTGAGCTCCCGTTTCAAGAACTTTTCTATAAAAGATTGGTCAAGTTGGATGGTCGCGGAGTTTTTAAAATCAAAGAGCAAAAGCTTTCAGTATGTCATATGGTAGATAGGTACGGAACCCTTAGGGCGCGAGTCCGACTCGCACTTGGCCGGCTTTTATATTTATCGTTGGTGATTGTTCACAGATGTCACCATGGTTAGGTCTCAAAGGGGCAACCCGATGATCAAAGTTGGGCCCTACACGTTTCGTATCAAAATCACTCGAGGATTGAGAACGTATTGGGTGTGCTCCACTCATCACCATCGAGGATGCAACGCGCATATACGTACTGTTAGATTAAATGGCATAGATGAGGAAATTGTAAAAATTAAAAATGAGCACAATCACTAATATACGGGGTGTAAGGGACGGTGTAGCGAAAACTGAAAGGCGGTGCTGAGTCAACGACACTAGACAACTTTCCCAAAGAAAAATTTCTGTTAAATGAAAAAATAAAAAATATGGACAAACCGCTCCAGTCTGCTCGAACAGTTTATATGCAGAGGTCAATTTTATTTCATTTCCCAAAAATGTTTCTTAGGGAAAGTTATTCAGTTTCACGCCCTTTCTGTTTCTCTGTCCCTTACACCCAAATTTAAGGTACTAATAACAAACTCTCTACTGATTAATGTACCTTTTCATACTGTTCGCGGTCGAGACGGTGGTGGGTTGCTGGAGTGCGAAAGCCCTTGAATTTGTCAGGGAGATCGGGTCTCGACTCAGGGCATAAAGTGGTGACTACCGCTCCGGGTCGTTCCTGGTGCAAAGAGTATCTATTGCCATCCAACGCGGAGACACGCCGCTAGTGTCATGGGCACCTTTGCGCTGGGATCGATCGGGGGCGGCTTTTTTGATGAAAACACCATTATGTGATGATTTATAATTATGTAATTAACTTATAATAATGTTAATTTGACATGAGTAAATTTATTTTGAATAAAAATTAAATAAAAACTGAAGAAGATAACGTTTTCGCTTTTCAACATACATCTGTACTATGTACATACATATGTTACCTTATTATTCATTAGATTACTTTATTTATTGAATGATTATAGATGAGCTTTCAGAGACTGGGTGTATGTTTTAATGTTTAATTACCATTTGCTGCGGATCTGTACGAGGTCAGGCCAAATGCTATCTGCGTTGCCAAATTCTGATGCAAAAAAAGTGTAAGTGTTGTCATTGATACGAAAGAAGAAGACAGGGAGAATACTATTTAATTTTATTTATTAGAAGATTTTTTATGGTATTTTATTTTAGTACAATTAAAAAACAATTCTTGCGCAGACACTCTCCAGTTTATACCAACGGCAGACGGCAAGCGTGTAGCAATGTACGGAGGATATACTTTCTCCTTTGGTGGCGGTAAAAAGCGGATTATGTTTTGCTCACGAAAATTAAGAGGGAACTGCCCAGCTCGACTGAAACTTGACGACCACAGTCAACTGGTGACGATAGACACAGACCACAATCACCCACCGCCAAAATATCATATAACATCTTCTGGACTGTATGTTAAAATAATTTAAAATAGTGGATGAAGCTTTAATTAAAGTTAGTAACACCAATAAGGATATTATAGTATGTGGTGAAAAGAATCTAATATTTGCAATAGATTTAAATCTTTATTTTTATGCTACAGTCTTGTGAATCTTTTTGTAGTGCCCACCAGAATATCAGCGTCCTCATACACTTGCATTGATAACATTTTTACAAATTTAGAGCCGGTGAATAAATCAATTATCAATAAATTGGGCTCTGATTGTTCTGGCCAGTTAGCAGTTTTCAAAGTCGCGTCTATAAAGCAACAAAAAAAAAGATGTCACGTGCGTTCTCGTAAATGAATATAGGCTTAGTCGCTACAAAAGTAATATTGAGGAAAAACTGCCACACTTACATATTGCGACAATCCAAATAAATTATACAGGGTGTTTCGCGCATCTTGTGCCAAAAGGATGTGGCCATTAGGATCTGCTATCCATTCGGCCCCCTCAACCCCTTCTAAGCCCCAAGATTTAAAAAAAAATATATATATATATATTTTTATTTTTTATTAAAAAAACAAAATTCTGCATAAAAACTTAAATTTAAAAAAGTATTGAGTCTAGCTACCAATTTAGATTTTCATTTTATTGTGCACTGTTGTGCTGTTTCATCGAATTTAAATTTACTTTCTATTCTCATCTAGTTCTTTTTTTATTGACTCTCAAAGTTTCCGGAAGAGGTAAAAACAAATTTGATGAGACATAATAGAATAAAAATAAAAAAATAAATTTAAACTTTAACTTTACATGGCTATAAAAAATAACTAAAGTCCAAATTCCTTAAAAGTTCTGTAGTCTATCCTCTTTCTAACGGTATAAAATGTGTCCTGAAAAAAGTAATAACCAACCAATTGCTAAATTAGTGCAACGGGTCACGTACAGCTGATATTCAAGATTTTGATTGATAAGGTTTCTTGCGTAAAAAGGTAGCAAGGAGTTTTACATTCTGATAATAATAGTACCTTAAGATGCACGTGCGCTATTTTGGATATTACGGCCGAGGCTCAGAAATTGCAGCCCGAGCCGCAGGCGAGGGCTTAATGGAGCCGAGGGTGTAATCACCAAAGCTCACAAGCTTCTTACGACGTTTTTCAACACATTTGCGAATAAAAACGAATCAAATTCGCTTACCTTTTTGCGGTTCGGGCTGCAATTCCTGAGCCTACATTTTTCGTTCTCACAATACTTTTCAACATGGAATAAATACACCACAAAGAGCTAGGTTTATACTTATTCGCCAGCTCATTGAAATAAGCCAAAAAGACATTCTCTGAAAACCAATTGGCATTTTGCTGTTCTTACATTCAATGAACTTTTCGTAGGCAAGAATGTACTTATTTTTCCTTTAATTTTGCTGGAAGGGGACACTCACTTGCATTTTGTGCCCCAGTAATTATTTCCTGTGGGGTTAAATTAAGTTCTTCTTCATTGCTTAAAACCAACGGCGACATTGTTAGTTAGTCACAAAAATCAAAGCAAATGAAAATACTTCTGAAAAATGGCGCGCGGAATTCTTGTTGCGCGCGCATTTCTTTTTTCAAATGAGGAGCTGTGACGAAGCAGTGGCAATGCTCCCAAACAGCGCAGTCATTGAAAGAGTACAAAAACTTAAAATTTATTGCTTATAAAATCAATTAATGTTAATTTGTTGTCAAACTTTACTAATCTCGTGCAACAAACTGTTTATATATTATATTTTCATCAACATTAGGTATATATTTACGAAAATGTCATAAATATTTTAGACATTAGAACTCTTTGCTCTTTGTTACTATAAAAAAAAAAAACTAGTGCTGTAATATATAATGAGAAAAGCACGCGTTTTTAATAAGATGGATTATGGACCTAAATACAGTGCAAATAGAGCTGTTTTATGAGCAAATGTGTTGAAAAATTATGTTTATGGAATAAAATTAAACATTTTATTTTACGATATTTTTATTAAGAATAGATTGCCTTTGATTTTTTGACATTTTATTTATTTGGAAAATTTGTTTAGGTAGAATGTCTAAAATTCACGCCCTTTTGGTTTTTAAGTTTAGTTAGATGCAAAAACGCAATTTGGAAGCGAAGCTTTTATTTTGTTATGGTGAAGCCACACGAGCGTAATTTCTGCCGCTGAAATTCGGTCACGCAATTTCGCAAGAACATATATAATGATAGTGATGCATTTGTTTAATTTGTAAAGAATTATTCAAAAACATTTAAACGGGTTTGTGCTGTAGCCAAATTCAATTTTAATAAAAAATAGTTCAAACATTATAAAAATGCCTTGGGAAACTATTGATAGTGAAACTGGAAAATCTAAAGCTCCAGAAAATTACTTCCAGCTTTAATCCTGGAATTAGCACAATTTTGTATGAGTAAGTCTAAAAAGGAATACGGGTCGTGCCTCAGCGAAAAAAATAACAAACGCATACAAAAAGTACAACGTGTGGGCAAGCGTAACCGCATTACCCCTATACTTAACACGTTGGGCTCCCTCAACATAGTTGCACGACGACGGCTGCACCTCGCTTGCCTCACGCATCAGCTGGTCCACACAGGGTTCCCACCGACGCTAGCGTCTTAGCTCGACTTAGCAGGCCGCCCGGCCGCCCTGACCGTCATCGTACGGTAAACGCATTACAGCTTGCTGTACCCGTTATTAAGTGTAATAGTACCTTTTCATCCCATCTATTCGAAAATCGCTGAACGGTTCGTCAATAAAGGCGAACATAATAACTGTTTTCTCCAAGAGACTTTCGTAGCGGGTAAAAATGGGATTTAAAATTAGAATTTGAATTTAGGTCCACCATAGGGATATTTTAGGTCAACCATAGAGGTTGAACCAAAATATTGTATAAAAAATGATACTGGCCGGTTGTACTATTAAAATTATTAAATGAATATAAAAAAAGAAATATGTTTGAAATGTAAACAAGACTACCAACCAAAGAGGTTCTGTTCATAATTGATACAAAAATGTCACTAACATTTTCAGTTGTTACAAATAATACTTAATATGATTTTTAGTATTGTTTCATCAAGTAATAATATTGTAATGGTATTTTATATTTTACATCTCTCATATTCGGTAAGTGTAAGTAGGTCCTTATTACCCCCAAATGGTGCTTGTAGGTGACCAATTAGCGCTCTAGCCTATAGCGCTAATTAGTCACCTACAATTTGGTGGTAATAAGGACCTACTTACCTCACAATCGAGATGTAAAGCAGAGTAGTTAGCTCGGGTGTAAGCATCAATTGCAGCCTGAGATATCTAGGCGCACGAGCGCAGCGAGCCCTTGGCTACTAATCTACTATTATCTACACTCATGTCTTAAACTTTGAAATATGATTCAAAAAGTTGATACGTAAGGCTGTATATAACGCAAAGTATCTATAAAAATTAAAAAGTTACCATTACGTCACGATTTTTGAATGAAAATTTTGCAAAGGTGTTACGTAATTAAATTTTCTAATCATTACATAACACTTGGATACAATTCTTCTTGAATCTAAACTTTTTTTAAGAAGACTGAATAGAAGGTTTTTTAGAGAGCCCGTTAGTAATGTATCAGTTTTTCTTAGTAGCTGTCAAATATCAGTAGCATATTACAAAGTGTACCATATAAACAACCTATTAGTTTAGAGCAGTTAGAGTAACAGTTACTATAGTTACAAATATTTCATCTGTGGCTGAAAATATGCGCGCGCAGCCTGAAATTAGGAAGAACTTGGAAATAGATATTAGATTTGCCGCCATTTTCAACCATTTACCATTTTCAAGTACTTTGTGCCCGTGAAAGTAATGTGAAAGTTTATTGAAAAAGTAGATAAAGTAGTGCAGTCAGGATACTGCAGTCACACAAGAAGATGCTCAATAACTTATGATCTTCTCTCATATTAGTCTAGGACATTTTACGACATAACCTACAATGAATCGGGAAATAATGAAAATCGAAAAAAAAAACATATCTTGTTAAGAAAATGTTCTGCTTGTATATTTCAAAGAAGACCTAGCGGATATATTAAGGCGGCTTCTTTAGACTTATATCAGAACTTTTATATACATAATATAAGTTGCCTTTGTTGTTTACTTACTTTTGTTTAATTTTTATAAGTAAGTACCTACCTATTGTATGAGTGAAGATAAAGTAGTATACGCAACTGCATATCATATGGTATTAAAACACTCGTTTGATGCTATTATCACACTAGGCTACGCCTCGTGTGATAAACCCAAACCTGTGTTTTAATAACCTGTTTTATATGACAGTTGCATAAACTACTATAAAATTAATGACGAGTGTGTGTCCCAATGAGCCTCTTATTCTATTCTCGGAAAGTACCTCAGTCCTGTTTTAAAAACTAAGGAGAAGATACGTCATTTCTATGGTATAAATATGCGGGGGGAAAAGTTATATGGAAATCCATTGTTAACGTGTTTTAGCGGGATGGAATTTTGTATGAAAATCCATTGTTAACGTGTTTTTTTTTTCTTAAATTTAAAGCAAAATCTGTCGATAACCTATTTTTATATCATAATGCCAAAAAAAGAAAAAGTTTTTTTCTCAAAGTCCGCGAAATGATGCTGGCCACCTGCACTTTTCTGAAAAAAAAACATTTATTTGAAAAAAGAACGAAACATGTGGAACGAAAGCGCGCGCGCGCGAATTAGGTACCTATTCTTGAAAATCTAAATCATTATAAAATCTTAATAATATCAAAACTTCTGTTTTTTTCTTATCAACAAGGAAAAATTATAATCTATAAATATAAATTAGTGTTTAATTGTAAAATTTTATAAAGTATTTCTAACGTTTTAACACTATCATGGTAAAATAAAAAAGTTTAAACCTCCAAGCGATATTTTATCACCCAGTGATTTTCAAAAATTGGACCCCTGTTTTCTTTACAAAGTTGTTGGAAGTTTTAATTGTAGTTTTTTAGGTGCGTGCTTTTTACAAAAAAATGTCGTCAAATAGTGACAGTGATGAAGAGTTTCTGACGCAAGAAAGTGCGCAAGCGGTTATTGATTGCCTGAAAAATCTCGAAAAAATAAAACAATGTAGGTATGTGATAGTTTTATACGTTGAAAAAGCGAGAAAAAAACGCATTGATTTTCGGAAACTGTTTTGCTTGTTCTAAATATAAGCCAAGTCTTTGTATTCCATGTTGAAAAGTACCATATTGGCAAGACATGATAACAATATAATGGAATACAAAAAACTTACATCACATCTGATAAGGAATTCTGAAACATTTTCCTCGTAGGTGAAGTATAAAGCACTATGTATCACTCGAAAGAAAGTGCGATTCCCAACTCGGGTGTATTGAGCCCTTCGGCTTCGCCTCAGGGCTCAAACAACACCCTTGTTGGGAATCGGTCACTTTCTCCTCTCGATGAACAATGTACTATTCTCATAGAGGGAAATGAAAAGTAGAGCGGCTGCAAAAATATTTTTACCTTGGGCGACCTATTGATCGCCACGTTCAGGATTCTACTTTAGAATCCCTCGCCGTGCTCGGGATTCTACTCAAGAATCCTTCACTTCGCTCTGGATTCAAAATAGCGCCCTCGCCTTAAAAATATTATTTTACAGCCTTGTGATACAATCTACTAGATAGATAGATAGAATATATTTATTAAAAAATGTTACAGTTTTTCTTAAAAACTAAACAAGCACCCGCAAAACTGTTAATACAGTTTGACTGCGGGAACAGTCTTGATAAAAACTTATGAACTAAAATTAATCAGATAATTTAAAAGAACAACTATTAAGTTACGCTAGGCTAAACTATTCAATAAATGTTGTTTCAACAATTTCGAAAATTTGTTTTTATTCGGTTCATGCCTAATATCAGGGGGCAAACCGTTCATAAGGTACGGTAGACGTTTGTTAAGCGTTCGATCGCCATAGTAATTGTGCACCCTAGGAACGATAAATTTACCCGCCGATATCGACCTGGTACCTTGATCATGTGTTAATAATGAGAGACGCTCCAGACTGCCATGGTTGTTCACTAGAAGTAAGTATTTATGTTTTAGACTAACCGGAAGTACATTGCAAATTTTAAATAGTTTATTATAATCTCCTTTACAACCCCTTTTCGTTTTTTTAGACACAATTAATTTTAAAAATCTTATTTGGAATGCTTCCAGCTTTTGAATATAACTTTTGAATGTGAGACCATAACAGTCTAGAGCGTAGCTCAGTATAGACTCAATTAATGACATATATAAACATTTTAGGGTACTAGTAGGAACTTTGAAACTTAAGTGGTAAAATTTACCTAATAGTATTCGTAATTTATTGCATATAAATTCTATGTGGGAAGACCAAGAAAAATTCACGTCAATTTTCATTCCAAGGTAGATGACAGTTTTGGCTCTATCTATAGCTTTACAACTACAATTTTCCATTCGGTTATGCATACATGAGAAACTGTGAGTAATGATCTTTGGAAGAATATCAGGTCTTTCAAATACGCGGCCAGTAAATGATGGAACAACATTCCTCCTCCATTAAAGTGAATCACTTCCTTTAACCTATTCAAAATAAAATATAAACAGTTACTCCTGGATATTCAAAAACAATCATCATCATCATAATATCCCATAAAACGTCCACTACAGGACAGGGAGCCCCCTCCAGAATTCTAGCTTTTGCTGGAGAAATGTGGAGGGGAAGTACCATAGTCACCTCGCTTGTTAGTGTTACGGCTGGCACTATGGACCGCGGTTGTAGGTGACCGCAGTAAGTAAGATGTAAGATACAAAGGAGGATGCTGCTGCCCATCCTCCAGTAACCCTTAGTCGCCTCTTACGATACCCACGGGTATGTATGGGTTGGTACTTTTCTTTGCCGGCACCACACGGGGCAATAATTCAAAAACAATACGAGAACGTAAATTGTCCTGCCGCTGTTATTTATACTACTTTCATTAGTCAAAAATCGTATGAGTCCTCACAGTTTGAGTTACAGTTTAAGTCTAGGTTTTAGTTTTTATTATAAGTGTTTTATTCATTCCAAACATGCTCTGTTTTATCTGTTTCTTGCTTCGTTTAATGTTCTGCTCCTTACTATTTTGTAACTAACCTCCAGTGACGAGGGGTGGGCTTAAAATCAGCATGTTGCTGTGCCCATACCCATTTCCAACAATGCTTTAATATGTTCTGCTTTAGTATTCAATTGTCAATTTACTTTTATTCATATAATGTAATTGAATGTAATTTTTATAATTGGAAATAAACATATTTGTATTTTGAATAAAAATAGAATGAACGTAGTTATTAGTACATAATGTTGTTAGTAAAAAATAGTTTTTGCGCAGATAGTCTCCGCTTTTTACTAACGGTAGACGGCAAGCGTGTAGCAATGTACGGCGGATATACTTTTTCCTTCCATGGCAGTAAGCGGATTTTGTTGTGCTCACGAAAATCAAGAGGAAGCTGCCAAGCTCGTCTGAAACTTGACGACCACGGACTACTGATGTCGATTGACGCAGACCACAATCACCCACCACCAAGATATCACGTAACATCTTCTGGACTGTATATTAGGTGCTAAATAAAAATAATATAACAGAAGTCGAAGGTCCCAGAAGAAGAGTTTTTTATGTATTTGAAGTGTATGTATTTGTTTTTTTTTAAGTAATTATGCCTGATATGCATGTGTTTAAGTCTCTTTTTGTTATCGTTAGATTTGTATTGATGGAGGGACTGATAAGGGTATATAATATAAGATGGCGGTTGCCTTTCAGAAAAGGATATTGTTTTTATTTGTCCGAGGCTCTTGAATTCGTGTATGAGGTGAATAATAATATTCTCGTCAGGAAATTGCACTGTTATAGTTAAGCAAACAAGGCTCTATGCATTATAGAGTCGTCATTAGCTGATAGAACCCAGAAGGTTGATGTTAATGGAAAAAGGTCAATCCGACCTAAAAATTTGTATAGGCGTTCCACAAGGCTTAATCCCGAGACCATCAAAATTTTTGTATCAGTAAGTCTATCAAGGAATAAAAATAGAATAAATTTAGTGGTAGGTACATAATGATGTTGTGACCATTAAAATAACAATTCTTGCGCAGATACTCTCCGCTTTTTACCAATGGCAGATGGCAAGCGTGTAGCAATGTATGGCGGATACACTTTCTCCTCTCGTGGCAATAAGAGAATCTTGTTTTGCTCACGAAAGTTAAGAGGTCACTGCCCAGCTCGACTGAAACTTGACGGCCACGGAAAACTGGCGACGATCGACACAGACCACAATCACCCACCACCAAAATATCATGTAACATCTTCTGGACTGTATATTAAGTGCTAAATAAAAATAATATTACAGAAGTCGAAGGGGGATAACTCATTGTATTTTTAGTTTCCGAATGTCCCAGAAGAAGAGTTTTTGTATGTATTTGTTTTTTAAGTAATTATGTCTGCTTGTATGTACGAGTATGTGTTTAAGTCTCTTTCAATTTAAGTTTGTTTTATTTGTCTTTTGAATTCGTGTATAAGGCGAATTATGATATTCTTGTCAGGATGTTGCATTGTTACAGTTGAGTAAACAAGGCTCTATGCATTATACAGTCACTATTTGATTTGACCCAGATGATTGATGTTAATGGAAAAAGGTCAATCCGACCTAAAAATTTGTAAGGGCCTTCCACAAGGCCTAATCCTGGGACCATCAAAATTTTTGTATCAGTAAGTCTATCAAGCAATAAAAGTAGCATAAATTTATAGTCGGACCGCAACCGCTGTACCGCACCTTAGGTATGCGCGGGGAGGTAGGGGAGTGGAAAGGAAAGAATAAAAACTAGTTGCCGCCATGGGCGATGACGGGCGGTGCCCCCCCCCCCCCCGTCTCGCTGCTCGCATACCTAAGGCGCAGTACAGCGGTTGCGGTCATACTATATTAGTAGGTACATAATGTTGTTGTGATCATTAAAGAAAACAATTCTTGCGCAGATACTCTCCGCTTTTTACCAACGGCAGACGGCAAGCGTGTAGCAACGTACGGTGGATATACTTTCTCCTTTCATGGCAGTAAGCGGTTTTTGTTTTGCTCACGAAAATTAAGAGGGAACTGCCTAGCTCGACTGAAACTCGACGACCACGGACAACTGGTGACGATTAACATAGACCACAATCACCCACCACCAAGATATCATATTACATCTGCTGGACTGTTTATTAGGTGTTAACAAAAACTAAAATTATAGCAATCGAAGGCGGATATTTCGTTGTATTTTTAGTACTGACTGTCCTGGACCAGAACAAAAGAATTTTATGTATTTGGAGTGTATGTATGCATGTAAGTATGCCTGAATGAATGTCTCTTTCTTTTGTCGTTTGATTTGTATTAATGGTGGGACTGATAAGGGTATACAAGATTAAATATGGCACTTGCCTTTCAGAAAAGAAGATTTTTTTTGTTTATCCGAGGCTTTTAAATTTGTGTATAAGACCAATTATGACATTCATAAATTGTACTGTTATAGTAAAGCAAACAAAGCTCTATGCATATTGGAGTCGTAATTAGCAGATAGAATCCAGAAGGGTGATGTTAATGGAAAAAAGGTCAATCAGGCCTAAAAATTTGTATAAGTTACATCACAATTTTTGTATAAGTAAGTCTATAAAAGAATAAACATTGCATATATTTAATTGTAGGTACATAATGTTGTTGTGACCATTAAAAAAACAATTCTTGCGCAGATACTCTCCGTTTTTTACCAACGGCAGACGGCAAGCGTGTAGCAACGTACGGTGGATATACTTTCTCCTTTCGTGGCAGTAAGCGGTTTTTGTTTTGCTCACGAAAGTTAAGAGGGAACTGTCCAGCTCGACTGAAACTCGACGACCACGGACAACTGGTGTCGATAAACACAGACCACAATCACCCACCACCAAGATATCATATTACATCTGCTGGACTGTTTATTAGGTGTTAACAAAAACTAAAATTATAGCAATCGAAGGCGGATATTTCGTTGTATTTTTAGTACCCGACTGTCCCGGACCAGAACAAAAGTTTTTTATGTATTTGGAGTGTATGCATGCATGTAAGTATGCCTGAATGAATGTCTCTTTCTGTTGTCGTTTGATTTGTATTAATGGTGGGACTGATAAGGGTATTATTATTATTATTATTATTATAAGCCTTTATTGCTGCTTTACAATATTTACATATCTTTGTTAATGACAATCGGTTTTGGAACAACAGCTTGTCCTTCGACAAAGGCCTCCTCCAAAAACTTCCACCTATCTCTGTCTCTTGCGATTCGGGTCCATTCTGGACCTGCTACTTTTTTAAGGTCATCTTCCCAACGTTTTGCTTGTCGTCCTTTACTTCTTTTACCATCTCTGGGGTACCACTCTGTTATTATTTTAGTCCATTTCTCCTTTTTCTCCCTTAGTATATGTCCTGCCCATTTCCACTTGAGTGTTTTGTATACTTTGCTCACATCTTTAAATTTTGTTACACTTTTAATTTTGTTTAATCTTATTTTATCTTTTCTTTTTACTCCAACTACACTTCTCTCTATTCCATTTTGACATACTGTTATTTTGTTGCTTAATTTTTCAGTCAATGCCCATGTTTGACAGCCATATGTTAAACATGGTAAAATGCACATGTTATAGACATTTCTTTTATCTTTAATTGGCATGTCTTTATTTTTCATAACTTCGCTAAGAGACCAATATCTTTTCCATGTGTTGGCAATTCTTCTGTCAATTTCTTTATGCATAATATCTTGTGTGGAAATAAGCTGTCCTAAGTATATATAATCGTTCACGTATTCTATTTTTTCATTGTTTACGGTGATGTTGTATGTCTGTATAGCATTAGTCATAATTTTTGTTTTTGTTGTGTTCATTGTAAGTCCTGCTTTTATACTTTCATCTGATAGTTGTTGAAGCATTTGCTCTAGCTTTTTAGGACATTCCGAGAATAAAATTAGATCGTCTGCGAAACGTAAGTGATTAAGGTTTTCACCGTTTATATTGAGTCCGTTTTCGTTCCAATCTAGGTTTCTGAATATCATCTCCAAGGCCGCCGAGAACAACTGATAAGGGTATACAAGATTAAATATGGCACTTTCCTTTCATAAAAGAAGATTTTTTTGTTTATCCGAGGCTTTTAAATTTGTGTATAAGACCAATTATGAAATTCATAAATTGTACTGTTGTAAAGCAAACAAAGTTCTGAGTCGTAACCAGCAGATAGAATCCAGAAGGTTGATGTTAATGGAAAAAAGGTCAATCAGGCCTAAAAATTTGTATAAGTTACATCACAATTTTTGTATAAGTAAGTCTATAAAAGAATAAACATTGCATATATTTAATTGTAGCTACATAATGTTGTTGTGACCATTAAAAAACAATTCTTGCGCAGATACTCTCCGCTTTTTACCAACGGCAGACGGCAAGCGTATATATATATATTCTTTATTGCACACAAATAAAATACAGTTTTTAAATGAAAATTGTTTACAAAGGCGAGCTTATCTCTAGTAGCTTATCTATAGTAATGTACGGCGGCTATACTTTCTCCAGCTTTGGTAGCAGTAAGCGGATATTGGTTTGCTCTCGAAAATTTAGGGGGAACTGCCCAGCTCGACTGAAACTTGACGACCACGGACAACTGGTGACGATTGATACAGAACACAATCACCTACCGCCAAAATATCATATTACATCTTCTGGATTGTATGTTAAATGTTAAACAAAAAATATATTAAGCAATCAACATCTTTTCAAAGCAATACCATTAATGGCTGAAAATTTGCGACAGAACGAAGACGTTATATTGTCACGGCTAAAGGTAGGTGTGAAAGATTAGCCGGCTAATCTTTGAAAAAAAAAAAGGTTTATCTTTGTTCAAGCTTTATCTACCTTCAGCTGGCTATACTTAATGTTCACCAAAGCTTATTTATTGGCTAAAAATTAACTGATGCATTTTTAAACGACTGCGTGAAGCCAAAAAGGAAAAAGGAATGTAAGTTCCACCAGGTCCACGAAAATGTCCCACCGGATCCACCAGAAAATAGGCTATTATATAAAAAATTAACAAATTTTAATTTTTTGTCCCAGTGGGTCCACGGACCGCCAGCATAATAAAATAAAGTTTTGTAAACCATTACTTTTAGTTGTCGTTTTCTTTAAGGGACTTAAGGAAAGGAGTATGAATGTAATAATTATAAGAAATAAATTAAAAAAAAGCAGCCATGTAAGAGCAGTAACCGTAGAGAAGGAGATAGATATATTTCTATCTCTTTTTCACCCTTGTCTAAACAAATCATGGACCTCCAAATCAGAGAGTTGTCCCTTGTCTCCAATGCTTTCAATGTTTTTTTTAAATGGATGAATGAACCCGAGGATAATGCTTTGCCGGGATGCAGCCAAGCAACTAATTTTATTATAATCGAAGGCCCGGTATGTCAATCAAATATTATTCAGTTCTATGATATCGCTAAAACTATAGTTTCTACAAAAAATTTATTTAATTTATTTATAACCATTAACCACCGAAGTTTTTTCCTTCAGGCAAGAAACGCACATTAATTCAAGATGGAAAGCGTTACTTCCTGCACCATAAGTGGAAAGATGGCTCTGAGACTTGGAAATGTACATACACCAAAACTTGTGGAGCCAAATTGGTGATGAAGCAATCAAAAATAATACGGGCAGATAATCACTTTTGTCACCGCGAATCTGAGGAAACTACTATTTTCAAACGTGAACTTCGTGAAAATGTGTTAAGCCAGTGCAGTGCAGTGCCAAAACTTTATAAAAACTGTGTTAAAAAATTCGTTGATACAGGATTCAATTTTGTGGATGAAAAACCTCCTAACTACAATTCTGTAAAAAGCGCACTTTATAGAGCCAGAAATAAAGCTTTGGGTATATCGAAAACGATGTTGTAAACTTAGGAAAAAGTGGAAGTGCTTGAAATATTTGAAGACATTATTATTATTTTACAATAAAGACGGCGTATACTAAAAACTTAAAAACTTAAACACGACTGTCGACGTAAATAAACGGAAGAATGAAGTACCGGATACACGGTCGCCAACAAGGTCCCGACAGAGGTCACCTTGGTCCGTTCCGACCGTGTAGTTCGTGGTTTACAACCAATTCTCCATACAACTCGAATGATTGCCGACCAAGGTGACCTCTGTCGGGACCCATGTTGCCGACCGTGTATCCGGTACTTGACCTGAAACAATATTTTTGTCGCGGTAGTCGGAGGCCAGTGAACGAAATAGCTCGATCTTGAAAGAAGTTAAAGGGGGATATCCATTGCAAAAAGCTTAATTTAGTCTATTTTATTAATTGGCCGGCGACTGCAACAAAATATTGTTTGGTAGGTCATTCTTCCGTTTTATTACTAGTTTTACATCGGAAGTCATGTTTTATGAATTTAGAAATTTGAGATGTACAGTCTAGAAGTATTTATAATACGAGTTGTTGTGTGTGGGAGTGACCAAAGGGTATCTAAAGTGGGGCCAACGTAAGAAGTCCGTTTTGACGTTTTCTTATCACCAACATACAGGGTTAATTTTACTTTGCAGGTCGTAATTTTTCTTCCCTTTGACAGCTGTCAAAATGGACCTATTACGATAACTTCACTTTAATCTATTACATATAATATTTAAATACAGCGCTCGAAATTCAGAAAAATGTGTTTCCTTTTTTGTCTACAGCTTTTAATTTTCTGGATAACTTGTATTTTAACATTCTTTGGTCAGGAAAATTTACCATTATTATTGTACAGGATACAAGTCTCTATACATTTTGGAGTCATTACTGATAGAATCCAGAAGGTCAATATTAACTAAAATGTATGGGTGTTCCAGTCACCAGTCTTAATCCTGGGTAGGACCATTAGTGTAGGCAAAAAAGCGTTGACCTCAACATAAATTTCTCAGGCAGATTTTATTTGACAGGATGATAAAGAATCATGAATAAATGTAAATTCAAAATATCAAAAAAAAAAAAAAATCATACATTTTTTGTAATTTTTGTATGGAAAAATTAAAAGTACCGTTTTTTTTTTTGGATTTTTTATAGAAGGTTTGTCTCATGTCGTGTAATACCCCAGCAAAGTTTCATCGACGGAGGATTTAATGCGGGGGTCTTCATACAACGATCCGCTTTGTTGCCTAGACTACATTACCATATTTTGATCATTACAAGAAATTATGTTGTAAGTATGTTATTATTACAATAGAAAAACAATTCTTGCGCAGATTCTCTCCGCTTTATACCAACGGCAGACGGCAAGCGTATAGCAATGTACGGCGGCTATACTTTCTCCTTCCGTGGCAGAAAACGGATTTTGTTTTGCTCAAGAAAATTAAGAGGGAAATGCCCAGCTATACTGAAACTTGACGACTATGGAAAACTAGTGATGATTGATACAGACCACAATCACCCACCGCCAAAATATCATATTACATCTGCTGGATTGTATTACAAATGCCGATAAAAACTATATTCCACGTTAGTTAGGGTGCTGGCTTTAATTTGGGTATATGATTTGCTCATGATTCATATTAAAGGGATAATAGATCAGCTCAATACGAATCGATTTGGTCCTTAAAAGTTTTTCGTTTTTGAGTTAAAGCAAAAAAAATGTAAATCAGAAACTAAATAATGTTTTTTTGGTCTGCCTTTGTGGCTCCTGTTTTAAATACTTCTAAAGATGTAGAAAATCGACGAGGCAGACATGCGGGGCTCTGCATTATCACGGGACGATGTAGTGAATTTTTGCATTTCGAAGAGCTGTAACTTTACGACGCAGGGCTATTATGGTGGCAGACTATTTTTCATTTATTCATTTATTTATTTGCATTCATGTACATGTTAAAGATCTTAAAAATTATATTACAGTATTAGTACATAAACCCTTTTTGGGCATCGCAAATGATTTGGAGGCATGCAGTCAATAATATAATCTAACTTAAGTACCTATACCTATATAATCTTTATAATGTTAAGCTAAGTTAAAATAAAATTCTAGGATCATTCAAAATATATAACACGAACATGTAATTGTAATCCAAAAAATTTTTAAATAAAAAGATGTCATTGAATTTATAAAATGGTCAAGTATAGGTAAAAATAGTTGATTTAGTCTAATAAAATATTTAAATTAAATTTATAAAAAAGAATGTCAATTCAAATTAATACATGTCAATATATTATTTAAAAGTCAAAAAATAAAATAAAAAATAAATTATAATTATCAAAAATCTATTTACAATTTCGGTCCTCGAGAAATTCTTTCACTGAATAATAAGCTTTGTTTTGAAGGAATGATTTTAATTGATTGTAGAAAAATTTTTCGTTGGTTTCTGATTTAATACTGTCCGGAATTTTGTTGTAAATTTTTGTGGCTTTGTAATATGGACCTTCTCTACTACGAGTAATGTGCATTTTTTCTTTTGGCATTTCTAACATGTTTCTTCGTCGGGCACTTTTGCTATTTTTAAATTCATGCAAATTCTTTTTCACAAAAGTCGCAGCTTCTAGGATCACAATCGATGGAAAGTTAATATTTTTTCTTTTATGAAGTAAGGCTTGGCTAAGGCTTTCTGGGGTTTTATACATTGTATTTAATCATATAGTCATAGTCTGCCAGGTGTACGTTTCATTGACAAATTTCAAAAAAGTTAAAACTTAATTCCTCAAAAACGCAGGGGTGTGGATGTCCGCCAATATTTTTTGTATCTTCTAGAGGATGCTCCTTATCATCAGTCAAAGAGGCAGACATAAGCAAATCATATAGAATTTTTTCCTTCATCACCCTTACTACGTATTGTATTGGCCAGTTGGTGTGGTTGGTAGTGAGCTTACCTTCTACGCTGTAGGCCACGGGTTCGAACTCCTCCCAGGGCAAACATTTTGTGTGATGAACACGAGTGTTTGTTCTGTGTCTGGGTGTTATTCATCTATTTGCGTATGTATATCAGTGTCTCGTACCCATAGTACGGGCTTTGCCTAGTTTGCGATCAGATGACTTTATGTGAATTATCTCCAATATTTAATATAATATATTACATTACAGTACCCCAGTTTGTTTCTTATTGTTGTTTTACTAACTTTTGGTATAAGTTTTTCAACAGATAAAGCTGTAAGGTTTACTGAGTCGCGAGTTGAACACTGAGGAAGCCAATTTCCCTAGTGAGACCTGGCTAAAGCGATTTTGGCCCTCGTAAACCCGTAGCATGTTGTGAATTTCATTGAAATCGCTAGAGCCCTTCTTGAGAACACGATCATAAAATATTATGTATCAAAGAGGCAAAATTTGTGAATGAGAAGAGATAAGAGCGGAATCGCGCAGATGTATATATTTCTAAATTTTTAAAATATTTCTCAATCAGTAATTTGGCTTTAACCAGTTCATGTTATGCAACATTCATAAAATAATATACACGTTCTCCATTTTTTCGTCGTTTGAAATACACCGTGAATTTTCATACGTTTTAAACCCGAAGCCCAGTGATTCCACTCATGAAAACAAGCAACTTTCCCGAAGAAAAAACTTTTTCGTCTCCCCATAGTAAAGTGGTCACGTGATCGAGTCATTATGTATGGGAACGTTAAAGCTATATTAAAAATTTTCGCAGATACTCTACGCTTCGTGACGAAGACTAATGGCAGGCGCATAGCATTATTTGGCGGCTACTCATTTGCTTTTAGTAACAAGCGAGATATAAGGTGCTCACGGAGATTGAGAGGAAAATGTAAAGCTCAACTGAAAGTTGATAACAATGGAAAAGTAGAGAAAACTAATGTGGACCACAACCACCCACCACCTTCATATCACATTACATCTACTGGGCTGTATGAGATACACTAAACGAAACAGTGCATTACTGTCCCGGCCTGAAAACATTCAGTGGAGGTGGCCATATCAGATAATTTAGGTCGCAATAACCAAGAAATAAAAAAAAATATTTTACATATTGTCCTCAACTTTAATATCTTTCCCTGAGGAACATATAGCTCGAAATACTCAAAAAAATTTCTGCTCTATAAACCACAATATAGACGGAGTAAATTTTTTGTTCGTATTTTGATATAGATCAACATGGCCTTTGAAAAGGCCAAGGAAAAAGTTTTTCAGTTGGTCAGTTCTGTACCTATCCTTTTTCTTACATGTTGTAAAGTAATACTGTTTATTGTTTTTCAACACATTTGCTCATAAAACAGCTATATTTGCACTGTATTAAGCCATGCATTTTTCATGATATAACCGCACTAGTGTTTTAATTTTTTTTTTATCGGCATGATGCAAGGAGTTTCTATATGTATAACATCTATAATATTTTCATGAATAAATAAACTGTGTACGATGATATGATAAATAAATGTTAATTACATGAAAATATCTACAAACTAACTACAAATTTGTCTTTAAAGTAACAAAATATTCAATTTTAAATAATTCAAGGGAGTAGGCTGTTTTGCAGGTTAGTGTTTTATCACAGAATTAATAATAGTACTACATAGTTTTATTTTTGTTTTTTTTTTTTATATAGCGGCAAGGTGCAAGGAGTTTCTATATCTGTAAAATTCATAATAATTTAAGAAACTGTGTTCGATAATATGATAAATAAACGTTAATTACACGAAAATATTTCTGTTAATCAACTAACTAACTTCAGATTTGTCTTTAAAGTAACAAAATATACAATTTTAAAATAATTTGAAGAGTAGGCTGTTTGTGCAGTTTATCCTGTGCCTCACAAATACGCGTATAATCTGTGCCCGCTGAAAAATAAATTATGCGCGCCATATTTACAGATATTTCTGGTGTTTACTATTGTAGTTATTTCTAAAAGTGTCGACGTTTTATAAAAAAAAACTGTTCCTCAACCGTCTAAAATACTTATACACGAAATACAATTATGAAAGTTGTAAACATCAAAAGAAAACACGAACATTATGCAGCCGAAAAATGTTCCGGTGGACTTGCGAAGGACATTAAGGTTAGCAAAGTTTAGTATTTTATTCGCAAATGTGTTGAAAAACGTCGTAAGACGCACGTGCGCATTGTCATTACACTCTCGGCTCCATTACGCCCTCACCTGCGGCTCGGGCTGCAATTTCTGAGCCTCGAGTATAATGAGCAAAACAGCGCACTATCATCTTAATGCATACTATTGTACTTCACCTTCTATAATAAAGTGAAGTGAAGTATAATAGTATGCATTAAGCATATAAAAAAAAAACAGCGCTATAGAAATGGGTTTGAATTCCATCCCGTATATTTGTACGATAGCAATGTTACGACATTATATACGGGATGGAATTCAAACCCATTTCTATAGCGCTGTTTTTTTTTTAATTTAGGTTAATATCTGTCAATGGCCTATTTATGTCAAAAGACAAGTTCTTTGTTCGCGAAATAATTCTGGCCACTTGCACTTTCCTGAAAGAACATTAATTTGTAAAATCAAATACCACTGAAAAACTATGTGAACGCCATTTTAATAAAAATAGAACGGAGGAGAACGTTTTTTCTTCTTAGGTGATGTATAAAGCATTATGCATCACTCGAAAGAAAGTACGATTCCCACCTCGGGTGTATTGGTCATCCTTTCTCTTCTCGATGATCAATTTACTATTTTTTTCTCGAATACTTAACTAATGACGTTAACACTGTTTCCTTGTGGTTTTTTTTTTCAATAAAATAAATTGCTTTTTTCTGTTTCCTTTTGTAAATAAATAAATAAAAATTAAAAAAAAAGTTATTTAGTTCTTATTTGCAAGTAACAGTAAGATTGAGGTCCTCCCAGAAAGCAATTAAAAATGCTTATGTTGGGAGAGTCTCGCATCTTCCCTCATTTTACATTCCCATAAAAACTAAACAAATAAAATTAAATAAAAACAAAGCAGGAGTTAAAAACTGTGTGCAAATATATATAATAATTTTCCTTCCAACTCGTATCGACTCCACTAATTCCTTTGTTCTAACAAAGGAATTAGTGGTGAGGCGATACTTTTTGCTAGGCATTTTGAAGTCAGTTACATCAAAACGTTTCTACAACAAAGTGGCTTCATAATGTATTAAAAAGATTAGAAAAAACTCATGCGCTTATTTTACATATATTCACCCACCGCCAAAATATCATATTACATCTGCTGAACTGTATTAAAAATGCTAGATAAAAACTATACTTTACCCCGTATTGAATGGCCCATTGGCGTGGTTGGTAGTGAGCTTGCCTTCTACGCCTTAGGCCGCGGGTTCGATCGCTACCTAGGGCAAATATTTGTATGATGAACACGAGTGTTTGTTCTTTGTCTGGGTGTTATTTATCTAGTTTGGGATTAGATGACTTTGTGTGAATTGTCCCCAATATAAAAGGTTATTTTTTTGGACCTGATTTCCTTTTGCCCACTTATTAGTGAGGTCAAAAGCAACAACTTTTGTTCTACGACTTTGCTAAGAACGCACAAAAAAATTTCGACTCCGTACTAAAGTGGTCACGTGACCGACCTATTTTTTATGGAAAGTTGAAAATTTTTCGTGCGTTGTTGGCAAAGTCGTAGAACAAAAGTTGTTGCTTTTGACCTCATTAATATGTGGGCAAAAGACAATCAGGTCCAAAAAATAATCTAGTTTATTACATTACAGTAGCCCAGTTGGTTTCTTATTGTTGTTTTACTAGACTTTTGTTAAAAGCTTTTAATGTTGTAATCATCTAATGAACGGACCAACAGATGAAGCTGTAAAGTTATAGTCGAACACTAAGGAAACCAATTTTCCCAGACGTGAGACCTATAGTACTGTAGCCCGTGGACATTTAAATTACTAAAAAGGTTACCGTTTGTCTTTGTGAAATTGTTATAGCTTTCGCCATTTCACATACTAAAAGCGAAGTCTTAAAGATCGTAACCCGCTGTAACCATATATAGTGACCAAACTATAATTCCATATATGTTAGTCACATACATTGGTAGGTTACCCCATTGTTTCGTTATTGTAATTTTGAACAGCTTTTTTGAATTACCATACGTAATAGTAAGACTATGGAAATTTGCCAAAAACAAATTTAAGACCAAATGAGTCTTAAAATCTGAACCGACCACAGAAACAGTCTTAAAATAGGTATATTATTGTTCAGAGGGCCTATTAACAGATGTATAAATTTGAAACGGTAACACTTAAATGTAAATTATTGTCAATATGGCCGGACTACATCACTCGTCACTATATATGGTTACAGCGGGTTACGATCTTTAAGACCTCGCTATTAGTATGTGAAATGGTGAAATCTATGACAATTTCACAAAGACAAATGGTAACCTTTATTTATATGTCCACGGGCTACAGTACTACCTGCTATAGCGATTTAGGCTCGCGTAAACCCGTAGCATGTTGTGGATTTCATTGAAATCGTTAGAGTCCTTGAGATCACGATCATAAAATATATGTATCAAAATGGCAAATTGTGCGAATGAAAAGAGATATCAGCGGAATTGCGCAGAAGTATTTTTTTTCTAAAATTTTTTTGTTATTTTCAGTCAGTAAATTTTTAAAATTAATTTGGCTTCAACCAGCTCATTGTTATGCAAACATTCATATTTTACCACATTCTCAATTTTTTCGTCGTTTGAAATAAAAGACCTCATTTCACTTTCCGTATTTGCCTAAAGCTATATTCAAAATTTTCGCAGGAACTCTTCGCTTCGTGACGAAGACTGATGGCAAGCGAATAGCATTATTTGGCGGCTACTCATTTGTCTTTAGTCACAAGCGAGATATAAGGTGCTCTCGAAGATTGAGAGGAAAATGCAAAGCTCAACTGAAAATTGATGACAATGGAAAAGTAGAGACAATTAATGTGGAACACAACCACCCACCACCTTCATATCACCTTACATCTTCTGGGCTGTATGAGAAATTTTAAACGAAATAGTAATAACCAAGAAATAAAAAAATATTTTACATTTTCTCCTACACTTGAATATCTTTCCTTAAGCAACGTTTAGGTTAAAATACGAAAAAAAAATTTACCTGCGCTACCCTATAAAACACAATTTTGACACATGGAGTTAATTTTTTTCCGTATTTTGATCTGTTTCAAAGAAAATGTTGTTCATTTGGTCAGTTGTGTACCTACCCTTTTGTTACATATTGTAAAAGTAAAACTGTTTATTGCTTTTTACTTGATTACTTAATGAAGTTTACAATATTTTCTTGTGATTGTAATTTGAATAAAAAAGCAGATTTTTTCTGTTTTCTTTTATAAACTTTTTATGTATGTATGTATATATTCTTTAGTGCATCACAAATAAAAGGAGACAAATTACAAACGAGAATAGTACCTATGCAAAGGCGGACTTATCCCTAAATGGAATTTCTTCCAGCCAACCTTAGAGAGGCTAAAGGAGTTAAACTTTTGTGCATATGTATAATATTTTTCTTCCAACTGTATTTTCCTTTGTTGAGAATAATGGAAATACATTGATCCTTAGAATAAAGGAATTCGTGGTGAGGCGGTACTTTTTGCTAGGCATTTTTGAAGTGGAACTGTGAGTACCTTAATGACTTCAGTTACATAAAAGGGTTTACAAACAAAGTGGCTTCATAATACGTTAAAAAGATTAGAAAAAACTCACGCGCTTTTTTTATAATCCATTTTATTCGTTTATTCCGACGCTTACCAACTTATTTTGCAGCCTTGACACTAAAACCAGAGTATATTTGACGGAAAGAATAATATTGTTTTTTTTTTCAACCTTGATTTTTTTGACAGCCTTAGCCGATTGCTTTTGACATACCTGCATAATTGGAATAAACGAAAAAAATGGATCACAGATATATTTAATTGTATACAGTGTACACTCAACATCACGTCAGTAGGAACACTTTTGGACCTTATGACGTGGTAATAGAGTTTAAAAAGTTTCTACCGACGTGCGGTTGACCGTACATTGTATAGGGTTCATGCAATAAACATAAGTCAATTTGAATAAGAAAGCCTGTTTAACCGCAGTCTAATCCTAGTGTGTGGGACTTGCAGAAACTCTTCGCTTTTTTCCAACGACTGACGGCAAGCGAATAGCATTGTATGGAGGCTTCTCGTTCTCCTTAAAGAACAAGGGAGATTTATGGTGCTCACGAAGAATAAGAGGGAAATGCCGAGCTCAACTGAAAATAGTAGAAGGTGGAAATCTGGTGAAAATTAATGTGCAACACAATCATCCACCGCCTAAATATCATATCACATCTTCTGGGATGTATATTAAATTCTAAACAAAATAATTCAAGAACAAAAGAACAAGGGAGATTTATAGTGCTCACGAAGAATTAGAGGGAAATGCCGAGCTCAACTGAAAATAGTAGAGGGTGGAAATCTGGTGAAAATTAATGTGCAACACAATCATCCACCGCCTAAATATCACATCACATCTTCTGGGATGTATATTAAATTCTAAACAAAATAATTCATTACTATCTCGGGTTGACAAAAAGCTTATTACGACTGAGTTGTCAAAATTACATACTCTAAAAAAAAGTCGTGAAAATGAGTGTGGACCGCCTATGTAAATATTATATAACATCTTCTGGGTTGTAGTATCATATACCTGACTTAACCTCCTAGCATCAATAAATATGAAGCATGAATCGTTTTTAATTACTAATAATATTTTAATAATTTTAAACTGTGGTAAAAATATGAAAAAAAAAATCGATATACAGTATTAAATATTTATTTGCGCTTCTTCGATTGTTTGCGCGGCCTATTTTTATAACTCGTATTTATAAATACTTAAAATAATAAATATCGTGTACAGACTAAAAAAAGACTTCTTTAAGTTCCTTACACATCCAAAAGAGACAATGGGCGTTCTGTTTCTTTTTTTAATTTTTTTTTTTACTATGTACTTACTCTTGGTATTAAGAAAATTTTGAGCAAGTTGGAGAAATTTGAGAGCAAGTTGGACAAACTTTCTCCTACTTTGTTTCTCGTTCCTATATTATTTTTGTAACAACTTGTTTCCGTGCAAATACTTCGGACCACAATCACCCAAAGCTGACTTTCATACCATTATCCTTTATCGCATTTAGTCTTAATAACATGCACTAAAAAAATATATGCCCTTTAAAGGCAGGTTTATGCTTTAACTAGCTGGTATATTCTAAAATTTACCTGTGACTGAACTTTAATGGTAACATGTAAGATCTGAATCCAAGGCACAACTGAAGCCTAAGTATATTTTACTTTTCATGCATAAAATATATACATATATATGTATATTCGCAGATACTCTCCGCTTCGTATCGACGACTGATGGCAAGCGAATAGCACTGTATGGCGGCTTCTCGTTTTCCTTAGTGAACAAGCGTGATTTATGGTGTTCACGAAGAAAAAGAGGAAATTGCCGAGCACAACTGAAAATTACAGACCATGGAAATGTGGTGAATATTAATGTGAACCACAATCATCCACCGCCTGTATTTCACATAACATCATCTGGGCTGTATGTAAAATTATAAAATGCTAAACGTTAAAATGTTATGTAATGCTGCAAACTTTTTGCGAGGGTTTCAAGAAGCGAGACCTGAAATAATTTTTTTTTGAAACATTTTTAACATCACTAATGCGCAGTGGGGAAAAACAATGACCAGCTAAAACGATAGATGCTGATCGCTGGTGGACTCGGTCATATTTTATAGTTTTACAGACACGAGTTTATCAACAAAACAAACTAAAACTATTTAAAGTTTTCAAGCGTTACGAATAGCTGCTAAATATGAGTGAAAAGTAAGAAAGACAACAAGAGCCGATTTAGATTTAGATTTCTTTATTTCATATTATCAAATTCAAAATTACATAGATTGTTCAGATTTCAATGAATAATATGATCGTCAATAATATTGGAAATGAAATAAAAATAATTCAAACAAAATAAAAGTATGTCAAAAGATAATTAAATATTTAATAATGAAGTTTTGCCACAGATAGATCGAACGTTTTGGTGTATTACTGTAAATAGTGATATTTGTCTTAGCGTGGACGTTTTTCGCCGGCATGTACCTTCAAGTTTTTTGTCGGGACAAAATTGAACTTTCTCACAGATACTCCATTCGGCCAGTGCTTAGTGTTACGTACTTGTTGAACTTTGTCTGCTGGAACATCTATACGAAACGATGAATATTGTCCTCGCGTGACCGTTAGCTTCTCGCAGTGAACTGTGATGCCCACTATGGACTTCATGTGATGAATAATTTCTTCAATAGTGGTATTCACGTCTAAGTTGAAGACGTGCAGGCTGACTAGGTGTGGTGCAGCTGCTCGAAGTCCCTCTTGTTTGCCTGGTGTCTGTGTTTTCGTTACCTGGGCTGACTGCGATGGTAATACAGTAGCGCCAGTACTGCTGGGTGTGGAGTGCTTAACTGGTATGGGATCGGCGACTGGCGGGGCCCCAGCCGGGGCTGGCAATACATGACGAAGTGGACGGCCACGGCCAGACTTGGCCTTGACAAATTTCTTTGGCTGTTGCTTTTCTTCCGATGGAAGTTGTAGTGGCGGCGTTAACATAGGTATTTTTGATTGCCGTGTCATGGACGAACGCTAAACCTTGAGGCCCAGATTCGTCAAGTGCGACGTTGCTTTGAACAGCAAGCTTTTTTGGAATTTTGACTACACCTGAGTAACTGTTTCTGCTAGGATGTGTGATGTTGGACACTTCTATTTCGGAATCAGGTGAGTTACTTTTGATGCTGTGTAGTATTTCAGCGGTCATCTCTTTTTGTATTTGCATTTGCTGTTGTTGAAGGCTTATTATATCGTAACAGCTGTTTATTTTGTCGTTTAATTTTGCAATTACGACTTCCAAATTTGAAACAACGGCCACTAACCTGTCCTCTTCGGTTTTCGTCCTCGTTGTTTTTCTAGCAGGTGCCATTTTAAGTAGACAATAGAACACTACGTCAAATAATCAAAATAATATAATATGTCAATAAAAACTTGATCAATCAAATTAGCAATAAAATAAATTTTAAATACGGAGCAGTAAAATTTTAAACCAGTAGCAACGGTGGCGCCACCTGTATCGATGAACTTATAATTACAGCGGTCAGTTCAGCCCGAGGTTTGCCTTAAGCTAGACAAAAAACACTCTTTTAGGCAGATTTTGAAGCATAAAGCCAACCTTTCCAAGCTAAAGCTCTGAAGAAGAGGAGACACTGAGCATAAAAAAATTCTGACCATGCAAAATTCGTGTGGACCATTCCGCCGCCTAAATAAACATCTTCTAGGCTGTATGAAAAGTACATTACTATCGCGGCCTGAGGAATTGAAGGCTTTGTAACTTAATAATAATAGTAGATTAGTAGCCAAGGGCTGTAAGGCATCAATTGCAGCCCGAGCCTATAGTTCGAGGGTGCAATTGATGCTTACACCCGAGCTAACTATTTTGCTTTACATCTCGATTGTGAGGTAATTCTTTGTTTTGAGGTTGTTTGTTTTTCTTTCATGATGACGTGAGTGTTTTCGTTTAGAAATTTATTGAGTTTTTAACATCCGTCTACTTACTTTTTTTTTTCTGGCCTAAATACTAGCTGTTTAGTATACTTTATTTTAGTGTAGCCGGTAGCGTTTAATTGTAAATGTTGTTGTCAAGATTGTAGGTAGTTGTATGTAATAATGATTAGTTAGGTATGTTACAGACTTAAGTATTTACTAGAATAATTACTAGTGTTTGATTGTGTGTAGGTAAGTTGATTTTCAATATTTCCAGTCAATTTGTGCAGGTGTCGCGAAAGAAGTCAGTAGTTTAGTACTATTGTTATTTATTTTATTTTTATATTATTTATTTTATATTATATATATTATGTTAGATGATAATTACTTTTCTTGCTCATCATCTGATGATTTTGAAAGCGCTGAAAGCAACTGTTCCTCTCTTATCGATTTCGAGCCATTAAATGAGAAACTTGTATCTGTATTGAACCATAGTTCGCCATTCCTCTCCTTGGTGCACATTAATGCACAGAGCATACTCGCTCACTACTCTGATCTTCTCACATCTTTTAGCACCAGCGTGGTCGATGCCATCTTAGTTTCTGAGACGTGGCTTAAGCCCTCTCTTCCATCAACCTCTTGTTCTCTGCCGGGTTATCGGCTTTTCCGTAATGATCGTGTGGGTGCGGGGGGTGGCGGAGTAGGTATTTACCTGCGAAGTGACATCCCGGCCACCGTGATCAGTACTTCTCCCTCTCAATATACAGGTTCTCTTGAACATCTTTTCCTAGAGGTCGTTCTCCATCATAAGAAAATTATGCTTGGGGTTGTGTATAGTCCTAATGATAAAGTTGATTACTTTGGCTCTTTTGAAAAAACTCTTGAGCATCATAGCTCATTGTATGATCACTTTATTATTATGGGTGACCTCAACACTTGCATCCTGAAGGACGACCATAGGTCACGTAAATTATTGTCACTTTCATCTTCACTTAGTTTAAAAATCCTTCCACTCTCCCCAACACATCATTTCCCTAATTGTAGATCTTCTTTGATCGACTTAATTATTACTTCTAAACCTGAATCCATCATCACACATGGGCAAATGAGTGCTCCCTTTTCTTATCATGATCTAATTTTTCTTGCTTATAAAGTACGTCCTCCTAAAATCAAAAGTAAAGTTATACTTCAGCGTAATTTTCGCAATATGGATCTGGATCGCTTAAGGGATGATGCTGAAAATATCGACTGGTCCCCGGTTCTGATGGCTGATAATGTAGATGCCAAAGTAGCTGCTTTTAGAATGATTCTAACCAAGCTTTTTGATTCTCATGCACCGGTCCGACCTGTGCGTGTGAGGCATGCTCCTGCTCCTTGGCTAACGGCAACAATTAAAAGGGTAATGGCTAAAAGGGATAGGGCTAAAAGCCGATTTAAAAAAGACCCGACAGATGAGAACCTAACAACGTACAAAAAGCTTCGGAACATCTGCAACAGGATGTGTAGGGATGCAAAGCGCCGCTATATTCATTCTTCTCTTGAAAACCTCTCTCAGGCTCTAACCTGGAGATTCTTAAAGTCGCTTGGGGTAGGCAAGGCCATGGAAGCTTGTAAAAGTACCATGGATGTCAATGATCTAAATATGCATTTCTCAACTCCACCCGTAATTCTTAGTGAAAATACTAAAGTCTCCTCTCTTTCCTATCTTTCGAACCTTGTTCTACCTGACTGTACCCCTTTCTCGTTTCAACCGGTTACTGAGGACGACGTCAAGAAGAGCATCCTTTCCATATCCACAAAGGCAGTGGGTAGCGATGACCTGAGCCTAGACATGCTTAAACCTATATTGGGAGTTGTTACACCTCTTATTACACATATTATAAATTTCTCACTGGAGGCTAATGTCTTCCCATCCACTTGGAAAAAGGCTTTTGTTATCCCACTGCCTAAAGTTTCTACCCCAACTACCCTTTCTCAATATCGTCCTATCTCTATCCTACCGGTACTTTCGAAAGTTCTCGAAAGTGTCGTCCACAAGCAACTTTATTCCTATCTCATATCCAATAATCTCCTCTGTCCCTTCCAGTCCGGATTCCGCCCTTCCCACAGCACGGTTAGTGCGTTGCTGAATGTCACAGAAGATATCCGTTATGCTATGGACAATACTAAGCTTACTATTGTAACTCTTCTGGACTTCAGCAACGCATTTAACTCTGTTGATTTTGATATACTCCTTGGCTCCCTCCGCTCTCTTAACGTTGCTTCTCCAGTGATCGAGTGGTTCCGTTCTTATCTTCTTGGACGCCAGCAGAGTGTTAAGACCGATGACTTGTCTTCGAACTGGTTGGACCTTACCACTGGCGTACCACAAGGCGGTGTACTTTCTCCTTTATTATTTTCTATTTTTATAAGCAATATTTCGCGTGTTATTTCTTCTCCCTACCACCTGTATGCAGATGACTTGCAAATTTATAGACATTTCTCTCCATCTGAAGTCACCGAGGCTGTGAGTGCAGTAAACTCCGATCTTGCTGCTGTTCAGCAGTGGGCTGAGGATTTCGGGCTTCTAGTAAACCCAACCAAGTCCCAGGCCATGATAGTTGGTAGCAGTAGACTAAGGGGTAGGTTGGGGGATTTAGTGTTGCCAAAAGTGTTATACGACGGAGTCTGTATACCCTACACTGACAAAGCAAAAAACCTAGGGATTATCATAGACCGTGACCTATCATGGTCAGCGCAGGTTAGTGAGGTGAGTAGGCGCATGCACTACTCTTTTCATTCCCTTAAGCGACTCCAGTACTTCCTTCCCTTTCAAACTAAAATCTTGCTTGCACAAGCTCTACTCCTTCCCATACTCGACTACGCTGATGTGTGCTACCTTGATGTGACTGAAGAATTGCTGAACAAACTTGAGCGCCTACAAAACCTGGCTATTCGTTTCATCTTTGGTCTTCGCAAATATGATCATGTATCCGAATTTCGCGCTCAATTAAAGTGGCTACCTATCCGACTTCGTCGTAATGTGCACATCCTTTCTGTCCTGTATAAGATCCTGAATGACCCTGCCACTCCTGACTATCTTCGCTCCCGCTTCCAACTTTTACCTCCTGATCCCCGCTCCAGGCGCGACTGCATCACTACGATGTTGGAGTGTCCTAGAGCGAACACCAAATTCTTTTTTAACTCCTTTTCTTCCCATGCTGTGCGACTATGGAACAAACTTCCAAAGGCTATACAAAGCAGTCCATCAATAACATCGTTTAAGATGCGATTAAGAGAGCACTACTTATCGCAATCATTTTGAGTAATGTATTTAGTTTATGTATTATGTCTATGTATTATTTTTATGTATTTTTAAGTAAGTTTATCAATTTTTATATATACCTTAATATAATGTGATTAGGTATAAGTATATTCGTGTGTAGTTTAAGTAGGTTTATCCCTATTTTTTTTATTTTTTTTATTTTACTGTATTTTAAACTTTTATTTGAATTTAAAATTTCTTATCACGATTATTAACGCACATCCTTGTGCCCGTTTTAACGACATTCTTCCACACCTGATAGGTTGGCTGGAAGAGATCTCTAAAAGAGATAAGCTCGCCTTTGTGAACAATTTTCATTTGACAACTTTATGTTATTTGTGCGCAATAAAGAATATATATAAGTAGGTCCTTATTACCACCAAATTGTAGGTGACCAATTAGCGCTATAGGGTAATAATGTAGCTAGAAAAGCCCTAAAGCGGTAAGTAATTAAAACGCCCGCCGCCCCGCTGCTGGAGGCGGCCATCAAGGCGGAGCCGCGCGTGGAGGTGGAGGTGCTGCCGGGCGGGGGCGTTACAATTACTTACCGCCCTAGGGCTTTTATAGCTACATTATTACCCTAGAGCGCTAATTGGTCACCTACAAGCCCCATTTGGGGGTAATAAGGACCTATGATAAATAAATATTAATTACATGGAAATACTTATATCAATCAACCAACTCACTACAAATTTGTCTTTAAAGTAACAAAATATTCAATTTTAAAATAATTTGAAAAGTAGTCTGTTTGATAGTGTAGTCATTGTCTCCTGCGCGCGCATGTATAAACTGTGTCTTCGAAAAAAGTAATACGCGCGCCATTTTAACAGATATTTCTTGATGTGAAATGCGTTTAATGTAATTAAAAAATAAATGACTTCTACAAATAAAAAAAAACAGTGATAAGTGTAGAACGTCGAAAATACTTAAACAAAAAACACAAGTCCGGTGTATCGGGTGACGTAGAAATGTGAGGAAAACGTCTATACGAAATTTCCTTAGGAAAAAAAGGTAAGCGAATTTGATTGTACTATTTAAAGAACAAGAAGATTGATTTATACTGATGATTTTTAGATTTACCAATTACTTATACAGCTAAATCGTTCAAAATATAAATGTTCTAAAATACTTAGTGGATCCTGCAATAAGCGAAGCTTGTATCGCGTGTATACCTCTAACAATATTAACAAATGAAAACCGAATGATTGCATGACAAGAACAATACATAATGAATGACGTGAAAATGAAATAAAAATTATTTAAACAAAGATTTAGCATGAAATGATAAAAGTCATCATACCATCATAACATCCCATGAAATGTCAACTCAGGACAGAAAGCTCCCTGCAGAATTCTAGCTTTAGCTGGAAAAATGTGGAGGGGAAGTACCATAGTCACCTCGCTTGTCAGCGTTACGGCTGGCACCATGGACCGCGGTTGTAGGTGGCCGCAGTAAGTAAGATGGTATGATATACAGGAGGATGCTGCTGCCCATCCTCCAGTTTATAACCCTTAGTCGCCTCTTACGACACCCACGGGTATGTATGGGATGGTACTATTCTTTGCTATAACGGGACCACACGGGATAAAAATAAAATGTAAAAGTTGATGCAAAAAGGTTTAAACGGAGATGGGATGGAGATGTTTTTGAGATCTATAGGTACATGTGTGTGTGGGGGGTTGTAAATTCCATTAACAAAAGTTACAAACGTTGTTTCCATTAACAACTCATTTTTATGTGATATTTAAAAAGTATAATAAAGGTGTATAACCTTGCTTGCATACATACATTACCTATCGTTAATAAAACAATGTATTTAAAAGTACCTAAGTACCTACCAAAAAACTTGGTTTAGTTTGTTGCATACCAAAAAGAGCCGATAGGCGATTTTTTCTTAATATGTGAAACGATCGAGCCAATTGCATTAAGCCTACAAAAAAATAGTAGGTTTAATGGAAAGACTTAAGATAAAAAGTGGTGATTGATAATAAAGGCGCACTGCAAACACTCAGAGATCGATTTTATTCCAATTATCCTCTTAAGACGTTTTATTATAAACTTGGTATCGTACTTCCGTTTAGAGTTACGACATTAATAGAAAAATGAAATAGGAGAATCACTCTATGATCCCTGTATCAAGACCGTTTTTATTACGAATGAAAAAAGGTACCAAGTTGAAATTAACATCTTATAGTAAGGTCTTTATACTCGTAAACCCTGAAAGGTGTGAAAATTTCGAGCTTCTAAGACAAAACAATCAAAAGATACGCCCATTAGATAGTATAATAAAATTTCGCAAGAAGCAAGTTCATACGTCACAAGTAAAGCAAAAATTAAAATTTTTCTCATTTCCACCCATAGCAAATTTTTGGTGAGTAATCTCACATTTTAAGTACGAGTAAGTACATTCATTATTAAAGAGGGGTCACGTTTGCGTGGTCGTCGAGTTTTACAATCAAATGGCAAAAGATTGTACTACGTTGTGGTGGACACGTATGGAACCCATAGTACGTGAGTCTGTTTTTATAATACCGCGGAACACAACTACTGTCATCGCATTTATTCTTCAAATTAAGCCCTTTAAATGAATTACAGATTTTTAATTGCCTGTGCGTAATAGAGCAATATACTCGTAAATGCCCGAATAGCGCTACATCCTATGATTTGCCAGTAAATCCAAAGATTAGGTTGGTTTATTCTAAGATTGACGTATGTTCCAAATTGTCCACTAGTTGGGCATTTGATGCTAACATGTAATATATATTCAAGATACAACCGAAGATGTAAAAATAGATTGCAATTTACTTTCCCTGCGAAAAATAATCATAATCCTAATCTTCGCAGATACTCTTCGCTTCGTATCGACGACTGATGGCAAGCGAATAGCATTGTATGGCGGCTTCTCGTTTTCTTTAATGAACACGCGTGATTTATGGTGTTCACGAAGATTTAGAGGAAAATGCCGAGCTCACCTAAAAATTGGAGAGTATGGAAATCTGGAGAAAATTAATGTGCAGCACAATCATCCACCGCCTAAATTTTACATTACATCTTCGGGGAGATATATTAAATGCTAAACGTAAAATGGTTATTTGTCATGCAAGGCTTTTTCATGGTGGTAGGGATTCTGTACAAAGTCCGTCTGGAGACGTACCACCCCCTTGCCTTTTTCTGCCGTAAAGCTGCTGCTGCAGTGTTTGCATTGCTGTGTTTCGGTTTGAAGGGTAAGGGAGCCAGTAAAATTACCGACACATGAGACATGCCATCTTAGTTCTCAGGGTGGGTAACGCGCTTTGCTGTCTTATCGGTGTCATATTATGTCACTAATAAGAAAGTGGGTGTCATGGGCGGTGGTGACCACTTACCACCTGCTCGTTTGCCCACTTGTGACATAAAAAAAGGCTGCAAAGTTTCTGTTTGGCGCGAGTGTCTTTAAATGTATCTCTACTGCGCTCGGCCATATTTTATTATTTATTTCGAGTTACGATTGTCTACTGAATTTGAGCGTAAAAAAGAAAGATTATATGTATTACAAATTTAATAAGAACAAAAATGCAATAAAATATCTCCTACCTACCAAAATAGCTGTTTTAGTTCGTTGCGCACCGTTGGGCGTTCTGGGTTTAAAATTTTCAAACAATTTTAGAGCGAGATAAATCTCTATTTCCTTTGGTTCTGTATTATTATTTTATAAACTATTTGCATGTCAAAAATATTGTCAGTGGCGCATCTGTGGCACCGCACCGCAGTGCCTTAACTGTCCCTGGTCAAGCGAGGAGTCACTTTACATTCCAACACCGACTTTTCGGGATTTTTGCATGAAAAGCCCTTTTTTCGACCTATATTATTTGAACTGTGATAAATTTATTATATGATAATGAACAGATCCTATGCCGAGAATACTAAAAAACAACTTTCTAAACTAGTTGTACAGAGGGTTTGCTGGCAGTTATTATATTGCTTTTTATTCAGAAACACAAACAAAGGAGTTGGATTGGTAAAATGTTGCCAAAAATTTTATTATACTCGTAAAAGCAACAAATTATGAAAAGATGTCTTATATCCCTTCATACAATTTTATTGAGTAAACGTGCCCCAAGTTTTTGTGAAATTTTCACCCTATTTTTGGTAATAAATAAACCTTTGTTACCTACTTTACGTCATTCATAAAGCTTGATGGTTATTTAGCTATCTTTTTTATACTAGGGCATGTCACATTAGGTTATGGTAGGATAGCATAAGTTATTTATAAGAATTAGGCGCACTTCCAATAGTCTGCTAAGTCACTGCCAGGCGGTGGGTCCACAGATATTGGGGTATTCGACTTTCACCGCCTTGCGGTGGATTCACTGACAAGAAGTTAAAGTAACGTATGTATAATCTAAACCCAAGACACAAAATAGAAGGTAATTTTTGTAAGATGCTTTGAGTGGACTGTGTAGGCGATTAGACTGGTCTTCAAGATGAACACCGTAGATAACTTTTTTTCAAGACTTTATTAAACGTACGAACACGTTGCGGTGATGCAGTTATAGTGGCCAAAGTAATATCAGACAAAAAATGTGTTGCCTTCAACAATTTTCATGCGTCTATAAATTGAAATCTTTGCAGAATCTCTTCGCTTCGTATTGACGACTGATGGCAAGCGAATAGCATTGTATGGCGGCTTCTCGTTTTCCCTAATGAACAAGCGTGATTTATGGTGTTCACGAAGAGTGAGGGGGAAATGCCGAGCCCATCTGAAAATTGGAGACAATGGAAATCTGGTGAAAATTAATGTGAACCACAATCATCCACCGCCTCATTATCACATCACATCTTCGGGACTTTATATTAAATGCTAAACGTAAAAAACACATGCTAGTTATTTCGGGCTAGAATATTAAGTCCGTCATATACATAGTCTGTATGCGGTTGTGAAGTGTAAAACGTCTCTTAGTCGACAATGACAAGTTGGGCAAAATACCGGTTAACTTTTACAAATATCAAGAAATCTTTCAAAATCTAATGTTTTAGCTAAATTAAAATATATCTTTTTTTACTTGTGAACTGATCGTTATTGCTAAGAACGGAAGCGTAAATAATCCGTAATAGCCATTATATGCGTGATTTTTAACACCGTTTTTAGGGTTCCGTACCTCAAAAGAAAAAAACGGAACCCTTATAGGATCAATTTTTCAATACAATGTACATTGTTAAGAAATAAATAAATACAATACAATACAATCACTTTGTTGTCCGTCTGTCTGTCTGTCTGTCAAGACCCTTTATCTCACGAACGGGTAAAGGTATCAGGTTGAAATTAATACCATATATTAGGATCCATGAACCACACAAGATCTGAAAATTTCAATTTTTTACAACGACGCAATCAAAAGATATGGCATTTTATGTCCTCATCTCCATACATTTATTTAAAAATGAAAAACCTACAGGGTACTTCCCGTTGACCTAAAATTATGAAATTTGGCAAGAAGCTAGGTCTCACAGTACAAATGATGGGAAAAGTCTGAAATCATTAAATATTACAACTTTTCTCACAACTAATGGTAACCAATTGTAGTGAGCTCCCGTTTCAAGAACATTCATATAAGAGAGGGGTCAAGTTGGATGGTCGCTGAGGCGATTTTTGTTTTAGTTCTATTTAAAAACGGGAACACTTACAAACTTGAAAATTGGTATGTTTATAGGGCATAGGCTATAAAATAACAACAAATAATAAAATTTGGTCAAGCGCGTGTCGGACTCAAAAAATCTAGCACATTAACTTACTGAAATTTCAACTAATACAATTACCACATAAAGGTGGTACGGAACCCTCAGTGCGCGAGTCCGACTCGCACTTGGCCGGTTTTTTTTCTTGAATGATAAGTATTTTCACCAGAAAAACTGTGGTAATAACATTTATTAGTCCCAAGTCACATATTTCTCAGAGAGAAAGATAAAAATTTTACGTTTTTAGGATTTGATAACAATTCATACATTTTAGTATAGAGGTCCCTCGCAAGAAATAGATACGCTTATGGATCCATCCTTAGCAGAAAGTGCTGCTACTTAAACATCCTTGGGTCGAACTAAAATTTTGTATGTAAAAATATAAATGGCCGGTTGTATTTAAGAATTAAAATAAAGAAATACGCTCGAACTGTAAATAAGATTACGACCAAAGAGGTTCTGTTCCTAATATACAACAATGTCAATACAATTGTCAGTTGTTAGAAATAATACCAACTTTTTGTTATTTTGCTATTTAATGTTACTTCACATAGTAACATTGTAGTACTATTTTATATTTAAAATTAATTTTGAGTAAGCCGCTTTTTAGGGTTCCGATACCAAAATGGTAAAAAAGGAACCCTTATGGTGCGACTTTGTCTGTCTGTCCGTCTGTCTGTTTCAAAAATTAAAATGGGGGCTAAATTTCAAATTATCGTTACTAGGTTGAGTGGGGTATCGTATGATAGGACTTTACTTGAACATTCTAAATTATATTTTTATATTTTTTTATGACTCTTAGTTTTGAAGTTATGATGAAAACTGACAATTAAATACAATTTCTCCCCCTTTATCTCCGAAGTTTCTGAGAGGAAAAATATGAATTAATTACAGTCGATAGAAGTTTCTGTTAATATTACAGCAAAAACAAAACGACCTTTCTAAATTGCACAAAAAAAAACTTTTAAAAACAAATTTAGTTTTGCGGTTCTAAAAATGGACTTTATTGCTTCCAAAAATAGTTGGGTATATCGGAACCATCGGCGCGCGAGTCCGACTCGCACTTGACCGGTTTTTTCTTTTCTCATTAGAGGGAGATGAAAAGTAGAGTGTAGGGGCTGCAAAATTACCTCGGGCGACCTTTGAATCACTCGCTATGTTCAGAAGTAGATTCTTTCACTTCGCTATAGATTCAAGATAGCGTCCTCGCCTTAATAATTTTATTTTGCTGCTTTGTGATACAATTTACAACTTCGTTTTTAGGGTTCCGATACCAAAATGGTAAAAAAAAGGAACCCTTATGGTGCCGCTCTGTCTGTCTGTCTGTCTGTCTGTCTGTCCGTCTGTCTGTCACACCTCTATATCTCAGCAACCACTTACGCTATCGAGCTGAAATTTGGAATAGTTTTAGAATATAGTTGCCCAACTTAATTGCACATGAAAATTTTTTGAAAAAAGTATGATTATTAATGTAAAGGGGGCCAAAATAGGGGGGGCCAAATTTCAAATTGTCGCTACTAGGTCGAGTGGGGTATCATATGAAAGGGCTTTACTTGTACATTTTAAAATATATTTTTGTATTTTTTAAAGTTTCTTAGTTTTCAAGTTATGATGAAAAATGTCAAAAAAAATACCATTCCCCCCCCCTTATCTCCGAAGTTTGAGTAAGGGAAAATCTGAATTAATTACAGTTGACAGAGGTTTATGTAAACTTTACAGCAAAAATAAAACGATCTTTCTAAGTTGCACAGTTTTTCAGAAATCTGCAAAAAACCTTTACAAACAAATTTAGTTTTGCGGTCCTGAAAATGGACTTTATTGCTTCCAAAAATACTATAGGTATATCGGAACCCTCGGCGCGCGAGTCCGACTCGCACTTGACCGGTTTTTTTTATTGTTTTTTCTATGACAAAATATGCAAATTAATACGATACGACAGTATTTAAATATAGATTATCAATTTTACATTCACAAAAGATTTCGTTCTTGCGATTGGTCACTCATTTTTAATGTGCTTTGAAAACATTTACCAATACAGTATCTAATTTTTGTTCGCGCTACTTAGATCGCACGCGCCTTTTTTTCATTAATAAAACTAAGTTTAGTATACAAAATGAAATACGGTCTTAGACTTAAAATAATAAATATCGTCTACCTACCACAAAACTTGTATTAATTCATAGCATAATGAAATTTTAGAGCAATTAAAAGACATATTAACTTACCTGTTGTATTTAGAAAAAAAATGTCTTCCTATAATTATTGAGACTTTATTCGCCGAATTATATTTAATACTATTGATAAATTAATGCGGACCACAATCACCCATAGACCTATATCATCTTATTAACTTTTTTCAACTTTGTCCATGTGATGCCGGCAAAAAATATTACCAACCCATCTCTACCCATGGGTGTCGTAAGAAGCGACTTTGGGCTTATGAGCTTTTTTTTTTTTTTTATCGTCAATCGATCTAGTCTTGAAGACAGAGATGAGGTCAACGATGGAACGAGCTTGCCCAGTAGAAGCCTATTCACTCGCGACTTGAATAGATTCGGGTTATATGAACTCGGGAACACAGACGCAGGAAATCTTTAGCTGTGCGCATTATAAAAGATGTTTCAAAGCGCTTTGTGCGAATGTGCGGAATATCAACCAAGTATGGGTGATATCCTGCGGTGCGTCTGGACTCCCGATGGTAGAAGGGAGATGGTGGAATAAGCTCGTGGAGCTCTTGAGCAGCTTAAAGATTAGCAGCAGCATCTTTCTGTCCCCCTCCCCTCCTAATTATCACGCGTTTTTGCCGGAGTTCTGGATGGAGCTCTCTGTACTGCAGAAGACGTCATTGGGATGTTATGATGATATTTTTAAGACGGTTTCATTGCAAAGAAAACTGTATATACTTTTGACAGACAATCTTCTTCAGATCTGAAGCGTTGCTAAAGAAGTTTTCACTTCAAAAATAGATTTCATTTTATACCCCTGTCTAAAATAATTATATAATCATAATCTTGTCAGAAACTCCTCGCTTCGTATCGACGTCTGACGGCAAGCGGATAGCACTGTATGGTGGCTATTCGTATTAGTGTAGGCATCGAAGCAGTTGACCCCCGCATTAAATCCTCAGTCGATGAAACTTTGCTGGGGTATTACACTATAAAAAATCGGTACTTTTAATTTTTTCATACATGTTTTGTAATTTTTGTATGGAAAAATTAGAAGTACCGATTTTTTCTTGGATTTTTTTATAGGTTTGTCTCATGTAGTGTAATACCTCAGCAAAGTTTCATCGACTGAGGATTTAATGCGGGGGTCTTCATACAACGATCCGCTTCGTTGCCTAGACTATATTCCATAGTAAACAAAACAAACAAAACAAGTTATTTATGGTGCTCACGAAGAACAAGAGGTAAATGCTCATCTGATAATTGGAGACGATGGAAATCTGGTGGAAATCAATTTGGACCACAATCATCCACCGCCAAGTTATCACAGCACATCTTCTGGACTGTATGTTAGATGCTAAACAAAATAGAACATGACTTTTCTCAACGGAAAAGTTGCAATTGACGGCCGAATGATTGTGTAAGCTGAAGAAGCGGCAGCCGAATGTTTTTTTTCTATTGGTAATTAAATAATTAACAAATAAGTTAAGAGACCTGAAATTTATTTCATTTTAACAATTATATTACAGTTATGCTTATGAAAGTAATAATTCCGATAAACTACAATGAACAAGTTATTTAGAGTTTTATACTTATAAATTATTCTTTTAAGAGAGGCTTAATGCAAAGATTTTACACTTGTCTTTTTTCAATAACAATAATCTAATTGCCATTTGTATGACGGAGCATCACTTAAGAACGGCTCCACTGATTTGGCTGATTCTTTTAATATCGTGTTCGTAATTTTAAGGACAATTATTGCAATAAAAGAAAAGTAAGTTGAAAGTGCTTTATCAATGGGATTTCTTATGAACTAAGTAAGGTTGGGTAGCTAGTCCTTTATAAAGTCGAAATGCGTGAAATTAAATAGTAATTCTTCGCAGAAACTCTACGCATAGTCACGACGACTGATGGCAAGCGACTAGGATTATTTGGCGGCTACACATTTTCCTTTATTAGAGCTTCTTCCAAGAGGGATTTGAGATGTTCGAGAAGACTAAGAGGGAAATGCCAAGCTCGGCTGAAAATTGAAGACGATGGAGAAGTGGTGGTTATGAACGCGGACCATAACCATCCTCCGCCCAAATATCACATCACACCTCAAGGAATATTTATTAAATGCTAAATCAAAACCATATTCTTTTTTTCACTATGTATGGGCTTACTCTTGACCTCGATCTAGCCTTGAGGATAGAGATGAGGTCGACGATGGAACGAGCTTGCCCAGAAGAAGCCTATTCACTCGCTACTTAAATAGATTCGGGTTCTCAAAGCTCGGGAACACAGACGCAGGCAGACGCTTTCTACTCTCAAGATCACAGAGCTTTGAAGTCTATGCGGGTGCGCTTGCAGGCGGAGTGATCCTATCGTTGTTCTGTGCTGATTTAGATTCCAAGAATGGTAAATAAGGTTCACCTCATTTATAGCTGCTCTGTGAAACGCATGCGTGCGCCCTTTCGGCTGCTCTCTTGTGTATTAGCAGCGGGATTAACCTACTGACTAACAGTCTGTGTGTCGAAAACTAATTCCGAAAAGAAATTCACACGATCATTCTCATCCATCAAACACAAGCGCGGTTTAAAATTTTCGTAAAATTGTTGGCCAGTCGCTTTCCATTGCATGTTATTTAATAGGATATTAAATAAGGTATCCACTGATACTATAAATGTTGTTTCATATATAAAATCTCAGGTTTTATCTCTTTAGAATAAAAAGGAATAGCAACACCTTAAATTCAGTTACTAAATTTTACAGAATATGACATTCTTCCCCTAACATCGAGCACTAAGCTACTACGGTATCGTGGCTACACATTCTCCTGGACCAAAACTCCCAAGACGTCATGTAAACAATATCTACGGTGTTCTAGAAGAAATGTAAAGAAATGCGATGCCAGACTACATCTCGGTCCAGATGGGAATATCATCTACGTAAACGACAAACACAACCATCTTCCCACTTTATACCATAAAACTGGTTCTGGATTTTATATCAAAGTAAATCCATAATCCCATAATAAAGTAAGTCCCGTGTGGTGCCGGCAAAGAATAGTACCAACCCATACATACCCGTGGGTGTCGTAAGAGGCGACTAAGGGTTAACTGGAGGATGGGCAGCAGCATCCTCCTTTGTATCTTACATCTTACTTACTGCGGTCACCTACAGCCGCGGTCCATGGTGCCAGCCGTAACGCTAACAAGCGAGGTGACTATGGTACTTCCCCTCCACATTTTTCCAGCAAAAGCTAGAATTCTGGAGGGAGCTCCCTGTCCAGTAGTGGACGTTTCATGGGATGTTATGATGAAATCCATATTTATTGTGTATATTGATTACAAATAACGATGTAATTCATTGTCAGACTTATTTAGAGTTCCCTTAACTATATTTACTTTATGATGTCTATTTGTTAAATGTCTTTTTATTTCGGGAAAGTATTAAAAACATTAATTATCTTCGAACCGCGTGAGCCGTCACATACAAAAGTTTGCGATAAGTTTCATATGTTTGCGGTTAAGAACTTTTTTTTTTATCTTATTTATTAGCGAAGAGTTTTCTTTTAACTGTGATTCAATAAATGTGTTTGAGAAATAAAGATTTTTATTGAATTCGCTGATTAACACCCAGGCGAAGTAACTATCGGTAAATCTGTGACTAAGGCTTTAATTGTGGTAGCAGCCAACACACCCTAGTGAGCAAAACCTACCCTCTTCTCCCTTCATGCCTGAAGTTCATGCGTCCCTCTTCCTTGCCAACTCTCTCCATTAGTCGTCATCCATTACTCCCCATGAACGAAAGAGAAAAATACTTGATGAGCGAACGAGTATAGCCATGTAAAAAAATTATAAGGGTGCGTCATAATGGAAACTCCAAAAAATATGAGATACAGCTATAATTTCGAATCCATTTAGAATTTATCCCGTGTGGTGCCGGCAAATAATAGTACCGACCCATCTCTACCCGTGGGTGTCTTAAGAGGCGAATAAGAGCTTATGAAGCAGCATCCTTCTGTGTATCGTACTATCTTAAATTCTGTGGTCACCAACAACAGCGGTCGCCAGCCGGAACGCTTATAAGCGTGGTGGCTATGGTAAATACCCTCCTCAGTACCACGCCTTTTTGTTGGAGTTCTGGAGGGAGCTCCCTGTCCTGCAGTGGACGTGTTCTGGGATGTATGATGATGATTTCGAATCAGGATGATCGTAAGACAAAATAAATGGTACAGCAGCACTGCACTTACTTTCTCGCAATACTCTAGGAAAAACTATCAACCGCAAACTTAAATTTGTAATGCCATACACATAGTATGGAAACACAAACTTTTATTTACGTTTTTCCAAAAAAAATTTCAAACGAAATATACAGATCAATTCAGAATTCAAATTGTCAAACATTAAAACAAACAAACTTCAAACGATTTCGAGTAAATCACATGTTTAACTTTTGGTAGTACTGGAACACCCTTTATATGAATTTTCACAGATCAATGGATACTACCGTAGGATACTTGCATGCACATTTTTTTAATTTCCCTACACATGTTCCTTATGGATAATTGTTCAGTTTGGTCTACTGAGCATGAGCAAGCCCTTTCAGTTTTTGGTACACCTGTGTACTAAATTTTATTGAAAAAAATCATAAATAATATCCAGTCAGGTAGACAACCAATCCAGGATTAATATTATAGAGAATTTTAATAAACTCAATGGAACCAATTTTGGGTAAATCACATATTTACGTTTTGGTGGTACAGGAACACCCCTTATATGAAATTACACAGATCAATTGATACTGGTGCATGATATCTTACATGGAGATGCTTGGTCATGCAAAGTTTCATCATGATTCTATGAGTCGTTTTTGAGGAAATTTCAATTTTTCATTTTCGTTGTATGACAGCTACCCTCAAAATGAGAGCCAGAAGGAAACCACTCAGAACCCTTCGATGGATTTGCATAAAACTCCTAAATTCAAAATATGGTGTCAATCGGACCATTCGTTTAGCCGCTAGGCCAAAGCGTGACGGACAGACCGACCGACCGACGGACCGACGGACCGACCGACCGACCGACCGACCGACGGACGGACATTTTTGGGAGACTTGTTTTTTATGATGTATAAGTGATATAGAACACATTTTAGAGAAAATTAAAAAAACTTTTTTTTTCACGAATACAATACCTTTCTCGCTCCGCTCGAAAGTAAAAATACTATATAAAAATTATAAAATCGCGTCACAGTGGAGAAGATACATGTATACAAAACAATATTAAACTAATAACACACAATACAATATCCTATATTATTAAACGAGCAATATTTGTATATATATAAATATATATATATATTTGTAATCGGTTTCTCGAAAACGGCTCTAACGATTTTGATGAAATTTTGTACCCGGGATTTCTGGAGACGAAAAATCGATCAAGCTAGGTCACATGTCTGGGAAAAATCGTTTTTTCCATGTTTTTAAGCATTTTCAAAAAAATACCGCGTTTTAGACAGAAACCTACAGCGCCATCTGTTAGCGAGTAGCATAGCTTGCGCAACCGATGATATTTTGATGTTGAGGCGGCTATTATAGAGCGAAGCTCGGTCGACCAGGTACTTTACCTAATAACCCTAACGGCACAAAAATATGTAAATAAAAAATTAAGTTAAAAACTAAAACACGATTGACGATGTTAAACTATTAAATTGAAGAATGACCCTACCAAACAATATTTTAGTCGCAGTCGAAGGCCAATAAGTAAAATAGACTCAATTATCATTTTAACAATCGATTTCCTGTTTAACCTCTTTCAAAATCGAGCTATGTCGTTCACTGGCCTCCGACTACTGCGACAAAAATAGATTAGATTAGATAATGATTGTCAAGAATACATTAAAATTAAATAAATATTAAATCATAATTCTACAAAGAATAATAACGTTGACAAATTAAAATAATATACATGTCCATATGAAATATTGTTTGGGTCATTGAGCGTCATTCTTCCATTTACTAGTTTTACATCGGCAGTCGTGTTTAGTTTTTAACTTAATTTTACGTCATAGACTCATCATCGTAGATTAAGTTTTGTAAATAAATAAATTTATTTTATCTTATCTTATACCTAGGTATAGGAGACCTTATTCGATCTTTCTAAAATTCGCCGACGATTAAATAGGTAGTTCAAATGGTAGGGTTATCCAGTGTATGTTTTGAATTTAGTAGAACTACGTCTTCTTGATTGGCGTTTGGAGGAATCCAGAACACAAGGTGCAACAGAAAAATAATAAAGGTTCATTACCCATTTTGTCTTATAACTAAACACAACTAAAGTAAGGCCACCTTAATAGGTCCGTTGTGACAGCTGTCAGACGTATGAAATATTACGACCTGCAAAGAAAAATGAACCCTGTGTGTTGGTGTTAAGGAAACGTCAAAACGGACTTCTTACGTTGGCCCTGCTTTAGTTTGAAACGCGTTGCTATATTATATTGCTAGTGATGGGCGTTATGAAACGTAAGTAGTTTCAATTACTATGTATCGTATCGGTGCAATAACTAATATACGGTATTCGGTGCTGCTATAACTATTTATTTGGCGAAACTATTTGCTTATCGAAAAAATAACTGTGTATCAATGATACACCTACGTTTAAAAACAAAGAAATTGGAAAAAATACGAAACTGAAGATTATAAAACAATTCATGTATTTTGGTCATTCGGATGCGCAAACAAGGAAAAGTAAATACTTATTTAAACTTCACAATCTTATAAGAAATCAAAGTTTTTTATTGAAAATACCAATAATATCGTATAAAATACCTAAAAGAAAGAAATACCCAGCTCACCGTGATTACACAAAATGTGTGTACGTACATAACGCCATACCACCCAACCCAATACATAGTTACTGAAATAAAGTGTCATAAACCGTCATCTCGTTTTGATACTGTTCGGTATTGGAAAAACGCGTACCGACCCACCCACCCATCTTAATACGTGTTTCACTGAAAGACACTTAGAATAGGGAGTTTTCCATGAAGTCTGTCAACTACGTTTTTTAAAGTGTCGATGGGTGGTAACACTAATCACTGTTGGTAATTTCTTTTTTTTAGACATAGTAAAACATTTAAGATATTTCACAAGAAAAAAAATTATAGGCATTTGACAGAAGCAGTGAAACTTCATCATTTTCATACTGATTACACGGTGGCACTATGATAGTTTTCTCCTCGTGCTGATTTACAACGCCATCCATTGGAGATTTCAAAAGATGCTTCAAAACACCCTATTGAAGTTGTGTTGCACCGTGTTCTTTTGCGCTGATATGTTGTGTTTGTATGTTCACAGAATATGATATTCTTCCTATAAAAAAAGGCAGAAAGCTTCTTCGGTATCGGGACTATACATTCTCGTGGAATAAAACCCGGAATTCCGGTAAACAGTATCTCCAATGCTGCAGAAAATATTCGATGCAATGTAAAGCCAAAATATATCTTGATCAATTTGGAAATATCATCTTCCTTAATAACAATCATAACCACCCTCCTAGTATATACCATAAAACAGAATTTGGTATTTATGTTAAAATGAATGAAAAGTAATTGTTTCGTTACTGCTTTTATGTGCAATCGTTTTACTTCGTTCGCGTGAGGTTAAGACTTTTACAGTATACACAAACGGCCTGTTCGAACGGTTTAGATTTACAATTATTTTTCATGTCAAATCATATTCTTTCACATCATGATCAAAAAGTACTTATAAAAGCAGTAAAATGTATGATATAAATAATGATGGGAATTTAAATTATTTATTTACAGTTTATTGTACACAACAAAATACTATACAAATTAAAATAGTTTAAATATAGTTTGGACAAATAACAAGTTGCATAATTTACCAGCTGTTCTGTGACCCCTAAATTAGTGTACAGATTCGCTGACTTTACAATTATATTTTACTTTTGTTGAATTTATAATGATTGATGTTATAATAAATTACCTACTTTTCTTTCAAGTCTGGTGACCTGATAATTCTACAAAGTAGCATGCAGCTTATGTGGACAGTGCGACTCTTAAGTTACTTATTGGGTTGGGAGTCATACTTATGTCAAACTTTAAAGTTGTAAACAACACAGTTAGTATTAAACATTCATTTAATTAAGCTAGTTTCTTTGTTCATGGTTTTTATTAAGTTGTACACGTACGGGTTGATCCGTGTATTCTGCGCTAAAATGATGTGTTTGTATGTTCGCAGGATATGATATCCTTCCTATATCGAAAGGCAGAAAGCTTCTCCGGTACTGCGGCTATACGTTCTCCTGGATTAACATCCAGTCAGGTAGACAGTACCTCAAATGCTGCAGAAAACGTGCAATGAAATGTGAAGCTAAAATAAGCCTCGATCAATTTGGAAATATTATGTTCGTCAATAACAACCATAACCATCCTCCTAATGTGTACCACAAATCAAGAACTGGTTTTTATATTAAAATTACTTAATCGTTAATCTTTATAAAATAAAAATATTTAGAAAATTCAATGTTTTTTTCTGGCTGACTGTACCAAAAACACGTTTTAGGGTTTGATTGGCATAGATTATTTATTTTATTATATAAAAAGTTGTATTCGTTCAGAATATAACAAAAAATACGATTCCAACCAAATAAATACCAGTGGTATTCGTTTTTGGGATTGATTCGCAATAGATCCATAAATACAGGTCAAAGGTATTCATCCATACAACACATTTAAAGTGACCATTATTTTTATCTATACAACCCTAGTATTCAAATTATTTTTGGCTTCCTGTACAACAAAAAGTGCTCGTAACAATTTGAAAACTTTTGTTGTACAGATTATTATGCTCACTTTAAATGTGCGGTTCTCTAAAATGGACAACTGAAATGCGCAGCTATTTTTGAAGCTCACTGTGCAACGTAATAACGCAAAACTTCTTGGGTTGTATAGCGAATGCTTACTAGGTGGCAGCACAAACTCAACGTTGAAATGAAATGCGTTCGTATAGAGGTCGCAATTTTCGCAACATCAGGCAGGACCATGGTAGCCTAGTTGGTAAAGCGTCTCCAGTACTGACGGAGAAGACGCCTAGGTCCGAATCCTGCCTGTGGTTGTGAAATTTTGCGATTTTCTACTGTGCAGTTTAGGGGACTTTAACCAGGTCTTTTCTGAATTTAGTCCTGGAACGTTCGCCGAGGCCTTCCTCTTCAATTCACTCTCGCATGGTAGATCTCTTTCTTCAATCTTCGTTCAATCCTATCTTGACAAGCCCGTTGGTGTCGTTGGTAGTGAGCCTGCGTTTCATGCCGTGGGCCGCTGGTTCGATCCCCGGCCAGGACAAACATTTGTGTGATGAACACGTGTGTTTGTACTGTGTGGGTGTTATTTATCTATTTATATATGTATATCAGTCTCTGTTACCCATAGTACAGGCTTTGCCTAGTTTGGGATCAGATGACCTTTTGTGAAATGTCCCCAATATTTTATTTTCATCTTCGTGATTTTTGTTCTGCTGATTTAATTGATGAGGTATTACTTAATAAAAATCTTTAATATTCAAAGCCTCTTTCATTGTTCTGTTTCTCTTAAAATATTTCACATTACAAGAATACCAATAATTTTACAGATTACAAAATCATCGACTTGCAAGGGAAACCGTTGCTCCTGTACCAAGGCTACACGTTCAATAAATCTGGAAGGAATAAATTACTGAGATATTGTTCTCAAGCACGTCTTCCGTGCCGAGCTAGGCTGAAACTAGACACGTATGGGAATATCCTTCAAGCTTTTAAAGAGCACTCTCATCCTCCGCCCAAGCTTTATAGAATTGCCGGTGACAGTTATATTAGACTATAAACTTAATATAATATGAATACGCGTCCTCCTAAGGCCCAAGTATAAAAATCAACATATCAGCTAAACGCTCAATGGTCATTTAAATGTACAAAATAACGATACATTTTGATCCATACCGGCACGTTAACCCCCATTGTACATTATAATGAACAAAATATATTTTCGTCGAAAAATCAAACTACCGCCGGTCGCCATAGTTGAAAATGCTCTTTTCTGATTGGTTAGTATCTGTAGCGTGACTAGATCATATGACACCTGACAAATTAAAGTCATCTACTAGTCAAAACATTGCATATTTAGCGAAAATGGCGAGCAGGAGCGGACGACGTAAGTTTAATCCATTTTTAACTCTTAAATCATGAATTTATTTATAATGCTTTATTGTTTTACTTCGTGCATTCTATATACATTATTGAATTTAGTTATTCATTTAACGTTGGCGTTGTTAGTTTATTTGTAATTTGGCATAATAAAAATATGTACATTGTAGTGCACACTGAGCGTCAATTAGTAAAAAAATTATGAATTTTTTATTCTTTTTATAATAGGCCTTGGCTCAAAATACTATCTTTTTTACTTTCGAAAGAAGATTGAGGTTTATTTTTAACATTACCTAAGATAAAGACTGATTGTGAAACTGATAATCTTTAATAATTGCACGTTGAAATACAGTAAAAGTAATGCGAGTTGACGTATGAAAAATTTGTGTTAACTAATTTAAAAGTTAAGATCTGTAATAGGAATAGAAAGTGGTGATAATAGTGTGAAGTTATTTTGTCTTAATTAAAGTATAATTACCGACATGAAAGTCTATATACTATACATTTTACTGCTCATCTTATACCGTAAACGCCCACTGTGCATTTAAATGAACAAAAGATATCGCTGTCAATTTTACCGTTTTGTACTCTATTTGACCATAGAATAACAAGAAAAATATTTAAAAAAATCCTAAACACATTTTTCTCAAAAAAAAAATTAAAAAATTGCTTGGGTCGGAAGCATACATAAACATTATTTACATTGTAGTGCACACTGGGTGTTTAGCTGTTCTCTTACTTTATTAAGTTGGGCCTGAAGCGCTTACTAGAATATGTACATTTTAATGTACATGGGGCCTTAGGAGGTTAAACCTAGTATTTTTTGTGTTTGGTTAAAACGTTAAGATACTCGTTATTTTCGTTATAAGTACATTGAGCATCAAAAATAGCTAAGCATTTCATGTGTCCATATAGAGTCGTCCATGTGGTGCCGGCAAAGAATAGTGCTAACCCATCTCTATCCGTGGGCGTCGTAAGAGGCGACTTAGGGCTTATGAACTGGAGGATAGGCAGCAGCATCTTTCTGTGTATCGTATCTTGTTACATTCTGCGGTTACCAGCAACGGTGGTCACCAGCCGCAACGCTTACAAGAACTACGCGCTTTTGCAGTTCTGGAGAGAGCTCCCTGTCCTGCAGTGGACGTTTCTAGAGCCACACATTCAAAGTAACCATAACAATGTAAAGACATATGTTTTCAAATTTTTGTGAACATCCTGTGCTGGACGCCAACAATGATTTGAAGTGCTGGAAAATGTCACCGGAAAAATACCCGCAATCGTAAGTTGATCAATTTCCAAGTAAGTTGATAACTTTCGATAAATAATAAACTGTAAATGAGGTCGAAATTAACATTGACGAGAGTGTAGCTGTCACCTCAGAACAAAAACCTCCTTGCTTCGCTCGGAGAAGAAACCATGCTATTTTTTTTCAGTATGGGATGACAACTGCTAGCATGTCTCATGCCATGTCAAGTGGTCAGTGATCACATCCTACCAAATTAGATGAACGACGCGTTCATTGCATTTACAAAGTTTATAGGATTATTGTAACTTGTTGGGATTTTAACGGTTGAAAATATTTCCTAAATTATATGTTGTAAACAATGTGTAAATTATAAAAAACATGTAGTGAATAACTTCAAAATATCGTGAATTTATTCTTAAGTTGCTCTCCATATTAGTGATTGTTCTTTTTAATAATAACGTGTGTAGTTGATGGCTGTACATCTTTAAAACAACAAAACGAAAATTGCAAAGAAATTTTGTCTTTTCATCTGTAAGTTTTATTCAGTATTTTTCATGTTTGTGGATTATTATCACAAATATTGCATAAAAAAATGTCAACTTATCATTTCTACAGTCAGATAATATGGAAATTGTTACGTATTTTACTGTAATTTATCGTTTTTTGTGGGATCATGTTGGAGTTTATGAGTGATGTATTTTTTATCGATAGTAGTATTTTTACTTTCGAGCTGAGCGAGAAAGGTATTGTATTCGTGAAAAAAGTTGCACAAACTTTCTCAAAAATGTGTTCTATATCACTTAAGCAAGTCCCCTAAAAAATGTCCGTCTGTCGGTTGGTCGGTCTGTCCGTCACGCTTTGGCCTAGCGGCTAAACGAATGGTCCTATTAACACCATATTTTTAATTTAAGACTTTTATTTCCGAATGGTTTTTTGCTGGCTTTCATTTTGAGCAGAATAGTTCAAATTATTTTTATGAAACTTTGCTTGACTAACCATCTCTATGCAAGGTATCTTGCGCCATCATCAGTTTGTCTGTGTGATTCCATATAAGGGGTGTTCCTGTACTACCAAAACGTAAACTTGTGATTTACTCATAGGATCAGTGCACCACTAGATGACCAAGCACCAATAGCTGACCAAAACTTAAATTTGAACTGAAAGTAAGAAAATTTAAAAATACCGCGATTTTATATAGAATTTAACTATGTTGGCGTCTTACAATAAAGTTATGGGTTTGTCTAGCTAGTACTTTAGTATGTTTATTCTAAGTGGTCATGCAATGTAACATTTGAAAAAAAAAAAAAAACTTTAAGAGCATATTTTGTAAAGTCCTTAACACTTATTATATCACAAGCCTAACTAATTCATAGTCGAACTTTTAGAAGTGACTCTGAAAGTAGAACTAATAATTTAGTTTTTTTATGAATTTTGTTATAAAACCGCTTAAATGGTCAACTAGTGGTACCTACATTGACCCTAATTGACTCCATTAAGTTTGTATTATTTTCTATAATTTTAATTTTGTTTTGGTTATCTACCTGAATGGATGTTCAATTTGATTGGATTTTGTGAAAATTTAGTACATGGATGTACCAAAAACTGAAAGAGCTTTACAGTCGACAAAACTGAACAACTATTCATAAGAAACAGAGTTTTGAAATTAAAAAATCTGTGAAAATTTATATAAAAGGTGTTCCAGTACTACCAAAATTTGAACATGTGATTTGTTCGAAATCGTTTACGGTTGGTTTGTTTTAATATTTTACAATTCGAGTTCCGAATTCATGTGGTAGAACATTTTTCAGAAAAACCTTAATAAACGTTTGTAATTCCATACTATGTGTAGGTATGGTATTACAAATTTAAGTTTGCGGTTGACAGTTCTACCTGCATATCGCGAGAAAGTAAGTGCAGTGCTGCTGTACCATTTATTATATTTTACAACATTCAACGCGTTTTGTTTTCATTCTGGGTTCGATTCCCGATGGAGACACTGTCAAACAAATATAACTTTGTGTGTCTTCGCCAAATTGAAATGTCTCAATCAGCATGAATCATCCTGAATCAACAAATTGTAAGAAAATTAATAAAAATACTAAATTAATCTACATAAAATTCTCTACAAAAAAGGTTTTAAAGTTTTTCGCTACAAACAATTCTGACAAGCAATTCTTGTGCTCATGCAACGCTTTGGCTCACAGGCGTATGAAGATTCTGGGTCAAGCTTATCCGAAACCAGAAGACTACAGGCTCCTTGTGCTCTAAGGTCCAATAAGGAACTCAGCTCCACGTTATAAGGCAAGATAAGATACACGAAATTTCGCTTGAAAATTGATTTGAGCTACTTAGAAGAAAAACACAAACCCGTATTTCAGCATTTTTGCAAAACCATCCCAAAGGGATTGAATTGAGGCATAAAAGTTTGTTTTAAAATCCTACATAATTTGTATGTAAGCTAGAGATATTCATGAAAATAAAAAAAAGAACCTTTACACCTCCTACCCCTCTTGCCTCCACCGCTACCGTCCATTACTTTTAGTAAGTAAGTAAGTAAGAAATTTGGTATCTTTAATATTAAAACACCTACGTAAGAAATCACCTTTAGTAAAAAATGCAAAAAGTATTTTTTTTTAATGAATTTAATCACTGCTTTTAACAGATTTGCCTTTTATTAAAGTTTAGTACTTCAACTTTTTGGTCAAAGTTTCGACATCGATTTGTCCTTGTGTAACTTATCGACTATCGATAGATGAAAGCATGCCCACATCCCTACTTGTGACGAATTATTTCTTATATATTACTTCTATATGAGGTCAAATTTCTTTGGCTGTCACAGACCGCCTAAACGCTACTTTTGATTTTTTTTTTCGTTTCATTCTTCCTTTCGGAAAGGCAAAGAGTACAAAGCCCATACAGCCATGTCTGATGTCTTTAATCTTTATTTTTTCACGCTACTTTTGATGCTGACACCACAAACGTCAAAGATTTAATACCACTGTTACAGATGAAGAAAGAATAGAAAAAGATTGAATATGAATTTTCATTTTCTAGTTATGTGATTAACTTAAGTACATTTTGTTTAATTAATAATTCGCAAGTATTAAAATAAACTGTAAACTGCAAGCTATGACGTTGTAAATTATTTATATGGGATTTTTGTCATTTGGTTTCAGGTTTAAAAAAATCCACACCAAAAAAATTTTACGTCATTGCTGGAAAATATACCAGGTGACGGATGTCCACCTAAGTCTATTATACTTACTAATACACTTTCTAAACATTCCTGAAAAAAAAAATACACTGCACGCTAATTTCCCTACAGAAAAATAGCCAGGAACATGAACATGGCCTTCTTTTTTGCTTCTTGTGTCTTTCGTCTTTTTAACCGACTTCAAAAAAGGAGGAGGTTCTATGTTCCACTGTATGTATTTTTTTATGTATGTCCGCCGATTACTCCGTCATTTAATCTTATTTTGATGGGCGCCCTGAACCACACCAAGAATACAAATTAAAACATAAACATAACAAATTTGTCAATTTCAGACTACCAGCCAAATAACTTGTACAAGATAATAACAATCCATGGAAAGAAACTGATGTTGTTCGAATCTAACACATATTGTAGACAAGGAGGTTCTCTTTATATTCAATACTGCTCGAAGAAAAGATCATTGCATTGCGAAGCTAAACTGAAAATGAACGCTGCTGGAGAAATAGTTTATGCTAACAAAAACCACAACCATCCACCGCCGAACATAATGAAAACACAGAGAGGGGACTATTGTAGATTTTAATATCCTTTAAAGGTTTTAAGTTAATACCTAGTGAACTCCCTAAATAACATTGAACAAAAGGAGCCATAATAAGACTTTAATTTTTTCACAATTTATACCTGGTATATTTTTAATTTTTGTTAGTAAGAAATAGTAATAATTAATAAATGAGTAACAATGTATAAGAAGAAGTGAAGAGAGTACAGTTTAACATATCTAAGGGCGTACGCTGCGTCAGGTGCGATCACGACGCGTAGTTACGCGCCCTGATCGCGCGACGTGGACCCGTTGCGTAGCGAAATACGCGTCGCCTGGCGAGAACGCCCCACCACGGAGCGCTGCTGGTACAATTTTTAAACTCCGAAACTCACGTGTTCAGTATTAATAGACATCGAGATGTGTGTATCGGACTGTACGAATTCAATTAGCTGCGTGCGCCTCCCTTGACGTAGCCTCTACGGACTAATTTAATGAGTGATCGTGCCGCGTATTCCCCAGCACGCGGACCGTGTATTTTGCTGAATTTACCATGTGTGCGTGACTACGCGTTGTAGTCCCGCCTGACGCAGCGTACGCCCTAACCCTCCTTTCTTTTCAATCTTCTTGAGTCAAAAATATGTTATTTATAATATTTGAAGAAAAACTATTTCTTACATTATAGAATCATCTTTATAAGGTCCTCGTACTTTTTAAACCCTATACATTTTTATTTATTACGGTGTAACTAAAAGAACAACTTTAAAATTTATTGCCATACTCAGAGACGTCACTTAAAGTTAATCATTCGTTAAGTCTCATGCTGTCCCTTTTCAATTTCATTGAATAAGAAAGTGACAACACGAGACTTAATTAACGATTAACTTTAATGTCTGAGTGCAGCAGTATAGTTTTAATTCCCAATAAAATATTTCATGATTTAAGTAATACCAATCATTTTACATATGACAAATTAATAGACCTGCAAGTAAAGCCATTACCCCTATACCAACAATGCTACACATTTTTTGCGAGAATACAAGTATAAAAGTAGTTCTAATTTTAGGCTGCTAGCGTAGAAGGGTTTTTGAAATTAGAACGTGACTATGCATTATGGTACTGGCGCTATTCGTTAGCATTTTCCTCGCTGCAGTGAGGAATTGTGTGTTTCTCTCGGCAGATACTCGTAAGTTATTTCGCGTCTTGTGCTATGAAACACACGCTACGCTCTGGATTCTTCTTTCGCTACGCTCAGAATTCTAGAGTTCTTCGCTTGCTCAAGTTTTAATACAAGACGCGAGAGCGCCAAATGACAATTTTGCTGCCTTGCGTAACAAATTACCATTTATGCCGCCAGCAGCGACAGCCTGATCTTCTGGATAAATGCTTTATTTCCATTCGCTTTTCAAAGTTGATGTTTGCTCTATGCATTTAAAACGAAAAGTGGTAGATAAAACTTTTGTCTAGAGGTACGTGCTGCCGCTGTAGTCGTAAGTGGGTTTGTTTAAATAAACGATCCTGTGAAACGATCTCTGACTACCAAACTGAAAACTACTCTAAACATAAATTATGTATTTAGTAGTCCTACTGGTACCGTTCAACAAGCATAATTGATGTTTTAATGTTTTCAGGCAAGTTTGAGTACGAGATAGTAAACGTTAATAACAAAAACTTGATCCTCTACAAAAATCACACGTTTTCAAAACAAGGCCCTTCGTTCCGCTACCAGAGTTGTTCGAAGAAGATTTCGTTGAAATGTCGAGCGAAACTCAGACTGGATGCTGAAGGGAACATAGAGCGTGCTGAAACAGAGCACAATCACCCGCCACCGAGATTGATTAAAACTTCCGGCGGAACATATTTTAAATGTAATTAGGTACATATCGATGCATAAAGCCGAAAACTGAAAGTCCAAAAATGTTTAGGTTTTCGGAGCACCACGCATTTTACACAGATCTTTGTAAGCTGATAACTTAATTTTACACTAATATGTCATCTACCTTAACAACGTCCAAAAAAAATCAATTTGATGAAATTTTTCGCTACTTGGTTTTTGTACAAGATTGAATCCTTTATATTAATAAATTAGTTATAACCCTCAGATTCGATAACGTTGACTATTAACGTTACGTATGTTGATTAAGAATACTCCATTTTATAAATAAATCATTTAAAAGAATGAAACTTAATTTTACATTTAATGTAAATTTTGTCGTGCTACTGCTGGCTCAGTAATAGTAGTGCACATAATCGTCAAATTATTTATAGTTATAAAAAAATGGTACATGTTTTTTTATTTTGTCAGGCAAATTTGACTACGAGATAGTAAACGTTAATGGAAAAAACTTGATTCTCTACCAAAATCATACATTTTCGAAACATGGCCCGTCGTTTCGCTACCAGTGTTGTTCGAAGAAACGTTCGATGGAATGTCGAGCGAAACTCAGACTGGATGCTGAAGGGAACATAGAGCTTGCTGTGACAGAGCACAATCACCCGCCACCGAAATTGTTTAAAACTGTCAGCGGAACATATTTGAAATGTGATTGATTAGGTGTGTGCATATTATTTCAAACATATAATTTTAATTTTTTACTAAGTTAACTTAATTTGCTACTTCTCGGGTCTGTAAAATAATCATGTCGATGTTCACCACATAAACAAATTGTTTTGTTTAAAATATACATTACCTTGAAAAAGTTACCTAGTTCAATCTGGTATTGGCTTCGTTCGAATAAACGTTCACTGAGATGGAATACGAAACTGAAAATTACTTACACTGAGTATAATTATTCAAAGACAACTAAGTCATAAATTGACTTATAGCAGTTAAATCTAGTAAGTATAACGTGAAAATATTATAAATGTTTCTTTATGTTTTATCGTTATAAGGCAAGTTTGATTACGAGATAGTAAACGTTAATGTCACAAACTTCATCCTCCACAAAAATCACAAATTTTCAAAAAAGGCCGGTCGTTCCGCAACTAGTGTTGTTCGAAGAATGAATGAATTATCGAGTGAAAAACAGACTGGATGCTGAATGGAACATAGAGCTTTCTGAAACAAACCACACCCAAGTTGATTAAAACCGCCCGTGGCACATATTTTAAATAATATAAAATATAAGTGCATATCAGAATAACATATAATTAGCATTTTATTTTACCACTTTTCGGTCCTGGACTTTGTACGTAATAATATGTAGATTTAGAATTAGAATAGGTACTTCACTATTAAATACACAATCATTTTTAAAAGACACATATTTTTGGTCGTTACTAATAGCTAATAGACTATCAGTGAGATGGGATGTCTCAAAAATGTCGCGTAGCAATTGAATCTAGTATATCATCAAAATATTGCAAATGATGAAATGTTTTTTTGATGTATTGTTGTTTCAGGCAAGTCGGGATACGAGATAGTAAACGTAAATAACAAAAACTTAATCTTCTACAAAAATCATACATTCTCAAGACATGGCTCATCGTTCCGTCACCAGTATTGTTCGAAGAAATCTGCGCTGAATTGTCGAGCGAAACTCAAACTGGATGCTGAAGGAAATATACAGCTTGCTGAGACCGAGCACAATCACCCACCACCGAAGTTTTTTAAAAGTGCCAGCGGGAAATACGTTAAACTTTAGGTAAGATAAGTACAGACAAGAACACGTATTTTAGCATAATTCCAAAATCATCTCCCAAAGATGATTGCCAGACCCACTCACGAATTATTTTCCCTATATTTCCTTTGTACGACGAGCTAAAAAGAGATAATATCCCTCTGTATAAATCAAAAGCTGGGTTAAATACGGAAAATATAAATAATGACACAAAATTTATGTTCTAGCGGTCGATTTTTTTGTACCAGTATTGTTCGAAGAAATCTGCACTGAATTGTAGAGCGAAACTCAAACTGGATGCTGAAGGAAATATAGAGCTTGCTGAAATGGTGCACAATCACCCACCACCAAAGTTTTTTAAAAGTGTCAGCGGAATATACGAGTATGTTAAAATTTAGGTAAAGTAAGTACAGACAAGAACATATTAAGCTGAAAGTCGTAACGAAACAAGATGGTAACGGTAATAAAGTGCCCTTGACTGTACATATTGCGTCAAATTTCTCAATTTCGTTTCTGCAAATAATTAAAATGTCTCGTCGAAAGAAGACCAGAAAAGGCCGAATAGGGGAAATAATTCGTGGGTGGGCCAATTTTGGCACAGTTGTAGAAGAAAATGTCCTGAACAAGGTAGGGGTAGAGGCAAGGAAGGAGGTATAAATGATCTTTTTTATTTTTCGTAAATATCTCAAAGAAACATAGCAGAAAATGTTCAAGAACGAAATTGATTTACAAAAAATGCTCTATAAATAGATTTTCGCTGGAATCAATACTTGGAGAGCATGCGAGGGGAAAATGGCCAATTAAGATAAATCTAACTGTATAATAAAAAGAATATGTCTATAAATATGTCTTGACTCATTTATCACCGGCGAGCCGTAACCGTTATAGCTTTAGATTTTAAATTGTAAAAAAAGGTTTCTTGCCTTGGTTCATGTTTTAAATTTTTTCAGGTAATTTTGAGTACGAGATAGTAAACATTAATGGAAAAAACTTGATTCTCTACAAAAATCATACATTTTCGAAAAATGGCCCGTCGTTTCGCTACCAGTGTTGTTCGAAGAAACGTTCGATGGAATGTCAAGCGAAACTCAGACTGGATGCTGAAGGGAACATAGAGCTTGCTGTCACAGAGCACAATCACCCGCCACCAAAGTTGTTTAAAACTGCCTGCGGATCATTTGTTAAATTAGATTAGGTGCGTGCATATTCCAATCATATAATTTGAATTTTTCACTAAGATAATTTAATTTTACACTTCTTGGATCTGTAAAATAATCATGTCGATGTTCACCAATGACATAAACAAATTGTTATCTTTTAAATATACATTACCTTGACAAAAATACCTAGTTTAATCTTGTTTTGGCTTCGTTGGAATACCAAACTAAAAATTACAGTACCTATAATTATTGAAAGACGGGAGCAGTTAAATCTAGTATAACAACAAAATGTTATGATTCGGCAACGACCCTCTTCGAATATTTTAATTGATATTAAGTATTTTTAAGTTTCTCATGTAAGGGAAATGTATTTCTTATGAGAATAAATATTATGTTTAACCTCATATCCCAATAACATATATTTTTAATATTTCTAAAGCAAACTTAGCATTTTATTTTACCATTTTTCGGTCCTGGACTTTATACGTGACATGATTGTAGATTTAGATAGGTACTTTACAAAAAAAAAAAATGAAATACTTACCTAAATCAATTATTTTTATAAGACACATATTTTTTTTTATCGTTACTAATAGACTATCAGTGAGATAGGATGGGACACCAAACTAAACATTACCCTAAGTATTAATTATTAATCAACAATGTCTGTGTCAATGTCATCCATATTTAAACCAAGTGTATGCCGCAAATAGTAATCTATATTATGGTGACAATCTGATACTATCACAGGTCGGGGCACAGCAAGGAGACCCTTTGGGTCCGCTGGTTTTTAGCTTGGCAATTCATGACCTCGTATCTGGGCTTAAATCTCCACTTAATTTGTGGTACCTTGATGATGGGACCATAGGGGGAAGCCCAGATATGGTCAAAGAAGATATTCAAGCTCTCTTCCCTAAATTGCAGTCTCTTGGCCTAGAAGATAACACGAACAAATGTGAATTCTATGCGTGCAGTGGCGACGGAGACTCCAGTTTTTCCCTTTTTCGAATCGCTGGTACCCGGACTTAGCAAACAAAATAAGGAATCCATGTGCCTCCTGGGGTCGCCAATCTTTCTTGAGGCTGTCCCAGAGACGCTAGAGGGTAAGAAAGAGGCATTATCATCTGCCTTTGAGCGTCTTCAGCACTTGCCAGCGCATGTCGCTCTTACCTTTTTGCGGCTCTGCTTTCCAGTCCCCAAATTGACTTACTTGATCAGAACCTGTCCAACTTGGCTCTGCCCTCAGGAGTCTGACGCGATTGATGAGGTCTTACGTCAATCTCTGGAACGTATTGTCAACGTTGCGCTGGAAAGTGACGGCTGGGTGCAGGCGGCTTTGCCAATCAGACACGGCGGTTTAGGAGTGCGTCGTATTAGGGACGTTGGGGTGTCGGCATTTCTTGCCTCCGCTCGAGGGGTCGTAGATCTTGTGGCTAAAATTCTTTCATGTGAAGGCTGTGAGGTCAAAATACCCTTCGAAGAGGAGGCTTTGTTTGTCTGGTCATCCATGAATCCTGGCCATGCACAGCCTAATCCATCCCACATTCAACGTTCCTGGGACGATGTTGGATGTAGAGCTACTCTGACGCGTCTGATTCATACAGCTACTTGGGCCGACGTCGCGAGGCTGCGAGCAGTATCCACACCGAAATCTGGGGCGTGGTTACGTGCGATGCCATCCCCGAGCTTAGGCACGTTACTTGATGACGACTCTCTGCGTGTGGCCGTGGCATTTCGGTTGGGCTGCAATGTTTGCGAACCTCATACATGAATTTGCGGCTTAACTGTAGAAGCTAACGGTCACCATGCATTGAGTTGTTCTCGCTGCTCGGGAAGATTCCCACGGCACCACGCCCTAAATGATATTATCCGTAGGGCTCTCGTCGGGGTGAATGTCCCCTGTGTGCTCGAGCCACCAGGGTTGAGCCGCTCTGACGGCAAGAGACTGGACGGTCTCACGATGGTCCCTTGGGAGAGAGGGCGTAGTCTTATTTGGGATGCAACTTGCGTAAGCACATTTGCCCCCTCTCACCTTAGGAAGACTGTTATAACGGCCGGTTCTGCAGCCGAATCTGCTGCAAAATTGAAACATTCAAAGTACAGTGCCCTGGAGCAGGCGTACAGTTTTGTGCCTTTTGCTGTAGAAACAGTTGGACCGTGGTGCAGCGAAGCAAGGTGTTTTGTCTCCGAACTCAGCCGACGAATGCGAGAAAAAGGTTTGGACCCCGCTCAGGGTCTTTTCTGGTCCAACGGCTGTCAGTGGCCATCCAGCACGGCAACGCTGCCAGCGTAATGGGAACCTTTGGATCAGGATTGTCCCGCGGCGGGGTGTTCCTTGAATGACGAAGAATTGTTTCGAATTCATTTTACATTTTATGTTTTGTGACTGTTTTTTAATATGTATAAAATTGGCACAATTTGTTTTTATTATAAAATATCAGATTATTACAATGTCTTGTAGCAATTAAATCTAGTATGTCATCAAAATATTGCAAAGGATAAAATGTTTCTTGATGTAAGTGTTTTTGTTTTCAGGCAAGTCTGGGTACGAGATAGTAAACGTAAATAACAAAAACTTAATCCTCTACAAAAATCATACATTTTCGAGACAAGGCTCATCGTTCCGCTACCAGTATTGTTCCAAGAAATCTGCGCTGAATTGTCGAGCGAAACTCAAACTGGATACTGAAGGAAATATACAGCTTGCTGAGACCGAGCACAATCACCCACCACCGAAGTTCTTTAAAAGTGCCAGCGGGAAATACGTTAAACTTTAGGTGAGATAAGTACAGACAAGAACACGTATTTCAGCATTATTCCAAAATCATCCCCCAAGGATGATTGCCAGACCCACTCACGAATTATTTACCCTATATTTCCCTTGTAAGACGAGCTAAATCGTTTCCCTCCGTTTAAATCAAAAGCTGGGTTAAATACGAAAAATATAAATAATGAGACTACATTTATGTTCTAGCAGTCGATTTTTTTGTATCTTAAACCTTGTAATTTACTTTGTTTACATTACTGTGTTAGTAAGAACTTTAGTTATGTAAGTATAATCAGGTAACCTTTGTAACTAAATAGTAATTTTTTTTTGGCAATTTCAAAATAGTTTTATTTTTTGTAGCGTTAGTTCTAATTACCAAAAATAATTAAGATTCAGCGCCTTCGTGGTCCAGTGGTCAGGATAGTAGAGCATTTGGCACACTGTTCGAAGTACCTGGGTTTGATTCCCGCTAGTGACACAAACAAAAATCACTTTGTGATACTTCCTCAGTTTCTTTTGCTGGATGAATTATTTGAATGTCCAAAAAGTAATATGATTCCTTGCTTCGGAAGGCACGGAAGTAATTATTAATAAGACATGTAAGGGACCTTATGCGGCTCAACAACTTTGACACTTTGTGAGGTCGGTCATCGATTTTACCCACCCAAAGTTGAAGGTGATAAAGATGCAATAATTGGAAATGATAACATAAAAAAAAATATATTTTTTTTTAATTTATTCATTTACAGTTTATTGTACACAAGATAATACAAACATAAAACTAAAATTAAGAAAAAAGACACAACAGGTGCTGCTTATTTCTACACGGAAATTTCTTCCAGCAGACCTACGGAAGCGTGATTGGACTGGAAGAGGCAGATAGAACGTGCACACATAAACTACAAAATAGAAACCTAAATATAACACTTATACTGTACAAATACATACATAAACTATACATATATACACACATATATATAAATATATGCTTTAAATAAATACATGAATACATATCTTTATTATTTTCAGTAAGGTCTGAGTGGTGCGAAGTAATCATAGTAAATGGAAAAACTGTAGTTCTTTACAAAAATTATACATTTTCGAGGCGTGGACCATCATTCCGCTATCAGTCTTACTCGCAGAAAATGTCGCAAAAGTGTGAAGCAAGACTCAAACTGGATCCTGAAGGAAGAGTGGAGTTCGCTGAAACGAAGCACAATCACCCCCCACCACAACTGGTCAAGACTAGTAGCGGGAATTACGTCAAATTATAGGACAGATCTATGCCTAACGGGTCACTCAAATCACCCACCTGGGTGGTCGGTAAGAACTTTCATTCTTAAGCAATCTTCAGCATCCACCTGGGTGGTGGATTAAAAAAATTGTTCGTAATTCACCACCAGTGGTCAACTAGGATAGTAACGCTTAAGTTATAGTAGCCATTCCGCATGGTATGGGTATTTACCGAAAACAAACCGCAACATCTCTGATTGTGCCAAGCCTGAGAATTGGTTCCAACATTTGACATTAATTGCTCTAATTTTGATCTCCTTTTTACTTTGTTGCTACTCAAGACATCTTCAGTTGCTACTCAAGACAAACATGAAACAAACAGTACAGCCTAAAATATTTAAAAAAGATGTATTAGATGCAGTACTGCAATAGACTGCAATGTCTGCAATAATAGTCTAAGATCGTTCAACTTTGATAAATGGATTCAGAGCAACAGGGTTATGTCCGCGGAATGCAACCCGACTCTTAAAGTAGGCCGTGCTGCAGTGGTTTCTTGCCGTTTCTTTTACGCTACCATAGCACGATTCGAAACGGCGTAGACTCTCTCTATTTGCGTTGTATTCTGCATGACATTCAATAAATAATCTGTAAAGAATCTACATTGAATAAAATTATCTGAATTTGAAATATCTGCAGATCCAATAACTGATTATACGTGACAAGTAACTGTTAGTCAGACACTTGTTTAGTAAAGAAAATTAAATTCTACCATCTGAATTCTTGGATGCATCGAATTGTGAAGTGTAAACGACATTGTATAGAATCGAAACGTACAGCTATAGAATTATTGTGTCTTATAAATATGTATAGTTGTAAGTTCTGAGATGTCAGTTGTCTTAAAAAGAATTGTAAAAACTATCGATAAGCACTTGTTAGCAGTTTTTAGAACTTTTTATGAGAATTTACTAAACACTGGCTTCATTTTAATTTGAAACTTTAGTCCTGACACGTCATTATTTTCAGGCTTGTCTACGTACAAGATAATAAATGTATATGGAAAAAACTTGGTCCTTTACAAAAAATATACATTCTCGAGGCGAGGTCCGTCATTCCGCTACCAGTCTTGTTCGCAAGGACTGTCGCAGAAGTGTGGAGCGAAACTAAAACTGGGTGCCGAAGGGAAAGTAGAGGTTGCTATGGCAACACACAATCACCCACCACCGAAATTGATCAGAATAAGAAACGGAAACTACATTCGAATTACATAGATTTTGTTGATTCTGATAAGGAATGTCTTGAATCTTGCAATACTTAAGAATCTCTGCTGATATATGTTTTCTTTTATGTTTGGTAGATAAAAAAGATATGAAAAGACAGTGTTACTTTACGAAACGAAAACTTTTGAATGAATGTGCGTTGTTTTTTTTTCTTAGTAGGTACCGTAAAGTAGTCCTTAATAAAGTAGTCATTGTTAGATATGGCACGCGCAGTACTTAATTTTGACCTGATTTTAGGTTTATACAAAAAGATCACTATCAGAGGAAGAAAATTAATTTTATACGATAAATACACTTACTCTCGCAGAGGATCTTCTGCTGTCAGTGTTTATTGTTCAAAAAAGAATGGAACGGGTTGCACGGCTAAAATTAAGTTTGACAAATTTGGAGGAATTGATTTTATGCGAACAAACACTTGCCATAATCATATTCCACCACAATTGTACACATGCGGCGATGAAAACTATTATAAGGTATAAGTAGGGTTGCCATAGATAACTGGATCTAATACAGGATGTTTAACACGTTTGATGTTTGAAACGAATTGACAAATTCAGTGGCAAAATGCAGCATTTCAATAATCATGCATTTTGTTAACAGCTACCTCTGATCTTAACCGTAGTATGCAGAAATAATATGGAATAGAACTTGAAACGGCCTTAGGGCGTACGCTGTGTCAGCAAAATACGCGTCGCGTGGCGAGTACGCCCCACGCAGCGCCGGCAGAAGTCCTAAAATCACGCGTTCAGTATCAATAGTCATCATGAAGTGAGTACCGGGCTGTACGAATTCAATACGCCGCGTACACCTCACCGCATTTCCCAGCACGTGGCGCGTGGTCGTACGCCGCACTAGAGCATTAAACCATTACAAAATTAGCTAGCGGAAGTTAGTTTACTATTATTTAATCTGTGCTAGCGGTGCTCTTGTATTTTGCTAAATTAACTACGCGACCGCGACTACGCGTTGTGATCCCGCCTGACGCAGCGTACGCCTTTAATAAAACTGTTGCTGCAATTTACTTAGTGATATTTTTTTGTCTTGATACATCCGGTCTGGGCTATTTTTTTTCTATATTTCATCGAAACTATAGAAACAAATGACAAATATAAGATACAGAGCGCGATGGTCAAAAACGGTGATAGTTCAGTATTCACGGGTCGTATGGCAATCCTAGATAATATATCTAATGTCTTTTTTAAGGTACGATTACAAACAACTACAACTATGGGACTAACTCTGAATTCGGGAAATAAAATTTTGCTTTATCATTTAATTTGCTGCTTCATGTCTTTTGGGTCGAATAAAATATGTATCAAAGATTTGCGTTTTATATGTTGGTCCTTTCGTTAAGTTGTTAGATATCTTTTGAGTATAACACTTGGTTTCAATATTAGCAGAAGGCCTAAAAGCCGTTTGTTAACTCTGAACAGATGAAATAATAATAATCTCTGTGTTAAAGTATACTGCTTGTGTGTGTACTGTGTGCATGTGTTTGTATGATCTGTGATCAAGAGAGTCAAATGAATAAAGTATTTATTTCTTAAAATAAAACAACGTTGAAATTCATTTATATATTTACCTTGATAATGTGTAGTTTCGTGGGTTTTAGTAGTTCATAAAATAATGGACCTAATAAGAGACCTCTTAGCCTGAGCACTGGCCAGAAAAAGGTGTCGTTAAAATCCAATGATAAGATCTTTAAGTAATTTATTTAAAGTCAACTGACATGTGTTAAAGACATGGCCGGCGGCGTCCTATTGTATACTGCCACCAACTTATCTGTTCAGGCGGCGCCGTCGCTGTCATCCATCACATTGTATCACTTTGGTCACAGATTAAATAACTTTGGTGTCAGTTGTCTTGTAGTAGTTGCGTGTCGTTAGTTCTCCATTTGTCCGCCTCAACAGAAAAGTCAGTGGATCTGTAATCTGAAACGACTCCTTTTTAGTTATGATCCTTGATTTACAAACTCTTTCTAGATTTCAAATATCGCTTCATACGACCATCGGGAAAAAAGAAGCCTCTTATGATAATTGGGAAACACAGCTTCAGACTAGCTACTTCGGACATCCGCTACTGGATATGTACCAAAAAAATATCTAATAACTGTCCTGCGAAGGTCAATTTCGATGAACATAAGAAAATTGTGTTGCACCATCTTAATCACAATCATCCACCAAGTGTCGCTGAAGGTTGGTACAAAGCATATTTTATATTGTTTGAAAGTTTCGCGGTCATTAGGATCGATTCTAGCGTGGCCGCTTTTAAGCGTAGAGCTTGATAGGTCTAAAAGTGATGCTGTGTTTTTTCAGTCTTTAGAGGCCAGATTGCTTTTGTTAACCCGTCAGGATAACAAAAACAGCAACATTTTGATATCTATCAAATTCAAGCCTTAAATATAGCGGGCGCGCTATAATCAGCCCCGTAAAAAAGACAACATTTTGAGATTTGTCAAATTCAAGCCTTAAATATAGCGGGCGTGCCAAAAGCGGCCGACAAGAGTTTGATGGGTTTTTACCTCGTTATGGAATGTTTTTGAGCTCCCGATATTTTGGCGCTATAATAATAATAATAATAAAATTATTTATTCAGATGACCAGGATCCATTATAGAGAAAACAAAAATTACAAATTCAATTAAATTAAATTACAATTATGTCTACAAACTAAGAATTAAAATAGCTATTGCGAGCATCATGATTAAAAGTTAACTACTTCAATTATGTAAATTAACTAAAATGTAATAAATTTATTTAACTATGCATAGACGACAGTTCACCCGTGATCATGGTGCTTGCAACAGAGCTGAAATATCGGGAGCTCAAAAACTTTCCATACCGTGGACCCATCAAACTCTTATTATATCGTCATATTGGGGCCGAATTTTTAAGCCCGCTATATTTAAGGGTTAAATTTGACAGATCTCAAAACGTTGCTGGGAGCTTACAAATATCCCATATCGTGGTAAGAACCCGTCAATCTAATATCACACACAAAGATATTTTTTTAGTAGCGTGTGTGTATTAACTTCAAAAAAAATTTATTGCGAGTTTGCTAGACCGTTTTTCTAGGGAAAAGTTGTTCAGTTTCATGGGCTGAACAACCTCATAAAGTATCCGAGGTGATAAAAAAATAACCGTGTATTACCCATACTCGTCCCTTCTCACATCTATCTCAACATTCGTATTTTAACAAAAATAGTTTTTGATCTTTTAAATAAGTTAGTACAATTTTTCGTTTTAGATGTAAAGTTTGATTTCATTCAGACACCTAAACGAAAAAACCCTTTGATGGTGCTCCAAAAGTATACTTTCAAACAGATTACAAATAGCAAAAGGTACTGGGTGTGTACTGACAAAAACTGTTCTGCTAAGCTTCGATTCAACGACGATATGAAGTCTGTGATGAATGGGATATACCATAATCATTTACCTCCGGTGTTTATTAAGAATGAAAAGGCTTTGTATGTAGAAATGCCCGCAGAATCGTCGATCAAACAAGAACTTCTTACAGAATTGAACTTTGAGGAGCAACTTCGTAACGGTACAATACAATTACTGTTGGGAAATTGCGAAATGGATGCTAAAGGTTAGGCCATATTGAAAAGCCCGTTTTGACAGCTGTCAAAATTATAAAAACTAGGTTTTGCTTGCGACTTCGTCCCCATGTAAAAAAAGTTTACCTGGCAAACAATTAGCTATAAAACAAAATAGTTAAATTAAAATCGGTTTAGTACTTTTTGCGTGATGCTCAAACAAATAAACAAACAAACAGACAAAAAGTCCACAATCAATTCATGTGCATCAAAATAGCATAATATAATGTGATATCTCATCTCCTCTAATGTTATAAATGCGAAACTATGGATGTTTGTTTGTTAGTTCCACTGTCACGCCTAAAAGGCTGAACCGATTTCGATGAAATTTGGGAGGTAGATAGATTATCCTCTGGACTAGCAGATAGGCTACAATTTATCCCGGAAAAGTGCATGGTTCCTGTAGGAGACACTAGGATGACACAAAGACGAAGCCGCGGGTAAAAGCTAGATGTTATAAATATCTTCTATGTACAGCAAAATCAATTAACAATTTATAATAGTAGAGATTTTGAATAGCACAGAAAAATAACCCTATGTGTTGAATATTTATGTTAAAGAGATGTCAAAATGGGCTTGGAGTTTAGGAGATAAATTTAGATTTTTTTGCATTTTTCGTTGTTAAATGAATTGACTGACTTACTGTAATGTAAGTAAACAGTAGGTTCATTACCAAAGAACTTGTATTCTTGCTAATATTTGGTTCGTGATGTATAGAGCGACAAGGATCTGTTGGCTGGCGGAACACAAATGGAAACGCATACTCTCATGGTGCTGCAAGTTATCTTAATTCATCCAGTACAAGAAGTTTGCAACTTTTTTGAGAGAGTAGTGGTCTTTTAGATCCACATTACTTTGGCCTGCTAATGCGTAACTTGGCAGGTTCAGTACGTTTAGAGAGAAATGCGGTTACTTGTTGGTCTGTGGTCAGATGCCATGGGACTACAAATGTGGTCGGTCTATCGAAACTGCCACGAAGATGTAAGGGCGTACGCTGCGTCAGACGGGATCACGACGCGTAGTCACGCGCGCGTAGTAAATTCAGAAAAATACAAGACCACCGCGCGCGCGCGCGCGCCATCGCGTAGCGTGTGACCACGCGCCGCGTGGTGAGGAATACGCGGCGCGATTGCGCGGCGTGATTTTTCGGGCATGTTTGTTTTACGAAATTAGACCTAGCCGCTACGTCAAGCGAGGCGCACGCGGCTTATTGAATTCGTGCAGTCTGATATACACATCACCATATCTATTGATACTGAACGTGTGATTTTGGGAGTTCAAAAATACTACTGGCGGCGCTGCGTGAGACGTACCTACTTGCCACGCGACGCGTATTCTGCTATGCAGCGGGTCCATGTCGCGCCTGACGCAGTGTACGCCCTAAGGCAGACCTGTTGTTTTATACTTACTTAGGTACCTTCTAATACTGCGAATAGGTTTCATTCGTGTACTCTCAACAAAGTTGAAATTTCTGTACACATATTTGTACTCGATGTCATAGGATAACTTGCAACCCCCTCTTAGTCTAGCTGCACTGCAAAGCAAATTTATATCAGCAGCGCCCTCCCGCCGCTGCGCCGCCGCACCGTTGCCGCCCGCCCTCAGGGTTAATTTCGACCAGTGCTCTGCGACGGCGCTGAGCTGAGAGCTGGAAAATTCCAGCCAATAGGATTGCTCCATCGACAGCGTATTTTTTTTAGACTTTCGCACTTTTCAATCATTTTTATTTTGTTCCGGGTCTACCATATTTGAAAGGTGTGACGGACAAAATTGGATCATTGCTGGGCAGATATTCAATTCGGACTATATTTGTTCCACACACCAAAGTCCTCTCCACCGACCGTCAATATTTCCCTAGAATGGTCCGTGAAGCTATTGAAATAAAGAAATACAAAACTTTCAATAGGGAAGATGGTTTTAAATTATCGGTGACATGGACCCCAGTGATAGATCGCATAAAACCGCGCGTAGCGTCTTCGGACCGGTCCGCGGACGTTGTGAGTGTTGTGTGTCGTGACTTTCCTGTGCGAGACAATAACAATTTTAGTTTACCCTCACAATAATATCTACGTAGTTCACCTCTCTTCAGTCTACCCGTGACCACGGCTGTTGCAACGCAGCCGAAACGTCGGGAATAATAAGGTAATTTATTTTGCCTAATAACTATTATCGCGCTAAGACACGGAACAAAATAAACATGACAGCGTATTTGTCAATTTTCTCAGCTCATAGCTTAGCTCCCTCGCTCAACACCCGAGCACAGCACAGCACTGATAGAAAATCACCCTCAACCTTAGAGCAACGCGTCAAACCCCTCAACTGTCATCCACTTGCCAAGATCCTTATCGTTTTTACCTACATCCGCCTTTAAGTATATGTATTTTTTTAATGAACTTATTGGTAATGGTAAGTTTTATCAGCTGACTGACTGTTATATTGGATGTAAGGGACATGAATAAAACTTTTAGGAAGTAAAAAAAATCACCATCTCCATATAAACTGTCCAATCAAGTCCACAATTTTGTATGAAGATGCAGATTTTTTTTTTAATTTCTTGGAGACTGAAAGTTGTTCAGTTTCGTGGAATGATCATGCCTTTTCCGTTTTCGGAAAGCTGTCCCTGACACCCTATAATTTCTTTAATTTCCTTACTTTACTAACTTATATACTTTTGATACGTTTTTTCGAAACTCATTGTTCACAACTGATTGCGAATAACGAAATATTGATTTTTATATTTATGACTTTTATTTGCCTTCTTCCCTTTTTTTACATCTAGGACTTAATTTTTAAATATCACTGAGTAATAAAATATCACTCAAAAAATTCTGAATCAATGATTTTAGCTTTCGGAAATGAAAATTGATATTCATTAAATATAAAGTAGTGTTTCATTGTTAGTAGTTCCGCTTATCAACTTAGACACTAACACCTTGTGAAGGGCTGCGGTACATCTATGCGGATGTCAATTTCGTTTTCCCTCTGATTTGTGTCAGTAATCGTGCACCCGAGATATTTAAATTTGTTGACACCCCTGTAGGTTATGCCATTCACATGAAGGTCTTTTCTTTTAGTGTCTTTAGGTGTTAGTGTCCAAGTTGATAAGCAGAACTACTAAAATTCGGATTTACAAATTCAAGATTCTGGGGCCAACAAAAGGAGAAGATGGGGAATGGAGGCGGAGGTACAATCGAGAGATAGAAGAACTAGTGTCCGAGCCGAACATCATCGGAGAAATAAAATCTTCCCGACTTCGCTGGCTAGGACATGTGGAGAGGATGGGAGAGGATCGAGCCGCAAAGAAAGCTTATCTTGGCCAACCTTCTGGGCGTCGTCCGGTGGGGCGTCCAAGATACCGCTGGAAGGATGAAGTCGCCAAAGACCTGAAAGAGCTGGAAGTGCCCGTCTGGTCAGATTTGGCACAGAATAGAGACGAATGGCGTACTTTAATGTCGGAGGCCAAGATCCACTTCGGGTCGCTGAGCCAGCGAAGTAAGTAAGTAAGTAAGTTTCATTGTTAATTTACCTTTTAAATGTTTATCAGGGTAAATTTGTAAGTCTCGAAGGTGATATTGTATAACCCGGTGATTTTCAAGAATTGATCATGTTTTGAGGTTGACTAGAAACTCTCGGTTAGAGAGTAGTATATTCCTTGACTAGAAACTTGAAATCGATCTGCGATGACGGCAAATATTTATTTAAAAACAAATGGTAGTACAGAGTAGCCGATAGTCTCGAGCTTCTTGCCATGACGTTGTGTCCAAACCTGATATTCGGTGCCAACATTGAAAAGCCCAAGCAGCGACGAAAAAGCTGGGTATCTTATATCTTTGCTATCGATACCTACGCCTGGACTTGTATGTTTTACTTTTCTATTTTAGGGCCTATCTTCACGAAGTCTGCTCAAGGGAAACGGATGTTGCAAGTCGGACAGTATAAATACTGTAGATACAGCCGTAAAAGTCGCCGCAGCGTGGGACAACAAATTGTTTGGCTGTGCACCAATAAAAGAAAAACGTCATGCCGTGCGACTATCACCACTGTGTAAGTGTGTAATGAACTTGACGATGACGTCATTACTAATGACGTCATCGTCAAGTGCTGTTTTGATCACAATCACGATTGATTTTAAATACTGAAAGTGATTCCACTAAATTGCAGGTGTTTTTGACGCCATTTAGAGCAGAAAATGTAGTAAGTTCAATTTATACGTCCAATAAAATTCATGGTTCAAACCAATATCATTATTGTTTCTTAGCCTTTATAAATTAACAAAATTGGGACCTGGCCATGGCAGATCTGAGTGAAGAAGTTATCCGTACCCAAAGGTGACAGATCCCGTCTGGAGAAAAGTCTTCGAGTGGGGTTTTAAAAAACTGGTAAGTTTTAACAAAACCAGAACACAAGAGTATGTCGCACGAGAAGCCTTTTACTTTATCTAAGTAATCATGGCACTGCAGCAGATTTATCGATTAATCGCCAACTACCCACGTACAGTCAAAAGTATGTATAGTTCACGGAAAATTATTTGGACCGATTCGGCTTAACGTGTTATCTACCAGAGAACAATACAATAGAACAAAAGATGAGTAATTTGGTCGATGCGCATGTAATTGATTTCACGAGAATGGATGAAATCCATAATAACTACTTGAAAATCCCAACTGAAAAAGAGGAAATAAACACAATAACGAAGGCCTATAAGAGCAAAATAACTCACCACCAAAACAGACTTGCTCATTGTCTAAGTAAGCCATTGCAAACGAGATGTCTGAAACGTACACATACGTGGGACAACATATAATTAAATTGTTTGTCTAACTACACATGAAGGCAGCCTGACACTGGAAGGGCTCGCCTAAAACGCCATCACAACATCTAAATTAACTGCTTATGGTCTGAGGACCGATCGCATTTTGGACAAAAAATATGTATATATCTTTACTTTTTTGCTGAGAGAGGTGTCGGTAGTTTTATTATCCTTTTTTACGGGAGTCGTTTAGTGATATGATAACATTCAACGGCTCAAATTATATTTCGTCAACTCTAACATGCTTGACGCCACAGATTAAATAATAGTAAACTAAAGTTTTGACGCAATCGCAAGGCGACATTAGTTCTTACATTGATAGAAATAAAAAATCTCCGAGGCCAAAATGTATTAAGTTGTATGAGCTGGCTGTATGAGCTCAAAAAATTTTTTTTTTTGAGAAGCTGTATGTCGGTGTCTACATTATTAATCTTGTTTATTAAATTCAAAAATATTTTTACAGATTTCCAATACGAAATAATCATGACGTCTTTGGGCAAGAGGCTCATGTTGTTTCAAGACTACACTTTCTCTAACAGCTGGAACTCGAGGTGCTGGTACTGCTCCAAACGAAGGTCATTAGGCTGCGCTGCAAGTGTTCACCTGGATAAAATGAACAACGTGACCAAATATAATAACGATCACAACCATTGATAACCATAACCATGTTGTCTGATGTGAATATAATATAAATTAAATTAATATTTATCCGTCCAGCGCTTATTTGAAATTAATCGGCTTATTCTGGAGACTAAATAAAAACAAATAGACTTCCAAATAAATCCTATTGGGCTGATTAATTTAATAGAATTTTTCTAAAAGGTAGGTAAAGTCAAGAGCAAGAGGTCAAGCTATATACTTTGCAACTTTAGCCCTAACGAAGTTGAAATAATGTGCTTGAAATAGTCTAGACTGTACAACCAGGGGCACGTCTAGTATGACACACGCTTTGATTTTGTACAGACAAGAGCACGTCAAGCCACACATCTGGTTTCGGACCTACCGTTTTTATTACTGTTGGGGCTATAGTCGGCAAGTGTCCTTGACTGTACGTACTGTACCAAGCTTATTTCAGTCGCCATTAAAGCCAATGTCGCATAATGAGTGTTGACCTTGACCTGCTCTTCAATGACCTACATTTTTCCATGCCTTTTTTCGAATTTGAAGTCTTCTCACGCACGAAATTAAACTTATGGATTTAGATTCCCAACATAAAGTTGGAAAAACTAATCGTATGCGTGGAATGGAACGTAGTTCTATACGAATTTTTATCACTTTGACGGTCGCACGAAACAAATTATTAGAAAGAGACAGCGCCATACGAAACCAACATTCATTCTTTTCCTTCACTCACCGTTATGCTCTACGATTGCACAAAAAAAACATAATTGATTTGACGTTTGCGTGCTATCGTAAATAGTGTACATTAGTATTTTGTTTTATTTTTCCCCAATTATATATTTTTGAACCATTTGTTCTTTGTTATTTATCGTGCTGTGCATTTAAATTTCAAATTGGCTTCAGTATTGTATTAAAAAAATAAGTGGAAAGTGAAAAATCGAGTGATAACCTAAAGTTCAAGTAGATCTCATGATTTTGCGAGTGCCTTAGTGAATAAAGTTTTAATATCTTGTCATACAGGATATTCTTACAGCCGTAATTCATTCTGAAGAGCAGGTAAGTACTTAGTTGTTAAGTAAACAAACAATTCTAAGAACATTTCATGAACAATTTTTGTGGGTGGACTGGTGAACTTTCTAGCGTGGGTCCAAGGTCGATGACTGACCTAGCAAGTAGGTTAAATGTTCTGACAATTACCTGATTAAAATGCTCATTTACATATTAATATAAATGTATAACAGTTACAGGGTATGTAATCACAGTATTTACTTCCACTTATTACTGTGTAAGTGTTTAGTTTTAATTAAATAGTTACAACCCTGTGAAGAGTGCAAAGCAACTACAAACTATATGTTAGTTAAGTTTGTAAACAGTTGTGATACGGTTTTCAAAAAATGCTTTAGCAGTCTATCTTCAGTTAGCTTAGGTACTTCAATGAAGTTGGGTTTGGAAGAACAAGTGTGTTTATGATGTAAGTAAATCCCCTAAAAGTAAACAAACTTTGTATGGTATGTTGCAGATTTATTAGTTTTAAGGCCAGTGGCAAAAATATTTTTTTATGCTAAAGCATTAAGTCTATTGCTGTCACTTATGTTGTTACCGAAACGGAGTGTCATATTTTTTTTTTCTTTATTGAAAATGGGCTTAATCTTGACCTCGATCTAGTCTTGAAGACAGAGATGAGGTCGACGATGGAACGAGCTTACCCAGAAGAAGCCTATTCACTCGCGACTTGAATAGATTCGGGTTATATGAACTCGGGAACACAGACACAGGCAGAGAATTCCACTCTTTATACTTTTCTTTATACCTTTACTAAATACTTTTTTTAAAGTTTTGTGATAAAAAATGCTTCCTGCAACCCATTGTAAGTTGGGAAAAGTTTGTAGTTTTATGATTTGTTTGTACACATAAGATGTGAAAATCTAGTAGGGTTTATCATCTAATAGGTGAAATCTTGTTTACTTGTAGTATGTGAGCAGGTTGAAGTATTAATTTTTCATTAAAAATAGACAAATACCTAATAATATATTTGTTACAAATGACTTGTTAGATTATTTTACTGATTGTTCTTAGACACTTATATTGAACTAGGTTCATACTTATGGTGTGTTCAGTCTTGTATATTTATTAAAGAAATTAAATTAAAACTAAGGTATAAGACATTAGTTAAAAAGAATGATCATAAAAATGCTGTTGGTTCTTTATAAATATATTTTTGCTTTGATTATGAAATAAACTCTACAAAGAAGTATGTTGTTTTTTATAAACCCAACTTAGTGAACCTACCATTGTCATTGTTTATCAAATTAAAAGATTTTGCCCTCTGGGTTGTGCAGTCAGTTGGCTATCACTCTGTATAAAAAGCAGAGCTCACATCAAGTCCCCTAGGTAAGGTAGTTGACTCTGTAAAACTGAAGAAGGCCTAGGCGTTGATGATTATAGTTTTTTACAGGCTACAAGTATTTTATGGAAAGCTATGTTGCACCTATGAAGAAAGAGTTTAGTGAGAAACTGACCGTTTTGATGAAGCGCAAGAAAAGCAATAGCATTAACTTTATGACTCAAGACCGATATAATGATTTCATTAGAGAAATAAAAGAAATAAAAAGCAAATGGAATAAAGACTTTGATGACTATAAAATGTTAGCTAGTTATGACATTTTAGAACTGAATGGTAAGGAGAGATTAATAACTCCAAGAGGTGATACAGATGTTGTAAAGTTTTATATTACCACTGATGAACTTTTTGGTGTTTTACATACAATGCATTTGCTATACGACCATGCTGATAAAGAGGTCATGGATAGGGAAATAAAAACTAAGTATGTTAATGTGTCCAAAGAAGCAATAAGAATTTATTTATTGTGCTGTAATGTTTGTAAAGAAAAAGCTCAAATTTTGTGATTGTTTTTGATTTTAGGTAATATTATAATGAATTGGAAACTATTTTTGCATTATTAGATTTTAGCTGTTGTAATATTTTAGCTAGGGTTCATACAAAATTTTTTCATTGGTTACCAAACAGTTGTTCTTTTCACTCAGTACTTTCACTAATAATTAACCCTATGAATTTAATATTTCTGTTATTTGTTATTAATTAAACTTTTCAGTAAGTTATATTTATTATTATGCCTTGTCACCAAATTAACACCGGTTATTTGAAAAGCAGATATCTCAAAAGGTACTTAATGAATTTGTGTTGCATCATTTGTCATACCGATGAGCAAAGAAAAACTTACACTACATTTCTCTTGCAGTGAAATTCATGACTTCTCAAGATGGAGAGAAATTGGTTAAATATGGAGATTTCACATTCACTAAGACGTCAGATGACACCGACAGATGCTACTGGACTTGCCACACACATAAGGGATGTCCAGCTAAAATATTTACTGAACAAAATAAACTTATCTATGCCAAGAACAACCACAATCATCCACCCACTGAGTTTTTTGTATGACAGTTATTTAGTTTGTTTTTTAATTAGGTTTTTAACTGTCACTATTTTTTTAAATTTTAAAACTCCTTTAAGTCTATTGCTGAAATTTTCTGTGTTGTTGACATATAATAGTAAGTGATGGCAATAGATTTATTTAAAGGATCTTTAACTTTAAAAAACATGCTGATACTCTGTTAGAATTTATAAATAAATGTACAAGACCGTATGTAAAGCCTGAATACTCCGAACAATAAATATTCTTAATTGCATTTAGATCAAAACTGAATAAATGCAGGCAGGGACGGTGTGCCGAAAACTTAATGGGCGTGCTCAGTCAACGAAAGTGAACAACTTTCCCAAAGAAAAGTTTTTGGGAAATGAAAAAAATTTTGACCTCCAAACAAATTGCTCAGTCTGATCTAACAGTTTATATGGACGGGTCAAAATTATTTTGCATTTCCCAAAAGTGTTTCTTTGGGAAAGTTGTTCAGTTTCGTTGACTGAGCACGCCCTTTTGGTTTTCGTACACCGTCCCTTACACCCTGTATTTAAGAATGTGAATATCGAATGTTGACAAAATATGAGGCCATTACTGCATAGAATTACGTTGATGAAAATAAGCACAGATAACGTACCTACAAAAAATTGCATGCATAAAATCATTGGTTATAATATATTTAATTGACTATGTTGTACGATGTATCAGAGGCTTTAATGTACTATATCGTTAGAACTGTAGTGCCATTGCCAATTTGATTATTGTAATAATATTTAGTATATTTGAGAAAGGTGCTTTTTTGTGATAATAATGTTACACTATGGTCTCTTTAGAAATTAACTAGCACCTATACATACGTAAAACTTCCATAATGTTTTTTTTATAAATCTTGCCTTTGATATTGGACTAATATTGAGAATTTTATATCATGTTGTCAGTATTAAATCATATTTGCTCTCTTTCACGTATATTTTCTTTTTCTAAAAATTTTAATGATGGATGAGCAAGAGGTTGTTTCTTTTTTTTTTCTTATGTTATGAGGTAGACATTAGAGACAGCTTTCTCAGTCAGTCAACAAAACAAAACCATTTTTAGTGAATAAAACTTTCAGGAAATGAAATAAAAAACAGCATCTCCATACAAAAATTGTAAACTTCATTGAACAGTTTGTAAGAAAACGCCGATTTTTTTTAACTGATATTTTCTTTCACTGAAATTTGTTGAGATTCGTTGTCTCAAGCCTTTTTAGTTTTCGGACACCTATCCTTTCCACTCCATCTTTATTTAATTTTTTTTATAGGTAATCCTTTATCGAAAGTGAAAGTGGAAGTCAACCTACCGCTTTCACCGCTTTCAATTAGTTACATAACTATAAACACTCAAAATGGTCCTGTTCTTCTGAAAAGAGGATACGTCTATTTTCTTGAGCGAAGAAATAAAGATGGGACGACTGTGTGGCGATGTTCTAAATCATATTGTAATGGACAGATGTGTACTAATTGTGATGTTATTGTCTCCGAGGAGTTACATAGCTTTATGTGTTTACCTGATTTTGTTACTAAAGATATTGCTCTTGACTTGGAGAAAAGTATCCCGAAACTGTAGAGTGAGCCTCCAAAATGGAATTAGAATTTATTTAATGCCTTAACACTTAGATTTAACATGTTAAAACTTATCTATTTGTATTACTTCTTTTTTTGAATAGTTATAAGTTTGTACAGTGAAGAACAGGTCAATCTGGGAACTCACAGAGTGACGTTCCTACGGCGACGATTGTAAAAACATTGCTATAAAGTTCAATGTGTCGTGCAAAGTTCAAAACTTGACGTGCTCTTGTGTCATAATGTTGAGTCAAAAACACATCGGTGGAAATACTTGCACTGCGAAAGTCAGCGCTACTCCTACGAAATAAAGGTAGTCAGAGTGCTACTATAACAGTCGATATGAGTTATACGGCATACAAAATAATTCTGGCTGCGACCGTTCATGCGCAGAAGTCAAAAAAAGAGTCGCGGGGGTGAGCGCCGCAGGTGAGGGGAGGCGTGCAAATCGTTCATTGGCTCTCCGCCTGTCACCCATGCGCAGAAAAAAAGCGTCAGATTCAAACTTATCCTGCACACTTCTTGTAGGGTTTCGTACCCAAAGGTTGCCAATAGGACTCTATAAAGCCTGCATTGTCCGTCTGACCTACCCTTGAAGGGCTGTTAGATAATTTAGAGCTGTATTAACACTCGGGTGGCTTAAATAGTCCGAAATATTGTGATAATGGCGATAATCTTTACAAACAATAAAAATATCAATAAATGTTAAGGGCTTCTTTAATTTATCTATGTAGGAAACGTAAGCATTTAAAAAGTAGAAAATCGCAAAATTTCACAACCACAGGCAGGATTCGAACCTGCGTCTTCTCCGTCAGTACCGGAGTCGCTTTACCAACGCTACTGTGGTCCTGCCTGATGTTGTGAAATCTGCGATCTCTGTACGCATTCCAACGTTGCGTTAGTGCTGCCACCTAGTAAGCATTAGCTGTACTAATGTTGGTGTTGCCACCAAGTAAGCAAGAACTGTACTAGCCCAACTAGTCCATTATTGCAAATAGAATTCAAGTCGAAAATTGGTAACACCGTTTTCCATACAAAAATTCAAATGACTTGCATTCTTACGCGGGACATAAAATTCTGTTGAAAAACGAACGAATCCTGCTATTTTAAGTAAAATTTTTCGCTAATTAATACAAAAATACAGTTAATGTACTGAAAGTACTATTTTTGTTAACAGTTTTTGGTTCAATATTACGATTGTGGGCGTGCGGTCAAAACTGTACGGTTGTGCTTTGTGTGCATGTGTGAGTGATCGTACTCATGTAAACACGGACTGACAAGAGTAATTGACTTTAGTGGACATATGGAGATATTTTTCTTATCGAAATTGTTGTTAGGTGTTGAAGTTGCACGATGAAATTTACGCGAATCAACTTTTTGCAAATATATAGTTGGTACTTATTGCTTTAAATTTGCAGCAGTGGCTCCATCTAGTTGCGTTCGGGGCTAAGCTGGCCGTCACAGATCACCTTAACACTTCCAGTGTTCGTAGTGTTACCAAATTTCGACTTAAATTCTATTTGCAATAATGGACTAGTTGGGCTAGTACAGTTCTTGCTTACTTGGTGGCAGCACCAACATTAGTACAGCTAATGCTTACCAGGTGGCAGCACTAACGCAACGTTGGAATGCGTATAGAGATCGCAGATTTCACAACATCAGGCAGGACCAAACTAGCCTAGTTGGTAAAGCGTCTCCGGTACTGACGGAGAAGACGCAGGTTCGAATCCTGCCTGTGGTTGTCAAATTTTGCGATTTTCTACTTTGTAGATTTATCCGAACACTGGAAGTGTTAAAATAAAATCAATTTCGTAAGCATTTAACTTTGTCTCCGATAGCACCCTGACACGTTATAGTCTAGGCAACGAAGCGGATCGTTGTATGAAGACCCACGCATTAAATCCTCAGTCGATGAAACTTTCCTGGGGTATTACATTACATGAAACAAACCTTCTACAAAAAAATCCAGAAAAAAATCGGTACTTTTAATTTTTCCATACAAAAATTACAAAAAATGTGTGAAAATTTTTTTTTGTAAATATTTTTTTGGATATTTTGAATTTACATTTAATTCATGACTATTTATCATCCTGTCCAATAAAATCTGCCTGAGAAATTTATATTGGGGTCAACTGCTTCGTTGCCTAGTGCCTACACTACTAGTAAGTATACGCCTACCTATTCTGTGCCCTGACGATATTCGAAACATGCAAATTCAAAACATCGTCCCTTGACGATAGGGTAGGATATTGGTTGGATGCTAATCACTACGAATTTGACAATTCATCCAACCAATATTCTACTCCATTTTCAGTGAACGAAGCGTTGAATCGAAAATTGAGAGTACACACCCTGATCGTAGGTAAGTGACACTGGGATCCAAATAACACATAACATACTTCAAACTTGGAGTATGATGTTGTGTTAACACAGAGAAAAAAGGGAAGAGGAGCGTGTCGTTGCAATTAATTGTCCTTCGTTTTGAACCCAAAAGTATTAGTTACACCTAGATGGATTTCACATTTCATGGTAGATGGAGTTCTGAACCGGATCCCTTCCCGCTGTCTCGACCACCACCTCCAGGCGACGACGTCATGCTTGGTTAGTGTACGAGTATCAATAACCAAACTTGCCTAGACTGGGTATGTAATGACCACACTTATAAGTAATAGACTATTGTTTATTGCAGTAAAACTAAAAAGAAAGCCACTAACTTCAGCGGAAAGAACGAGAAGGTATAGAGAAAGAATAAAAAGTTATCCGGAAAAGGACGAAGAAAGGAAACGCAAGATGCGAGAACATTACCACAGAAGGAAAAGACTTGTGAAAGACTTAACACCCAATGAAAAGTATAAGGCAAGACTTATTTGGAGACTTCGAAGACAAGCTAGACTTAAAAAGAATCAGCAATAATTGCTACCTACTGTACCTAAAATGCGTGATTTTACCGCAAAAATTGGGTTTGTAAATCACATAGGGGCACATCAACGTCACACCTCTATGTAGGAGTTGAAAGTGGTCGGATGATATGATGATGACCTAAAGTGCAAAAACGTAATAGAATGAATCTAAAATAAAAAAATAATGAGATAATGACATAAATTCCTCAGATGTAATGTATTTTATTTTCATATAATACCTATTCGTTAGAAGTCACAACATAAACCTTTTGCGAAATCTTAGTGTAATGCGGAAACTAATATTTACTTATACTTAATAGTGAATATAATACTGCTAATGTGCGGAAATTGTACAAATTAACGAGGTAAACTGCAGAATATCTCCTAATCTAACGATCTCATTATTTAGTTACGTATTTTATTTGGTACATACGTACTTAATATCACGCATCTTTCCCGTCGAGGTAGGCAGATACTACTGTCCTCCGCCCGCTACGATCTTGACATACTTCCCTCGCTTTCTCTACTTTCATGAACACTTTCATACACGTTCGTGGGTTTACGGTACTTTTATTCTGGCTTTTCAAGTTTGGTCATGGAACATATGCCGCCGAGGCGTTCCCCTTCCAATATTGTCATTCACTCTCGCCTGGTATACCTCTTTCGTCAATATTCGTTTATTCATCCTCCCTCTCTACACGGTCAAAGCATCTCAGCATTCCCTTCTCAATTTGGTTTCTACATCTTTTACGCTACAACGTTCTCCTGTAATACTATTTCTAATCCTGTCACTCAATCTTCTGACACCTCATAAAAGCGTACAGAGCACCATTCACATATTTTCAGCATTAATTTTCTTTCAATATCATTTTCATGTTTTAAATTTCTCGTAAACTTTGAACCAAGATACACAAAGTCTTTCACTTGTCCGACTTTTTCACCTTCTATTAATATAGTACAGTCTGGCATACCCTTCGTATTTTCATGGCATTTTCTTTGTATAAAATGTGTGGCAGAAAACAGGCTGATTATAATAATATAGTTAAATTAATCAGATACACTTCCCCTGAAAGACAAATCCCGTTATGTAAAAGTAAAAAAAAAAAGTTTAACCTGAAAGAAGTTCGTCTGATAGGGCCTATATAGTTAATTTCCAAACCTGCCTTGCCTGTTGTGAGTAAAAGACTTTATTTATTTCAGTAAAAGTAAAAAGAAAGCCACTAACTAAGGCAGAAAAACAGAGAAGGTATATAGAAAAACTAAAAAGTGATCCTGAGAAGAACGAAGAGAGAAAACAAAAGAAGCGAGAAAATTACCACAGAAGTAAAAGACTCGTGAAAGACTTAACACCTATAGAAAGGTACAAGGCAAGACTTATATGGAGACTTAAGAAACAAGCTAACCGTAAAAAAAAACAGCAATAATTGGTACCTACAGTAGAGTGCAAAAACCTAATGAACCTATCCCAAAATAATGAATGATAACATAAATTGCTCAGATGTATCTTAATTTCATGAAATACCTATTATATTCTCTACTTTGTAATGAATATATTTTGATACAAATACAAATAATTTATTAATAATATACATTATAAGTCAAATTAAATTATACATTATAGCATAATGTAATACATTATAGTATAATAGGAACGCTATTTTAATTATTATTAAATAAACATTAATTTAAAACAAAAAAAAGGGTTTAAGTCAATCTTACTAATAACAATGAAATTACAGCATCTTCTAGGAAATAATTTTAAGGAAGTCGTACGTGTAGTACGCTTGCTCGACAAGCCAGCTTTTAAGTTTAAGTTTGTAAATCGAGATGGAGTTGACTTCGACAACATGCTTTGGTAGTCGGTTGTACACATAAGGTGCCAACACGTGTGACACCCTGTCGGACTTGGCCAGCCTGTGAGGGACAGACTTAAGTTTACTAGCTCCACGTAAATTATAGGTGTTGTTCTCTCCACACTGTTCATAAGCTTGTAGATTTTCCCTAGCGTACATAGCTATCGCAAATATGTATAAGCTTGGAAGTGTTAGTATGCCTAGTTTCCTAAAGTGTGCCTGAGCTGGCTCGTCAGTGGGGACCCGAGCGACGATTCTGACCGCGCGCTTTTGTAGTACAAATGCGCGCTGCCAGTCCGCCGCCCGGCCCCACAGCTCGATGCCATACTGTAACAACGATTGAACTGTAGAGAAATAACAATTGCGAACTACATCCCTTGGTAAAATTGACGATATTCGTCCTAAGGCAAAACATGCTTGTCCCAGCTTACCACACAACTTGTCAATGTGATCGCTCCATGTCAAGCCGCAATCCAGATGAAAGCCCAAAAATGATGTGGTAACCGTTTGGTTCATCTTTACGTTATCAACTCGAATATCTAGAGGGCGCTGTTGACGTCCTGATAAATTAATTTGCAGGAATTGAGTTTTCGTCAAGTTTAAGACTAGGCCATTAACACTAAACCATTGTTTTAGTTGATTGGCAACACTCATTAGGCGTACCTCAAGTTCTGTGACCGATTTGCCTACTACGATTGCGGCTACATCATCTGCAAACATGAAGGTCTCACAGTCAGAAATTGAGTTAGGAAGGTCATTCAATAACAGGGAGAAGGTGATGTTAGACAGAGAAGATCCTTGTGCTACTCATATTTTGGATGTCAGTGCATTTGACCTTTGCTTACCATGATCTCCTAAAACAATCTGACTTCTGTCACGCATGAAGTCACAGAGTAGTGCTAGTGCATTACCTCTAATGCCATAGTGGTCTAGCTTAGTCGCGAGGACGGACGGATATAGCAAATTAACCAGTCTGAATTAGTTTCACATGTCCTAAATTCAAAAGGGTTGCTCAAAATTTTCTCAGGCTATAGCAATTTTGTAACAAATAGTAGGGTACCTGGGTTGGCAATAAATAAGTATTACCGGAACGCTGAAAAGCGAGGTGGCTATGGTACTTCTCCACATTTATCCAGCAAAAGCTAGAGCAAAAGCTAGCTGTCCTGCAGTGGACATTTCATGGGATGTTATGATGATGACTTATTAATTTTAGTACGTCAGGATAGGCCTTTAGGGTTAATAACCGAGCAGGCCGAGCCTGCGTTTGTAATATTATTACTAGACTTTATTATTTATTTCAGTAAAAGTAAAGAGGAAGCCACTAACTCCTGCAGAAAAACAGAGGCGGTATAGAGAAAGACTTAAAAGTTATCCTGAAAAGTATGAAGAGGAGAAACGAAAGGCTCGGGAACGACGCCACAGAAGGAAAAGATTGGTTAAAGACTTAACACCTAAAGAAAAGTATAACGCAAAAATTGTTTGGAGACTTCAGAAGCAACAGTATTTACGAAAGAGGAATAAATATATACTACCGTAAATATAAAACAAGCACAAGCCGCCCTTGGCTTCCAACTCAAGCAACTAATTACAGCACTGAAAAAGCCATGAAGCAATTTTTTTATGTCGACAATTCACAGTACCTCACTGATCGCAAATTACTATGGGTACCACAAGCTGCTATCATCCATAATCAACACCCAGACACAGAACAGACACTTGTGTTCATCTCACAAATGTTTGCTCTCGGCGGGGATCGATAGAACCCGCGGCCCTCGGCGTAGAAGGCAGGCTTACTACTAACAACACTAACGGGCCCGTCATTAGTGAAGTGAAGCTTGTAGAAATTAAGAAATCCACCATATCTAGATGTAAACCAAAAAAGTAATAGAAAGTGACCTAAATATGATTCAGAACAGAATGCAGAGGAAATGAAAATCTTCGACTATAATTTGTTGAGATTTTCCGCTGCTGCGCAAACGACGGATATGAGTGGGGAAATGGTATTTTTTACTAATCTTTCAAAATAAAGAAATGAACTGGCAAACCTCTTTCGTCAATATTCGTTTATTCATCCTCACTCTCTACACGGCCCAACCATCTCAGCATTCCTTTCTCAATTTGGTTTCTACATCTTTTACGCTACAATGTTTTCCTGTAATACTATTTCTAATCCTGTCACTCAATTTTACACCAGTCATACTCGTCAATGATCACATTTCTACAGCAAAAATTCTACTTTCATCCTTCTTCTGCCATACCCAGCTTTAACTACCGTACATTAGAGTTGGTACTAAAACGCCTCTATAAACAGCAAAACGAGTCTTATGAGGCACCTTCTGACACCTCATAAAGGCGTACAAAGCACCATTCACCATGTTACCAGCATTTACTATTCTTTCAATATCATTTTCATACTTTCAATTTCTCGTAAACTTTGAACCCAGATACACAAACTCTTTCACTTGTCCGACTTTTAAACCATCTATTAATATAGTTCACTCTTGCATACATTATTCTCTTTCAAATACCATTACTTTCGTCTTACTTACATTAACTTTCAATACCTGGGAGACCGAGCTTCGCTCTATAACCTTCGCCTCAACATTAAAATATCATCGGGTGCGCAAGCTATGCTACCCGCCAACAGATGGCGCTGTAGGCTTTTTTTTTCACAAACGCAAATGCTTAAAAAATTGGAGAAAACGAATTTTCCCAGATATGAGACCTAGCTATATCGATTTTTCGCCCCCGAAAACCCCCTTATGGTAAATTTCATCGAAATCGTAAAAGTCGTTTTCGACAAACCGATTAAATAATATATATATTTATATATGTACAAATATTGCTCGTTTAATAGTATAGGATTCTTTTCCTGTCCAATACCACATTAATCATAGTTACCATCTCCTGTACTCCTCAGCAGATGACGCAAATTATTTGGTTCAGGAAATATATTGACTCTTAGTTTGACCCCTTTGTATTATCATGGCATTATAGTTGCATAAAAATGTGAGAAAACAGGCTGATCCGTATTTTTTTAAGTACATGTTTGATTTTATATAATATAGGTTATTAACCAGATACACTTCCCCTGAACGTAGAAGATGTGCAAGATTGTCTTAACACATGTTGGCTTACCAATTCTTGCCTGGGTATTAAGTATTAGCTTATATCAATCATAATAAAAATTAAACACACAAATAAATAATTGAAAAACAGATTCAGTTACGTAAAAGTAAATAGAAACGTTTAATCTGAAAGAGGTTCGTCTGATAGGCCTATATAATCATTGTTAATTTCTAAACCTGCCTTGCCTGTTGTGAGTAAAAAACTTTATTATTTATTTCAGTAAAAGTAAAAAGAAAGCCACTAACTAACGCAGAAAAACAGAGAAGGTATATAGAAAAACTAAAAAGTGATCCTGAGAAGAACGAAGAGAGAAAACAAAAGAAGCGAGAAAGTTACCACAGAAGTAAAAGACTCGTGAAAAACTTAACACCTAAAGAAAGGTACAAGGCAAGACTTATATGGAGACTTAGGAAACAAGCTAACCGTAAAAAACAGCAATAATTGGTACCTACAGTTGAGTGCAAAAACCTAATGAACCTATCCCAAAATAATGAATGATAACATAAATTGCTCAGATGAATCTTACTTTCATGAACTACCTATTATATTCTCTACTTTGTAATGAATATATTTTGATAGCAAATTAACCAGTCTTAACTAGTTTCACTTGTCCTAAATTCAGAAGGGTTGCTCATGATTTTCTCAGGCTATAGCAATTTTGTAACAAATAGTACCTGGGTTGGCAATAAATAAGTATCACCTTAACGCCGAAAAGCGAGGTGGCTATGGTACTTCTCCAATCCAGCAAAAGCTAGAATTCTGGAGGGAGCTCCCTGTCCTGTAGTGGACATTTCATGGGATGTTATGATGATGACTTATTAATTTTGGTACGTCAAGATAGGCCTTTAGGGTTACTAACCGAGCAGGCCGAGCCTGCGTTGGTAATATAATGACCAAAATGCTCAGTTATTGCTAGACTTTATTATTTATTTCAGTAAAAGTAAAAAGGAAGCCACTAACTCCTGCAGAAAAAATGAGGCGGTATAGAGAAAGACTTAAAAATTATCCTGAAAAGTATGAAGAGGAGAAACGAAAGCATCGGGAACGTTACCACAGAAGTAAAAGATTGGTTAAAGATTTAACACCCAAAGAAAAGTATAACGCAAGAATTGTTTGGAGACTTCAGAAGCAACAGTATTTACGAAAGAGGAATAAATATATACTACCGTAAATATAAAACAAGCACAAGCCGCCCTTGGCTTCCAACTCAAGCAACTAATTACAGCACTGAAAAAGCCATGAAGCAATTTTTTTTTATGTCGACAATTCACAGAACCACACTGATCTCAAATTACTATAGGTACCACAAGCTGCTATCATCCATAATCAACACCCACACACAGAACAGACACTATTTATCGTAGCTGGTCGTTGAGTAGCATAAACATATTTATAAGATAATGTAATTCGGAAATAACCGTCAGGAATTTTGTAGGCATTAACTATGAAATTTCGGAATTACCCTCGTCGGTTAAAGACGAAAATAACTAAAAATCTTTAGGTAGAGCGTTCTGAATCTAATGCACAAAAACGACAATCTATCGAATGTGGAAACGTGCAGTTTAAAATAAATTGTCGACTAGGGTGTAATTCCGATAATGTAAAAAGTGCGCGAAAATTGTGTCGATGACAGTAATGGCCCCTTCACGACGAACGCTCCCTTTTAGCGACCGGATTCAACCAAAGCTGGGGAGCGGGTTAAGTTGGCCGCTAGGTAACGTATACCAGCACAAAAAATACTGGCGCGTTTTTGAATTACCCGATTTTCGGAATTAGCCGAATACACCTTAAGCCAAATTTAAATAACCAAACTGCTCAGTTATATTATCCTAATTTTTAGCTAGATTTTACTATTTATTTCAGTAAAAGTAAAGAGGAAGCCACTAACTCCTGCAGAAAAAATAGGCGGTATAGAGATAAACTTAAAAGTTATCCTGAAAAGTATGAAGACGTGAAACGAAAGCATCGGGAACGTTACCACAGAAATAAAAGATTGGTTAAAGACTTAACACCTAAAGAAAAGTATAAAGCAAGAATGGTTTGGAGAAAGAGACAAGAGACTTTACGAAAGAGGAATACATACATACTACCGTAAAAAATCATAAAAAAACCATAAAAAAACAAGCACAAGCCGCCCTTGGCTTACAACGCAAGCAACTACAATACTTAAGCAACTACAATACTTAAGGAGTCAAGAAGCTAATTATTTTATATTGGGACACAATTCACACAAACTCATGTAATCTCAAATTATTATGGGTACCTCAGACTGTATCATACATAAATAACACCCAGAACCAGAACCAACACTCATGTTTATCACACAAATGTTTGCTCTCGGTGGGGATCGAACCAGCGGCCCACGGCGTAGAAGGCAGGCTTACTATACCAAAAATTTTTTTGCATGGCAAACGCTTACCAACACATTTTGCAGTCATACAACCAGACAAACTACCACGAACTAGACAAACCAGAGTATATTTGACCGAAAAAATAACATTGTTTTACAAACTTGTTTTTTTCTGACAGCTTTAGCTGATTGCTATTAATCATGGAGCACAATAGCCTTGATATAGCTGCAAAATGTGTTGGTAAGCTTTTGCCATGCTAAAAATTTTTAGGTATACCAACCACACTAACGGGCCAGCTTGAAGAAATTAAGGAAGCCACCCGCCATTACATATCCAGATATATCTACCTATAAACGAAAAAAGTAATAGAAAGTGACCTCAATATGATTCAAAACAGAATGCAGGGAGGAAATGAAAAGATAAAGATCTATCAACTATGATTTGTTCAGATTTTCCGCTGCTGCGCAAACGACGGATATAAGCGGGGGAATGGTATTTTTTACTAGTCTTTCAATATAAAGAAATGAAAAATCTGTTTTGGAATTTACATTATTTACATTTTAAAAATTGACCCAGTCTTCCCCATATAAACTTTTTAAATTATATTGTAATTTCTGTACAAAGTTGGGTTGCTAGTCCTTTAAAGCGATCGTCACTTGATAGAAGGCAATTAAGCCCACGTCACACAGAGCGGTAGAAGCGGTAAAGCGGTCCGGAGGCGGACCTGCGGGAAGCGAAAGCGTTCCGGGACCGGTCACACAGAGGTACCGCGCGGAAACCGCGGCGGGACAGCGGGGCGGTAGTGGTCGGTGTGACGTTATTTATCTGTGATTATTCAAAAGACGTAAATCCTTTGCTTTAAACATAAAACCAAACTGATAACCTAAAAAAAAGTCTGCGCAAAGCCGCAAAATTCTTGTAAAAAAATACACCGTCAAAGTCCGCGCCCGGACCGCACCGCACCGCGCCGCGCCGCTGCCGCTCTGTGTGACGGGTTGCATTGAACGCAATGGAATACAGCGCCCGCTCCCGCCGAAAGTTCGGCACCGCGCCGCGCCCGGTCCGCGGGGTTGTACTAGCGGCCCGGCCGCCCCCGCGCCGCGCCGCGCCGCGACCGTTTTCAATGTGACAGGGTGCATAAGAACTCATACTTTTCAAAAAATACCGGCACCGGAACGCTTCCGCTACCGCCTCAGTGTGACTTGGGCTTTAGGGTTATTTAGGGACAAACAACTGAATCTAGTAATATCCAACACCAGTTTAAACACTTATACTTTTATTCCTTTATAATGGAGCAGGTCTGCGCAGGTTTATAAATTGTAGCCTATGTGTTAAACTGATGTATAAGCTATATTATTGTAAAGTTTCATTAAAATCCATTCAGTAGTTTTTACGTGAAAGAGTAACAAACATCCATCCATACTTACAAACTTTCGCGCTTATAATATTATATGAGTAAGACTTATTTTATTTATTTATAATATTATTTTACTCCTGGCAAAAGTCAGGTTATATTTAATCTACCTAGTCTGTTTACTAGTATCGAATCTGTGACCTAGTTACTTTATACAGGGTATAAAAAAGTAGGATGATTTCACATCACTAATTATATTGTATATGTATAAAAAAACTTCTTTATAAAAAAGTTGTTTTAGGTTAAAAAGAAGTAAAGCGCCTGGAGGGTTAAATTAATGACCTCTATGGTCAGCTGGTGATGCAAACAAAGATTTTTTTTGTTATAATATCCCGTCACTAGGAAGTACCAATTAATTTTAATAAATTACTGTAATATAATTTGAACGAAAATTAAATTTCATAATCACCAAAAATAAAAAATGCAAAAGAAGTATTTTTTTTACAATCTATTGGTGATTTAGAATCACCCCGTAGAAGGATCATCGTATGTTTTTACATCCTGTTTAGTGTCTGCCGAACACAAGTTTTCGCCTTGCAGCATCTGAGGTAGTTATATATATAAGTAAGTATCTGTTTTTCTTGCTAGTAAAATACAAATATTTTTTTATTCCAGAAAAAATAAAAAGAAGGCTACCGCAGGGAACCGCAGCTGTAAAACAAAAAAAGATACGAAAAATGCCAGAAGGACACCATAAAAGAAGATTTATAATTAAATATACTTAATTAAATACGCTAATATAGGTACATCGCATTGATCGGAACGTAGATACTAAACTGTTTCATCTACTAATTAAAACATTTATCAGTAGTCCCTTATTCAAATGTAATGTTTATATACATGTCGCGGGTAAATTATATAATTCGCCGCTGAACATAACGCTTATTTTACAAAATTCCGAGAAATTGTGAAACTAGTCACTTTACATAATGCCTAGCTATAGTCTCGAACCTATGATTCACCACTGATCTAACCCCATGAGCTCCTAGAATTCCAGCTATATGCGTGACGAGATAGGTACAGTCGAATTTACAAAATTCAGCAATGTTCGTCTTGGATTGGCTATAATTTTATCAAGTTATCACTTTGAGATGACAATCATGGTATTTTTAACATCCTCATAATCCTATCTAACTTTGTGTAAGTAAAGGAAAAATAGAATCCTAAAATAATACATACCGATATATTGATAACATCTGAACTCGTGTATTGGCGCTATTTCAGTAAGCTACCACTTTGAAACAGCAATCATAGTCAATCTAATAAATCTAACTGTGGTGAATAGGAAAATTTGTACCACCAAATTATACCCATATTTTAAGTGGCCTAAGGACTAAAGTTAATCTATTGCATAGATTTAGTATGCACAGTTATAGAGAGCATAGTCCAGTCGCTTAACGTCTTATATCGCCTTTACGTGGACACGCCTTATAAGAGCACCAAATTTGTTCCAGGTGCTAGTAAGGTACATAGCTATCAATTTTTGATAGGGGCCAATTCTTGAATTTCCATTGAAAATTCAAGAATTGGCCCCTATCAAAAATTGAGAGCTACGAGCATGTACCTAACAAGTACTTGGAAAAAATTTGGTGAAATTATAAGGCGTGTCTACGTGAAACAGCTGATCGGCCGCACTAGCACGCCTATCTTGACATTTACGACTTTGGAGGTGAAAATATAAATTTTCAACGTTTTGCAAAACCAAACCATATTACGTTTTGTCCCCTACCCTGGCATCAAAGAACAGGTGCTTGTGCGTAAAGCACGAAAATTTTAATTTATACGTCAAATTTGCACTTAAAGTATTACGACATTCTAAAAGTTTACATAATACTTAAACAAAATTTTCAATTTTATAGCTATGTTAATCACAGGGACAAGAAAATATGCGTTTGGACAAATTTATAACCATTTTTGCGATCAGTGTGTCCAAAACTTCACCTCGTCAGTTACTTTACAGCCACCAGCACCTTTAATTATTCTATTTTATTCAATAGTTTGATTAATTATGTACTTAAACTTTGATTTTTTCAATACTAAAAGGTGTTTTAATGTGAACTAGATTCTAGCAGTATTTCGAGAAAGTTCGTGGAAATTAAATAAACGTTAAAATTATGCCTTCATCATACCCTCATCGTAATGTAACGTTTTTTCTGATCCATTTCTAGTGATTTAGGTAAAGATTATGTATTCTACTGTGATTAAATCAGAAACTGGTCCTACAGATGCTTTAATTTATTTACTAGAGATACATCGATATACAAGCGTGTTGGTGTGATGTACAAAAGGGCGTGTTCAGTGAACGAAACTGAACAACTTTCCCAAAGAAACATTTATGGAAAATAGGAAAAAAAATTAACCTCTCCATACTAATTGCTCACTCTGATCGAAAAGTTTGTATGGAGAGGTCCCAAAACTGTTTCTTTGGGAAAGTTGTTCAGTTTCGTTAACTGAGCATGCCCGTTCAGTTTTCGGTACGCCGTCCCTTACACCCTGTATGCTAGACAGTCACAATTTTTTAGAAGAAATAATATATTTTACATGAAACTTAAGTTTTTATAAAATTTTATGAAATTTATTATACTCGTAGTGCACAAAATAATTTTCACAAAATTTCCATGACATGACAAAAAAAATGGATATAGACAAACAGCCAGACGAAGCCGCACCATAAGGGTTTCGTTTTTACTATTTTGGTTTGGAACCCTAAAAATCATGTAGATATTCCACCACCAAAGTTTGTGATTTGTGATAGAATACTTTGTAGAATTAATAAAAATTACAAATAAGTATATTAAGGAATTTTGTTTCGTGCACTTAAAAATCTGCGGAAGTCAAATACCTGTTCCAGAATCACGTCCTTAAATCCTCTGCTGCGTAAGTAAACCGTCCTCGAAGTGTTGCTAGTAGTCCTGAACTTAGTTCAAAGCCGGAGGATAATATTATAATAGTAGATTATGCAACGGTACATAATGAGGGATATAAAACCCGAGTGTCGGCTTACGGACGCAGGTGAGCGTAGCGAGCCAAGTCCCGTAATAGACGACACTAGTGTTTTATACCTATGTGGAATTGCATACACAACATTATCTACTCTCAATAATAAACCTAAAATAATGTGTTCAAAAACAAATCTGTTGTTAACATTTTTCTCTTTTCCGGTGATGACTGCTAAGCGACGCTGCTTTAAAAACACCCGAAGGCAAATTATAAACGCTTTTCTCACTTATTTAATAACAAAACTCATATAAATATGTGTAAATGCTACTTCTGTTTTTTTGAGTTTTCCGTTATTGCATTATAAATAGTTCTCCCGCGATGACTGTTCAATGCGATGAAAATTCAATATTTCATAATACACTCCCACAAATAAAAATAGCTGCTAAAAGTGTTTCTAGGCACAGATTGACATTATGAAGATACGAGAGTAGATAAAAATTATTAACTTCAAACCGAAAACGAAGGCTTGTACAGCAACTTCCCTATGAGACGTAAAGGTTTGTGTGAAGGGCATCCAAAGCCATCTATGTAAATGTAGACTCGATAAATGCAGCCGTCTAACATTCATAATATCAAATTATCAAATTATACCCCGCGTATACCCCTCGCAACCCTTTGATTCGTGATTATAATTATTACTTTATGTTTTTAAGGTGGATTTTAATTTAGGATGATATTATTTGACCATAAAGAAAAGTCTACTTAGTTAATTTAACTGCTATATTTTTTTCACTAGTTTTTTATTACCACTAAAATCGTTTTCGATTTCCATATAGTTTTTTGGGTGGATTTATTACACTTTATGTTAAGGGACGTTAATGAAACAAAAGCATAGAAGAACTGATCTTATAGTATTTTTATCATAGGTGTAATGCAACTTTAAGATTTACGTAAACATTTTTTTTTATTTAATTGTGTTTCTTTTACAAATATAGGAGGATTATATACTTAAAAAAAAGATATTAATAAAGGTAATCAAATGTAAAGTAAATAATATTTATAGCATTTTTGCCCTTTTTTGTGGTATTTATAATTTATTATTATTTTTTTAAATCCTGCGGTCGTAAATTTGGGTGGATTACTAATGAATTATTTTATAGACCAGCTAATCTAATTTTTGACGAAAAAAAAATGCTGATATGAATTTTTGTTGAATCTTCATACAGTGAAATAGTTTGGCTCTCAGGGTAATAACATAATCTATAATATTTCGCTCACCAATCACCAGATATAGTTATTTCATTAATACAATATGCATGACATGCATGCAACTTTTGGCTTGGTTACAATCAGTAGTAGTAGTAAGTAGTCATTTACATCATCATCACAAGTACATCATCATGTAGCATGTCATCGATGTCGTGAAAATCTTAACCATCATATTTCTATCATAACTAATTCTTTTGTCTTTCAGGCCGGGCATTCTTCATCCAATCCTTACGGGGCAAGCCTCTCATCGTTTACAACAAATACACCTATTGCAAGCACTCGGTTCGCAACGGAATAGTCAGATGGACTTGCTCCACTCATTCATATAAGTGCTGCAAAGCTGTCGTCAAAACCAAAGGCTCCAACATCATAGAGATTAAAGGAACCCACAATCATGACGCTTCCGGTTTGCTCATCAATCGATCTAAAATGTCCGATTTTCGTTCGGAACATCTTAATTTGGACAATTTCAATTCGCTATCGGCACAATTACTAGTCAAATCTTGTCGTGATCAGTTTATATTGTAGAGCTTAGGCTTTAGGTTTTGTGATAGAGAACATACTCTAATAGATATCTAAGTATTTAATTAGGTAGTCAAAATGTTTTTTATTCTTATGTAAACAATCTTTGTGGTTGGGCTGACTATAAAAAGATCAAATTACAACTACAGGCGCGACTCGAACGAACCGGCGTCTTCCTCGTTTATATCAGTCACTGGAAAATGATAAGAATCGTAAGTTGATCAACTTTAGAAAAATCATAAACGGCCGTTGAAATATTATTTTACATATGACATGTAATTGATCAATTTACAGAGTCTCGCGGTAAAATGATCCGACGAACGCAAGGTGTACGCTGATTGGTTGAATGTCTCACTTGCTTTTACCTCGCTCTCCGCCAGCCAGTCGGCCACATGCTTGCCAATAATGCCATCGAGCAATAAGAAAAGAATGTATTATTTTAACGGTGTCAATTTAACGTAAAAATATACACGGATAAAAACGATTTCTCAAAATAAGACACGTTATCTTGTACCAAGATAAATTGCATTGAACCAAGAACATGGTGCTCTCATATATAGTGAAACTAATATTTACTTGCTACAAGAAAAATATTTACTTGAATTGAAAATGATTTTCTTTTGTATTAAGAAAATTAAGACTTGATCAGAGACAATGTATCTATCATCAAGAATAATTTGTTTTCTAGTCCCAAGTAACCCAGTTCTCTTAATACAAGAGTTAATTATTTCTTAGTTCAAGAAAATATTGATTTGTAATAAGAGTTAGTGTAACTTTTCATAAAATTGTATTTTCTTAATTTAAGAAACCACGAATTAATATCAAGATAGTATAAATGTCATTACGAGATAATATTTGTTTTTAGATGTGTAAATATCTTCTTTTGACATTATTTTATTAGCTCCAATGATAAAAAATAAAAAATCGTACAACGTGACATACAAATCTTACAACCTTATTCTTACAAATATCTTACAACATTTTGCGGTTAAGAAAACCCCAGGATTACAGACAGAGAGAAGAAGATTACACGAGGTACGTTTGTAACTACACACAGGAAAACCCACACAGGAAAACCCACACAGAATATATCCACATTTTGAATACGTTTTACATTTCTCGTAGAACTCTCTCAAACTTTTTGTAATTTAAGCGTCGTTCATTGGTGATGCCCGTAAATAAATATTATTCTACCGTAAAAATATTTACTTATTTTAAATGAAAAAAGAAGTAAGTCTAAGTCTTTTTTTTCTCTCATAAAGTTAAATCACATTTAAAAATAAGAAAGATATTCAAATTCAACTGAGATACGTTTACATTATATTGAAAGTGTAATATCTTTTAATGAGAATTTTTTTTCTTGGTAGCTAAGAAGATCAAAATTTTTTGCCATAAGAACATTTCTTATTAATTTAGAGAATATCTTGTGTCAGATTAAGATTTATAATAAGTTGATATAAGAAATATTGGTGTTCTTAGATTAAGACACTTTTCGTTTAGTTCAAGATTGGTTTCTTTGGTTGGAACAAATATGTCAAGTAAATTTTATTATTGTTTTAAGAACGTCGTGCTCTTTAATTAAATTAATATTTCTTAAACAGAGACATATTTCCTTAGTTTTACGAAATATTTCAAGAAAATATATTTTCTTGGTCCGAGAAATCCTTTTTATCCGTGTACACTGAGCCGCGATTGGTCCATACATTTATGATTTGACGTGTGGCAAAATCGTTAGTTTATCAACTTACCGCCAGTCAGCGTAAGTTGATGAATTAGCTGAAAGTTATTGCTTTAAATAATACATTTCAACTGTAGTTAGATTTTTCGTAAGTTGATTAACTTACAAGGAAATTGATCAACTTACGTTTCTTATCATTTTCCGGTGACATATCTAAGACAGTATGAGAGTATCTGCCCCTTTACAACGATAATTTCTTATTTGTTTTTTTTTATTCTTATTACCCGTTTTTTTTTATTTGCGACAACATGGCCTAGTTGGTATGGCATCTGGGTTTATAAAGAAGACGGTGATTTAGAGTAGAAAATCAATTTTTCGTATCTTCGATGAGAAATTAAGTACTTCCCCGTAGCGGCACGAAAAATTTCATACGATCTAGAACATTCCTTACTTTTCCTCCCTAGGTGCGTAATTTACCTATTTCGGTTTAAATCCCGCCTGTTTTTTTCGATCTTTTCTTAGTTAATCGAATCAAATAATTCGAGTTTCAAATTTATGTTTAAAACTAAAAGTCTGTAAATGTGAACAGGAATAATTTCTTATGATAATTATTTTTTATTTTATATATTTTGCACGCCTTACTGCCAATTAAGCAATAAATTAGAAAATATCAGTAGTTATAAATAGTTATATGTACTTAGATTGTTTTGGAAGTTTAAAATATAGTCGTTTGTCTCGATCTCGTGTTAGCAATAAAATTCTGACTTCAGGGTCGATCATTGACCTTCATTATACGATAATGGCTCGAACATAGCAATGAATCAAATGCGTGATAGTTTTTGTAAAGGCGCGTTTATATTACACAATATTTATTATCGGCATGTCATCACAGGCTACAAAAGTCTGAGAACAGCTTTGAAGTCTCCACTTCAAGCATATAAGCCAGAATTACAACCACGCCCGAACCAACGGCTTAACGTGCCCTTTGAAGCACGGAAAAGGCTTTAGTAGTTGTTGTACAAATCGCGGTCGTTGATTTCTTTTTTATATAGCTTTAGGTAAGTATCTGAACTCATATAAGTAGCTAAGTGAGTGCGATAATCTTTTAATGTGCGTAAAATTTCTAAAAAGTTTGGTCATACATTAATAGTTATCTAGGGAAAAAACAGTAGCGTTTTAAAACTGCGTTTTCGCCCATTAGTCAAATTAATAAAAGCTGTACTTTTTCTCAGCGATAACAAATTTTTGCTTTACATAAATGAATTACATATTATATCTTTGGTCAGCATAGAAACATGCTCAAGTAACGTCAATGGCTCATATGGCTCTGCCCACACCTTTTTTTATTCATTCGAACACCGCTTTATCGCATTACCGAGCAGTTTTTTGTTCGGACGGGTCGGTCGTCAACCTTACCACCCACACGATAAGAAGTTCGGATGCTCAGCTCAGCTAAGCGGCCAGTATTATTTCGACTTTTACAGAACGCGGCGCGCTTTGATTTTAATAATATTATTTACGTTCGTTCAATGACACACTGCCCTTGAATTATTTTCTCATTTGGATTCTTGAAATAAATATGTTAGTTTTCCGAGCATGTGTTGTATAAAGTTATATTATGAAAGTAGCTTTCCTTTTTAAATAATTCGAATTATGAAAAATTCGTGCAGCGTTTGCTTGAGTGGGTTGGAAGTGGTATAAAGTGTTAAAGCCTTTTGGTTTTATAGAAAAGTGTGATTTTATCTAGATATATCGTATATTGTTAGGGTGACGTCAGCTTGATATAGTTTTAGCTGTGATTAGGCTAAGTTCTTACGGTGACTTACTTAGCGCCTGAAGTCTAGTGAGCGATTCGCCTGGCTTAGGATAAGGCTGGATAAATGGGGTCAGTAGAAATAAATTGATGGTTAAATATGTTCTCTATATGAAAACACTTGAATGAAGTAAGCAATGTATTTCTACCCACCCGTTTTTACTTACCAAATATATATTCAGCCTAAAATAGTGACCGCACTGGACTGGAGATGAATTGCTGAGTCGCTTAGATCCTACTCATTTTACGCCAGTATTTTAAAACAGCGTTGGTCGTAAAAAACTGTACAACGCCGAATTTTTGGTATGTTATAAGGTTACATTACAATAGTGTCAAACCTGTGTTACCTGAGTGGTGCCCCGAAAACCTTGACTTTTTCAGTTTTCGGCTTAATATTTCTAAAAGGTGCATCCTACTAAGAAAGTCACCACGTCACGTTTAAAGAACATAAATTTTGCTACGATTTTAGTGCTATTCAAGCTCTGTAGTTCGAATAAAGCTTAAGATACAGTACTTCTAACGACCATTTTCCATCAAGTTTGGAATAAAAGTGCTTTAATATCGGATCTCGGCTTTGTAGTAAGACATAAATAGCTGTAGTTGCACTTAAATAGTAGCAAATTTTATGCACTTTAAAAGTGATTAGATAACTTTGAAATCCTGAAAATAAAAGAGTCACTGTCCACAGCGGCGATATTCGAAAGTATGCTAGCTGCAAATATCGTTTGTATTTTAGACCTGTCCACGCAATCGACATACAAGCGATAAAACAGTGACCTAACCATCTATGGACTCCGGGTCACAGATGAAATTCGCGGGACAAATGGCATTCTTCCTGTAAACAGTCCTGATATTATAGGTCAAGGGCAGGATGCATCTGCAGTTGTAAGCAAGTGATTATTATCGCCTGAGGGATTTACATCACTTGGGTTACGTTGACAGTGACTCTTAGGTTTACCGCTCATATAGCTGTTAACACAAGTCTTTTGAAGCTTAAAATATGGTTTTACACTATTGTTAATGCATTCTATGCCAAAAAATGTGTGTAGTGCAAATTTTTTGCGACTTTTGGGTCTACATTATTTGCGATGATATTTTGTCAATCTAAAGTAGGGCCAGCGTAAGAAGTCCCTTTTGACGTTTTCTTATCACCAACACACAGGGTTAATTTTTCTTTTCAGGTCGTAATTTATTATACGTTTGACAGTTGTTATAATGGACCTATTACGATGGCCTTACTTAAGCTACTCGCTAAGCGATCAGCAAGGCAATCAAGCCTGCAGTGCTGTCAGTACCATGAATTTCGAACTATTGTTGAACCGATATCCATCCAGGCAACTAAAAAGTTCTACAGGGTGTTAATTTGATTGCGTGCCATAGCTTAGGGGGTGTTTCAGTAACGATAAAGGAACACAAAAAAAAAAATCCTTAAAAAAAAAACTAAAACTCCATTGAAACTTAACTAATGCGGAGGGCAATGACCCGAACGGAGCACCAGTGGTACGCAGTATCAGTGGATAAGGTAGGCACATACATAACTGAAACTCTTTCGCGCGATTTTTGATAGCGCGATGCTCAAGGTCATTGCCCTCCGCGTTAGTTTAGTTTCAATGAAGTTAATTTTTTTTTAAGTAGGATTTTACTTTATATATTTTTTTGTGTTCCTTTATCGTTACTGAACCACCCCCTAAGCTATGGCACGCAATCAAATTAACACCCTGTATAGTCCTTTTTTTCGTGTATTCCAACGCTTACCAATCTATTTTGCAGCCATGACTAGTATTAGTATACAGAGTACATTTGACGGAAAGAACATTGTTTTACAAACTCGTTTTTTCTGACAGCTTGAGCCGATTGCTCTTGACTTAGCCGCAAAATGTGTTTGTAAGTGTTGGAATAAAAGAAAAATTGTAAACCATGTTTTCAACCTTAGTATCCAAGGTTGTTATCAGTATAACCTATACTTGAAAATTGTAGTAAGTTTTAGTCATTTGAAAGCTGTGTGTAGAGCATTTATTTTCAGTTGTGTTATTATTCATTTAATATATTGTAAGAACTTTGAATTGAATTCTTTTTGTGTCAAGTAAATAGGTATATAATTTATCTAAACATATCTATAATAGTTGTATTGTGATCTCATAGTTTGTCTGTGATTAGTGGTTAGAACATGTATTTATTTAATTTATTCTTCATGGTGAAAATTTTAGCTTCTAAATTGATTGGATACGTAATCTGATTTCCACATATTACTCAGACAGAATCATTTGAAAATTTAGTTTTTTGTATCTAGTCTAGCTGAATAGGCAACTTCATTGTATAATTTTTATGGTAGCTTTCCAAATTTGAATAAATTGAACCTTTACCAAATCATCTAGTTATTATTAAATCATAACATTGTTTTCATATTTTCGCCTAAAATTGTAATAAGAATATTTTTTTTTCATATGTGCTACGTATAATCGGTTCTCACAACAAAGTTAATTTAAGTTGGGAAGCCAATTTAGCTTCTTTGCGATCTTTCTTCTTAGTTACTACATTTACTGCGATTGGCAAGAAGCGGCACAGAACAGGAAAGAATGGAGAACTCTCGTTTCGGAGGCCAAGATCCTCTTGGGTTGCTGAGCCAGCGTAGTAAGTAAGGACATTTACTGCCCGTTGCGGAAAGCGTGTTTAAATTTAAAGCTTCTATAGACTTTGCTGACACTTTCTATTTGTTGTCAAAGACACTTTTAAAGATGTTATATGCAACTGTAGCTTCCAGAATAAAGCCTTAATATAGTTGCAGAGCAAACGGAAATGAATTTATTGCGTCACAAATACAAAACTTATATTGGTGTTGTTCGTTTAGCGGCAATTTGGGATAGTTCTATATTTTATAACATCATAGCTTAGCTTATCATTAATAGCTTTGTAAAATACATAGAGCTTTTTAAAATGCCAATACAAAGCTATTTACGATAAGCTAAGCTGTGTTGTGTTATGAAGTAACGGCCTACGAAAGAACAATTCTAATAAAAAGTTTTGCATTTGTGACGCAATATATTTATATCTTAAAGTGGCAGCACCTCTGCACTGCAATCGCCTTAAAAGGTCAACGAATTTATTAAAACCCTGTACAGTCAAGAGCACATCAAGCTTGACATATTGGACTTTGTACCGTTATTATTTCAATAGGCGTACGGGCTAGAGTCGCACTGCGAGTGTCAAGCTTGACCTGTCGTTGACTGTACAAATTAGAAGATATGAAGAAACTTTGTTTGAGGTGAGTTATCTGCGTAGTTGAAAAAAAACCGGCCAAGTGCGATTCGGACTCGCGCCCAAAGGGTTCCGTACCTATCGACCATATGATATACTAAAAGCTTTTGCTCTTTGATCTTGAAAACTCCGCGACCATCCAACTTGACCCCTCTTTTATATAAAAGTTCTTGAAACGGGAGCTCAACTTAATTGGTTACTATTAGTTGTGAGAAAAATTAAAATATTTAATGATTTAAGACTTTTCCCTTTATTTGTACTGTGTGTCCTAGCTTCTTGCCAAATTTCATAATTTTAGGTCAGGTTTGCTTTTTTGCATAAATGTATGGAGATGTGGACATAAAAAGTCATATCTTTTGATTGCGTCGTTCTAAAAAATTGAAATTTTCAGATCTTGTGTGGTTTATGAACCTTAATATTAGTTATCAATTTCAACTTGATACCTCTTCTCGTTCGTGAGAAAAAGGGTCTTGACAGACATACGGACGGACAACAAAGTGATCCTATAAGGGTTCCGTTTTTTTTATTTTGAGGTACGGAACCCTAAAAAGGTTAAATTAAAAAAGATATAAGGTTATTTCGAACTTTAATTAAAATCGAACATAAGTACATTAAACAAACGCCAGGAACGGAGAGCTGAAGCGTTTGTTCATTCAAGAGCTAAGGTAAGATTCTTATCCTCTAATTTTTACAGGATCTTGTCCTATTTGCGGCGACATAACCAACGGCATCCATTACGGCGTGCACACGTGCGAATCTTGCAAGCTGTTCTTCAAACGCGCCGTCGTACAAGCCAAGTCTTTGACGTTCACCTGTTACAGTGCATATGAAAAACAGTGCATTTTAAGCAAGGGGTTAGGAAGACGTTGTCAATACTGCCGGTACCAGAAGTGCATCGCCGTGGGAATGAATCCTTCACTTGTGAGGATGAAAGGGGAACGCGGCGGCAGAAATGCTTGCTACCGTAAACACGATAAAGTAAACATACTTAGACGTAAAGCCGAATGCATTACATACTTAGACTTAAAGGCGAATAGAGAGTAGTGACGACAAAGACAAAATTACTCGTATATTATATCGGGTTCGTATATCGAGTTATTTTTGGATCCCTAGAAAAAATATTTTTCTTACTCAGAACCAGACCATTGCCTTATAAAAATCGTAACCCGGAAAAGTTTAAAACTTGATGGCGCTCAAAAATAATCTGGAAAGTTATTACGGTCTCTCTGCCTAAAACGTACCAAAAAAAAGCATTTCTTTGGGTATGTTGAGTTTGTATAAATCTTTTCTTAGCTGGATTCTCGGTAGACCATAGTTACTTTCCATATCATTTGTCAGCGCCACCTAGCGAGTCACTGTCACATGTCATTTTGGAAAAATTGTTCAGTTTCATGTTCTGAGTAGGTAACATATAAAAACTAAGTGGGTCCAGAGCCTTATTCGTGTTAAGGTTGTTGCAGACTAATTCTGGAGGGGAAATGTAGAATGTTCTACCACGAATACAATTTTACTCTCTATAATCGGTCATCGGTCCAATTAATATGGCAAGAAGATTTTTTTGCGAATAATAAAGTAGATGAAAGATGTTGTTGCATTTAGCCCTTAATAGGTTTTTAATTAATTTGTTTAAAACCTGTAGCTGTTTGTACGTTTTTATGACTATTCGACCACGTTTTCGCGTATAGTGACAGTAATATAAAACGTAAAATAATAGTAAACTGCCCAGCGCTTAAGGCTGCTGGAAATTAAGCTGTGGGTTGGAAAAGCGGCACAACGCGGTTGCACTTTAGAGCGCTATCACACTAGCGATAGCGATTGTTATCGGAAAAGCGGCACAACGCGGTTGCACTTTAGAGCGCTATCACACTAGCGATAGCGATTGTTATCGCCGTAATTTTGCGGCTTGATCGCAGCGATAACAGTTCATACAAATAGTGTGGAACGCCGGGAACTCCCCGGACTGTAATCGCTAGTGTGATAGCGCTCTTATCTAAGTAGCGACTATGGCTACAATAGATCTTAACAGGTCGCAGGTCCTTTGGGAACTGGGAGCCAGACCCATTTACCCTCAAAACATTACCTAAGTAGCGACTCAGGTATAATTTTTGTATAATATTTTTTTAAATAAGTTTTGTAACATTTAACTGTAACTATTATAATCATGTGTTCTATACGTGTTCAATAGCTGACGATTTTATAAAAAAAAAATGTTAAATCTCTATCATAATAATAAAAACTCTAACTTCTAGGTACATGTATAGGTATGCGTAGTGATTCTTGGTTTCGTGTTGGATTATGTATGACTTTTATAATCAATAAATATTTAAGATTTTTTTACTATAGCTTTAATGTAGGTAGCTAAAAATAAAATCTACAGTTTCTTAATAATGCCTGTTTTATATTTATTGCATTTTATACTGAAGTTCTCTAAATTCTGTTGTACTTTGTACTGTAGACACTTGTCTTTGAGAGCTAGGCCGAAAAAGAGCAAACTTTTGACCGTCACCACAATTTTGCTATTCGAGTATTTTATTTCATATTTAAACAAACGAACAAGTGTGTTCCAGTGTTCAAATAATCACTAGAATTCTACTTACTCGTACTTAAGTATCTCAACTCCGCCTATATCTTGCCTACGTTAAAGGACTCTCTTATGTCACATATTCTCTAATCACTTGCGTATTATACATTTCTTAAAATATGCCTTAGCATAATATAAGTCCATATTATAAGTACTTTTCAAACATTACCAGTAGGATAACTATCAGTTTATTAAAATACTAACTGCACTTAAACGGATATTTTCAGGAAGAAGCTGTCCTATTTGCGATGACATTATCACTGGCGTACACTATGGCACCAAATCTTGCGAGTCTTGTAAGCTGTTCTTCAAGAGGTCCATAACGATGGATAAGTTCAGGACTACCTGTCGGAAGTACGAGACTTACACGTGTGCGTATGGAGAAGGCGCCTGCGTCATCAATATGGCTACTCGTAATCGTTGTAGAATGTGCCGCTTCAATAAATGTATGGCAGCTGGCATGCGTTCCCCCCTGATGCCGGAAGTCGTTCATTATGCAAATCCAAATCCTAATCCTAACAGATTTGTGAATACCTTCTAAAGGGTTGTACTGGAGGCTAGATGGAACGAGTTTTGTTACAGCGCGTTCAGAACAAGTTTGTGCATGACGGTTATTTTCCGCGCATGGGTGACAGGCGGAGAGCCAATGAACGATTCGCTCGCCCCCTGGGGGGAGCCGCGCTCACCCCCGCGACTCATTTTTTGACTTCTGCGCATTAACGGTCACGGACAAAGTTATTTTGTACGCAGTATAAATGACTTTAAGATAATCAAAATATATTTTTGACTCCATAAGAAAAGTTTCAGCAATTTTTTTGCGTTTTTCATAAAGTCGTAGCTAACAAAAGTTGTAACATTTAGCCCCAGTATAAGGCTGCTTTTCCACCAGTGCTGTGAGAGGGAACTAAGCTGTGAGCTGCGAAAATTCCAAGCAATAGGATTGCGCCATTTTTGTAGCTTGTTAAATGCGCTGTCAAATGGAGCAGTCCTATTGGTCCCTCGCACAGCACTGGTTTAAATTCACCCAAAAGGAGTGATGACACCTAGCTGAATTCAACGACTAATTCGGCACACATTGCTCTATATAGCAAGCATATTGCAATTAACATAACCAAGCCTCCCAGCAATGTATGCCGAATTTGTCTTTGAATTCAGCTAGGTGTGATCACTTCTTTAGACTGAGGTCTTCACAAAGATTTCACAAAAAATACTAAAATAAAACCCAGTTTCAAACACGCTTCTTCTTTATATTCTTTTATACATTATTAATCGATATTTACATGAATGGAGCTTCGGACGGCAGTTAGTTATAAATTTTTTAGAAGTATAGTTTTACATTTTTATATTATTTTTATTTCTCCTATGTCCCTAAAGATCTTTTTAAATAATTATTATTAAAAATTTGCGTAAAGAAAACTATATTAGTTATCTAATAAATAAGACATTAAAATGTGCAACTGACTAAAAACACATTTTTTTATTGAAGAGTTTAATAAACGTTTTATAAAAGAAAGAATGCAGAAAAGTTTGACTATTGAAGTTACATCTAAATGACACAGTAAAATAAGTAGCGTGAGTGAATATAAGGTAAAAATATGATGATGTGTGGAAAATAAAAATTATGTTTTTCGCGCTGTGGATGTGAATTTGGACCATGAAACTGAACAACTTTCGCTTAGGAACATTGGTAGAAATACTACAAAAATTGACTTCCCATAGAAACTGCACCTTGTATGGGAGACGATTTTTTTTTCCGTATTTCGACCCGTCTTCCTCACGGAAATTAGAACAAAATATGTTTTTATTTAAAAAGTCTGTTATAATGTAATAAGTAATAACGTAAATCTGTGACCCCTGCTGTGCTCTAAGCTTTGGGCTTGTATATATATATTCTTTATTGCGCACAAATTACATAAAATTGTAACATTAAATTTATTTACAAAGGTCTCTCTCTATCTCTTTAAGAGTTTTCCTTGTATTGCTTGTTGGTAAAGGGGTTCAGTTACATGACCTGAGTTTTCGGGAGATATATTTACATCCTGTAATTGAAAGTTCATACTTTCAAATCTCAAGCTGCCTTTTACTGTTTTATTGACTAAAGAGTCAGCGGTAGATTTAATGCAGGTTTAATTTTTATGTAGCTTTTTGCAACTCACCAGTAACTTATAAGAAGGGTAGAGTAATTTTATTAGTGTAAGTTTTTTATTAGTACACGACTTAGCTGCAGTCAAGAGCGCGTCCAGCTTGATAAAGGACTTGGTTCTTATTTGAATAGCTAGAGTCACATTGCGAGTGTCAAGAATGATCTGGTCTCGACTGTACCTAAGATTTGAACAAGCACAGTACAATTCATACAAGATAGTTTCTCTTACTTAGGTACTCGTTACAATAATATATTAGTAATTAAGTAAGAACGTAGTTAAAAAAATAGTTTTATATATTATATACTTGCGTATACAAGGATAATTAATAATAGATAATGAAATAACACTTTTAAATAAATATCTTTATATGATTTTTATGTTTTCCTTAATGTTCTGCCAATCTTTCAAGAGACTACCAAATTGAAAATGTATCGGAGCATAGTAGTTAGGTAAGTACTTCAACATCATATACAATAATCTGGAAAATAAGTCTACCGAGTATTATGCTTGAAAATTATCTAAATTTCACCATAGCTTCAATATAAAGAAACGCTTACATTGAAAGGTATATTTTTTAGTAGAATCCTACTAATATTATAAACGCGAAAGTTTGTAAGTATGTATGTATGGATGGATGTATGTATGTTACTCTTTCACGTAAAAACTACTGAATGGATTTTAATGAAACTTGGCACACATACAGGTTAGGTCCTGGAATAACACATAGGCTACTTTTTACCGCGGGAAAACACTTCGTTCCCATGGGAAAACGCATTTAATGCGGGTGAAACCGCAGATTCTGCGCACGCGAAGTCGCGGGCACCAGCTAGTACTCTATGTGGTCTCTGTCTACCCCGACGGGTAAGAGGCGTGATGTACTCTATAAATCGTAATAACTTCTCAGGCTATCTATATTATTAGGGCCATCTAATTTTATATTTTTCCGGGTTACGGTTTTTATAAGAGGATGGTCAATAGGGAATATGCATGATTCTTTTTTAATTAAAATAATTATCCTCATTCATGTAATAAACAGTTTAGTAAAACTATTTTTCGAATAACTATGAAATTAAAAAAGATATAAGCCATCGAAGATTTGTTTCTGTCTCTTTCTAGCAAAACGAAATTTAATACGTAGTTAATATGGCCGTAGTGGCATGTGACGTCACATGCCATGTCGGATCTCTCTGTCTAATCGGCGCGTAATTAATAGTTTTAAATGCTTATATCAGCCGTATTTCTTAGCCGATTTAAATTTTAATTTCACTTTTTGTCATATCTACTACGGTTTTTCATATTTTGTTAATAAATGCAACTAAAAAAATTATGCATATTCCCTATTGGTCAGTATTTCTTATTATTCGTCCATGCTATAATGATAATTTTTTTCGTTCAATTCAACGCTTGCCAACACATTTTGCAGCTATGTCCAAAGCAATCAGCTAAAGCTGTCAGAACAAACAAACAATGTTATTCTTTCCGTCAAATATACTTTGGTTTTTCAGTAATGATACACTGCAAAATAGATTGGTAAGCGTTGAAATAACCCAAAAAAATAGATTCTACACTACATTATCAGCAGCGAGAGCACGATGCATGCTAGTTAAAAGTTACTCGTATATCTAAGATCAATAATCAGTATGGATATTTTTTTTAATTCGAACAAGATTTTATTTTTTTATTGTTTTAGCGGCAGCACGATGACCTATATACATTAAAAGTCAAAAACTGATATTAATCTCAAATAAAATTTTTTGTTTATGGAATAAGTGAAACCCTCATACACCCCAACTGATTTTTATTAAAATAAATCCATTCCCGTCAAAATAAATCATAAAAAAGTTATTTTTATCTAGATATTGTTTAAAGTTTCATCACTGTACTAGTTTTATCGTTGTTCTAGTCCGCGCTCTCCGCGCACGCCACGCCCACTTCTCTCCCCGCCAGCGCGCGTATCCACAGAAATATTTAGAATGGAAGCGGCAAAAATTTAAATAATGAAAATAAAAAAACAATTACCCCTATCAAAAATCCGTGAAATTGATTCTACTGTCGATTCTGAACAAACTATTTTCTCAGTTTCGTTTATTCCGTTAACACGTTGTATAGAGTTTTATCTGAGATTACTTTTATTGTATGGATATTTTTTTAATCAAACACGATGTTATTATTAAAACAAATATGAATCTTTACTTTTGAAAGAAAAATCTTGATTTAAAATTTTTTGGTGATATTGAATTACCAAATAATATATTCAGGAAGAAATAATGTAGAAGATTTTCACGTTTGTTTAAATCGCGCTATTAAATGTTAACCTTTAGGCAAAATAACCTTTGTAAGCGTTCTTTCCAGGCATCATTCCTCGGTACAGCTGGTCTCGACTAGGTAATGCTATCATACTTCTGGGAGAATACCGTTTCAAGAAGAGGTCGAGGTATACCAACCAGAAGCAGGAGGTGCATTGGGTCTGCAATAAATGTGACAAAGGCTGCAAGGCGAAACTAACTACGCTGAACGATGCTATTATTAAAATTAATAATGTGCATGATCACGATGGGTTAAGAAAGGCTAGATAGTCTGCGAATTTTTTTTAACACCTCTTTATACGGGAATTTTTTTACTATTCCGAAAATTTCAAGAAGTAGCGCCCAGAAAACTGAACAAATACCATCGAACATAGGTCAAATTAAGAAAGATAAATTTCGTCCTATATCTCCTGATGCAGTCTCTGTGAAGAGTTGTTTTTTTTTCGTATTTCGTTCTATGTACATTGGGAAAAGTTGTTCAGTTTCATGGGCAGAACCGCCTCATAAAATTTTCGGGGTGATAAAAAAATAACGGTCTTCCGAAAACTGAATGGGCATGATCAACATAACTGAACAACTTTCAGTGAATAAATTTATTATAAAACCTTCAGGAAATGAAAAAATTAATCGGCCTGTCCATACAAAATTGCAAACTTGATAGGACAGTTTGTATGGACAGGCCAATTTTTTTTTTCATTTACTGAAAGTTTTATTCACTGAAAGTTGTTCAGTTACGTTGACTGATCCCTTTCAGTTTTCGGAAACCTGTCACTTACCCCCATTTCGAAATCTCAATTATTTATTTCTTTTCATTCAAAATCATGAATTATCGGTTCGGTTAGTATGCGAGTGGGAAGTAAATAATTTGAGATGCTATAAAGTTATTTGAGAAGCGATACTGAGCTATTTCCTTAATAGGGAAACAGAGTTTACTCGAATACCCTGCATTTTCATATTTTGATCAATTTGTTGAGATTAACTTGTTCATCAGTTCGCATCACAAAAGTATTGTAAAGTAAATATAGGCACAATAGATTGTGAGCGCCGGTTATCCAATTATTTCAAAATGGTATAAATCAAATTATTTAAAAAATCATCGCTTAAGCTGTCTACGTAAACCGAAAATGGAAGCAAAATGCAAGAAACCATAAAATGACGAAAGCGTGCGTATGATGATCGGTTTACGCAGATAGTCAGCCCAACCACACGAAAAGAAGTGCCTTGGATTTTTACGCAATATGAAATGTGCCTTAAAGATATTCTGTTAAAATAGTAAACATGATAATTAAAAATCTTAGAAATGTTCGGTTGGCCAATAGGTTCTATTGAACCTGTTATGTGGTACAAGCTCACTCACGAACCGTATGGTATAGAGCTACAACAATCTGTTTGCAGGTGGACACGGTGACGGGAAAGCGCCTGTCATACAAGGTGTAAGGTACGGTGTACTGAAAACTGAACAGGTGTGCTCTGTCAACGAAACTGAACAACCCTCCAAACATTGTTGGGAATAGAAAATATTTTTTTGACCTTTCCTTACAAACTGTTCGATCAGAGTGAGAAATTTGTATTTCAATTTTTTTTTTTCATTTACCAAAAATTTTTCTTTGGGAAAGTTGTTCAGTTTCATTGACTTACATCCTGTATATTTTGTTGTACCTATATGTCAAATACCCAGGGCAGTGGCGTTAGTTTTGATTTTATCCGTCTGCCAAAAGATCCTTGTCGCTCTATACTTACAAAGTTCTTCATGAGTAAAATTATCAGGTATGTTTATAAAATCGTGTATTATGTTGGCGATAGTAGTTATTAAGTTATCTACGGATTGATTATTTACACCAAAGCAGGCCAAATAAAATCTTTTTTTATTATTTATTTTGAATTCAAAATCAAATTTTATGGACATTTTTGTGAAACATGCATTCCACTATATTTACATTATTTTATAAGGTGTTACATTATTTCTAACAATTTAATAAATAAAATGATATTAAGAAAATTTTATTTTTAATTTCAATAAATTTAAAGCGCTCATTGCCGAGTGGTTGCTCTCTCTTTTCGATCACGAAATTTAAGCAACATTGGTCGTTGTCGAGAACCGGGTGGTATACCTTAGTAGAAAAACAAGTCATTTTTGTGTAAGGAAAGCAAGTCTGGCCCTAGATCCTAGCTACTGTCAGACCCCATTTTGCGGCATGTAACTCTGTCAGGCAGGATGGGGGATTGGTAAAGGTTCTAGAGTGGCGACCACGTACCGGAAGAAGAAGCGTAGGCAGGCCCCCACTAAGTGGACCGACGATCTGGCCAAGGTCGCGGGAAGCCGCTGGATGCAAGCAGCGCAGGACCGGTTGTCATGGAGATCTTTAGGGGTGGCCTATGTCCAGCAGTGGACGTCTTTGGGCTGATATGATGAACTCTGTCAGGTTGGCCTCTGACATGGCAAAGCCTAATTAGGGATGAGATTGGTTTGCAGAAGGGGCCTAGAAAATGGTTTTCTATAATCGTAAACGCCAGTTGAATATCTATAGAATAATAATGTATCAGTTTGACATAAGCTAACGAAGGATTGGAAATCAAGACTCGACGACCTCTGCGTCACAAGCGCTGATAGTCAACCTTTTTTTTAAATACTGATCTTTTCTGCTATTCTTCTTCTCGGCTGAAGAAGCACATCCTAAATACTCATCTTTGCTAATAAAACTTGTTGAACCAGAACCAAATCTTACTAAAAATGCGTCGCCATGCGAATTTGTTATCATTGCTGTGTATTGTCTGTCAGTCATATAGTCCTTAGGCCAGAAAATATATCGGTATAATTTGGGGGTACCCATTTTCCTTTTTACCACAGTTAGATAGGTTTATAAGGATGTCAATAAACTATGATTGCTGAAGGCTGCGGCTGAAGAAGCAAATCCTAAATACTCATCTTTGCGAATAAAACTTGTTGAACCAGTGCCAAATCTTACTAATAATGCGTCGCCATGCGAATTTGTTATCATAGCTGTGTATTGTCTGTCGGTCATATAGTCCTTAGGCCAGAAAATATATCGGTATAATTTGGGGGTACCTATTTTCCTTTTTACCACAGTTAGATAGGTTCAAGGGACTGTACACAAAACTGCGGTGCGACGTCACACTTGTTGACGATATTTTTAGTTCGCTCTGAGACAGCCTGTGGGCAAGACGTATACTTTGATGTAAACAAAATGACAGAGGAGTACGAAGTTGATTTTTTTATATCACTGATTGAGGAACACCCTGTTCTTTGGGACACTAGTAACGAAGATTATAAAAATAAATTCATCAAACAAGAAGCTTGGAAGAATGTATGTAAAAGTTTATTTCAAAATTTCGAGGAAAAAGAAAACAACGAAAAAACTAAACTTGGTAAGTAGTGTGGGGTTCTTCGAGGGTTCTTCATAAATTAAACAGGATGATTCATATGTTTGTAATATCTCGTCTATATTCTCCTTTTTTTTTCAAATTAATCGATTAAAATAATTACATTCGTATGCTATGTTTTACAAAATTCACCCATCTCCTGTTATTTCGTCGTCATGGCAACTACTTCTCAACTGAGATACTCCGATTAGTTTTAAATATTTAAATGCCTGTTATTTACATAAAACAATATAACTAAATGATTATAAAATTAACAAAACTAATAATGATTCACAAACATAAAATATCAGTAAAGTCCTAAATAAAATCATTTCTAATGACGGAACCAACCAAAAGTCAAAACAGTGACTACTATAATTTAAAGATTCTTACAGTAGACAAATACATTTATTACAAATTATTTTTACTTAAGCTACCTACAAATTCTAAAATTCCAGCTTCGACTGATTGAATGTGCCATATTTAGTCTATGGTTTTGTATGGCGCGATTTATCAATGCAATATGGGCGCGTTTCCATTAAGCAAGTAACTTGCATGCAAGATGCAAGTTGCTTGCAGCTTGATTAATGGAAACGTGAAACTTGCGTGCAAGATGCATGCAGGCTACTTGCTTAATGGAAACGCGTCCTATCGTTGGCAAGCGGCATTGTATATTCTCAAATTTTTTTTAGTTGCCAGCTTAATGCCCCAACTTCACTAGTAAAGTAATCCGAATATTGGTTTCTTATTATATTTGCACTTTCTACCTGACTGCCTACATTCAACCGTTGTTGGAGTGGTAGTAATTCGGAATCATCTATGACCATGTCAACAGAGGTTTCTAATCCATCACGGTTAAGTACAAAGTTATGAAAAACGCAAGAAGCCTTGACAATGTCTATTGCAAAATCATATGAGACGTTAATGGGCCGGTGAAATATTCGCCACATATTGGCCAGTATGCCGAAAGCACACTCGACATATCTTCTTGCCCTACTCAAACGATAGTTGAATACTCTTTGTTTAACAGACAAATGTTTGCCTGAATAAGGGCGCATGACATTATTCGAAATAGAAAAAGCTTCGTCTCCGACAAAAACAAATGGAACCGGTTCTTGAAAGCCAGGTAACGGCCTAGATATTGGTGTAGGCAAATCACCTCTCATCAGTAAGTCGTACAGTTTCGTGTTGTGGAAAATAGTCGAGTCGCTTTCTTTTCCATATGCTCCTATGTCCACATAAATGAATCTGTATTTCGAGTCAACAATAGCCAACAAAACTATCGAATTGTAGCCCTTGTAATTAAAAAAAAGGGATCCACTGTTTGCGGGACTACAAATTCGAATATGTTTCCCATCAACGGCACCAATACAGTTAGGGAAATTGGCTTTCTTGTCAAAGTCTGCAGCTATTTCTTCAAGCAGCTCTTGCGTTATTTTTGGTATGTTTGCATTTAAACAATGTTTCCATATTGCGCTACAAACTAATCGTATTATCTTAGCAACTGTACTTATTCCTCGATAATAATTAAAATGTATGTTCCTCAGTTCATCTCCGGTTGCTAGGAATCTGTAACATAAATAGAAAAATAAAATAAGGATAAATATAAATAACAAACTTTAATATAAGTAAACACTAACCTAAAACGACATAAACAACATACATATACAGGGTGTTTCAGAAAGGGTATATACATACGCAATGGGGGTAAACATACCAGATGAACTGAGTATATTATGGCAAAAAAAATTCCCAAAGTCGTCAAAAAATTTTAATATTACAAACATATTTTTGCTGTTGAAATGTATGTGGTACCCTATAATCAAACCGCAAAAAAGATTGGTTTGTAAACCATGTTTTTTTTGCTGTCAGAAATAGGCTGTTTCATATAATTCAACAACAAACATAAATTTGTAATATTAAAATGTTTTGACGATTTTGGGAGATTTTATTGCCGTAATGTACTCAGTTCATCGAGTACCTATGTTTACCCCCTTGTGTATGTATATACACTCTCTAGAACACACTGTATTTTAATAATATTCTTGGACTATTCACTCAGCTGTTAGCTTTTCTATAAATAATAATTTTATTTTTCAGGTAATTCAGTAATTCAAAGATGGAGGGGGATTAAGGATACCTTTAATAAATATGAAAAGAAACTCAAAGATGCAAATAGGTCAGGGTCTGGATCAAAAAATATTAAAGAATACCATCTATACAAACAATTGCAATTTCTGAAAAAAAATCTACAAAATGAGACCACAAACAGTATAAATGAAACAGAAAATGAGCAACATAATCAAGAAAGTACATCTCAAAAACGTTACGAAAAACAGCCACAAAAAAGAAAGATGGTTAGTAATAATTTTGAAGATGAAATTTTAAAGACTTTGAAGGAGCCGGAGAATAGACACATATCTTTTTGTAAAGGTATTCTACCATCACTTGAAAGATTGGATGACAATAAAACACTGATCTTTCAAAGCAGAGTTCTTCAAATTTTAACCGAATTGCATCAACCTCATGGCTACTACTATCCGAATAGCAACTACCAGGGTGGCTATCAAACTCCACATTTTGCAACATCTCAACAAACGCCACCGATACAACAACATTCATCTTACAGACCAGATCAAATTGATTCACCTAGTAATGAATTTTCTATCTCGAGCGTATTAAGCACACTTTCAACGGAAGAAGACTTTGATTTTTCGTAAATTTATCGATTGTAATATTTGGAAAACTCTTTTCTCAATAAAAACTAATATAAAGAATTATTGTTTTACTTACCGGATAGTGAGGCCAATCATTTCCAGAGGCATTACAGGAACTCTCCCCTTGTACGATCTTTTCTGAAGATACGGTGATAATAAACTTAAAAGCTCTTCGAATGAAGATATGCTCATCCTAAAATAATCAAAAAACTTTTTATCGTCGATTTTCAAAGCTTCATATTTTCGACGAAAATAGTTCCCGTCGGCGTTCATAATAGTAATATATGGATGAACCCAAAATCTTCTTTGTTTCTTTTGCCTGTATCTCCTAAGCAATAACAAAAGTACACACTTCTTTTTACGATCCATGTCACGACCTAATTTCAAAATACGTCCAGTACGGTTGACAGTCGTCGAAGAAATGGTCACCCTAAGAGACGCCTTGCCGCACGAAATCGCATCGCAGTAATTCGTGTCGCAACTTTCTGCGTTGCGAATTCAAATCGCGTCGCATCGCAGTTTTGTGTACAAGCCCTATAAGGATGTCAATAAACTATGATTGCTGTCTCAAAGTTGTAGCTGACCAAAATAGCAGCCAATCCAAGTGTTTAGATGCTGCCCATATTTGGTATAATTTGGGGGAACATCTTCCTTTTTAGGGTTCCGTACCTCAAAAGAAAAAAACGGAACCCTTATAGGATCACTTTGTTGTCCGTCTGTCTGTCTGTCTGTCTGTCTGTCTGTCTGTCTGTCTGTCTGTCAAGACCCTTTATCTCACAAACGGGTAAAGGTATCAGGTTGAAATTAATACCATATATTAGGATCTATGGACCACACAAGGTCTGAAAATTTCAATTTTTTACAACGACGCAATAAAAAGATATGGCATTTTATGTTCTCATCTCCATACATTTATTCAAAAATGCAAAACCTACAGGGTAGTTCCCGTTGACCTAAAATTATGAAATTTGGCAAGAAGCTAGGTCTTACAGTACAAATAATGAGAAAAGTCTGAAATCATTAAATATTACAACTTTTCTCACAACTAATGGTAACCAATTGTGGTGAGCTCCCGTTTCAAGAACATTCATATAAGAGAGGGGTCAAGTTGGATGGTCACTGAGTTTTTAAAGTCAAAGAGCAAAAGCTTTTAGTATATAATAATTATGGTAGGTAGTACTGGGTAGTATGGGTCATACTGTGCCTGGACGGTGGTGGTATTGCTAATTAAATTTTTAAAAATTTTTGCTTTTTTACTTTTGAAATGTTTTTGATATTTTTAGACGCTTACCTTACAGGTTTCGCCGTCAATATTTAAATAAAATAAAGATAAGAAAATAGTTAATGTTTTTTTTACTTTTATAATATAATGATACTTACTAAACAAAGTTTATTTAATACGTGACAAAGTGTGGAACCATAATCTGATATCAGCGCCATCTTTAGGTACACGGTACAGACTTTTTAACCTAACTTCCTCTGAGACATCCAAAGCTCAAGATAATACCAATTATGGCCGCTAGGATTGCCACTAGGAGGACACAGGTAAAAAATAATTAGAACCGTTTGATTGTATGCTATAGGTACTCAAAAAAATTTTCCTGCTTATAATAAATAAATTATATCACGGATTGCTTTGAAAATTAGAAATATGCAACATAAGCGTAAATTGGGTTAGGATGGAGGTAGGATACGCCATCTATACCGTTTAATATAGCTGGTAGGTAGGTATACTGCGTGCAAAATAACTTTGTCTGTGACCGTTAATGCGCAGAAGTCAAAAAATTAGTCGCGGGGGTGAGCACGGCTCCCCCCAGGGGGCGAGCGAATCGCTCATTGGCTCTCCGCCTGTCACCCATGCGCGGAAAATAAAGACTTGTTCTGAACGCGCTGTACCTATTCCAACCTATAGCGTGAGCTGAGGTTGGTCTTAGGTACACTTAACAGCACATCAGGAGAAACACTTTTGCACCTTATGGCATGGTAATAGAGTTGAAAAAGTTTCTACCGACGTGCGGTTGACCGTACGTAGGGTAGGGTGGTCGACAATGAACCAGGTGTACTCTATGAATCACCCGCGTAACTTAGGAATGCGTCGTTGTCATTTCGTGCAATACGCATCAAACAGAAGTAAGCTGCAAGTCCCGTATCCTCCTTCAGTCACAGGCAAGCTTGCGGCAAAAACACGCGTGTCAGTCGACAATTTATGATTTTCGCACAAAAAAGTAAAATAATCGAGGTAAGTACTATTTCGTTTTATTCTTTCGATGTTTATAATACGTTAATGGCTCTAGTCGTAAAAGATTGATCATGTTTTGTGCTTTCTTTTGAAGTGTTAGCTATTTGCACCACGTGTTTGGGGATTTGGCTACATAACCTCAAAGCTTATGAATGTGGGGTGGCACAGATTGAACCACTTCGATGTAGTCTACAATGAACCACTGATTCACGGTGTACCACCCCTGGTTCATTGTTAACTACCCCCGTTTTTAGGGTTCTGATACCGAAATGGTAAAAAAAAGAACCCTTATGGTGCGTCACACCTGTATATCTCAGCAAACACTTATGCGATCGACTTGAAATAGTTTAAGAATATGATTGTCCAATAAAAAAAAACTATGATTATTAATGCAAAGGGGGCCCAAAGAGGGAGGGGGGGAATTTCAAATTGTCGTTACTAGGTTGAGTGGGGTATCATATGAAAGGGCTTTAGGTACTTGTACATTCCAAAATTTATTTTTATTTTTTTTTACGACTTAGTTTTCAAGTTATGATGAAACAAGTCAATAAAAGTAGCTTTCCCCCACCCCCTTATCTCCTAAGTTTGTTAAAAGAAAAATCTGAATTCATTACAGTCGATAGAAATTTACGTAAATATTACAGCAAAGATAAAAGAATCTTTCTAAATCACACAGTTTTTTAGAAATCTGCATAAAACCTTTACAAACAAATTTAGATTTGCGTTCCTTAAAATTTCCGTCGGCGCGCGAGTTCGAATCGCACTTGACCGTTTTTTTATTCCAAAAAAGATCGTAATCACGTTCCTTTTATTTTTTAGGATGGGGAGAACAAAATTGAACAGAGCAGAGAGGAAAAAAGGAGCACATCTGCCAGAATATATGAAGACGGCTATAAATTTACATATAGGAGGTATGAGTATGAGGAAGGCAGCAAAAGAAACTAATTTACCTTATCCTACCCTGAGAAGGTACGTAATCAAATATTTAAACGATGAATCGGCCACAATGGAGCCAAATTACAGCGTTCAAATGGTTTTTACGGAAGCTCAAGAAATAAGTCTAAAAGAGTATATCGTCGAATGTGCCAACAAATTTTATGGTTTGAGTACAAAGAAATGCCGGCAAATTGCATGGCAAATGGCGAAAATCAATAATATTGAATGTCCTAAGAGTTGGGACGAAAACAGCATGGCAGGAAAAGACTGGTTGCGGGGATTCAAGAAAAGGCATCCAGATTTATCAGTCAAGAAACCGGAAGCTTGTAACCTTGCACGGGCTACCGCTTTCAATCCTACAAATGTAAAATCTTTCTTTGATAATCTGAAAGATGTATTACAAAGACATCCTCAGTTCGGAAACGGTACCAGAATTTACAATTTGGATGAAACTTCCACGACTACAGTGCAGCGGGCAGGGAAAGTGTTAGCTCAAAAAGGCAAAAATGTCTCTCAGGTAACAAGTGGGGAGCACGGAATCTTAGTAACGACATGTTGCATTGTTAGTGCAACTGGGCATGCGCTCCCACCCGTGATGGTTTTCCCCCGAAAGAAATTTTTACCTCATATGATTCAAGGTGCCCCTGCAGGAACGCTTGGCCTGGCAACGAAGACAGGCTGGATGAACAGCAAACTATTCATCGAGGTAATAAAACATTTTGTAAAATTCACAGGGTCTTCAAAAGAAAACCCATCATTACTTTTGATGGACAACCATGAAAGCCACCTTTCTATAGGAGCACTTGATATTGCAAAAGACTCGGGAGTGACAATTTTGACGTTACATCCCCATACTACAGCTAAGCTGCAGCCGTTAGATGTCGGCCTGAACGGTCCTTTTAAAATATATTACAACGCTGCGGTTCAATCGTGGCTGTTACAACATCCAGGGCAATCGTTTTCAATTTACAACGTTGCAGAGTGTGTTGGGACCGCCTACCTTAAGGCAATGACGCCAATTAACATAACACACGCATTTAAGAAATGTGGTATCTTCCCATTCAACAGTGAAGTGTTTTCAGAAATCGATTTTTTACCAAGCAGTGTCACAGACAGGCCATACCAAAATATGACGTATGAAGATGAAACGACGCTACAAACGCATCTGTTGTTTCATGTGTTTCTGAAGATCATGAAGACTTACCACTTTCGCCCTCGATTGTTTGTAGTGACAGAACGGTACAGAAAAATGAACCGAAAAGCTTAGTTTCCCTAACTTATGAGGCAATAACTTTAACAATCAGAAAAGAGCTGACACAGCGTGTAAAATGTTCTTCGTCTTTTACATCGGCTTCTAACTCAAGAGAACAAGCAGTGCTTGGAAACATTCCGTCGTCATCCTTCACATTGGCAAACAGTCTGGCAGCGTTAAAAAGCGACTTCTCAGAGCTTACAACAAGTTCTTCTAAATCTAAAAGTCCCTGCATTTCTAAAAAAATTACTGAGCCTCTACAAAACTTTTCTCCTCATCCAGTATCAAAAACATTCATTTCTCCTCACAAGTTTTGTCCGCCCCTAAAAGCCGGAGAGCGAAAAACCAAGAAAGCTGGCAGGAAAGCAGGCAAAAGCAGAATTGCTACAGACACACCGGAGAAAAATGAGCTTGCTGAAAAGCAAGCTAATAAATCTGCAAAAAAAACAAAAAGCACGAGTGTCAAAAAAGTGACACAGAATTTATTTAAAGAAAAAGAAAGCAAACGACGAAAGATAATCAAGCCCTTATCCGATTCTTCAAACGAAGATGAAGAATTTAAGGCAAGTGGATCGTCTTCTGGTGGCGAGAATTTTGTCTCCTTAAGTGACTCTGATGAGGAGGAAATCATTCTGAAAGATGATTTTCCTCCTCTTGAGCGTAGCCCACAGGTGAATGATTTTGTTATCATACTATTCAAAGCTAAAAAAGACAAGATTTATTATGTTGCTGAAATTTTAGAGATCTTAGACGAAGAAGATTGCGACTTTTATGTATCGTACTTAAAACTAAAAAGTAAAGCTCAACAGAAATTTGTGGCTCCAAAAGAACCTGACACCGCAGGAGTTCACAAAAACGATATTAAATTTATACTGCCCGCTCCAAAAATTCAAAGCAATCGTCGACAAACAACATATAAATTTGCAGTAGATATGTCTCTCTTAAATTTAAGATATTGATATATTTACGTAAAAACGCTTTGTGAAATGTCATCATAGTAGTTATTTATGTGGTGTTCCATGACAATTATTTCAAGTGGTGTTCATCATTTATGCTAAGGTCAAGTTCTTTGTAATGTGGGTAGGTACCTACCTGTACTGTTTTTTTAGAAGATGTTTTTATTTTTGTTTGGATACATCTATTTGGATGATTTAAATATTTATCTAGTTTCTTTCTTTTTATGTTCTTAAGTTATAAGTTTACCTAATGTCCTTAATTTTAGTTGTAACTGAAATATGGAAGGTAAAGATACTGATGCTTATTGTCTCTATTGTTCCCTGTACCTGTAAAAGCAATCGTCGACAAAAAATATATAAATTTATAGTAGATATTGCTCTGTTTAATTTAAGATATTGATATAGTTACGTAAAAACGTTATTGGCTTTGTAAAATGTCATCATGGTAATTATTCATGTGGTGTTCCATGATAATTTTTTCAAGTGGTGTTCATCATTTATGGTAAGGTCAAGTTCTTTGTAATGTGGGTACCTACTTGTACTGTTTTTTAGAAGATGTTTTTATTTTTGTTTGGATACATCTATTTGGATGATTTAGATATTTATCTAGTTTCTTTCTTTTTATGTTCTTAATTTATAAGTTTACCAAATGTCCTTAATTTTAGTTGATACTGAAATATGGAAGGTAAAGGTACTGATGCCTATTCTCTCTACTGTTCCCTGTACCTGAAATTATATGTTTGTAAATATATGTTCCTTCACTCCTAATAAATGTTCAAACCTAAACCGTGTTTTACTGGCCGAGTATTAATAAAACCGTTTAAGTAATTTTTAGGGTTCCGATACCGATAGTTTTGCGGTCGTAAAAATGGACTTTATTGCTTCCAAAAATACTAAAGGTATATCGGAACCCTCGGTGGGTGAGTCCGACTCGCACTTGACCGGTTTTTGTTAGCTAGTTATGCCTTTGGTTCACTGTGTACTAGCCCTGATTCACTGTGTACCAGCCTTGGTTCCCTGTGTACCACCCCCGGTTCACGGTGTACCACCCCCCCTGTTCACTGAGTACCATGGGGTGTACACATTGAACCATTTTTCATTTTTTTAAAAGCCTTACATTTCTACGAATTTGGGCTTCAAGCCGGAAATCCAGTAATACAACATTGTACACAGTGAAATAACCCAACAATTCGTAAAAATACCACCTCATTTGAACCTATAACAGCAGAGCTACAGCTTGTGAAAATTTAGGTGGTTCATTGTCGACCACCCTACCCTACACACGGCCGCACATCGGTAGAAACACTTTTGGACCTTATGGCGTGGTAATAGAGTTGAAAAAGTTTCTACCGACAAGCGGTTGACCGTACGTTGACCGACCGTACGTAGCCATGATCACACCTAGCTGTATTCAAAGACTAATTCAGCGTACATTGCTCGTTGAAGTAAGGATATTGCAATAAACATAACCAAGCCTCCCAGCAATGTATGCCGAATTAAGTCTTGGAATTTAGGTAGGTGTGATCGTGGCTTAAACTGTCAAGCTTGATGTGCTAAGCAGGTAATTTAGTTTTATACTATGGTTTTATTGTACACCTTTTGAGATGTACCTACGTCAGCAATCAACTGTAACAAACAAAACGTAAGATGAACATGTTATCTTCAATTATAGGTATAGGTTTTATCAATGAAAAACCTACAGGGTACTTCCCGGTGACCTAAAAATATGAAATTTGGCAAGAAGCTAGGTCTCACGGTACAAATAATGGGAAAAGTCTGAAATCATTAAATATTACAACTTTTCTCACAACTAATGGTAACCAATTGTGATGAGCTCCCGTTTCAAGAACATTCATATAAGAGAGGGGTCAAGTTGGATGGTTGCTGAGGCGATTTTTGTTTTAGTTCTATTTAAAAACGGGAACACTTACAAACTTGAAAATTGGTATGTTTATAGGGCATAGGCTATAAAATAATAACAAATAATAAAATTTGGTCAAGCGCGTGTCGGACTCAAAAAATCTAGCACATTAACTTACTGAAATTTCAACTAATACAATTATGTTTATGTGGTGGTACGGAACCCTCAGTGCGCGAGTCCGACTCGCACTTGGCCGGTTTTTTTACAGTAGTTAAACAGGCTTATAAGGAGGTTAAGAAACCACGATTGCGATCTCTAAGTGGTACCCGGATAAAGTAACAGCCAATTAAACATGAAAAATGCTGAATTTTATATAGTCAACTGTATCTCGAGAACCAATCATCCGATTTCCTTGTTTTTTGTTTAGACTGAAGGTCTGCATGTGTACTTCAAATTATGTCTTAGGCACTGTTACAGTAGATTCTACCGTTACTAAATAATTAAAGAAAAAATGAATTTTTGGTGATATTGTTTTTTCAAATCGAGAAATCATTAACTATCTTGTAAATTTGAAAAAAAAAATGATATATCTCAGATGAAGTACAATAAACTATCTTTAATTTGATGCATACCATGTTTAGGATTGATGGCTCAAAACACATGAAATCATGAGTTTAATTTAATTCAATAGAGCGAGTCTGCACCGTTTCAAAGCTTGTTTTTAGTACGCACACTTATTTAGCAAACAGTAGAAATTGGCAAACTCATGTTTCCATGTCTTTTTAGCCATGAAATGTCATACATCATGTTAAAGATAATTTTCTACACTACAACTTTAATTTGAAGATCTTCTCGAATGACTTAAGTATTTTGTAAAAACTTGATTTAAAAAATAAGAACATCAGAAAATTATCAGTATTTCCTTAATAATTTAATAGCGGTGGATTAAACTGAAACAGTATCATGACATTATTTATGAAACACATACAGACCTTTAGTTTAAAAGAAAAATAAATGAAATCGGACTATTACTTCCTGAGATACAGTAAAATTTGTGAAATTTAGCATTTTCCATCTTGATTGGCTGTCATTATGTCCAGGTACCACTTTGAAATCACAATTATGGTCATTTGACATACTTATAAGTCTATCTAACTACTGTAAAAAGAAAAACAGTGTCCCCAAGTCATCATCAGCATCTGAACTCTCGGATTGGCTGTTATTTTGGTCAGCTACCACTTTAAGACAGCACTCATGGTTTAATGACATCCTTATAAACCTATCTAACTGTCTGACCCCTGAAAATGGTCACCCCCAAATTATACCATTTCCTCATTTTTGGCCATCTGGCCCATGGACTAATAGTACTGTTTTAAGTAGATGCATGATTTTGAATGTACATGTTTTTTCTTTAACACGGTTTGGGATAAGTAGTTACCTAACATTTAGTAGTTATTCAATTGCCAAGTTTCGAAAGACTACTCCTGAAAACTAAAGTTCCGTATTCCGACCATAAAACTAAACAACTTTTCCAATAGAATATATTATTTAGATTCTACGACACAAAAAAATTTCTTCATACATGATATATTTTGTGAGAATATTTTGTTTGTTTTCGTACCTAAATATTATTGTATTACTTGACATCTATTAAAATTAATTTTACAATATTAAAATTTATAGTAATTTATTTTTATTAATTTTATCATTTTCATGTTAATGTTATTTTTGTTTTTTTTTTGTTGGCGTGTAAATTTATATATATATATATATACCAATAAAATTAAATAATACAATCTATAAGTTCCATGGGCAAAGTTATATATATTCTTTATTGCACATTTAACATACAGAAAGTAAACAAACAAAAGGACATTTACAAAGGGGCCAAAAAAAAAAAAGAGGGCCAAGTACGCCGACCTCTCCCGCCAATACGAATTCGTCCCGCTGGCTGTTGAGACGGCGGGTAGTTGGTGCGCGGAGGCACTGATCTTTGTCGGGCAGATAGGGCGTAGGCTGAAGGAGAGAGGTCTTGACCCCCGCTCCGGCTCGTTTCTTGTCCAGAGGTTGTCCATTGCGATACAGCGTGGTAATGCTAGTAGCGTGATGGGCACCTTTGGACCGGGTGCGACCTGGGGCGGTTTGTTTCATTGACTGTTTGTTTTTGTGTTGTAATTTAGTTGACATGTTTTTTATTTCAATAAATGATTATGTTTACAAAGGCGGGCTTATCTCTACAAGAGATTTCTTCCAGCCAACCCATGGTTGTGAAAGAGAATGTTCATAGCGGGATACAATCGTGCATGTAAATGGAAAAAAACAAAAATAAATAAATAATACCAACAATTTAATAGTAAATAATTAATAGCTGTATATAAATATATATACTATATAAACACTATATTTAATAAATATAAATACATATAAATAGATATATAAAAATATGTAGATAAATATTTAAATAAATACAACGACGAAATTCACAATGATGACTACGACTACGATGACGAAATAGCGGTTTGAAGAAGAAAATGCTCTTTCACTTTCTGTTTAAAAGAGGCAATAGAGGTACTCTCTTGTATGGCTTTGGGAAGGCGATTCCATAGTTGAACAGCACGAACAGAGAAGGAATGAAAAAAAAATTCGTGTTGCTCCTAGGCACCTCAAGCATCGTGGTGATACAAGGGCGCCTAGGTCGAGTGGGAGGAGGAAGAAGTTTGAATCGGGCACGAAGATAAGGAGGGGAGTGCGGGTCATTGAAGATGTTAAAGAGGACAGATAGGATGTGCATATCTCGGCGAAGGCGGATAGGGAGCCACTTAAGTTGAGCACGAAAGTTAGAAACACGGTCATATTTCCGCAACCCGAAAATAAAGCGTATGGCAAGGTTTTGAAGACGCTCCAGTTTATTAAGTAGCTTCTCAGTCGCATCCAAATAGCAGACATCAGCGTAGTCGAGCATAGGTAAGAGAAGAGACTGCGCAAGCATAACTTTGGTGTAGAAAGGGAGAAAACATTGGAGACGCTTGAGAGAGTGGAAAGTGTAATGCATACGTCTACTAACGTCGTTGACGTGAGATGTCCAAGACATATTGCAGTCCATGATCAGGCCCAAGTTTTTTACTTTTTTACTGAAAGGGATTAAAACACCAGCGTAAGCGTAAACGTCAACACGAAATGCCTATAAAGTTGTAAATCATCTGCATACAAATGGAAGGGAGAAGTAATCACACGGGATATATTATTAATAAAGATCGAAAAAAGCAAGGGTGAAAGAACGCCGCCTTGAGGAACACCAGCAATGAGGTAAGACCACTCTGACGAAGCATCGTTAGTCTTCACACGCTGCTGGCGACCGAAAAGATAAGATTGAAACCAGTCTATAACAGCAGAAGGTATGTTAACAGCCCGAAGAGTGCCGAGGAGGATATCAAAATCAACAGAGTTGAAAGCACTGCTGAAATCCAATAGGGCCATCACAGTGAGCTTGGTGTTATCCATAGCACACCGGATGTCCTCCGTAATATTCAACAGTGCACCAACCGTGCTGGGGAAGGACGGAAGCCAGACTGGAAGGGACATAAAAGGTTGTTGGAAGTAAGAAAGGAGTACAGTTGCTTATGCACAATGGATTCTAAGACTTTAGAAAGGATGGGTAGTATGGATATGGGACGGTACTGGGAAAAGGAAGTGGGGTTCGGGGTTTTAGGTAACGGTATGACAAAAGCCTTTTTCCACGATACTGGAAAGACATTGCGAGACAGTGGGAAGTTAATAATGTGAGTAATTACTGGCGCAATGTCCTCCAGCACGGGAAGTATCATGTCGAGGCTTAGACTGTCACTACCGATAGCTTTAGTGGAAATGGAGCGGACACTCTTCTTGATAGAATCAACTGAGACTGGCTGGAATTCGAAGTAGGGACAGTCGGGCGGGGCAAGATTAGATAGATAAGAAAGAGTGACTGATTTAGTTAAAGAGTCTAAAATGATAGGAGGGTTAGTGAAGTGAATATTCAAAGCATTAAGGTCCACGGAGCTTTGACAAGCGTTCGTGGTCTTGCCCACACAAAGATCGTAGGAATCTCCAAACCTGGAATTGGCAGAGATCTTCAATAGTAGAGTGAATATAGCGATGTTTCGCATCCCTACACATGTTACGGAGTTTTTTATAAGCATTTAAGCTCTCCTGAGAAGGATCTTTTATGTGTCGTGCTTTAGCTCTGTCGCGATTAGCCATGGTCCTCCTGATCACCGGCGTTAACCAGGGCGCAGGAGCACGCTTTACCCGTACTGGCCGCACTGGCGCATGCACATCATACAGTTTAATCAGTTCAGTAGTCAGAACCTCTACCATGTCATCTATATTGTCAGATAACAACACAGATGACCAGTTAATATTTTTCACATCCTCTCTCAAACGTGTCAGATCCATATGCTTGAAATTGCGCTGTAGAAGGACCTTGCCTCTAACCCTCGGAGGACGTACTTTGTAAGATAGGAAGACTAAATCATGGTGGGAGAAGGGAGCAGCCATTTGACAGTGAGAGAAAACAAGGTTAGGGTTAGACACAATAATCAAATCTATGAGAGAAGGCCTACAGTTAGGAAAGTAATGTGTTGGGGACTTAAAGGGAAGAATGTGGAAGTTAAGTGATGACGTAAGGGCATGTAATTTATCAGCGCGGCTATCATGTTTGAGCAAACAAGTATTAAGGTCTCCCATAACAATGACGTCATCATAAGTAAGAACAAAATTCTCTAGAGTACTTTCTAAGGAACTAAAGTAGTCCACCTTATCGTTTGGGCTATAAAGGGCACCAATGAGAATTTTCTTGTGGTGAACAACTGTTTCGAGAAAGATATACTCTATGGAACCTGTAGCGTCAGACGGAGAACAGGAAACAACACTGGCAGGAATACAGCTGCGAAGGTAAATACCTACGCCTCCACCACCCTTGCCAGTGCGGTCATTACGAAACAGTTTGTAACCTGGAAGAGAACAGCTAGTAGAAGGGAGTGTAGGTTTAAGCCAGGTTTCAGACACTAGAATACAATCAACTACGCCGTCGCCAAAAAATGCGAGAAGATCAGAATAATGAGATAAAATACTCTGAGCGTTAATATGCACGAAGGAAAGGAAATTGGAATTACTGTTCACAAATACCTTTGAAAGTTTATCTTCAAGTGGTTCAAAGTCAGAAAGAGAAGTCTCGGTACTGCTTACAGCGCTTTCGTAATCACCAGAGGAACAAGAAAAATATTCATCGTCTAAATCCATACTAATTAATATAAATATATATACACAATATATAAATAATAAAAAAAAAATAGATAAGTAGGTACTACTATAAACTAATTATATTTAAAATTCTTTACAATTAATTCAACTCTCACGCATAAGTTGACTGGAAAATGGAAATAACATACTTTGAAAACGAAAAGAACAACACGAACATTGAACATATCAAATGGAAAACAAAACGCAACTTTAAAACAAAACGCAATGACATCAATCGGTTGACGTGACGTTATGTTACTTAGTAATCTGTGGTTACAATTGCGAAATAAATATTGTAAAATATCAAAAAAATAAGGTTGTTAGAAAAATAAGTTAGATCTATGCAAAAAACACCAGAGAAACATAAAAGTTGAGCATACCCTACTTATAAAAGCAAGTATAAACCGGCGAAATTAAGAATACACGAACCGGAAATTGAAATCACGAAACAAAACAAACATTGTTCGATCACTATTGTGTTGTGAAGTTATTTGGGATGTTGTTCCATGACCTTCTTGAGCTCTGCCAGCGAGATGACCTTCACTCGGGACTTATCTGGGAGTGAGATAACTATAACGCCATCAACACTCCAACACTTTTTCATCCCGAAATAGCTACGTGCGGTCACAAATACATCCTGACGGGTCTTAGTCACAAATTCAGAGATAGTGACCTTGGAACCCTTCAACGTAGTCTTGCTCTTCCAAATCTCAGAACGAGGCCGCACAGAGGTGAACCGAACAAGCACAGGGCGAGCAGAGTCCTTCTTAACACCTAACCTGTGACAAGCTTCAATATCGTTGACACCAATACCAGCTATCTTCATTTGGGAGGTTATCACGGCCATAGTCTTCTTTAGCACGTCTTCCTGAGGTTCCTCTTTAATTCCATGACAGAGGAAAACTTTCCTACGAGACTGCGTTTCTATACGGTCCAAGCCAAGGACTACAAGCTCCACCTGCGACTTCAGAATGCCGAGAGACTTCCACACGAAGTTCTTGAATGAAGCAAACTCTGCCGCCAATGTCTTCATTGTGGGATTATTAAGAGTGGATCCGGGTGGCTGCAGACTTTTCTCAAACTCGCCAATTCTTGCAGTAAACATGGTGGACAGCTCCTCCATGCTTTTGATAAGCTGTTCTGCTGTATTGTCCATATTTCAGTGGTGAAAGTGAGTGAGTGAGTTCAAATATAGTCAACCTACACCAATGTAAGTTTAGTTTTAATACATATGTGTATTAACTATTTATTTTAAATAAAATATTAGCAGTGCTAAAAAACGTGTCTATTCACTTAGGAGGGTACCCGCAGAAATTAATTAGTTTTATAATCTTAAAAATCCACGGTATCAGTTTTTTGGAGTTGTCTTTATATACGCAGTACATTGGTAACTCTTTATTTGTATCACGGATTTACACTTATTGTTTCAGACAAATATCCCAAACCAATTAAACCAGATTCAATAACATTTTTGAAAAGGAATCCATGTGAGAACGTCAGAGTCTTGTGGCTTTCTGGTCACAGATATACCTTACAGAAGCAAAGCAAAAACTTCTGTTTTTGGATTTGCACAGATAAAAACTGTAGAGGTTTTGTAAAAATTAATGAGGAAAAGTTGTTACTATACAAGTCGCAGGCACATTCTAAACATTGCACACCGAATTTCAATGCCTTTGAAAAAGAAAACATATTTTGCGGAATACGCAAAGCAAGCTATGAAAACGATACTGAACCTGTAAAAAGAATTTACCATGATTATTTACAAACTTATAAATTAACATGTAGTAATTTTGGTGAGCACGATGATATATTTCCAACATTTAATTGTATGAAGTATTATTTGTATCGGGATAGGAAATACATTGAAATGATGAAAGTTTTGGATAATAAGAAGGAAATTAAAACAGATGATGACGACATAGGTAGTTTATGCAACGGTTCGTAATGAGGGGTATAAAACTCGAGTGTCGGTTTATCCATAATACATGACACAAGCGTTTTTTTTATACCTAATTATGTGGAGTTTCATAGACAACTTTATCTAGTCTCATATCGTGAATCCTAATGTGTTCAAGAACAAACCTTTCCGTATTTTTTTTCTCTTTTCCCGGCAATACTACTACGCGATGTTCCTAGTTGATTTAAAAACACCTGAAGGTGAATCATGAACGCTTTTATCACTTATTTTATTACAAAACCAATAAATATATGTGTAATAAATTCAACTTCTGTTTGCCAAGTTATTCATCATTGCAATTATTGCAATGCAACCTCCTTGCGGCATACAGCTCGATGTCGTGACACGTCTATAAAAAGTAAAAAGTTGTCTTATAGTTTTCCCGCGACGACTCTTAAATATAAAACGTTATTTAAGAGGGAATCGTACCTGTGAATAAATCGAGAAATAGGTATTTGAACAAACTATAGCCATCGCGCTGCGCCCGTGTAACCGCTTTATCATGTGCCATAGGGACAACTACGCTTTTGTCTACAAAAACCTTGACCAGATCGGCGTTTTGATTTCCCCTATTTTCTCCTTCAAATCTGAGCCGATTCGATTAATTTTGATACCGATATTTAAAGAAAGAATGCTCCTATGTTTTTCTTTTATTTTAAAACCATTTAAAATTTGAATGGTAGTCGTCTGAATAGGGCGGCAAATTGGGGCATTTTTTTATGTTTTTTGGAAATTTATATTTCTTTTTGTAATTGTTTTTGCGCAAAAGTAAAACATAGGGGCATGCCTAGAGTAGACCTAGATTTTATAAAAAAAAACCTTGATCTACGGGCATTACCCAGGAAGAAAACAGGGGGAAACATTTGTATGGAAAAATCCAACTGCTATTCCCTCTTAACAGGTCTCCCGCGGAAAATTCAATACTTCAAAATACATTATAAAAAATAATCACTAAGGTGTGATTATAGGCACAGATTGACATTAAGTATGTTGGTGGTAACCTACAATTTCGGAACACATTATTGAGGATTTACGATATGAGGGTAAATAAAAGATTTTTTTTATAGGCACAAGATTATCTTTAAGTAACAATAGGGTAAGACAGTTGTTTACGAAAAAAGCTATAAATATGTTGGTCTTATATATTAGTTGTCGGTCATATTCTTTTATAGACAGAGCCGGCTACGGATCGAGTTGACTGATTCATAGAGCAACGAAACAAACAACCATGATTAGTAAGCCTTACTACTATTTTTTGGGCTTTGGTAAAGATTATATAGGAAAAACTGGCTTTCTAGCGCCTGCCACTACTTTTCCACCGACTAAAACGTTGCCAATTTTATATTCGAATTCAGTGAATTATTGGCTCAAATAAGAGCTCTATAAATGGCTCAATTTCAATAGATTTTTCAACACCTTTGCTGCCCCACCACTGCTACCCCACCAACACACTGCTAGCAGGCGCCTGGATCAATTAATAATAGTAGTAGGGCTTACTAATTAGGGTGGTTTCGTTGCTCTAGTCAACTCGATCCGTTGCCAGCTCTCCATTTATTAAGTTTTGTATTAAGTTTTATAGAACTTTTAGCACTTAAGTCTAGTGCAGGGTCAACATTACCTTTAAAGTTAGAAAACCTTAAAAATATTAAAACTTAGCAAAAGTCATCATCATCATATCAGCCGAAAGACGTCCACTGCTGGACATAGGCCTCCCCTAGCAATAGCAATAGTATAAGGACGTTTTATATAAGTTGGTATTATTTGTATTGTGTGTCACATTATTTAGAATTTTTACTTGACCTTAAACTTTTGGAAACTTTTAGTGAATAAGTTGTTTGTTGTAATGAACATAGAACCTCCTCCTTTCTTTTTAAAGTCGGTTACTAATAATCTTAGACTAGGTTTGCTTAAGGGCTTTCCTGCAGTCAACTAGCGCCCCCATCAGTAAAAAAAAATATTACTCGCTAAATACAAAACTTATTGTAAATCTGTCTTACAAGATTGAATTAAAGGTACGCTAGTTTATTTAGAACATATCAATCCTGAAAATTATACTTCACTGTATTTACAGATACAAAAACTGCTAAAAGTGGCCGTTTTTCGCACTTTTTGTATCTGTAACTACAATATTTCAGGATTGATAGGTTCTTAATAAACAAGGATACCTTTACTTCAATCTGGTAAGACAGATTTTCGATAAGTTTTGTATTTAGCGAGTAATATTTTTAACAGGTGGGGGCGCTAGTTGACTGCAGGAAAGCCCTTAAATATATTAATAAGTTCTAGTACAGTGCGACGCAGAGGTCTGATACGGACAATAATATGTAATAAGCCTATACAGATTTTCGGATAGCTCGGACTGTATAGTACAGGTATACTGTCCTATCAGTAAAATCTATTAAGCCTATATAATTATTAGACGGTATTAAGCTTATGCTTGCCGTCTGCTACTCGTACCCGTCCGTCGTCGACATCCGCGTAGAACTGTACCAAGCTAAGTCCTGATTCAGTGCCAAGCGGGCGTCTGACGCGGATGCCGGCACCAGACGTTAAAATGTATTAGAATATATTTTTTTGTGTCGTATAATAGGGGTGACTCATTCTTGGAAAGTTATGATGACCGACCGACTTAGTATACGAGTATCCTGTTTAAAAGATGGCTTCACATTATGTATGTTATTTGGCTAAAATATACGACAGACCATCATTTATCTATTCTCACTCTGACACAGCACTATCTTCTGAGTATACGTTTTATGCTCTTGGAAGTAACAATTTATAGCAGAGAAAGAGAGATCTTTTCTTAATAGTAGGAATAAAAGCAGTAGCAATTTTATTCGTAGCTAAGAAATTTACAAAAAAATTTCAATTAAGATATTTGGCGTTCCTTTAGAGGAGCCGGTGTCATTTTCTATTACTAGACGAGGGAAAAGAACGTTATGGAAAGATGGTTACCAATACAGGTTGGCTGTGACGTTCGATAGGCTCTCTTCTTGGCGCTGCAAAAATAGAAAATGCAAGGGCTTCATCCGAATAAACGAATACGAACTAACTCTTCTTGAAGAACGATTCCACGATCTGTGTAAACCAGACTACTTGACAGTTGATAAAGAAATTACCGCTCATTATTTTTTATTTCTTAAGGAAATATAAATTGATATTTTAAAGAAGAAGGCTGGTTAGTTAGTTCCTATTGAGAATTCCTCCTAGAGTTAAGCAGACTTTATAAGTTTAGATATACTTCTTGTTGGTGACAAATTGTTAGCTGTGGTAGACATTCAGTAGGTATTCTCGTAATTGTTTAAGTTTTGTTTAGTTATTAATTTTCTATCTAAAGACAGAAATACTCATATAGTTAGTACCTACACCTAAATATTTGTTTAAAGCATCTATTGTTGTTAGATTATCATAGTAAATGGAGGACCAAAAATACATCCACAGGGTTTTTTCTATAATTAATATGCGTTGTAATTTCTCTATAGATATGAACAATAAAAAACTATAACTTTGGATTCTTTGATTCTCTTGGTCAAGTATATTGGATACGTCTTAGACAAGTCTTTTTTCATCAGGACATAATTTTATTTACAGATGACGAAGATATAACGATTTCGAAAAGTATCAGAGGGCAAACAGTGATGTGGCGAGCTGGCTACAGATATGTTTTCAAAAGGAAAAACAGAAACAATACCACAGTTTGGGTTTGTAGTCATAAAAGTAGCTGTAGAGGTGGTTTCTTATACGATCCTATGAAAAAGAGAGTGCTTAGGCTAATATCTCTACATTCCTGTACTCCTGATACCATTAGGTACGAAAAAGATAAATTTATGAGAGAACTGAAGAAGTTTGTTCTACAAAATAGTAATACACCGCTTAAGAAAGCCTTCGAAGAATTTGTCGCAACTTATAAACTACTTAACCCTATGATTGACTTAGAAAAGGTTATTCCTAAATATATATCAGTCAATACGCTTCTGAAGAGAGAGAGGGATAAAAAGGCGTTAAAAGATATAGAAAAAACTAAAACAGGGGCAGATGTTGATGAAAAAAGTGAATCAAATTCTAGTGTAAATGTTATCTTGGGACCAAAAATAGAAGTAAAGGTTGAAAAGGTTAAAAAAGAAAATACAACAAAAGATATAAAAGTAGAACATATTGTTCCATAGGAAATGTTCGTTATTTGGTTGCCTTGTACCTACAGAGGGGTAGTCTATAAGGTATTTGGGTACTCATTAGTAAAAAATACTTTTAACAAGCTGTAAAAAGATCGAAGATCATTTAAGAGGTATTTCTGAAACGAAAAACATGGTAATCTTCATTTTTTGAATTTCAGTCCTTACGTATTAAGGCGTCATCCATAGTCAAAACTTCCTCCCTTTCTAACATAGGGCAGAATGCCCGTACTAGAACAGAGCGGATTCTCGATGTTTTACGTTTTTCACTCATTTTTGCACTTTTCTCGGCGTACACTAAACACATTGAAACAATGGTATGCAATTAACCAAACCCGAACAAAAAGCTTTCTAACACAGTCTATTTGTTTATAGTATGTAAAAAACCGGCCAAGTGCGAGTCGGACTCGCGCACCGGGGTTCCGTAATCCGTACCACGAAGGTAAAAATACAGTCTTATTTTATGGACGCGCAGTCACGCAGAAGTGTATTCAATGTTGTTGAAGCGGAATCACACATTAAAAGAATAATCGAACTTTTATATACCCTATAAAATGCTATAAAATATAAAACATAGTCATATGAAATCGACTTTGATTTAATCCTACATAATTTTTTACTACTTACAACAATATAGGTTAAATCGAGTGATAAGTTTATCAAAATTTAAAAAATCTGGTAATCTTTATTTACTTATCATTCTTCGAGGCATATATTTTTGTGTCAGTTATTCCGTCCGTCAGTTATGACGCAGCTATATGAAAAAAAAAAACAGATTTGGTAAAATCTTTAAGCTGTTTGACAAAAACCGGCGTTTGATAAAAAAAATATGATTTTTTAATAACCCTGAAGTCTAGATCTAAAACCTGAACTACTTTAGGTTAGGTTATGTTTATTTTAGTTAGGTAGGTGATTTTATGTTAGGTTAGATTCGGTTGAGATAAGATAGAAATAATATAGAATTCGTAATTTTGTGTTCTTTCGATTTTTAATCAAATCGCTTAGGGATTTGACCAAATCTCTGTTTTCGTTAGAACCATGTGTCTTATCAAGGTATTTTTTTTTGTACTTGACATCCGTTTGCCCACTTGTTGTTAGCAAAGTCGTTGAACAAAAGTTGTTGCTTTTGTACAAAATAATAACCTAGTATATGGTACAGTCGACGACAGGTCAAGCTTGACACTAGCAGTGAGACTCTAGCCCGTACGTTTATTGAAATAAGAACGGTACAAAGTCCAATGTGCCAAGTTTGATGTGCTCTTGACTTTATCTTGAAGAGCACATACCTTTACAAAGCTTTGGGTTCGCAAAGGTGTTTTTAATTTTCATTATGATTCTTCTTAATTTCAGATGACGATGTAATTGTATCGAAAAGCTGTAGAGGAAAAACTATCATGTGGCGAGCTGGGTACAGATATCATTTAAAGAGGAAAAACAGAAATAATACCACAGTTTGGGTTTGTAGTCATCGTAAGGGTAACTGCAGGGCTGGTTTCTTGTACGACCCTTTAAAGAAAAGAGTGCTCAGGCTAATATCTCTACATTCCTGTCCTCGTGATACCGTTGCGTACGAAAAAGATAAATTTATGAGAGAACTAAAAAAGTTTGCCCTACAAAATAATAAGACACCACTCAAGAAAACCTTCGATGAATTTGTCGCGACTTATAAACTACTCAACCCTATGATTGACTTAGAAAAGGTTATTCCTAAATATGTTTCAGTAAATACTGTTCTGAAGAGAGAGAGGGACAAGAAGGAGTTACAAGAATTAGAAAAAACTAAAATACGGGCAGATGTTGACGAAAAAAATGAATCTAATTCTAGTGAAGATGTTATCTTGAAACCAAAAATAGAAGTAAAAGTTGAAAAGGTTAAAGAAGAAGATACATCAAACGATATAAAAGTAGAACATATTGTTTCATAAGAAATGTTGGTTGCCTAGTACCTACAGGGGTAGTCTTACTTATGAGGTACTAGCTGTTACCCGCGACTTCGTCCGCGTAGATTTTATAAAAAAACAGAACTCGAACTTAATTGAAACATATTTTACGGAGCGCTTATCCTTCTTGATCCCTACGTAAAAGATGCATTTGTACTTATCCAAGTTGAATAAATGCATCTTACTACAAACTTAATTATCTTTTGATTTTATTTAACTGGTAGGTAGTGCGGAATTTTCATTGTCAACTGTTACAGGCGAACTTAAAAAAGAAGGCAATAAAGGGAGTGAAGTGAATGGGTAGCGAGGAGGTATTCATAAAAGTAAAAAAGGTCCCTATTCCTCCCTATCTATCCTTTTGTATCCCCCCCCTACATTCCCACTCCCCCTCCCTCACCCTCTCCCACTCTCTCTTCCACTCTCTCTTCCACTCCCTCGCCCCTCCCTCTTCCCCCCTCACCCTTCCTTCCCCCTCCATTTCCCCCCTTCCCCTCTCCCCATCACCCTCCCTTTCCCCCCTCGCCCTCCTCCCATTCCCCTCCCTTTCCCCCTTCCCCTCACTCATCCTCCCCTTCCCCCTCTCCCTCCCTCTACCCCCCCCTCCCTCTACCCCCTCACACGCCCTCTACCCCTCCCTCCCCCTTTCTCTCCCCTCATTTTCCCCTCCCTTACACTCTCTCCCTATCCCTCCCCCTCTCCCTCTCCCTATCCCTGACCCTACCCCTATCTCTGCTTCTACCCCTAACGCCATCTTAACCGCTATCCCTATCCTTATATAAACATACAACTGACACTCATATTGATTTTTAGACATTTCAAACCTATGAACCCCATCCCAGGGGTGGTGGTATTTCACGTCCACCACGTTGGATTTCAAAATCATTGTAGTTTTCGTAATCAGCGACCCGATAAACCATACGAACGACACCCATATTGATTTTTAGACATATCAACTCTATCGTACCCCAACCTTATCCCCAGGGGATAATGGTAGTTTACGTCTACCACGTTGGATTTCAAAATTGTAGTAGTCTTCGTAATCAGCGATACTTAGTTGAATAAAAAAAGTCCCATCAAAATCGGTTAAGTAGTTTCGGTGTGCTGTAGCAGATACAACCCCGCTAGAGTATTATTGTATGTGTAGATTCCCACGGGAATGAGATATTTTCCCGGGGTAAAAAGTAGCCTATGTCCGTCTCCAAGTTACCATCTATCACCATACCAAATTTCATCAAAATCCGTTCAGCCGTTTAGGCGTGAAAGAGCAACAAACAAACAGACAGACAGACAGACAGACAGAGTTACTTTCGCATTTATAATATTAGTATGGATTTGGGTACTCATTTGTAAAAACACTTAAATTTAACAGGCTTTAAAAAGAGTGATGACCATTTTAGGAGGTGATTCTGAAACGATAGAAATAAAAAATGATAATCTTTAATTTTAGAATTACAGTACGCACGTATTAGGGCGCCATAGTCAAAATTAAATACAAGAGACTTAAGACCAAAAAATGTAGTGAAGGTTGAATAGGTTAAAAAGAAGATAGATAGGTACAACAGAAGATATAAAAGAAGAACATTTCGTTCCAAAGGAAATGTTTGTTACTTGGTTGCCTTGTTTAGTTCAAAGTCTTATAGGGTGTCATACAAAGACGTTTCGCTAGCACGGGGTCAGCAAAACTCAGGTCTGACCTTGGGTATTGCTGGCCCCGTGCTAGCGAAACATCTCTAAATGACATTCATAAGGTATTGGGGTATGCAGTCATCGAGCATTATGAAATAGTCAAAATAACCCTACCAAATCCAAAAAAGGACGCCTTCAGTAACTTTTGACGATTTTTTTCTTTAATTCCCCTTTTATGATCCTTATTATTCTGTGCTTTTTCTCAAGTCGTTATCTCTTTTTAAAGTACTTTTCATATCATACCTTAAAAGAATCATCGAAATTTATTAAATTAAATTTATTTAAAGAAAACCTTAAACCATTATATTTTTTTTTTAAATAAACATTTAATCATAATTTATTATTTATAATATATTATTACACCTTCTATAAAACTATTAAATATAAAAAATACTCATATGAGATCTACTTTGAGTTTATTTTTTCTAAAACGCCCACCCACTACCTAATCCTACATTTTATTTTTACTACTAACATCAGATTATACCGGGTGATACTTTTTCAAAAGAAAAGAAAAAAGGAAACCTATTTAACGGGCTATCTTTATTATCATATAAAATAACCATTTAATAGTAGTTTATGCAACGGTACATAATGAGGGGTATAAAACTCGAGTGTCGGTTTATGGGACGCAGGCTATCGGCTATTGAAGACACGAGTGTTATATACCTAATTATGTGGAGTTGCATACACAACTTTATCTACTCTCATATCGTGAATCCTAAAATAATGTGTTCACAAACAAACCTTAATGTTTGTCTCTTTTTCCGGTGATAACTGCTAAGCGAAGTTTCTATAGCTGCTTTAAAAAAACTCGAAGGCAAATCGTAAACGATTTTATCACTTATTTCATTACAAAACTAATAAAAATATGTAAATACAACTTTTGTTTGCTGAGTTTTCCGTTATTGCAATGAAACCTTCTTGCAGCCACAGACTACAAACGCATCAAGTTGTCAATGGCGCGCCTATAAAAATTAAAAAATTGGTTAATAGGTCTCCCGCGAAGACTGTTAGTAAATTCAATACTTCATAATACACTCCCACGGATAAAAAAATGCTTCTAAGAGTGTTTCTGAGCACAGATTGACATTATGAAGATGTTAACCTACTATTTTTGAACGCATTATTGAGGATTAACGATATGAGAGTAGATAAAGGTTGTTTTTGTGCCGGTTATTCCGTCCATTAACACGCTTTATAGGTTCAGTCAATAGCACATACCTTTACAAAAGTTTGGTTTCGCAATAGTGTTTTTTAATAGTCATTTTAATTCTTAATAATTTCAGATGATGACGTATCTTTTTCGAAAAGTTCTAGAGGAAAGACAGTGATGTGGCGAGCTGGGTACAGATATAATTTTAAAAGGAAAAACAGAAACAATACGGTTTGGGTTTGTAGTGTTAGGGATAGCTGCAAAGGTAGTCTCTTATACGATCCTATAAAGAAAAGAGTGATCAGCTTTACAAATCTACATTCCTGTACGCCTGATGCCGTTAAGTACGAAAAAGATAAATTTATGCGAGAGCTGAAAAAGTTTGTCGTAGAAAATATTAATACACCACTTAAGAAAACCTTCGATGAATTTGTCGCGACTTATAAATTACTTAACCCTATGATTGATTTGGAGAAGGTTGTCCCCAAATATACATCAGTAAATACTATTTTAAAGAGAGAGAGGGACAAGAAAGAGTTAGACGAATCAGAAAAAACGAAAACCGTGGCAGACGTTGATGAAAAAAGTGAATCCAATTATAGAGAAGATGTTGCCTTGAGACCAGAAATAGAAGTAAAGGTTGAAAAAGAAGATACAACAGAAGATATAAAAGAAGAAAATATTGTTCCATAGGAAATGTTTTTGGCTGCCTTGTACCTACAGGGGTAGTCTTATACAGTGTGTATTGTCGAACCTTGATCTAACGAAATATGCGAATATTGGGCAAAAATTATTGATAAAATCATTATTTAGAAATAAAAGGCTCTTTAAAATTAAAAGACAACGACTTCTTTTTGTTTTTTCTTTGTTTCTTTTTCAGCAAACGGTACATTTTCTTCAAATTAGGCTCAATTTTATTGAAAGCTAAAACGTCTGTTTAGCTAAAAATAACAAAAAGTAACAATATCGTACAGACTCAATAAAAAAGTTAAATTGTTTGAAATTTTACAAAAAAATACAGAATTTTTATTATGTTTGATGTTACTTTTATACTAGTCATTGACGTACATTTTTCTGGATGTTAAACTTCAAAACTTTTCTTAATGTTGTGGTACATAACCAAACCTTCCGTACGGAAAACCGCACGTCAGTGGAAATATTTTCAAGTCCAAAGTATTTTTACTGACATGTTGTTGACCGTACGTAAAAGAACATCTTAAGTTTGGGCTCGTCTGATTCTAGGGTCTGTTGTACATGGTTGTTGTTTAGTATTTGACATAATAAAGACAAAAAAATTAAAATTTTGTAAAGAAAAGATATTACAAGCTTTTATTAGATGTAGAAAAAGGTTTTCAAATAAAAGCGTTTTACATTATAAAACAGCAAGAGAAGAATTAAAAAGAACCCTATTTTTTTATTTATCTCTTACTGTTTTAAAACGCTTTTATTTGAAAACCTGAGACTGTGATAACGTTTTAGTTCTTTTTCTACATCTAATAAAAGCTTGTTGTTAAAATTCTTTATTACTAATATTTTATTCATTTCATCATCACGAGGTTAATACTTTCAGATGACGATGTAACTTTTTCGAAAAGTACTAGAGGAAAAACGGTGATGTGGCGAGCGGGACACAGATATGTACTTAAAAGAAAACGAGCGAACAACACCACAGTATGGATTTGCTCTCATAAGAGCAATTGCAAAGGCGCATTTTTATTTGATCCAGTTAGAAAGAGAGTTCTTCAGATAATCGCAGTCCATACTTGTCCACCGGATACCGTTGCATACGAAAGAGATAAATTCATGCACGAGTTAAAAAAGGCTGTTCGTGAAAACACTACTCTACCACTGAAGAAATCTTACGATGAATTCGTAGCCACTTACAAATTATTAAACCCAATGATTGATTTGGAAAAGGTTATTCCTAAATACTTGTCTGTAAATAAACTTTTGAAGAGGGAGCAAATGAAGGCATTGCAGGCCAATAAAGGTGAAAGTGCTAATGTGGATAATAAATTTGAATTAAAGATTGTCAAGGTTGAAGGATTGACATAAGATATTTAAAAATCTTCTTATCTTTTCATAAATGAGAAATTCTTAGGCCCACATGAAGTAGTGCACAAAATTTAAGGATGGTACTAATAAATGTTTTGACCTCGCATACGAACATGCTATCAGCTATGTTATCAGCTGACGCAGTCTCAGTTTTTTTCTTCGTCAGTTTCATGGTCTGAGTAAAATGTCAAAATTATATGCACTATTTAATTAGGACCGTATATGTGTTTTTTGTGCATGTAAGGTATGTATTTTTGTAATCGCATTCGTGATAAAATTTACACTATTGGCGTTTTAGGGAGAATTGATCTAGCTACTTCTCATATTGTCTGGAAAAATCTGAATTATCTGTTTTCTGTATTTAGTTTTTAGTTTTCAGTATTGCTTAAAAATAAACCCTGCAACGCCATCTATTAGTTCGCGTTTGTGTTATATTATTTTTTCATCAGATACTCAGAATTACATATTTATTACGAAAACACTACTTAATAAGTAATATTTATTATATTTTAGCGTCATGAAAAACTATTTTTCCTTGTCTTCCTGCGTTTGGTTATTCCTACAAATAATAAAATCGCAAGACATCCACATGCGTCTTTTAAAATCACTACTTAATAAGTAATATTTATTATATTTTAGCGTCATGAAAAACGATTTTTACTTATCTTCCTGAGTTTGGTTATTCCTACAAATAGTAAAATCGCAAGACATCCACTTGCGTCTTTTTAGTCAGTACTGGAGACCTTTTAGCTAACTAGGTAGGCTACGGTGGTCCTGCCTGTGTCTTCGGTACTAACCGAGAAAACGCTAGTTCGATAGCTGCCGGCGGTTGTATATTTTGCAAATTTCTAATTATTAAAATTTTGAATAAAGTTCTTATTAGGTATGCTCAGAGTGTGTAACAGTAGTGCTTTATACTTTAGTGCCACCTACGAGGAAAATATTTCAGATTTCCTTTTCAGATATGATGTAAGTTTTTTGTATTCCATATTCCATCATATTGATATCATGTCTTGCCAATATGGTACTTTTCAACATGGGATACAAAGACCATAAGGTACTTGGCTTATATTTATGCGCTTTTTCACTAAAATAAGCAAGAAAAACCGTTTCTGAAAATCAATGCGCATTTTTCTCGCTTTTCCAACGTATAAAATCATCATATGCATTGTTGTATTCTTTCGATATTTTTTAGGCAATAGGTCTTCAATAACCGCTTGCGCACTTTCTTGTAATTCTGGCGGCGTCAAAACTCTTCATCACTGTCACTATTTGGCGACATTTTTTGTGAAAATCACGCACCAGCAAAACTACAATTAAAACTTCCAACAACTTCGTAAAGAAAACAGGGGTCCAATTTTTGAAAATTAGTGGGTGATAAAATATCGCTTTGAGGTTTAAAATATTTAATTTTACCCTGATAGTGTTAAAACGTCAGTAATACTGTATGAAATTAAACAATTAATCACTACTTTATATTTATGCATTATAATTTTTCCCTGTTGATAAGAAAAAACAGAAATTTTGAATTTTTTGAGTAAGATTTTATCAACCGGTGATTTTCAAGAATAGGTACCCAATTCCAAAATGTTCTTTATTCTTTATTCAAATAATTGTTTTTTTTTTTTCAGAAAAGTGCAGGTGGCCAGCATCATTTCGCGGACTTGAGATATTTTTTTTCCTTTTTTTGGCATTATGATATTAAAGTAGGTTAACGACAGATTTTGATCAAAATTTAAGAAAAAAAAACACGTTAACAATGGATTTTCATACAAAATTCCATCCCGCTAAAACACGTTAACAATGGATTTACATAACACTTTTCCCCCCGCATATCTATACCATAGAAATGACGTATCTTCTCCTTAGTTTTTAAAACAGGACTGAGGTACTTTCCGAGAAGGTGAAGTACGAGTATAAAAGGATAATACGTCCCATGGAGTACGCGAATCCTATCCTACTTCCTACTATAATAATATTATAAATATAATATAATATAATATTTATTATTTATTATATTTATTTTTTTATATTAATATTATAAACGAAAAAAAAATATTGTAAGTATGGATGGATGTTTGTTACTCATTCACGTAAAAACTACTGAAAGGATTTTAATGAAACTTTACAATAATATAGCTTATACATCAGAATAACACATAGGCTACAATTAATAAACCTGCGCAGACGAAGACGCGGGCACCAGCTAGTTCGTTATATTATATTTTTATAACACTGTATATATAAGTCACCGGAAAATAATAAGAATCGTCAGTTGATCAACTTTCGAAAAATAATAGACTCGTAGGAAATTCGTAGGTCCGTTAGGTAAGGCAAACACGACCTAAAGCTCAAGTCAGACAGAGGCGGTATGATTGCGAAAGCGGTCCGGGGCGGTTTGGCGGGAACACAATACCGCGCCGCGACCGCTTTTCAATGTGACAGGGTGCATAAGAACTCATACTTTACAAAAAATACCGGCCCCGGAACGCTTCCGCTACCGCCTCTGTGTGACGCGGGCTTAAACGAAGGGGTCGGTTAGGTTGTGTTAGGTTCGCTTTCGACAGTAGCGATCTTGGTACAGTTTATTATTTTTCAAAACTCGATCAATTTATTAGGAAATTGATCAACTTACGAAGCCGTGTTAGTTTCCGGTGACATATATTAATTTGATTTCTTGTTTTAATTACTCGTACAACAGGACACAACTTTTGCCTTGAAATTTAAAAATTTTGTTTATTGCGATACTACATTGATAATTTTAATATAATGTTTCATGCAGACAGAAAAAAGTATTGGAAAAAAGGAGAATAAATGATAGAAATCGGTATGCGAAAATTCTAAGCGACCCTTTGCTGTGTGCTGCTCAACGAGAAAAAGAAAGACAGAAATATTTAAGGCAAAGAGAGAAGGGTAAAAGAAAATTAGTCTCTGAAATGTCAGCTCGTTAAAAACGACAAGCTCGGAACAAATGGAGGGTTAGTGCAAGAAACTATAGAGACCGCAGAGCGACTAATGTATGTGAAAGGGTTAATGCACCTTCCGAGGCCGGTTTCGGAGACGATAACGCAACGATCTTGGGTTGATCTTTAGTAGCGAATTAGTAAAACTCAGGCTAACAACAGAAGATCACGATCAAAAGACGCTGCGATCCTAAGAACTTTCTAAATGGTGTAAAAGAAATCTATTAATAAATCAAATCTTGAAGTGTATTCTGTCCACAAAACTGAACAACTTTCTCTGAAAAACGGATAGAAATACTAGAAATACAATTTTTTTTTCCTTTACAAAAGGAACAGAACTGAACTGATGCGTTTTCTTTTTTCGAGTTATTTTCCCGTGACATATGATTTGATTTCTTGTTTTACAACAGGACACAACTGTTTCATTGAGACTGAAACACTTAGTTTATTGCGTTGGTAATTAGATGTGGTTATGAGTTAATAAATTGATATATGAGGCCTCAGGTACAATGCAAGAAAAAGTGAGATTTTGAGAAAATATTATCTCCAGGTGCCACCTATTATACTGACTGGTTCTCCTCTCAATGTGGTGTCAAAGTACAAGTACCTGGGGCACTGGGTCAATGAAACACTAAGCGATGACATGGACATTGAAAAGGAGCGCAGGGGGCTGGCCCTCAGGAGTAACATGTTGGTTCAAGCAGTGTAAAAGTCACTTTGTGTATTGCCAGTCATTTTACACTTGCAGTCTGTGGATAAATTATACTCAAAAAGCATACAGCGCCCTGTGAGTCCAATATAATTATGAATTTAGGATATTGTTAGGGCTGCCGCGTACTCGTAATTGTAGTGCGTCTGAGATGTCCGCCTTACTTAGAATACATGGCTTTCACGCCATTATACGGGCGAGGGTGGCTTCCCTGATGAGACGGGTGCGCGGCAGCCCTAACAGTCTCCTAACACTGTGGTAGCAGAGCGCGTGGATGGCCCGATTCTCAAACACTGGACCACATTCCATGTTATACTCGTACCCTCAAGTAGAGCTGCTAAATGTCATAAGAACAAAAAATCTATCGACATGTTTTGATTTATATTATATACTATCGACATGTTTTGATTTATATTATATACCAAGGGAATGATGGTATTTAACGTCCACCACGTTGGATTTCAAAATTGTTGTAGTTTTCGTAATCAGCGACCCGATAAACCATACAAACGATACCCATATTCGTTTTTAGACTTTTTCACCCCATTTTCCTTTTTTAGGGGTTGAATTTGGGGTGGATTTCAATAACAGTGATGAACGTTGCATAGAATTACATCATTAATGCCTAAATAATAAATTATCTGGATTTTACTTTAACAATAAAGAATTTTCAACTTCATCCCCCTTTTCACCCTTAAGGGTGTCGAATTTTGATAAACCCTGAGACACGTGAATATTTATTTTTAGTCGTCAGCCTAAATACAAATTTTGAAGATCCTAACTTCAAAACTGACGGACTTTCATACAAACTTTCATCCCTATTTTACCCTCTTAGGGGTGGAATTTTGTAAAACCCTTTCTTAGTGCACCCCTAGGCCTCATAAGGAACCTACATGCCAAATTTGGAATCTCTAGACCCAGCGGTTTGGGCTGTGCGTTGATATGTCAGTCAGTCAGTCAGTCACCTTCTTCTTTTATATATATAGATTGGGTATTATTTGACATGTAGGTAATTTAAATTATTGAAATAATTTTAGTGTAGAAATTAACAATTATTATTTACTAATATAGTATTAAGCTTAAATGTTACTAACAAATTATGGATATTATGTCTGATTTAAAATAAAATTAATGAATAATTTAAATGTAATTTTTCATACAGAAAGACAAAGAGTATTGGAAAAAAAGAGAATAAATGAAAGAATTCGGTATGCCAAAATTAAAAGCGACCCTTTGCTGTGTGCTGCTCAACAAGAGAAAGAAAGACAGAAATATTTAAGGCAAAGAGAGAAAGGTAAAAGAAAATTAGTCTCTGAAATGTCAGCTAGTGAAAAACGACAAGCCCGAAACAAATGGAGGGTTTGTTCAAGAAACTATAGAGACCGTAGAGCGACTAATGCATTTGAAAGGGTTCATACACCTTCCGTTTTCGACATTGAGGCCGGCTTCGGAGACGATAACGCAACGATCTTGAGTTGAGCTTTCCGCACCCCATGGAGGGTTAAACACAGGCTATCAACAGAAGATCATGTTCAAAAGACGCTGCTATCCTAACAACTGTCAAAACGGTGTAAAAGAAATCTATTAATAAATCCAATCCTAAAGTGTATTCTGCCAACAAAACTGAACAACTTTCTCTAAAAAACAGGTAGAACTGAACTGAAAGAAGAGATAACCTAATGTTTATTATAGTTACCACCTGTTATACTAGCTGGCTCTCCTCTCACTGTGGTGTCAAAGTTCAAGTACCTGGGGCACTGGGTCAATGAGACACCAAGCGATAACATGGACATTGCAAGGGAGCGTAGGGGGCTGGTCGTCAGGAGTAACATGTTGATTCGCAGATTTGCAAGGTGTTCAAGCAGTGTTAAGTTGTTTAGGGCATAATGCCAGTCATTTTACACTTGCATTCTGTGAATCAATCTCAAAAGGCCTAAATATACTAATCCATTTAGGATGTTGTTAGGGCTGGGATGTTCGCCGTACACAGAACAAATGGCTTTTACGTCATTATTCAGGCGAGGGTGGCTTTCCTGATGAGACAGATGCGCGGCAGTCTCCTACTGTGGTAGCAGAGCGCGTGGATGGCCCTATTCTCAAACACTGGACCACAACCCAGTATAGCCACTAAATGGCCCTATTTTCAAACACTGGACCACAACCCAGTATAGCCACTAAATGGCCCTATTTTCAAACACTGGACCACAACCCAGTATAGCCACTAAATGGCCCTATTTTCAAACACTGGACCACAACCCAGTATAGCCACTAAATGGCCCTATTTTCAAACACTGGACCACAACCCAGTATAGCCACTAAATGTCACAACAACAAAAAATCTATCGACGTGTTTTGATTTATAATATATTGGGTATTATTTGACATGTAATTTAAATTTTTATAATTATTTTATTGTAGAAATTTATTATTATTATTATTTACTAATATATAGTATTAAGCTTTAATGTTACTAACGAATTATGGATATTATGTCTGATTTAAAATAAATTTAATTGAATAATTTAAATGTAATTTTTCATGCAGAAAGACAAAGAGTATTGGAAAAAAAGAGAATAAATGCAAGAATTCGGTATGTGAAAATTAAAAGCGACCCTTTGCTGTGTGCTGCTCAACAAGAGAAAGAAAGACAGAATTATTTAAGAAAAAGAGAGAAAAGAAAAAGAAAATTAGTCTCTGAAATGTCAGCTAGTGAAAAACGACAAGCTCGAAACAAATGGAGGGTTAGTTCAAGAAACTATAGAGACCGTAGAGCGACTAATGACTTTGAAGGGGTTGATACACCTTCCGAGGCCGGCTTCGGAGACGATAACGCAACGATCTTGGGTTGAGCTTTCCGCACCACATGAATTAGTAAAATACAGGCTATCAACAGAAGATCACGTTCGAAACACGCTGCGATCTCAATAACTTTCTAAATGGTGTAAAAGAAATCTATTAAGGGGCTGATAAGATCTAAATACGCTTCACTTGAGCAGGTTTTTAACGAAAAGTGATGAATGTATGGCAGTGAAAAAAAATTATGTGATAATTAAGCATCTTTACAAGAATATGGCTGACTCCGAAACACGATTAAATATATTTTGTTCGCCATAAAAAAAATCTAAAGTTACCTCTGCTTTTTGCTTTTAAACCGTTTTTCTTTAGTACCCATTACTCTATGATTCCAAAACTTTTACACATTATCCAATATATTATGCAGAATAATATAGCTGTTTTATAATTAATATTATGGGTACAGATTTTGAGAAAAATGCAAAAATGAGCGAAATACGTAAAACAGCGCGAATCCGCTCCGTTCTAGCACGCGCATTCTGCCCTTTGTTAGAAAGGGAGGTAATTCAGCTCTTATCAGCCACTTTCTCTGACAAACAGGTAGAAATAAAAAAAAATCTTCCTTTACAAAAGGAAGAGAACTGAACTGATACATTTTCTTTTTATTTGGGAAGTTTAATTTTTTTCGAACTGAGAATAGATTTCTTTTATGGGAATAGTAATTGTTCAGTTTTATAGGCAGGTTCACATCTTATAAAGGGTTGTTGTACCTTATTTGTTAAACTTTGTAGAAAACGGACCGTCAGTCTGGACTCGTTACTAGGGAGACCTTTTCCCAGTAGCGGGACCCTTTTAAGTCTACATTAAAAAAAATTACCCTCGTGTTAGACATTCGCGTCGTCATCTTAGGGTATTTATTGTCTATGACGTTTGTCAACTACGTTTTTTTAATAAGGAATTTTCCTTGACGTTTGTCAACTACGTTTTTAAAGTTCTCTTTTAAGACTCAGTAAAATTTATAAAATCTTTTTAGAAGAAAATATATCACGGGCTTTGACAGCAGCAACCAAACTGTTTTATTAATTTTCATAATAGTGTGCCATTTTTGGACGTTTAGTATTAGTGTTTCCATTTTCCTAGTGCTAACTTGCAACCCTATCAATTTAAACATCCAAAAGCTGGTTGAAAACAACCTTTTGTCGATGGGTGGTACGCTGATTACTTTTGGACAGAAGCAATCAAACTGAATTAATCGTTTTCATACTGAGAGACAGTTCAGAATCAGTGTTTCCATTTCAGATTTCTTTATAGTGATCAGTAGCGCCATCCAGTGACAACTTTCAAAAGTTGCTGAAAAACATTTAATGAAAACGGCTTGAAACATATTTGTTAATGTTACTAACAAATTATGTATATTATATTTGATTAAAAATAAATTGAATTGATAAATTTAAATTTTATTTTTCATACAGATAGACAAAAAGTATTGGAAAAAAAGAGAATAACTGAAAGAATTCGGTATGCGAAAATTAAAAGCGATCCTTTGCTGTGTGCTGCTCAGCAAGAGAAAGAAAGACAGAAATATTTAAGGAAAAGAGAGAAAGGTAAAAGAAAATTAGTCTCTGAAATGTCAGCTAGTGAAAAACGACAAGCTCGAAACAAATGGAGGGTTTTTTCAAGGAACTCTAGAGACCGTAGAGCGACTAATGTATTTGAAAGGGTTAATAATACACTTTCTGTTTTTGACATGCAGGCCGGCTTCGGAGACGATAACGATACTATCTTGAGTTGAGCTTTCCGCTCCCAATGAAGTAGTTAAAGCCATTCAGGCTAAGAACAGACGAGAAACGACGCTGAGATCCTAACGAATTTCTAAATGGTGTAAAAGAAATCAATCAATCCTAAAAGATGTGATTCTGCCCATAAAACTGAACAACTTTCTCTAAAGAACAGGTAGAAAAACAAAAAAAAAAACAAAGTTCTTCCGTTACGTAAAGAACTGAACTGATGCATTTTCTTTGGGAAATTGAATTTTTTGAACTCTAATTGTTCAGTTTTATGGGCAACGGGTTGTCAATCTGGGCGTAGTAACTAGCTGAGACCCTCCTATTACTCGTAGACCATCGCGTCGCGTCGTCATCTTAGGGTATTTTCTATGACGTTTGTCAACTACGTATTTTCAATTGGGTGTTTTAACCACTTTTTGAAAGTCGTACTAGGTGACGCTGCAGATCAGCATTAGGAAAAACCATCATAGAGCCACCATAATATTATATAAGACTAGTGGATCGAATGTAGAAGAGCATAGACCGGTGGCAGTATTGTCATCATTTGCTAAAGTCTTCGAGTCAGCTCTTCATTCCCGCATATACACGCAAATTAGCGCTGGGCTGGCCTACGAACAGCATGGTTTTCGACCAGGGCGTAGCGTTGATACCAATTTGTTGTGTTTCGTTAACTATGCAACGAAAGCGCTTGACTCAAGAATAGGCGGACAAGTTGATGTAGTGTACTTCGATTTTCGGAAAGCCTTCGACACGGTCAATAACGATGTTCTACTAGAAAAATTATCGGGTTTTGGCTTCACTCCTGGGTTGCTGAAATTTTTTGCCAGCTATTTGGGTAACCGTAGGCAATATGTGGAGTACGCTGGTCATGTTTCTGACTCCTATCAGACTTTATCAGGTGTAAGTCAAGGTAGCAATTTGGGTGCACTAGAATTTATTTTAATGGTCAATGACCTACCAAGTGTGGTCCACGAAGCTAATTGTCTACTTTGTGCAGACGATTTGAAATTGTTTGTTAGGGTGGATAGCAGTGAGGACTGTCTGCGCTTGCAACAGGATATTGATCGCGTGTTGGGGTGGAGTAAGACAAACAAACTGTTCTTCAATACCTCAAAATGTAATATCATGACCTGTAGCAGAGCGGCAGTTCCTCTACACCACCAATACACCTTAGGCGACCAAACGATATCGCGTGTGGACTCTGTTCGGGATTTAGGAGTGGTGGTGACCAGCGACCTTACATTTCGGGAACACATAACAAATATTTCAAAAAAAGCGTTTAGGACTCTTGGATTTGTTTTGCGTCAGAGCAAGGATTTCCGGAATATAGCTGCGGTTAAAGCCTTATATAATGCCTTAGTAAGGAGCAGACTAGAAACAGCTGCAATAATTTGGAATCCTCATGAGGTGAAATATAAACTCATGTTGGAAAAGATCCAAAATAAGTTTATGAGATATCTGTACTGGAAACAGCATGGAGTATATCCTTTTTATCCCCTCATGTACCCAACGCTTTTTGTCATTGGGATGGTGGGGTATTACAAGCTTGAAGTGCGGCGTAACTTAGCTTTAGCTAAGTATGTGTGGAGGGTGATTCGGGGGCAGGCCCAAAACTTGCAAGTGCTCGCGGAGCTAGCATTGGTGGTGCCCAACCCAAGGCTGAGGTGCGCACCTCGCGATGCCATGTTGGTAGTGCCCACAGCCCGCACCAATATTCTAGCACATTCTTCGCTCTCGATGGCCATACGTATATTGAATGCGGTATCACAAGAGGTTGATTTGTTCCACTGTACACTGAGTGAGTTCACAAAGGCTACATTGAAATACATATCTAGATTATAATAATTTATAAATTTATAGATTTGCGACATTGTCACTTTGGTTTTAAACTGTAAAGATAATGTAAGTTTTGTAAATAAAATAAATAAATAAAAAAAATAATCAGTATGAGAATGATTAAGTCTGTAACATTTTTTCTCGTAAAAAGTTTTCATATGTTTTACAGAGTCTAAAAAAGGAATTCCGACAGTGATCAGCGTTATGACATGAAGACACTTATAAAAACGTAGTTGACAGACTTCATATTGTTTATTGGTGGTACGCTGTTGGGAATTTTTTTTGAGCTTTGTAAAATAAATAAAATCTTTTTAGTGGAAAATATATTACTGACATTCGACAGAAGTAATCAAAGTGACTTATCGTTTTCATACTGGGAGACAGTTCGGAATCAGTGTTTCCATTTTCCGATTTCCTTATAAGATCAGTAGCGCCATCCAGTGGAACTCTCAAAAGGTGCTGGAAAACATCCTAACATATTTCTTCAAATTTTAATAAAGGCTAAAAGCATGTTTTTACAAATGTACAGAATAGACAAACATTGTGCATTTCTTTTACTTAATTTTGTCTGGCTCCTTTTTATAGGCCGGAAACATAAGTTTATCTCAAATCCAAAGAAAGATGGTGTTTATTATTTATCTTATAAACCTTATTTCATAATGGACTGTGAAATACGCCGATCGCCAGGAATAACATTTGCATTACTCAAATAAATTAAGAGGCTGATACTCGTAAGAGCTAAATACGCTTCACTTGAGCACGTTTTTAACGAAAATTGGTGAATATATCGCGGTGAAAAAAACTTATGTGATAATTATGCATGTTTCCAAGAATATGGCCGACTCCAAAACACGATTAAATATATTTTGTACGCCATAAAAAAAATCCAAAGTTACCTCTGCTTTTTGCTTTTAAACCGTTTTTCATAAGTACCCATTAATCTATGATGCCAAAACTTTTACACATTACGAGTATTCAATACATTATGCATAATAATATAGCTATTTAATAATTAATATTATGGGTACAGATTTTGAGAAAAATGCAAAAATGAGCGAAAAACGTAAAACACCGCGAATCCGCTCCGTTCTAGCACGCGCATTCTGCCCTTTGTTAGAAAGGGAGGTAATTCAGCTCTTATCAGCCCCTTAAATAACCAAAATTAACCTAACACCAAAATTTATATTTACATTTTTATCAGCGTTGGTAACGTGAACATTTTTCTCAACTATGGGACCGTACAGACAGCTTACAAAAATACTAGCTGTATTTCTTTCTCAGAACCAAAATGTGTTTTAAATCCTTTAAAAAACCGGTCTGTATTGTGTTCTTGTATAAAACTGTTGCATAGTATTACAATATGATCCATTTTTAGGCTTCCGATACCAAAATGGTAAAAAAAAGGAACCCTTATGGTGCGACCACTCAGCAACCATTCATGCTATCGACTTGAAATTTGGAATAGTTTTAGAATATGGTTATTTACTTTATGTAAATATTACAGAAAAAATTAAACGATCATTCTAAGTTGCACAGTTTTTTAAAAATTACAAAAACCTTTATAAACAAATTTAGTTTTGCTGTTCTCAAAATGGACTTTATTGCTTCCAAAAATACTATAGGTACCTATATCTGAACCCTCGGCGCGCGAGTCCGACTCGCATTTGACCGGTTTTTTGTTTAATTCCAACGCTTACCAACACATTTGCAGCTATGTAAAAAGCAAGCGACTAAAGCTGTCAGAAAAAACAAGTTTGTAAAACAATGTTGTTCTTTCCGTTAAATATACCCCGGTGTTAGTGTCGTGGCTGCAAAATAAATTGGTAATCTTGGGATTAAACTAAAAAAGTGGACTTTTGTTTACTCAATCATTCTCTTCTTCTTCTCTTGTTATTTTTTTTTATTATTGTTAGGCCCGTAGAAATCGATAAAAAAGGCTAAAATCGCAAAGCACGATGTAGGTCTGATTGTTTAGTATATTGTATCTGCTAGTTCGAATAATGTGATTCCAAATTTGCAACTTTGGGAAACTTGTGTTTACTGCGCACCTAAAAATTATAAACTTTGCGTTTTTCAACAAACACACTTCGGTTCTATTTTTTATTAAAGTTCATTAAATTTGTAACTATTTAGCCCAACCGCAGCTATAGGGACTTAGCTATGATCCTTCAAAGATGGTAAATTTTTCCCTAAACTGTAAATTTTAAGTGTCTATGATTTAAAGAAAGCACATTTAATATACTACAACTTTATATTTATGAGTTTTCTAATAGAACGAGCGATTTTGACAACATTTTGCTCCGGACGGAAGAAAAATCTTTAAATTGCCAATTTTTGGGAAAAATTAACCATTTTCAGAGGGCCATATCTAATCCTACAGGGTTTATAGAGCTGCGGTTGGGCGTTGACAAAAGTATATACTGGCTTTAGTTTGTCGAAACACGCAAATTATATAATTTTTAGGTGCGCAGCGAACACAAGTTTTTCGAAGTTAACACTACCCTGACTGGTCCATACAACCTACTATTATAACTACATCGATTTTAATGTTTTAACTCTGACACCAGGGTTTGTGAGGTCGGTAATCGACCTGGCAACCCACATGATATGATGATGAATGTAGATTCCTACAGGTCTATATATCTACATTTGAAAAATAAATTGTACTAAAACATAATACTTTTTAACTTTTTCCAAGTCACAACCATTTTAGTTAAAATTTTATCAGTTTCTTTGGTAGAATACTTTGATTGTGGACCTAGTAATAGTATTGCATTGGTAATTTCTGATAAAAAAAAATAATGTCGGCCAGTATTGCCGGCTTACATAGATATTTCCGACGAGTGCAGATACGATAGATTTGTCAATAAGTATAGATTATTAGATTATTGTGCAAGATAGTGTCACTAGGTATTCCTAGAGAGTAAGTTATTTTTTAGGTAACACCCAGACTCAGAACGAACTCTTGTGATCACAACAGTTGTAAATATTTGTGTGATGAATACACGAGTTTTTCTGTTACTGGGTGTTATTTATCTATTTATGTATGTATATCAGTCTCTAATACCCGTATTAGGGATCAGATGACTTTGCGTCAATCGTCCTTTAATAGTTATCATTATTATTATATAATTACTCATTGCGAAAAATTGTTGTAAATGTAAGGTTTTGGTATATATTTTCAGACAACGAGCCTGTGATATTTTTGGAGAGTCAAAAAGGTAACAGAGTGTTGTGGAGACATGGACACCGCTACAGACTGCAAAAGGAATTCAAAAACATGTCCTCATGGCGTTGCCACAACAAATCAACGACTAAATGCAGAGGATTTTTACGAATAAATGAAGATAATCACGCTATTATTAAAGCTAAACCACACAATGAAGTATGTGTGCCAGATTACGTTACATTCGAAAGAGAAAAGATTATTAATGAGATTAAAAAAGTCGTTCTTAATTCGGATCCGGATGTGTCTATTACAACCATTTATAATAACTTTGAACAAGCATTTAAAGAACTTAATCCACAATGTAACTTTTTCCCCAAGTTTCGTATTGTAAAAGACCGTATGTATAGAATAAGAAAGAAAGCAATTGTTGTTAGAGAACCTGAGGCACCACGCCCCAGAGAATAATCGAATGCTATGATTTTAGAAGTATATAAAGGTGTAGATAGGTTTTATTTGTAACCGACCCCCTATCTGTAAGCCTGACTCGACATCATGGCTCACGGCACCAAACTGAGACTTTCCTCCCTAACTAACTTGCTAAATGAACACGGCCTAACCTGACTAGATTTTTTTTTTAACTTTTAATTTAAACCAAACGCATAGAATAAGGAGATAGCATTACCTAAAAATTGGTCCCTACTATTAAACCCTATTATAATAACTAATTTGGCTTGTGATCGAACTAGTGGCTTTACCTACCTACCATTTACCTTGCTTTGCTTTTTTTTATTTTTTTTATATTTCGGAATCGCTGACGGCAAAACCGTCACATATTCAAGGCGACTAGTATTTTCAAATGACACTAAAATTCTAAACTCTTGAAATTGAGTGAGACTCAGAGCTCACCAGGACTATTTGAAGTGTCACTTTTGGAGCACATAAAACCTATACACACATTTATATATTTCTTCATCGTAGCTCGAACGATATTACTTTGTAAGCCCTTAATACTTGTTTAGGTATTTATGTAGAGCACTGCGATGTTGCCATGGAGAAAATTGTTATTTTTGTTTAATTATCAGATTATTCTTTTTGTTTAAATTTATAAATAATAAAGGAGTATGTTTTGACATAAAATTCATATATTTTCCTTTCTCATGCGTAAGGGCTCCCGCACACGACCGAGAATCGGTGGGCGATTATCGGCCGGGACAAGCCGATAATCGCCCACATCGATATCATTAGTGAGGGGAAATCGGTTCCGACAAATATTTTGCCTGACCATATTAATAGTCACTTTCTTAATATGACTTCAAAGCTGCCACTTAAAACTAATAAGACTGAAGCACTTACATACTTGCGTGAATATTTAAAAGATTTAAATCCGCCTGACTATTCGTTACCAGTCGTCACTAGAGAAAAACTTGATATGGTCTTGAAAAATATGCTGTCAAAGTCAAATACACTGGACATGTATGACATATCTGTCAACGTCATTATGTCTGCATGGCCTGTGCTGGCCGATTTATTAGTGACCCTCATTAATGGCATGTTCCGTGACGGCATATACCCCGACGTCCTCAAAGTGACCAGAGTTTGTCCAGTCTACAAAGGGAAAGGAGATAAGTCCCAGGTAGACAGTTACAGGCCTATATCTATTGTTCCCACGATATCAAAAATTATTGAGTCAATTATCTCTGCTAGTTTAATGGAGCACCTCGAGACAAATTACCTACTGACTGACAGACAGTACGCGTATAGGAAAGGCAAGTCCACCACCACTGCTGCCCATCAAGTAATCGACTCGATACTTACTGGTATAGATGATAGGTACAAGACAGCTGGAATTTTTTGTGACCTTACTAAGGCCTTTGACGTTATTCAAAATGACTTACTTTTAAATAAATTAAAAGCTTATGGTGTAAAAGACAGCGCCCACCAATTACTACAATCGTTCCTAGAGAACCGTAAACAGTCAGTGGAAATAACATCAGACGGGCGAAGGTACAGATCGCAAGCTGGTGACGTCACACTCGGCATTCCGCAAGGCTCCTCACTCGGAAATTCTCTTTTTTTAATCATAATAAATGATTTGCCACAATATATTACGGAGGGCTTAGTAGTGCTGTTTGCCGATGATACCACGATCATTGTATGCGCACGTACATTTGAAGACCTCAATATTAAAATAAATACAACCTTCGAGCGGATACAGACGTGGTTTTCTGCGAATGGACTAATTTTAAATTCTGTAAAATCAAATCTTATACTTTTCTCGGCAAAGGCGATTGAAAGACCATTTTGTATTACCAGCCCGGTACCACTATGTCAATCATGCAAGTTCCTTGGTTTTACACTTGATTGTAACATAAACTGGAAAATACATATTCAACATCTGTGTGATAGGCTTAGTGGTGCTGCCTACGCTCTGCGTAAGTTGCGTCCCTTAGTCTCTAATGCTGTACTGAGGCAAACGTATTTCGCGCACTTTCAATCGCTTTTGTCGTATGGTATAATGCTTTGGGGAAACTCTACTGATTCCGAACGTGTTTTTATTTTACAAAAGCGAGCTATCCGGATCGTAGCCGGTTTAAAGCCCCGGAGGACTTGTAGGTCTATGTTCGCGAAGCTCGGTATAATGACAATGACCAGTCTGTATCTGTTCGAGGTTATATCATATGTGCGTCGGAATATTGCAACCTTTGGACGTCGTACGTGCGGAGGGCGGTCGTTGAGAAACGTGGGCAGGATCGCAAGTGTTCCGCGCCAGACCGAACTTGCCGCAAAAAACCCGCGTGTGATTGGTCCGAGTTATTACGAGCGACTTCCAGCCGATCTGAGAGATGTAACAGATGACGTAACATTCTATCGCCAATTGAAGAATCTTTTATTGGATAAAGAATTTTATACTTTAAATGAATTTAATGCTGTAAAATTGATCTGACTACATTATGTAGCAAAGTTTTATTTAATTTTGACATTGTATATTCAGTTATCGTTTTTATAATTTTGACATGTATTATTATAATTTTAAGTTTGACATTTATTTTGTATACAAGTTTGACATTTATCCTACTGACGATCACCCTATCCTCTGACATATTATATTTTAATGTAATAATTAATGTAATCATGAAATTGATAGAGTGAAATAAATAAATCTAAATCTAAATCAAGGACGGAAGATTCAGGTGCTAACACGTCAGAGCGGGATGCCGATATAAAATCGGTCACCGATTCTCGGTCGTGTGCGGGAGCCCTAAAACAAATCCGTTATTGGTACTGCTAGAAGCAAAGAAACCAAGGTTTGCCCGGGTATGCTTCGTAGGTGAAGATCGAAAATTAAGTTGACTTTAGCGTCAACTCTGACTGGGAAGACTAACTTAATTTTAAGTACCTGGGCGATCAAGCTTTGCTCTGTATAATCTCACAGAATAGGTAATAGTACTAGCGTAGTTATAATCTTAGCCAAAGCCCAATAATAGATGGCGCTGTAGGTTTTCTGAAACGCGCTATTTTCAAGAAATGCTCAAGAGGATTTAAGGAGCTTCAATTTCTATTAGAAAACACATTGACTGGCCTGTTTGTAGGTGTGGTTGACAGTAAGCCTGCCTACTACGCCGTAGGCCGCGGGTTCGATCCCCGCCCACGGATTGTATGATGAACACAAGTGTTCCGTGTTTGGAGTATATTATTAATGTCTGGTACCTATTGTAGATTTGCTTAGTTTGGGATCATGACTTTGTGTAGAAAAAAATACTCTCATACATTGACAGAACTATCCCCTAACTACCTACTGTTAACTATTCGGGAGTGACTGAGGGCTCCGGGCCGCCAGACCTAATTTACTATGCAACTCTATCGCAACAAATACATTTTCATCTCATCTATTCGAAAATCGCTGAATGGTTCGTCAATAAAGGCGAACAAAATAGCTGTTTTCTCCAAGAGACATTCGTAGCGGGTAAAAATGGGATTTAAAATTAGAATTTAGGTCAACCATAGAGGTCGAACCAAAATATTGTATGAAAAATGATACTGGCCGGTTGTACTCTTAAAATTATTATGAATATAAAAAAAGAAGTATGCTCTAAATGTAAACAAGACTACCAACCAAAGAGGTTCTGTTCCTAATTCATACAAAAATGTCAATAACATTTTCAGTTGTTACAAATAATACTTAATATGATTTTTAGTACTGTTTCATCAAGTAATAATAGTGTAATGGTATTTTATATTTAAAATTAATGACGAGTGTGTGTCTCAATGAGCCTCTTATCCTTTTCTCATAGAGGGAGATGAAAAGTAAAGTGTATTACGCGGCTGCAAAAAGATTTTTACCTTGGGCGACCTATTGAATCCCTCGCTACGTTGAGGATTCCACTATAAAATCCCTCGCCATGCTCGGGATTCTACTCAAGAATCCTTCACTTCGCTCTGGATTCAAAATAGCGCCCTCGCCTTAAAAATATTATTTTACAGCCTTGTAATACAATCTACTATTAAACTCAAATTGCATTTGATCTTAGTTATGACTTTTAGGCGATCGTGCTGCCCCTGCAGGTCAGAGGAGTCGTGTACGCTAACCCTTAACTAAACCTAACTTCTCAGGTCATTTCGGCACCTCGCGGCAAGGAACCCGTGTGGTCTATTACGATAAATTCAAGTTTTACAAACATAGGACTACAGGAGTGAAAACCAGGTGGACCTGCGCCAATCTCCGGCACGGATGCAATGCCTGCCTTTTCACCGTAGACGATGTGATCATCACTGTAAAGAACGAACATAATCATCTCAAATAAATATTTATAAAATAAACGCCTAATAAAGAATTCAGAGATTTTTATTTTTTAGGGTTCCGTACCGTAAAGGTCCAAGCGGAGCCCTATTGTTGTCACTCGAGTGTCTGTCTGTCCGCCGTCTGTCACACAGAAACGGTTGGAGCTACAGTCTTCATATTTTCACAGTACAAGCCATCTTGTTGTACCCAAGCCGTTAAAATGAACAAAAATATCGTTAAATGCATTTAAAGGGGGCTTCAATCCCATACAGCCAATTCGCATAGGAAACGTATGTGTAAAGTACCTCGAAAATTGGCTCATAGACAGGGATAAGGTCAATAAGTAATAATAAAAAATACTTTTTTTTTCGGTTGCAAATAATAAAGTTAAAAAATAATTTTGCTTTTGTCAAATATCTATTAGCCGTATGGCAGAATGAAACGTAGCCATGGCCAGTCTTAAAAAAAAAACTGACAACTGTTCTAAGTAGTCTGTGGTCAATTTATACAGCTGTTAGTTTTTTTATGATAGGCAATGACTACTCATCACATTCTGCCATAAGACCTATCGATTTTTGACGAAAACTATTTTTTTTTAAAACTTCGTCATTTATGGCCGAAAAAAATTGGTATTTTTTATTTATCATTAATAATCCTATTCCTGTTTATGAGCCAAGTTTCAAGGTACCTTACAAATAAGTTTCCTTTGCGAATTTTCCTTTTAAGATGGACTTAATTTAGAATGTCATAAAGCTATGATTGTGGTAGCTGACCAAAATAGCAGCCAATCCAAGAATACAGATGTTACCCAATATCCTGGGTACAGATTTTCCTTTCACATAAGTTAGAAAGAATTATAAGGATGGTAAAATACCACAAATTGTCATTCTAAATTGTTAGCTTGATAAAATAAGTTTTAGGTTTAAAAAAAAGTTATGAAATATTTATTGAGGTTCCGTTGAGTTGAGCCTCTGCGGAACTATGGGTACATTGACGTAAGAAAAACACTGCGCTGCGCAGTTTCCAAAATTTTTGTATGGGTATAGTAGATTTGCTTAGTTTGGTATCGGATGACTTTGTGTAGAGAAAATGCTCTCATACATTGAACGGATTAGCAGTCACAGCACGATCCCCTAACTACCTACTGTTAAGTACTGTTCGGGAGTGACTGCGGGCTCCGGGCTGCGCCGCCAGACCTGATTTGCTGACTATGCAACTCTGTCGCTACAAATACATTTAAACTCTTAAATTGCATTTGATCTTAGTTATAACTTTTAGGCGATCGTGCTGCCGCTGCAGTTCAGAGGGGTCGTGTGCGCTAAACCTAAACTAAACCTAACTTCTCAGGTCATTTCGGCACCTCGCGGTTAGGAACCCGTGTGGTCTTTTATGATGAATTCAAGTTTTACAAACATAGGACTACAGGAGTGAAAACCAGGTGGACCTGCGCCAATCTCCGGCACGGATGCAATGCGTGCCTTTTCACCGTAGACAATGTGATCATCACTGTAAAGAACGAACATAATCATCTCAAATAAATATTTATAAAATAAACGCCTAATAAAGAATTCAGAGATTTTTATTTTTTAGGGTTCCGTACCCCAAAAGGTCCAAGCGGAGCCCTATTGTTGTAACTCAATTGTCCGTCTGTCCGCCGTCTGTCGGTAACACAGGTTTTACAGCCAAACGGTTGGACCTACAGTCTTCACATTTTCACAGCTTATAACCATTTTGTTGACCCAAAGCCGTAAAAATTATCAAAAAATATTTTTAAATGTATGTAAAGGGGGCTCCCATTCCATACAAACAACTTTAGTTTTTAGATTTTTCCTTTCCACAGAAGTTAGATAGGATTATAAGGATGGTGATAAAATTAGTTTTAGTTTTATTAGTTTTAAAAGAAAAGTTTATGAAATATTTCTTGAGATTCAGTTCACTTTACAAAATGCAGTATATTTAATCTTGCTTGGACGGGCTGGCATTTGATCAAGCTACCATAAATATGTTTTTTTTTTTACATCTTTATAATCTTTTAAATTTATGTGAAAGGAAAATTTGTACCCATAAGTTAGGTATATCCTCAGAACAAAGAACTCCTTGCTTCGGGTATACCAATATTGATTGGGTAACATTTGAACTCTTGGATTGTCTGCTATTTTGGTCAGCTACCACATTACATTCTAATAAGTATATCTAACTGTGGTAAAAAGGAAAACTGGTACCCTAAATTATACCGATATCTTGGCTGGCCTATGTACAATTTTAGGAAGATGACATATTGAAGAAGGCCATTTTGACCATAGTGAGATGTAAGGTTCCACGCAGAACTAATATTGTACGACAAATCTATTCTTTCAACTCAATAATAATACTTATTGTCAATTTTAGTTCGCGGCATGAAAGTATTCAGAAAGTTTTGTGTAAATTAAGATACTATAATTTCCACTTCACTTTAAATGTGTTCTCAGGTGTTTCAAAAATCGAATTTGTACCGACAAGAAGAGGTGGTGTGTCAATGTTACACGAAGGCTACAAATACCATCGGAAAAAAGTATACACCACCGGCGAATCGTTTTGGAAATGTTGTAACCAAGAATGCAAAGGAAACAGAACCTTAAACACGCGCAATGAAATTATAAAGCTGAAGGAACATCATAGTGATTGTAAAGTAAACTACGAAAAGAAAAAAATATTTAGAAAGATAGATAGATTAAAAGACAGGTTTTAATTCAGAAATATTGTGACATGACATGTGAATTGAAAGATAGCGTCTTAACGATTGAGGATTTCCTTAGTCTTTCAAGATTTTCTTTGTCATGCGATGCGGGACATTTGAGCCTGAGCGAGGACATTCATTTTACCAACTATTGAAAGCATAATTCGGCATTCTGAAGGCGTGTGTTCGTCTTAATTGACAAAATCGAACTAATTTGAAATATGACTACACGCTGCCAATGTGGTCTAATTTCACAAGCCGTATTTCAGCCGCTGAAAGGTAATCTAAACAATATTTAATCTGAGATCGTTGCCGTCGATAATTTTAATTTTATAGACTTTCTTGAAACGAATAGTAAATTTTGTAAAATCGATCATTGATGATGGATGATAATGACAATCTTGTTGTTAAAATAGTGATACTATAGATAGGTACTCCCATACCTGGTTTCAAGTTTTTTATTTAAAAAAAAAACATATAAAGTTAAATAATAATTAGATTTTTATATTACGAAGTTTTATTGTGTTTGGTAGCATGCCCTATTAATTAACTTAAAATAAGTAAATAATTTGAATTAGTATACATATTTAAGCCATAGATGTAGCTTTAGTCCGCTTACTCTGGTTTACACCAGGGTTATCAAGAGCATCAGAAATAAAAATGTGTTTCTTTACAGAAACAAGAACGGTGTGGTGCAAGAAGGTTAACCGCGAATACTTATATTATAAAGGTTTCAAGTACTCATTGTGCTATCGAAGAAGCGGCTCAGCTAAGTGGTGGTGCGCTACACACAGAGCCATGGGATGCAAAGCTAAAGTGTATTCTCTTAGTGACCACATGGATCCTTGTGGAGAGTGTATAGATAGTTGGCCATCTGATACTAAGCACAACCATCCTGTTTTGTCCAAAGATGCTCTGAAACTTTTCGAAGGCGATGAGGTGCCTAGAGATCCGTTTCTTTGCGGGGAAATAAAATAAGTCGGAAATAGAAATATTTTCAAGTCAAGTTCAAATATTTTCAAGTCATTATCATAGTCATATTTATAATTTTGCTTCTCTCAATAATTTTTTTTTTAGTTATACAGCGCAGAGGCGAAAGGTCTAATGAGTCCTTTTTGTTGTTTGGGATATAAAGTATCTGATAATTGATAATTTTCTTTATTTTTCTTAAATAATGTTAAGGGTAAGAGTTTGTTTGAAGTGAAGTGCCAAATGATTAGTTGACGCTCTACAAACTTTTTTAGTTAAAGTCGCAATCACACCTCCCCAAATTCAGAGACTAATTCGGCATACATTGCTGGGAGGCTTGGTTAGTTAATTCCAATATCCTTACTTTGACTAGCAATGTATGCCGAATTAGTTTCCGAATTAAGGAAAGTGTGATTGCGGCTAAAGATATACAGGGTGTAATTTTTTAAATAATGGTAAGGGTAAGAGTTAAAGTGAAGTGTAAAATTTTAATGATTAGTTGAACGCTCTACAAGCTTTTTTAGAGACGTTTATACAGGGTGTAATTTTTTAAATAATGTTTACGTTAAGAGTTAACGCTATACAATTTTTTTTAGATATTATTCAGCATGTAATTTGTTTAAATATTGTTATGGGTAAGAGTTTCTTTTAAGTGAAGTGCCAAATGATTAGTTGAACGCTCTACAACTTTTTTAGTTAAGATGTTATTCAGGGTGTAATTTGTTTAAATAATGTTAAGGGTAGGAGTTTGTTTTAAGTGATGTGCCAAATGTTAATTTGAGCGCTTTACAAACTTTTTACTCAAGATATTATATAGGTTGTAAAAATCTATCTACTGAAAACTGTAACTGTGGATTCAGACCATGAAACTGATAAATTTTTCCTGAGGAACGACATAGGTCTAGATCTAAATACAAAAACTATTTTAATTCTTGTACAAAATGCACTATCAAGAAAAGCTGTTTCTAGGGAAAGTAAAAAAAAATCGTGTTTGAAACTATGTTCCTTGCGGTAAGTTGTTCAGTTTCATAGTCTGAATCCTCTGTTACAGTTTTCTGGAGATGTCTTATACCCTGCAAAGTGTTATTATGAATGTGCGACGTCGGTCATTTTGTATTGTTATATTATAGCATTATTATTGCACAGTTCTCTTAGAATAGTTGCATAAAAGTTAATTAATATCATGTTAGATCTACCGCAACATTTCCTTGTTTTGACAATCCATAATATTTTTGCAATAGATTTAAGACTAATAGGAATTAACCTTAATGAGCTTTCTGTAACTCTCATGTGTTTTTTGCTTTCCTTGAAGATTACCCAATTACTGATACGTTCTTGTTTTACTTTAAGGCTATCCATTTTCTTAAGACATGAGGGGCTGACCATACAAAAAGACGTAACGAGGGTGGGACGCGGACACAATATATCTCTTTCATATCCTTTTCATAGAAAATGAGTGCGCGTCTCGTCCTTCGCCCTCCCTCTAGGATTTGCGTCTTGTAGTTTCTATACATTTTTTATGAAAAGGACATGGAAGGAACATAAGTCCCCGTCCCGTTGTAACGGGCCGATGGACCGACACGGAATTACACGAAGAATATAATAGAGTATATTCTATTTTAGGAGTTTTAAAATGAGTAATAATACAATAGGAACCTTAATATAAATGATCATAGATTTTGTTCGACTCGTAATGAAAATAAAGGCCTGATTATGCATTATTACTTAAAATAATTGCTTGAAAATACTCGTCTAGCGCCGCGAATCGGCGCATATTAGAACCTCCTTGGTTAAAGTCTACTTGTCAAACAGGAAATAGAAATGTGTGAGGGAAGTGGGTAAGATTGGTGACGTTAGCCGTAGCTGCTGGTTTGTAGCTCTCTGATTGGCTGGTTTGGGCGGTCTTATCTCTAAATTCGAAACGTGTGGAATATGGAAGCTACATCGCCCTTTCTTGCTGCGACCGCACGAGTACAAGATGGACTCCAAAAAAATGTGAGAAAATTCTTCATAAAAAGGTGACCGAACGTCGAGTTTCGTCGCTACAACTGACAAAAGCTAAGTATCTAGGGCATTTCGTCACCCAATTAGTAAATTAAGTTCAATTCGACATTACGATTAAATGACGCTTTCCTAAGTTACCCGCCGATGGCGATCTTTGTCAAGAAAATTATTATTTTACTAAAAATTTTTGTGTTATAGCGACCTTTGGAGCTCTAAACGTCAAAACGCGTGTTGAGTAAGAATAAAAACCAATATTTATAGAGTAGTTTTACCCGAAGGGGGACTAAATGTCTTAGTGCTTAGTTCATATTCGTTTTAAACTTACAGGAGGTCTATGGACCATGTGAAATAGGAACCAAAAGCTACGAACCAATTGAGAGCAGGGGAGCTGAGCGTCCAATTCCAAGCCAGCAGCAGTCCAGACAACTCAGTCTTCATTGCAGTATATGCCAGTCGCAGACGGGTAAGAAGATTTAATATTTACTCCTCATATCAGCCAATCTACTTTGAACTATTTATGCCAGTCAATTATTTGAGCATATCTATCCTTCTCTGGGATTCTATACAATCAATTTTACTACTTTAAAAGGTATAGCTACAACTGAAAGCTACTACCCACTTCAATATAAAATTCAATTCTAAGTCTGTTATAAAGAAGGTCTTTTTGGCTCAAATGCTGCAAATGAAAAACGCATTTGATTCATCTAATAAACTCACTCTTTTCTATGCCACAAGCTAAGATACAAGGCTGATGATATATAAATTCGACTTTGGGAAAGACAAAACCCAGTATATTGCAATACATCCATATCGGGGTTGCAAATACAACAGGAGTCAGTTTGTAAGTCATCTCGCTCATAGAAAGTAATAAAACTCCTTTATCTATATGAAAGATTGAGCTGAAAGGACTGGATATGTTTCAGGCCTTTACATTGTTAAAAATAAACTAAATTTTCTTGAAGAAAGTCAAATATCAATCTTGGAGAAGTTTAGATGTACTATTTTGATGTTCTCATGTACCATTTACAGCCTTCGGATCTACCTGCTTCCTTTCACACAAATTATTTACAGTACCTATAGGCTCATACTAATCAATGCATCTATTCTAGGAAATTAATTGTATAGGAATTCAACTTATTCATGGTCCGCACTCAAACGAATTAGGGTTACTCGTTGATCGCGTCGTCGGGTCCAAAAAGCGGTATAGACATCTCATCGGCCAATTTACAACTAGGACAATCCCAATACATAGGCTTCAAGAACTACAGGACAAGCATTAGGTAACATTAGGACTTTCCTTAGATTTCCCTTTAGGTTCAGCTAGGATAGTTAGAAATTTAGACTCTACCACATTCAATTATTCCTTACAGGTTCAAAAACCTTTAAACTACATATACACACCTTCATCTTATTAGGATAGCTCTGGGGGTTAGGAGACATTAAAATCTGATGCTTGGGTTCGTGCCCAGGATAGGAAACTAGTAAGTAAAGTTTAAGTAAGCCATTAGGATACAGGCAGCCCGTTACAATCTGAAGATACCCTGACCAGGATTATGAACCTCTGTTAGTTATATTATATTATTTAGTAGGGAATATTCTAGGCTTTGTTTTAATATGGTTGCTAGGTTAGAATTTAATTATTAACTTATTAGGGAGAATTCTATATATTCTATTATCAAAAATCGGATTTAGGCTACAACTAGATATGTTACTAAGGATATATGCAAATTGTCTAGGTTAGATTATATCACTTAATGTAAGAGGTTAGACTAGATTTTAGAATTTTTATTTTACTGCCGTTATGTTATTATAAAGCTTATTAAAGTTCAGTCAATATCTGTGCCAAAGAATGATAATAGATAGGTATTCTAAAAGCTGAAATAAATATTGAATATTTTGCAATTGATTTGACCTAGGTTTGACTAAATGAGATAAGCTTAGCATACCTAGACTTGCTACTTATCAGGTACCTAGTTACTTACTTATTGAATGATAAATGATAATAATTACACCTCAGAACACAATTCACTTTTATTTTCTTGCACAGAAAGACACTTGAAATATTTAGTTTCACAAACAATTCTTATCACTTTTGCACTAAATATTTTAGCTTCAGAGCTTCAGGAATTAGGGGTTGAGATATATCTGATGGGTCCATTGTGCTGTCGTTATATCTTGCTGTTGATAAGGTCCGGGGCTGCATCTTGTCGAATTTCTTGAGTTTACACTTCACTGAAAAATATAAATTAATAGGTTACTTTACTATCAGGATACATTAGTTGTAAAAGTAGAATTATGTTCTTTTACAGTAAACAATATGTAAAGAATAAATAATGGAAATTATTTGCTTGAGAGGGAATTAGGCAGGGAAAAATCTATTTGTTATAGGTAATACGTTTATAGACTTACCTACGCATGAGTAAACAATCTTTGTTTCTGAATTGAAAATGTGGACCATTGTAATTCTGAGAGGCGGCGGGCCGTGAAATTTTCAGTTTTCTTATTTGACCTGAAAAAAAATCAAAACGAGAAAGTAAATTTTAGTTAAAAGTAAACAAGTAGAATTAAAATCGGCATTTACTAAACAAATCTTACCTTGAAATTGAGCGCCATTTTATAATTTAGTTCACAAGCTTCCTTCCTCAGGGCACGGAATTAATAATAGTACTACATACTCAGGGTTATTGCGATGGGAAATCTGAAAAAAACGAACAATATAATTAGGTTTTGCAATGATTGAGGAAGTAATTTCAACACATTTTAGCCCTAAAAGTGATTTTTCTTACCGAAACAATCTAAATTGTAATATTTTTTTCGCATGTCACGGGTTGGCATGATAATTAGTGTTGCCAAATAGTGTATTTTAAAAACGGTAGAATTTAAAAATAATTTAAAAAGGTAAAATTTAAGAAAGTAATATTAGCAGATAGAATTGTGTGAAAATTCCAATTGATGTACTAGATATTAATTTTATAACATAGAACTTGCGCCGCGAATAGGAACTAATTTTATTTTCTATCTTTTCTTAGGGGAGCAATGCGTCTTGCTGTATTACGGTAATAAATAACAAGTCGTGTCATGATTATAATTACATAATTGGTAGAATAACTCACACATTTTCTTACTTATTTCAATTTAAAATTTTGTGCACTTTTGAAAATATAATCCTTAATTATCGATGATTCATTAGCGATTTGAAGTAACAAGCGGTAGGAAAATTAAAATGTCATACTTAATATTTTACATAGATCTCTTTCAGCTAATCTCAGGAAATTTATTACTGTAGGAATTTAATAAAAGTGCTTCAAGCATAGTTAGAAAAATTATAATAGTATGCAGAATTTTAATATGTCTGGCAATTCCGATTGTGATTAATGAATTCGAATACACGTTCTGATTTTTGTTAAAATTTCGGATACACACATGACACTATCATAAGAAAAAAAAGGGGAAAAGATTTGTCTAAATTGTAGTGTAGGAATAGTTGCGAATAAATAGTGTAGCATTTTATCGATAAATTATGTTGTAGATTAATGTAGGGTTTATTTTGACTTTTGGGATTGTCTTGGTTTGTAAGAGTGGCTACTATCGTGGCCACAATCTGTTGCTGTGGAATGGAAGGTGCGGACCATGATAAGTTATGTTATTAGGGTTAGTGATTTAATAGGAATAGTTATATTAGGAATAGAAATGAACAAAAGTTAATCACGTAGCTTAAAATCTTAGAATATGTTATAGGGATAGTACTGTAGTCTAAGTTCAACGAAATTTCAATAGTTTGAGACTTGGGGGGGGGTTAAGAAAAAAAAAAAAAGATATATAGATTCGCATTTGGATTAGCTAAATGACAGGAAAAATTAAAGGGTTGTAGTAAATATACTCGTAGAGAAAAAAAATTGCAATTTAAATGCGTGGATACTTTCAAGTTACGTTTCAAATAAAATCTTACTAGATAATACATAAATACCTATAATGAAAATTTAATATTAGCTTGACTAGAATTTTAAGATATAATAATTTTTCGTTGCTTTACCTAATCTATATCTTGTCTGCGAGTTGTAGTCGGATCGTTTTGTAGGGGGGGTGAGACCTTAAAATTAAAAATCGAGACCTAATATTTTAGTCGACAACTGAATTGACAGCCCTAGCGTTAAAAATTTGAAGTAAAGGAATATACATCCGACCGTGGGGCACGTTCCAGATCGGGCGAAGATTGTGCTGATAGAGGGTAGCAAATGTGACGTTCGAATACGTGTGGTCGAGACGGACTGCTGTCAAAAGGTAGTTATTATTCGAAACGGAACAACTATGTGACTAATTTCTGAACGCGATGGACAGCTGACTGTCAGAATATACTTTTTGTTTATCGCTTATTTTTAAGTTATGATAGTTAAATTACCTGAAAAACTGTACTAAATAGTGATCAAAGTAACTCAACCGTACTACATTGGTTAGGAAATGTGTATTTGGTGCAAAATTTAAAGTGTAATAGTGAAATTCAAAGAAAAATAGTTGAAGGCTCGAATCAGATGAGTTAGGCAAAGTTATGAATCTGGTTAGTAGTTTTAAATCATATTGAATACTTAGTTGTTTAGTAGTAATTTGTTCAAAACATTAGGATACAAAATGCTAAAAGATTTAGTCTATAAAATTCAAAGCTTTTTAAATCCTTATCCTATCCTACTAATATTATAAACGCGAAAGTTTTGTAAGTATGGATGGATGTTTGTTACTCCTTCACGTAAGAACTACTGAATGGATTTTAATGAAACTTTAGAATGATATAGCTGATACATCAAAGAAACACATAGGGTACAATTGTCCTGCGCGGACGAGGTCGCGGGCACCAGCTATGCTAATATAAATTTCAGGTTGGAATTTGTTGCAATTTGGAATATTTACAGTAGAATAATATCAGAACAATAATTGATACCTGCTTATTCGAAAAAAAAATGAAAACCTTTAGCTAATTCATTTATAAAATTAAATTATACTAAATACTTATTTTAGATTATTTACACAAGTAAGTCATGACTAAATTCTATACTATTTAGCGAGTAATCTTTATAAATATGCTTGCAATTTGATTCTAGGAGACGGCTATAGCGGTTTAAATGAAGTTTTGTCATGCGAGGTTTTCAGTGCGAAGGTTAGACTAGGTTTTAAGTTAGGTCAGGATAGGTAGGTATCGCGTTTTAGTCATAAACCAACAGCGCCATCTGTTGACGGGTAGCAGAGCTTGCTCAACTGATAGTAACACCTTATTTGTTAGGGAGGCTGTTATGGGGCGAGCGTGGTCGACTGGGGGCTTTGCGGAATGCCATAGCATAATCATTATAGAAATATTTACATAACACTCTAGGGTCATCGACCAACCTATTAAACCTGGGGTAGGAGTTTTCAAGGTTTTTATAGTAATTATTCGTTCGGTCGATTACTTGATAGAGTAGATTTCATAACAGGATGGGGGGTGAGACAGGCCGACGGTAAATCATGTGTTAGGGTTGAATACTTACTACAACCGTTGTGCGGTACCGGCAAGGAATAGTACCAACTAGATGGGTGTTATAAGAGGCGACTAATGGCTCGTGAACTGGAGGTTGGGCAGTAGCACCTTCCTTTGAATTTACACACTGTATTCACCAACAACAGCAGTCATATTTGTTAGCGTTTAGGGAGAGGCTCTCTGGTGGCACGGGACGTTATATGGAATGTTATGATAATGATGACTTGCTGTTAAATAATAAAGCATATCTATTCAGTTGTGATACGCATAGGGTCAGGATTTGTTTTAGAAGGTTTGAGTGAGTCAACATAGAATAATTTATTTATACAAAATAATTTACAGGGTTAAATAATTGCATACCAATATGGAGATTATAATAATATGCCAAACAATAAAGTAATGATAAAAAAAACTTACCTTTAGTTATTTTGAACTCATAATTATATATTTTGATACTCTTAAAGTGAGGACATACAGGGGGGTTTTCGTAAGTAACCTTTAGGAAATAGTTAAGAAATACATATTGAGGAAATTGGATCTATGTGTAGATAAGAAAAGAATTGGGGCAATTAGGGTAGTAAGCGTGTAGATATGAAAATATTATTTTAAGGGGTCTTCGTTTTAACTTGATTTAATAAATTTAGTTCAAGTAAGGTTGAGATTGACATATGGAGTGGGGTCGAGAATGTTAAGTTGTATTTCATATCCTATTCCTGTATATGGGTGTTTGTCAATTCGGTTCCGGCTAAAGTAAAAATTTTATTGGGAAGGTTTGATTGGAAACCTAGCGAGGTTAATAAAATAAAATATAATAAATACAATATAATATAATAAAATTAAATAAAATGTAATATAATAAAATGTAATCAAATCAATTCAAATCAAACCAAACTAAACTAAACCAAATCAAATAAAAAAGGGGTCTATATTTATGAAGAATACCATTTAACATACGTTATAATATTAGTAAATTCACTTGTCGTAGGTAAGCTTAAGCGTAGTCTAGTAGTAGTAAGAATAGAATAAAAATACTTTACATTTAAATTTCTTAGGCACTGATTCAGTTTTGCGTAAGACTTTCATGTGCTTATTGGGCGTAAGGCACGTATGCGTACAGCAAGAGTTTTTATATTATTATATACATAAGGCGTAAAGCGTAGAGTGTTTAAGGCGTAAGGTATGTATGCGTACAGCGAGAAATTTCATATTATTAAAAGCATAATGCGTAAGGAATGAGTTATTTATGTGTGTAAGACTATCATAGATGCGTAAGCTGCAATACGTAAAACACATTGGCTTGTATGCGTAATTATAAATTTTATTAGTACCGTAGCTGAAGTTTTAATGTCACCGGACATTCTTAGGTAATCTTAGGCGTACTTTTTCTTAAATGGGGCGAGGGATTTTGTATACCTTTCGAGATTCGGGAAACATCTGCCGTGTATTTTAATTTTCTTTACTTTAGGATATTTTAAGTGAAATTCGAGGTTGAGGTTTTAGCTGAAAATTTACTTAAATTGGGTAGTTAAATTACGACATAGAGATATACCTCCTTAAGATAGATACTCCTCGGGGTTAAGTGATACGATTATTCGCAGGTAAAATTCTTATTATGTATTTTAAATATTTTTGTGATAAATTCTTGGTGTAGAAACAATTGAAATTTATTTGAATTTTGCTGTTTAGGTACGGGTAAGCTCGGCTGTGGGCAGGTAATGATGGCTCGGGTAAACAGTGAATTTCAATTGAATAGTAAAAAGTTTCGTAATTCACGGTTAAATTTCCGGTCAGTTATATAATTTAACAATGTAGACACCTAGATTGTGTTGGAGAATCAGTTGCCCAGGGTGAAAAATGAGAAGATCCATCACTTTTGAAGTGTCGTAAAACAATTTTGATCGCGAAAATAGAGCTCAATAGGAAGATTTAGTGAGAGAGTTCGATGATTCACCTTTAAAGTATTGTGCTAGACGACTTGTTTACACGTGAGTAATCCGTTGCGACAAGCTGTCGAGGAGTTTTATTTGAAAGGATCTTTGGGGGACCGACTCGTAGGTTCTTGGAAAGAAAGATGTTTTCCTAGGAATCATTTTGATTTGTGGACGGACTTATAGCCGCATTCCCAACCTTCCTGGCAAAATACTTCTTCCATTTCAATTAAATTTGTATGGTGTAAATCGAGGGTTGATGGGGTAAATTTACAATTGGTGTTATATTTCTCTTTTGAATTATTCCATCAGTTGCGCTTAGGAGTTAGTAAACTAGACATTGTAAGTGATTAGGCCAATAGAATCAACTAAAGGTTTTGGGGAATTTAAATTATTAATCTAATTTTGCGCAGCGCCGGTGCGTTTGCCGGAGCAGGTTCCACCTAGTAGCATAACCTATTGTTTATCGAACGTTTCATTGGGGAGACCAGTGGTTCGTAGTAACAGCGTAAATGTGGAAGGAAGGAAAAGAGAAAGGCCATATGAATATTGAGAGAAAAGAAATAAAGGGAATGGTCGGATTTTTGAGAGGAAATGTTAGTAATAGGCATTAGACTAACAGGGTAATTGTTGATGATTGAATATGAAATATGAAAGATAAGAGAGTGGAGGGTTGCAATGAACCAATGGATTCTCAACCGATGGAAATCTTTATTAACTGTTGACCCTGCACACTACACTTACAACGAAGTATTTATGGGATCATAGGTGCTAGGTTAATTTTAAGAGACATTGGGTACGAAAATTACTCTGATGTCTAATAAGAGTGTTGATGTACTCCCTGTAAATGACTTCTACTCTACAAGAAGCTGACAGCTATGCAAAAACTACACTGCACATGCTCCAAAACAGAAATGGAAGCGATATTGAGTCAAGTATTGGACTTCGACTGTTGGTTATATAACAGTTAATTAGGGGACAGGGCTGACTTTGTTCATTACGGGGGGTTTATGTGTCTATCCCGGGGTAACGTTGAAAGACAAAACAACCTGCCTTAGATTGGATGTGTTCATGAGCTGTCCTTCTGACGGGCTGAGTTTGAGACCTCAGTGTTCCTGTGTGGATATTGTTTGTTCGAAATTCTCGACATTTCTGGGGTATAACCAATATGTTCAACGTTTAACTCTTGAACTCTTATTGAAGACATTTTTCTTTTGGTTTAAAACTTACACTACAACAGGATCTACGTGTGTTCACTTTATGGGTTAAAGGTTAATAAATGTTAGATTATCTTCGTGAAATTCAAATGGTGGAAAATTTGCTCCGGGGACGCGTATGCTCTGCGCAAATTTTGGGGGGTGGATGTAACGGGCCGATGGACCGACACGGAATTACACGAAGAATATAATAGAGTATATTCTATTTTAGGAGTTTTAAAATGAGTAATAATACAATAGGAACCTTAATATAAATGATCATAGATTTTGTTCGACTCGTAATGAAAATAAAGGCCTGATTATGCATTATTACTTAAAATAATTGCTTGAAAATACTCGTCTAGCGCCGCGAATCGGCGCATATTAGAACCTCCTTGGTTAAAGTCTACTTGTCAAACAGGAAATAGAAATGTGTGAGGGAAGTGGGTAAGATTGGTGACGTTAGCCGTAGCTGCTGGTTTGTAGCTCTCTGATTGGCTGGTTTGGGCGGTCTTATCTCTAAATTCGAAACGTGTGGAATATGGAAGCTACATCGCCCTTTCTTGCTGCGACCGCACGAGTACAAGATGGACTCCAAAAAAATGTGAGAAAATTCTTCATAAAAAGGTGACCGAACGTCGAGTTTCGTCGCTACAACTGACAAAAGCTAAGTATCTAGGGCATTTCGTCACCCAATTAGTAAATTAAGTTCAATTCGACATTACGATTAAATGACGCTTTCCTAAGTTACCCGCCGATGGCGATCTTTGTCAAGAAAATTATTATTTTACTAAAAATTTTTGTGTTATAGCGACCTTTGGAGCTCTAAACGTCAAAACGCGTGTTGAGTAAGAATAAAAACCAATATTTATAGAGTAGTTTTACCCGAAGGGGGACTAAATGTCTTAGTGCTTAGTTCATATTCGTTTTAAACTTACAGGAGGTCTATGGACCATGTGAAATAGGAACCAAAAGCTACGAACCAATTGAGAGCAGGGGAGCTGAGCGTCCAATTCCAAGCCAGCAGCAGTCCAGACAACTCAGTCTTCATTGCAGTATATGCCAGTCGCAGACGGGTAAGAAGATTTAATATTTACTCCTCATATCAGCCAATCTACTTTGAACTATTTATGCCAGTCAATTATTTGAGCATATCTATCCTTCTCTGGGATTCTATACAATCAATTTTACTACTTTAAAAGGTATAGCTACAACTGAAAGCTACTACCCACTTCAATATAAAATTCAATTCTAAGTCTGTTATAAAGAAGGTCTTTTTGGCTCAAATGCTGCAAATGAAAAACGCATTTGATTCATCTAATAAACTCACTCTTTTCTATGCCACAAGCTAAGATACAAGGCTGATGATATATAAATTCGACTTTGGGAAAGACAAAACCCAGTATATTGCAATACATCCATATCGGGGTTGCAAATACAACAGGAGTCAGTTTGTAAGTCATCTCGCTCATAGAAAGTAATAAAACTCCTTTATCTATATGAAAGATTGAGCTGAAAGGACTGGATATGTTTCAGGCCTTTACATTGTTAAAAATAAACTAAATTTTCTTGAAGAAAGTCAAATATCAATCTTGGAGAAGTTTAGATGTACTATTTTGATGTTCTCATGTACCATTTACAGCCTTCGGATCTACCTGCTTCCTTTCACACAAATTATTTACAGTACCTATAGGCTCATACTAATCAATGCATCTATTCTAGGAAATTAATTGTATAGGAATTCAACTTATTCATGGTCCGCACTCAAACGAATTAGGGTTACTCGTTGATCGCGTCGTCGGGTCCAAAAAGCGGTATAGACATCTCATCGGCCAATTTACAACTAGGACAATCCCAATACATAGGCTTCAAGAACTACAGGACAAGCATTAGGTAACATTAGGACTTTCCTTAGATTTCCCTTTAGGTTCAGCTAGGATAGTTAGAAATTTAGACTCTACCACATTCAATTATTCCTTACAGGTTCAAAAACCTTTAAACTACATATACACACCTTCATCTTATTAGGATAGCTCTGGGGGTTAGGAGACATTAAAATCTGATGCTTGGGTTCGTGCCCAGGATAGGAAACTAGTAAGTAAAGTTTAAGTAAGCCATTAGGATACAGGCAGCCCGTTACACCGTCCTCGTCTGATGTCTCCCTATCTGACCACCCCCTTAAACTTTTTAATTTACTAAGGAGTTTTCGTTTACTTGAATGTAACCCAATCATTCATGACGTCGTGTTCTTGTTTACTTTAAGGTCACCAAATTACTTATGTGTTCTCGTTTTATTTTGAGTTACCGAATTAGTTACTTATTAATTAATGTTGCAAAATTCCTACTACTACTAATTTTAGTCTAGTAATTTTAGTAGTTTACTTTTAGGTTACCGAATTACTTACGTGTTCTTTTTTTACTTCAAGTGTTTTTACCCAATTACTCATGTTTTTTAGTTTTAGTTCAAGGTTAGTATTTGTACTAAGAACAAGGTTATTTTACTTTAAGGCTACCGAATTACTTTCGCGTTCTTCCTTAATTTAAATTTTGCATGTGCACTCTTTTACCTAAAGTTTTTAATTTCTTTTTCATTTAAAGATAAGTTTTAATTTTAATTTGATTATTATTAATTAGAGTTAAAACAATGGTAACTGTGCAGAAGTGGTGCCGTTAAAATAAATGTGTCAAATCGTGAATACATGTTTATTTTTTACCGCCCCGTAAATTTTATAAGAGATGTTGAGCAAAACTGTCCGTGAAACTAAACAACTTTCCCCAAGGAACATATATCGAAATAACATTCAGTATTTATTTACCGGTATTTATACTTACACACAAATAGAAATTTAGTCATATCGCGGTAATGGCGACAGTTACCGCTTAAGGCGATACAGCCGTATTTGTCCCCCTATGTAGCTATTACACTGATAAGACGTATGGCGAGAAGGCGCGGTTCCGCCTCTTCAGAACTTGTTCACGTGACCGCGCAAAAAAAAAAGTTCAGTAGATTGCCCTTGCCCAAAGGTACCACTGGTACCCACCGAGCAATCCATTGAAATATCCCCGACGGCTTCACGAAACCGAACTCCAAGTTTTATTTCTCGGAATGAAAGCACAAAACAACCTTGATTTCGAGCATCCGGGGTCCGGCATCCGGGATCTTACTTGGGTTGGTTTGGGAGTCAATTAATGCGTATTTTTTGCGAAAAACGAGGGTAATCTACTGAAAAAAAAACTTGGGTACCACCGGTACCTAGGGGCACGTGAGTGGTTATACAAAATGTTTGAAACCGACGCGTTGTATTATTATTATTAAGAATTTATTCAGAAAAATACATATACAATTCATTATACAAATAATATTCGCCAAACTGCATGACAGTTTGTTGGCGATATATCAGCACTCTTAATTTAATTAACAAAAACAAAGGTGCAATTTTCATTAAAAATATTTAAATAAAATAATAGGTTAGTAATTAGGAAATCTTAAATTTAGTTTTAGTTAAGTGTTAAATTGTGAAATTTAAGTTATAAAAAATTTTGATTCTACAATTTGCTAATAATTTCATCTAATATTAAAAAAAAAACAGTTTTACTATACTAGGATTCATCTCAAAACTGATATCATTAAAGATTTTTGGCAATAAATACATCCTTGTCCTCTCACCATAATAATTACAAGCGCTTATTTCAACATATTTCTTTCTTAGTGAATTTTTAGTTTAATTTATTATTAGTTCTTCTTTATAACAATTTTTTTCTAGGGCAATCAAATATTTAACTTTATGATCTACAGGAATTATTTTACATATTTTATACAACTTGTCGTAACAGTCTTTGTTTTTTACCTTAGTCTTTTTATCTACTAGCAACTTTATGAATCTAGTCTGTAATCTTTTAATTTGGTCTAAATACGAGGAGAAGGTTCTACCATATCTGCTCAGTCCGTAGCTTAGAACAGAGTCAGCAAGAGCGTAATACAATACACGTAAAGTTCAATACAGTCCTTATTTGAGATATGTTCTAGATAGGGCCACCTATCTAGAACATATCTCAAATAATGAAATTTACCTAATATCATTCTTAGTTTATTGCTGACAATACCTACTTGTAGGTTCCAAGTGAACTTTCGATCTATAGTTAAACCTAAATATTTGAAACTGTTAACATTCTCAATAATTCTTTGTTTTCTCGACCTGGTTTAGTTATTCATTTCATTAAGTGATATTGTGCTCTTAATTTAGATGGAAAGTTCGCTGGCGGGTGGTGTGGAGACTAATAAGCTTATTGCATTAAAATAACTGATTGTAATCATAACCCATTAAGTATATACTTTATATTATTATTATTTTTACTATATTTTACTTATATTGCTATAATATGGATGAAGAAGACAGTTTTTGTACTGCTGAAGACAGCTCATTTCAGTCGTGTGACAGTAGTTTTGGTTCGACGTCGTCGACTAGTGGAACATTGGGGGATTTTGTAAAACAGACCTTCTGTTTGCACCCAAGCCGATTAAATGTATGTCACATTAACGCCCAAAATATACCCTGTCACCATAGTGACCTATTGGAAACTTTTACTGATAGCAATGTACAAGCTGTTCTTGTATCTGAAAGCTGGCTCAAACCAAATCTCCCTTCCACCTTATACTCACTCCCAGGTTACATTCTTATACGGAACGATCGCGTTGGCAAAGGTGGTGGCGGGGTTGCCATCTATCTTCGAAGTGACATCAAGTATAAGCCTCTAGCATTCTCTAATTCGGCTTACTCAGCTTCGGCTGAATATTTATTTCTAGAAGTCTATGCTAAAGGCTGTAAGGCGGTCCTTGGGGTTGTGTACTGCCCGCCGTCTGTAAATTACTTTTCGGACCTGGAACTGGTTCTTGAATCCATTAGATAGATAGATAAATTCTTTATTGTCACACAAAAACAAAACAATATACAGGAGACTCTTAAAACTAGGGTGGACAAAGGCGGTCTTATCGCTTAAAGCGATCTCTTCCAGACAACCTTAGTTGCTTGTAGGAAAATGTAAATAGTAACTGTAGTAGTGTGCCAATGCCAATATATAGATAATATTTAATGTAAATACAACTACAATAAAAACAAAATATACACAAATAAATAAATAAAAAAAACATATAAAAATATATATATCATATATAGACAAATAGATAACATATAAATATATACAAACTCAGTTGCAAACTAAGGTACAATTTTATTAAGTAAGAAGTTATGCAGTTTAGATTTAAAAATAGGCATTAGTGCTGAGAGTAATCATATTATAATGGGAGACTTTAACACTGATCTCTTACTAGTTAATAACTTACGATCCCAGAAGCTTCAACACATTATCAATTCTGTTAGCCTCCAAGTTTTACCATTAGCTCCAACTCACCGCAACATTTCGTCCGGTGACTCGTGGCTTGATCTTATTCTCATTTCTTCCCCACATCTTGCTATTTCCCACGGTCAGCATCCTGCTCCTGGTTTCTCGCGGCATGATTTAATTTTCCTCACTTATGCACTTAAGGTTCCTAAAGCGCCTCCTAAGATTTTGTTTTTGCGTAGCTACAAGCGTATGGATGTCGAAAAGTTGCGTCTTGATGCATCTAAGTTAGAGTGGAAGGATGTAACTAGTGCTTCCTCTGTTAGTGAAAAGGTACATATTTTCAATACAACCCTCACAAATTTGTAAAACAAATATGCCCCCATCCGTAGAACTCGAGTCAAGCGCCCTTCTGCTCCTTGGCTGACGCGAGGTATTCAAATGGCAATGAGGCGTCGTGACAGAGCATTTCGTAAATTTTTATTTTTTTTTTTTTATTTTATTGGAGAATCAACAGATAATAGCCTTATAAAGTACTTGATTACATTTTTAAACACATTTTTATAGGTCAAGACTACCTCCTTAACATTCTCACCAAGACATAAAATGGTAGTGAATTTAAGCTACAGGTTGGAAAAAAAATATATAACAAAAAGAGCTATCTTAAACTAGTTCATGCAAACTTAGTAATACTATTAACAAAAAAAATAAATAAAAAACGCTAAATTAAGTAATGTAATCTAACAATCGTGATTCCATAATAGTGCCTATAATTTATGAACAATAGTATCAGTATTTTTATTATTTTTTGTGCCTAATAAGTTTTCAAGTTCATTTTTGAATTTTTTTAAATTATTGCCGAACAGGTCAACACAAGCCAGTTCCTTATTATATTGTTTACATATTCTGTTTAGAGGAGCGCGCTCACCAGCATTACTGGAGCTCCCTGTGGTGGCCAGCAGCGCTGTCGATCGCCTCCCTCCAGAGGGTGCTCTTAAACTTATCTCAGCCAACAAATCCGGGCAGTTGTACTTCGCATTACAGATTTTGTATAAAATAATCGCGTCTCCTTGCCGTCTTCTATCTTCAAGGGAGGTCATTCTAAATTTTTCTAGTGATTTTTCGTATGATGGTGGTTTACCGTACAGACGATAATGCACAGCACGTAAATATTTCTTTTGAATTCTCTCAATCCTGTCTGTGTACACCTTGTAATAAGGGTTCCAAACCATTGAACCATATTCTAGTTGAGAACGAACAAGTGTTTTATATAAAATAAGGTAGGATGAGAGTTGCTTGAAAGGTTTGGTAATGCGAAGTACAAAGCCCATCATCTTATTTGCTTTATTAATTATGTTTTCAATATGTTTGTCCAAAATAAGTTTTTCGTCAATGCACACACCAAGGTCCTTTACTACCCCAGCCGTTTTTAGTGGTATTCCTCCTATATTATATGTATTTATAAGTTTATTTTTATTATTTCTAGTTACAGATATTTGCATACATTTGTCATAGGCTAAAGACAAATTGTTATCTTTACAATAGTGTTCTAGACGATCTAAATCTTCTTGTATGAGTTGAGAATCATTTATACTTGTGACAGTCTTATAAATTTTAAGATCATCTGCAAACATTAAAAATTTTGTGTTTCTAAAACATTTCGCTATATCATTGACGAAAATAATATACAATAAGGGGCCTAATATAGATCCCTGAATTACACCTGACGTAACATCTGCCGTATAGGATTCATGGCCATTGATTATAACCCTCTGCGTCCTACGATCAAGGTACGATGCAAACCACCGTAACAAATTTCCCTTAATTCCATTAAAGGCCAGCTTTTTTAATAGCAATTCATGGTCAACCTTATCAAATGCTTTTTGAAAATCTGTGTATACTACATCTACCTGCTTCCTATTGTCCATAGATCCAAACAGATAGTTAGTATAGAGCATTAAGTTTGTAGTGGTTGATTTGTTTTTTACAAATCCGTGCTGTTCGTTTATTATGTGTTTTTCTATGTGTGGATAAATAACATCATGAATTATAGACTCGAGAACTTTAGGGAGACATGATTGAACGGACACTGGACGATAATTGGGAACCTGCGCCTTTGATCCAGATTTGTGAATGGGCGTCACATTCGCTATTTTCCACTTATCCGGAAATACTCCCTCCTGTAGGCATTTATTATAAATTAAGAATAGCGGGTAAGATATTACAAATCTAACATTTTGAATAAATAATGGGGAGATTTTGTCTGGGCCTGGTCCTTTGTTGCAATCTAATTTTTTTAACTGTTTTAAAATGTCCTTTTCCGTTACTACTATATTAGTTATATTTGTTACTTCTACGTGCTCTGGTAAATAATTTAGTTCATTCACATTTATATCCTTCTTCTTTTCAAATACCGAGCAGAAGAAATCGGAGAACAGGTTGGCAACGGCCTGCGGATAGTCTGCGACTCTGTCACCGTAGGTCATTGTACTCGGGTAGCCTTCTTCCGACTTTTTTTGGGACGAAACAAAGCCCCAAAACGGTTTCATTCCTTTTAAAAGTAGATCTTCTGTAGAAGTCGCATATGTTTTAAAATCCATTTTTATTAGCAATTTGCAACGTGCCCTAAGTAGACTGAATTCACGGTAATCTGCCAGCGAGCTGTATATCTTCCACTTTAGCCATACTTTCTCTTTACGTCTTAGGGTTCTTTTTAATGCTGGTGAAAACCAAATAGGATAAAGACATTTACCTTTTATTTTGATTGGAACATATCTTTCAATTATTTCTAACAATATATCGTAAAACAAATTTACAGCTGAGTTTGTATCTAGGTTTCCAATTTTTCCATACCAATCAATTTGTTCTAACGTCCTTATTATGTCTGTATAATTAGCTTTTCTAAAATTATATGTTAATACCGTACTTTTCTCCATAATATGAGGGTTTTGTTTTAATTTGATTGTAAATTGTAAAGGAGGATGGTAGGTATCTACTTTTGTTAAGGGTGTAGCCGGTTCGATATCTTTGACTAAATTTGGAGTGCATATAAGTAAATCTAATATTTTACTGTTACTATTTAGAATATAATTATGCTGGACCAAACCCAGAAATTCATAGGTATCAATTAATAATCTACTGGCTTCTCCCAATTGTGATAAACTTGGAGTTAAGGTCTTGTCCCAGTTTTGTGTCCAACAAATATGAGGTAAGTTGAAATCTCCTATAACACAAACATCTCTTTTTAGGTTAGTACTACACACATTTTCTAGATTTTTACAGTAAGATTCATATAAACTGCTTGCAGACTGAGGCGGTATGTAAACACCATTTAATAATATTTCTTTGCCGCATACTGTAAGTAAGACAAATGCCTCTTCCCAAGGGTATTCTCTACTACCTAGGCAAGTGGACCGAACAGTTTTTTTGACCGCAATCAAAACTCCGCCCCCATCTGTTTTTGCCGATTTTGACAGATCTCTATCTGCCCGATATATATTATATCTGCTATCCATTATTTCTGCATCAAATATTCCTGGCCTCAACCATGTCTCCGTAAATATTAATACATCGTAATCTGAACTTAAAATACTAAAACTTAAATCGGTTAATTTAGATCTTAACCCTCGGCAATTCTGATAATAAAATTTTAGTTCCTCATTTGTCATTTTTAATTGATTTTAAGATAATTTTTACAAGCATACGTAGAATTATATAGTTTAGGGCACTTTTAACAGTAGGTTTAAAGATAGAAACATTTAGGTGGGCTTTTGTATTAGAGCGACAAAAATAAACAAACGGATAGAAAGTCAAACAAAATTGTCACAACTTAGTTAAGTCTTCTTCACTACGGATCGCAATTACTTTAGATGAATCATTTTTACGAAGCAGTATCGTTGCATTTTTTATCCATGCGTACTTGTATTTCTTCGCAGTAGCAACTTCTCTAGCTTTCGAAAAAAGTATCTTGTTCTTCAACGTTAGGTGTTCATTGACATAAATATTCTGCGTCCCATCGTCCTTGGAAGCATCTGCGTAGGAATTACTGGCAGCGCCGCTCGATGCTAATGCTTTCTTAAGCTGTCCGGCGGTCAGGTTTTTCCGCGCCCTTGCTGCAGCAATGATATCGTCTCGAAAGCGTCGTGATGTTAACTGGACTATGATGTTTTTAGGACGATTCACCGGACTGTTATGGGCAACGCGGTGGACATCTCGGATACGTTCTGCCACAATCGGTACACCTAAAATCACTCCAAGCGTCTCTAACAGATGTAGTAAGTTTTCGTTATTACTTTCCGGGATATTCTGTATTTCTAAGTTACATAAGCGTGACTTTTGGTCGGACTCGTCGACCCGTTTTTGTAGGTATTTTAACTCATCTTTTAATTTGTTATTGTCTCCTGATAGTGTACCCACTCTCGTCTCCAGCTCATCGACTTTCTTATTTAATTCGCCAACTTCAACATTTAACTCACTTATTTTGGTTCCCCATGAGTTGACAGTTATGGTCAAATTTTTCAATTGTTCCGTAAAATCAGTTCTAAGGGCTTCTATTGAGGCGTTCAAGTTCGCGAACTTTTGATCGAAGTGGCTCTTTAATTGCTCAAAGTCTATGTTGACAATGGAATGCGGTTGATTTGTACTGTCCAAATGTATCGTACTAGCAACGGGTGAAGCTTTGTCCACAGTCATTTTGCTGGGATTCCCTCTGCACCTTGCACACTTCCATTTGGGCTTGTTCATAGGCAAAATTTTCTTAAATTCCTGATCTGACATACTGACGCATGAATAATGCACATTTATCCGACAAACTGCACATTTCAAAGACTCTTCTGATTTCAAAATCTCGTTGCATGTCACACATTCCATTATATTTTATCAATACAAATCAGTGGGTAGTGAGCGGTTCTTACTTGTACGGTGTTTACTTACAATTTCTGGTTCCAATTTCCGCTTCGCGTCCAAAAGGACCAAAGCGCCGTGGAAACTGCGTCGCTTACGCGTTTTTATCGAGCGCTCGCAGTGATAACACCGGCTTCGATTGTTTTACTTGATATGATTATGCACTGGTAAATAATATAGTTGGTTCATTAATTTTTACGTTAAATCCTAGGTATTTGTTTTACCTTTGCACTGGTATACACTTAAATCACACAATATTACTTTAGATATGCTTTTTATAATTTTTCAACGGAGCACAGTTCGAACGTGCTTGTAGCTCGTGGTAAAAATATCCAAATTTAAAAAGGATCGTAGTGATGAAAACTGGGAGACTTACAAGGTAGCCAGAAATAGATGCAATCAAATGGTTCGTCGTTCAAAGCGCCGTTTTATTCATGAAAATATTTACTTACGGAACTTTATTATTTAAATTTACTGTATTTTTTATAATAATTTTATATAAGGTGTAACAAAAAGGGTACAGCAACCGTGTTTATTGTCGCTCCTTTTTTTCCCACCATGGCGCCACTTTGTTTGTGAAGCGATGTAGTTTTAGCTGACGTCATTAAGAGATTTAAATATCCAACAATGATTAAATGAGTTTTAGTTGAGTTTGAGAAACTGAAACAACTAGCAGGTAATTTTTTTTTTTCGTATTTCGAGCCATGTTCTTTAGGGAAAGCCGTTCGTTCAGTTTCATGGACAGAATCACAACCTTCAGGGTCGATATATTCAACCCTTCAGGGTACTTGTAGGGGGCTTCTGTTACACCTTGCATAAAATTATATTATTATTAAAAATATATATTTTATTTAAATAATATTATTTTTAGAATTTAACGAATTATGTAAGTATTGTAATTTATAAACGTAACTGTTTGTGACCTATATTGAACGTTTTGCGAACATATGAGATAAGTTTGTTCTACATTTTCTGTCTTGTGATACGAGGCTTATGTTGTGCAATAATGGTTCTCAAAATATAACACTGCCACTGAACTTTCTCATATTATCGCAAAACACACAAAAATTATGAACGGTATTGTTGTTAGCGATGCGACGCCACCTCTGCAGTCTGCAGATTATAGCCCGGGAACTAACGCTTTGACTTTTTCGACTCAGTCCAAATATTGATATTATAGATCTGTGCAAATTCTAAGTTTTTGCAAAAAAATAAAAAAATCACCGAAGATTTTCATGCATTTTACAAACACTTAAAATAATCGATATCTTTATTTTATTGCATAAATCGTGATATTTTACTATGACATAATACTATTTTATTATGCTTATGCTTAATAGACTCCCCATGTATTTTTTTATAAGAGAATGATACCCGTATTGTTCTTGTAGCAACACTAGATCCGTAAGGTTTTTTATGTCACCCACCCCTGACGTTAAAACCGCTGGCAAGATCTATCCAGAGAACATCTGTTACAAATTTTATTTATTTCATTGGTGACGTACCCTGGTGGAGTAGCGCTAGTACAGTCAACGACAGGTCAAGCTTGACACTCGCAGTACGACTCTACCCCGATTGAAATTAAAACGGCACGTCCAATGTGTCAAGCTTGATGTGCTCTTGACTGTACGTCAGTGGAAACATTTGCGACTCTATTACCATGCCTTAAAGTCCAAAGTGTTTATACTGATGCGCTGTTGTGTAAACCCGGACTATTGCCAAGTTCTCAATTTATGTTCTATGACGATCTGACAAATTATAGTACAAAAAACCAAATGTGATTAGTTTAAAATATTAATAAATTTATTGATTGATTTATACAAATTCCCAAACTGAATTTCAACTAAAATAGGTTATACTAAAATAAGAAAACGGTATAATAGGGCAGATCGTTTTCCTTTTTTACTACAGTTAGAAAGGTTTATTAGGATGTAAATAAACAATGATTGCTGTCTCAAATTGGTAGCTGACCAAAACAGCAGCCAATCAAATAAAAACAAAATGTTACCAAATTGTGGTATAATTTAAGGTTTAAAATTGTCCTTTTCACAGAAGTTAGTTAGGGTTATAAGGTATTAAACCACCAATATTGTCATCCCAAAGTGGTAGCTCAAGCTCCATCTTGGATTGGTTGTTATTTCCTCAATGAGGAAATGACAGCCAATCCAAGATGGAAAATGGTGAATTTTATAAAGTCAACTAACTGTATCTCAAAAAATATTAATCAGATTTCATTAATTTTGCTTTTAAACTTAAGGTCTGTGTGACGTACACAATAAATGTGGGTACTAAGATATAATATCACTTGACTCCCGGCCGGCAAGCGGAGATGTTGTGTCTGTGTCCCACGTACCATTATTCGCTAGTTTTACTCCCATCCCGATTAATAGCAGGACGTCCTACGGGATGGAACAGTCTGTATGTGTGCTTTAAATGTTTTCACGTAAAGTCATCCGTTATTAAGTAATTAAAGAAATAATGTAAATTTTCGTTCCGACCCAAAATGGTAAAAACGGAAACCTTATGGTGCGACTTCATATATCTGTTCTTCTGTCACACCTGTTTATCTCAGCAACCACCCATGATTTGAAATTTGGAATAATTTTAGAATATGATTGCCCAACTAAGTTCAGGAAGCAAGGGAAGTACTCGTATGTCAAGATCGTAGCAGGTGGAGAACTGTGGTCTCTGCTTACCCCGACGGGAAGAAGGCGTTATGTTATGTGACTATATTGTAAAGGAAAAAATAAAAACAAATTATTGCTATTATTGTAAAGGGGGCTTCATATAAAAGGGCTTGTCGAGTGGGGTATCATTTGAAAGCGCTTTACAGTACACTCAACAGCACGTCAGTAGAAACACTTTTGGACCTTATGGCGTGGCAATAGTGTTGAAATAGTTTCTACCGACGTGCGGTTGACCGTACATTCCAAAATGGAATTTTTATATTTTTTTACAACTGATATCCCCCCCCCCCAGGTTTTCGAAAATATAACAACAAAAATAAAACGATCTCTATAAAGCATCGCACGAACGATCGCACTATAGGTATATCGGAAGCCTCGGCGCGCGACTCCGACTCGCACTGGATCGGTTTTTTTAAACGAGTTTTCACATCCTAATAAACCTATCTAACTGTGGTAAAAAGGAGAATAGGTACTGCTAAATTATACCGATATCTTCGTTGGCCTAAGGACTAATAAATGTTTCCTTTCGTTAAGCTCGAAAAAGATTTTTGTCATGAAGTGTGAAAGTGACAATAATAAATTTAACAGAGTTTTAAATAAAAAACTTTGTGCAACTATCTGTTAAAGATAAATAAGTTATATTTAAGGAAGATAAGTTCACTTTCTTATATTAAATATTGTCTAGTTTGAAACACAGTCCACAATGAGGTAGGTATAGTCCGATCAATACAGACTTTGTTCGCACAAAATATCCTTAGTAAAAAAGCCTTTGCAATATGCTACTGTGAAGTAGGTACTCGTAGCTATATTTTCACAAGGAATCCAACCTTTTTTAAAGCGTTTTTAGTCTATTTGCGCAACTATAAAATGAAATAGTTTTTATACCTATCTACTTAGTTTGCGTCACTGGTAACTTTCACATCTTTTTAACAAAGCAATTTTATTTTGAGCATGGAGCACTTATGAACTGTTCGGTATACATTAACTTGTAGGTTTATTGTAGAGCTTTACCATACACGAACCTCCAGGTTAATCGGGCTAATATTTAGATATTAGTACTTTCTATTTCAATTTTGGATCGTGGTTATGAACATTGTGAAGCTTAATTATAGCGTCTTCGTAAGTATATAGATACGCGTAACATCTCCTGTTGTGAGAGGTACACTGCCATCTTGTTTTCAGGCCCGATACTACTTGACGGTTGAAGTTGTACCCACCGACTTTAAGCAAGCGTCGCCCTCGGCGAGAAGTTACAAATAAACATTCTGAAAATAAAAACAGCTTAATTCAAGCTTTATAAACCAGTCCATTAGCTATACTTAAATATAAATTTATTCGAAAGTGTCCGAGGCGTTCCGCTATACAGGGTACAAAAGCCAGCTATCCAAAAACTAAAAGTGCGTCATTACTCAACGAAACTGAATAAATGTTAGCAGAACTTGATGAATAAAACTTTCTGATATAAATGTCACCAGAAAATAACACGGAATCGAAAGTTGATAAATTTCCTAAGTTGATCAACTTTCGAAATATAATAAACTATACCGAATTCGCTTCTAGCACTGGCTGGCTGTTACCGCAGCACGCTCGCTTTGCTCGCTCGGCTCGTGCGTTTGATTGAAAGATACCTAAAGGACCTATGGATCTACGAATTTACTACGAGTTTATTATTTTCGACAGTTGATCAACTTACTATGAAACTGATCAACTTACGATTCTTATTATTTTCCGGAGATATATACAAAATTGAAAAGTTGATTGTACATTGATTTATTTCTTTAAAATTTCCTGACAGTTTGGGTGAGAACTTCAAGTGAGATTTGTCATTCACGGGATCTTATGAAAACATTACGACCTTTTAGACTTCTTGTTCGATCACCCATGAAACTCATAAACTTTCCCCAAGGAACATTCCGTACCTACGTAGGTATTAATAAAAACCGGCCAAGTGCGAGTCGGACTCGCGCACTGAGGGTTCCGTACCACCACATAATCATTATTGTATTAGTTGAAATTTCAGTAAGTTAATGTGCTAGATTTTTTGAGTCTGACACGCGTTTGACCAAATTTTATTATTTGTTGTTATTTTATAGCTTATGAACTATAAACATACCTATTTTCAAGTTTGTAAGTGTTCTCGTTTTTAAAATAGAACTAAAACAAAAATCGCCTCCGCGACCATCCAACTTGACCCCTCTCTTATATGAATGTTCTTGAAACGGGAGCTCACCACAATTGGTTACCATTAGTTGTGAGTAAAGTTGTAATTTTTAATGATTTCAGACTTTTCCCTTTATTTGTACTGTGAGACCTAGCTTCTTGCCAAATTTCATAATTTTAGGTCAACGGGAAGTACCCTGTAGGTTTTTCGTTTTTGCATAAATGTATGGAGATGAGGACATAAAAAGCCATATCTTTTGATTGCGTCGTTGTAAAAAATTTAAATTTTCAGATCTTGTGTGGTTTATGGACCTTAACATATGGTATTAATTTCAACCTGATACCTTTACCCGTTCGTGAGATAAAGGGTCTTGACAGACAGACAGACAGACAGACAGACAGACAGACGGACAACAAAGTGATCCTATAAGGGTTCCGTTTTTTCCTTTTGAGGTACGGAACCCTAAAAAAACAATGTGCCTTTACCAGAGTAAATTTTGCCATAAAATCGCCATTTGTCGTGTTTTACAAAACAAATTACTAAGACGGGCGTCCCCTATCTAAAACAGCCAAACCTTGGTATGTTTTGAAAATACTTATTTCTTGGTATTTGAGAAAACAGGTGGCCGGAATGTAATGGTTAAGTACATTTTAGAATTTGATAGGTTTCTGAAAACAATTTTAATCCCATAAAAATAATTTCATTTCTTTATTGGCCCTCATGCACATCTATTTAAAAATGTTTTCTACAGCTAAGTTTAGTGCGACATGAACGCTGTAAGGGCGTTGCAAATATTTATGGCTTGTTTGAAATATTTGCATCTTTTATTGATAGTTTTGCAGCTTATATTTTCATCGCGTGCTGAATTCATAACATGATGATGCCAGTATCATGATGGCTTTTCTTAAATATTTATTATTATTAAACGACTATTCTATACATCGATTAGCGGCCCTCTTTTCATAGACCGACCAGTCCTACTACTGTAGATACCGAAAACTAAATATAGAGTACAAGTAATGTTATTAAAACTAGACCCAATAGTATAAAGGTATAAGTCGTAGCCGACTACAGATAGCAGAAGCAGATGACACGTGTCGCCGAGTCATGTCGCTGCGGTCATGATTCCGAACCCGACTGCAGACCGCAACAGCAGATGGCAGTGTTCCGTTTAAAGGTGCGGGCAAACTTGGCTTATGATAGATTATTTATTTCCATAATAGTGTCTTGGCTCTATTTTTTCTTATAGGTAGACTTTTCTGACTTTTCTTGACAAACAAGGAACACAAATAGACTGGGATTTAGGTACGTTAGCGACATCACACGAGATAAGTATGTTTCTAAATTATGATTTTTCATGTATTCACTATGAAAACCGATATTTTCTGACGGACGTAACGTACATAAGACTAAATTGCTCGCACCTTAACTCATCGAAGTTTTTTCGCTCCAACGTCGGCAGCAAAACTGATCTGCGGTCGGGCGACAGTGTCGTCGGCTGCCCGACTACATGTCGCTAGCTTCGTGTCGGTACCGGTCTATACCGGTATTTCATAGAAACACATAGAAACCAGTATACACAGCGACACGTCACCTGCTGTTGCCGTCTGCAGTCGGCTACGAACTTATACCTTAAAGCTTACAAAGCAATGCATCTCACTCATCTGTACTGCGTAATTAATGATTATGATCATGTTTGTAAGAGAGAACGGTACTATCGAGGACCCTGGCGGAAGCTCTGCATCCGCTGCTTTGACGGCTGCAGAAGTAAGTTGCCAACGCCCCACGAGACCTGTTGTTCTTGAAGTAGCGATACTGTCCTACAGCCAAGCCCGCTCGGCCGGTGCTTGTCACGAAAAACATACCTAGAAATGTTATATAAGTCAATTACACATATTATGGGTTATAAAATTTATTCATTTCAAATACGAAAGTCAAATAGGTGATTTTCATAAAATAAACTAAGATTTGTATGGTAGTAGTGAAGTCGGGGGCCCCAGCGTGTCTTCCATGACGTATTCATGAAACTCCCAGAACAAAGCTATCTTAATCTCTTAATTACTCTAAAATAGTCCACTAACAGTTTTGATACGCAGTTGCGAAAGAAATTCGAATAGCTCACCACTTTTACTTTTAAACGTAAGGTTTTATTAAAGTTCCATCTTAATACCTAATGAGGTTACCGCAAATCACATCAAAAGAAGGTATGGTCAAGTGGGTCTATTACGGTAGCTGGAACATGTCTTCCATATGCCAACCATTTCCTTTGCAACCATATCATATCATTTTATTTGGTAAAAAATATATTTTTACAGGTCAAATTTGTAAATTATTAAGTAATAAATTAATCCATAGGTACTCCATACTAATAAGAAAGTGATGCGAAAGTGTGTTTGTTTGTTTGTCCTTCTTTCACGTCAAAACGGAGCAACGGATTGACGAGAGTGCTATAGGCTACTTTTTACCGCGGTAAAACATCATATTCCCATGGGAAAACACGTTATATTATAGCCATACGTGACTTTTTAAAAATGGTTTTCCAATTCCTTGCACAACACTGCTCATACGTGACGTGATTTTTTGCATGGTGATAGTTGAAGGGCCCAAGCGTGCTAAAGGTTACTTTTTACCTCGGGAAATCGTCTCATTCCCATGGGAAAACACTTTATCATAGCCTTACGTCACTTCTATTGATATGGTTTTCAAACTCTTGAACGTGACTCCTCATATCCGTGACTCCTCAGATCCACGACTCCTCAGACAGATCGACTCCATAGGCTACTTTTTACATCGGGAAAACATCACATTCCCATGGGAAAACAAGTAATAATATAGCCACACGTCAGTTCTATTGATATCGTTTTCCAACTCCATGCACAATACTGATTATACATAGGTATGTCACTACATAATATACTCATGACATAATAAAATTAATAAAGGTGAAAGTTTATACAAATTTCTTCCTCGCTAACCAATCACTCACATGGAAAACATTGTCAAATTCTTACAAAACAATGATCGTATGTCTGACATTCATGACATAGTTAACACTGTGTGTCTACACCTAGCGGGACCCCCTGTCCTAGAGACATGTGTGTGGTACAGAAAATTAGATCCAGAGTGTTCTATCGAATAGTGCCTTAATTAAATTTGTTCCGCGTATAGAAAAAAAAAAAACGCTTTTGTAGTTGACCTCCAGCCAGCGGGATACTTCTTTACCACACTAGTGAGGAACTTCAAAATGGTTTTAAAAATTAGATCTACTTTGCACGCCGGAGTTATATTCTAATGCCGCTCTCTGATAGCCGATCACGAGCTTAACTCGTGATGCTATTTTGCCAAAGTACGCCGCGTGTTTTTTAAAGAGCCATCTCTGGTACGCCGGCGTTTTTTGGTGATATTGTAAGATTTATAAAAAAATAATTTGCGTATATATATATATATAGGAACTTTTCTTTTGTATTTGGAAGGTAATTTCATATATTTTAAGGATAAAAATAAAACAATGTGTTTATATATTTTTTTTTGTTATAATACTTTAGTCACGTGAACACGTTTTTTGAAAAAAAAAGAAAAAACCGCCTTTATTGGTGTAATCTTATATGGTATAATCTTTTTGTGTGTGATATTTTTTGAAACACGGGTAGTTACACAAAGGTACTGAACAATCAGGACAATAAAATATTGTTTCTTTGCGCCCACGTTTACCAGTTCGCTTTTTTATGGTGTCAGCACAAACTTTGCAGACTCTTGTAACGACCGCCTTTTTTTTCGTCGCTGGTATTTTCTCTGCAAAGTGCCTTCCCACTAATCTAGTGCTTTTGCCTAAAACACAAACAAAAATAGTGGAACTAGTGCGAAAATGGTGTTTAATTACATACTTACGATAATAATTTGTATGTGTGCATGTAGCTAAATCATTCCTCTATACGTTGCTATCAAGCAGATTACGAACTGTGTTCGTTATTTTGATACAAACAGTATTGAATCTGATCACGAGTACTACTCGTCATCCGCGACTCTAAGAAAAAAAGTGTTACGAGTGGTGTTCGTGATCGGCGAATTACGCGTGGCTGCGATTTAAATGGCCTGCGTAATGGCGGCAAAACTGCGTACCGAATTTTCCTCGTGATCGGCGTGCAAAGTGTTGTTAAAGGTGAAAGTTTATACGAATTTTTTTCTTCGCTAACCAGTTGCTCACATGCAAAAAATTGCCAAATTCTTACACAACACAGATCGTAAGTCTGACACTCATGACATAGTTAATAAAGGTGAAAGTTTATACAATTTTTATTCCTTGCTAACCAGTCACTCACATGCAAAAAAATTGCCAAATCCTTACACAACACAGATCATATGTCTGACACACATGACATATTTAATAAAGGTGAAAGTTTATAAGACTTTTATGAATACTTCCTTTCTAATCATTCACTTCCTTCAATGCTTTAGTTTTTAGGTTCGCCTGTAACGACTCACACTCAAGATTGTCTCCTACACAAAAACAATGTTACTTGGGAAAACTGCAAAATTCTTACACACACAGACATAAAGGATGTAAGGGACAGTGTACCGAAAACTGAAAGGGCGTGCCCAGTCAACGAAACTGAACAACTTTCCCAAATAAACATATGTTGGGAAATGAAAAAAAATGTTTACCTCTCCATACAAAATGTTCGACCAGAGTGGGCAATTTGTATGGAGAGGTAAACATTTTTTTTAATTTCCCAACATATGTTTCTTTGGGAAACTTGTTCAGTTTCGTTGACTGAGCACGCCCTTTCAGTTTTCGGTACACCGTCCCTTACATCCCGTATGTCTGACACTTATGACATCCTATCCTACTAATATTATGAACGCGAAAGTTTGTAAGTATGTTTGTTACTCTTTCACGTAAAAACTACTGAATGGATTTTAATGAAACTTGGCACACATATAGGTTAGGTCCTGGAATAACACATAGGCTACTGTTTACCGCGGGAAAACACTTCATTCCCACGGGAAAACGCATTTAATGCGGGTGAGACCGCAGATTCTGCGCAGACGAAGTCGCGGGCACCAGATAGTACTAAATAAAAGTGAAAGTTTTTGTACCCAATCTCTCCCTTCATTTCCCTCCTTTTTAGGATCACCTGTAACTGTAATGAATGACTGCTAACACTAAAACAACTTCACATAGAATTTTTTTTTTAAGTCTTACACAACATGATTATCCACACATACTCATAACATACTCAACGTAAAAGTTTACTTGACTTTCATGAATACTTCCACGCCACGAACAACTGACACAGAAAATTGTTTCCTTGGATTAACCCCAAAACAACGCTCCTTGGAAAAAAACTGCCAAATTCTTACACAATACTGATTACACATCTAACATTCATAACATATAGTAAATAAAGATGAAAATTTATATGACTTTTACTAATACTTCCTCACTACCCACCCACCCGTTAAATTCAAAAGACAATTAAGTTTGTAGTAAGATAGCATTGAACTTGGATAAGTACAAATGCAACTTTTACGTAGGAATCAAGACTGAGAAGCATTTCGCGAAAAGTATTTCGGTTAAGTTCGAGTTTTGTTTTTTTATAAGATCTACGCGGACGAAGTCGCGGGTAACAGCTAGTTACAATATAAAACAATACATTTATTAAATGACATTATAAAATAAAATGGAATAAGCTATAATCAGTACATTTGGTCAGGAAGAATAAAATTCATCAATAGAGTAGAACGCCTGTTCGATCAACCATCTCTTTCTTCAAACTGTTGTAACTAACTAGGCGCTGCAGTAATGTGTTCTGTCAATTTATTATAAATCTTAGGCCTCATTACATACGTAACTTTTTTTGAATTTTCCAACCGGTGCGGAATCATCACGAGCTTGTCAGCATTGCGAGTGTTGTACGAGTGTACGTCTTTGTTCCTCACATAAAGATCAAAATTACTCCGTACGTATAACGATACGCGTTGGATATGGAGGAGTTCTAATAGCTGTGCGGAGTGGTTTTACAGTTCAAAGATTAACAAACATTGACGGCCTTTCTGAGGATAAAGAATTGATATTTGTTATTGTGACATGGAAACATATAAAATTTGTATGTTGTGTTGTATACCTACCTCCTAGAACTAGTGACGAAAAATACTGTAGTGTATTTGATTGTATTGAAAATGCAATGGCACAATACTGCTCATTGAAATTTATTGTGGTAGGAGATTTTAATTTGAATACCGCGACTTCTAATGTTATTTCTAAATATAATTTATTTGTTGATTTTTGCCATATAGAACAACTTAATGGAGTTCAAAATTCTTATGGCGGCATGCTTGACTTAGTGCTGAGCAATTTCAAGGAAGGTTCAGTTGACGTAAGTGCTGAAATTGAACCTTTGATATGGTTGGATAAACCACATCCTGCCCTAAACATACAATTATTAGTACCTAGGACTAGTAACCAGACTACTGTGCGAGACCATGAAAACGAGTCCCATAGGATACCTGAATTCGATTTTAATAAGGCAGATACCGTTCCACCCTATTTGGTCAAAGATTGTATTTCAGTTTTTGAAGAACCGCTGCTATACATATATAATCTCTCGTTACAGCTCTCACAGTATCCAAATGTTTGGAAGGTTTCAAGAGTCTTGCCAATTCCCAAAGAAGCCTCAAACACTGATGTGACGTCACACAGACCGATAGCTATTTTATCAGTCTTTGGTAAAGTGTTTGAGGCAATCATTGACTTTCGACTAAGGCGCCAAATAGAATCAGCGCTTGTTGACTGTCAACATGGGTTTAGAGCTTCTAGATCAACGAACACGAGCCATATTAACTTTATAGATACGATCTACTTTGACTTTAAAAAGGCGTTCGACCTAGTAGATAATGATATTTTACTGTCAAAGTTTGCACAACTAGGTTTTAACCCAAAATTACTAACCTTTTATGCTAGCTATCTGAGAAATAGAAGCCAGTATGTCCAACTTAATGGTTATCGTTCGCCAAACTACTATACAAGATCTGGCGTAAGCCAGGGAAGTACTTTCGGTCCTACATCATTTCTTATTATGATAAATGATTTGCCAAGTGTTGTTCAAAATTCAAAATGTACATTGTTCGCAGATGATCTTAAACTTTTTATAAGTATTAAAGATCAGGAGGACTGTGTAACATTGCAAAATGATATCAACGCTGTAAAAGAGTGGGCCAAAGCGAACAACCTTGAGTTTAATAAATCTAAGTGTAAGGTTGTGACATTTACGAGAGGAACGCCGATACATACTACCTACTATTTGGATCAAACCCCAATAGATCGGGTTCAAGAGATTAAGGACTTAGGTCTCAACTTAAATTCAAATTTTAATTACAAAGATCACATTATATCGGCTTGTAAGAAAGCAAACAAAATGCTTGGTTTCATTATTAGGACAGTGTACCCATTTCAAAACGTGAAGGTAGCGTTAACATTATATAATGCTTATGTTCGAAGTAGATTGGAGTTCGGCGCGATCGTTTGGGATCCTCGGGAAGCCAAATACATTGACATGATCGAGAAGGTGCAGAAAACATTCGCCAGATTTATATACAAGAAAATGTTTGGTGTCTATCCATACCTGTATCTCTCAATCTTTGTGTATGGAATGGTCGGCTTAGACAGTTTGTTGGTAAGACGCAAATTAGCATTAATTATGCATTATTACGCTGTTCTTAACGGCAGAGTTGACAATAGTACTGTGGTATCTCGCATGGGGTTGTCAGTCCCGGGCCCGCGTGGCGGTGGCGCGGCGCTGCAGAGGCGGGTGCGCCCGCTGTTTGCGGCGGTATGCGCGCGCACCTGCAGCGCGGCCAACGCCCCCACTGCTCGAGCCATCATTATAATAAATGAAATGCTCACACGACAGTCACATGCTGACATATTTAATGACAGTGTAGACAAATTCTACAAATACGCTGCTCTATTTTTAATAGTTTTTATAAAAGTAAAAAGCAGTATTGTATATTAATTTAATTTAAGGATAGCATGTAAGTGATTTGGTTCTACTGTAAACTTATATGTCAATAAACTATTTGAATTGAATTGAATTGAAGGATCACCATCGAAGGGAGTGTCAGTTTTTGTAGCGACTTAAAGAATGGGCGCGCTGAGGTGTCTTGACGATCAACCAAATCGATAACCAATCGATGATGGCTTATTTCTAGATTTCCTTTCAGCGACTAAAAAACGGCTCGCGTATTAGACCACACTGATAGCGTGTGGTTGTAATTCTAATTAGTTCGAAAATAGGGAATATAGAAATGGAACATTATAGCCCGAGTCACATTGAGGCGGTAGCGGAAGCGTTCGGGCAGTATTTCCTGTAAAGTATGAGTTCTTATGCACCCTGTCACATTGAAAACCGGTCGCGGCGCGGTATTTTCTTACTGCAGATCCGCCCCCGGACCGCTTTCGCAATCATACCGCCTCTTTTTGACTTGGGCTTATTGGTTGCAAAGGAAATGGTTCGCATATGGCAGACACGTTCAAGCTACCGTAATAGACCCCAAGAGCAAGTCAAGCTTGACACATTGGACGTTGTACCATTTATACTTCTATCGCCATTGTGGCTCTAGTGGCGCTGAAAGTGTCAAGCTCGACCTGCTCTTGATTGTACTTATACATGGTTATTTTTTTGGACCTGATTTCCTTTTGCCCACTTATTAGTGAGGTCAAAAGCAACAACTTTTGTTCTACGACTTTGCTAAAAACGCACGAAAAATTTTCAACTTCCCATACAAAATGGGTCTGTCACGTGACCACTTTAGTATGGAGTCGAAAATTTTTTGTGCGTTGTTAGCAAAGTCGTAGAACAAAAGTTGTTGTTTTTGACCTCACTAACAAGTGGGCAAAATCAGGTACAAAAAAATAACCTAGTATATATTAGATCTAATGGTTATGTTCGTGTTTCTGTGAGACAATAATTTTATCGAGGACCCTGACTGAGGACCGGCACCTGTGGCTGCGCTGTCGGCTGCAGAAGAAAGTGGCCATCGCCCCTCGAGATCTGTTGTTCTTGTAGTAACGATACTCTCCCAGCAACAGAGCTGGCCGACCGCTACGGGTAACGAAAAATAACCCTGTAGTATTTTTTTTTAACAGTTTGTATTGAAGTATTACTATCCTCAAGTTGTTCTAAATATGCACACAATCTTAATCTTGTTAGCGTTTTTTTTTATAGGGTGACTTTTAATTAGTTCTTTATAGAAGAAGGTATGCATGTACTCATGATACTGATCAACTTTCCCCAAGAACATAGGTCGAAATACGAAAATCAAGTTTTGACCTCCCATAGAACCTGCATCAGCTGATAGCGCATTTTGTATGGCAGGTCAAATTTGGTTTTTCGTATTTCGACCTATGTTCCTTGGGAAAAGTTATTTAGTATCATGAGTACACGCATATCTTTTGCTATCAAGAACTAATTAAAAGTCACTCTATATTGAAACTATGTTAAAATTTTTAATAATTCTTAGCAGAATACATGATAGTCCATACTTACTTTCCAGATTATTAGAAAGCGCCATAGTTTCAATGAGTTTAATGCCTTTCCGGGTAACGTTTAAATATTATTATCCGTCCATGCCAAAATCTAGAAATGTAACCGATACGCAATGAAAAATACACCTAATGAAAATCTAGCGCCACAGAATATTATGTTAGTAAATTCTTTATTGCGAAAAAGATAGGAATACATAAGACTAAAATCAATACAAAAAACCGGCTAAGTGCGAGTCGGACTCGTGCACCGAAGGTTCCGTACAAACCGTTTATAATTATTTAAAAAAAAAATATGTGATGTAACTAAAAATTTAACGTTTTCGGAATTTTCCCTTTATGTGTGCTACGAGTATAAGACGTTGCTTCATGCGACTGGAAGTATCCTTTAGGTTTTGATTCCCTTGCGAGTAGTTGCGAGTTTCAAAAAATGCGGCTTAAATTGCTTTTTCCTTCGAATGCGTTGACATAGAAGTTTGATTTTGTTACAGCTTAAAGGTATTATAGATTTTATATGAATTTCAATTTAATACCTTTACGCGTTCATGAGGAAAGGGATAGTTAGTTTAAAATTATTAAAAATATTTTTATTTTATGATGTAACAAAAAAATATGCAATGTTTTCTTTATCTGTGCTATAAGACGTTGCTTCGTACCAAATTTCAAGATTCTGAGTTCACGGGAAGTACCCTGTAGGTTTTGATTTGCTTGCGAGTGTCGAAAAACTGTATCTTTTGATTGCGTTGGCTTAGAAATTTGATTTTTTCACAGCTCCAAGGGACAGTAGATTTGAGTATTTGATATGAATTTCTGCTTGATACGAGTATCTCCACGCATTCCTGAGAAAAAGGGTCTCGACAGACAGACAGACAGACGGACAACAAAGTGATCCTATTAGGTTTCCGTTTTTAGGGTTCCGATACCAAAATGGTAAAAAAAAAGGAACCCTTATGGTGCCGCTCTGTCTGTCTGTCTGTCACACCTCTATATCTCAGCAACCAGTCATGCTATCGACCTGAAATTTGGAATTGTTTTAGAATATAGTTGGTCAATTTAATTGCACATGAAAGTATTTTGAAGAAAATATTATTATTAATGTAAAGGGGGCTGAAATAGGGGGGGGCCAAATTTCAAATTGTAGCTACTAGGTCGAGTGGGGTATCATATGAATGGGCTTTACTTGTACATTCTAAAATATATTTTTGTATTTTTTTACGTTTCTTAGTTTTCAAGTTATGATGAAAAATGTAAAAAAAAACACCATTCCCCCCCCTTATCTCCGAAGTTTGTGAATGGAAAAATCTTAATTAATTACAGTTGACAGAAGTTTATGTAAATATTACAGCAAAAATAAAACGATCTTTCTAAGTTGCAGTTTTTTAGAAATCTGCAAATAACCTTTAGAAACAAATTTAGTTTTGCAGTCCTAAAAATGGACTTTATTGCTTCCAAAAATACAAAAAAGTATATCGGAACCCTCGGCGCGCGAGTCCGACTCGCACTTGACCGGTTTTTTCCTTTTGAGGTACGAAACCCTAAAAATAAGAGTGGCTAATGGAACTAATATTATTAAGAAATCTTGTTCGTTGTAAATGTGGATTTTTTTAAATATAGTGTGGATTTTTTAAACATAAAGGATTGCAACAAAATATGTCACCTCAATTCTAATATTTAAAGGGTTTTTGAATCACACTTAGAACCTGTCAACAGTTAGTTTTTAAATTTATACTGTTTTTCAATTAACCACTACATGTAATCTGTAACTGTTAGTTAATTCTGTATTGCATTAAAATTTTCAAATTAAACTTGTAAAATGATAGTTCATTTTATAAAGGAAATTCTGTGAACTTTTGATTCTTTCACTTAAGTACTATTAGTTAAGATTTGTGCTGTGGTGCTAAGTACAGTCTGGAGCACTTCGAGCTTAACACTTTGGACTTGTACTACGGTGAAAGGCGAACGTCACACTGCAAGTCAGGCTGGACCTGTTCTTGGCAGTCAAATGAAAGTTGAAGAGAGGCTCAGACTGAAAACCAGTGCTGACAGCAGAATCCCTGTTGTCAGTTTTTACTGATACGCGTCCATATTAGGCTCACAGTGAGCGGCTGACTGTCCGTGACTCTGAGTCGCTAACTCAATGTTTAGTTAGCGGCGAAATATAGCGTATTAGCCGTGAAGCGCTTGATAACTCTTGAGAGGGAGGGTACTGTTAGTATTCATGACCGCGTGACGCTACGCAGCGTGCCGGCGGCGGCGTAGTGAGCTGACTGAGCCGCCGACCGCGAGCATCGTTCGCAGCGACTCAGCTGCTCACTGAATGAATCCGCAAGCGAAACGCAGCAAACTGCGTACAGTACGCGCTAAATGGACACTCCATTAAAATATATAGAGATGCGAACTAGAGACAAACAGTTAGCCGCTCACTGTGAGCCTAATGGGGACGCGGACTAAACCTTATTATAGTTCTTTAGACGGAGTCAAACTCAAACTCAACTCAAAATCTCTTAATGACGTCAGCTAAACTACATCGCTTCACAAATAAGGCAGCGTCTTAAGCAATCACAATAAAGCATGAAACACATTAGTACTGTCGGCCGCACTTCAATGGTAACACTTTGACCTTAGCGGGTCACCGATTTCGGGCGTTTGTAGCCTGCCGTGACTTGTTAATGGTTGTGATTGTTTTGTAATTGTACGATTTCATCTAGCACGGTGATGATGAAGGCTCGACAGTGTCCGGAGGGGCAGTTACCCTTCCGGGTGCACACCCATCTCTTTTTAGGACCTTTGTTTCTTTTATCGTGTTCAGAGAATTTGTTACCGCCAAAAATTATACAAGTTGCTCCTCGAGCATTGGTTGTAAACACTGGTGCATTAGGGTCATCAGCTGTAACACAACATAAGAACTAAGTAAATCGAATCAGTCGTTACGGAAACTTTCCTTGCGTAAGTTCACTTTAACAAATTATGGAAAAATGTAGCCACCTCCGCAACAATGATGGAAGACTTGCACTCACTGTGCATCGCACGCCCTCCCGAAAATAAACATCGGTGTTTGGCACTGGTCGGTATACCATATCCTGAAGATGCCTTGTGTAGTAGCGAAACACAATGTGGTGATGGTTGAAGTGTTGCTGTTACCAGCCAATGCGCATTTCGGGTTTATTTGGACGGGTGGGACTTAATACCTGCAGTACGATTTTACCAATTTGAAAAGAAAAAAAAATCCGTTGTAAATGTATGAATTTTTTTTTATAAATCAAAGTTTCTGTCCTGTGGTGTGCAATAAAGTATATTTGTATTGTATTGTTTAATTATATTGTATTCCTACAAATATTAACCTCATGGTGGACTCTCTAACTTCAAAGGTATCCAATTTGAGTATCTACTACAATTATAACTTTCAGTTTTTAAACAGAATTTAGTCTGCCGTACGTACATTAATAACTTATTTATGGTTGTGCTCATTATTTAATTGTACAATTTCACCCAGCATGGTGATGATGAACGCTGGACAGTAGTGGTAGTTACTCCTCGTGCACACCCATCTCTTTCTAGGGCTCTTGTTTCTTTTATCGTGTTCGCAGAATTTGTGACCGCCAATCATTATAGTAGTTGCTCCTCGAGCTATGGTTATAAACATTGGTGTTTTTGAGTCGCTTGCTGTAACACAAAATTAGAACAAAATAAGTTGGTTAATCGAATCAGTCGTTACCTAGCGGAAGTTCACTACAACAAATTATGGAAAACATGTAGCCATCTCCGCAACAATGATAGATGACAAGCCCTTAATAAATGTGCACCGCACGCTCTCCTGCAAATAAACATCGGTGTTTGGCTAACACCTCACTGGTCGGGCTAAAGGCCACTACACACCAAAGTCGCCGGCCCGCCGACATATGTTGGCAACTTTTTGTCGGCGGGCTATGTTGGCGACTTCACTCATTACACGGCGGAAAACTTTGTCGGCGACATGTCGGCGGCTCGACATTTGTATGTACGCAAGTCGCTGACATGTCGGCGGTAAATGTTGCCGACATGATTCTTTTTAATAGGCCACCGGGTTGTGTCGACGGGCTGTGTCGGCGGGCCGGCGGCTTTGGTGTGTATTGCCTAGATTTACATCTCATGAAGATACCGTGTGTAGAGGCGTTACACAATGTGGTATAGATGGTTGTTGTCAAAAAAGGTTTGAACATCGCTCGCAGCGAGTTTTAAATCTCTTTGGTTGTTGTGTTGCTGTTGCCAGCGCATGCGCATTTCGTGTTTATTTGCGGGCGGGTGCGGGCCAGCAGGTGATAGCATCTATCATTCTTGCGGAAGTGGCTGTATATTTTCCATAAATTCTACAATTTTAACCAATATTATAGGAAAAAATGTCCGTTGTAAATGTATGAAGACCTTTTTCTGAATAAAAATTTAATTATATAGCATTCTTACAAATTTTACCCTCATAGTGGGCTCCCTTATCTTAGAGGTATCTAATTTAAATATATACTAAAATTGTTAGTTTAACTGTTTAAACAGACTTTTGTGGCGAAACCAAAATAAGTAGACAGTAAAAAGGCGATCGGGCGATGGCATACATCATTCTTGCGAATTGGCTACATACTTTCCACATTACTTATTACCTACCTACAGTACAATTTTAACCAATTTCTGAAGAAAAAATGTAACTTAAGAATCTTGTAGTCTGCCGTACCTACATTAATATCTTATTAATGGTTGTGATCATTTTGTAATTGTATTATTTCATTTAACACGGTGATGATGGAGGCTCTACAGCGTCCGGAGGGGTTACCACTCCGGGTGCACACCCATCTCTTCCTAGGGCCCTTGCTTCGTTTATTGTGTTCACAGAATTTGTAACCGTCAATCATTATAATAGTTGCTCCTCGAGAATTGGTTATAAACATTGGTGTGCTAGAGTCGCCTGCTGTAACAAAACATAAGAGCAAAATTAATTAGTTAACCGAATCAGTTGATTGTTACATAACGGAAGTTTGCTATAGCAATTCATTGAAAACATGTAGCCACGTCCGCAACAATGGTGGATAAAATTGGATCACTGTATACCGGACGCCCTCCCGCAAATAAACATGGTGTTTGGCACTAGTCGGGCTAATATCTCATGAAGATCCCGTGTGTAGTGGCGAAACACAATATGGTATAGATGGTTGTTGTGTTCCTGTTGCCAGCGCATGCGTATTTCTCGTTTATTTGCGGGCGGGTGTGGGTGCGCGGGTGATGTCATCTATCATTCTTGCGGAAGTGGCTATTAGACTTTAAGGGCACTGCATGTTATCCTACGTCATCTAGTACACGAAATTGGCAACTTTGTAGCGATAGTAGTGGCCTAGTAGGTCCACAAAACAACAGGTCTGCCTTGCATCCTTTTGGCAGTTTTGCCAGCCCGACCAAATTTGTGGTCCAATCACATCCGACCACATTTGTGGTCCGACTAGCGAAACTGCCAAGAGGATGCAAGGCAGACCTGTTGTTTTTTACTTGTATAGGTACCGTCTATTTCTACGAATAGATTTCATTCGTGTAATCTGTCATTTAACCACTTTTCTCTGCAACTGTACAAAACCTGCCAGGTTTCGGATTGGCAGACCAACGTTTTGTGGACCTACTAGGCCACTACTATCGCTACAAAGTTGCCAATTTCGTGTACTAGATGACGTAGGATAACATGCAGTGCCCTTACGGTCTTTTCTATTTTCCATAATTTGTGCAATGTTAACCAACATTATAGGTAAAATTGTCCTTTGTAAATGTACGAAGACCTTTTTCAAAATATAAACTTAATTACATAGCATTCTTACAAATTTTACCCTGATAGTGGGCTCTCTTACTTTAAAGGTATCCGATTTAAATATATATACTAAAATTATAGGTTTGTATAAACAGACTTTTGTGGCGAATCCAAAACAAGAAGTAGACAGGAAAAATATTTTGTATGTATATAAACCTCATTGTAATTCTTTAGTTAGATGGAGTGGTGTGTTCACAACAGCAAAGCACAATATAACACACATTATTATAGTCGGCACTTCAGCAATTACACTTTAACCTTGAGCGGGGCTCTAGTTTCGGGTGTTTGTATCCTGTCGTGACTTATTTATGGTTGTGATCATTATGAATTTGTACGATTTCATCTAGCACGGTGATGATGAAGGCTCGACAGTTGCCGGACGGGTAGCCCCTTCTGGTGCACACCCATCTCTTTCTGGGGCCCTTCCTTCTTTTACTGTGTTCGCAGAATTTGTTACCGTCAATCAGTATCGTGAGAGCCCCTCGAGCATTGGTTGTAAACAGTGGTGTATTAGGGTCGCCTGCTGTAACATAACATAAGAACAACAAAGTTAGTCGGTTAATCGAATCAGTCGTTACCTTGCGGAAGTTCACTATTACAAATTATGACGAACATGTAGCCACCTCCACAACAATGATGGATGACATGCGTTCACTGTGTACCGCACGCCCGGCCTTGCCGCAAAAAAAAACTTTGGTGTTTGGCACTGGTCGGTCTACCATCTCCTGAAGATGAGAAACAGAATGTGGTTTACTGAGAGGCGAAACAGAATGTGGTTTACATGATCGTTGTGTTGCTGTTGCCAACGCTGCGCTCGCGCGCTTATAGGTATTTGCGGGCGGGCGGGCGATGCACAATAAGTGCATGGCATCCATATATCTTTGTTGCAGCGGTGGCTGATACAGTGTGTCAGGGACAGGTTGGCAAAACCTGAAAGTGCATGATCAGTCGATAAAACTAAACAACTTTTACGTGCTTTTACCAAGAAACATATTACCGGAAACATAAAAAAAACCGGCCTTTAAACACAATCTGTTCAATAAAAATTGTAATTCTGTTAAGGAGCGGTCGAATTTTTCTTTTCTTTCCGGCGATATGTTTCTTGGAGAAAGTTGTTCATTTTCATCGACTTTTTAGTTACCTACAGTAAAATTGTAAGAAAACTTTTCCGTTCTGAATGTGAGTTTCTTATAAATCAAAGTTTAATTACATAGGATTCCTAATGTTACACTTATGGGGATGTGAATATCAGACCCATATTATTTATAAGTTTATTTACAATATTACACAATGCGGTCATATATACAATTAGATATTTACATAAATAAAATCAAATTCCTGCAGATACGTAGTAGTATATTTATTTAATGGCATCACATCTCATTACAAATAGTATTTCGCCAATGTCAAAGTAAAGGAATTGTTACAAAAATATGGCGACACGCCAATGTCCAGTGAAAGAATGATTTACACAGGAATCCGCATCTCGAAGATCGACGACGAGGAAAGCCTGTGCACCACGATGACTCCGATAAGTTGATAGGGGATATTATAGAAGTCTCGAAGAAAGCCGCTTCTCACCATCCAAAAACTTTAGTAGACGAATATATTTCCATTTTCCATTAAATTTTCACTTTATAAGACGTTTATTGGATAATATCCTATCAAAATTATACTTTAAACTCTCAAATGAACAAATAAAATCAAAATTGAAACAAATTCGCGTCTGCCATCTTCAAATGCTGACAAACGACCTCTGCAGATACGTTGTAAAAATCTGACTTGTCTGACAGCTATAAAAAGCAATAATAGCGCGCGACAGAGTTTAGACCAAGGAGTTCAGTCGCACGCCACACACTCATAGTGTACTCTTTACAAAGAGATTTTAACCTCGCTACGCTCTTCTCTAACGTATCCAATTTAAATATACATACATACATACATAACATCACGCCTCTTTCCCGTTGGGGTAGGCAGAGACCACAGTCCTCCACCTGCTACGATCTTGACATACTTCCCTTGCTTCCTGTACTTTCATCAATCCTTTCATACATGCTCGTCGGTTTAGGGTACTTTTAACCTGGCCTTTATTCAGAACGTCCTGAATTTGGTCCTGGTTCGTTCGCCTAGGCCTTCCCCTTCCAACGTTTCCATTCACTCTCGCCTGGTAGATCTCTTTCGTCAATCTTCGTTCATTCATCCTCTCTACATGACCAAACCATCTCAGCATCCCTTTCTCGATTTTGGTCACTACGTCTTCTTTTACGCCACACCGTTCTCTTATCACACTATTTCTAATCCTGTCACTCAATTTAACACCAATCATACTCCTTAGCGCTCTCATTTCCACTGCATTAATTCTACTTTCATGCTTCTTCTGCCATACCCAGCTTTCACTGCCATACATCAGTGTTGGTACCAAAACTCCCCCATGAACAGCCAAACGAGCCTTGTGAGACACCTTTTGACTCCTCATAAAGGCGTGCAGGGCACCATTCACCATGTTTCCAGCATTCACTCTTCTTTCAATATCACTTTCACACTTTCCATCTCTCGTAAACTTTGAGCCCAGATACACAAACTCCTTCACTTGTTCGACTTGTTCACCATCTATTAATATAGTACACTCTGTCATACATTCTCCTCTTTCAAGTACCATTACTTTAGTCTTCTTACATTTACTTTCATTTCTTTCCTTTCCAAAGCCACATTTATCATTGTTACCATCTCCTGCAACTCGTCAGCAGATGACGCAAGTACAACTTGGTCATCAGCGTAGAGAAGACATTTGATGAGTAACTCATTCATTCTCAGTCCACACATACTCTCTTTCAGATCAATCAAACAATTATCCATGAACAGGTTAAACAGCCAAGGTGACGCTACACATCCCTGCCTAACACCTTTTTCGATGCTAAACCATTCAGTGTACGCCCCGTTTATTCTGACACAAGCACTGGAATCCTCATAGAGAGATTTCAGTGCTTGAATCAGATGACCGTTTACCCCATACATAGACAATGCTGACCACAATTCATTCCTCACCACTCGGTCATAGGCCTTTTCCAAATCCACGAACGCGCAGTAGACTTTTTGGTTTTTAGCCAAAAACTTTTCAGCTTTGCACCGCAAGGAAAAGACCTGATCTGTACATCCCATTCCCTTTCTAAATCCCGCTTGTACATCCCATATTTTATCGTCAGTATCTTTCATCACTCTTTCAATCAAAACCTTTGCATACAGTTTGCCGACGACACTGAGAAGGCTTATCCCGCGATAATTTTTGCAGTCCTGTTGTGACCCTTTTCCCTTGTACAGCGGCACAATCACAGCCTTGCACCAGTCACCTGGTACTTGGCCGTTCGTCCAACACAAGTTGAAAAGGCGGTACAACTGACTAGCCACAATGCCTCGCCCAGCCTTCAACATCTCGACCGACAATTTAAATATGTAATAAAAAAACACACTTTTCACACTATTTAATATAATAAAGGTGAAAGTTTGTACGTTTGTTACTCTTTCACGTCCTAATGGCTGATAAGATATCGCTGAAAGTCAGGGTTGTTGATTATGATCCAGAAAAACTTATAATTGACTTTTACCGGGGAAAATTTGAAGATATTCTTGGGAAACTGTGTTGCGGACGAAGTCGTAGGTGTTAGTATCTAATTAAATTAAGTTAGTTAAAAGTAGACAGAGAAAATGCTATTGTTTTGCGATGCCGAAATTGATATACGAGTACGTTGTGAGAACAGCTCCTACATGGCAGCTCCCGGAAGAAGTGCTCAGTTTTGATAACACTCTCAAAAATATTTTAGAAGAGACACTCAATATAAGGCTGAGTGAGACACAGTGGGTCCAAGCCAGCTTGCCTATCCGCCAGGGTGGGTTGGGGGTGCGCCGGCTACACGAAACAGGTCCAATCGCCTTTTTGGCCTCCGCGCATGGGCACAGAGCTCGTCACTAGTATTCTACCTTTAAATGGTGGCGGGGTCTGTATTGCTTTCGCTGCGGAGGCCCTAGGCATATGGGTCATAATCTGCCCCCCCAGCGATAGCCAGCCTGTCAAGCCTGAAAGACAGAGAAGCTGGGATGACATCACTTGTAGGCAATTATTTTCAAGCCTCCTGGCCGAAAGTTCAGGCAGTGAATCGGCGCGCCTACTTGCCTCTGCCAAACAAGAATCAGGTGCCTGGTTACATGCCTTACCATCACCTCACATGGCAACGTTGCTGCACAACGATTCACTGAGAGTGGCAGCAGTGCTTCGGCTTGGCTGTTCGATATGTGAACCGCATACTTGTATCTGCGGCAACGAGGTCGACGAGAAAGGTTACCACGGCTTAAGTTGTAGGCGATGTGCTGGACGGCGACCTCGTCATCACGCGGTTAACGAGTTGCTAAGGCGAGCTTTGCTTTCGGCTGACGTGCCGTCAGTCCCAGAGCCTCCGGGTTTATCGCGATCGGACGGCAAGCGGCCGGATGGTCTTACATTGGTTCCATGGCAGACAGGATGTTGCCTTATTTGGGACGCCACGTATGTTTGCACCGTTGCCGCCTGCCATCTTGCAGGTACCCAACAGGTTGTTGCTGCAGCAGCAGAGGTAGCTGCTCGAAGCAAACACTCCAAATACTCGAGCCTGGAATCAGTGTACGATTTTTTGCAGTTTGCCGTTGAAACCGCCGGTCCGTGGGGCTCAGAAGCAAAAGAGTTGGTGGTGGATATCGGACGCCGTATCAAGGAAAAAGGAGGTGATCGTCGTTCGGGGTCATTTCTTGCCCAGCACATCTCCATCGCCATTCAAAGAGGATATCGGAAATCGGCAAAGTGCGAAAGGCCGTCAATCAATATGGCCCAACCCTAACTTATTAATGGTTGTGATCATTTTGTAACTGTAATATTTCATTTAACACGGTGATGATGAAGGCTTTACAGCGTCCAGAGAGGGAGTTACCACTCCTGGTGCACACCCATCTCTTTCTAGGGCCCTTGTTTCTTTTATCGTGTTCACAGAATTTGTAACCGCCAATCATTAAAGTAGTTGCTCCTCTAGCATTGGTTGTAAACACTGGTGTATTAGGGTCGCCTGCTGTAACACAACACAACTAAGTTAGTGCAACGCTTGAACTGAATCCTTAGGTATGATTACGTTTTGGTGAACTTAGTAAAATAAATAAATATTTAATTAAGACGAATATAAAATAGTTAAATAAATAAAGTGCGTGGACTAGAATAAGGATAGAACTAGAACAATGATGAAACTTTAAAATAACAATATCTAGATATAAAAAAAACGTTTTTTTATATTTTTTTTTATTTTAGGATGTATGAGGGTTTCGCTTATTCCATTAACACGTTGTATGCATATAAGCGCACCAAAAATCCTCAGACTGTCTATTTAACATACACAACTAGTCAAAAATATTCACATTTTCCGTACTTTTCACATTGAATTTGATTTTATTTTGTTTACTTGTCAAATTGTTTAGAGGAATCCTCTTTTTATGCTAGAGTAAAACAAAATTTCAAATTTTGACAATCAGGGCATGGAAGCATAATAAGAACATGAAGGAAGAAAAAAAAATTGAATTTTTTCTTCCTTCATGAATAAGAAGGACTGACCGACCATCCCCTTATAGAAATCGTAACCCGGAAAAGTATAAAACTAGATGGCGCTAAAATAATCGGCGAAATCATTAGGTCTACCTAGTATTGTGCCTAGCGTTTTTTTGAAGTGAAAATTTCTTTAGCGGCGTTTGGCACTTTTTAGATGGGTAAAAAATGTTAAACTCACGTCAGATCTCGCGTCAGATGTTTAAGTTTTGAAGTGAAAACTTCTTTAGCGGCGCGGAAGATTCTCTTTATGTATTGTATTGTATGTATTTAATGGCATCACATCTCATTACAAAACGTATTTCGCCAATGTCAAAGTAAAGGAATTGTTATAAAAATATGGCGACACGCCAATGTCCAGTGAAAGAATGATTTACACAGGAATCCGCATCTCGAAGATCGACGACGAGGAAAGCCTGTGCACCACGATGACTCCGATAAGTTGATAGGGGATATTATTGAAGTCTCGAAGAAAGCCGCTTCTCACCATCCAAAAACATTAGTAGAAGAATATGTTTCCATTTTCTATTAAATGTTCACTTTGTAAGACGTTTATTGGATAATATCCTATCAAAATTATACTTTAAACTCTCAAATCAAGAAATAAAATCAAAATTGAAACAAATTCACGTCTGCAATTGCGCAATAAATTAATATTGTATGTACTTTTATACTGATAAATAAAACAATTCGTGCGAAATTACTCCCTAACAGTTCCAAAATATTCAAAAATCCACAACGTTGATGTTTAAGTTTTCACTTCTGCCGGCACTCCCGGAGTGCAACCCGTCCTTTTTTTTCTCTCTTATGGCACTAGTTACACTTTGCGCCAGTGTTTAGCGTTTCTGTTTAGGAGAATACTCGGTAGACCATTATTATTGATAACATGGACTCTTTTGTCTACAACAAAGAGATTTCTAGTAGGATTGTCAGTCCTTCTTATTGTCAACGGCAAGTCTGTAATAGATATAAAATGTATTTAAATGCGAATGCCATTAATGATTATGTTCATTTTTAAAACGAATAACGTCATCGTGTACTGTGATGACAGAGGCGCGACAACCTCTAGACCAATGGCTGCACAGCCATCGTTTCTTCGGTGAGTCTCTGTGTCTACATGAAGTATGCAGACCGTAGTTATACCCCCTCACTTGGAGGATACGGTTTCCTCGTGTACTGATACTGAATACTACTGCTTCTGAAAGCAATGAGTTGAGTGTATGTGCCTGCGTCTAATCGACAATACCTAATCTTATGTCCACACTTTCTTGAGGCTTTTTCTAGTAGAGTTCTTTATTAAGCTGTTATGATGATCTCGTATGTGTAAAATGAAAAATACCTACTATGCTCTAACCAACTCATAACATATCTATGTTATTCTGACTCCACTTACGATACTATATATATCCTTGCTTTCTTTTTCGCTCATTTAAACAAAACATGTTCTTAAATCTTTCGATTCATACTATTTAAGTGCCCAAAAAACCTAATTTGCATTATAGAAAAACGCATTTGAGGGTTAAGATTATGATGGTTATTAGAAATATTAAATATATATATATAAATATATATATATATTGGGGGATATTACACACAAGGTCATCTGATCCCAAACTAGGCAAACCAGAGACTGGGCGCAGGTCAGACAGAAGAGGTGCGCCGCATGGCACGCCTTCAGCGCACCTCTTCTGTCTGGCTTGCACCGCGTCGTTCTCCTACATTTTGTATGCATGTGATTTGAACAGGCGACGAGACGGCATGCCTAAGGCGCACTGTCGGTGCACCACCGGCGCACCGCCGGCACGCCGCCGCACAGCACAGTCCGCTGCCATCGATTGCGTCGTCCAGCCGAAAAGTGTACCACGGGGGCGCTCGAAGCGCGCCGCGCCCGTTCTGTCTGGCTGGCAGCTTAGAACAAACACTTGTGTTCATCACACAAATGTTTGCCCTGGGCGGGGATCAAACCCGCGGCCCACGGCGTGTGAGGCAGGCTCACTACCAACCACACCAACGGGCTTGTCAATGACTACAGTAAAGTAAATGACTACAGTACCTTCAACAGTGATGATGGAAGCTCTTTAACCAGTGCTTACACAGCCAGCTTTTCTTCGGTGCTACCTTTGGCTGGCTTTCCGCCGCTAAGCTGTGAACTGGAGTAATTCCAACCAAATGAATTGTTTCATTTGACAGCGCATTTGACAAGGTAAGAAAATGGCGCATTCCTATTGGTTGGAATTTTCCCAGCTCACAGCTCAGCTCCCTCGCACAGCAGTGGTGGAAAAACAGCCTGACTGCGTGGGCAGGTTCATCATCATATCATCCCATAACACGTCCACTGCAGGACAGGGAGCTCCCTCCAGAACTTCAGCAAAATGCGTGATACTTAGGAGGGGATTTACCATAGTCACCGCGCTTGTAAGCGTTGCGGCAGGCGACCGCTGTTGTTGGTGACCGCAGTATTTAAGATGGGCCCTGAGTCAAGTAGCTTTCTACAATCGCAAACGCTATAGAATAGAATAAAAATGTATGAGATTGACATTTAATGCAGCCAAGTTCGACAAGGAAAATGGGTCGTGCTTGCAAAAGGTCGGATCGTTCTGAATTTTGCATATGTTGTTAGGACCTAAACCAATATTAAAAAAACCGGTCAAGTGCGAGTCGGACTCGCGCGCCGAGGGTTCCGATATACCTATAGTATTTTTGGAAGCAATAAAGTCCATTTTCAGGACCGCAAAACTAAATTTGTTTGTAAAGGTTTTTTGCAGATTTCTGAAAAACTGTGCAACTTAGAAAGATCGTTTTATTTTTGCTGTAAAGTTTATATAAACTTCTGTCAACTGTAATTAATTCAGATTTTTCCTTACTCAAACTTCGGAGATAAGGGGGGGGGAATGGTATTTTTCTTGACATTTTTCATCATAACTTTAAAACTAAGAAATTTAAAAAAATACAAAAATATATTTTAAAATGTACAAGTAAAGCCCTTTCATATGATACCCCACTCGACCTAGTAGCGACAATTTGAAATTTGGCCCCCCCTATTTTGGCCCCCTTTATATTAATAATCATCCTTTTTTCTAAATTTTTTCTTGTTCAATTAAGTTGGGCAACTATATTCTAAAACTATTCCAAATTTCAGGTTGATAGCATAAGTGGTTGCTGAGATATAGAGGTGTGACAGACAGACAGACAGACAGAGCGGCACCATAAGGGTTCCTTTTTTTACCATTTTGGTATCGGAACCCTAAAAACCAGATTTGCAATTTCCTAAGTACTGTGGAAGCGGCGGTGTACCCAAAAAACTATGGAATTTTCGGACTTTTTTCAGTATTTGCTCAATATCTCAATGAAGGAAGGGTCTGACTGGCATAGTCAGTATACATACTTTAAAGAAGTCTTAATTTGTTACAATTTGTGATCAGAACGAGCTCAATATAGCCATTGGTTCCCAAGATACAGTTCTTTGAAAATTGTGGAACAAATGTACGACAAGGTAGTAATAAAACTGAAAAACAAAGTTATCACGCTGGCTTCGATCACCTCATCCGTTAAATTGCCGAGCATAAACAGAAGAGTAGCTGTAGATCCACTCACACAGTGTTTATAGCAAAGCAATCTGAACAGGCAGACGAAGACCTGGGCGACCCGTTCACTCCTGGCGACGTACCGTCGAGAGCGAGCTCAAGGCTGCTGGACTGACGTGGGAAGAAGCAAGAAGGACGGCGCAAGACAGGGGGAAGTGGAGACAGCTCATGAAGGCCCTTTGCACCAGCGGGGTGCCCTAGGATAACAACAACAAATCTGAACAGGATTTACAGGATAACTTCAAGTATGAGTTGACCCTGTTCCCGATGTATCTGTTTGTGTCTCGATGTCAAAGTATGTACTTTTAAAGAATACAAAGTTTGCTACAATTTGAGACTAAAGCGAGCTCAATACAGCTATTGCTTCCTAAGATACAGTTCATCGAAAATAGGCCATTTTCTCCAAAAAGTGACTTTTTTCTAAATTGTCACTTATTTTATGATATATCTTCTAAAATACGCATTCCACGTCAAATATGATTGGGATGAAATTGTAGTAAATTTAATTAGCTTTCATTTAAGATAACAATTGTACCTTTTAGCTCAACGGTTCTTTCAAAAACGGCAGATAACCAAAAACAATCACAAGTGGGTTTTGCTTTCAACCACTTCCGCCCATAGAATAGAACAAAATAGAAAAAAAAATATTTAGTAATCAATTCATAAACTATGTCTACTAAAAAGGCAGCCAGCTGAGCTTATGCTCTGACCACTTTTAAAGTAGTCAGAGTGCTCGTTTTCTGCTGGTAAAAACAGAAAAATAAATCTTACTGGGAACAAGAGATTTGTCTTCTGTCTGTGTTATTTAATAGATACAATTACAAAATTGCACTCAGAACAAAGAAAAAAGTAAAAGGGATAATATGGTACAATAAATGGAGTTCAACTGTGTTGTACAAATTGGAGGGTATATGAGATGAGAGTAGGAGATGTGCATGTGAAAATTATGTGTTTGTGAAAGTAGAAAGAAGAAAGTGCAAATGGGTAGTTAGTAAGGTATTAAATTAAATTAAAAGTTTAGCAGAATTATTGATTCGTAAATAAAATATGATTTCTTAAGCGTGTACAAAGAAGACCCATCTATCCATGAGTCAAGTAGACAAGAAGGTCACCAGCAGAACGACCCTGACGGCATCCATACTGGCGATCACTGATGAGCTGGTGCTCCTCTAGGTATCGTAGGAGCTGACGGTTAATAATGTATTCCATTATTTTGGGAAGCAAGGAAGTGATTGCCATGGCCCCGTAGTTTATCAGAGCGGTCGCCCTTTTTACCCGGCGCTAGAGCCGTCTTCCCTAAGATCGGGACTACGCTAGTGGAATAGGAGTGTCGAAAAAGACGCGTTATAACCGGTGCCAACTCAGGAGCGCACGTTTTTAGCACAATTGATACCATCAGGCCCACTGGACTTGTGAATATCTAAAGAGAGAAGTGCGTTGCGTACAGCTTTCTGGGAAAACTGGATATCCAGCATATCACTCTCGCACCTCGGGATTTTCGGCGGTTGGTTCTCTTTGTCGTCCAAGGTAGAGTTTGATGCAAATAGGACGCCTAGCAGATCGGCTTTTTCTTTTGAATTGTGGGCTAACGAATCATCTCCCCTGCGCAAAGGTGGAAAAGGTGGTTGACAAAAGTTGCCTTCGATAGCTTTGGCGAGAGACCAGAATGCGCGCGTTCCCGAGGGAAGTCGAGCTAGTCTCTCGCCAATTCTGCCGATGTACTCTGCCTTTTTGAGGAATTAATACTCCGTTTTTAAGAGATTAACTTTTAGATCCTTATTTTCTGCTGCATTTGCCCAGCTTTTTCTGCTTTTGTCGGGAGAAGGGAATTTGTCCTTATAGTAGTTACCATGACGTTTGTACAAGCATTTTAGTATATAAGTATGTAAAACAATGTTTGATGATGACGTAATTTCCGATAGGTATTATTATCTTCTTTTATTCACAATCAAAATAAATACATAAATTGTAACTGTTTGATACATAAAACCATAAAAATTCGTGAGAACAGTTTACTTGCATTTCTCCCCACTTCTGATTGTTTTTCGTTAACTGCCGTTTTTGAGAAAACCATTAGGCCTACAGGTAAAAATCTGGTCTTAAATGAAAGATAACTAAATTTGCTACAATTTCATTTCACGTTATATTTGACGTGGAACGTATTTTAGAAGATATTTCACAAAATAAGGGACCATTTCGAAAAAAAAAAGCACTTTTTGGAGAAAATGGCCTATTTTTGGTCAACTTTATCTTGGGAACCAATCAGAATCAGAATCAGAATGTTTTATTGCGAGAACTGGTTAGTGTTAATAAATGTATAGATCTCGCTTTGGTCTCAAATTGTAGCAAATTTTATCTTATTTAAAAGTATGTATATTGAGAATACCAGTCAGACCCTTCCTTCACCGAGATATTGAGCAAAAACTTAAAATAGTCCGAAAAATTTATGGATTTTTGAGTTTACTGCTGCTCCCACAGCACTTTAGAAATTGCAAATCTGTTTTTAGGGTTCCGTACCTCAAAAGAAAAAAACGGAGCCCTGTCTGTCTGTCTGTCTGTCAAGACCCCTTATCTCACTAACGGGTAAAGGTATGATATGGCATTTTATGTCCTCATCTCCATACAGTTACGCAAAAAATCAAAACCTACAGGGTACTTACTTCCCGTTGACCTAAAATTATGAAATTTGGCAAGAAGCTAGGTCTCAGAGAACAAATAATGGGAAAAGACTGAAATCATTAAATATAACAACTTTCCTCACAACTAATGGTAACCAATTGTGGTGAGCTCCCGTTTCAAGAACATTCATATAAGAGAGGGGTCAAGTTGGATGGTTGCGGAGGTGATTTTTGTTTTAGTTCTATTTTAAAAACGGAAACACTTACAAACTTGAGAATTGGTATGTTTATAGTGCATAAGCTATAAAATAACAACAAATAATAAAATTTGGTCAAGCGCGTGTCGGACTCAAAAAATCTAGCACATTAACTTACTGAAATTTCAACTGATTATGATTATGTGGTGGTACAGAACCCTCGGTGCGCGAGTCCGACTCGCACTTGGCCGGTTTTTTTTTTATATTGGTTTAGGTCTTAACAACATATGAAAAATTCAGAACGATCCGACCTTTTGCAAGCACGAATGTAGATCTTAGCTGCATTAATTAGCTGTCACGCAACATTTCGATCGCTAATGTCATTCCCGTACATTTTTATTCTATTCTACTAGCGTTTGCGATTGTAGAAAGCATCTTGACTCATGGTAAGATACACAGAAAGATGCTGCTGCCCATCCTCCGGTTCTTATGCACTTAGTCGCCTTTTACGACACCCACGGTCAGAGATGGGTGGGCAGGTTATGCTTAGTTCAATGTACTAACAAGTGGGCCTTTGTTGCCAAATAAACATTTCAATTATTATTATTCATGCAGTTAATGATTATGTTTATTTTTAAAAGAGACTACAATATCGTCCACAGTGTTTATTGTCGCTCTACAGCCCTTTCTGGACCAGCGGGTGCACGTCCAGCTCTTCAGCGGATTGCTGCCCACTTTACTTCGCGTGCGAAGGCCATACGTGTAATTGTTGATAGTTAGAAGTCTATAGCCTCGGTTATTGGTGGTGAATATCACTTGAGCTGAAAGGAATACTCAGTCTTAAGTACAACCAATGTAGCGAAAGCAAAAGGAAGTCTTAATAGGTACTTATCTACTAAGCAGAGTGGTAGAAAAAGTATTGCGGTTCTTAAATGACTAACTGAATCACTATGGCCAAAGAAAGATCGCAAATACGAAAAAATAAAACAACTTCACATATAAGTAAATTGATGATGAATTAAGAATATCCCTTAATTTTATAAACTCTCTAATAGTAATAATAATAAACTAAAAATAATAATAAACTCTCTAGTACATAACGTCTATAATGTAAAGATAAAGCTGTATACCAGAGTTCACGAAAGAGTGTCACATTTTGTAAACAAAATTATAACCTCAAATTCATGTCAAAAGTGTTAAAAATGTAGATATTTCTGACTAGCTGTATGTAAAATAATAGCCATAGCGATTTTAAGTGTATGTATGGTGGTTACAAACGTGTACCTTTGTGCCTTGTACGTTATTATTATTATTATTCCTAGCCTATTGTGTCCCACTGCTGGGCAAATGCCTCATATCCCTCTCCTTCTTCCACTTATTACGGTCTTGTGCAAGCTCCCACCAGTCCCGGCGGCAGGCGTTTAGATCGGCACTCCATCTTTTGCGGGGTCGTCCTCTGCGACGTAGTCCGACTTGGGGTAACCACTGAGTGACGATTCTCGCCTTGTACGTGTACCGTGTTAATTAAAATCTTTTCTTAACAGCAAAATGTTTGTTTACATAACGTAGCGCTCTTTCTTGAACTCTATTATACGTCTTATATGAGTGAACTTTTTTTATTAAGACAATTACTATTAATATTGACCTCTACTGCTATTCATAGGTAACATAAAGTAAGTAACTACCTACAGAAATTATGTCAATGGTGACTAAGTAGTATCCTTACGAGTATATGACCTTACTTTTAAAACTCAACTCGGCAAGTTTTATTATTTACGCTTATTTTCGGATTATTTACGCTTCCGTTCTTAGTATTATTGATCAATTCAAAAGTAAAAAACTTTATATTTTCACTTCCGCAAACAAAGTTAATACTAAAACATTAGATTTTTAAAGATATTTAGATTTTTGTAGGCTTGACCTAGTGTGGGAGTCAATGTTTTGCCTTATGGAAAGTTACCAATCTCATTGTTTTATTTTTAGATGCTATAAATTGTAACTTTATTTGATTAATAAACTATTTGTATTTTGTATTTGTATTTTTTGTAAAACTTAACTGAGTTTTTTGACCGACTAGCATGGGCGACAGTGCGACGCTTTACACTTCACTAGCTCATACAGATTATGTATATGGCGGACTCTATAGTTTTTTACTCTGAGGTAAATGGCATCATTCTTCATAATCATTCTACGAGTGGTCGATTTTTCTTCTTATACGAGTATACTCGTACGTTAGGGGCATCAATGAAATACGTATCGTTTTTCTCTCAGTGTAACTGTATGTAAAACGATAGCCTTAGCTTATTCCAATTGTAATTGTGCGTTGGGCTATTTTCCGCAACTCGACGTCATTGCGCCTATTTTGCGTGTGTACCTATGTAATTGCGGTTACAAACGTGTACCTCGTGTAATTGATGAGAAATCTTTTCTTAAACTGCAAAATGTTTGTTTACAAAAAGTGATGCTATTTCGAGAACTCTATCATAGTGTGGTGTTTTTAAAGATAGTTCTTTACTAATGAAATTATTGGAACGAAGTTCCTCCTTGCATGTAACACTCCAGACAGTTAGCGAGTGTTAGGCCATAAAAGTGTAACCGAAGCATCGCGTCTGTGTCGATGCACGTGTGCAAAGGCTAAACAAGTTGCGTCTGACACGTGTACGTTTCGCGTTTGCATAGCTACAAATGCTTGCGACGGCACGATAAAAAATGCGGTGTGCATAGGAACTAAGAAACGCTAAAATGGAAGTGGACGTGACGTATCCGATGAGAGGATAGTTACCCAAACATTCGGAATGACGGAGATAAGCGGGACCGTTACAACTTTGCTGCTCCGCTGCTTCTACACCCAGACCAGCCACATTAAAACCGCGAGTACCTACGCTGTAGAAGCCGATTATTTCCACATTGCTTCCTGGTGAATAAACTGCCCTACTATTTTATTTGCGAGCAGCGCAGGACCGGTCGTCATGGAGATTTTTAGGGAAGGCCTGTGACCGGCAGTGGACGTCTTTCGGCTGAGACTGCCCATACTACCTTTAAAATAAATATGCGTGCGGGTCCAACTTAAGCCCAAGTCACACAGAGCGGTATAAGCGGTAAAGCGGTCCGGGGCCGGACCTGCGGGAAGCGAAAGCGTTCCGGGACCGGTCACACAGAGGTACCGCGCGGAAACCGCGGCGGGACAGCGGCGCGGTAGCGGTCGGTGTGACACTATTTATCTGTGATTATTCAAAACACGTAAATCCTTTGCTCTAAACAAAAAACCAAACTGATAACCTAAAAAAAGTCTGCGCAAAGCCGCAAAATTCTTGTAAAAAAATACAACATCAAAGTCCGCGCCCGGACCGCACCGCACCGCACCGCGCCGCGCCGCTGCCGCTCTGTGTGACGGGTTGCATTGAACGCAATGCAATACAGCGCCCGCTCCCGCCGAAAGTTCGGCCCCGCGCCGCGCCCGGTCCGCGGGGTTGTATTAGCGGCCCGGCCGCCCCCGAGCCGCACCGCGCCGCGCCGCAACCGCTTTCAATGTGACAGGGTGCATAAGAACTCATACTTTACAAAAAATACCGGCCCCGGAGCGCTTCCGCTACCGCCTCAGTGTGACTTGGGCTTTAGTGGTAACTCTCAAGCTCAAGAGCTTTTTGACGTGCTTTTCAAAATCTGAGAGGGGCTATTACTGTATTACATTACCAAAAATAAATGAAAAAGTACAACGATGTAACGGATCTCGGCTAAAGGTATTGCCACTTCAGAGGAACCTCACTGAGGCGGAAATTGTAACGAATCGCAGCGCTGCTGGTGAGTCAGTTTTTCATACCAGGCATCCTCTTCGACCCATTCCAGTTCAAGCACGTGCAGTTTCCTGTGAGCGTTTGTTTCTCAATGACAATCAACATATCGCAGCCAGTCATAGGGTGAACCGGTCAAAGCTGCCGGTGCTGATCTGAGGGTGGGATATTATTCCTACGGGAAGCTCTACTTACGTCGCCTGCTCTGCTTATGCTGTGACCAAGCAACTTTATTTACTTGCTACCAACCATCAGACCACAAAAACTGTGTTGACTGAGAAATTTGTGAATTAGTAAACATTTTTGGGATTGATTAGATTAGATACAAGAAAAAATTAGTTCGTAATTTGTAACTGTTCCTCTTGAATTATTTTTGAAATATAAAGTAAATGAGCCGTAAATAATCTGAAAATATACTTTTTAATACATAATTGTCTGATGTTAATATTTTGTCATGTTCATTCTCATACACACGCGGACGAAGTCGCGGGCAGCAGCTAGTAGATAATATATCGCCTTAGCAATCAGCTTGATGATGATTATGCTGGCTTTTATAGCCCACAATTTCGTCATCTATGGTGTACACTATGGCTCGGCAGCCGTGATTGGAAGCGCGTACGCATATCCAGCGCTTCCGACAACATGAGTTATTCTTGCTATCAGTGTGCATCCGGAATTTGTATCCGCCGAGCTTTAAAATGCGGTTACCGCGATTGCTTGATACAATCGTTGCTCGTCCCGATACTAATTCTCCTGTGGGCAATGGAAAATAAAACGATTTATTATCACTCTATTTCAACTTATGTCTACGAGCGGTTTTCTCTTGTAGCTCTAAAAAGCAAATAGGAAGACCAATTATCTCGAAAACGATTCTTTACTAGTTTTAGTATAATATACAAAACAGCTTTACTGTGGTTATATTATCACCCTGTCACCCTTTTGAAATGCCTTTGTTGCTCTTTGAAAGAACTGGCTAAAAAGGTCATATCCATGGAGTCGGTACCTCTTAAACAATGAGGGCACCGCAAGTTATCCTACGTCATAAAGTAAACGAAATTGACAATTTTGTTACGAAAGTACCTAGTAGACTGTTTGATCAACAAAATTTTGTTTTGACAATGCATGTAATACAATGGATGTAAGTCATACCATTTTTAATTTACTTATTTAAGTAACTTCCATTACTACGAACAGGTTCTATTCGTGTACGTGCCGTTACATTTTTTCTTTCCAACTGTTTCAAACCTGCCAGCTAATAGGCGAAAATTCTCACTGCAACGGTGCACTGGTAGTCTTTCTGTCGTAAACGCCATCATTAGTAATAAAGAAGGCTCGGACTTTTGTAGCCATACGGGTGGGGCCAAAACCAACACGTTCGACACTTTACACCAATCGACTTTTATCACTGTCTACCTATATATCCAAGAAATGCTTCTCCATTCTGATCAAAGTCAATGGTTGTGCTGTGATGGTCCTTTTACGATTTCTTCAGCAATAGTGAGCAAACAGGCCTTGCAAGTCGGATATCTAGAACAGTACCATCTAGCGCGTCGAGTTTTGTCACTATATTCCCGTTTATTGTACCTATACTCGCCTATGACCATTACTGGCTTTCCCTTCCGTGACATTACGTAGAATGGTTTAAGAAACGATTCTGAAAACAGATAAATATTTTAAGTACCAATAAAAGTATTAAAAAGGTTTGTAATTATGACTTGACAGTTTGTTCAGCTCTGAATGATCAGCCCTGAACACAATTTAGAAGTTTAAAAAACTGAAGTCAATACGTATTGCTACAGATCAAAAATCATCACACAAACCTAGCTAGATAGTAATAAACAACGTGGCATAAATAAAGTTTATATAAATAACACAAAGTAAAAATAATAAATATATATATATATAGAGATGACAGTTCTGATTTCTTTTCTATATCGTCATCTTCTGATGGTAGCTTCCACAGTACCTCACAGTCTTTAGATTCTCAGCTTAGTGATAGTTTTTCACAGTTCCCTAAAAATTTTAATGCTGTACACATTAATGCGCAGAGCATACCTGCGCACTATCCTGACTTGTTGACCTCCTTCGGAGACAACAAAAACATCCATGCCATCTTAGTGTCGGAAACGTTCTTAAAACCCTGTCTTCCCTCTACTTCCTATTCTATTCCTGGATTCCACATTATCCGCAATGATAGGACTGGCAAGGGTGGCGGTGGCGTAGCTATATACCTGCGAAGTCATTTCCCATTTAGCATTTTATCACAATCTCCTTCTGAGTACTCTGAATCTTCAGAGCATCTCTTTATCGAGGTCCTACTAGGGTCTCTTAAAGTGCTTCTGGGTGTTTTTTACAGTCCTTCATTACGCATCGACTATTTCGCAAAATTCGAATCTTTGTTGGAGGTTCTGGTCCCCACGGTTGACCACACCATAATTATGGGTGATTTTAATACTTGTCTTCTTAGGAAAGACTCTCGTTCCTCTAGTCTGTGCTCAGCCGTGGAGTCCACGAACCTCAACATAATGCCTCTCTCACCTACACACCATTTTCCCGGCTGTCAGCCTTCCTTGCTTGATCTTATCATTGTCTCCTCCCCTAACCTGCGTAAGTTTGACCATGTGTCTGAATACAGGAGCAAGTTAAAATGGCTTCCTATCAGGTTGCGCCGAGATGAGCATGTCCTTGTACTTCTCTACAACGTACTGCATGACCCTCGTACTCCCTCATACCTTAAAGAACGTTTCCGATACCTAGGTGCTGACCGCTCTCTAGATTTGCGATCCAAGACTGATAATGTGTTGGAAATACCCTTTACTCGGTCAGGCTACTATAAGGAATCTTTCACTTTAAAAGCTATCAGTCTCTGGAATGATCTGCCATCTGAGATTCGTCACTCCAAGTCACTACCTATTTTTAAATCTAAACTGCATAACTTCTTACTTAATAAAATTGTACCTTAGTTTGCAACTGAGTTTGTATATATTTATATGTTATCTATTTGTCTATAGGTTTACTTATCCAAGGCACAGATTTATTTTATATTTATCAATACATGTCAAATTACAATTGTCTAAGTCAAAACTAACGCTAAACAAGAACAGCTTATTGTCCCTACGTCCCGCCCCGATTCTGCCCTGGTCCAAACGTGCCCATTATGCTTGCAGCGTTTGTCTATATATTTTATATATATTTTTATATGTATTTTTTATTTATTTATTTGTGTATATAGTTGTTAGCGAATTTGCGAAATAAATTAACCGAGCAGGCCTACAGATATGTGAAGGACAGATTATGGGTTTTTTGTAATAGGTATGAAAAGTGGACTGTATGGAAAAAGTAAAAAGGTGCGGTTCGAACAATGGAGCAATTTAAAGAAGCGGGAAAAACACAGGAAAGCACGCGTACCTGGCTTTATCTGGATAACTGAATCCTCTCTTCTGCAGAACAATCAAGCAGCTTCCGGAATCTTCTTTCTTGGTCTTTCAGATAGCGTAAGAACGTCCAGTTGATTTTTGCCGGTACCGGCGAGCACTTTACTGTCTTTATTTTAATGTAAAAACACCAATAACTGTTTAAAGTTCACAAATCCAGAACCTCGTGGTATTTTGGAAGCCACGAGAAATAGAGCCTTGCCCGTGAGCCGTGTAGTAGTAGACTGGTCTGATTTGACCAAAACCATCCATTTTAATTGCGTGGCACCGATGTGTCTTCTTTTGATTGAGACGACGAGTGCGCGCGTGCATAAGGATAGGTGGGAGGGAAAGGGATGAATAATATTCGCCTATAAACGTATTTAAATAGTAAACAAAAAATTAATAGATGGCGATAACATCCCCCCGGCCTTAAAGGGTTGCCTTTAAAAAGGTTAAAAAATAGAGTCATCTAACCATACGCGAGAAAGATGACTTAAATCATCATTATATTACTAAAAAAGAGCGCTATCACTTAGCATAAAATAAACAAGTTAATATCTTTACTTAAGCTGTAAACAATAAAACTAAACTATCAACTTTTAATTACCTAAATTTAATTTTATTGAATTTAAGTAAAAACTCTACTGAGTGGGTAAGGGACATAAACGAACCGTAGGCCGCACATAACTACCCTTAGCGGTTCTAACCGTGACTACACGAATTGTCCCATCATTAGACGGGTACATCTTCTCTACAATCGCAAGTGGCCACGAAAACGTTGTCCACACTAAAACCACAACAGTCCCAACTTGAATAGGAGCTGCGGTTGTGTTCTGCGGTAAAATCTTTATAAACTGGTAAATGTGCACTTTTGTTTTTGTGTGACAATGAAGAATTTATCTATCTATATATATATATATATAAAAATAAAATAAAAAAAATAAGTCAGATTTGTCAGCACCACCACCGACCTCCCGCTTCACTCAACACCTCAGGAACGACGAGAGTATGTGTTACTGTAACCGCTGGCAGCTCGCAGACAGTTAATTTACTCACTCATTTGAATAAAATAATCCTATTTATATGCCTTTATTTATTTTTATATTGTTATTCTGTACCTAAAAAATCAAACAATAGGGTGTTTTCCAGCACCTTTTAAAAGTTCAACTGGATGGCGCTGCTGATCATCTTTAGGAAAATGGAAACACTGATACAAGGTCACCCAGTATGAAAATGATTCATTCAATTTGATTGCTACGGTCAAATGTTTGTAATAATATTCTTCTCAAAAGATTTAATTCATTTAACAAAGATTAAAAAAAAAAAATACAAAGAAACGTAGTTTACAAACGTCATACAAAATTGCCTTGTGGATTTGGTACATTTTAAAAGTTTTAAAAAGTTTATGTATAAAACATAAGGTAAAATAAATGTCTTAATAATAATTCAATTCTATTTAATTAATTATATATAACGTGCCCCGTAATTTTTAAAACAATAAATATAGTATTTATCTACTCAATGAGCTCTAAACAACGATACCCCACTTGATGGGGTAGGTGAATTTTATAGGTGAAATTTAGTTTATTTTTATTATTTGTTGATATAGCGGCAAAATATTACACAATTTGTGAAAAATTCTACGTAGTACGGTTCGCCGGGGCCCTTCCCCTTCCACAGCCTTCACTGACTCTCGACCTTTTCGTCTCAAATTTTATATGAGTTTGGCATCCTCGAAAATTATATCGAACTAGACCTAAAAAGCTAACTGATGTAAGTATCATAGCATCGTATATTAGTTTATTTTCTAGATTTAGTTATATCGCAATAATAAACATACGGCGAAATAAAGGAAACATCAGTTTTTTTTATAAAATATTTAATGTGTAAAAAAAGAACAACTAGTAAATTAAAAAAATATATTATTCCTAGAACCTGTTCAAAAGCTTATTACGTATACTAACATACCCGTCACCACAATGAAATACTCAGGTAGTTACCCACTTAGACGTAATAAATTATATGTACTTATTTCGCTACCTATTTATTGGGATCACTTCATTTTCAAATGATCTAGGCAGTGTAAGGACTGCGCTGCTGTTTTTACTCAAATATTACAAATTTTTAATCTGTACTTTCGTTTAGAATCGATTAGCCGTCAAATGTGCAATAGGATTATGCATTCCCCATACTCGAATGATAGCATTATCCACAGTCGTGAGGGAGGCTTTACATCCAGTCTTAGCTTTGACACAGACCCAGCGTGCTCTAGAACCGGATTGCTTGACACGGTTGAACCGGTACTGTCCGATCATGATCACAGTGTTCCCACGCTGGGATTTTGCAAATACTGGACTCAGTTCTGAAAGAAATACTGTGTGTTAGTTTTATGATGTTGAGAGATACTTGGACTTAAAACAGATGTGTGCTTTGTGGCTTATCCTCATCTTACTTACTTAGTAAGATAAAACCAAATTATCTATCTTTTTGAATGCTAATCTTTATCCTATTATTAATCTTAAAGGAAAGGAACAATAATTGAAACTCAAACTTAGTGGAAAAATGCGGCATTACTTCTTTAATACTTCTAATGATTATTACAAGTGTAGGTGAGTTTGGGTATGTAATAACAATTTTTCCCACCATGGCGACAATTTGTTTGTGAAGCGATGTAGTTCGGCTGACGTCATTAAGAGATTTTAATATCCAACAATGAATAAACTATTTTGAGTTTGAGTTTATTATACTGCTATAAAAAACTTAAGGATATAAGATTTGAATATGACGTCACTGCGAAACATATACCTACCTCTGTGTGCGTCACGAGTCTAAGGCCCGAATTGATAAAGCTTGACTTATCTATAACTCAGGTTGAACTCAACCTGATACTAAACTCAGCCTGAACTCAGGGAGGGAATCGGTGTAAACAAATGTAGTAGAAATAATTTGACAGATTTTACGTCAAGAGGACTAAACGCTCGACTAAAAGGCTGTGCGGTGACGTTTTTATTATTTGTTGGTATTCAACTGTCACGGTTCATGCGATGACAGCCCGCTGACATACAGACATCCCGTTTCTCACCCTTTGGGTAAGGAATTCTAAAATTGAAATTTCAACATGGGTCTTGTTATAAACCGAGTTACCTCCTTAAAGGAACTCACTGTTTACTTTAACACCTTGTACATCAAAAATATGTAAAGTTAAATGAGAGTATTTCTTGAAGATCCACTTCACAAAAGTTCACAAGTAGTAGCTTTGAAAAACGTTTCATCAAATATTTCTGTACCTACAAATAGTTACAACATATTTTATCCTCTGCTTTCTTGCGTAAAATCTATGATTAGATTATTTAGAATTTGATAAACACGCCATTATGAATTACGAAGTCCTGACGGGGATGACTATGTTCGGTTTGGGTGTTTACTATCTTCCGTTCTTTAGTCAGGATGATGCGGGCTTTACACTGGTGCCTTGATGATGAGCAACATGCCCAGCGGTCTGTGGTCTTTCTCTTCGTATGAAGATAATATGAATATTTTCCATATACAAGGATTTCCTTTCCCGAAGCGTTGCGAACAAAAGCCACTGTAAACATGTGTACATAAATAAAATTGCAAATGACTTATCCTGTGAACTTCCATCTTTCGCATTTATGTGATACTTAAGGCCGCTAATATCAATTACCTACTGCTAATAATTATGAATTATTTAAAAATGCGTAATATATTACGTATTTTCATCAGAAAACGACATTTTGGTTCATACTGCCAATACAACACGGTTCCTGGACGATGTCAAAAAATTACCAAGATAACAAGCCGCTTTATAGGCGCACTCGCCGTAATAGGGATGGATGCCAGCTAAGCCAGCTTGGCCATATTTTGACAGAATTCGGGAGCCAGATAGTTGGAGAAAAAATAAAAAGGCGGTATCTACCCCGTTGAAAAAAGCTTCATTTGCCAGAGACACTTTACAGAAAGTTTTTCGGCAGTAGCTGAAACATTAAACAACCCTGATTGATTTTTTTTAATGCACACGTATCTTTAGCAAAATGACATCAAACTCATTTACTTGACCTGTAATGGTGAGCTTTTTATCTTATTCAGGACATAAAATAACTATTAGCAACTTTCCTGAAGAAACAGTAAAGATACAAGTTTTCATTGGCTCTCCCTTACAAAAATTGCGCCAGCAATAGTGGGTTTTGTATTGGATGATAATTTTTCAGGTGCTTCGAACAATATCCCTTTTGGAAAATTGTTCAGATTTATGTTCTGAGTGAAGCAGTAAAGTTAGCATCAAAAGTGTAAGCATTTCAGGAGCCCATATAAATAGTTACCACATTCAAAGGAATTATATGTGTCACCGGAAAATGCTACGGAATTGGAAGTTCATCAATTTCCTAGTAAGTTGAATTAACTTTCGAAAAATAATAATTTATGCCGAATTCTCCCCAGAAGCGAATTAGATTTAAATAGGTTTGGTTGTGTTTGCCTTACCTAACGGACCAATGGATCTACGAAATTCCTCCGAGTTTATTATTTTTCAAAAGTTGATTAACCTACTAACTTACGATTCTTATTATTTTCCGGTGACATATGATCACCTGAAATGCTTAGCTCCCGAGTTCCCGTAAGTACCACTACTACAACTACTTTCCTTGTTATTTTTGTTTTATTCGCGTTACGCTTGTTATTGTTTTTTCCTCGCGAGACATTGTTGTAATCGGACGTGTCGTTGTTTCGGCTAATTAATTTAAATTCATAATCAGCATTACTCAAATTTTCTGTCTTTGCAAATTCCCCGCCGTCTCATCGCATGCATTGTGGTGACCTAGATAAACAATCGAAGCAAATGTTGAAATCGTGAAAAGTGAACACAATTTGGCCGCTACCGCCTTCTACTAGGAACGCGAACGACAGGAAAGCGATATATCGCCTAGTGCTACTATTTTCTATACCAGCTGAGTGTGAGTCATGTTTACCACGAAGTGTGCTTCATGTAATGACACTGTAGGCCAAGGACCGGCTTGCACTGTGTGCGGTAAAACTTATCACTTTCACTGTAGTGGTACAACGGAGCGTGGTTTTAATCGACTCGGTACGGGAAGAAACTCTTGGAGATGTTCAGACTGTCGCGACGAAAACTCAACTCTAGACTATACTGCTAACTCCTCGCGTGTCGAACATTCCCCGGCCAGGATCTCGGCTGCAGGCCTGCAAGACCCCAGACCCCTGCCGCAAACTCCAGAACCGAGTTTTTCCAAGGTCAACGTGCCGAAGACGGACGTGCTGGATACTATCTTGTCCAAGCTTTCATCGATGCAGAACCAATTGTTAGCAATCGATTCTATTCAATCTGACTTGTCCCAGGTTAAAACAGAATTAAATGGATTAAAATCCTCCCTTGACGCTAAGTTGGAGGTCATGTCAGAGAGATTAGATTCGGTTGAAGAAAGAGTTGGTGATTTGGAAACATGTACATCAGATTTGCTGAAGTTGAAAACTGAAGTTGCTGACCTGCGGTTAGAACTCGAAACCAGGGAACAAGCTTATTTTCGTAAGGACGTGGAATTAAATGGCCTTACTGAACATTCCAATGAGAATTTACCTCACATTGTGGCAACGCTGGCCTCTAAGTTAGGAGTCGATCTGGACCCACGCGACGTGGATGATATCAGGCGTGTAGGGGTGAAAGGTGGAAAGGATGGTAGAGACGATCGACCCCGCCCTGTTATAATCACTCTCACTAGACGCGCTCCCCGAGACCAACTTCTTCGCGCAGCCAGATCTAGACGAGGTCTCACCACTGACAAGATCGAAGTGCCTGGAAATTCAAGGAAAATTTTCATAAACGAACACCTTACTAAACGACACAGAGTCCTGTTCAGTAAAGCTCGTGCAGCTGGTGCAGACCTCAAATTTAAATATGTTTGGACCAACAACGGTAACATTTTTATGCGACGATCGGAAACCAGTTCAATTCTGAGAGTTAGCTCTGAATCAATATTACAAAAACTGCTTGGTAATGGGCCTGGAAAACCTAGAAATCTCCTCTCCGGCGATGTTTCTGGTACTTCCAACAACATTTGATGTTTTTGTTTTAATACGACTTCCTTGCTTATATTCTGGTATAACATATTCTATGCCGCGTCAAACCGAGCATTGTTTCTACGTGGGTTTGCAAACTGCGCAACTCTTATTAATTTTCTGATTTTCACTGCGTCCAATACTGAAGTTTTAAAAGCCTTTTTTACCTGCATATTTTCTGTTTGTGAAAAGTATTTAGCTGCTGATATAAAGACTATACTCCTATCTGCTTTAACACTCTTTAAATCCTCTAAAACTCTAAACTCCATTCTTTCTTATAATAACATTTTTAGTTATGGGTAGTCTTGATTTACTAACAAATATTGATGATTCCTTTAATATAACTTGTAAAGCAATTCAGCCAGAAAACTGTAAGATAACTTTAAACCTAAATTATGAATTTAAGATCTTGACTGTGAACATAAGGAGTATCTATAAAAATTTTGATGCCTTGCTAGTTCTTTTACAACGACTTAAGACTGAATTTGACGTGATTTTACTGACTGAATGTTGGCTTAGCGACACTACGGTTATTGACGATATTTCAGGTTATTCAGCCTTCTACTCAACCCGAAACATTAATCAGAATGGTGGGGTGGTAGCTTACGTAAGAGACTTGTGGAATGTTGCGGTCTCTGAACCCAATCTAATAGATGCGTGCGGGCTCTTACTTGATATTCCTGAGGTATTATCTATAATAGGAATGTATAGATCACCGTCTTTTAGGAACACTTCAAATTTTTTGAATTCCTTGGATGAATGCTTAAAACTGCTAAAAGACAAGTCCACCATTATCATTGCAGGAGACATAAATATTGATATACTTTCCTCTAATTCATCTCAAATCGACCCCTCTGAATATCTCTGCTTGACTGCCGAACACTCTCTCCAACCTGCTATCACGCTGCCAACGAGACTTGACTCCTGCTTAGACCATATATTTGTCAAAACCAGTTCCTCTGTACTTGGACTGGTATGTGATACAGAATTTACCGATCACAAGCCTGCCATAGTAGGCCTTAATATTAAAAAGCCAAAAAAACAGACAAACGGCCTGAGAACTAAGAAAATAACGGACTTTGAGGGAGTTTCAAGGGAATTACAAAGCGTTGACTGGAGTAACGTTACAAACATGATAGATGTTAACGACGCAGTAGGTGTGTTCCTTGGCATCCTAAATGCCTCAGTCGATAAACATACTAGGACTATTCGTGTTAGCAGGAGTAAATTCACTATAGAACCTTGGATGACCCCTGGCCTACTTCGATGTGCGCGTCATCGAGATCATCTACACTCACTAGTCAGACAGTATCCGGACGACAAAATACTTAAACTGTCGTACACTAGATACAGAAATTTTTATAACAACTTGATCCGTAAACTTAAAACACAATATGACAGCGCAGATATAGAATTTAACAAAAATAACCCAAAAGGCTTATGGACATCCATCTTAAAGATATGCAGATCAAGTAAGAAATCACGTCAGGCTAAGGATCTTTTGACTCTGACTGAGAATGCTTCTGATTCTTTAAACATTGTAAATAATTTTTTCTCAACCGTAGGAAAAAACTTAGCCAACAATATTCTTAGTCAATCAAGTGTTACCGAAGATGATCTTGCTGCCTCTATAAACACCAATGATGGTCCTCATAACTCACTTTTTTTGACGCCTACTGACCCGGAGGAAGTTGAACTACTAATCAGGCATCTTAAAACAGACAGCGCTCCTGGCCTAGATGGAATTAATAACAATTTAGTTAAGGCTATCGGGAATGACATAATACAACCGTTAACGCATATTTTTAACCTTAGCCTAAGTACAGGCAATTTTCCTAATGCGTGGAAAATTGCTGCTGTAACTCCTATCTACAAAGACGGTTCCAGAGATTCTCCTAACAACTATCGACCTATTTCTCTTCTTAGTGTCTTTTCTAAAATACTAGAAAAAATCGTTAATAGGCGGCTTGTATCGTTTTTAGAGGACTCTGGATTACTTAGTCATAGACAGTTCGGTTTTAGAAAGAAAAAGTCAACTGAAGATGCTATCTCCGAATTAGTTAATTTAGTATCCTCCTACCTTGACAAGCAATATCACTGTATTGGTGCCTTTCTCGATTTGGTCAAGGCCTTCGACACAGTTTCAATTCCAATTCTGCTTCGAAAGTTGGAGCAACTAGGAATTCGTGGTCACGCCTTAGCCTGGTTTCATAGCTATCTTTCAGAAAGAGGACAGATGGTTCGGATAGACTCACATGTAAGCAATGTGCAACGAATTAATTACGGTGTTCCCCAGGGAAGTATTCTTGGTCCGACCCTGTTTATTATTTACATGAACGATATTCACAATCTCAGTATGCCCTCGGCGGAAATTATATGCTACGCAGACGACACAGCCGTATTATTTTTTGGAAAAAGCTGGGAGAATACTTTCCGCTTGGCCGAACAGGGTATGTCTTGTATTTCAAACTGGCTACAAAAGAATTTATTAACGTTGAACACCAAAAAAACTAAATATATTTGTTTCCATAAAGCGGCTTCCTCACGTCCACCGGAATCACCTGGTATAAAAATCCACAAGTGTTTCTCAAATTCTACACCTCCTACTCATCCATGTAACTGTGAATACATTCTAAAAACAACCGAATTAAGATATCTAGGAGTAATGCTGGATGAAAAACTCAATTTTAAATCCCAAATTGCCGCTCTGTCGGCTCGAATCCGAAAAATTATTGGAGTGATGAAAAAATTACGTAATGTAGTTAGTTTTCACATCATAAAAACTGTTTATTTAGCGATATGTCAATCTCTTTTAAATTATTGTATAGGTATTTGGGGAGGCGCCGCAAAGACTCACTTGATTGCCTTAGAAAGAGCTCAACGTGGAGTTCTGAAAGTAATGTTAAAAAAACCATTTAGGTTCCCCACTAACACTTTGTATCAAGAGGCTCAGGTTTTGCGGGTTCGGCAGCTGTACATCGCTAAAGCATCCCTTAGCCTTCACAGCCAAGTTCTCAAATTGGATGAGTACCCCCTCTTATTGCAGAAACGCGTCTTTAAAATACCAATTCCAGCAGCTAAAACTACTTTCGCTAGAAGATTTCCCTACTTACGCTTATTCTGCAATTTATAACCAAATTATCAAATTTTGCGACATAAAAAAATCGACAGTATTGGAAGCTAAAACCATAATTCAAAATTGGCTTAGCACTTTAGATTATCAACAAACAGAATTAATTATACCTTTTAGACAATAATATTTCGGTAGTATAGTAGTATATGCACTAGGTAATAAATAAATTCTTAAATTAATTTGAATAGCAGCTACAACGCACTTTGTTAGATTTAATTACTATTATTTTCCTTTTAAGTTATCACTTTAAGCTATATAGACAACTCGGTAACCAAACGTACATAGGTTTCCCAAGATACAGGCTTCGCCTAGTTTGGGGACCACTGGTAATGATTGTATCAACCTAGACGTAAGTTTCGCTTTAAGAATATAAATGTATTAATTTTTAGAGTTAGTGTCCTATGTCTAAGTTGTAATTCTGTTTTTAATAAAGTATTATTATATTATTTATTATTTATTTGCGTTACGCTTATTAATTTAACTAATTAAATATTTTTGTAACAATCAAATATGGTACTAAAAATGACACTCATTTATAAGTTACAACTTATATAAGACACCTTTACGAAGTATGAAGTTCTGAGGAGGATGACTATGTTCAGTTTGGGCGCTAACTATCTGTTCCCTGTCTTTAGTCAGGATGATGCGGGCTTTGCATCGGCGCGCAGATTTTGAGCAACATGCCCAGCGGTCTGTGGTCTTTCTGTTCGTCTGAAGATAGTATGAATATTTTCCGCATACAAGGAGTTCCTTCCCCGAAGCGTTGCGAACAAAAGCCACTGAAAACATTAGGTATACTAATTGCAAAAGAATAAAACTTTCCATTTAGTTAATAAACTAGAAAATGGTTATTTGTTGGGAGAGTATCTACGTGTTACTTATCCTTGAAACTTCCAGGAGATAAACCCTTGAACATAATAATATAGGTACTCATGTTTCGCACTAATAAGAAGACATTTTCTGTAGTTTTTTGCGCTCGTATTATTATTTATTTATGTACCCCTGCAAAGTGCGTGTCGGGCCAGGCGCTATGTAAGGTTCCGTAGTAAAGCTGCTTTAGAAATTATTATGGTTGAGCAAGTATCGATTTTTTCATTAAGCTTTTCCGTCCTAACGCCGCCTGATTGCTATTTATATTGGACTATTTCAGTCTTTCGTCTACTACTCCTTAACCTGTAAAGCCTTCTTTGCTTTGACAGTTTTCCTGAACGCGCTACTGCAGATGATGGTAACTCTGATGAGCTAACAAAAATCGTCGAGATATACTATTATCCGAACACCTTGAGCTATTAGAATCTGTGCAATCCAATTGGATAAGGATACGAATACTTTCGGCGCTGTACTGAGCCCGAACGGTAGGCACGTCATCTGCAGAAGCTCATTCTGGTACACAACTTGCAGGAACTATCTGTGGGATTTGGCAATAGGCAAGTGGAAGTATGCCTGATATAGACCCACCTTGCAGAGCCAATCATTTGGCTTTCAACATTTATTAGCTTGAACCATTCATACCCGTGGGTGTAGTAAGAGGCGACTAAGGGTTATAAACTGGAGGATGGGCAGCAGCATCCTCCAGTTCCATCCTTTGTATCTTACATTTTACTTACTAAGGTCACCTACAACCGCGGTCCATGGTGCCAGCCGTAACGCAGACAAGCGAGGTGACTATGGTACTTCCCCTCTACATTTTTCCAGCAAAAGATAGAATTCTGGAGGGAGCTCCCTGTCCTGTAGTGGACGTTTCATTAGATGTTATGATGAGCTTGAACCGTTCTGTGCACACATATTCGTTCAGGGCTTTTAAATTGAATATTGGAGGGGCCGTCGCCTTTCGGCACAAGAAACATTATGGAGACAAAGATTGGGAAGGGCCGAGTTACTTCCATTACTTTCTCTTTTTTCATTTGGCAAATGATTGCAGACATATCCTTTGACTCTATTGTGAAGTAAGGGCCTCTTTTCAGATTCGGCATTAATATGAGAGGCTTTTGGAGAAAAAGTATGCGATACTAGTTTAGTTGATATGATCCCCAGAAGCGAATTAGGTTTAAATATGTTTGGTTGTGTTTGCCTTACCTAACGGACCAATGGATCTACGAAATTCCTACGAGTTTAGTATTTTTCGAAAGTTGATCAAACTACTGACTTACTAACTTACGATTCTTATTATTTTCCGGTGACATAATAATATGAACACCTGAAATGCTTAGCTCCCGAGTTCCACTACTACAACTACTTTCCTTGTTATTTTTGTTTTATTCGCGTTACGCTTATTAATTTAACTAATTAAACATTTTTGTAACAATCAAATATGGTATTAAAAATTACACTCATTTCTAAGTTACAACTTATATAAGACGCCTTTACGAAGTATGAAGTTCTGAGGAGGATGACTATGTTCAGTTTGGACGCTAACAATCTGTTCCCTGTCTTTAGTCAGGATGAGGCGGGCTTTGCACTGGCGTCTTGATATTGAACAACACGCCCAGCGGTCTGTGGTCTTTCCGGTCGTCTGAAGGTAGTATGAATATTTTCCGCATACAAGGAGTTCCTTTCCCGAAGCGTTGCGAACAAAAGCCACTGAAAACATTAAGTATACTAATTGCAAAAGAATAAAACTTTCCATTTAGTTAATAAACTTGAAAATGGTTATTTGTTGGGAGAGTATCTACGTGTTACTTATCCTTGAAACCTCCAGGAGATAAACTCTTGAACATTCATTCATTCATTCATTTATTTATTTATTTGCATTTTATGTTCATGTTAAAGATCTTAAAAATTTTATTACAGTATTAGTACATAAACCCTTTTTGAGCATCGCAAATGATTTGGAGGCATGCTGTCAATAATATAATCTAACTTAAATACATATACCTATATAATCTTTATAATGTTAAGCTAAGTTAAAATAAAATTCTAGGATCATTCAAAATTAACGTAACAAGAACATGTAATTGTGATCCAAAAAAATTTAAATAAAAAGATGGCATTGAATTTATAAAATGGTCAAATAAAGTATAGGTAAAAATAGTTGATTTAGTCTAATAAAATATTTAAATTAAATTTATAAAAAATAATGTCAATTCAAATTAATACATGTCAATATAGTAAAAAAAGATTATTCAATTTCCATTATTTAAAGTAAAAAATGAAAAAATGAAATAAAAAAAAAAGTTATAATTATCAAAAATCTATTTACAATTACGGTCCTCGAAAAATTCTTTCACTGAATAATAAGCTTTGTTTTGAAGGAATGATTTTAATTGATTGTAGAAAGATTTTTCGTTGGTTTCAGATTTAATACTGTCCGGAATTTTGTTGTAAATTTCTGTGGCTTTGTAATATGGACCTTCTCTACTAATGAGCATTTTTTCTTTTGGCATTTCTAACATGTTTCTTCGTCGGGCACTTTTGCTATTTTTAAATTCATGCAAATTCTTTTTTACAAAAGTCGCAGCTTCTAAGATCACAATCGATGGAAAGGTTAATATTTTTTCTTTTATGAAATAAGGCTTGCAGCTGTCTTTTGGCTTAATGTTAAATAAAATTCGTATGCATTTTTTCTGTAACACGAATACATCGTGCGCGTCAGTGCTGTCTCCCCACAACAGAACACCGTATCGGAACCATGCGTAGGCATACGCATAGTAGGCAGCTAGTGACGCTTCGCGGTTTGTATTACCTTTGTGAATTGCGATAGTTTAGATTTTACTTTTTGTACATGAGCATTCCAAGTTGAATGCGTGTCTATACTGATTACATCTGAAATGGGTTTTAAATTTAACGTACTTTTTTGACGCGGCCTAAATTGCATTATTTTTGTTTTCTTTAAATTTATATCTAAATTGTGGTTAGATAACCAATTTTTAACCAATTTGAACGTTTCAATAACATTTTCCCGACTTTCATCATCGTCCGCGTATAATATACAACGGGAATTTAAAAATTTTGGTAGTTCGTTAATATATGTAATAAATAGGATACAACCGGCTACAGTACCCTGTGGGATAGACCAATTCGTGCAACTTATTTCAGATATTATGTTTTCTATTTCATTTGTTTCCTTATTATAATTTTCAATTTCAACATACTGTTGCCTATTACTTAAATAAGATTTAAACCGCGAATGCCTAAATCATATAATTTAGATAATAAAATGTCACGTGAGACCTTACACCGTGCTTAGACCGTGCTTTTGACATATCGAGTAATATACTTACCGCATATGACTTGTCTTCAATGTAACTTACAATTTCTTGGATAAATTTAATTACGGCGAGTGTTGTTGAGCGAGCCTTACGGAAGCCGTACTGATTGTAATTGAGTAAATTATATTTTTCAAAAAATTTATAAACGCGGTTCGTCATAGCTTTTTCAATTATTTTCGAAAATACTGGAAGGAGTGCAATAGGTCTGTAGTCACTTACACTATCTTTTTTCCCGCCTTTCTTAAATATTGGTTTGATTTTAGCGAATTTTAGGGCGTCTGGAAAACGTTCTTCATCAAAAGACTAGTTAATCAAAAAAGTTAGCGGCCACAATAATTCTTCCACGCATGATTTAACCAAAACATTTGGTATTTCGTCTACTCCATAACTGTGCTTGTTTGGTAGGTGTAGAATTATTTTTCGCACTTCTCCCTCGGTGGCAGGTAGTAAATAATTCACAGAGCGTGTGGGTGGCGGTGTAACATAATAAAATAAAATAGGTACTCATGTTTCGCACTAATAATAAGACATTTTCTGTAGTTTTTTTCGCTCGTACTGTTTTTTCTTTCTGTTTTATTGTTCCACATAAAAAAAACCCTGCAAAGTGCATGTCGGGCCAGGCGATATGTAGACTTCCGTAGTAAAGTTGCTTTACAAGCAAGTTTCGATTTTTTTATAAACCTTTTCCGTCCTTACGCCCAACGCCTGATTGCTATTTATATAATTTTCAGTCTTTCGACAACTACTCCTTAACCTGTAAAGCCTTTGCTTTCATAGTTTTCCTGCGAATTTCGCTATACATTACTACTACTATCATTTTTTTTTCACATTTCCAGTAACAACCAGAACCAGCATGCCAAATTAAAGCTATCTAGTTCTAAGGATCGCTAAGCTAAGCTGCGGACAGACAGACAGACATGACGAAACTATAAGGGTTACTTGTTTACTACGGAGCCCTAAAAGGTCTTAAAACTAATTTACTTCAAAACATATATGGGTAGATAGATAAAAAAAGATAAGATAAAAAGATATTTATTTGCCATATAAAAGTACAATTAAGATTTTAAAAATACACATTTAGAGCTAAAATGACAAAAAGGAGGTGGCTAAGCTTTATGCTGTGATGGGGCCGAGGACACATACAGCGCTGGTTTTCAGCCACTCCCTCTTCCCTAAGGTGGTAAGCGGGAGCAATATGTGACGAGGGCGACAACAAAATTAATTTAAAAAATATTTAAAACTAATAAAATAAAAACAAGGTGAATGGGTGCTCTTGTGGATATGGGTGTATATGTGTGTATTCGTTTATGTGTGTGCGTGTGTGTTTATGTGTGTGTGCGTTCATGTGTGTGTGTGTTCATGTGTGTGTGTGTTCATGTGTGTGTGTATGTATGTTTGTTTGTTTGACTTTTTCTTACTTGATGTTAAAAGGGTTAATTAATTAAAGTAATCCTTCAAATTAAGCAGTTTCCAGTAGGCATGTTTCAGATTTTCCGCAGCAAGTTGTTTTTAATCAAGGCTGATTTGAATTTACTTTTAAAACTGTCTACGCTCATTTTTATCCTCATTGGAGGAGGTAAATCGTTCCATATCCTTGCTGCGTTAAACCTGAAACATCCCCTGTACCGGGTGGATTTATAACTTGGGTTTTTTATAAGATTTTGTGCAGCAGAACGGAGGTTTCTATGAGTGATGTCTTTAACCCAGGTTAGTTTTTCAAACAGATATTCCGGCTTTTTATTCCAGATCACCCTTTGGACTGTGCAAGCGTAGTGGAGTTCCATCCTAGCATTCATGTTGAGGATACCTTTCTTATTTAGATAAGGTGTTATATATTCTCGCCTAGGTATATTTAATGCAAATCGAATACACGCATTTTGCACTCGTTGGTTTGCTCTTTCCAGATTAGAGTTTAACCTAGGACCAAATACCGTACTCCAATAGTTAAACGGAGAAAGCACAAGAAGGTCTGATAGAAGCAGTCGTAATTCTTCTTTTATATAGGGTCTAATTTTATATAACGTTTTAAGTTTAAAAAAAGCATTCCGAATCTTTTCATTTACATGTTTAACATACTTTTGCTCCCTATCTATAACAAGCCCTAAATTACGTGCATTTGAAACTTGTTTGAGTGCATTACCATTGATTTTTATTTTGCCATCGCATTCTAAGACTTTATTAATTAGACATTGGGTTCCCATGATTAACATTTGAGACTTACTAGGATTGAGAACAAGTGAATGTTTTTGAGACCATGAGTAAACACTGTTAATGTCATTATTAATTCTTTCTATAGCTTCTTCTGCGTTCCTGCTTTCAAAAGAGTAATATAATTGTGTATCGTCGGCATATAAATGATAATTACAAGTTTTTAAGCATGATGGCAAGTCTGCGGTAAAAATAGAAAAAAGAATAGGACTTAACAACGATCCCTGAGGGACACCACATTGCAAGGTCTTAAGCGCGGAAGACTTCACTTCTCCATCTCTCCCTTCCGTTACAACAAATTGTTCCCTATCAATTAGGTAGGTTTCAAACCACTGGCATGCTTCCCTTGAGAACCCGTAGTAATTTAATTTCGATAAGAGCAGTTTTGGTTCTAGACAGTCGAAGGCACGGGAGTAGTCAAGTAATATCATGATACTACTTAACCCCTTGTCTGAGGCTTCAGTTAAATCATCGGTAACATGAAGAAGTGCTGTTTCCGTGCCATAGCCCCGACGAAAGCCAGATTGGAATTTCGGTATAATGCTTTTTTTTTCTAAGTAGTCATGAATCTGACCTAAAACTACTTTTTCTAGTACTTTAGACAGTACGGGCAGAATGGAGATTGGACGTAAGTCGTTTAGTTCTTCGACCGAGCTTTTCTTAGCAATAGGTTTAACGATCGCACGTTTCCAGCAAAAAGGAAATGTTCTGGTTTGAATGGATCTATTAACTATAGCAGTTATTGTCGGAAGAGTTACATCAAGAGTGAGTTTAATCATGTCTATGTTTAAAGTGTCATGTCCCGCTGCTTTAGTCTTTATATTATTTAAAATTTTCCGTACTTCTGATTCTGTTGTGGATCTTAACTGAAATGTGTCCTGATTATGAAGTTGTTGTTCTTTTATGGTAATGTTGGGTACATTTTGTTGAGAAGGCACAGGTAAATTCAAAAAGTGATCATTTATTTTATCTGGATCATTTAGATGATCAGGAATCGAATTTTGGTTAGTATTATTATATAAAGTGGTTTTCATAATATTTTTCCACAATAAAGTAGGATTTTTGATATTTTTATTTATGAAACTATTAAAGAAAGCTTTTCTTTCTCTTTCAGTTGTAGCCGATACAAGATTTTTAAGACTGCGATAGTACTGTTTTGAGCTGTCTGATTTACATTTTTGGGCATTTACTAGGGCTTCGTCTCGCAAACTCATCATAAATTTTAACATGTCTGTAATCCACGGTTTTGGCTTGTCTTTAATAATAATTTTCTTGATAGGTGCATGTTTGTTGAATAACTTTAAAGTATGACTGTTAAAAGCTTCTACCATGTCATTAACGTTTTCTAAATCATTAATAGACTGCCAAGGAATTGAAATGAGATCTACTGTGAAATTTTCAATGTTAATACGATTTAATGGACGAATATATTTAATCTGTTTAGTGAATTTGGGTTTTTTAATGTCAAAGTCTACTAGAACCATGGCGTGGTCACTTAAAGATCTATTGTGTATTACTTGAATGGTTTTACAACGGGACTCGCTGTCTGTTATAACAACGTCAATAAGTGTTTCTGTATCATCAGTTATTCTAGTGGGCTCGCTAACAAGTTGTTCCAAACTATGTTGGTGACAGAAATCAATAAGTTCTTTAGCTCTTGATGACTCTAGATTCATAAGATCTATATTAAGATCGCCTAAAACGCAAGTGTAATTACAACGGGCCATAGAGTTTATCGACTCGCTGATGGAGTCTAACGCGTCCCCAGTACTAATACTTTCGGGTCTGTATGCAGTGCCAAGTGCCATTGTAGCTCCCGGTAGTTGAACTTCGAGCCAGAGCTGTTCCAAAGAAGAAGGAGGATGCCGCTTCACCCGAGCAGAGATTCCCTGGATAATGTAGAAACCTACACCTCCACCCCGACCTTTTCGCGCTCTATGTACAAATCTGTATCCCGGTAAGGCAGGCGCTAGCTTTTCTTCTCCTTCCTTAAGCCAGGTTTCATTAATGGCTAGAATATCGGGCCTGTAGTTTAAAACGGTGACCGTAAGTTCATCATGTCCCGTGTTTAATGAACGAGCGTTTAATAACCCTATTCGCAAACATTTTTTATTAGTATTGGCCATTGTAAGAAAAAGAGAAAAATATCATTCCATTTATAGAGATATAAATGTTAGAGTGTAGGAGTGAGTGTGTAAATGTGAGAATGACACCAAAAGTCTGTGTGTTTACGAGAGTACCTTCCCTAAGATTACTTATACTATTAAAATGTCTAAGAATACAGTTTAGAAGCTCAACAAGCACAAATAAAGCCATATCAAAACAGCTGAGATCAAATTTCAAGCTTCCCAAAAACCTTAACTAAATCAGCTTCAGAACGCAGCCGGTAACGTGCCTTTCCGTGCTCCTGGCGTATAAATATCTTTCCATCGCGCGTCCATACATATTTAAATTTCATCTGGGAAGCTAATTGTCGTGCTCTCTGAAATAGGACACGGTTGTGTTTGGTAAGTCGTTCGTTAATGTAAAAGGGGACGGCGGGACCAGGTAATTGTAGGCCTTCTGTGGTAACGCCGCGTTTCACTCTTGCGGCTGTAAGGAGGGACTCTTTTGGAGCGCGGCGCGACAGACGAACGACCAGTGGTCGCGGGCGGGCGTTAGTTCCATCCTCTGCTGGTGGTCTGACCGGCCCGGCCCTTTCTGCGCTGACAATGTCCTTCTCATCAAGGTTAACACCGATCTTCATCGCGATCACGAGAGCAAGGTGAGTACAGTTTTCGTTCCCTGCCTCGGGGCAGCCGGCTATTTCTATGTCATTTGATAGTAGAGCCTGGTCACGATCGGCAAGTTCTGTTTGCAATTGTGATATTGTATCCTTTAGTACCGTTATGTCGCCCGTGGGAGCCTCTTTCTCTTTGCTCTTTTCTATCTCCAGCAATTGGACTTTAGCTTCTAGTTCTTGTATGCGAGTATTTTGGATTTGTATGGTATTGTTCAACTCAGTAATAGTTTTGTTTAAGGTATTCGTTTGGTTTTGAATCAATTCTCTCATGTATATTTTCAATTCAGTGACGATAGGATTGTCGGTGAGACCAATTTCATGCAGACTCTTCTTCGGCGTGAATTCGGTAGCATCTGGTTGTACATTTTTCGCCAGATGAGAGTTGTTTAAAAAAATTTTTTTTAAATATAGATAGATAGATAGATAAATACTTTATTGTCACACACAAAACACATTAACAATAAAAGGAGACTCTTAAATCTAGGGTGACAAAGGCGGTCTTATCGCTAGGAGCGATCTCTTCCAGACAACCTTTGCATGCAGGAAAGTTTGAATGAATGAGTTGTAATGGTGTAGTTATTTTTATCTGGCAGCAATACCAACAAAATATTAATATACGAATATTCCAGATAGTAAAGTAATTTTTTTGTGTTTAAAAATATTCTATTTCTGGTGCTCCGTGACTATGTTTAGTAACTCTTTCATTACATGCTTTGTGTCTCTGGTAATGGTGATGTGGGCTTTGCACTTGTACTTGTTACTTCTTTAATACATCTTTAATATGATAATTACAATAAATACAAGTTTAGGTGAGGTCGGGTATATAATTACTATTATACTGCTAAAAAAACTTAGGGATATAAAATTTGAATATAACGTCACTGCGAAACATATACCTCTATGTGTGCGTTCACGAGCCTGAAAGGCTGTGCGGCCGGCGACACACTGTAGCTTCTGTTCCGGACACTGCGAGTGCACATCATAAATAGCACTTATAATAGTTTTTTTTTAAATATCGCCATACCATTAGACGAATTGCCTTATACTGATTGTTAGGGTAAACCACAGAAAAATAAGGGTAAGAGAAGGAGGATTAAAGAAATAATTTGTCACAAGGTAGTGAAGGCGACGTTCTATTAATTTGAAAGGTTATTTTTGAATATTTCCTAGTAATCATTGATGATGTGACATTTCAATTTGGGACATGTTGGCAGATGTCATCCCATAGTAAAATAAATTATCTATTCCAAGCGAAGCAAAGAGGTCCGAAATCTCTGGGGTAAACAAACAGTGAGTTCGTTCAAGGAGGTAATGCAGTGTCGGTTATATAAAACAACTATCGCTACGGTACCCATGTCGATATCTAAAATTGATAACCGACCCGGTCAGCTGATTGTTTTGAATGGGAAGAGCGAAAAAAAAACTGGCCAAGTGCGAGTCGGACTCGCGCACCGAGAGTTCCGTAATACTAAGGTTAAAATACTGTCTTAGTTATGTACGCACAGTCACGCAGAAGTTTATTAAAACGGGAACAATTACAAGCGTGAAAATTGGTATGTTTGTGCATGAGCTATAGAATAACAACAAATAATAAAAACCGGTCAAGTGTAAGTTGGACTCACGCGCCGAGGGTCCCGATGTGTCTATAGTATTTTTGGAAGCAATAAAGTCCATTTTTAGAAACGCAAAACTAAACTTGTTTGTAAAGGATTTTTGCAGATTTCCAAAAAACTGTGCTAAAAGAAGGTTTTATTTTTGCTGTAATATTTTCATAAATTTCTATCGACTGTAATTAATTCAGATTTTTCCTTCCACAAACTTCGGAGATAAGGGGGGTGCCAATGGTATTTTTTTGACATTTTTCATTATAACTTGAAAACTAAGAGTCGTAAAAAAATAATATTTTAGAATGTACAAGTAAAGTAAAGTAAAAGTAAAAAGTATTTATTTCACTATAAGTGGGGTTTCACAAACTTAACTTAATTCTAGGATGCTATAAGTTTGTTACAATCAAACCCTGTCTCCCAAACTAGAAGATGTTCTGTGTTTTGGGAGACAGTGTTCATACCGTGGGGTAACACATTCAATACATTATTAGCAAGAAGAAGTAATATAAAACAAAAGTAAAAACATGCAAGAGATAGACAAAAAAGAAAATAATAATAACACTTTCTAAAAATAATAATAATAATAAAAAAACATAATAAAATAATAGTAATACTAATAATACATAGCTTTACTTTATAAAATAAATAAATAACTAAAGGAACCTAATAGCCCTAAATCCCTTTCATATGATACCCCTCTCGACCTAGTAACGACAATTTGAAATTTTGGCCCCCTATTTGGGCCCCCTTTACATTAATAATCATAACTTTTTTAATTTTCTCATTTGCAATTAAGTTGGACAACCATGTCCTAAAACTATTCCAAATTTTAAGTCGATAGCATGAGTGGTTGCTGAGATAAACAGGTGTGACAGACAGACAGACAAAGTCGCACCATGAGGGTTCCTTTACCATTTTGATATCGGAACCCTTAAAACTGGTCAAGTGCGTGTCGTAATTGCGCGGATTGAAAATCACGATTTTTATTATTTGTTGTTATTTTATAGCTTATGCACTATAAACGTACCAATTTTCACGCTTGTAAGTGCTCCTGTTTTTACGATAGAGCTAAAACAAAGTCGACCAAAAATCGCCTGAATAACGTTTTAGCAGGGAAGCCCCCCCTTTTTTATGTAGCGGCAACAGAAATACATGATCTGTGGAAATTTCAACTGTATACGCATTACGGTTCATGCGATACAGCCCCCCGCTGCAGACAGACAGACATCCCGTTTCTAACCCTTTGAGTTCGGAATCCTAAAAATGAAATTTCAACATGGGTCTTATAGGGAAAGTTATAAGCCAAGTTACCTCCTTAACGGAACTCACTGTTTAACACCTGGTATATCAAAAATATGTCAAGTTAAATTAGAGTATTTCTTGAAGCTCCACTTCAAGCTAAAAGTTCACAAGTCGTGGCAACACGATTTCTGTACCCACAAATAGTTACAACATATTTTATCCTCTGCTTTCTTGCGTAAAATCAATTTAGAATTTGATAAACACGCCATTATGAATTACGAAGTTCTGACGGGGATGATTATGTTCGGTTTGGGTGTTTACTATCTTCCGGTCTTTAGTCAGGATGATGCGGGCTTTACACTGGTGCCTTGATGATGAGCCACATGCCCAGCGGTCTGTGTTCTTTCCCTTCATATGAAGATAGTATGAATATTTTCCGTATACAAGGATTTCCTTCCCCGAAGCGTTGTGAACAAATGCCGCTGTAAACATTAATATATTAATAAAATTGCAAATGATTCAAGCTTTCTATCTAGTTAAAATCACGGGACGATATTTTTTTTGAGAATTGTTGGGTTAGTATGTGTTGCCTATGTCACACCTCGGAAGCTCCATACAATCGGGCTCAAAAGTGACAGCTGTCATTTTTACACGCGCAAATGTGTGGGTGGGTTAAAGATGTGTGAGTGTAGGGTTGATGGTATCTAGAAAAGACCTACCCTAGAAAACGTAGATAACAGAACATTAGCATTATACTTTTATTACAGTTTCGAGTTGCACATTTTTCGTTCGACTATAAAGCGACTTACACAATTCACAAACAAATTATAACTTTACTATCACTCGTCACCTCACTTTGTTGTATTTAGTAATCGAATTTCAATTAAAACAAACAAACACGTTTAAATAATCTCACAAACTCTAAAAACAATCATTTTTAGGGTTCCGATACCAAAATGGTAAAAAAAAGGAACCCTTATGGTGCCGCTCTGTCTGTCCGTCTGTCTGTCACACCTCTATATCTCAGCAACCACTTATGCTATCAACCTGAAATTTGGAATAGTTTTAGAATATAGTTGCCCAACTTAATTGCACAAGAAAAAATTTTGAAAAAAGTATGATTATTAATATAAAGGGGGCCAAAATAGGGGGGGCCAAATTTCAAATTGTCGCTACTAGGTCGAGTGGGGTATCATATGAAAGGGCTTTACTTGTACATTTTAAAATATATTTTTGTATTTTTTGAAATTTCTTAGTTTTAAAGTTATGATGAAAAATGTCAAGAAAAATACCATTCCCCCCCCCTTATCTCCGAAGTTTGAGTAAGGAAAAATCTGAATTAATTACAGTTGACAGAAGTTTATATAAACTTTACAGCAAAAATAAAACGATCTTTCTAAGTTGCACAGTTTTTCAGAAATCTGCAAAAAACCTTTACAAACAAATTTAGTTTTGCGGTCCTGAAAATGGACTTTATTGCTTCCAAAAATACTATAGGTATATCGGAACCCTCGGCGCGCGAGTCCGACTCGCACTTGACCGGTTTTTTTTCACTAAACTTCATCTTTGACGGCTGGCTGGCCGCCGCCGCCGGTGCACCAGGGTGACTATCGCGAAAATGGCGAATCTGCTCATATCATCACTGCAAAAAAATCTGCCAAACTTTATTCCAGAAAATGAAAAGAAATGCTGTTATATTATTGCTTTAATGTGGAAAGGAATAAATAAATACATACTATTCAAAGCTTTATTTTTTTCATTTAACCCAAAAAATGCTCTATTAAATCTATCAATGAAAGAAATGTTTAAAAGAAAGAAAACATCTGTGTCTACCTTATGGTGTTTATTCCATAATAATTGCTTCTTATTATTGTTTAATTTTATTCCAAATTTTACTTTGTCTTGGAGAGTCGAAAGACAATCGTAAACTGCACAACCACGCACCATTTTTTCAACTTTTGCAAGCGTTGCATATCGCGTGGCAACAGGACGAGAAATAGGACGAGATATCGCGTATGGCCCCGCGGGGTGATGCGCGCGCACTTGAGGTACTCCGATTGGTGGGAGGCGGAGAGCTTCCGTTCTGTATGTAGTACTATTATGAATTCTGTGCCTATGTGTAAACTTCTAGCTCCCGCATTTATCCAATATAGAAGGCCGTCATTATGAATTACTGGCTTATTTTCTGTAGAAAATAACATTTTGGTTCATAGGTACTGCCAACAAATCGGTTCTTGGATGATGTTAAAACTTGACCAAGATAGCAAGCTGTCTTAGGCTCCTCTCCGGGATCGGGGTGGATGTCTTTGGCAGCCGGATATTTGCAGAAAAAACAACAAATGATTTTTATTTTAACACTTCCTGTGTTCGGATAAATCTACAAAGTAGAAAATCGCAAAATTTACTACTTTGTAGATTTATCCGAACACAGGAAGTGTTAAAATAAAAATCATTTTCAATTATACGTAGTGTTACTAATTTTCAACTCGAAATATATCTGCAATGATGGACTAGTTGAGCTAGTACAGCAAATGCTTACTAAGGGGCAGCACAAACGCAACGTTGAAGTGCGTATAGTGGTCGCAAGTTTCATAACATCAGGCAGGACCACGGTAGCCCAGTTGGTAAAGCGTCTCCGGTACTGACGCAGAAGACGCAGGTTCGAATCCTGCCTGTGGTTGAGGAATTTTGCGATTTTCTACTTTATAAAAAACAACAAGATCTACCCTGTAACTCGACCCTGTAATTAATTTCACTATGAAGGTAAGAGAGTTGTTGCACACGCACATACTTATCTTTAGCAATATGACATCAAACTCATTTACCTAACCTCCTTGAAGGTGGTAAAGGTAAGTTTAGTGTGTACATAACATATTGACTATAAACTGCTGGGTTATTTTTGGACCCCAGAGCCAAATTATTGTACATTATTCAGAACTTAAAATTAATCTGAGCAACTTTCCCGAAGAAACGTAAGTCATAGACGAGTTTTTTTTACTCTCCCATACAAATCGTGCGCCGGCTTCTGTGGAATTTGTATTGGACGACAAAAATTTTTCAAGGATTTTTAACCAGTATCTGTTTCGGAAAATTGTTATGCTGCAGGGTCTGTGAAGGAGCTCTGCAGTCGCAGGCAGGAAAATCCACCATACAGTTTGTGTACATTGTTCATAGTTTTCAGCACTTTTAATTCTGCTTAGGATATTTTATGATGCGGTATAATTTGGGTCAAATTTGGTTTCTGGAAGCTTATCGGTTTGAGCATAATTTGCAAATACCAAGTCCACTACACTAAATAAAACATCAGGATGGCGTCTACTTGAATGAATAAAGTAGTTATCTGGATCCATTTATTTGTTCTTTTACTCAATTCGTAGCTTACTTAGATAGGTACTGTCGAACAAATTGAATCGTGACCATTTTGGACGAGAATTCGTTTTAAATTATTAGACCTATAAGGCTTGCCTCTTGGACATTTAAAATGCTTGTTTAGGCAAAATTTAACCTTATTGTTTTAAAACCAACGACTCTTCGTAAAGACATTACGAAGAGTCGTTGGATTGGTCGATAGTCCCTTATAACATGATTTTATTTCCAATCGCTATTATAATCGCTATTACAATAATCGGTGTCATATATGACTACAAGTGTACAATCCAAAATCGTTTTAGTATACGTCGCGGCACGTATCTCAAACAGCGACGGTAATTTGGAGGGGACAGGTTGTGCAGGTTGTCTCGTGTGGTGCCGGCAAAGAATAGTACCAACCCATACATACCCGTGGGTGTCGTAAGAGGCGACTAAGGGTTAACTGGAGGATGGGCAGCAGCATCCTCCTTTGTAACTTACATCTTACTTACTGCGGTCACCTACAACCGCGGTCCATGGTGCCAGCCGTAACGCTAACAAGCGAGGTGACTATGGTACCTCCCCTCCACATTTTTCCAGCAAAAGCTAGAATTCTGGAGGGAGCTCCCTGTCCTGCAGTGGACGTTTTCATGGGATGTTATGATGAGGTTGTGCAGGGGTACCGGCCAATGAGAACCAATGCAGGATTCGCATGCCAGACTCGCGCATCGTGTCGTTCCCCGCGTTACCTTCTGAGAGGTGTCACTGGGGAACGTATCTAAACTTTAGTATAAATTCCTTCACTAACAACAAAACTTGGCGGATGATGATTATGTTTAGTTTTTTCGCGAATTATTTTCTTTTTATCTTTAGAAATGATGATGAAGGCTTTACACCGGCATCCTGAGGTGCAGACCCAACGGTCTGTAGATTTCTGCTTTTCCTTTAGGTAAAAGGAATATCCTCTGCGAACGATAAGTTCTTTACCAGAACGCTTGCGAGCTATTGCCACTGAAACATTAATAACATTAGAAACTAGTACAAAAATTAAGTACCTATATTGATTTATTTGAGAGTGGTTCCGACAAAGAATAGAACCAATGTTGTGGAAAATACTTATGTTCTTATTTAATCTCGTTCCGATCACGAAATTTGATTCTGCCTAATTATAATCAATAATTGCACTCACTACTTATATGCCTTGTGTCTCTGATAATGCTGATGCGGGCTTTGCACTTGCGCCCTTATGGGCAACCCCAACTCTCTGTGTTTAAGGATTCATAGCGAAGGTAGTATGTATATTTTAGGCACACAACAACGTACGAGTATCTGCCGACACTGGTAAGAACAAACGATAAGTACTGAAAATTTTTGGTATACAAGGTTCTCTTGCATTCAAAAGCGAATTATTCTTTTGAGATTTTAAATTTTGTCTCAGGATTTAAAACAATAATTTTATCTTCCTCCGGTTTTCGATCAAAAACCTAGGTTTTTACCACCAGGTGAGATCGGGGCCAAATGCTCACCTATAACACAAAGAAAAGGCAAAGAATATATTAGGTTGCAATAGTCATAATCATAACAGCCTGCGGGGTCCAGTGGTTAGATCGCTCGGCTCTTGATCCGGAGGTTCTGGGCCCAATTCTCGGTGAGGACGCTGTCAAACAAAAATCATTTTGTGCGACGTCCAGAGTTTGCTTAGGATATTGCAGAATGAACCACCGGATAGTCTGAAAAGTTAGATGATTCCGTGCTCCGGATGTCAGAGGCCTTTAACGGTTCAACAACTCTGATACCAGTGTTTGTAAGAACGGTCATCGATCTTGCAACCCACACGAGATGATGATGATAATATTTCACACATTTCCTAAACGTTCTAGGAATTCCCTAGGAATTGTATGTAATTCCTGAATTACACTTATTTCCGGTGACATATTGAACAATTTTTTTTTTGTTATTGATATAACATTTAGTTTTTGTTATTGATATAAAGAATACACTCACAGGCCGCACTATTGTATTGTCTCAAAATTCAGAAACATAAATAGCTGTGCCGACGATTACGTTCGCGTGGAGTTTAGACTTTAACAGTATAGACAAACAATTGGACCGATTCAATCGGTTTTTTCAGTATTGTATTTGGTTTACTTCCGTGCAACACATAAGTTTTGTTTCATTGCAATTACATTACATTTAGTTTTTGTTATTGATATAAAGAATACACTCACAGGCCGCACTATTGTATTGTCTCAAAATTCAGAAACATAAATAGCTGTGCCGACGATTACGTTCGCGTGGAGTTTAGACTTTAACAGTATAGACAAACAATTGGACCGATTCAATCGGTTTTTTCAGTATTGTATTTGGTTTACTTCCGTGCAACACATAAGTTTTGTTTCATTGCAATCGATTAACTCAAACAAGTTAAGTACAAAGTATCTAGCGGCGAAGCCTCTTCTTCAGCATCTGATAGATTCAGTAGTTTGTAAGTTATTGCCGCAAAGGTGGCTTGAAATTTTGCATTTGTGAAGTTTCTGACTAAGGGAAGCGATTGCAAAGTCCCATACGAATTGGTTCAGTAGTTTGAGAGTTTATCGCGCACTGAAAAACGGACAAACAGACCAAAATTCTTGAAAATTACTACCTAAATGGGTACTATTATACGCTGGGAAAACTCACTCTTGCCCTGACGGTTATTTTCTACGCATGGGTGACAGGCGAAGAGCCAATGAACGATTCGCACGCCTCCCCCTACCTGCCGTGCTCATCCCTGCGACTTATTTTTTGAGTTCTGCGCATTAACGGTCAGGGCCAGAGTTGTTTTTCGCCCTGTATACCTAGTACCAACCCTTTTTTGTGACCCGCAAGATCATATTTTCTTGAAAATTTTAAATATTGTATAGATTAGAACAATTTCATTATCTATATGTGTAAATTAATACGCACAACTACAGTACCTAAAGGAAAATATAAAACTAGTATTACAGTATAAATTATAATATTTTTTTCTATCTCTGCTATACTACAGTGAAATAAATTATAAATATACAACTTTTTCTAAAATTCAGACTTTAAATAGAATTCCATTACGAATAATTAGGTTTGGTGGTGGATGATTGTGTTCGGTTGATCCGCTGACGACATTCCTTTTGTCCGTAGTCAAGATGATGCGGGATTTGCATTTGCAACCACTTCCTCCTCCAGATGTAAACGCCCAGCGTCCTGTTGTTTTACTTTTTGCCTGCAGATAATAGGAATATTCCGCGCAGATAACAAGCTCTTTACCAGAAGTATTGTGTAGCAAAAATACTGAAAATATTTTAGATACTTTTGGTTAGTCACTTCAAGAATTGTACTCATAACACATATAAGACTCACAGTTTTTTGTTACGTTGTACTTTTAATAATTTACGTCTTAATAAAATTGAAAGTAAGTATAAAAAAAACTAAGTTTAAATTAAATAATTACTGTTCCTGATACTTTTTAAATTAAACAAGAAAAACTAGGACTACTTAAGAAATTATTTTCTTGATTACATGGATATTAAAAAAAAATAACTGATATTACAGAATCAGTAGTATCAGTACATGCATGTCAGGCATCGTGTGACTTTTAGGAGTTTTATTCCTTGTTGCAAAAAAGTTCATTTCTGTTACTGCGTCTCAAAAAAATGTCTGGTGGGAGATCACTGTCCTCGTTAGAAGCGATTGCTACGACTGCGAATACCATCCCTTTTTCTGTGTCACAACGATCTGCGCTTTACAATGGCTCTCTAAAGTGCACGCCCAGCGCTCTGTAATTTTTGCTTTCTTGTGCTTGTAACAGAAAAAATTTCGAAAGTTCTTTGCCACTAGAAGTGAGAATTGTTACATAACTGAAAAATATAACTTTATTTAGATTTAGCGGTCTCAGGAATTTAATCAGTTAAAGGAGGAAATTACAAATTACAATTGGAAGAGATACATGGAAAAACTTTACGAAGGAGCAGGACAAATTAGGACCAACAATACTAAGAAAGGAATTTGACGAAGCTATAAATAGTATACAAAACGGAAAAGCAGCAGGAGCAGATGGTATCTACATCGAACTCATAAAATATACTGCATGCCCAGCAATACTTGACGAACTGTTTGAAATTACACAACTTATCTATATAGAAGGGAAAGTGCCAAAAGACTTCAATGTAACTAAAACTGTAACACTACCTAAAAAACAGAGCACCCTCAAATGCGAGGAGCACAGAACTTTGAGTCTCATATCACAGGCTTCAAAAATTATCTTGAAAATAATACAGAACAGATTAAGGCCTAAAGTAGAGGAAGTGGTGGGAGATGACCAATATGGGTTCAGACAGCAAAAGGGTACTAGGGAAGGTATACTGGCACTGCGGATGATAATTGACAGGAGGATGGATCTAGGGCTAAACACGCATATAGCATTCATCGATTTAGAGAAGACATTTGACAGGGTGGACTGGAGGTTGATGATGACAGCACTTAAGGATATTGGAGTGGACTACAGGGATAGAAGGATTATAATGGAATTGTACAAGTAGCAGGAAACAATAATTGAGGTTGGCGAAGAAAAAGGAACAGCAAGGATTCGACAAGGAGTCAGACAGGGTTGTCCTCTTTCACCGTTGATATTCAACATTTTCATAGAGTGTGCAATGAAGGAAATTAAAGAGAATGCTAAAGGGGGGGTCAACATTAATGGAGAAAATATTAAATTTATACGTTTTGCAGATGATATTGCTGCATTAGCAGAAATTGATATACAGCTACAAAATCTGATTAGCACCATGGATTCTATATTTGAAAAATACCAATTAAAGATAAATGCCAACAAAACTAAAATAATGACAGCATCCAAAAAGCCACCGAACAATAGACCTGTTAAACTGGGTAATAACATAATAGAGCAAGTGAATAGTTTTAAATATCTTGGAAGTATAATAAATAATGACTCTCGATGCACACAAGACATAATAGCCAGAATTGCAATAGCCAAACAAGCCTTCAACCGGAAGAAACATAAACTTAAATCTAAAAAGATATCACTAAAAATTAGAAAAAGGTTTATTAAATCATATATCTGGACTATCGCACTCTATGGGGGAGAAACGTGGACAATGATACAAAGAGACAGAGAGAGGCTGGAGGCATTTGAGATGTGGTGTTGGCGAAGGATGGAAGGTATAAGCTGGACAGAAATGGTGTCAAATGAAAGGGTACTTGAAAGGGTTAAAGAAAAGAGATCTATCGTACAAACTATAGAGAACCGGAGAGGAAATATGATTGGCCACCTGATACGACACGATTCGTTTATTAAGAACATCATAGAAGGGAAAATTGAGGGAAAGAGAGGAAGGGGCCGACCGAGGAGAACCTTTATGGAACAAATAAAAGAAAAAGTACAGGTCGAGTCGTATCAGAAGGTGAAGGAACTGGCGGAAACAAGGAAACATTGGCGATTACTCCACCGACAAGAGCACCCTATAGCCTATATTACTATTTAAAATTAATTTCTCTAAATGTGCATTTAATGCATCCGCATATCGTAGATTGACTGGACTATCTGTGGACTTGGATATCTGCTGCAGGTAGAATGTATGTCTTCCGCACACAATGATGTCTTTGCCGGCTGCGTGGCGAACAAATGTTTCTGAAAATAGTACTTCGATGAGACAGGTTTAGAACCAAAGACAAAATAAGTACATTATTAAATAGGGCTGCGATTTTATTCTCAAGTCTATCGATTATTTACTACTCTTACAAAAATCTCTGTAATCTCTGATCGGGGTGCGTGAATATTGTAGGCCAATTCAGTACGCTCCGAAGCAGTAACAAGTTCTAACAAATAAAAACTAGTTCTTTCTTAAAACAGGTTTTTAATAACGAAATAAAATTTATTAATTGTCTCAAAAAATATTTGTAATCTATTAAGCAGAAGTCTCCAAGTAGGCTAATCACCTGTGTTTGGAGGCACCGCTCCTCTACCTCTAAGTAATAATAGTAGATTAGTAGCCAAGGGCTGTAAGGCATCAATTGCAGCCCGATATATTTAGGCGCACGTGCGCAGCGAGGGCGCCTATAGTTCGAGGGTGCAATTGATGCTTACACCCGAGCTAACTACTCTGCTTTACATCTCGATTGTGAGGTAAGTAGGTCCTTATTACCACCAAATTGTAGGTGACCAATTAGCGCTATAGGGTAATAATGTAGCTAGAAAAGCCCTAGGGCGGTAAGTTATTAAAACGCCCGCCGCCCCACTGCTGGAGGCGGCCATCAAGGCGGACGTTACAATTACTTACCGCCCTAGGGATTTTCTAGCTACATTATTACCCTAGAGCGCTAATTGGTCACCTACAAGCCCCATTTGGGGGTAATAAGGACCTACTTACTGAATATGAAAGATGTAAAGATCTATTTCTTATATTCCTATGAGAGAGAAAGCACATCAATAGAAGAATACAACACAATACACATGCAAAATAAGGAAATAGGCAGCCTTATTTCTGGGATAGCAATATTTTATAAGCAATCGTACCTAATTAATGATTGTGTTGCTGATTATGCTTCACGATATGGCCGTCGACCATATGAACTACAGCCGTGCAATGCTTGTTGTTGTGAGTAGAACAAAACCATATAGATTTCGGACCTCGAATAATTTTTTGATAATATGTGTATCTTTGATATTGGAGAAGTGGTTTCCCAGTTTTTCTTGAATAAATTAGGGCGATATCTGCGAAAACAAGGTAAAGTTTTTTTATAAATTCAAATGTTTGAGTATGTATACACACATCATGAAACGTAGTAGGTTGAAAAAGAAAAATGTTTGTTGTACCTTTCAAATAAAAATAAATGTTGTAGGTAGTTTGCAAATAAAAATAATAATCATCATAACATCCGTAATACTTCCACTACAGGACAGGCAGCAGAAAATAATAATAATATCATATTAAAATTAGGTACCGAAAATGCTCTATCTGCTCTATCTGCATATAAAGTGTGAATCTGCCTTTGAAGTTGAACAACTTTACCCAAAGAAACTGTATCAGTCGATAGCGCATTTTGTAAGATCTCAACTTTATTATCGTGTTTATTTTGTTTCGGGTCTTAGCGCCATCGGATTATAATAGACAAAGTTCTGTAGGTAGGGTTATTATAAACGAGTTGACCTTTTGTAAGCCCGAGACGTAGTCGAGGGTTTATGTACGAGCAAGCTTACGTATAGTTACTTACTTATGTATGGTCTCTTTTGACCACAACGTTTTACACTTTTCTTGGCTTAGTGGCAATTAAACCTTCAATTAACAAACGCATGCGATACTCTTTTCGTCACGAGTTTGTAATAAAATTACCCATATGGACTGGACGTGTATCTTACGATATTTTTCAAACCAATTCTAACTTACATAACAGGATGGAATGTTTTTATGCCACCTAGAGGGAAAGTACTCTAAATGCAGGATATAAATATTTTTACTCAAAGGAAACATCTTTGAAAAGAAACAAAACTTATTTTAATTATTTCAAAAATTCACAAGCTACACATGGTATTCAAACCGGCTAAAATCTGAAAAAATAGCACCTTGTAGTTTTATGCCATCGATCGATAGGGTCAATCATAAGGATCAAGTATCTCTAACAAACTTACAGGTTATTATTTTTTAGATTTTAGCGGGCGTATTGTAAGCGAACTTAGAAAATATTGGAATGCAGGTTTGTTTCTTTTTAAAAATAAAGGTTACTTTAAGTTTTTTTTTTCAGTATTTAGAGTACCTACTTTCCCTCCAGGTAGCGTAAAAAAAATTTCAGCCTGTATAACATTTCTCTTACAATTCTTGTAAAGGGGAGGATAAACATGCTTTTCTTTTATTTCCTTGGTATTAGCGTAGAGGTAATCAACATTTTGCCTGCTTTTTAAATTATATAAATAATTAAATTTAAATAATTAAATTTAAATTATGTATCTTTCCAAACCTGTCTACCAAAAATGACTTCAGTTCCATAATTATGTTTTTCTACTCCCATTTGTTAAAGTTCGAAATACGAAACCGGAAACAGTATCACAAACATTGCCATTCCGTCAACAGTTGCGTAATATTTATAAAAGCAACTGTCCACAATACAGTAATATAATTTTTTCACTTTTTGTTAGGTTTGGCAACAAAATTACGTTAATACTATGTTGTATTGGATGCAATCGCCTAATATGCTAGTTACCAAGCCATAAAGGACAACTTCAAAAAAGAATTCATGCAATTAAGAACTTAACCCCCCCATACACAGTATTATAATTATGATGGCTGGCCGAGAGCTGGCAGCAGTGTGAAAGAAAGAAAAAGATATATAACTATATAATAACTTAACCACAAAGGACAACTTCAAAAAAGAATTCATGCACTTATGCACTGAACCCCCCCATAAATCTGTGAACAAAATAACTTTTAATTTATAATTTAACGATAAACATCTTCATTTCCATTGAAAATTTGTAAATATGAGTAAAATATTCACGCCGTCCGAAATAATTAAGGCAGTGTACGAAACTCAAGAGGACTTTATTGACAAAAAAGTGGAGGTGTTCTAGTGCTCTACTGCTACGAGAAAAGTAAACAAAGTCGGTACGTTATTTTCTTAATGATTTTTATGCTCGTAGAAAAAGTAATGTACGAGTATGCCACTGATTGCAAACTAGTCATTGTAACATTCGTGCTGTCTATTGTGACATTCGGCTGCGCCTCATGTTACAATGACTATCTTTACCTGACAGTGGCATAAACTACTATTAAAATTCACTTACATTTTACATTTTATTACCATTTCAAAAAAATCTGTTAATATAAATTTTATTTTTTATTTCTCTCATTATTCTTATGTGTTTCTCTTAGGGCGAAAATTAAAATAAAAAAAGGTAGTTTTCTCCTAAAACAGTATACCAAAATACCAAAGGTGAGGCTTAATAAGTAAATGTCATTATAATTCACAATTTTTTTTATTCAATTGCTAATTCTACAAAAACTGGTAAAATTAAATTTGCAACTCAAGAAACCCATTCTCAAGACCTACCCCATTTGTGACTTCATCTTAATTAATTTGTAACAAATTTTTTTATAGACCCTGTTTCAACAATTCTAATAACGTAATACCCCTCGGATGGTTGTTCCACCTATGTTACTGAAAATCTTCAGTCTTACAACTTTTGGAAATATAAATAAAAAAAATGGTTCTCAAATTCTCAATACAAAAATCTGATCCGATTTATTATATTAAAAGCTAATATTCTCTTTGTTTCAAAAGACTTAGAACAAAGGTTATCAGTTATAAGGGAAGACCTACCATACGAGAGGTTTTGTGTTATTACAATTATTATACGTTGTTTGTAATTATAAAATATGCGAAACGCGAATATGCGAAAATGCGGTCTTAAAGTGATGTGAACTCTGCTTATAGCTTTACTGTAAAAAACTATTGTGAATATTTATCGTAATCAGTGATTGTGTTCATTTTTAATTTTTACAATTTCATCATTGTCGTCATAAATTTTAAGAGTATGTAAATACGCGTTGCATCCCCGGTGGCTGTGAGTCGAGCAGACCCATCTAGTTTTCAATCCTCGAGTGACTTTTTCACGATATGTGTGCAAACCAATTTTGATCATCGGCTTTCCCCTTTGAGACCGAACCATGGTGACATCTGTGAACAGTCAACAAACCTTTATTTGTGACTTTTTATCTAAATTAATTCCGTACTCATTTTTTTTTTCGTTTTAATATACAACGTGTAATTTTCTGACAACGCAAAACCCTTCGGGAAGTAGCTCCCCCGATATTGAACAACTTTAAATTTTATCAGATATATTCAATATCTTTAGTGTCCTACAGGAAAAGCGAACATAATTTTAGCATATTACTTAGACCATGAAACTAAACAACTTTCCCAAAGGAACATTGTAGAAATAAGAAAATGCAAATTTGACCTCCTTTCCATACAAATTGCGCTATCAGCTGATGCATTTTCTATGGGAGGTCAAAAATTAATTTTAATATTTCGGCCTATGTTCCTTGGGGAAATTTGTTCAGTTTCATGGTCTGAGTAACATACTAAAATTATGTTCACTATTTTATTAGGACCATGAGGTAAATATGAATTTACTTTAATAAAAAAAATACTGTGGAACAAAAAGTAGTTCAGGTATATTGCTTTACTGAAGTTACACGTTGTATTTGTCAATAGTTCAGTTTAATTATTAAAATGAAAGGATAAACCCACATTTTATATTGGGGGTCCGTGAACCTGCCGACCTCCCTGAAGAAAATTTACATAATAGATCGATACCTGTCGGTCCTATGCCGTCAATGTGATTCAAACGTGATTCAGATAATTTTATTCAACAATTCTTTACAAAATACGTGAGTTTATCCGTTCATTTTAATAATTATGTGTAACACTCACGAGTCGTTTAGTGATAAAATAGTTCACTTTAATGAGTAGAGCAACTACCCAAAAGGTTCGCAGAGGTATACCAAATAGACCCTGTATATTCGTACATGTATACATTCTGTCTGCGGAAGATAACATGGAATTGTAAGTTGATCAATTTCCTAATTCCAAGAAAGTTGATAAACTGTCGAAATATATTAAACTGTACCTACCGAATATACTTCTGTCTGGCACTTTCTCTCTTCGCTCGCTCGCTCGTCTTGGTCGAAAGAGAACTTATCATAATCTAACGGACTTATGGATCAACGAATATCCTACAAATTTATCATTTTTCGATGATTTATCGATTGACGCGGAAATTGACCAACTTACGATTCTAATTATTTTCCGGTGACATATAAGGTGTTTTTGAATTAGACCCAAATATTGTTAGGGTTACCTCAAGCACTTAAATGAATACTATTGGTGTTATTTTTTTACATTTCCATACGCAAGTTTTTGAGAAAAATCCTAAAAACAATACCGCTAAATATCGTAAAATGAACACTCCGTATCAGCACAGGCCGCAGCGCAGAGTCGCGAGCCAATCACGCGCAAGCCGAGTGCGCGGTCCGGGCGGTTTCGGCTCGGTTTCGGGCTCTTAGTACGGTCAAAATCATTACTACAGGCTGATTGCAAATAATAATTAATTTTTTGTTTGAAAATTATTAAAAAAAAACTAGCGGGAGGATTTTTCTAAAACTTTGATAAACCTTTTTCTTTATCATAGTTACACTACCCCTAGAAATATTTGGGTCTAATTAAAAAACACCTTATATACAAATATTGCTCGTAGGGGCTCTCTCCAACTATAGTGGACAATGTACAAAGCTCATATTGATAGAAAGCCGCAAATCGATGTACGGCATTGCCGTTTGGTACACAGGTACTTTATATTTTTTTCCGGCAGTTCTTAAAAATACTCCCGGGTAGGGGGCAGATATGACTTCATCAATTTTTTGTATGGGATTTTTTTTTTGTTTCGAAACTTATCGTGTGTGATATCAAATGCAAGGGTATCGCCAGTTCCAAAAATATACTACACCATTACCTTTCGGCCACCTGTTTTGTAAAAATCTTAGAAATATCTTCAAAACATACGAAGTTTGGGCCCCTCCAGGCAGGAGACGGGTTGGTAAGTTTTTATAAAACATACGCCAAATGTCTCGTAATATACTCATGTCTAACGTCAAAAAGCCAATTTCCAAAATATTAATATTTACTATTTTTATGAATTTTTTTCTTCTTTGAAAAAAATATTGTTGTAACCTAAAGTACCTGTCTACCAAACGGCAATGCCATACATCGAAATGCGGTATTATCTTTCGTAGGCTGACCACTACTAGGAAAAATCTGTATTATGGGTACCAGAAAAAAAAATCTAATAAGTCACAGACTCAGATTAAACAACTATGTTCAGTCTATTAAGAGACTCCCCACAGTCCACAAGCGCCCCCATCAGTTAAAAAAATATTACTCGCTAAATATAAAACTTATCGGAAATCCGGATAGATAGATTAAAGTAGAAGTACCTTAGTTTATTCAGAACCTATCTATTCTGAAAAACATAGTTCACTGTAGTTACAGATACAAAAATTGCGAAAAACGGCCACTTTTAGCAGTTTTTGTATCTGTAACTACAGTAAACTTTATTTAACAGAGATTTTCTTTGGTTCTAAACACAGAGCAGAAACAAAGCAGAGGTGCTGTAAGCAATGTAGCCTTGATGCAATCAATGTAGTCCTGACGTCACATACTCTTTAGTTCTGATACTCCACGCTAGGAGCGCTGACATCAGTACGCGACTAGTTCTCGTGGAGTGTGCACGTTACTGTTCCTCGGAGATCTTTATTTTAACGTGTTTCCCAGTGCAAAATAAAGTGTTGTATCATTGGATGTACAAGCTGTACGGAATTTTCTAAATAAAATAAACGGAAACAGATTTACTTTCCACTCCTAAGTATTTTATTTGACATTTATTTATTTTTTATGTAGAATATTCTAGAACATTGAATTCAGTATACAATCCTGCATCGCGATGGCAATTTTCTTAATGCCACCTAGTGCCAAGTAGACGTACTTGGTAGGGACAAATTTCAGGGACATACTCGAGAATAAAGTAAAACGGGGGGTCAAAATTTTACGATCTTTCAACTGAGAAATCAAGGCGTTAGAATAAAAACCGGCCAAGTGCGTGTCGGGTCAAGTGCAGTATAGGGTTCCGTAGATATTTTACGATTTTTTTTTATCGCAAAGCAGGTTTTCATTAAGTACCTATGTCATAATGTTGTAACCGGTTGTAATTTTTTTGTAGACCTTTTGAAGGTGTACAATACATTATATGCAATACATTATTTTTTTCTATCTCGCAGGGTTCAGCCAGCGTTTGCAATGCAAGCGCAAAAAAATGTGTTCTTTTACGACATCACATTAGAAATCTCTAAAATTGTCAGTATTTTTCTTCTATATTATGCATGTATTATACATAAAACCTTTCTCCGCATCAAAACCGCATCAAAATCCGTTGCGTAGTTTTAAAGATCTAAGCATACATAGGGACAGACAGACAGCGGAGAGCGACCTTGTTTTATACTGTGTAGTGAAGATAAAGCTAATTTATTTCATTTTGAATTATTTCTTATCTTTACCTAGAACCCCCCCCTGGGGGGGTTTTTACGTTGTGCCTATTATACGTACCTGGTCGAAAAAAATTAATAGCCATCTAGTGCTGAATAGCGGTTAACAACATAAGCACACCCCAGATTCCACTAGGTTCTATTCTAGAGCTCCACTTGGTTCTAATACTCATTACGAGGTGGCGGTGGCATCGCGTAACTTCCCCCGCACCCCCGCTTGCCAGCTTCACCTGATTCTATATAGAAAACAAGAAAGGGCAACTCTACTTTGTTTCTGCTCTGTGGTTCTAAACAAACAAAGGTACCTTTGCTTCAATCTGTCTTTCCGGATTTTAGATAAGTTTTGTATATATCGATTAATATTTTTTTTAACTGATGAAGGCGCTAGTGGACTGCAGGTAGCCCCTTAAACAAATATGGCTAGGACACTTTGAATAATAAACGTAAAGTATGATAGATAAGTAAGACGACGCTTTTATTGGGTACCTAAGTAACTTGAAACTTTTTCTTAGCTTTTATTCAAAACATAATTAGTGGAACTTAATAACATTAGATGGTAATTAGCTGCCTTTAAAAGAAGGCGGCTAAGTAAATGAGATTTTAAAACATAACCCTTTTTAGGGTTCCAATAAATGGTAAAAAAAAGGAACCCTTATGGTGTGACTTTGTCTGTCTGTCTGTCTGTTACACCTCTATATCTCGGCAACCACTCATTCTATTGACTTGAAATTTGGAATAGTTTTAGAATATAGTTGCCCAACTTAATTGCACATGAAAGAATTTTGAAAATATTATGATTATTAATGTAAAGGGGGCCAAAATAGGGGGGGGGGGGGGGGGGGGCAAATTTCAAATTGTCGTTACTAGGTCGAGTGGGGTATCATATTTAAGGGCTTTACTTGTACATTCTAAAAACATTTTTGTATTTTTTTACATTTCTTAGTTTTCAAGTTATGATGAAAAATGTAAAAAAAAATATAATTTCCCCCCCCCCTTATCTCCGAAGTTTGTGAAAGGAAAAATTTGAATTAATTACAGTTGACAGAGGTTTATGTAAACATTACAGCAAAAATAAAACAATCTATCTAAGTAGCACAGTTTTTTAGAAATCTTTACAAACAAATTTAGTTTTGCGGTCCTAAAAATGGACTTTATTGCTTCCAAAAATACAAAAACTATATCGGAACCCTCGGCGCACGAGTCCGACTCGCACTTGACAGGTTTTTTTTGTACAAGGGCAACATTGCTGGCTAAGAGTACCAAGATGGATAAGAATTATTTTATTTGGTTTTGGGTCGTTTAGTAGTTTTGGTTTTTGGTCAGTAATGAAAATGTATTTGTTGTATTTTTTTAAAACATGATGATAAATCTTGAAACATATGTATCTAATCGTCAGAAAAGTAAAATTAAATTATAATTAAAATTTTTAAATATGTTTGTCGTAATTTTTATTTGTAATGATAAATCTTGGAAAATATATCTAATCGTCAGAAGAATTAAATTAAATTTTAATCAAAATCCCATTTCTTATCACAAATTTAAAAGGAGGATGGTTGTGATGAGTGTTCGCGCGAATAATTTTTTCTCTATCCTTGGTAATGTTGACGTAGGCTTTGCACCCTCTCCCTGAAGTACAAACCCAGCGGTCCATCATTACGTGCTTCTTATTGCAGTAGTAAGAATATCCTCCCTTTACAAAAAGCTCCTTGCCAGAAGGCTTGCGAACAAAGGTTTCTGTAAATTACAACATAATTTAGTTCACTACCAAAGTATGAACTTTTTTTTAATTTTCTTGCTGTTTTTTCGTAGAAAGAAAGTAGCTAAGTGATTCTGGAAAAAATACATTTAGAAAAGAACATCAAGAAAAGTACGTTGTTAGAGAGTTAGAAAAACAAAACAATACACAGGAGACTCTTAAAACTAGGGTGGACAAAGACGGTCTTATCGCTTAAAGCGATCCCTTCCAGACAACCTTAGTTGCTTGTAGGAAAATGTAAATAGTAACTGTAGTAGTGTGCCAATGCCAATATATAGATAATATTTAATGTAAGTACAACTACAATAAAAACAAAATATACACAAATAAATAAAATACATATAAAAATATATATAAACATATAAAATATATAGACAAATAGATAACATATAAATATATACAAACTGGGAATAGGTTAGGTTAGGAAGGTATTATTTTGGTACAGATCATTCAGTGATAAAATTGTGTCTGTCTAGCTATAAAAATATTTAATTATCTTTTTAATCATAACGCAAACAAATTTCAACTGAAAGTACTTAAATATAAATCATAAGACAATAATTAAATCTTAATAAAAGTCCCATTTCTAATTAGGAATTTAGGAGGAGAATGGTTATGATCAGTGTTCGCTCGAACAATATGCCCTCTATCCTTGGTAATGATGATGTGGGCTTTGCACCCTCGCCCATTAGTACAACCCCAGCGGTCGTACATTTTGTACTTCTTATGGCAATAGTAAGGATATCCTCCCTTAACAAACAGCTCCTTGCCGGAAGTGTTGCGAACAAAGATTTCTGTAAATAGCAACGTATTTAGTTCATCACCAACATACAAAAAACCGGCCAAGTGCGACTTAGACTCGCGCACCGAAGGTTCTGTACCACTAAAATAAAATTATACCGACTTAATTATAGACGCGCTGTCACGCTCGAGCGAGCCGGACACGCACTTAACCAGTTTCTATTAATTGTTGTTATTTTATAGCTTATGCACTTTAATCATTCCAATCGTCCCATTTTTACGATAGAGCTATACGAGCTAAAAAATCGAACAAAATTTCCTAAAAACACGTTTTTAGTAGGGAAGCCCACTTAATTTCTATTACAGAAATATATTATCTATGAAATTTTCAACTATCTACCTATTACGGTTCATGGCGTCCCGTTTTTCACCCTTTTGGTATGGAACCCAAAAACAATAAATATAAATCGCCACTACATGTACTCGTATATCCAATACAGTGTTTAAAAAGACATCTCCCGAAAGCTGAAACTGTGGATTCTGACCATGAGAATATCTTACTTATTTTTTATTGTTATTTTATTTATTAGGCTTACCAACAACGAGTGCACATTGATTACATAGGTTGTTTACAATTTACAAGAACAGGTGCCTCATCACTTATAGGAGAGCACAGCATGCACAAATATGTCCAACGAATTTAGGAACAAGAGAAGAGCAAATGTAGGTAAAAGTAGGTATTTGATTGAGAGGACATAGAAAAGTTACTTTGTACTCTCAATCAAATAGCCACTGATTGGTACTGCAATACATTTTAAAGTTTAAAATTTGAAATTATACCAAACTTATTATTTAAAAGGATAGCTTACACTAACTGAACGAACCTTACAAAACTATTAGTATTTTCTTTTTAAAATATAAAATATTGTCATGAAAAATATCAACATTTGCAGTCCTAGGTAAGAAGTTGTAGAATTTAATCATCCTGGAAATAGGAGCATTTAAGCCTAGATTTCTCTTATAAGCGTTATTCGTAAACAATTTAAAGAAACTGGAGCGAGGCATCTTCCTAGGGGTTGCAAAGTTGATATTACTAAGTAGCTCAGGACAATTCAAGTGATTGTTTAAGATCTTATAGAAGAAGGTTAAATCTAACACCTTTCGCCTGTCAGAGAGAGATGTGACCTTATAAAATTCTAGACGTTTACGTAAAGAAGTCAAAGAACGGTGCTTATGAAAGAAATACGCAAGATGAGTAAGAAATCGCTTCTGAATCCTCTCGATTCTGTCTCTGTGGATGTTATAATGAGGATTCAATACCTGGGAGCATACTCTAAATTGCTTCTAACGAGGGTGTTATACAACATTATCTTAGTCTTAGGTTGCCTGACAAATTTACTATTCCGAATGAGAAATCCAAGCATTTTAGAGGCTTTAGCAATAATGGAATTGATATGTGCCCTGAAATTTAGTTCATTATCTAAAATGACACCCAAGTCCCTTATGGAGCTCACATTCTGGATTGTAGTGACACCAAGTTTGTAAGAAGGGATTTGGAGAGTTTTGCTACGACAGAATGAGATGCTAAAACATTTTTTGGTATTTAAGACCATTTTGTTTCTCTTACACCAATCCCTAGTTTATCAAGGTCGTTCTGTAGCAACTCTACATCCTCATCCGTAATAATTGACCAAAGAACTTCAAGTCATTCGCAAAAAAATAGGCTGATGATGACGTGAAACAGTTTACTATGTCGTAAATAAAAACAAGAAATAGAAGCGGTCCCAGGTGAGACCCCTGGGGCACACCAGATGTCGCTATAAATGGCAGCAATTGAGCTCCGTTAGCAGCAACGTGCAATTTACGTCCATTTAAATAAGATTTGAACCACCTTAGCAAAGGCTCACCTATCCCAAATGAAGTCAGCTTTTCGATAAGAATACAGTGGTCAACTATGTCAAAGGCCTTACTTCAATGAACTGAGGTCGAAATACGATTTTTTTGCATGGAATGTCATTTTATTTCCTTCCAATTTAATATATTAAAAAAATATACACTTAAAATTATTCATGGGTAAGTAAGGCGAAAATTAACTCCTAATAACAGTCCCATTGGACTTGCGGCTAAACGCTTTGGGTTTTAATAACAGGCTAGGGTTCAGCAACTTGTGTTTTGGTATTAAAATAGTACCGAAATCACACAGCAAACAAATGTACACTAAAAAGGATCAGAAAACGAAATTTATAGTCTAATTAAAGTCCCATTTTTAACAATGAATATAGGAGGAGGATGATTGTGGTCAGTGTTCGCGCGAACAATATATCTTTTATCTTTTTTAATGATGATAAGGGCTCTACATCCTCGCCCTGAAGTACAAGCCCAGCGATCTATCGTTCTTAGCTTCCTTTTGCAGTAGTAAGTATATCCTTCCTTTACAAACAGCTCCTTGCCGAAAGTGTTGCGAATGAAAATTTCTGTAAATTACAACATAATAATGATTAATGATACATAAAAGCGCTCGTGGCTGAATGGTAGTTGCCCTTTCTTTCCGATCATGAAAGTTAAGCAACGATGGCAGTGGTCAGAACCCGGATGGGTGACCTCAAGTGGCACAACAATAAGAGCGTTTTCGTTAAGTGATTGGTCCCGGCTGCTGACAATGATAGTAGTCGTAAAGCCAAGTCAGAGGCCATTTGGCGGCTTGAAAACTGGCAGCCAGGTTGGCCACTAACCTGGGCAAGCCTAGTCTCATATTGTGTCTGGTTTGTCTTTTGAGTGGGGTAGGTCAGGATGACAGTCGCTTTGGGTAAAAACCAGTGCCCTCGTCAAATCCCCTAGGTTACGGAGCCGACTCTGTAAAAACCATTGTTGAATACGGAATAAGGCTATGGAATAATAGACAGAGAGCGCGTGGTCGTCAACCCTACCTCATCGATTACCAAGATGCGACTAATCTAGGGTGATGCACATTAAAAAGTTATAGTGACCACCTTAAAATAAGGCCGACTCCCGAATGTGCCAGGATTGAGTGAGGCAACCCTGTTGATTTAGGCACTCCTTGATGAGTACTATCGAATGTAGGTACTATGTACCTATTTGGTATTCGATGAGGTAATTTTTTCCCAAAAAATGACAAGTTTTTTGCCCACTGTACAAAACCTGCCAGGTTGCGCCCAGGCAACCCTGTTGATTCGGATATAACTTTTTAACGTGCATCACCCTATATTAGTCTCATCTTGGTAATCGATGAGGTAGGGTTGACGACCACGCGCTCTTAGTCTATAAGTTTTACAAAAAAATCTGATATCGCAGAACGCATAACACCGCATAAAAACCTAGGCAGCATTTACTAAGTAATTTTTTTATTCATGATGTATATGTTCTGGTACACAAATTAAATTAAAACAAGATTAATACTGAAAGAATAATGATAATAAAAGTCGTTCCTCTTTTTGTTGGTTGGTGGTTTTATATTTTTGAAACAATAATTGTGAACATAACTAAAACACCAACTTTCGCCACTTCATGATTCGACGGAGGTTTATATTCTAATAAAAATTCCTTTTTTTATTACGAATTTGGGAGGACAATGGTCGTGTCCAGTATTTGCGCGAATAATTCGCTTTCTGTCCTTAGAAATTATGATACAGGCTTTGCACTGTCGCCGTGAACAAGACCAGCGGTCTGTGTTTATGTACTTCTTATGGCAGTAGTAGGAATATTCTCCCTTAACGAATAGATCCTTGTCGAAAGCACTGCGAACGAAGATCCCTGTAAGTCACAAAGTTATTTATAATACTTCTCCAGGATGTTTTTCTAAAGTGTGAAGTCTTATGTTTTGTTCCCATACAAAATGCGCTATCAGCTGATTAAAAAACTGAATCAGCTGATAGCGCATTTTGTATGGGAGGCCCATTTTCTTCTCGTATTTTGACCTATGTTCCTTAAGGAAAGTTGTTCAGTTTATTGGACAGAATCACATCGTTCAGGGTTGGTATACCCTTTCTGTTACACCTCGTATATGAAAGCCTTTGATTAACTTGATCTTCAAATATGTATCTCAAATTAAGTAATGTATTCAAGCTTTTAAAACACTGTTTAACACAAGCTGTTAAAAAACAATGCAAAAGTTTCAAATAACTTCGTTGCGAATGACCAATTTTGGCGGTAAATGATTATGTCCCGTTTTGACGCGAATCAATTCGCCATCAGCAGTCGTGGTCAAACGGGCTTTACATCTGCTGCTTTTCTTTGTGCAAGCCCAATTCACCGTGTGTAAATTCTTGTAAGCCACAAAGAATTTGTAGTCCTCGTAAATCGCAGTCTGATTGCCGGCGGGGTTGTTCACAAACGTCACTGAAACAAGATGTTTTAAAGAATTTAATTTCGATCAGCGACATTTACTTAAAAATCTTAAATAAAAGATCTAATCGCCAGTTGTAAAAAGCTACTCATAAACCTCTAGCTAACCTATTGATGATGACGACTAAAAGATCAATAAAGCAATTAAAACCGGTGGCAACGAAATAACTACATGCGCGTCTACTTAATGTAAAACCAAAATTTAAACAATCAAACAAAAAGTTGTAGGACATAGTTTTTAGGATAAATTGACATAAGCTTGTTACGTAAACAACTCTTCTACGACAGCTTCCTAGTTTCTAATAATTTTCAAAACATTTCTTGCACTCGTCCTCAGATAATCTTTCCCTACATTTAAGTCTGCATGACGATAAATCTTTTAACTGTCTTTTCGGGACTGTTTTACCTTTCATAGTCACATAGCCTTGACCAGATTTTTTTTGCTCTCTGAAATCCCTCTTATTTGTTCGTTTTTAGGGTTCCGTACCTCAAAGGAAAAAAACGGAACCCTTATATGATCACTTTGTTGTCCGTCTGTCTGTCTGTCTGTCTGTCCAGACCCTTTATCTCACGAACGGGTAAAGGTATCAGGTTGAAATTAATACCACATATTAGGATCTATGAACCACACAAGATCTGAAAATTTCAATTTTTTACAACGACGCAATCAAAAGATATGGCATTTTATGTCCTCATCTCCATACATTTATTCAAAAATGCAAAACCTACAGGGTACTTCCCGTTGACCTAAAATTATGAAATTTGGCAAGAAGCTAGGTCTCACAGTACAAATAATGGGAAAAGTGAAATCATTAAATATTACAACTTTTCTCACAACTAATGGTAACCAATTGTGGTGAGCTCCCGTTTCAAGAACATTCATATAAGAGAGGGGTCAAGTTGGATGGTCGCTGAGGCGATTTTTGTTTTAGTTCTATTTAAACACGGGAACACTTACAAACTTGAAAATTGGTATGTTTATAGTGCATAAGCTATAAAATAACAACAAATAATAAAATTTGGTCAAGCGCGTGTCGGACTCAAAAAATCTAGCACATTAACTTACTGAAATTTCAACCAATACAATTATGTTTATATGGTGGTACGGAGCCCTCAGTGCGCGAGTCCGACTCGCACTTGGCCGGTTTTTTTTTTACTTTCTTAGTATGGTGTTTTCCAGTAAATAATGGTCGTTTTCCTTATTTACATCTTCTTCTGTATCGGTAATGCAATAAATTAAAATATAATGACGTAAAAACCTTATCTGCGTATTTTATCATGAAAGTAATTTCCAGCAGGTGCCCAATGAAATGAGGGATTTACATCTTAATTACCGATTCCAAAGAATAGGCATATTGTTCTTATTATTTTGATATTGTTATTTAATCATCATCTCAAACGATTTCAGGATTTAGATAATTTATCTGGATCTGCTCGGTAATTATGATTAAATCTTTTCCCGATTCCATTAATTTCCGACTGTACGATTACGCGAAGCACGCCGAAACCCACGTATGTGCAGGTCAACACAGTAACACAATGTCCACCAAATTACAGATATAATCCGTTCCACGAGTCAATGCAAAAGCTTACCAACACATTTTGCAGCCGTAGAACCCGACAAAGTACGACGAACCAGACGAACCAGAGTATATTTGACGGAAAAAATAACATTGTCTTACAAACTTGTTTTTTCTGACAGCTTTAGCCGATTACTATTGATCATGGAGCACAATAGCCTTGATATAGCTGCAAAATGTGTTGGTAAGCTTTGGCATTGACTCGTGGAACGGACTTTATATATTTCGGAAATCTGCTTTCCAATCACAAACCCAAGCTGTTGGATCCGCGGCGATTGTAACATATCGTCTCAAAATACACACGGATTGCACTGATACCTTCAGATTATTGTCACTCTCACCTCTCCGTATGACGTGATTACAGCCCTCAAATTAGAAGCTACGCGATCGTCAATGCAAATATCGACTTTATAACACGTCAATAGCGTTCATATAAGAGTGCTCTTCAACGTGGCTGTTACGACCAACGTCGAGACTCTCACCCATAAAAAAGGGGTTTTTATTGATTTTATACCACATTAATAATAATTTTTTCAAATTTTTTACTTAAATTTCAGAAACCGTAAAATTTTGAATTTTTGGGTGGAAGAAGCATCAAAATCGTTTTAGACGTTTAGGAGCCTTCGAAGCAATAGGATATAAATAAGAGGAGAGAGAAGATTTTTTTCTGGCAAAACTAACAGTTATAATAAAAATAATATACTGAAAAATGATTGTTTATCATATTGATTAACTCATGTATATTTTTTTGTAACGATTGGACCATCCGTTTGGGAGAAGTTTGCCTTCAAAGTTAGCTCATTTTTGCAATTTGAGGGTATAATCGTCTTAATGGCTCATTCACTAAACCGCTATATGACCAATTACAAAAGATTGCACCCTGTGCAGAAACATAATACAATCACCACCGAACACCCGACTTCGGGGATCGAATTTCACGGGGCCGCGACAGCTATCCAAGCCTAGAAATGGTTTATGAATTTTTTTAACTTGAGTAGGGTATGACAAATTGTATTTAAATTCAGGCACACTGTTTTCTTCGTTTCTTTGTCATTGTTTTTGAAATTTTGAAATTATGTTGAAATTTGAATACTATGATACAAAACAAACTAGAATTTGTGGGGTGTATTAATAAAAAGTTTGCTGCATAAAAAAAACGTAACAGTGTATCTGTGCTTTAACACAAACTTCTAAACTAATATTATAAATGCGAAAGTAACTCTGTCTGTCTGTCTGTTACGCTTTCACGGCTAAACCGCTAAACCGATTTTGATGAAATTTGGTATGAAGATAGCCTAAACCATGGGAAAGGACATAGGCTACTTTTGATTTCAAAAATAGGACTGAAAGGGGGTGAAATAGGGGATGAAAGTTTGTATGGGAAATCAATTAAATAATATACGTTACTCTTTCACGGGTAAACCGCTGAACCGATTTTGATGAAATTTTGTATGGAGATAGTCTAAATCATTAGGAAGGACATAGGCTACTATTAATTTCGAAAATGAGACTGGAAGAGGGTGAAATAGGGGATGAAAGTTTATACGGAAAATCTATAAAATAATTTATGTTACGCTTTCACGGCTAAACCGCTGAACCGATTTTGATGAAATGTTGTATGGAGATAGTCTAAACCATAAAAAAGGACATAAGCTTCTTTTAATAGTAAAATCGAAACTGGAAGGGGGTGAAATAGGGGATAAGAGTTTGTATGGGGCATCCATACTTTATTGCGTTTTGAACTATCCATCCATATCCATACTATAATCCAAATCCAAACTAATCCAAACTTCCAAACTTAATATTATAAATGCGAAAGTACCTCTGTCTGTCTGTCTTTCTGTTACGCTTTCACGGCTAAACCGCTGAACCGATTTTGATAAAATTTGGTATGAAGATAGCCTAAACCATGGGAAAGGATAATTATAAACTTTCATCCCCTATTTCACCCTCTTCCAGTCTCATTTTTGAAATTAAAAGTAGCCTATATGGAAAATCAATTAAATAATTTATGTTACGCTTTCACGGCTAAACCGCTGAACCGATTTTGATGAAATGTTGTATGAATATAGTCTAAACCATAAAAAAGGACATAAGCTTCTTTTGATTGCAAAATCAAAACTGGAAGGGGGTGAAATAGGGGATGAAAGTTTGTATGGGGCATCCATACTTTATTGCGTTTTGAACTATCCATCCATATCCATACTATAATATTATAAATGCAATACTGTATTTGTTTGTTTGTCCTTCTCTCACGTCAAAACGGAGCAACAGATTGACGTAATTTTTTTGCATGGTGATAGTTGAAGGTACCGAGAGTGCTATAGGCTACTTTTTATCGCAGGAAAACATCTCATTCCAATGGGAAATTACGTTTTATCATAGCCATACGTCACATCTGTTAATATGGTTTTCCAACTCTTTGCAGAACACTGATCATACGTGACATATTTTTTGCATGGAGATAGACACAGAGCCAGAGTGTTCTATTGGCTACTTTTTACCTCGGGAAAACGTCTCATTTCCATGGGAAAACAATTAATGATATAGCCACACGACAGTTCTATTGATGTGGTTTTCCAACTCCTTGCACAATACTGATCATATGTCTAACACTCATGACATAGTTAATAAAGGTCAAAGTTTATACAACTTTTATTCCTCCCTGCCCAGTCTCTCACTTGAAAAAAATTGCCAAATTCTGACACAAGACTGATCATATGTCTGACACTCATGACATAGTAAATAAAGGTGAAAATTTATAAAAAAAATTACAACTTTCCCTCTACCAATTCACTCCCTTTATTGCCTTCTTTTTAAAGTTCGCCTCAAACGACTGGCAATGCAGATTGTCTCCTTGGATTAACACAATAACAACGTCCCTTGGAAAAACCTTAAATATAGACGAAAAATATGACTTTTACTTATACTTCCTCTGTACCCCACCAGTTGAATAAATTCAAAAGATATTTAAATTTGTAGTAAGAAAGCATTCAACTTGAATAAGCGCAGAGGCATCTTTTACGTAGGGATAAAAAAAAAGAAACTTTTCGCAAAAAAAATATTTCAGTTAAGTACGAGTTCTATATTTTCAAAAGATCCACGCGGACGAAGTCGCGGGTAACAGCTAGTATTATTATAAACGCATTCAGATTTTTTAAATTGAATTTGATCTTTCTACTTTTATCTCTAGAATGCTGCATTACGCTACAAAGTTCGAAGTGTTAGAGAAGAAATGCATTTGATTTTTTTTAAATTAAGGCTACGAATCGCATTGCTTTACCAATTTTTTTGTTATGTTAATATATTGTCCATTAAAAATGATATGTTCCGGTGGAGGATGATTATGTTCTCCTTTGAAGCCAATCAGGAGGCCATCGTTATCTGCGCAGAAGGTCGCTCTGCACTTGTGTCCTTGCATGGTGCACACCCATCGCTCGGTAGAGTTATTGTTCTGCTTCTTCAGGAAGAACGAATGGCCTTTATAGACGCCTATTCTTTTGCCTTGTTTGTTTTTTGCCCATATAACTGAAAAATATAAACAGTTTAGTTTTTGTTGTTCTTAATACCATTTCTTGCCCGTCTGGATCCGGCAAAGGATAGTACCAACCCATCTCTACCCGTAGATGTCGTAAGAAGAGACTAAGGGATTATAAACTGTAGAGTATAGGCAACGGCGTCCTTCTGTGCATCGTACCATCCATCTTACAAACTGCGGTCACAAACAACCGCGGTCCAGCGGCACCGCTAACAAGCATGGTGACTATGGTACTTCTCCTCCACATGGTACCAAGAGTTGATGTTGGAATTCTAGAGAGAGCAGTCGTGCAGTGGACGGACGTTTCATGGGAAGTTATGATGAAGTAGTTTTCTTACAATTTATCCAAGACGTCATATTTTCTGGCCGTCTGATTTACAAGCTTAGTAATAAAACTATTTACTTATTATTCATATAACATATAACACTTACATTAAGACGATATGTAATTTTTTTAGGTATTTTGAAGACAAATATCTTTTCATTTACTCAGTATCTTGCCGTGATTTTCAGGTATTTGTTTCTTGACCATTCAAGTTGTAGAATCACCAAAACCAAAACATGTTTAGTGAAAATCGACTCGATAAAATTAAAAATCCAAAGTTGCCTCTTCAATTTTCATTAATTTCTCTCTTTGTGGAATCTGAGGTGTTTTATGTAGTGAAATTAAGTATACAGAAAGGTATTTGTAGTTGCTAGGGTATGCCTAACCTAAAATTTTATTTTATTACTTAGTTTTTGCAAAAAGTGAGAAACGAACATATATAAGGGGAACGTTTAAAGTGGCAAATATTAGTGACAAATTTAGAGAAAATCGCTTACGCTGGTACGGGCCACGAGGATCATATGACAGTATTGTAGTTCGCTGCATGACAGGAACGGTCATGCAAATCGAACAACCCAAAAGGCGCCCAGGCCGCCCACCGACTACCTGGATGGGGACCATTTCCAAAGATATGAAGACGACGGACTTAAAACCGGAAATGATACAAAAACGCTCAGAATGGCGAAATAGGACTAGGAGGGCCGACCCCAAGAGATATGGGAAATAGGCTCGGGAGACGAAGAAAAGTTTTTGCAAAAGTCGATATTTTATATCGGGCGCTTACGTCATTTAATTTTGGTAACACGCACAGTATATCTGTCGCAATCTAATGCGTTGCGGATGTTATTACTCTATCCCTTTCTTTCAAGCGAAAAGACTGCGCCCACTGTCAAATAACTATCTTTTCACATATCCTCTTAAAACATCATGACAATGAAATAACCTAAACATCATTCGGAATCATATTGGCCCAGGTTAAGTTTCCGAAACAAGAACTTGAACAACAAAATAACGAGAAAAGGAAAATCAGAAAGGCGGTAAGAACACATAATTACATTATTTTTTTGTTTTTAAGTAATTAATAGGTAATCAATACTTCTTATTTATTTTGTCAATAGCCTATTATTTAATATACTAAGCTTACCTAAACTTAGCTTAACTTATGAAAGAATGGATACAGTAGGCACATTACTTATTTCGTTTCAATAAATATGAATTTATATTATTTTTTAACCTCCTCTTTTCCTTGCGCCAGTTATTTCTTCATATTAACTGTTCTCTCGGCGTTAGTTCCGAAATTTTTACGTAATTTCCTTTCCTCCTTTGTAAGGTTTTCAACCGTATTTCTTTATATTTTTCAGGATTATTTTGCTACAATCTTTCTCTATATTTGCGGGTTTGCTCCGCTGGTGTCATTGCTGTCTTGTTCGTTACCTACTGCCACAATAGTAGTTTATGCCACTGTCAGGTAAAGATAGTCATTGTAACATGAGTGCTTGTTTGTGACGTGAGGCGCAGCCGAATGTTACAATGACTAGTTTGCAATCAGTGGCATACACTACTTTTTCTACGAGCATAAAAATCATTGAGAAAATAATGTACCCTTTGTTTACTTTTGTCGTAGTACTAGAGCACTAGAACACCTCCACTTTTTTGGCAATAAAGTCCTCTAGAGTTTCGTACGCTGCCTTAATTATTTCGGTCGGCGTGAAAATTTTACTCATATTTACAAATTTTGAATGGAAATCAAGATGTTTATCGTTAAATTATAAATTAAAAGTTATTTTGTGCACAGATTAAATAAGCGCGATTGGCGCGAATTCCTCTCGGTCAGCCATCATATAATACTGTGTATGGGGGGGTTCAGTGCATAAGTGCATGAATTCTTTTTGAAGTTGTCCTTTGTGGTTTGGAAACTAGCATATTAGCCGATGGCATCCAATACAACATAGTATTAACGTAATTTTGTTGCCAAACCTAACAAAAAGGTGAAAAAATTATATTACCGTATTGTAGACAGTTGCATTTATAAATATTACGCAACTGTTGTCGGAATGGCAATGTTTGTGATACTGTTTCCGGTTTCGTATTTCGAACTTTAACAAATGGGAGTAGAAAAAATATATTAATTAATCACTAGCACCATAATTCGTGTAAGTTATCTATGGCTACATGATATATTTACAAATATTAAATGAGATATTTTTTTATGTAATGAATAGTTCATTAAGATGCAAGTGCGCTATTTTGGTGATTGCACATGAGGCTCGAGAATTGCAGCCCGAGCCGTAAATTTGAACTTGAAATTACAAATCTTAAGGAACTAAAAACTGCAACAAAAACAACGAATATAAATTGAAAAACATGCATTCAAATTTAATCTTTTCTCAACAAAAGTTATCTTAAAATAATAGCTCGTAGAAAGGAGCGTAGAGTGAAGTGAAGGCTAGCAAGGCAAGTTCGTAACCAAAAGCGCGTACATAAAAACATGTCTATATTCTGATATATACTCCATTCAATAATCTATATTGCGGAGGCGGGTGCACGTGTTCGTTGTTGAAGAACTCAACTATCCGTCTGTTGGCCGTGGAAAGTGCTAAGTGCGCTTTACACTTAGCCCTTCTGTACCTGACGCATGACCAGCGCTCGGTAGTTTTTGTTGAGAACAGATGGGAGAAGGTATGACCTCCGAACAAAGCTACTTCACTTCCTTTGCTTGTCTTCGCAAACTGCACTGAAATAAAATATGGGTACATAAAAACTTTGAGCACTTAGGTTGAGCGGAAAGACAGGGTGCCAAGAGCGGTTAAACTTTACTAAAACTGTGAATTATTGCTTAAAAGTAATGTTGCTACTAAGAAACAAAATAGAGGAACTCTTTTATTGTTTTATTCAATCAAACATTATATACCTTCGTGGGAGAAATAAGTATAGGAACCTAACTTAACCTTACTAACCTAACCTAAGACCCTGTCCAGAAAGGGCGAATTCGCCGCGAATTGTTACTCGCGAGTTTCTACTTACTAGGTACTGGGTGTCAATACATTGCGTCCACAAGCATCGCGCGAATTTTCTCGGCTCGCGCGAGTCGAGATACTAGGAGCGCCTTGTTTGCGTCCAGTTGAACGCGCGAAACACGCGCGAGTATATCGCGGCGAATTCGCCCTTTCTGGACAGGGTCTAAGTGTCCAAAAAATGCACGGATATTGTAAGTTACTATAGTACTTAAAAGGACGTCTAGTTTATCAAATATTTTTAAACAATGTTATTAAAGTATTTAACACAAAAACCGTAAAGCTAAAACTATGTCGCTACCATATAAACACTGTTGTCTCCCAAGTCACAGATTATTTTAATCACTGTCAAGTTTGTTCAATAAATAATTTTTATTTTATTTATTTATTAAACTTGTTCTGTATAATACGTAACCCAACATAACTACTAAGTTTAATCCTTTAATCCAACTTGCATGCCTTTTAAGATGGCCTCCAAACATGTTAAGAAATATTTTTTTTTAATATCATTACTACCATGTTTGTTGCAATAAATAATTTGAATTTGAAGTTTACATCGAGTTACCAATAAAAACCGGCCAAGTGCGAGTTGGGCTCGCGCACCGAGGGTTCCGTACCTAGACATAGTATTTGTTTACACTTTGTTTGTGAAGTCATGTAGTTTAGCTGACGTCATTAGAGATTTTAATATCCAATAATGAATAAACTAATAATCGAGTTAAGGTTTTGGTTAATAAAACCTGTTTTTTTTAGGTTTATTTAGGTTTATGATAAAACGAAGTAATTACTTTGCCGTCTTCCAGTTTCTCATGTTGGTTGGCACATAAATTATTCCATATCACCAAGTATAAATTTGTTTTTATTACTTGACCTCCTCTTTTTCCATTGCAAGTTTATACTTCTTATTAATTGTTCTCTTGGCGTTAATTTCGAATTTTTTACGTAATTTTCTTTCCTCCTTTGTAAGTATCTCATCTGTATTTCTTTATATTTTTCAGGATTATTTTGCTTCAATCTTTCTCTATATTTGCGCACTCTTTCGGCTGATGTCATTGCTTTCCTTTTCTTCACTGCAACAAAATATATTATTATTAATAAATCGCTAGCATAAATATTACAACTAAATTCAACTCAACACCCAACCCAATATTCGTGTTGATGATTGATGAAGGATGATTCAATTCGTGTACGTTATCTACCCACCAAAAACATAACTGTTAAAAAGGGGGCCAAGTTCCCATCGGCTAATTGTTTGCCTAAAAAAGGGTTGAAATCCGATCCAATGCCAAGTTTAGGTGCACTACCATACACCCAACTTAAAATATGGTATAGCTGTGAAAATACGCTGGTACGTTGAAAATAATATCTAAAATGAAATACTTCTAAATTTGAACTTGGCAGGTTTTTGTGCTGTAAGTAACACTTGATTAATTGTGTAATTAGATTTATTATTTATATAATTAAATTAACCTGCCAAGTTCAAATTCAAAAGTATTTCATTTTAGATATTATTTTCAACGTACTTGCGTATTTTCCCAGCTATACCATATTTTAAGTTGGGTGTATGGTAGTGCATCCAAACTTGGCATTGAATCGGATTTCAACCCTTTTTTAGGCAAACGATTAGCCGATAGGAACTTGGCCCCCTTTTTAACAGTTATGTTTTTGGTGGGATTTCAATACTTTTTGTTCAGATAACTATATTATATTTATAGTAACTATCGCAACGTTGTTTGTATTTTCATAGTTTCGTTAAAACATAGGTACTTGTTTTCATGCATGACTAAGTCTGACCTTCTAGAAATACTACCTTTTTAATATTTGGTACATTAATTTTAGTCTGACTCGCACTTGACCATTTTCCATTTTCCAAATTTTTCCTATACTTTAATGCTAACGACTACCCCGATGCCAAATTTCAGATTTGTAGGTCTCACAGAAGTATGATCAACAATTTTATGCATAGTAATGACTACATTCTGACTGGCACTTGACCAATTTAAAAATTTTTGCTATACTTTTTTTACTTTTATCCTAACGACTACCTAAATGCCAAATTTCATAACGCTAGGACAATTGGAAGTGGCCTGGAGGTTTTGATTACCGGTCAGTGAGTCAGTCAGTCAGTCATTAAGTGCCAAAATTAGCTATTTTCACGGGGTCATATTTCAGGATCTACTGTAGTTATATCTATAAAATTTGGAAAATTGCTTCGGAATTAGTATATGATTATGTAGGTACAGTTTTATCTCTGTACTTGTAATAGGCACTGAGCTACAGGGGGTTCAAAAGTGGGTCGAAACGGTTCGTGTAAATAGTGCACGGCATGCGCGTGGCCTGTTGCGGGAACTTGGCCTGCGCACTGCCGTGCGCTTAGACAAGAAATATTTTAAGATTAGGTCGAAAATATTTGTTGAAAATATTTTTCCTATTTTAAATATTTGTTTAGTTTATTAGTTCCATTAACACTACAGTTGTTTATAAAGAAGATTTTTCTAACCTACCTATACAGGGTATTAATTTGATTGCGAGCCATAGCTCAGGGGCGGAATCAGTATCAGTAACTGAACAACTTTTCCCAAAGAACATAGGTCGAAAAAAAAAGTAATTTTTTGACCTCCCATAGAAACTGCAACAGCTGATAGCACATTTTGTATGGAAGGTCAAATTTAGTTTTTCGACCTATATTCCTTGGCAAAAGTTGTTTAGTTACTGATACTGATCCCGCCCCTGAGCTATGGCACGCAATCAAATTAACACCCTGTATAGTTACATCGAGTACCAAGTATAAATTCATTTTTTGCGTTTTTTCTTTAAACGATTACTTCACCAGATTTTTTTTAGTTTATATTATTATTTACACCATACAGGCTACATAAAAAAAAAAAAATTCTACAGGTAGCAGTTTTGAAACTGGAACGAAGTTATTTTTAACTCTTTGAAAGTGTTTAAGTCGCAATTTTTCATATTTTTCGGGGTCATTTTGCTTCATTCTTTCTATATATATTCGTTATCGCTCTGGTCCTGTCGTGACTTTCCTTTTTCTTTACTGCAGCCTAATTCATTCGTGAATTATGTTGCAGTAAAAAGAAAGAAAGCAGAAGGAGGATGCAGAGAAAGGATTTCGTGATAGGATAAAGATTTAATATAGATTTAGGTACAGTCAAGAGCAGGTAAAACTTGACAATCGCAGCGTGACTTTAGCTCCATAACTTTAAATAAGAACGGTTCAATGTGGCAAGCTCGACGTGCTCTGGACTGTATGACGGATGACAGAATAATGCTCAGTTTAGGCCTCTCTTTGGTTGCGATATAGTAAACTTGTAAAGTCAAAACATTAAAGAGGTATTCGGTACTGTATTAGTTTCAAGCGTACGCTATGAAAACTCTATGATGTGTTTTGTCCTGAAAGCCTTTGTGGAGCGGTTTTTGTCATTCGATTGATGTTTTGCAAACTGTTAGCTTTCTGTGTGCGTCTAATGGCACCTATATAGCAGGTAGTTGACAACCCTTCCTCATCGCCCACTAAAAATGACCTGTCTAGGCTGGTGCAAGCCCTAAGGGACTAGGCGGACAATTTATAAATTATTATAATAATAATATCAGGCTGGGTCGATTCAGGCCGTACAAACGCCCTCAGTCTGATGCTGTACATTGATTGTCTGTTTTAGTCCTTATCTGGTTTCCATGCGACGGGTTTTCTTGTTTGAAATCAACTTATCACTATAAATTTGGGATAGCAGCGTAGAGTAAGCGGGTAAGTCAGTGCTTATTTTGTATTATATTTTAAAAGTTGTGCTTATCATGCATGATTTAACTTTATTCACGATTTTTAGTATAATAAAATAATGGATAGCGACCCTAATGGCGAAATCAGGAATTGTTTCACTGCTTTATTGAGAGGTAAGCAGGATCGCTGTCGTTTTTAATTTCTTTCGAATGACTTCTATCGCTTTCACTTTTTCTCTTATGAACAAATATTAGAAAGTGACAGCCATAGATTTAACAGAACTAATTAAAAAAGCCTTGTGCTGTCTGAAAGTTATACAAAAACTATGAAGATTTTAGCTAATATAAAGGGTGTAGGGACTGGTTTCCTGAAACTGAAAGCGTTTGATCGGTCTTCGTAGCTGAACAACTTTTAGTGAAAGTTTTCAGGAAACTAAAAAACATCGGCCCCTCTATACTGGCCCTGTCTCTTACACCCTGTGTAGAAAGAGGAGGAACAATTTAAGTATCTAAATCCTGATTAAAATTCCATTCCGTACAGTATATTTTGGTGGCTTGTGGTTGTGTGTTGACATCTCTCGCAGTAGCTGTCCATTGGATAGAGTCACCATCGTGCTCGTGCAGCCCACGCTGTTTCGAGAGCACTTCCAGTGTAATGTACTCTTACAAATCTTTTTCAAACAAAAACTATAGTCTTTGTAAACCGCTACGGACTGACCTCTGATATTTTTCAACATGGTTACTGAAACAAGGAAATCAATTTCTTATCATTTGTTCCAACGTATCAACGTTATGCCAGAGTTCGCAGGTTCAAATGCGAATTCCAGCGAATTTTGAAATTTGAAATATTCAGTACAAAAGTCCCTTAGGAGGACCACGAAAATCGTGCGGGCGGATGCGCGCGGGCGGATTCGCGCGGGGGTGCGGGGTGGATTTCAAAGGAGGCGGAGAGTATCGTTCTGCATGATAATCATCATATCAACCGAAAGACGTCCACTGCTGGACATAGGCCTCCCCTAAAGAACTCACCATACATACCATTACTTTATTCTGTGTCTTAGCAAAGGACTTAAGCTTTTGAAGCAGTGGCAGATCATTTCAAACATTGAACATAACACTGAATGAACCTAGTTATAGATACCTACCCGTAAGATTGTTACTGTGAAATAATAAATCATACAAATTGGCTCAATCGGCTGATCAAATTGTATGAAGGAGCAAAATCTTTTTTGCGAATTTTTTAAAAGTCGTATAGCAAAAGTAGATCAATTTAATGTCCAAAGCTTCCACCTGATAGGTTTTGCGCAATTTACTTAACAGGCTGTAAAGAGGAAACATAATATCTAAATCCTGACGAAAATTCCATTCCGGATAATAAATGGCTGTGGCTCATGGTTGTGTTTTAACATGACGTCTCGTAGTATCTCTCCATCGAACAGAGTCACCATCGAACACCTGCAGCCCACGCTGTTCCGGGAGCATTTCCAGTGTAATGTATTCTTAAAAGTCCTGCTCAGACTAAAACTATAGTTTTTGTAAATAGCGACGGACTGCCCTCTGAGATTTTTCACAATGGTTACTGTAACGAAAAATAATTTTCTTAATGACTCATGAGTCACTTCCAGTGTAATGTTGTTTGATAAGTCTTGTCTTGCTCAAACTAAAACTATAGCCTTTCATGAAAGTTTGGTGTGGTTTGTATTTCTGATTTCTAAACAAACTTCTATCTATTACAACTGACTTTAAAGTCAGCTTGTTTAGGGAAGGATTGTCAAAATATTTTAATTACTACCAACAAATTATCATCGTAATTATTGTAATTTTATGTATGACTGTTGTTACCTGAAGATAAAATAAAACAACTAACATAAAATTTAATTTTTTACAGATTTTTTGGGTAGCTACAGATTAAGTTAAGGGGTGCAAATATAGCACTCTTGTCCATAAACAATCATGTCATCATAAATCTCCATGATTTTTAGGGTATGGCAGAAGAAGCATGAAAGAAGAATTAATGCAGTGGAAATGAGAGCGCTAAGGAGTATGATTGGTATTAAATTGAGTGACAGGATTAGAAATAGTGTGATAAGAGAACGGTGTGGCGTAAAAGAAGACGTAGTGACCAAAATCGAGAAAGGGATGCTGAGATGGTTTGGTCATGTAGAGAGGATGAATGAACGAAGATTGACGAAAGAGATCTACCAGGCGAGAGTGAATGGAAACGTTGGAAGGGGAAGGCCTAGGCTAACGTACCAGGACCAAATTCAGGACGTTCTGAATAGAGGCCAGGTTAAAAGTACCCTAAACCGACGAGCATGTATGAAAGGATTGATGAAAGTACAGGAAGCAAGGGAAGTATGTCAAGATCGTAGCAGGTGGAGGACTGCGGTCTCTGCCTACCCCAACGGGAAAGAGGCGTGATGTTATGTATGTATGTATTTTTAGGGTTCCGTAGTCAACAAAGAACCCTTATAGTTTCATCATGTCCGTCTCTCTGTCTGTCCGTCTGTCTGTCCACGGCTTAGCTCAGTGACCCTAAGTAACTAGAAAGCTATAATTTAGAATGGATATAAAGGGTGTAAGGGACGGTGTACCGAAAACTGAACAACTTTCCCAAAGAAACATTTTTAGGAAATGAAAATTACTTTTGACCTCTCCATACAAACTGTTTGACCAAAGTGAGCAATTTGTATGGAGAGGTCAATTTTTTTTTCATTTCACAGAAATTTTTCTTTGGGAAAGTTGTTCAGTATCGTTGACTGAGCACGCCCTGTCAGTTTTTGGTACACCGTCCCTTACACCCTGTAAATGTATATTAGTCCCGTGTGGTGCCGGCAAAGAATAGTACCAACCCATCTCTACTCGTGGGTGTTGTAGAAGGCGACTCAGGGCTCATGAACCGGAGGATGGGCAGCAGTATCTTTCTCATCTTTCATCGTATCGTATTATCTTACATACTGCGGTCACCAACTACAGCGGTCACCAGTCGCAACGCTTACAAGCGTGGTGACTATGGTACTTCTGAAGGGACTGGACTTCCTGCTGTAGTGGACGTTTTGATGGGATGCTATGTTGATATATATGAGTCACGCGGACAAAGTGGTAGCATAAAATAAAAAATAAAAATTTGTCCCCTATACGTTAAGTGGGGATGTTTTTTTTTCTATTCGACTTCATGGAGTGGGGTGTATGGGGTGGTTAGATAGGTCTTATAGAAATATTGTGGGTTTGCATAGACTGCTTTATGATTTAGGGATTAGTTTGCGAAATATTTAGCTTGCCAGCTAAACGGTTCTATTTGAAATGTGAAAAAACTGGAACTCAATAGGAAAACTATTACAGCTAAGAAGGCTTTACCTACAGTTTAAGGAGTAATAGTCGAAAAACTGAAAAAAATTGAAATATATATAGCAATTAGGCGCTAGAAGAAAAGAAGTTGATAAAATATTCAAAACTTTACTACGGAACCCTATATTACGCGAGGCCAGATACGCACTTGGCCGATATTTTGATAATGTAAGAAAGATGTAGGTTATGATAAGGTCAATAATACGAAAAATACAAATAAGAACTTGTAGCTTAAAAGAAAAAAAAGCAAAAGCATAAAAAACTACTACTTTACGAAGCTTATACTAAAACCAACTTTGACAAAAGTAAATATTCTATGACAAAAATAAACTATAACTTCGTAGGAAAGTGTAAATTGTCATGTAGGCATCACTAGATAGACCAGTAGCAATAGTTGCGAAAGCCGGAGATAGACAGATTACATCTTGGTATAAATGCCATTCTGAAGAATATACTCTGACAGATCGTGGTTGTGCTCTGAGTTTTGTCGTAGAATCCATCCATCAAGAGTCGTCACGATCGAGCTCCTACAGCCCTTCCTGCGTCTCCGATTACATTTCCAGTTTAAAGTTCTTGTATATGTCTTGGTCAAATTAAAACAATGGTCTTCATAAATGGCCACATAATTGCCTCTGAGAGTTTTCGCCATGGTTACTGTGACAAAGAAATTATTTCTTTAATGACTAACGTATGATATAATTTAAACAGCGAATTAATTTAAGAAAATTTTGAAATAATTGCCATAATAACTCACGTATGATATGATTTTAACAGAGATTTAATTTAAGGATTTTTTTTTGTCGTACTTGACGTCACCCCACCTTAAAGCCAGCCTTAAAGCTTATCTTCCGTTAAGTACGGTGCAGTCACTTTTTTGGTCAACATACATGCATGATATATTAATAACATAAATACCTGGGCGACCGAGCTTCGCTCTGTATAATCTTAACCAAATCCCAATAACAGATGGCGCTGTAGGGTTTCTGAAACGCGCTGCGAAAATATGAGGTCGGAGCTATTTCCGCTTAAATGAAGGCTTCAATCTATGCACGCTATAGTTAAGGCCAAATATGTTCAAAGAAATAAATACAATTTTATTTTATACACCAACCATTCGCGCATAGCCTTTAGAGAGAAGAATACAATCGGATCTTTACAGGGCAGGTAGGATGCTCAGATTCAGATTCAGATTATTTATTCAATGTAGATTCTTTACAGAATACTTATTGAATGTCATGCAGAATACAATTCAAATATAGTGAGTCTACGCCGTTTCGGATCGTGCTATGGCAACGTAAAAGAAACGGCAAGAAACCACTGCAGCACGGCCTACTTTAAGAGTCGGCAGGAGTCGGCTCTTTAATATACTATCCTTTGTTAAAAATAAATATACCTAGGTGTTTAAAATTTGACGTATATTCCATTTACGATTCTGTACTCTGGTGGCTCGTGGTTGTGTTCTGACCTGTCCCGTAACAAAAATCCATCAAGAGTCGTCACGATTGAGCCTTTACAACCCCTGCCTTTTCCAGTGCACAGCCAATTAAATGTTTGTTGAAGAGTCTTGCTAACATAAAAGCAAAAGTTCTTGTGAATTGCTACTGTTTTCCCTTTTTGGTTTTTCAGTATTGTTACTGTAACAAGAAAATGATTATCATAATAATTTTCATATTATTTTGATGACATTGTACTTTTATCAATTGTTTAATTTATTTAACCTATTCAACACACACATTCAATCATCACTGCATTAAAGTCCCTGACGCGTTTTTGCGTCGTCATCGTTTAATTATTATATATTTACAGTTGTTAAAACCAATTTAATAATGTATAATATTCTGATACTATTAGTAGCGCCATATAATTAAGAAATCCCATCTTATAGCCCTGTTTTTTATGGCCGACCTTCTTGTATTCGTTTCTCACATCCACTGGCACTCTCTCACCAGACACTTAATCCCAGACACTGTTACTCGTATTTTACTTCATTTTTACAAACGTTTACCCCGTTTAATTTACGAAAAATCTAAAAAAACAAAAGGTTTGTCGAATGTAATTAGAATTTAATTTATATTTTTTCTATTTCTAAGTTTAATTTTAAATATATGGGTTTTTATCACCTGAAGTAAAGACATTTTATTTATTATTTATTTATTTAAAACATCGCGTTCTTTCGTGAACTCTGGTATGAAATAAAATCCAAATAGGAAAACGTTTTATTATTAGACGAATTTATTCCTCCTTAAAGCCCAAGTCACACAGAGGCGATATGATTGCGAAATCGGTCCGGGGGCGGTTTTGCGGGAAGAAAATACCGCGCCACGACCGGTTTTCATTGTGACAGGGTGCATAAGAATTCATACTTTACAAAAAATACCGCCCCCGGAACGCTTCCGCTACCGCCTTTGTGTGACTCGGGCATAAGAAAATCGCGAAATTTCACAATCACAGGCAGGATTCGAACCTGCGTCTTCTCCGTCAGTACCTACCGGAGACGCTTTACCAACTTGCTAGGCTACTGTGGTCCTGCCTGATTTTCTACTTTGTTGCAATGATATTACAGTTATTTGCTTTGTTGATTTATCCGAACACAGGAAGCGTTAAAATAAAATCATTTTACATCTCTCATATTCGGTAAGTAAGTCCTTATTACCACCAAATGGGGCTTGTAGGTGACCAATTAGCGCTCTAGGGTAATAATGTAGCTAGAAAAGCCCTAGGGCGGTAAGTAATTAAATTTTGAAAGAGTGAAGTGTTTTTTTTTATTACTTACCGCCCTAGGGCTTTTCTAGCTACATTATTACCCTAGAGCGCTAATTGGTCACCTACAATTTGGTGGTAATAAGGACCAACTTACCTCACAATCGAGATTTAAAGCAGAGTAGTTAGCTCGGGTGTAAGCATCAATTGCACCCTCGAACTATAGGCGCCCTCGCTGCGCTCGTGCGCCTAAATATCTCGGGCTGCAATTGGTGCCTTACAGCCCTTGGCTACTAATCTACTATTAAACCGTACTTATTTAAACACAGTAAAGTTAAGGCCCTCCGCTTAAACCTTCAACGGCAGCCGCACGCATGTAGTTCATTCATTTTTGTGCTTATTCCGGGCATTTTTTCGAAACATACACGGTAGCTTTCGCCACGTGCACCCACCCGCGCATCTGCCTCATCATCATCATCATATCAGCCGTAAGACGTCCATTGCTGGACATAGGCCTCCCTTAAAGATCTCCATGACGACCGGTCCTGCGCTGCTCGCATCCAGCGGCTTCCCGCGACCTGGACCAGATCGTCGGTCCACCTTGTGGGGTGCCTGCCAACGCTTCGTCTTCCGGTACGTTCGAAATTCCAATACTGTCTAAAGAAAAATAATTCTTTATCAAATCATTAAGTTCGTGCGGATCGAACGCACGATCGATGTCGCCATTACAGTGAGAGAGATGGAAAACTGATTGACTTACAGTGCCTTCCTGTGAGTGAGTGCGACCACAATACCCGTGAATGCTCCATCCTAGTCTGCAGCGCGTAGCGTAGGGTGCGTTCTTGTTACCGTGAATCATCTCAAGCGGCGCGATAAGAAAAAAATTATCTTCCCCGATCAATAAGCGTGGAATAACTCGCTCCTTACACACACCATCCTTAATTGACGACAAGTATTCAAAATTAAGGCTATTTATGACACTAAGATTTTGTTCCAGTAAATTAAGCTTGCACATTTTACGTAATTTACGTAATATCGTACGTAACGAACATTATCTTGTCCGCTTATTAAAAAAAAAATAATATTTCCGCGCGCACTGTGGGAACAGCTGATTGATATACTTCGAGGCCGAACGCATCAATAAAACGAATGTCACTCGATTTTTTGCACTGTAGCCCTAACTGATCAGCTAATAAGGAGTCTATGATAGAAACTAAGGCCGCGTCATCGAGAAGAGCGTACGTTTCCACTTCGCAACCCTTCGGTCCGCGAAATTTAACCGCGATCACTTTTAACATGACATCACCCGACGAATTTTTTCCCGTAGAATTGTTCGTAGGACCCGTGACGTCATCGTTCGTAGCCGAGTCGTAGCCAGGGTGTCTACTCTCAAAGTCCGATATATCGAAACGTTACTACTCGAAACATGCAAATGCAAAACTTCGTCCCTTGATAATAGAGTAGAATATTGGTAGGATGAATTTTCAAACTGCATCCAACCAATATTCTACTCTATTGTCAAGGGATGAAGTTTTGCATTTGCATGTTTCGAGTAGTATCGTTTTGATATATCGGACTTTGAGAGTAGACACCCTGGAGTGGCTACGTGGGTGACCGTCGCTTCCTCTTGCGATGACGAAGGACGCTCTTGTTGTTGCTCCTGTTCTTGATCACGTGACTGATAAGTGCTAGTTTTTTTCCAATGTAGCAGCCGATGATGTCGCATTCCACAGCCATCTACGTCACAAGCTGGCGATGTGCAAGTGTCTTTATCAGGGTGTGTAGAACCAAGACAACAATAGCACAGTTTGTGTGTTTTGACGAACTTCCATCTGTCTCGTCGCATAGCACGCTTGAAAGCACGACATTCAGATAAAGAGTGACAAGATTTGCGACAAAACTTGCAATAATTTTTTTCTTCAGTGCCCATCGTAGCAAAAATGGACTTTAAGGTTTTTGGAGGCACATCGCTCGATTTCTTAGGTTCTGAGACATTCGCCTGCGGAACCCCAACTATGTATAGTATATCAGCTTCAAATTTGAGAAAGTTAGCTAGCACTTCTAGTTTGGGCGTATTTATGCTCATGTTTCTAAACGCGAAATCAGTTCATTTGCTAAATAAAGTGCTAGGTAATTTTGCAGTCAGTGCAGCAAGCTACTCAGGGCTGCGTAGGAGTCATTTTGCTTCAATGCACGAATAGTAGCAACAGCGTTGTTTACCTTCACAGCGAAGTTGAATATATCATGCTGATAAAAAGCTGGTAGCGGTGGTAACTTACGTAGTTGTGCTGCCAGTTTCTGTACAATAGTGCCGGATCTGCCAAAACGTAGTTCTAGCGTTTCCCTCAGTTTTTGCGGCGGAGTGTTACCGATAAGAAGGTCAGTAACCGCATCTTTAGCGTCTCCGCGCAAAGCCTTGCGTAATCTCCATAAGTTTTCACCATCAAGAAGAACGAAGACTCGAAATAAGCATTTTTAAAATGTAGCCACTCAATACAGTCGCCACCGAAAGAAGGAAGTTCTCGGGGCGACGCGAGACGGCTGATAAGACGTTCGACGGTGCCGGTAAGTACGAGTATGTACTCTGCCGACGGCGGATGCGATGCGTGCACTGGTGGCTCGGCGGTACGGTCGGGGACAGGTGCAGCCGTATGTTTAGATAGGTGACTACGCTGTGATTCTAGGTTACCGTACCGCCGTTTTATCTTCGCGCGAGGATTCCCAGTAGGTATCGATTTTCGTGGCTGTTCATCTTCCGTCGTAATTAAGATTCACTGGCCGCAGAGTGTGTAGGATTGATTGAAGTTAATTTAGACTCAAGTTGGCTCAAACGCTTATTTAAAAATTCGATTTCCATACGCATTCTTTGCTTCTCACTATCAACTTCAACCGTTTTTGGTGCACTCTGTGCGGCAGCTTGTGGCGCCATGGCGGCGGTTGTCGGCCCGTCAGTTTGTGGGTTGTCTGATGGAAATAACACTTTAGCAACGTTAAGATTAATTTCCACTTTCACATTTGTATTTTTCCTCACTGTATACAACAAGTCCTCTTTATCACTGACGGTATCTAAGTCCGAACGACATTTTTGCGCAGTTGCCACGGCTTCCGCCGTTTCTGCTTTCTGCCGGCGCGTTAAAACGGTGTGGTCGGAAGACGAATTTTTCATTTATTTCGCGTGATCTAGGCTCGAAGGTCCAGAAATTGTAGCTGATGGGGTTTGGTTCACGTGCGAAACAAATGATTAGGGGCACAAATATTAATAAAACCAATACTTTTGAAATAAGTACGTGCGCGAGAGGGTGCGTGCGCATCCCAGCCGGTGGTTATCGAACGACTGGTTGAGATCGATTTTAAAGGAAAGATCGATGAATGGTTTTTTATGGCGGAGATGCGTGTTGGACCCCATCGTTCACATCTTTAATGTGATCAAAATATAAAAAAAGGTTTACAGTTATTTAGGTACTGCTAATGCTAATATTACAACAATTAAAATTCACGCTGCAAATTTAAGTAAATTAAAGTAAAAAATTTATGCGTCGCCTACAAGTGACTTTGAGCTTTCTTGTCTTTGGGCATCCGCCTGTTGGTACTTATTTACGCGTAGAGGCTTAAGGTGATCCGTTTTCCATACAAAAATTCAAATGACTTGCATTCTTACGCGGGACATAAAATTCTGTTGAAAAACGAACGAATACTGCTATTTTTAGTTAAATTTTTCGCTAATTAATACAAGTACTATTTTTGTTAGCAATTTTTGGTTCAATATTACGATTGTGGGCGTGCGTTCAAAACTGTACGGTTGTGCATGTGTGAGTGATCGTACTCATGTAAACACGGACTGACGAGAGTAATTGACTTTAGTGGACATATGGAGATATTTTTTTTATCGAAATTGTTGTTAGGCGTTGAAGATGCACGATGAAATTTATGCGAATCAACTTTATGCACATATATAGTTGGTACTTATTGCATTAAAAAATAAAACCTTATATTTGCAGCAGTGGCTCCATCTAGTTGCGTTCGGGGCTAAGCTGGCCGTCACAGATCACCTTAAGTCAGTATTTAAATCTTGCAGTAAATTCCGTTCCAGATTTTATATTGTCGTGGCTCGTGGAAGTGGGCTGACTTGTATCGCAGTACTACCCCATAGGGAGAAGTCACAATCGAACTCTTACAGCCTCTGCCGTGCATAGTACAAACCCAATTTAAAGTACTCTTGCAAATTTTGTTCAAATTATAACAATAGTTTTTATGAATTGCTAAAGTCTTCCCAATGCGATTTTTTACCATAGTTACTGTAACAAAAATACATTTGTAATTTACTGATAAACGGCAGTAATTTTTATGTGGAGTGAAGTGAAGAGACTGTGTGATATATTATGTGGAGTGAAGTGAGTGACCTTTTTATTAGGGTTCCGTACCTCAAAAGAAAAAAACGGAACCCTTATAGGATCACTTTGTTGTCCGTCTGTCTGTCTGTCTGTCTGTCTGTCTGTCAAGACCCTTTATCTCACGAACGGGTAAAGGTATCAGGTTGAAATTAATACCATATATTAGGATCCATGAACCACACAAGATCTGAAAATTCCAATTTTTTACAACGACGCAATCAAAAGATATGGCATTTTATGTCCTCATCTCCATACATTTATTCAAAAATGAAAAACCTACAGGGTACTTCCCGTTGACCTAAAATTATGAAATTTGGCAAGAAGCTAGGTCTCACAGTACAAATAATGGGAAAAGTCTGAAATCATTAAATATTACAACTTTTCTCACAACTAATGATAACCAATTGTGGTAAGCTCCCGTTTCAAGAACATTCCTATAAGAGAGGGGTCAAGTTGGATGGTTACTGAGGCGATTTTTGTTTTAGTTCTATTTAAAAACGGGAACACTTACAAACTTGAAAATTGGTATGTTTATAGGGCATAGGCTATAAAATAACAACAAATAATAAAATTTGGTCAAGCGCGTGTCGGACTCAAAAAATCTAGCACATTAACTTACTGAAATTTCAACTAATACAATTATGTTTATGTGGTGGTACGGAACCCTCAGTGCGCGAGTCCGACTCGCACTTGGCCGGTTTTTATTCTTAAGATATCTTCAGCCAACTATCTTCACTGGATGAGATGCTTTGTTGAATGGTATTGCGACTATAGCGAACGATATAATAATATAGCTGTTGCCCGCGGCTTCGCTCGCGTGGATTTCGTATTTATGTTGTTACCGGTTTTCCGAAGCAATGAGATATTTTCCCGTCATTTCGGGGTAATTTTAAACTAAGGAAAAACAGGACTAACCCTGCGCAAATCAATGAGTATAATTCAAGATCCAGCTGAATTTTATATAATATACAGACGTTACTCATAAATTACTCAGAACAGAGGAACTTAGCAGCAGTAACCTAACAAATGTAAAGAGAGAGATGAGAGACACCTTTATGTAATATTTCAAAACAGAGCCAATTCGCAGAAGTAATTGAGAAAAACTAAAACCCTCTCCCTCTCTCTCCCTCTCCCCCCTTCCTCTGTCTCACCCCTCCCCCTCCCCCTGTCTCCCCCTCCCCCTCCTCCCTCTGCCCCTGCCCCTCCCTCTCGCCCCTCCCTCTCCCCCTGCCCCTCCCTCTCCCCCTGCCCCTCCCTCTCCCCCTGCCCCTCCCTCTCCCCCTACCTCTCCCTTTTCATCACCCCCTCCCCCTCCCTCACTCCCTCTCCCCCTTCCCCTCCTTCTCCCTCTCCCTCTACCTGTACCTGTACCCCTCTACCTCTCTACCTCTCTACGTCTCTACCTCTCTACCTCTCGACCTCTCTACCTCTCATCGTCTCTACCTCTCTACATCTTTACCTCTCTACCTCGCTACCTCTCTACCTCTCTACCTCTCTACCGCTCTACCTCTCTACCTCTCTACCTCTCTACCTCTCTACCTCTCTACATCTCTACCTCTCTACCTCTCTACCTCTCTACCTCTCTACCTCTCTACCTCTACCTGTCCCTATCCCTACCCCTTACGCCAATTTAACCGCTATCCCTAACATAGAAATGACACCCATATTTATTTTTAGATATTTCAAACCTATCGCACCCCAACCCCATCCCCAGGGGACGATGGTATTTCACGTCCACCACGTTGGATTTCAAAGTTGTTGTAGCTTTCGTAATCAGCGACCCGATAAACCATACAAACGACACCCATATTGATTTTGAGACATTTCAAACCTATCGCACCCCAACTCCATCCCCAGGGGGATGATGGTATTTCACGTCCACCACGTTGGATTTCAAAATTGTTGTAGTTTTCGTAATCAGCGACCCGATAAACCATACAAACGACACCCATATTGATTTTTAGACATTTCAAACCTATCGCACCCCAACTCCATCCCCAGGGGGATGATGGTATTTCACGTCCACCACGTTTGATTTCAAAATTGTTGTAGTTATCGTAATCAGCGACCCGATAAACCATACAAACGATACCCATATTGGTTTTTAGACTTTTTTACCCCATTTCCCTTTTTTAGGGGTTGAATTTGGGGTGGAATTTCAATAACAGTGATGAACGATGCATAGAATTACATCATTAATGCCTTAATAATAAATAATGTAGATTTTACTTTAAGAATAAATAATTTTCAACTTCATCCCCCTTTTCACCCTTAAGGGTGTCGAATTTCCAAAAACCCTGAGACACGTAATTATTAATTTTTAGTCGTCAGCCTAAATACAAATTTTGGAGATCCTAACTTCAAAACTGACGGACTTTCATACAAACTTTCATCCCCTATTTTACCCCCTTAGGGGTGGAATTTTGAAAAACCCTTTCTTAGTGCACCCCTAGGCCTCATAAGGAACCTACATGCCAAATTTGGAATCTCTAGACCCAGTGGTTTGGGCTGTGCGTTGATATGTCAGTCAGTCAGTCAGTCAGTCAGTCAGTCACCTTCTTCTTTTATATATATAGATATATTGTTTATTGCACACTTACTTAAAATGAAATTACAAAATTAAAGGACATATACAAGGGCGGTCTTATCTCTAAAAGATATTTCTTCCAGCCAACCTAAGGCAGTGAGAAAGTTAATAGCAGCGGGACACAATAGTGCAGAAAGTATAATTAAAATAAAAGTCCATAAATATACCTACAATTATATATAAATAACTTATAATAAACTAAGACAAATACAGATAAGAATATACTACTTACATAATAATTACACATACACATATCATATTATACATATATGTACTTATAATACAATATTTACATAGCTAGATGAAATTTAAATAGATAAATTAACAATGAAAAATTAATATGATCTCAAGAAAAAAAAATCATATAATGAGGCAAATAAAAAAGAATTTCAGATATCATGGCTCATTGCTCATGGCGCATACTTTATTTCATTTAGCCATTTATAAATCAGAAGAGTTAAAAAACGGAGAAAACTTCAATCAAACGTCTTTATTGTTTTTAACACATGATTTTTTGACATAAGTATGTTATTATGTTACATGTGAGCAAACGAGCAGGTTGACCACCTTATCAATCGCATACAATAATTAAAGGCAAATATAAGTATTAATTACAATTTTATTGATTGTACAGTGGGCAGAAAGATGTCAGGACATCATTCAACTCCTAAACTAGGAACTAACCTGTATTATAGGAACTGATTAATGTACCTCCTCTAATATGTCATTACCACAATCAAAATTTTAGAAATAAGAGGTGAACAGACGAGTGCAAGGAAGGTTGTACAGACAGAAAGTTAAACAATTTGGGCAGATAGGTACGTAAAATTAGCATGCATAAAACAAAATCGAATGTAATAAGCGAGAGAGTATAAAACTGCGTGTGTATATGTATGTTTGTGTGAGTGAGTGTGCGTGTGTGTGTGTGAGTGAGTGTGCGTGTGTGTTTGGAGTAAGCGACTGAATTGAGAGTAATAAGAGCAAAGAGTTGAACTAGCAAACGTGATTTAGGAGTTCTTCGGTCTCGTCGTATGTCTTTGTTTGAAGCCATTCAGACAATTTATTCTTAACCTCACGATGTAGCAAAGGGTAGATATATAGATATTTGTTGATTTTGTTATATAAAAATGAGCTTAGGGCCTTGTTCTGTCTCCTTGCAAACGTTGTGCGACAGGGAACATTAGGACAGATGGGAAAACCTGGACGTCGTGTTGACTTACTCTCCATAAATGGAAGTTTAGAATGTCGTCGAATTATTGATTTTAAAATGTATAACTGTCTGACAGTAAGCATTTTAGTTTGAGAGTAGAGGTCCCTAGTTGAAAAGTCTCTGCGTTTAAAAAGTAGGGTTTTAAGAATTGCCCTTTGAGCTCGTTCCAGCGTGATAAGCGTAGTTTTATGCGTGCCACCCCATATGGAAATACAATACGTAATGATTGATTGGCACAGACTGTAGTAAACTGTTTTAAGTGTTGGCCAGTCGGCCGATAGGCGCAAATTTTTAAAAATGTAAACTAGTCTCCTTACACGGTTGCAAAGCATCTCCATATGAATTTTCCAGTTTAGATTCTCGTCCATAAAAACACCTAGATATTTAATATGTTTTACCATACAGAGAGACATGCAGTTGCAGGTATTGCGATCATTACAAGTGTGTGCCTTCAATTCACCGGAGCCGCCTGTTATGGGACCTATGTTTGGGAGAGAAAAACGAATGAATTTGGTTTTCTCAATATTGAGTGTTAGAAGGTTATTGTTGAGCCATCCCATGACCGTGCTTAGAGCTGTTTCAGCACGTATTCTTGCCTCCTCCCAAGACCTATCATAGACTATCAACGCTGTGTCATCTGCATACGCAAAGATGCAAGTATTATCAATCTTGGTGAGACACAGATCGTTGATATAGACGAGAAAGAGGGTAGGGCCAAGAATACTTCCCTGTGGCACACCGAAATTGAGAGGCAGGTCTTCACTGTAAGTTGACTCAATCTTTAATCTTTGACTGCGGTTTGATAGGTAGTCCTTGAATAAATCTAAAGTGACACCCCGTACACCTAAGAGTTCCAGCTTATTCACAAGGATGGGGACGGAGACAGTGTCAAAGGCCTTAGTTAGGTCGAGGAATACTCCGAAGCATTTAAGTTTCTCATCTAACTTTTGGACCACTAACTCAGTCAAGTCTGTGATAGCATCTTCTGTAGAAAATCCTAGTCTGAACCCATATTGGTTTTTGGCGATTAAATTGAATTTATTTAAATAATCAACTAGAGCAGTATTCATAATGCGCTCTAGGATCTTTGAAAGAGTGCTCAAGACTGAGATTGGTCTATAATTTGTGACATTGCTCTTATCTCCACCCTTGTGAATAGGATGGATCACAGCTTTTTTAAATGAGTTTGGAAAAATTCCCGAGTTAATGGCCAGGTTACAGATATGCGTCATGACAGGTGTTAGAACAAAACAGGAATTTTTGATCACTCTGGCAGGGATGTTGTCCCAACCTGTGGAACAGTCGGAACGCAAATTTTTAATAATTTGTTCAACCTTAGATGAATCGACTGGTAAAATTGTGAGAGAATTACAAGGGGAAGGAGAAACGGAACTGAAGATGTTGGCTGTAGCGCTTCGGTTATGTAGAATTTTTGACGCAAGGTTTTTTCCGATGTTTACGAAAAAACTATTGGCTTCGTTAATTGAGTCTAGAGGATTCGTGGAGGTGTTCAACAACTCTATAGGAGCACGTTTCTGAACTTTATTATTAGTTATTGAATTTATAACTTGCCAGGTGGCTTTTATGTTATTTTTAGCGGCTTCAAACTGACTTTTTTCAAAACATTTTTTAAGTTTTTTTAATAAAGTATTGCAGAAATTCCTATACCGCTTGTATGTTATTTGAAGTATGCTGTTATTGGGTTCTTTTTTGGTCTTTAGATGCATCTGGTCACGATTTTTAATGCAGCGTAAAAGTCCTTGTGTCATCCAAGGCTTAATAAGCCTACATTTATTGGAGATAGTTACAATCCGAGTATATTTAGTGATTATGGTCTGAATAATGCTAATTAATAGATCAGAAGCTGAGTTAGGATCATTCTCGGACAAGACTTGAGTAAAATCTGTTTGGTCAAGTTGATTTCGCACCGCTTGGAAGTCAGTTCGGTTAACAACCTTTGAAGTATCCTTCAAGTTGTGAACCTTCAGCTGCAGACTTAAGACAACAGGTTGATGATCTGTAATGGCTGTGTCGAGTACTGCAATCTTGGCCGATCCTGTAAATTTCATCATGACGTGGTCAAGACAATTATCGTATCTGGTAGGCAATGAATGACCCGGTAATAATCCTAATGAGGCCATAGAGGTCAAGTAATCACTAGAACGCGCGTCAAGTTTACCTGGATTTATGTTGACATTAATGTCTCCAATCAGGAATATATTTTTAAAAGATTTTAGGGCTGAAATGGTATTTTGTACGCTAGTAGTGAAGTTTGATAAGTCCAAATAAGATGGAGAACGGTAAATTGCAACAATCGCGACATTGTTTACTTGACATACTAAGCAGTTTGCGTCCTGAAAGCCGGGTTCATAAATAGCGTAATTAAAGATATTCTTTATGTAGATGACAACGCCGTCATTCTGTAATTGATTGTTGTTGGTTAAATGAGAAGAGTATCCCTGTAGTAAGGGCAGGCTGCCAGATAACTTTAGCCAACATTCTGTAAGAATTATGACATCAAATTTAATATTTGTAGTAGAAAGGACAGTAATTAGATTGTCAAAATTTTTTTTAATACTACGAATATTTATATGTATAATATTAAGATTATTTTGCTGCAGAAATTTTGAACACTGATCAGGGCAGCAGGTGAAGGATTCTGCAATAGGTAAATTATCTATTACGTCGGCAATATTGTTAATTATGTGATTGGCCATTTTTATTATTATTTGGTACATAGACGAAAGACCGGAATTCATGAAACAGAAAATGAGCTCTTGTGTGTTGTGACAGTGTAGTTGTGTATGTATTATTACGCATGCAAATCATAAAAAAGAGGTAACATTTAAAACATTGAATTTTAGAGATATAAATCAACAATGGAGGAACTGAATATTCACGGCCTAGTCATTTTGAATTTTCAATATCTTTTAAACTTTTTGTAGAGAGGATCATAATTGGCTTTTCAGATTCTTTAATGCGTATGTAAATTCTTCCATTAAAACACCAACAAGAGAATCCGCACTTCTTAGCCTACTGCCGAGATTCATACAGTAGTTTCTTTACAGAAGGTGCTAGGTGATCATCAACATATATTGGATTTTTTTCTTCTGTATGATGTATGGTTGAGGTATTCAGCTTATCAGATATTTCACGTGCCTTATTAAACAGTCGTACATGAGAAAGGAAATCGTTTCTTATGTTAGCTGAAGCAAAATCCGCTACGATTGGTCGCGGTATCTTTGATGTTGTCGATTTCCCAGGCAAGCGATAGATATCTTTTAGATCAGTCGGTTGTATCTCCCTATTCACAGCTTTGCCAATAGCCAGAGTTATTGATGTTAAATCCGCCGAAGTTTCTTTGCTTGAGGATTGAGGTACATTACGAATTTCCAACGTGGTTGGCCGTGACTGCACTTTCATATCAAGTATTTGTTGTTCAACACTTCTGATCTTTTCAGCATTTTCAGCTTTTGCTTCCTCCAACAGACAGATTCTTCGTCTCGTGTCGTCATACTGATCATTCACAAACTGAATACTCGCCTCGATTTCCTGGGTAACTGTCTGATTTTGTTGGCATTGCGTTTTCAATTCGGCTACGTCCTTAGCCAGGCGTGAAAGTGCCGCGTCTTGCTCCTTTTTCCAGGATAACAGCATGTTATTATTTTCAGCCTTCCACGACGTAAGCATAACTAAGATCTCTTGCTTAAAGTCAGCAAAGGCAGAAGAAAAAGACTGGTTAGCTTCGAAACACGGTGATTCATCCTGTTGACAACGGCTTCCCCTAGTTACTGTGACGTTTTGATCATCCCGCCCTTTCGGGTTTGTTTTGTCCTCAGGCTTCACTGTCGGGGTGTTAGGTGGCGTTCTACGTAATTTCGGCATGCTTTAAGTACTAGTGGGAGATTAATTCCAAAGCGCCCAATACAATAAAAACTCGCAGCACTGAACGCAACAAAATGCAACGCTGACGATGTCGCAGACTCGGGAGTGTAGCAGCCGGCGTAGCCGCAAGCTACGTTCGCCGCGACAACCGGCCGGAGCGCGAGACGATACAAAATTTCGACGTTTGCCGTTAAGTAGAAGTGGCGCGCGCTGTAAGCGGCCGACTACGCGATGCTCAGCGTTTGTGGGCACAGGTTCAAATCCCGGTGGGGAAACAGTAACACACAAAACACAGTCTATCTCACTTTTGACACGCCCAGTGGGCGGCGACTTGTCATTTAAGTCTCACAGGAACAACAAGGAATTAAAATTTACAATAATTCACCAATCACAATTTAGGAAGTACAAATATTAAATTAAAGTGTCGCGAAGTCAGCGCACTCGTCCGCTCACGAGCGCTGTCGAGCGAGGAAGCAAGAAAAATAAACAGCAAAGCGCGTTGCCTACCCAAAGTAGTAAAAAATTGTATGTCTCATGTGCCGTTAATTTCACTGGCTCCTTTCCTTATTCGTGAAATCTAAACACAAGAGTGCAAACACTGCTGCTTTACGGCAGAAATAGGACTATGCACTAAATTCCTACCATCTATCTCGAAAATCTTTTTCGAAAAAAAAAACTGGTTTACATTTTATCTCGAAATATATTGTTCACAATAACTCATTATCATAGGCGAATGGTATTTTGTACGAGAAGCTTTAATTTTTGAATTTTATTCAAACCGTGAATTTGAACAATTTTTAAAGGAACATAAAACTAAATATGAAAATTTGAACCTCCCATACAAAATGCGCTACCAGCAGCTATAGTTTCCATTGGATTTTTTTATTTATATCGGCCTACGTTCTGTGTAACACACAAAAATTCAAGAAAAACCCTTTTTCAAGTACATAAAAAACATACACATAAAAGGGAGGTCAGGTTTAAGCCCTTCTTGCACAAGATTTGACGCGGGCGGGGGCTATGATAAAGTAATATTAACCGTCTTAGTTTTCAGAGTGGGCAACGCTCAATGATCTCTTATTTATTAGTGTCAAAGACAAGAAAAGTATGATTACAGGCCAGACAAACGCCTTTTTCAACATACTTAATTAATTATAAAAATATATACGGCATAGAAATGCACTGCGATTTTGATCATAATAGCATTTGACGATTACGCAATCGACAGCGATCAATTGCTGTCCATAACTTGCGTACTAATAATCCAATCTTGTGGGATAATTTTAAAATGTTTTGAATCATACAAAATCAACCACAACCTGTGACCACAACCACTTTCATCACCATACCATGCCACAGCACTTGACATGACCGACTATGACGTCAACATCAGTGGTGCCCTATATAATTCATTACTAACATGCAATAGTAAGGGTGATGAAGGACAAATTTCTATATGATTTGCTCATGTCTGCCTCTTTGACAGATGATAAGGAGCATCCTCTAAAAGATACAAAAAATATTGGCGGACATCCACACCCCTGCGTTTTTGAGGAATTAGGTTTTAACTATTTTGAAATTTGACAATAAAACGTACACCTGGCAGACTATGACTATCTACATACAATGTATAAAATCTACTATACAATGTATAAAACCCCAGAAAAATGGTCTGCCACCATAATAGCCCTGCGTCGTAAAGTTACAGCGCTTCAAAATGCAAAAATTCACTACTTCGTCCCCTGCATGTCTGCCTCTTCGATTTTCTACATCTTCAGAAGTATTTTAAACAGGAGCTACAAAAGCAAACAAAAAAAACATTATTTAGTATCTTATTTTCATTTTTTTTGCTTTATTAACTCAAAAACGCAGCGACGCACAAAAAAACTTGTAAGGACCAACTCGATTCGTATTGAGCTGATCTATCATACCTATTAATATGAATCATGAGCAAATCATATACCCAAATTGCAGCCTGCACCCTAACTACAATATTGTGGATAATTTTTGAGCATACAAAATCAATCGTGATTGTGATCATAACAACACTTCACGATGACGTCATCAACAGTGGTGATAGTCGCACGGCATAACGTCCTGTATTTTGTCATGCAGAGCCAAACGACTTGTTGTCCCCAAACTGCGGCGACTTTTACGGTTGTATCTAGAGTATCTGTACTGTCCGACTTGTGAGATTTGATTCCCTTGAGAAGATTTCGTGAAGATAGGCCCTGAGAAATCAAATATGGACATTAGACAAAGATGGACACAACATAACTGGATAGAACTAGAAGTAACTGGATAGAATAGAGCTAGAGAAACTTATTATTATATTATGCTGATCTAACGTACTTATATACTAGCGTACGATTTCCCTACTTTATTTAAACTGCTTAATTAAGTGCAAGTCCATCAATAATTATGTAACACAATAAACAGTTCTATTACAACAACATAGTCTTTAAAATCGGAAATATTCCGAGGCGAGCCGTACACTCAACAGAGAAATACGAGTATATTTGAGACGTTTTGTATTACTTATGACTATGAACGGCATTCACATGCATTATCTCATTATGGACAGTCACCACGGATGCTCGGCATTTTTGTTTGTCTTCCAAGCTGTATTTTCTGCAATACCAGGACTTTTTTGGACCAGTAAATGTATTTCCCGGATAGTATCGATGGTCGCCGATAACAAGCACCGGTTTCCCGTAGCGAGAGACAGTGAATACAGGTCCTGTATTAAAAATAAACTTGTAAAATCATGTCAATTACAACTTAACTCACTCTATCTACACATTCTACACGTAACAATACAGGTAACAATAGGTATCTACATAAACAGAAATATTTTCTATAAGTACAGGGTGTAAAATAAAGTAGAATGATTCTTTATTCTGAATAATATTATTCTGAATAAAGGCCTGGTTACATTATATTATTCTGAATAAAGGCCTGGTTAAAAGTACCCTAAACCGACGAGCATGTATGAAAGGATTGATGAAAGTACAGGAAGCAAGGGAAGTATGTCAAGATCGTAGCAGGTGGAGGACTGTGGTCTCTGCCTACCCCGACGGGAAAGAGGCGTGATGTTATGTATGTATGTATGATTCTTTAATTGGAAATTCTGCGTCGATAACAGATAGTGAAAAAAAGTTGTAAACATAAAAGTTTTCTTTTAATCATATTTTAATTTTCGGTGACCAGGAATTCTTAAATTTCTTTGAATTACAGTTAAGTTTAAATGGATAGGCAAGTAGGTATCAAAGATTATTTGTAACAACAATAGTATAAACTATACCTATTAATTATGATTATGAATGTCGTTCATATGTATTATCTCATCATCGATAGTCACGACCGATGCTCGGCATTTTTCTTTGGTTCTTTTCTTGCAATACCAGGATTTTTTTGCGCCAGTACTTCTATTTCCCGGATAGTATCGATGATTGCCGATGTTAAGCACCGGTTTTCCGAAGCGAGAGGCGGTAAATACCGGTCCTGTATGAGAAAAATTCTAATAAAATCATGTAAGTTACAACTAACTACCTACACGTTACATTTCAATTCACTACATACATAGGTACATACATACACATATAATTAAGTGACACATTACTTTTGAAGAGTGATTATGTGTCGTTAAGTATTACTAAAAAAACAATACTTTAATCTACTTTTGAATGAAACGGTATTACAAGTTACACCAAGATATAACCAGCTAATTGACTTCTTCACTTCGCTGTGAATGATTTTTGGAAGATAAACATGTTTTACAAGTTACTTTATCTACAATCGCCTTCCTAAAAGGTTCATCGTTTTTTAGGGTTCCGTACCTCAAAATAAAAAACGGAACCCTTATATGATCACTTTGTTGTCCGTCTGTCTGTCTGTTTGTCAAGACCCTTTTTCTCACGAACGAGAAGAGGTACCAGGTTGAAATTGATAACAAAAATTAAGGTCTATAAACCACACAAGATCTGAGAATTTCAATTTTATACAACGGCGCAATCAAAAGATATGGCTTTTTATGTCCTCATCTCCATACATTTATGCAAAAAGCAAAACCTACAGGGTACTTCCCGTTGACCTAAAATTATGAAATTTGGGAAGAAGCTAGGTCTCATAGTACAAATAAAGGAAAAGTCTAAAATCATTAAATATTTCAATTTTTCCCACAACTAATAGTAACCAATTAGGGTAACCAACTAATAGTAAGAACTTTTCTATAAAAGAGGGGTCAAGTTGGATGGTCGCGGAGTTTTTAAAGTCAAAGAGCAAAATCTTTTAGTATATCATATGGTAGACAGGTACGGAACCCTTAGGGCGCGAGTCCGACTCGCACTTGGTCGTTTTTTTTTGCAATCTGTACACTTACTGTTAGTAGGCAATCTAAGAATGTAGGTGTTTGTGTTCAGGTATTTAATAGAAAATAGGTATACAATGAATGAGTCATTTATATTAAAATATAGCTGTGTCTAATTGATAACAAAATTAAAAAGAAATTGATGTAGGTACGTAAATAAACACACTAGAATAATTCACATATTCACTAGGTACTTATATTTATTAATATACCAGGCCACTCAGAAAGTATTGCGAAAAATAGTTTTTATATATGGGAGACTGGCCGGTCAGAATCTTTTTCGAAAATATGATTACTTGTAAGTAAAAATATGTGTGTTCCATTTTCAAAATTTCCCTCCACATTTTTTGCGAGCCAATTCAAAGTATCGTGTCTTACTGAAAAATGGATCTGCGCCGGGAACATTTTAGAGCTATGATTTTTTACGATTTCAAGTGTCGCCTGAAACCGGATGAATCGTTCGATAGACTTCAAATGGCATTTATGGATGAAGGCCCCTCCAAGGCAACCGTGTATCGTTGGTATAACGAATTTAGGCGCGGTCGACCAACCTTGGGGGATGAAGAAAGAAGCGGTCGCCCTTTGACGGCTATTACGGAAGAAAACGTGCTAGCAGTGAAAAATTTAATCCAAGATAATAGGCGAATTACATATCAGGAGATTCAGCACATATTAAAGATTGGATCGGGAAGCGTTCACGAGATTCTACACGGGCATCTTCGCGTGAGGAGGATAGTATCGCGCTGGGTGCCGCACTACCTCACCGACGCTCAGAAGCAGGCCCGGGTGGAATGGTGCCGTGATATGCTGAACAAATTTGAAGCAGGCTCGTCTCGGCGTGTTTACGACATCGTAACAGGTGATGAGTCCTGGATTTATCAATACGATCCAGAAACCAAGCGCCAGTCGACAGTTTGGGTGTTTCAAAATGAACCAACGCCTACCAAAGTGAAGCGATCTCGAAGCGGGGGGAAGATTTTGATCGCCAGCTTTTTTAATTTGACTGGCCACTTGGCCTCAATTCCCTTACGAGATCAAAGAAGCATCAACGCCGAATGGTATACTACCAAATGTTTACCAGAAGTTTTTTCTGTTGTGAGCAACAAGCGACCAAACACAGGGCTCCGCGGACTACTGCTCCACCACGACAATGCGCCTGCACACACCGCGCTCAAAACGAGGGACTTCCTGGACAGCACACCAGTCAAACTCCTGGGTCACCCTCCTTACAGCCCTGATCTAGCACCGTGTGACTTCTTTTTATTTCCAAAAATAAAAAATCAGCTCAAGGGGATACAATTTTCGTCGCCGGAAGATGCGCTGGCTGCGTTCGAGCAGGCTGTAAACGAGGTGTCTACGGCGGACTGGAAAAAGTGTTTTGAAAACTGGTTCAGACGCATGAATCTTTGTATAGAGGCTGGTGGAGAGTACTTTGAAAATATTTAATAAAAATATATGTACCTGTAGAACAATTTTTTTTAGTGTCGCAAATATTTCTGAGTGTCCCACGTACTTATTCCGAAAATTATAAATCATTATATGAAGGACTTTGCTGTGTGTTGGAAACTTAGAATGAGTACACTATTATTTACATATGATTATGATAGTCATTTACATGAATGATTACATCTTCAACAGTCACGATTGATGCTCGACATTTTTTACTGCCAACTTTATTACAATACCAGTTTTTTTTTGCACCAGAATTTTTGCGGGTCTGATTGTATCGATGGTTGCCAATAACAAGCACTGGATTTCCTCGGTTAGAGACGGTAAATACCGGTCCTGAAACGGTTTATACCAGTATTAAAAAAAGCTAAAATCATATCTGTTAAATTCATATCAATTACAACAAAGTGCTCTTACAGACCAGCGACAAGGCGGCACTACGACCATCGGCAGTTCTTTGTCTGGTCTGGTGGTCTGTAAAAGCCCTAAGATAAACCAACTACACCCTATACAATACGTTACACTATAGGGGCTATCATACTCCACACAAACATTAAAGCCCAAGTCACACAGAGCGGTATGATTGCGAAAGCGGTTCGGGGGCGGACCTGCGGGAAGCGAAAGCATTCCGGGACCGGTCACACAGAGGTACGAGACAGCGGTTGGTGTGACAGCAAAAGCGGCCATCTTGAAAATTTCTGAGTTATTTGATAAAATATACAACGTCAAAGTCCGCGCCCGGACCGCACCGCACCGCGCCGCGCCACTGCCGCTCTGTGTGACGGGTTGCATTCAACGCAATGGAATACAGCGCCCGCTCCCGCCGAAACTTCGGCCCCGCGTCGCGCCCGGTCCGCGGGGTTGTACTAGCGGCCCAGCCGCATCCACGACGCACCGCGCAGCGCCGCGCCGCGACCGCTGTCAATGTGACAGGGTGCATAAGAACTCATACATTACAAAAAATACCGCCCCCGGAACGCTTCCGCTACCGCCTCTGTGTGACTCGGGCTTAAGTGACACATTACACAAACTTAAATAGGTTGAGTGTTGAAGCGCTCGTAGCCGTGGTAATTGCTCTTGCTTTCCGATCATGGAAGTTAAGCAACGTTGACCATGGTCAGAACCTGAATGGGTGACTGCTAGCGGGACCACTATACGAGCGTTTCAGTGCTTTGGAAGGCATGTCAAGCCGTTGGTACCAGGAAAAATATTGAGTACTGTCAATGACAGTAGTTGTGAAGCCAAGTCAAAGGCCATTTGGCGGCTTGAAATCTCTGACAAACAAGTTTGCCACTAACCTGCCAATGCCCAATCTAGGATTGGCTCTGTTTTTCCCGGAGGTCAGATGGCAATCGCTCTGTGTAAAACAAGTACCATCGTCATATCCCTTGGTTAGGTAGCCGATTTCGAAAAACCATTGGTAAAAACGGAATAAGGCTTGGGCAATGAGGAATGAAATAGGTCGACTGTTACTTAATGTAAGTAACTATACAGGTTGTTTCATCATCATCATAACATCCCATGAAACGTCCACTACAGGACAGGGAGCTCCCTCCAGAATTCTAGCTTTTGCTGGAAAAATGTGGAGGGGAAGTACCATAGTCACCTCGCTCGTTAGCGTTACGGCTGGCACCATGGACCGCGGTTATAGGTGGCCGCAGTAAGTAGGATGTAAGATACAAAGGAGGATGCTGCTGCCATCCTCCAGTTAACCCTTAGTCGCCTCTTACGACACCCACGGGTATGTATGGGTTGGTACTAAAACTTGAAATAGGTCGACTGTTACTTAATGTAAGTGTACAGAGTGTATAAAAAGTACAAAGAACTTTTAATAAAAAATTAAGCGTCACTTAGAAACATAAGACATAATTTATTGGTAATAATCTCATTACATTTACACATGACATTACATTGAGATTTGTAGTATGTAACTTCAGACTCATAACATTGGCCGGTATTTCACTGGGACACCATGGCAGCGCAACCAGTCGCCGCTACCAACAAAATGTATACAGCTCTATAGAGAGTTACTCACCTGGTGTCCGTTTGGTTGCGCAACCAATTTGGCGGCGCAACCAGCTCGGATGCTGGTCACGCTACCACTCCCAGTGAAATATAGCCCTTAATACTGTGGCCGCAGGGTGTGGCGTTTCTGGTATCTTTACTGGTGTCTAGTTATGGACACCAGTGGCGCAACCAGTCTCGCCACCGTGGTGTCCCAGTGAAATATCGGCCTAAGGCTTTTGCAGTCAGAGTTTATTAGATCAAAAATAACAAAGTATTAATTTACGTGTGATTATGGGCATTATTCTGACGGATGACGACATAGTCACGACCGATGCTCGGCATTTTTGTTTGTCTATGCTGCTATATTTATTGCAATACCAATATTTTTTTGCGCTAGTACTTCTATTGCCCGGATAGTTGTGATCACCGGTTTTCCGTAGCGAGAAACATATTATTAAGTAATAATGACAAGCCTGTAAGTTTGGTTGGTAGAGAGTCTGCCTTTCACGCCGTGCGCCGCGGGTTCGATCCCCGCCCAGGGCAAACATTTATGTGATGAACACAAGTGTTTGTTCTGTGTATGGGTGTTATTTATCTATTTATGTATATATATCAGTCTCTGATACTCATAGTACAGGCTTTGCCTAGTTTGGGATCAGTTCGGTGAAATGTCCCTCAATATGAGTTACATTACAACTACGACTAACTACCTCCAGGTTACGTTATAGGGACTAAACACACAAACATGACAAATGACACTGACTGAAAAAAGGTTCACTGTTTATTTTTGGAAGTAACTATAAAGGTATAAAAACGTACGATGGTTCGACGAAAGAGATGATTCTGCATTATTAAGATTTGTACTATGCAAATTTTAGAAGGCTTTTGCTGTCACAGTTTATTCATAAGTATTTCCCTATCTTTATTTTCATAAGAGTGGTGGAGACCTGGTGACCTGTAATACAGGTTCTTTTTACCTACCATAGGCACCAGCGATCCACAGCCAAGACTTGTTAAAAATACTTTTTGTGACGTTATTTAATAATTTAATTTGGTTGTGGAGAGAAATAAAAAACTTTTTATTTATTATTTTATTTTTATTATTTGAAAAAAAGTAAAAAACTTATGAATGATTATGGACATCATTGACATACATGATGACATCGTTAACAGTCACGACTGATGCTCGGCATTTTTTTCTGCCAATTTTACTACAGTACCAATTTTTTTTTGCGCCTGTGCTTTTGTAAGTCTGATAGTATCGATGGTGGCCAACAACAATCACTGGATTTCCTCCACGAGATACGAGAAACAACGGTCCTGCAATGAATTAAAGCTGTTAAAATCATATCAGGTACAACTAAGACTAATAGGTTTAGACTAACTAGTACACACGGCCGCACTTCACTAGAAACACTTTTGGACCTTATGGCGTGGTAATAGAGTTGAAAAAGTTTCTACCCACAAGCGGTTGACCGTACTTTAAACGTGCGCACGTGACACATTACATTAACACTAAGGGTCGTATTGCTAAATTCCTCTCAAGAGTGAGACTGCTGTCTAAGTAAAGTAATAGAACCTCTTTTTCTTGAAATGAAATGAATGAAATGATTTATTCGCAATAAATGTAGTACATAAGTTGATGTCATCTGGGTATTATGTCTCATACATATAGATTTATTATAAAAATAATGCAAATGTCAAATATTGCATTAACTTTAACAAATGTATTAAATAAAAAATATTTTTTAATTTCGTAAAATTCCTTAAGCGTATAATTCTTTCCTTGGTAGACTTCTTGAGAGCAATCTCATACTTGACAGAAGTTTATCAATCTTCTTCTCCGCTCCGACTCTGAAACTTCACTGCGGACTGTCAAGAGCATCCTCCGTGGTGAGTTGTATGTCAGCCTTTACTTGAGAGGATTCCATTCTAAAATAGATATACTTTTAACTTAATATTTCTTTGCGAAATCCATGGAATGAGGTATACTACATATTTATTAGAAAAAACCGGTCAAGTGCGAGTCGGACTCGCGCGCCGAGGGTTCCGATATACCTATAGTATTTTTGGAAGCAATAAAGTCCATTTTCAGGACCGCAAAACTAAATTTGTTTGTAAAGGTTTTTTGCAGATTTCTGAAAAACTGTGCAACTTAGAAAGATCGTTTTATTTTTGCTGTAAAGTTTATATAAACTTCTGTCAACTGTAATTAATTCAGATTTTTCCTTACTCAAACTTCGGAGATAAGGGGGGGGGGGAATGGTATTTTTCTTGACATTTTTCATCATAACTTTAAAACTAAGAAATTTAAAAAAATACAAAAATATATTTTAAAATGTACAAGTAAAGCCCTTTCATATGATACCCCACTCGACCTAGTAGCGACAATTTGAAATTTGGCCCCCCCTATTTTGGCCCCCTTTATATTAATAATCATACTTTTTTCAAAATTTTTTCTTGTGCAATTAAGTTGGGCAACTATATTCTAAAACTATTCCAAATTTCAGGTTGATAGCATAAGTGGTTGCTGAGATATAGAGGTGTGACAGACAGACGGACAGACAGACAGAGCGGCACCATAAGGGTTCCTTTTTTTTACCATTTTGGTATCGGAACCCTAAAAAGGTATAGTATAAAGGTATAAAGGTAGGACTTTTCTGTTGGCGTGTTGATTGCGACAAACGTAAAAAAGCTATAATTTTACATGTGATTATGGACATCATTCATTAATTGTCAATAGCCACCACCAATGCTCGACATTTTTTACTGTAAGCTTTATTGTAGTACCAAGGTTTTTACCGGTGATTTTGTTGTTCTTATTGTATCGATGGTTGGTTGCCAATCACGTTTATTAGAAGAAAAGTAAAAAATCTGTTATTTACGTATGATTGCGGACATTATTCACACGAAAGACAACATTGTTAACAGTCACGACCGATGCTCGACATTTTTGTTTGTCTATGCTGCCATATTTATTACAATACCATCTGTTGCCCGGATTGTTACGATGATTGCCGATGATGATAAGAACCGGTTTCCCGTAGCGAGAGTAGGTAAATACCGGTCCTGTTTAAAAAAGCTGTTAAAATCTGATCATTTCGGTACATTAGAGCTAAGACTAACTACCTACAACTTACAAAGGGACCACAAACACAAACATTAGGTGACAAATTATTACACCGACTAAAGGAGGTTGGTTAACTGTTTATTTTTGTAAGTAAGCATAAATTATGAAATATGGAAATAGATGGATAATGAATGGATGCGTAGATTATGGAAATCATTGACATTCATAATTACACCGGCATTTTTTACTGTTTTTGTCACATCATAACTATGACAAACAAACATTGTGGCGTAAAAGAAAACGTAGTGACTAGATGCTGAGTTAGTTTGTTAATCTAGAGAGGATGAATGAACGAATATTGACGAAAGAGATCTATCTACCAGGCGAGAATAAATGGAAAGGTTGAAAAGCAAAGGCCTCGGCGAACGTACCAGGATCAAATTCAGGACGTTCTAAATAAGCCAGGTTAAAAGTACCCTAAACCGACAGACATGTATGAAAGGATTGATGAAGTACAGGAAACGAGGGAATTATGTAAAGACCGTAGCAGGTGGAGGACTGTGGTCTCGCCTATACCCCGACGGGAAAGAGGCGTAATGTTATGTATGTATGTTATGTCTTCTTTATGACAGTTCCAGGTTTTTTGTGCAAGTGCTTCTGTAAGTCAGATAATATCGATAGTTGCCTATAACATATATGTATGTATTCCTGTTATTATTATCATAAGTAGGTAGGTTATTTTTATTTCTTGTGTTTATGCATTAATTTATTTATAAATCCGTTGTACTTAGTAACCGATCTCGACAATTCGTTATATGTAGGTATTCCGCAAAAATATTGTCAACTCCTTTAGCCTCTCTAAGGTTGGCTGGAAGAAATTCCATTTAGGGATAATCCGCCTTTGCATACTATTTTTGTTTGCAATATGTCTCTTCTTTTATTTGTGATGCAATAAAGAATATATAGATACATACATACATACATACATACATACATACATACATAACAACTACTTGATTTCCTCGGCGGGATACGATAATAGTCAGGTACAGGTTACAGTCTTGCAATGAATAAAAGCTGTTAAAATCATATCCGATATTACATTCTATGTGACTCTATGTAGTCACATGTAACGTGTAGGAAGTTAGTACATACGGTCAACAGCACGTCAGTGGAAACATTTTCAACTCTTATTTCATGCCATAAGTTCCAAACAGTTTCTACTGACATGCTATTTGGTGTACTACACACGTGCATACGTGACACGTTACACTAAGAGTCGTATTCCTCTTAAGTGTGAGGTTGCTCTCAAGAACCACATCTTCCTTCTTCTGTATTTCTTTTGAGCGTAACTTCACACTTGAGAGGAAATAGTCAATACGATCCTAAAATAGGTATATTTGTCCAAGGAATAATGGAAATCCTAAGAAATAAATGTTACGCAATCGGTATTCTATTAGACATGTCGAAAGCATATGATAAAGTTATTCACCCCATATTACTCGATAAGCTTTACGGCCTAGGAATTAGGGGAATAGCTCACAGTTGGCTACAATCCTATCTTTTGAATAGAAAACAATGTACCCAAATAGAATACCTAAACAACAAAAATGAAGTTGAGACTGTACAATCGGATATGCGAGTAATGAATTGTTCGATACCTCAGGGTAGCGTCCTTGGATGCACCCTCTTTTTGGCGTATATTAACGACCTACCCAAAATATCCAATTCTCTTAGCGTCCTTTTTGCTGACGATGTGTCCTTATTATTTGAATATAACCCTACCGATGTAAATATACAACATATTACCGAAACGTATGATAAAATTAATACTTGGCTACAAAATCACAACTTAGAGTTAAATAATAAAAAGACAAAAATTATACAATTTAGACCCTATCAAAAAGCTCCTACTGATCTAAAAGTTATCTCGCGTACCCTACAGGTTGAAGAAGTTAGCTCGTGCACTCTGCTAGGATTAGATATTGACACTCACGTGAATTGGAAAAACCACGTAGAAAAACTGAAAACAAAATTTTCACAATTTATATTTGCTCTAAGCGTGCTAAAATGCAATACCAATATAGACTGTGCTTTGTCCGCATACTATGCTTATGCATTTGCATGGCTGCGGTACGGTGTCAGCTTATGGGGCCATAGCACAGATGCCAAAGATCTATTCATCATCCAGAAAATATTTATTCGCATTATATTCAATATACGACGAAGAGAAAGCTGCAGACCAATATTTATAAAAAACAAAATTCTAACTTTTCCAGCCATTTATATTTTCGAAACGGCCTTATTCGTCAGAAAGAATACACCTGTATGAGTTCACAAAAAGTGCACGCCGAAAAGACCGCTTGGCGCTCCCTGCTCCCAAGTTAGAATTATATAAAACAGGCCCCTACTACAGCTCGATCATAATATACAACAAAATTCCTGACAAAATCAAATCCATAGAAAATGATGTTTCCTTTAAAAGACAACTTAAAAATGTACTGATAGAAAAATGTTACTATACAGTCAATGATTTCATTAACGATACTGAACCCTAATATTAAACTGACCGGTTGGATCCACTGCACAACGAATTATAAATGTTAAAATCGATTTCTAATGACTTAGGTAGATTGTGATATTTGTGACATATTTTATTTCAATTTTTTTTATATTTAACTTTTAGGTAAAAGACATAACAATTAGTTTTATAATTTATTCCTTCTTTTTTAACGACATTTTGTGGATGGATATTAATTCAACAATTTAATTTAACAATGTAATCTGGACTAATAATAATAATGAAATAATTAATTTAATGATAATGATATTGTTAACTTCAAATGCATGATCATTCTTATTCAACATGACATTAAAGTGATGAACGTTAAAGATATTGTTAGTCTAAATTGCTATACCCTAATTTGACAGGGTGCATGTACTTTACCTTTAAGCTATATTTAAGACCTACTTACTTGTACATGACTGCAATAAATTAATAAACTAAACTAAACTATTTATTACTTAACGTTACTTTGCATAGTTCACGGATTTATGTCGGTATACATATTTATTAGATTAGAACAATGTTTTAGAGTGAACAATCTTAGACTCATTACATTAAGGACTTTGCTGTTATGTTCATTACAACAAAAGTAACTATTATTATTTTTATGTTTTATGCATGATTATGGAGATCATTCACATTGATGATGACATCGTCAACAGTCACGACTGATGCTTGGCACTTCTTACTGTCACTGCCAAATTTATTACAGTACCAGGTTTTTTTTGCGCCAATGCTTTTGTAAGTCTGATAGTATCGATGGTTGCCAAGCACAAGCACTTGATTTCCTCGGCGAGACGCGATAAATACCGGTCCTGCATTAAAACAAAACTTTTACAATCAGATCAGTTACAACTAACACTAACTAAATTTGCGTTATCTACCAAGCATCGATTCAACACATTGAGCATCAATCATTATACAGATAATTTCTGATGTCAGCATCGTCACACTTTCTACCCTATACAAAGCAAAGTTTTAGATAAGAAATGCGTAAAGAATACAATAACTTGTATCGTTCTATTTATTTCAAACAGTTTTTTTTTTTCTAAACAAGACTCAATTATGATTATGTAAATTGACAACATTGCATACAGTATTGTCGATAGTGGTGACGGCGACCCTGCAGCCAGCGTACCACTTGTGACAGCGCCACCGCCGCTTTCTCTCCCGTTGCCCTTCCCAGCACAAGTTGTACCGGCGACCTCTCAGCATCATCAGAGCACTGCCACGAGTAGAATATGTAAACAGGGGAAAACCTGGAAATATTTAATGTTGTTATTGGAAGCTCTGAAGGCGAAAAATAGCGAGTTAATAGTCATATCTGCACGTAAGTATAAGCTAACATTTGTGAAAGTAAGAGGTCCTGGTATACCAAAAAAAGTCAAATTAGCCGTCTGTTTTTTTTTCTCCTATTCTGATAGCTGATTAATTAATTATTGTTAGGCAACACGGAGAATCAGATTCGATTAAGATTGCAAATGAAATTAGTCCAGTATCTGAATCAGAAAATTAATGTAAAATAAAAAAGAAGGCAGAAAAATAATATTTTAAGGCGTGGGAGTTTTTTTAATCCAGAGTGAAGTGAAGGATTCTAGAGTGCTATCCTGAATGAAACGAGTGAGTCCATAGGTCGTTCGAGGTTAGAAATATTTCATAGCTGCATAATACACTCTTCTTTTCATCATATTTTATGAGAAAGATAAAGATAGTTTATTCGTTAGAAACAGGTTAAAAAAAAGGTCACAAATTTTAAAAAAGCACAGCTATTTCCTATCACAATACATGATATACAAATAATTTAATTTATTAATATTAAACAGAAAAGAAAAAAAAATACAGTTCACATTAAATTATTACAATAATATTTATCATAAGAAAATTAAATTAATTCTGATTGAAAATTTATTATATGTCCATAGAGTCTTATATAACTAGATTTCCAAAAAAATCTGTCAGTTTATATATACACCTAGCAATTAAATATTCTTTAAGTTTAATTTTAAAAGAACGGTCATTCAGTTCTCTGATATGTTTAGGTACCATATTATAGAGTTTGGGTGCCATACATAAAAAGCTTTTTGACATGAGTGCCGTTTTCGCTGGTGGCACGTAGACTTCGTCGTTATCTCGTCTATTTCTGTTTAAAATAACTGCACGCCTTTCAAATAATTGGGGATTATTTTTTACAAAATTTGTCGATTCTAGAACATATATAGCTGGAAATGTCAATATCTTATATCTAATAAAGTAAGGCCTACAACTATCTGTTAAATCCAGTCTAAACATTGACCTAATGCATCTCTTTTGTGCCCTGAATACAAGCTCTCTATCGGTGGAGTTTCCCCAAAATATTACGCCATATATTAAACGTGATGCCACTATGCCATGATATGCCGCTAGAAGAGCATCTAAATTTAACTCATGAGACAGTTTGTAAAGAGCATATGCAGACGTGCTTAATTTTTTACAGATGTTCTGGACATGATTTTTCCAGTTTAATTTACTGTCAACTGTTAAACCTAAATATTTAGTACTATTTACTGGCTCTATAGTTACATTATTATATTTGACGTCAATATTAATATCTGTACATCTCTGACTGAAATGCATTATATTTGTTTTTTTCAAGTTAATTACTAAATTATTATTACTAAGCCACGTAAAAACTGATTGTAATGCCTCGTTTATATCGTTTTTATATTTTAATATGTCTATGCATCCTACTGTTATGGTACTGTCATCAGCAAATAATGACAATTGCTGTGTGGTTGTATTGGGTAGGTCATTTATATAAATATAAAATTTAAATAAATATAAAAAATCCTTTTATACATGCTCGTCGGTTTAGAGTACTTTCAACCTGGCCTTTATTTGGAAATCTTCATTTAGAACGTCCTGAATTTAGTTCTGGAACGTTTGCCAAGGCCTTCACCTTCCAATCTTTTACTATTCACTCTCGCCTGGATTCTCTCTCGTCAATCTTCGTGCTTGACCAACTTATCTGGAGAATTTTGTGATGGCGCCACGATCGAAAAGGGTTGCCACCTATTACAAAAATAAACAAATTCAGCCTTTTTTAATACTCTTAACTACATGATAAAATACGACACGACCTTTTACTGTTTGCCTCCTTGCTCGCAATCACAGATGAAAGATACCTATACAGGGTGTAAAAAAAAGTGAGATGATCCTTCTTAGGGGTGATTCTACATCACTAATAATTTAATATTTTTCGGGGCGCTTCACTTCTACTTGAGCTAAATCTATTTTTTTTTTTAAGTATTTTTAATATTTTTTGTACAATCTATTAATGATGTAGAATCACGCCTTAGAAGGATCATCGTACTTTTTAGGGTTCCGTTCCTCAAAATAAAAAAACGGAACCCTTATTATAGGATCACTGTGTTGTCCGTCAGTCTATCTGTCTGTCAAGACCCTTTTTCTCACGAACGAGAAGAGGTATCAGGTTGAAATTGATAAAGAATATTTAGGTCCATAAACCACACAAGATCTGAAAATTTATTTTTTTACAACGACGCAATCAAAAGTTATGGCTCTTTATGTCCTCATCTCCATACGTTTATGCAAAAAAGCAAAACATACAGGGTACTTCCCGTTGACCTAAAATTATGAAATTTGACAAGATGCTAGGTCTCAAAGTACAAATAAAGGGAAAAGTCTAAAAACTAATAATTCAATTTCAATTTTTCTAACAACTAATAGTAACCAATTAAAGTGAGCTCCCGTTTCAAGAACTTTTCTATAAAGGAGGGGTCAAGTTGGATGGTCGCGGAGATTTTAAAATCAAAGAGCGAAAGCTTTTAGTATATCATATGGTAGATAGGTACGGAACCCTTAAGGCGCGAGTCCGACTCGCACTTGGCCGGTTTTTCACACCATGTATAAGTAAATACAAAGATCGATGATAAAGACAAAACTAAACAGTAAGGGTTTTTAGGCAAATTGGCCTCGGAATAATTAAACTTTAAAGCATACAAGTAATATATCAAATGTTAATTTTTTTATTTTATATTAGCAAGTGCCCGCGACTTCGTCTGCGCAGGTTTATAAGTTGTAGCCTATGTGTTATTCTGATGTATAAGCTATATTATTGTAAAGTTTGATTAAAATCCATTAAGTAGTTGTTACATGAAAGAGTAACAAACATCCATCCACCCATACTTACAAACTTTCGCGTTTATAATATTAGTAGGGAGGATAACATATCAATATAGCTATTTTTATTTTAAGAATTTTTTTTATAGAAAAAGAAGACCCTGATTATTCCTTTTACTGATAACCTTTCACAAAGTAATTAAATTAAATTTTGATGCTTGACAAGCATTTTCTAAACGGACGAACATGCTTGACAAGCATTGTAAAAATATAAAATTTTCAACAAGCATTCGCAAGCACGTAGATTGCTTGTCAAGCACATCAAGCTTCGTTCTAAACGATCAAAATTGCTTGACAAGTACGTTAAACGAGCTAGCGTTATACATGAACAAATGGTGCTATTGGAGATTCTTGCTCCTTTTCTGCATCAAAGAATGATTTCATTATGATCATTTCTCACACACCACTTTACAGCGATTTTGGAATGATTTTCTCATAAAATACTTGGAAATATGCAGAAAAACAAGAACAGCACAGGCAACACTGACTGATTCAAGGAGGTTTAAGTAGCAGCTCTTTCGGCTAAGGAGGGAGCCATAACCGTATCCATTTCTTGCGAGGGACCTCCATACTAAAATGTATGTACACTTGTTCACGTATGGACTGTTAGGTCGCCCACTATCCTCGTAAGTGTAAAATGCGGACGAAGTGTCATACGGGTTTCTTTATTTCATATACAAAACAAAACCTGTAACTAAATCTGAGGCTCAGTCACTTTAGCTTCTGTAGGTACTGAAAAAAGAGCGGTACAAAGTCCACCGTGTCAAGATACAAATGCTTTTGACTGTAGGTACGAGTACATGTACCTGAACACAAAACTGTAGTATTTTTATACAAACTTTGTTTGAAAACTTATTTCCCCCTTTAAAAGATAATTTCTAAAACATGAAGGTTCACATCTCTCTTTATTTCTTAAAGTATTTTATTTATCTATTTTACCTAAGTTTTCAAAACTCTAGAAGTTTCATACGTATATTTTTTTATGAGTTACGTATCTTCTGTTCGAGTGAACCGATTACAATGATATACCGCTTTTATATTGCAAGAAAGAACGCCAAACATATTATTGGAAACCCCGTTTGTATCAGTTAAGTTGTTTATGAGCTATTGGTGCACAGGCCGTGATAATTTGCATTCTTGTGGCTTCGATTTGCTTTTTTTTAGTGTACCGATTGCAATGGTCTATAGCTGAAATATTGTCAAAAATAAGTCAATGAGTTCAGTGGTTTTCGAGTTACTGTCGTCACCGCTTGAAACTTCACGTATCCTCTGTTTCAGTGAACCGTTCGCATTGAAACAAATCTGAGCAATGAAACAAAATTAAGCCTAATGTTTTATTGTTAACCTTATTTCAAGCGGTAGAGTGGTCTGTGAGTTATTGGCGCCGCCGCTTGAAACTTCGATTGTACTCTGTTTGAGTGAACCGATTGCAATGAAACTAAGCTTATATGTTGCACGGAAATAAGCTTAATACATTACCTATCGAAAACCCGGTTCCAATCGGTTCAGTGGTTTGCGAGTTTATCGCGAATACACAAAACAGACCAACAGACAAAAATTCCAAAAATGAACCGAATGGTTTCTATTACCTTTTTTGTGACCCCCCAGATCAAGATCAATTTTTCCCGATAATTTTCAATGAACAGAATCGGCGAGTTATTATATGTATAGAATTGATGATCAATTCACAAGTAAAATGATATATTTTCACTTTCGCATATAAATTTTGGATTAAACATTAGATTTTTTTAAAGATGTTTGTAAAACGTAACCTAGACCCTAGTTTTTTGACCGACTTGTAATAGTCGACTATGTTTAGGACGGACTCTACAGTTTTTACTCTGAGGACTGTCAACAACAAAATGACGTTTTCAAAATGACGTAAGTAGTTCCTCTTTTGGCCATTCTACAGAAAAGTTGGTCAAGCTTTACACGAACTAACGAACGAATTCTAGGCTAAAACATATGACGACAAAATAATGGACTAATATTTATGTTCGATATTCGAATCTCATTTTTTCCCCGCTACGAAAATATCTTAGATAAATCAGCTATTTGCTCGCGTTTATAGACCAACCGAGCAGCGATTTTCAAATAGGTGAAAGAAAAAATAATTTTCATAATGGTCGTGACGGTTATATTTTTTATTTGCTAAGTGTCTGGCGCACATTAAAGCGCAAACTCATGGACAGCTGCATTCTCCCGATTCTCACGTATGGTGCACAGGCTTGGTCTTTGACACAACATCAAAGATCCAGGCTCACGGTTTGCCAGCGAGCAATGGAGCGCAGTATGTTGGGTCTGAAACTGACAGATCGGGTCAGAAATACCATACTGCGCTCAAAAACACAAATAGCTGACGCAGCCTACACAGCCGCCAAGCTTAAATGGGATTGGGCAGGTCACGTTTCCCGCATGCCGCATGATCTATGGGCCAAAATCACCACCACCTGGCAGCCGCAGAGCGACAGGAGGCGTCGAGGCCGACCAAGGCGCCGATGGCGCGATGAACTTGACGTCTTTTGAACAAACTGGCAAGAGCAGGCTCTTAATAGGGACGAATGGAGAAAAAAAAGGGAGGCCTTTGCCCAGCAGTGGGACAGCAACGGCTAAATAAGATAAGAAGAAGAAGTGTCTGGCGTTTAACAGCGATAACAATCATTTTTATAAAAAACAATATTTTTTTCATATTTGACGAACAATTCAATTAATGTAGTTGACCTGATAGTTGACGATGACGTTATCGATAGTGACGATGAAAGCTTTACACGAGCATGTGCGGATTGTGCATCCCAGCGCTTCTTCGGTCCGTTTGCTCTGTTGTTGTTAGAATGCTGCGATTGTTATTGCGACTTGTTTTATTTATAATCAATACCAAACAAATAATAATTTGTAATAAACTTTAATTATTTATATATTAATTTTCATAAGTTTACTAACAAAATTAACAACGCTGGAGGAGAGGGTTGGAGCACCAAAACACTCGCTGGCAACATCAGTCAACACAGTACGCATCACAAGCCAGAATTCGGTCCTCATATTTTATAAATGGAACTCCATTGAGACACCGGTCTTTAATGGTTGTGTTCATTATGACTGTTAACTATAGTGTCATCAATTGTGACAAGAAAAGCTTTACATTTGCGATACGTGAAGGTGCAGGCCCAACGTTTCTTCGGACCCTTCGTTTTTTTGTTGTTAGAATGTTCGCAAAATTTGTATTTTCCTAATTGGATCATAGGACACCCTCTGGAGCTAGTTGTAAATACTGGTACAGCGCTCTCTGCAAAAAATATCTACTTTAGTCTTTTTTATACGTATATAAAAATATTGTTAAAAATAAAACAAAAAGTTAGCGAAATATTCCCCCATCTTTGTTACATAATGATACGAAAAAGATGAAAAGAAAGACTGGAAGGAAGATCCTCTCGCACTTTATTCAATCACTTAATAAATAACAATATCAAATCAAATGGAAAAATCCTTGGGCAAGCTCTTGACTGATTGAGCGACATCAAAAACTGCCTGTTTTTCGGATGTTATTCCCAGAAAATCCTAACAATGTGATGAAGAAAATCTAAGCAAGCTCATTACTTCACTCGAAAACGACTCAAATAAAATAGCATTCTAAGGCCTTTTTCTGGCTAGGGTGACGGCATTCAGGGTGTCAGAGACGTTTCACTAGAACGAGGCCAGCAAAACCCAGGTTTAATTTTGATCTAGCTCTGTCACCGGTCATAATCACTCAAAATTACATTTTTCTTATCACGCGAATAGACCAAGAATAATTAATGTAGTGCTAACTTATGACCGTGCTAGCGAAATGAGTAAGACCAAGGTTAGACCTGGGTTTTGCTGGCCCCGTGCTAGCGAAACGTCCCTGAATGACACCCTAAGTCTGTAGAATATATACATCAATTCTTCGACTCCGTCATCTCGTTCACAGTGAAGTCCTGGTGATGGTGGCGGCAGAAAAACGTTATAAGGCTGATAGTAAAGTTTTTTCACTTCTCATGCTCTGAAAGTGCTTCTTTGTGCAGGATATAGGCTGCACAAAGTCGAATTTTGTGCACTAGGGCAAAAAGTAATCGCGGTGGTGTACGCCCTGCGCGCGGGCCTGCTGCACCCACCCATGCGTCAACATATTCTTCACTAAAGCAGAACAACTCATTCTTCCTTCAGTTACATTTAGAGAGTACTTTTACGTTTTATTTCCTCGCAATCAAAGTGAAAAGCAGAGTTTATAACTCCTCCAAAACCAATATTATAACAGCAACCTTAACGAGACATAACCTGCTTACTGCCTATTATGGTTACTTCCACTCCCACCTTACATATGGGATTGATCTGTGGGGTTTATCGGTCGACCGCGACCGCCCTTTTATTATGCAAAAGAAGGTTATCCGTCGGATCATGAGACTACCTCACGACGAACCAGCTAGACAATACTTTATCGACTTGGGCATTTTAACAGTTACCTGTCTGTATATATTGGAAGTTGCTAAATATGTTAGACAAAACACTAATGAATTCCAAAAAAATACGTGGGTTGGGAAACGTCAATGTGAGTGGAGAGAGAGGCAGTTTTCGACTACATTTCAACGCTTACATAAGTCCAATAGGTCCTTACACGTTATGGGTTCACAAATTTATAACAAAATCCCTGTTGAAATCCAGGATTGTTCTGGTCTTAACAGCTTCATTCGAAGGCTTAAAATTTGGCTAGCCCAGAAAGCCTTTTACTCTGTAGAGGAGTTTTTAAATCACAAATTGTAGCAAATATAATTATTGTATACTTTTTTTTTTTTATGTATACTTTATTTTATTGAATTTACTTCATGTATTAATTAATTTATGACGATGTATATTTAAAACTGAATAAATATGAATATGAATATGAATATCCTCGACATTACTATCAGCCCTCGCCAAGTCTCGGATAAATGGTTCGTTTTGTGCACTTATTGTAAAATCTACTATTGTTTGATTTATAGTAATGTTTATGTTTGATTTTCTTGTTTGACAATCAATCATCAGAGATTGTGGCTGCCTTGATAGTTGACGATGACGTTATCGATAGTGACGATGAAAGCTTTACGTGTGCATACCCAACGTTGCTTCGGTCCAGTTGCTCTCTTGTTCCAAGAATGCTCGCCAAATTTATACTTCCCGATTAGTATCACAGGAATTCCCTTGCTGTTATTTGTAATTACTGGCACAGAGCTATCTGGTATAAAAATAAATATGTTTAAAAATTTGAATATCTGAGATTGAAAATTCCTGTTGTTACTGGGTAGAGAAAAAAAATAAAAGTCTAATACGTCCACACAACATTATACTTTATTTAAAAGATTAGTAAATGAAAAAAACTAAATAACATGTTTTTGATTCTTCAGGGTCTTCTGTACAGGGACTTTGGTATATCTCTGCAAACCTCACTGATACAACTTTTCAAAATAAGCGAAATTTTATTGGTTCTACATATAACTAAATTGCGAATCAACTAAGTTAGTTTAGTTTCATGAGTAGAGCAAGAACTCTAGTATTAACAAAGATATACCAATGACCCTGCAAATAAATGGTAAAGTGGTTTTTTCAGTGGGCAGTTTCATTTAGGAATCCCAGATCGAATGAAAGAAATTATAAATGCCCTTTTTACAAACTAGTCAAAAATTCTGAGTAATTATTTTAAACTGAGTTATTTAGTGAGTGTGCTCATTTTGACACTTGACGATAAAGTTATCAATTGTAATGAGGAAAGCTTTGCAGCCGCGGCGTGAATTATTGTTTGTGCATTGCCAGCGCATTTTCGGTCCCCTTGTATTTTTTTTGTTATGCATACAGAATTTGTACTTTCCGATTTGTATCATTGGATTTCCTTTGAAGTTTTTAGTAAATACTGGTGCAGAGCTACCTGATTTCAAAACAAATATGTGTTATAACTTATTAATAGCAAAAACTGATACCTGAACGCCATTTCTCTCGTCTCAGCATTCGAGATAAACGTACATTTTACGCTAGCGTAAAAAAAACGAAATAACGTTTTGTCACGTAAGCAATAGGTCAAAGGTTTTTAGTTAATAAGAAAATTTACTGTTGCGAAATTATCTTTATTTGTTTTAATCTTATTACACAGTTGACATCAGTTTGCTAAAATTAATAAAATATACTACAACGTGAAAAGTCCATACGTAATTCCCCTAGCCTGAATGTTCCCATCATACACTTGAGCTAACGCTGAGCCAAAAAAAACCCGGCGCGGGTATTTTATTGTTTAGTATAGTAGAGTTAATTTAAGTACGGTTGTACTGTGGCTTTTTTGGCGGAAAAATAAAGGTTTAAATTATTTATTACTAACTCCCATCCTTCACACGGTACCGACGTTTCTCGTTAGCTCCCTGTTCCATTAGACCTTTCCGGATGCCAATTCTAAGCGTCGTATAGGTAAGGAATTTTTAACGTAACTCACAGGTAAAATCATAAAAAAGGTAAAAATAACATCTTAAAAAACACCGTGTACTGAGCAATTTAATGACTGTGCATATTTTGATACTTGAAGACAGCGTTATCGACTGTATGGAGGAATGCTTTGCAGCATCTTCGAACCCTTCTTATTTCTCGTTTTCTCTTGAGCAAGTTGTGCTCATAGCATTTGTATCACAGGATTTCCAATGGAGCTTTTTGTAATTACTGGTTCAAGGATGCCTTTAAAATTAAATATGTGTTAATAAACATTTGATTTCTGAAAGCCCTTACAAGCTCGAACTTGAGGTGAGCATGCAAGTGATAAAAAAAAGTTAAAGGTATCATGAAAAGATTAGGTTCAATAAGTTATAAGAAATATTTATTAGTATAAAACTGTTTAAAATATGTTTAAAACTAAAAAAACACATAAAAGTTATCCATTAGATAGATATAAGAAGTATCACATGGATATATGATTTTATTAGCGTAGGTAGACACATAAAAAATCCTATAAAGAAAATGTAAAAATATCTTTACACTGAGCTATTTAGTGATTGTGCTCATTCTGACACTTGATGATATGGTTGTCAACTGTATAGAGAAATGCTTTGCAGTGGTATGATTGATGGCTCGTGCATCGCCAGCGAATTTTCGGCCCCTTCCTAGTTTTGTCGTGCATAGAGAATTTGTACTTTTCGATGTGTATGATTGGATTTCCTTTGTTTTCTGCAAATACTGGCGCACGGCGTCCTGTTTTAGAAAACAGTATAATGTGTTATGAATTTGTGAAATTGATAAAAAAAGTAATCATCATCATAACATCCCATGAAACGTCCACTACAGGACAGGGAGCTCCCTCCAGAATTCTAGCTTTTGCTGGAAAAAATGCGGAGGGGAAGTACCATAGTCACCTCGCTTGTCAGCATTACGGCTAAGGAGGAAAAAAATATAATTTAGTAGGTAATTAATGTATTACTACCTAGAATACCTAGACGGGTACATATTTGCACAGCTCTGCTCGAGTATTCGAGGCGAAAGTTAAATGCGAGCAAGCGATTAAAAGCATGTGGATAAACTCGACTTTCACGCATGGTAATAAGTAGCAAAAATGGTTGCTCCAAGTAATGTGACAGAAAAATTCGCTTCACAGTTGGTTATTCAAATTGCTGCATTATTATAGTCGCAATTATAAAATATTTACTCAGACTACGTATTGGTACATCGGTAAAAATTGTACGTTGCTAACGAAAAAGTAAACAAAACTACATATTTAAAAAATGTTTGAACAGATTATTCAGTGATTGTGTTCATTTTGAGATCTAACGATAACGTCATCGATTGTGACAAGGTAAGCGTTACAGCGACGAGGCACCCGATTCGTGCAATCCCAGCGTTTTTTAGGTCCCATTGCTTTTTTGTTGTAAGAATGCTCACCAAATTTGTTCTTTCCAATGCGTATCATAGGATGACCGTTGAAGTTTGTTGTAAATACTGGAACTTCGCCGCCTGTGAAACAGATTTGTGTTACAAATAGGAAATGAAACGAATAACCATAACAATATGTAGTTATCACTAAACAAATAAGTTTTTGCCTGACAAATGAGTGTACAAAAAATATTTCAAACTACAGATTCACCCACTAGTTACTTACTTACTACGCTGGCTCAGCGACCCCAAGAGGATCTTGGCCTCCGACACGAGAGTTCTCCATTCTTTCTTGTTCTGTGCCGCTTCTTGCCAATCGGCTCTTTGGAGGGCATCCAGGTCTTTCCGCACTTCGTCACCCCATCTGTACCTAGGACGACCGACTGGTCGTTTTCCAGTCGGTCGTCCCACGTAAGCTCTTCTGGCGGCCCGATCCTCTCTCATTCTCTCCACGTGGCCGAGCCAGCGAAGCCTTGCAGCCTTGGTCTCGCCCATGATGTTGGGTTCGGGCACTAGGTCTACGATCTCTCTATTTTTTCTTCGCCTCCATCTGCCATCCGCCTCCTTGACCGGTCCCAGAATTTTCCGCAAAATTTTCCGTTCTGCCACTAAGAGCTTATTCTCTTCTTTCTGTGTCAGTGTTCACCCACTAGTTATTATATTATATTTACTTAATATGGTAACCAACAGTTTGCAATAATACTAAATACTTGGTAGAATTTTAACTCTGAATATAGGTAACAACGGCATGCATTAACTTAAAAATACAATATGAAAAAATCTAAAAGCAAAATTCAAGTCGATATACTTTTAATAATATGAAAGACAAGAATAAAGAAAGACAATTAAAGAAGGTTGCACAGTTTTTTAGTGATTGTGCTCATTTTGAAATTTGATGATAACGTTATCAATTGTGAAAAGGTAAGCATTACAGCCACGTGACGTACGACATGTGCAAGCCCACCGTTTCTTTGGTCCTTTTGTCCTTTTGTTGTTAGAATGCTCGCCGAACTTGTACTTTCCGATGAGTATCATAGGACATCCTTTTAAGCTATTTGTGAATATTGGTGAAATGCTACCTGGTAAAGAAAACATGTGATTTAAATAGGTACATAATTCATATAGTAACCTAGACACCTGACACCCAATTTGTATATTTATTTAATGGCATCACATCTCATTACAAAACGTATTTCGCCAGTGTCAAAGTAAAGGAATTGTTACGAAATTATGGCGACACGCCAATGTCCAGTGAGAGATTGATTTACACAGGAATCCACATCTCGAAGATCGACGACGAGGAAAGCCTGTGCACCACGATGACTCCGATAAGTTGATAGGGAAAATTATTGAAGTCACAATGAAGTCCGCTTCTCTCCATCCAAAAATCTCGGAAAATGCATGTATTCCAATCTTCTAATAAATGTTCACTATGAAAGTCGTTTACTGTATAACACCCCATCAAAATTATTCATTTTACTCTTCAATAAATATGTAAAACTAAAATTTAAATAGAAACACGACCGCCATCTTCAAATGTTGAAAAACGAACCGACACCCAATTTTCAAGCATTCAAAGCGACTGTCAAATGCGAACACGCGAAAACAAGCCTTAATGGGACTGCAAGAAAAGCATAAAACTTATTAAAACTAAATGGCGCTTTCAAAAAATCTGAAAAGTTTTAATGGTCTACCGAGTATTCTGCTATATAAAGACATTCCAATGGATTTCCAATGGAGCTTTTTGTAATTACTGGTTCAAGGATGCCTTCAAAATTAAATATATGTTAATAAACATTTGATTTCTGAAAGCCCCATGCTCGAACTTGAGGTGAGCATTACATGCAAATGATAAAAAAAGTTAAAGGTATCGTGAAAAGATTAGGTTCAATATGTTATAAGAAATATTTATTAGTATAAAATTGTTTAAAATATGTTTAAAACTAAAAATACACATAAAAGTTATCCATTAGATAGATATAAGAAGTATCGCATAGATATATGATTTTTTATTAGCGTAGACACCATTGTAGACACATAAAAAATCCTATAAAGAATATGTAAAAATATCTTTGCACTGAGCTATTTAGTGATTGTGCTCATTCTGACACTTGATGATATGGTTGTCAACTGTATAGAGAAATGCTTTGCAGTGGTATGATTGATGGCTCGTGCATCGCCAGCGAATCTTCGGCCCCTTCCTATTTTTGTCGTGCATAGAGAATTTGTACTTTTCGATGTGTATGATTGGATTTCCTTTGTTTTCTGCAAATACTGGCGCACGGCGTCCTGTTTTAGAAAACAGTATAATGTGTTATGAATTTGTGAAATTGATAAAAAAGTAATCATCATCATAACATCCCATGAAACTTCCACTTCGGGACAGGGAGCTCCCTCCAGAATTCAAGCTTTTGCTGGAAAAAAATGTGGAGGGGATACTTCCATAATCACCTCACTTGTCAGCGTTACGGCTTGCACCATGGACCGCGGTTGTAGGTGACCGCAGTAAGTAAGATGGTATGACACACAGGATGTTGCTGCTGCACATCCTCCAGTTTATAACCCTTAGTCGCCTCTTAAGACACCCACGGGTATGTATGTAAAGTACTATTCTTTGCCGGTACCACACGGGACTATACGGGATAATATTTATTTATTTATTTATTTATTCAAAGTAGTACAGCCACATCTTAAACATTAAACTATAACTACAACATAACAAAGAGGTAAGATATCTGATGCTTACCACAATTCAGTCGTACATAGCATTTTCTATCATAATTTTAAAAATTTTAACAAAAGTAAGTAATTATAGTTAGATCACTTATGTATTGTCTTTAAGGTTACTATTAACTTTAGTTTTAAATAAAGAGAGTGAGTCATGAAAAACATCGAGATCTATTTTATTGCTAATACTATTGTAATAATTGGAGATTTTGGCTATTGGTGTGACAAGATTAGTTCTTGTATTAGGAATATGTAATATTTTTTGGATTTTGTTTCTAGGATATTTAAAAGGTACATTTAAAGAAATTTGGTTAATGAGATGATTATGTTTACCACTGATAAGTTTATGCAGGAAGCACAAGCCAACTTAAGCACAAGCCAACTTAAGCACAAGCCATGAGCACAAGCCATGAGCACAAGCCATTTACTTAGATGAAAAAGTACTGTTTTCTAAAAGCCCTAACTTGCTCAGTGCACACCTCAACTTGAATATTCGAATCGACCAAAAGTACGTAAGTCAGAAAACACATGCCAGTCGGTAAACGCCTTTTTATGGCAACACATATTATTACAATTGGCAATCTGAAATTTTTTTTGATGAACTGTTATATGTATTTATTAGGGACAAAACAAGAGAGCTAATAATATATCGTTATAAATAGTTTCTATCTATTTGTAAATCTTTTTAAAACTAAAATTGAAATAGAAACACGACCGCCATCTTCAAATGTTGAAAAACGAACCGACACCCAATTTTCAAGCATTCAAAGCGACTGTCAAATGCGAACACGCGAAAACAAGCCCTAATGGGACTGCCCGAAAAGCATAAAACTCATTGAAACTAGATGGCGCTTTCAAAAAATCTGAACAGTTTTTATGGGCTACCGAGTATTCTGCTATGTATCTGTACAAAGTTTGTCTGGGAACCACCTCTTACCCATTACTGTCGTAAAGCAGCATTGTTTGCACTACTGTGTTTTAGCAGAAGTTTTAAGAAAGCTGGTGAAATTTCTGACACATAAGCCACTCTATCTTATTTTTTAGGGTGGGTATAGGGTATTTTGAGAGTATTTTGTTAATTAAAATGGTATGTTTGTTGAAATCGGCGTTCAAAAGATGCTAGGGAAAACCTGAATCTTAATTTAGGTTGAAAATATTAAATTTTACAAATTTCGTTATTATTGTGGAAAATTTGAATGGTAGTGGGGCTTCTCTGCAAAGTCCGTCCTTTATTGTGCGGAAGAAAAGAGATTGTATTCACATTGTCTGTTTAATTCTTCACAAATGTGAAGAGTAGGCAAAACCAAAGAACAAAAGATCAAGACTGAAAAGATACCTGAAAATGTCTCACTTCACGAAATTATTCTTTTGACACTACCTGCCCACAAAGATTTTTGCCACCCCCCCTCACAACGACTTAAGTCACGCCACCCCCCTTGTCAAACTGCCCAAGAACTGCACGATTTTGACCTCCATACCAACTGGAAAAACAACTGGAAATTAGAAACTGCCGGGACCGACGCTCAAGCTACTGATCCAACATCAAAGCCAAAGGGCTTTGATCTACCTCGCAAGCTGTGGTGCCGGCTGAACAGGCTGAGATCCGGACATGGGCGATGTAACTATTTCAGACACAAGTGGGGCTGGACAGATTCTAACCTCTGCGATTGCGGTCAAGAAGCGCAAACCATGGAGCATATAATGCAACGATGCCCACTCCATTCATATCCGGGATCTAAGGAAGACATGTACAATCTTTCTCCTGACGCAGCCATTTGGCTGGGAAACCTGAAAGTTAATTTATAGTATCCGCCTATGTATAAACGCCATACGATTAAATAAATAATTTCTTTTGAACGCCTGTCACCCTGTATACTTTTCCTGGTTACGAAGGGGATGGACGGTCCTTATCATTAAAACACCTCACTATGCAAAATTTTGAACTTTAATTGACGTATAATAAAACATTGCTTAAAATTAAATAGACATGCTTTATATTTATTAGTGGCGAAGAAAAAATAGAGAGATCGTAGACCTAGTGCCCGAACCCAACATCATGGGCGAGACCAAGGCTGCAAGGCTTCGCTGGCTCGGCCACGTGGAGAGAATGGGAGAGGATCGGGCCGCCAGAAGAGCTTACGTGGGACGACCGACTGGAAAACGACCAGTCGGTCGTCCTAGGTACAGATGGGGTGACGAAGTGCGGAAAGACCTGGATGCCCTCCAGAGAGCCGATTGGCAAGAAGCGGCACAGAACAGGAAAGAATGGAGAACTCTCGTGTCGGAGGCCAAGATCCTCTTGGGGTCGCTGAGCCAGGCTAGTAAGTAAGTATATTTATTAGTAATAAACCGAAAAAAAAATTAAATAAATTAATAAAAAAAATAAAAATAAATTGTACTCGTTTTCACACTTTTTTGTAACGTTAACAAGGAAAGCGTTGCGGCCACGTGGCGCACATAAGCCCTGTGTCAAATTTGTAATTTCCGATGCGAATCATGGGAAAACCGATTTTTTTTTGCGCAAATACTGGTACTTCGCCATCTGACATGAAACAAAAATGTGCAGTACCAGTTTTTGAGAGGGCGAGATGTACCCGAAGCCACTAATTGATAACATTTATATTTAGTACAAATCATTCAAACACAATTTTGCTTGACATTGAGCTTATGATTTTAGTAATTTACAGATTCGTCCACTGGTATTTATTAATTTTATTTATCTAACGTGAGCGAAGCCGCAGGTAAAAGCTAGTATTAAATAAGTTTTTGTTACAAAATATAGACAACATCCTTTGCTATATCGACAATGTAAAGAAAATTGCGTTTGACATTGAACTATGAACTTTATTTTGGACTACAGATTCGTCGACTGCTCGTTAATAGGTTGTATGTAGCACAAGATAAAGAAGTTCGACGATAAGCTCCAAGCTTTTAAATAACATCCATCTAATCTTTTATCTTGACATAGTGTTACAAAAAAAAACACTCGTAAGCTGTTAATCTGATCATCAAATTGATCTACTTTTCCGAAACAAGCATGAAGCATGAAGTTTTGTCATTCCGATTACTTACAATTCTATTAAGAGAATTATAACTATTACTGTATCAAATGCTTTTGCAAGATCTATAAAAATCAATCAAGAATATCTTAAAGTAAGTAGTTATTTAGTGACAGTGCTCGTTTTGACATCTGATGATATCAGTACCAACTGTTACAAGGAACGCTTTACAGCCGCGCGAGGGGCGACTTGTGCAATCCCACCGTTTTTTCGGTCCCTTTGCTTTTTTGTTATAACAATTCTCGCCAAATCTGTACTTTCCGATGCGTATCATGGGATGGCCGTTGAAGTTTTTTGTAAATATTGGAACAAGTTCATCTGTAATGCAATCAGTAATTAATATAGTAATAACGTAAACATAATAATAACGTTATAGTTATATTCGTGGCCTTAGCTCTTCAGTGTTAAGAGAGAGCGCAGATAGGCAACATTTGTCACCACGACAAAAAAATTGTTCTGCCTTGTCTCCTTTTGACTCTGTCTCGTCTTTGTTAAGTCACTGTTAGTTACATTTCTATTAACAGACTTAATCTTGTGCCACACTCCCTCAAATAATAAATAACCTTAACCTAAAATTCGACTCAAGATGAGAACGTAACGTAATTTATTTAATTATTGTATTTAGAAACACAAACAGTCTTATATAAACATGTTTTGTGAAAAATATATAGTATAAAGACCTGGAGGTCCATGAAAATATAAAAAGAAGACATTCACAATTTTGAGGGAACAGTAAGGTACTAGCTACAATATAGTTAATGAAGAGTTAATGATAATAATGGTAATAATGCAATGTAATATAATATTATAATAATAAAGTTATGTAATTATGTAACACTGTGTGATATGGGTCCTGTGCCTGAAAATAAAGAGATTTTATTTTATTTATTTATTTTTATTTTATTTATGAAAGATATTTTCGCGAATGACCCAGGTTTAACAAAAAGAGAAACGACAAGGAGACACGACAGAACAATATTATTCACTACTGTTAGTTAGAGCCAGTGATTGAAAATAGTACAGTGTTTATCGAGAGGAGAAAGTGACGCTACAAAAATGTTTTACTTGATGTTATCCATAGGGCATTCATGTATTAAAATAAGTCGGTTATCACAAAAGATCGAAAAATTTTGATTGTATTTTTAGGGAGCCTGACTATTATTACATTCCCTTGAATTTCAATATCGTTTGTTGTTATATCTTAGAGATAAAAACGTTTTGTTTTTTGGCATAATGATATTAAAAATAGGCCATCGACCGATTTTGATCAAAATTAAAGAAAGGAAAACACTTTATTATTTCATACAAAATAAACATGTTTATCTTTTTCTTTTGGTTTTCTTTTTTGTTTATGTTTTTTTTTTTCTATTTCACTAAACGTGTTTATAAAAGACTGTTTGTGTTTCTAAAGGCAATAAATAAATAAATAAAATAAATAAAATTCCATACCGCTAAAACACGTTATCAATGGATTTACATATAACTTTTCCCCCGCGTATTTATACCATAGAAATGACGTATCTTATCCTGAATTTTTAAAACAGGACTTAGGTACTTTCCGACAAGGTGAAGTATAATAGTTATTTATGCAACTGTTGCGTAATGAGAGTAATTTTAACACGAGATCTGGTTTTTGATACGAGGCGCAGCCGAGTATCAAAATAGTATAGATCGAGTGTTAAAATGACTAATTACGTATAGTTGCATACAAAACTTTATCTACGACCGACGAAATAAATCTTTTTTTTTAAGACTAGTGATCAATTTATTGAACTAAGAGGACAGTTAGTACAGCTAATTAAAGTTATTCCCGAAGTTATTCCAGATCCAGAGCTTGTGGATGGCGTTGCTTTAACATTAATTTCATGTATATGGTTACTGACAGCCTCTTGTAGAATCATGTTATCCTGGTACATACTTTCCAATTTGTTCAAATCACTTCTTTTGTTGCCAATGTCACTTTATATAGAAGCGAGCCAACTGTCAGCTTCTTGTCGATTTATGTACTCCTAGTCACGCCTGGTACTCTCCGTTTTCTTTTAAATATAGGTAGGCAGTCGTCACCCCAGTAAAAAGTATTTTTACAAAATTACTTTAAAATAGGCTGCATGTAGTACTGTGGTAGTATTGCCTTAGCCTATGCAGATTGAAAATTATGTATTTTAACAGTTGCGGAATGAAAATCCATACTCCATTTCCGTACTGCTCGTAGTATGGAACAGTGTGGAAATGAAAATGATAGCGGACAATGACCTCAATTTCGAATATGTCATTGGTTTCGAATTCGGAATATTCCGGTACGGGAGTAGATAAATTAAATTTACCTAATAAAAAAGAAACTATAATTAAATCATTACAAAAAAGTCTGCTACAAAGCAAAAATAATAATGTAAAGGGTGTAAGGGACGGTGTACCGAAAACTGAAAGGGCGTGCTCAGTCAACGAAACTGAACAACTTTCCCAAATAAAAATATGTTGGGAAATGAAATAAAATTATGACCTGTCCATACAAATTGCCCACTCTGGTCGAACAGTTTGTATGGAGAGGTCAACATTTTTTTTCATTTCCCAATATACGTTTCTTTGGGAAAGTTGTTCAGTTTCGTTGACTGAGCACGACCTTTCAGTTTTCGGTACACCGTCCCTTACACCCTGTGTATTTTATTAATGAATTAACTTTTAGGAAGAGGTTACAAAAGATCGTGATCAATGGAAACCCGCGGGGGAAGCCATTTCTCATTTCATTTCTTTTGCGAACATCTAGGATGTGGAACGATCTTACCCCTGCGGTTTTCCCTGCTAGTTACGACATGGGGTCATTCAAAAAGCGGGTTAACAAACTTCTCAAAGGCCGGCAACACACTAGTACCACCCCCAGGTGTTGCAAGTGTCTATGGGCGGCAATGACACTTACCATCAGGTGAGCTGTCTGCTCGTTTGCTTGCTCTTACATAAAGAAAAAGCCTTTGCCCAGCAGTGGGATCTAGTAAGCTAAGAAAAAAATGTTTTCGGACAACAATGCCAATGATGGTAAGACGCAAATGTCAAATAGACGTACAGTGCGGCACATTTATTTTGGCAGGTGGATTAAATCTAAACTAAAACCACTGCAAAGGGATTAAGTATGACATTTTAACAATTTAAAAATCAAAATATGTCAGCAGAGCCCTCCTAACAACATCAACCAGCTGCCAAAATACCCGTGTCGCACTGCAAACTTGTAGACTTGTCGAACCGACACGCATGACGGTACGCATAATTTAAACTTGCTCTACGCCACATCGCCATGTAGGTTAGAAAAGACTTGGCGTGACAACATGATTAATCCTACATAGTAAAAGCTACTTAATGGTTGTGTTTACTCTTAATCTTAAGGATTTCACCGTCAATCGTTAAAATACGAGCCTTGCATCCCGAAGGTTGGTGTGTGGAGCATTTCCATCTAGTTTTCAAACCTTGCTTGTTTTTATTTTTATACTGCATGGTGTACGTGTAGCCGTCTAGTTCAAGAAGATCGTAACCACGTTGAGACTTCACATGTTTCACTAAACAAAAAATAAACAGACACCTTATTAAATATTGTCGTAGTTTGAGTGATGATCATGGTTCTGATACCTTGAAGCAATTGCGACGACCCTAGAAAATAAAACATTATCTAATTTGTATATTTTATTTATTTCTACAACTAACTGCTTGTTAACTAAGAAAAGGATGGACCGATCGCACCGTAGGGAGGTAAGCAAAGTGATATATATCGTATAGTATTTCATCCTAGTGTTAAACTTTATGATTATTACTAGCTGTTGCCCGCGACTTCGTCCGCAAGGTATCCTATCTATCTGACCATCCATCCATCCACCCTTCCGTCTATTTGTCGTCCGTCCGTCCAACCATCTGTTCAACCGTCCGTCAAACCATCCCTTTCCTTGCCCCTCTCCCCCTCCCTCTCCTCCTCCCTTTTCCTCTCCCTTTCCCTTTCCCACTCCCTCTCCCTACCCCTATTCGTATCCCTTCCCCTATCCCTACCCCTAACGCCATCTCTACCGCTATCCCTATCTTCATATAAACATAGAAACGACACCCATATTGAATTTAAGACATTTCAATCCTATCGCACCCCCATTCACGTCCACCACGTTGGATTTCAAAGTTGTTGTAGTTTTTGTAATCAGCGACCCGATAAACCATACAAATGACACCCATATTGATTTTTAGACATTTCAACCCTATCTCACCCCAACCTCATCCCCAGGGGATGATGATATTTCACGTCCACCACGTTGGATTTCAAAATTGTTGTAGTTTTCGTAATCAGCGACCCAACGAACCATACAAACTATACCCATATTGGTTTTTAGACTTTTTCACCCCATTTCCCTTTTTTAGGGGACGAATTTGGGGTGGAAGTTCAATAACAGTGATGAAAGTTGCATAGAATTACAAACCTAATGCCTAAATAAGAAATTATGTGGATTTTACTTTAAAAATAAAGGATTGTCCACTTCATCCCCCTTTTCACCCTTTAGGGTGTCAAATTTTCAAAAACCGTAAAATAAAAGAGATACGTAAATATTAATTTTTAGTAGTAAGCCAAAATACAAAATTTGAAAATCCTATCTTTAAAACTGACGGACTTTCATACAAACTTTCATCCCCTATTTTACCCCCTTAGGGGTGGAAATTTGTAAACCGTTTCTTAGTGCACCGTTAAACCTCATAAGGAACTTAAATGCCAAATTTGGAATTTATAGACCCAGCGGTTTGAGCTGTGCGTTGATATGTCAGTCAGTGAGTCAGTCACCTTCTTCATTAACATTTAATGCGGTTTGCCGTAGGAATGAAGTGCTTTCCCGCGGTAAAAAGTAGCCTATGTGTTATTCCAGGACCTAACCTATATGTGTGCCAAATTTCATTAAAATCCATTCAGTAGTTTTAACGTGAAAGAGTAGCAAACATCCATCCATCCATACTTACAAACTCTCGCGTTTATAATATTAGTAGTAAGTAGTATGTACCGAATTGACAACAGCAAAAATCAAAAAGCATTTTATTCTTCCGTAATTGGAGTCTAGGAAGTTATTCACTTGTTGCAATAAAACTCTGCCCTCAGCTCCCAAATTAGAAAGGAATTTGTGTTTAGGACGAGAGTGTTCATAATGTTTACCGTTAGATAAATTATAACCGTTATCTAGCAAAAATTTAACAATAAAGGAAATCAGATTACTTGGAAGAGAAAAATCCATGGGATTAGATTACGGTTCTAACAGGTTAATTCAAATTGAAATTAAATCTGTCATGTCTGTGTCAACTCGCGTGTTGGTGTTTTGTATATGTGTGTGGTGTGTTTATTAGTCATGTCTGTAAAGATTGTATTTATATCTATGAATCGCTGCTATTGAGTAGGATATAAATATCTACAGATTGATTGATTTAATACTGACAGTCTTGTTGCTGCGGTTGGTATTGCCTCTGTTGGTCAGGGGTTCGATTCCCACCCAGCCAAATATTTGTATAATGTATGAGCATTTCGTATCTGTGTGTGTGATATTTATAATATTTGTTTAAACGCCTTATAATTCCTTAAGTCCTAAATACAGGGTGTAAGTGACGGTGTACCGAAAACTGTAAGGGTGTGCTCAGTCAACGAAACTGAACAATTTTCTCAAAGAAACATATGTTGGAAATTGTGACCTGTCCATACAAACTGTTCGACCAGAGTGGGCAATTTGTATAGAGAGGTCAATTTCTTTTTTCATTTCCCAACATATGTTTCTTTGGGAACGTTGACTATTTTCGTTGACTGAGCACGCCCTTTCACTTTTCGGTACACCGTCCCTTACATCCTTTATATTTCACAAACAATAAAACCAAATTAACTTAATGATTGTGTTCATCTTGAATTTTCACAATCTGGGTGTCTTTGGTGTGTACGTAGGCTTTACAGCCGATGGGTTGGTGCGTAGAGCATTTCCATCGATACTTTTGACCTAGTTTTTTGTCGAAGCTGTACGTGTAGTTTTCTAAGCTCAACATTGGCTTTCCACGGCGTGACGTCACAAACTCAGCTGAAAAAGCAAGATAATATATTTTAGTAAAAGAGTAATTTTAATGTTTAATTCTATATATTTTATAAATATATTTTAATAAAAGTGTATGGTTAATGTCATTTCTATAGACAATCACACAAAGCACAAGGGACAAGGCTATCACTCAAAAGGCTACAGGGAAAAGTGATTTTGCTTACACGACTGATTTCCAGTGTTGATATAATTTTAAAAAGAGAGTAATTTTTTTTATGTTCAGTAATAAATAATAAAAAGATAATAAATAATACCTAGTCACAAAATTAATTAATTAAATTTTATCACTGTGCTCATTAACAATATTTCAAATGTCATTGATGGTGTGTACGTAAGCAACTTTGTTTATCATTATCATAAACAGCCTAACATTGGGATGTTAATGGATCAGGATAAGTTTCTTTTTCTGGATTGGGCACAGAGAGTAAGAAAAATAACATCCCACATCGAGTTAAAATCTCTGAGATATAAATCTATTAAAATTTAAAATAATATATCTACTAAAAATTCTTTATTAAATATATATACTTAGACAATAATTTTTGTATATTACATTACAATTTTTCCATTCTAAAATACATAATAATTTAATTACATGTCAAATTCTTAACACCTAAATATTAATAATTAAAAATTCCTAAACTATAATCTAAATTAAACTTAAAAGTTATAGATTAAAAGTCAGTCGAAGAGCCCGCCCCGAAGTGTACCCGGTTCAAAAGTTCCCATGATGCTGGCTGCGTTTCCGCGCTGAATGGCTAGCGATAAATGCTGCCTTAGGAACGCTCCGGAGCGGGGGTCACATCCACGATCCCGCAGGCGTCGCCCCAATTCCCCTACAAAATGTTTTGCTTCCTCACACCACGGACCAGACGTTTCCACGTCTAAAGGCACAAACATATACTGGCCTTCCAGGTCAATATATTTTGTGCGCTTTAACCGGGCTGCCTGTTCTGCAGCAGCGCCCGCTTTACGTGTGGTGAGAGGAGCATGAGACGTCGCAAAAGTACTCACGCAGGTCGCGTCCCACAACAAGCAACGTCCTTTCTCCCACGGGATGAGGGTGAGGCCGTCAGGTCGTTTTCCGTCCGTGCGGCTTAGGCCGGGTTGTTCCAGCACGCACGGTACATCTGCTGACACCAGCGCCTTCCGGATGATTTCATTCAACGCATGATGTCTTGGGAATCTGCCAGCGCTCCTTGCACAGCTGAGCCCATGGTGTGCGTACTCATCTACTCTAACGCCACAGGGGCAACGGTGCACCTCGCACAGCTTGCACCCTAGCCTCAGCGCGACCGCCACCCGTAATGAATTATCATCGAGGTGCGTGCCGAGCTGAGGGGAGGGTAAAGCGTGCAGCCATGCGCCTGACTCCGGGCAGGCTACGGCTTTAATTCGTGCCTGGTCCACCCCTGTGAGCGGTTCGGACAACTCCGATAAAAAGAATTTTGAGCTCAAGTCGTCCCAGGCTCGCTGGGAGTCTAGCTTTTCCGGTACGTTTACGCCAGGACACATTACCGCCCAAGCTTCCATTGCGTCGTTCTGAAAGGGGATGATGCAACTATCACCATGAATTTGTAGAATGCTAGTAACTAGTGCAGCAACCCCGTTCGAAGACGCAAGGGATGCAGGCAAGCCAACGGCCTGAACGCTCCTGATGCCAAGACCCCCATGCCTGATCGTTAACATCGCCTGTAACCACCTGGAATCGTCAAGAGTGACGTTGATGATGGTTTCCAGAGTGGAACGGATGGAGTTATCTAAGGCGGTGACCTCTTCGGGGAAGAGCCAGGTTGGAGTTGTCCGAACCACATATGTGAGTGAGGGCAAAGAGAAACAGCTGCGGAAAAGAGTTAAAGCAACGTGCGCTGACACATTCCTCAGATGTTCCTGGACCCGGATAATTGTGCGAGCAGGAATGCCGCTCGGGAATATGGGCGCTCCCAGAAGGGTAAAAGCACTTTTGTCCAATACCCTTAGACCCGGCATCAGAGACTCGAAAGTTGGTATACTTTCTCTCGCCCGGTCGCTGCAAGAGAATATCTCACATTTCGAGGAGTTGACCTGCAGCCCAATCCGCGCCAAACTTGAAAAAAGAGCGCCCCCATCCGCAGCCACAGAATCAATTTTGCCTCCGATTGTGCCGTCGTCAAGGTACCAAACATTTAGACTTGATTTTAAGGAAGTGACTGCCTTGTGGATGGCCAGACTAAACACAAGTGGGCCAAGGGGATCGCCCTGTTGAGCTCCAACTTGCGAAAGAATCTGGCAACCATTCAACGACAAAACGCTCGGTGAAATGTAACATTGCCGGAGAAAGGGGTACAAAGAAGGAATGAAATCTTTCACTTCTGTCAAAATGGTCTCCCTTTCGACACTGTTAAATGCGTTTTTCAGATCCACCTTAACGACGACTTCAGAACTGTATTCTTGTGACGAGTGAACGTGTAGTGCCCCAACCTCAACAATGGTTTCGCTTGTCGTGACATCTCATAATTAAAGACAACAGGGAAATATTTTTAACAATTTATAGGATTGCATGGTTTATTATCATATCATGTGGGTTGTAAGATCCATTGGAGCGACCTCAAAAATCTTGGTGGCGTTGTAAAGACATGGTTCATTTAACTGCCGGTATTTCCATAGCCAGAAGCAACTGGTCATCGTGTCTAAGGGAGCACTGTACAGTCAGGTGATTAATCTTGCAATATCCTAACCCAATTGTGGAAGTTTCATCTAGTGATTTTTATTTAATAGAGTCTCAAACAGGAATGGAAACTAGAACCTTCGGATTGAGAACCGAACGATCTTAACCACTACCCCACGGTGGCTGTTATGTACAAAAGTAATATAATTTAAATATTTTGACCATCATCGTCCTAAATAGCCTATTTTGTAGCCACAAAATAGGCTATTTCTCAGCCGAGAATTGTTTTACTACTAGTAAGGCTGCCCGCACACGACCGAATATCAGTGGCCGATTATCGGCCAGGAAAAGGACGGAAGAGTCACGCGATACACACGTCAGAGCAGGATGCCGACAAAAATCGGTCACCGATTCTCGGTCGTGTGCGGGCAGCCTAAAAAAGTTCAAAACAATTTTACTAAAAAGTAACTTGTATATTGTATGGAATAAAAAAAATTAAGTGGAAACAGTATGTAAGCAATATTTTATATTTACAGGCTTCATTAAAAAAAATAGATTACTAGATTAAGTTCAGTGTTATAAATATATTACTTGATTAAACTTACCTAACCTAACCTTTTTTTTTGTTTGTTTTTTTTTTGTCGCTGGGAAAAAATGCTTTATGCATCCCCTCCCACCGGGGGATGGAAGGGGTATGTGGGAGTCTTCGTTAATCCGGTATACCCACTTAAACAACCCAGCGGCACTCCCGCGGCAGAGCCTTTACATCCAGTCCCACACCGGCGACCGCCCGCCTTTACGGCAGGCCCTTCACGCCCCTCCGCACCGGGAGGGGCCCGAGAACGACCGTGAGTGCTCGGCCATTCCCGCTCGGCGTGGGTGGTGAGCGGTGCAATGCGGGCGGAAGCGCCCCCGCGCTTATCGCCCGCTGCTCACCACCTAAGGCGGTTGAAGACGGTTATATGCCCGTCTTCTCCTGCCCGTTCTCCGCCTGCGGGACGCAGCTGCGAGAGGGTCGTCCTCCCGCGCGCGCTCCGCAGCCTCCTTCTCCGAAAGCACGTGTTCGCAGAAGGAGGCAACCGAGGGTATGCTGTATGCTGTGCCGTGTCGTATGCTGTGCCGTGTCCAACGCCGCGCCGCATTCGTGACACGACGGGGTCTCCTCCCGTCCGATTTGGTGCAGATACTTTCCGAAGCAGCCGTGCCCGGATAACACCTGCACCAGGCGAAACGAGAGGAAACCGTGAGGCCGATCGAGCCAGTCCTACAGGACAGGCCCGATCGCGTCTAAGGTCCTGCGGCCGAAGGTTGTGGCGGCAAGATCCTCCGTCCAGTGTTGGACGATTGCTGCTCTCGCCTTCTGCCGAACGGCCTCGCTGGGCCCCCCCATGTTTGGGAGGAGTCACGAGAGGGCGTCCGCTTCCTTCAGTAGGGTTGACGACAGCTGGCTAAAATGCGGGCCGAAGTGCCACCTGCTGTCTAATATCAGGCCCAGATATTTCATCTGGGCCCTCACCTCGATCCTGACGCCCTCAACAAAGATGTGGGCGTCAGGCGGGGCGCGTTGCCGAGGCCCGTGGAAGAACACGGCCTCGGACTTGTGCAGCGCTACCCTCAGCCCTAGGCGGCGGAACCTCTCCGCGACCATGGACCCATGGACAATCCGAAAGCTATTTCACTAAACTAAATCTAGTACCTAATATAAACTTGGACCGTATTATAACTATACTAGCTGTTGCCCGCGGCTTCGCTCGCGTGGATTTCGTATTTATGTTGTTACCGGTTTTCCGAAGCAATTAGATATTTTCCCGTCATTTCGGGGTAATTTTAAACTAAGGAAAAACAGGACTAACCCTGCGTAAATCAATGAGTATAATTCAAGATCCAGCTGAATTTTATATAATATACAGACGTTACTTATAAATTACTCAGAACAGAGGAACTTAGCAGCAGTATCCTAACAAATGTAAAGAGAGAGATGAGAGACACCTTTATGTTATACTAGCTGTTGCCCGCGGCTTCGCTCGCGTGGATTTCGTATTTATGTTGTTACCGGTTTTCCGAAGCAATGAGATATTTTCCCGTCATTTCGGGGTAATTTTAAACTAAGGAAAAACAGGACTAACCCTGCGGAAATCAATGAGTATAATTCAAGATCCAGCTGAATTTTATATAATATACAGACGTTACTCATAAATAACTCAGAACAGAGGAACTTAGCAGCAGTATCCTAACAAATGTAAAGAGAGAGATGAGAGACACCTTTATGTAATATTTCAAAACAGAGCCAATTCGCAGAAGTAATTGAGAAAAACTAAAACCCTCTCCCTCTCCCCCTCCTCCCTCTCCCCCTCCTCCCTCTCCCCCTGCCCCTCCCTCTCCCTTTTCATCACCCCCTCCCCCTGTCTCTCACCCTCCCCCTCCTCCCTCTCCCCCTGCCCCTCCCTCTCCCTTTTCATCACCCCCCTCCCCCTCCCTCACTCCCTCCCTTCCCCTCCTTCTCCCTCTACCTGTACCTGTACCCCTCTACCTCTCTGCCTCTCTGCCTCTCTGCCTCTCTACCTCTCTACCTCTCTACCTCTCTACCTCTCTACCACTCTACCTCTCTACCTCTCTACCTCTCTACCTCTCTACCTGTCCCTATCCCTACCCCTTGCGCCAATTTAACCGCTATCCCTAACATAGAAATGACACCCATATTTATTTTTAGACATTTCAAACCTATCGCACCCCAACCCCATCCCCAGGGGACGATGGTATTTCACGTCCACCACGTTGGATTTCAAAGTTGTTGTAGCTTTCGTAATCAGCGACCCGATAAACCATACAAACGACACCCATATTGATTTTTAGACATTTCAAACATATCGCACCCCAACTCCATCCCCAGGGGGATGATGGTATTTCACGTCCACCACGTTGGATTTCAAAATTGTTGTAGTTTTCGTAATCAGCGACCCGATAAACCATACAAACGACACCCATATTGATTTTTAGACATTTCAAACCTATCGCACCCCAACTCCATCCCCAGGGGGGATGATGGTATTTCACGTCCACCATGTTGGATTTCAAAATTGTTGTAGTTTTCGTAATCAGCGACCCGATAAACCATACAAACGACACCCATATTGATTTTTAGACATTTCAAACCTATCGCACCCCAACTCCATTCCCAGGGGGATGATGGTATTTCACGTCCACCACGTTTGATTTCAAAATTGTTGTAGTTTTCGTAATCAGCGACCCGCTAAACCATACAAACGTTACCCATATTGGTTTTTAGACTTTTTCACCCCATTTTCCTTTTTTAGGGGTTGAATTTGGGGTGGAATTTCAATAACAGTGATGAACGTTGCATAGAATTACATCATTAATGCCTAAATAATAAATTATGTGGATTTTACTTTAAGAATAAAGGATTTTCAACTTCATCCCCCTTTTCACCCTTAAGGGTGTCGAATTTTCAAAAACCCTGAGACACGTAATTATTAATTTTTAGTCGTCAGCCTAAATACAAATTTTGAAGATCCTAACTTCAAAACTGACGGACTTTTATACAAACTTTCATCCCCTATTTAACCCCCTTAGGGGTGGAATTTTGTAAAACCCTTTCTTAGTGCACCCCTAGGTCTCATAAGGAACCTAAATGCCAAATTTGGAATCTCTAGACCCAGTGGTTTGGGCTGTGCGTTGATATGTCAGTCAGTCAGTCAGTCACCTTCTTCTTTTATATATATAGATTTCAAAGCAGACCCAATTCGCAGAAGTAATTGAGAAAAACTGAAACCCTCTCCCTCTCTCTCCCCCTTCCCGTCCCTCTGTCTCTCCCCCTCCGCCTCCTCCCTCTCCCCCTGCCCCTCCTTCCCCCTCCCTCACCCCCTCCCCCTCCCTCTCCCCCTCCCTCTCCCCCTTCCCCTCCTTTTCCCTCTCAACCTCTCTACGTCTCTACCTCTGTACCTCTCTACATCTCTACCTCTCCACCTCTATACCTCTCTACCTCTCTACGTCTCTACGTCTCTACGTCTCTACGTCTCTACGTCTCTACGTCTCTACCTCTCTACATCTCTACCTCTCTACCTCTCTACCTCTCTACCTCTCTACCTCTCTACCTCTCTACCTCTCTAACTCTCTACCTCTCTACCTCTCTACCTCTCTACCTCTCTACCTCTCTACCTCTCTACCTCTCTACCTCTCTACCTCTACATCTACCTCTACGTCTACTTCTACCTCTACCTCTCCCTATCCCTACCCATAACGCCAATTTAATCGCTACCCCTAACATACAAACGACACCCATATTGATTTTTAGACATTTCAAATCTATCGCACCCCAACTCCATCCCAAGGGCATGATGGTATTTCACGTCCACCACGTTGGATTTCAAAATTGTCGTAGTTTTCGTAATCAGCAACCCGATAAACCATACAAACGACACCAATATTCACATTTCAACCCTATCGCACCCCAACCCCATCCCTAGGGAATGATGGTATTTAACGTCCACCACGTTGGATTTCAAAACCATACAAACGATACCCATATTGGTTTTTAGACTTTTTCACCCCATTTCCCTTTTTAGGGGATGAATTTGGGGTGGAATTTCAATAACAGTGATGAACGTTGCATATAATTACATCATTAATGCCTTAATAATAAATTATGTGGATTTTACTTTAAAAATAAAGAATTTTCAACTTCATCCCCCTTTTCACCCTTAAGGGTGTCGAATTTACAAAAACCCTGAGACACGTACATATTAATTTTTAGTCGTCAGCCTAAATACAAATTTTGAAGATCCTCACTTCAAAACTGACGGACTTTCATACAAACTTTCATCCCCTATTTTATCCCCTTAGGGGTAGAATTTTGTAAAACCCTTTCTTAGTGCACCCCTAGGCTTCATAAAGAACCTACATGCCAAATTTGGAATCTCTAGACCCAGTGGTTTGGGCTGTGCGTTGATATGTCAGTTAGTCAGTCAGTCTGTCAGTCAGTCAGTCACCTTCTTCTTTTATATATATAGATTCCTAGTGAGATAATTATGTTACGGTATATAATTATATCCCTAGGAATATAACTATATTAAGGCTTTATCTATCTTACTGCGACATATAAACCACACAGCTGATCAATGATTGTGATTGTTTTTAAGCATTATTAGTTCATTATCTATAGTTCGCAAATACGCTCGGCAGCCACTATTGGTGCATTGCCATCTGACCAAATTTCTAGTTTTTCGGTGAAATCCAAACCTGTATCCATCTATTACTAAAATTGTCCTTCCACGCTTGGTCTTCACATACGTAATGCGTGCTGTAAAAAACATAAATAATAATATTAACTTCACGAAACTTTTCATGGAATTTTCTACGTTTAAAAATAAGAAAAGTAGAAAAGAGACCGAAAAATCTAAACAAAGTTATGGTAAAACATTAGTTAGTGACCGTGCTTATATAGGGTGACTTTTAATTAGTTCTTGATAGCAAAAGATATGCATGTACTCATGATACTGAACCACTTTTCCCAAGGAACATAGGTCAAAACTTGATTTTCGTATTTCGACCTATGTTCCTTGGGGAAAGTTGTTCAGTATCATAAGTACATGAATACCTTTTTCTATCAAGAACTAATTAAATGTCAACCCATATGAAAGAAAGTTGATATGACGATTTTATAGTCTTTATTACAAGTAGAAATTGTATCCATCAATGGTATCGATCAACATCGAGGAATAGTTGTAGGATAGTGTATCATCTATGGTTGTACGATTAGGTAGATGAAACCAAAATAATCGACAGACACAGGGTCCCTGTTTTTCTTCGTGATTGTTTTGAAGAATATTTTAATAGATGAGAAAGCAAAACATTTTCACGATCTACGCCCGTAAGAATGATCATCTTTGTAATAGATGATGTCTTCATCGATGGTGTGCACGATGGCTTTGCAGGAGAATCGCCGATGTGTTGCACACCTCCACCGCGCCTTGGGACCTTGAGAGCCATTCACGCGGTACTTGATCCCGTTCCAAGTAAGAATTCTACTACCCTGAGTTGACAAGCAAAACATTGGGGCACCTGCAATGAGAAAATATCCGACAATCTATATCAATTTTAAGTACGTGTGTTGAGGGTAATTATCTGGGGTTTTATTCTTTTTAATACAATATATTATAATTTTTAAATTTTGTCGATACATGTTGCAAATTATATATGCGTTTTATTGTTTCGTGTTATGTTTTTGATTTAATAGCTTATTTACAATTTGATTACAAAAATTATTGGACAGTTTGTAAGGAGAATAAGGAGAGGCCGATTTTTTTCGTTTCCGGTAATACAGGTTGTTTAGTTTAATCGACAGATCAAAACCTTTCAGTTTTTGCCAACCTGAACCTTTTGTATCCTGTACAGTTTGAATACAATATTTGACAAGAGAATGTGTCTGCTCATTGGTTATGCCAAATTATGACAAGGCAAAGTACTTGCCGGTGCGGGGCAGTGAAATGATCCAAATACTCTGTCGAACTAGTTGGACTAGGCCTTTACTAATATTTTAGTTTAGCGTTGCATCCTTTGTAGTGTGTGGAGCAATACACATTGAAGAGTTTGCTTTTACGTGTATTGCTTCTGACAGTATTATGTGTACTTGTTGTAAATTCTGGTATGATAGCCGGAACATCGCTACTTGGCCAATCGCTATAGTTTAATATTATTTAATCTGTAACTTGGCCAATACAATTAATGCTGAAAAATCGGTTCATATTCAAAATCAGTACGTCAGGCAGTGAACAGCAGGTCAAGCTGTCAGTCGCTCCACTACGTACGTTTATGCTCTAAGATTAACGTGTTACAAAGTTTGATACTTATGTCAAGCTTGACTTACTTTTGACTGGACCTTAAAATATTTGTAAGGGCGTTCACAATAATTGCTTTGATGACCTTCACATTGTAGGTGTCTATGTGAGTGTGGTGCCGGCAAAGAATAGTACCAAGCCATCTCTACCCGTGGGTGTCGTAAGAGGCGACTAAGGGATTATAAACCGGAGGATGGGCAGCAGCATCTTTCTGTGTATCATACCATCTTACAAACTGCGGTCACCAACAATAGCGGTCGCCAGCCGCAACGCTTACAAGCGTGGTGACTATGGTACATCCCCTCCTAAATACCACGCGTTTACGCTTAAGTTCGAGAGGGAGCTCTCTGTCCTGCAGTGGACGTTTCATGAGATGATATGATGATGTGAGTCAAATATTGATCTTGCTGAGTCTTGTGTCTGAAAAAATTGACAGAGCGTGGTCGTCCCAGGTGTAAAATTAGTAATAAAATACTGGTGCAAGCTTAAGTATAACATTATTTATTAGTATGCCCACTATATTGAATTGACACATATTCTTCGAAAATTTGTAACGCCCATCCATATGATATCGAAAGATACAGCCATTTTAAGGCAGGACAGTCAGACAGGCTTACAGACGTATAGCATAAACAAATATATATTTTTGTATCGGTGTGTATTTTGGGGCTTCAAAGATATATAACTCTTTTTTGTTTTTCGTAAAAAAGTCTCAAGAGGCAAAAAATAAGTCGATTTACAGTTATTAGCCGCTATCTTGAATATTGTTATTATGTCGCTATCTTGAGTATTGTTATTATGTTATTTAGGTAACAAGCATATATGAACTCAGCAGGGTCGTATTGGTTTAAAAATGCCTTAAAAATAACATTTCGTTTTGCTTCTAGACGCAAAACGGAAGCCTTTTTCTCAAATATTTCCTAGTCTGAACAGAAATAAAAAATTAAAGAAAATCTCAATCGTAATCTCAATTTTATTTAACTTATTTTTTATTTATTAGTTTTTTTTATTACAATCAAATTATTTTTTTAATGTTTCATACATCATCAGCATATACAGCCAAGATTCAAACATCCCATTAAGATCAGCAAAATGTAAAATTGAACTATACATAATATTAATTGACATTGAAACACTATTTTATATTTAATAAATATCATTCTTCACTTTTGAAAATGAAATATATGATTTAGGTTTTTTTTTTTGGTGGAAGTTATATACCTAGTTATATGCCCAGTGATATTCAAGAATTGAACTACATCTGGAAATTTAATTAGTTGTTTTTTTATCTTTTACACATAACTCATGAAAGAAAAACACTATACTTTAGTGAGTATTTTTATTTAATGGTTGTGATAATTTACAATCTTTACAACGTCATTGTCGATGGTGTGTATGTAAGCTTTGCAGCCGAAACGGCGATGGTGTGTGGAGCATCTCCACCGAGACTTCAGACCTGTGTTCTTCTGACGGGTGAACGTGTAGTGCCCCAACCTCAACAATGGTTTTCCTTGTCGCGACATCTCATAATCAACTACAACATGGAAATAGGATTGCATGGTTTATCATCAGTACCTGAGCGACCGAGCTATGCTCCGTATAATTAAAATACCATCGGGTATGAGCAAGCTATGCTACTCAACAACAGATGGCGCTGTAAGTTATTTAAACGGACTGAAACGCGCAAAGAAATTATAAACAGTGAAAACGAATTTTCCCAGACATGAGACCTAGCTAGATCGATTTTTCGACCCCGAACACCCCTGTATATTAAATTTCATCGAAATCGTGTGGGTTGTAAGATCTATTGGAACGGCCTCAAAAATCTTGGTGTCATAGTTGTTGAGCCGATAAAAACATGGTGCATTTAACTGCCGGTATTTCCATAGCCATAAGCAACTGGTCATCATGCCTTACGAAGCACTGATTCTTTTCGTACAGTCAGGTGATTAATCTTGCAGTATCGTAACCAAATTGTGGAAGTTTCATCTAGTGATTTTTATTTGATAGTGTCCGAAACAGGAATGGAAGCTAGAACCTTCAGATGGGGAACCGAACGATCTTAACCACTACTCCACGGTGGCTGTTATGTACAAAAATAATATAATTTAAATATTTTGGCCATCATCGTCCTAAATAGCCTATTAGTATGAGGCTTAGAACATTTTTACTACTAGTAAGGCTGCCCTCACAACCGAGAATCGGCGGTCAATTCTCGGCCAGGAAAAGGTCGGATGTTTCACGCGATACGCACGTCAGAGCAGGATGCCGACAAAAATCGGTCACCGATTCTCGGTCGTGTGCGGGGAGCCTAAGAAAGTTCAAAACAATTTTACTAAAAAGTAACTTGTACAGCGTGAATTTGTATTGGTTTCGCTCCCGACGCCCGGTGATTCTACTCATGAAATCAAGCAACTTTCGCGAAAAAAAAAATTGTTTACTCGAAGAAAATTTTCGCCTTCCCATACAAAATGAGTCGATCACGTGACTAAATTACTATGGAGAAGCGAAAAAATTTTTACGAGTAAAAAAGTTTTTTCTTCGGGAAAGTTGTTTGTTTTCATGAGTAGGATCACTAAGCTTCTGGAGCGAAACCAATACAAATTCACGCGGTATATTGTATGGAATAAAAAAAATTAAGTGGAAAAAGTATGTAAGCAATATTTTATATTTACAGGCTTCATTAAAATAAAAAAATCACTGCTGCACTGTTTTAGATATAAACACGGCTGATAAATGATTGTGATCGTTATTAATCAATATTAGTTCTTTATCTATAGTTCGCATATACGCTCGGCAGCTACTATTGGTACAACGCCATCTGACCACATTTTTATTTTTTCGGTGAATTCCAAATGTGTATCCATCTATTATTAAAAGTGTACGTCCACGCTTGGTCGTTATATACGTTATGCGTGCTGTAAAAAGCATAAATAATAATATTAACTTCATGAAACTTTTCATGGAATTTTACACGTTATAAAAATACGAAAAATAATAGAGACAGAAAAATCTAAACAAAGTTACGGTAAAACACTAGTTAGTGAGCGTGCTTATATAGGGTGACTTTTCATTACTTCTTGTTAGCAAAAGATATGCATGTACTCATGATACTGAACAACTTTTCCCAAGGAACATAGGTCGAAATACGAAAAACCAAATTTGTCCTCCCAAACAAAATGCGCTATCAGCTGATGCAGTTTCTATGGGAGTTCAAAACTTGATTTTCGTATTTCGACCTATGTTCCTTGGGGAAAGTTGTTCAGTATCATAAGTACATGAATACCTTTTTCTATCAAGAACTAAATAAATGTCACCCTATATGAAAGAAAGTTTATATGACGATTTTATTGTCTTTATTACAAGTAGAAATTGTATCCATCAATGGTATCGATCAACATCGAGGAATAGTTGTAGGATAGTGTATCATCTATGGTTGTACGATTAGGTAGATGAAACCAAAATAATCGACAGACACAGGATCCCTGTTTTTCTTCGTGATTGTTTTGAAGAATATTTTAATAGATGAGAAAGCAAAACATTTTCACGATCTACGCCCGTAAGAATGATCATCTTTGTAATAGATGATGTCTTCATCGATGGTGTGCACGATGGCTTTGCAGGAGAATCGCCGATGTGTTGCACACCTCCACCGCGCCTTGGGACCTTGAGAGCCATTCACGCGGTACTTGATCCCGTTCCAAGTAAGAATTCTACTACCCTGAGTTGACAAGCAAAACATTGGGGCACCTGCAATGAGAAAATATTCGACAATCTATATCAATTTTAAGTAAGTGTGTTGACTGAGGGTATGATTTTTAATACAATATATTATAATTTAAAAACTTTGTCGATTCATCCTGCAAATTACACCGGGTGTAAGGGACAGCCTTCCGAATACTGAAAGGGCATGATCAGTCAACGTAACTGAACAACTTTCTGCAAACAAAACTTTCAGGAAATGAAAAAAAAATCGGCCTCTCCATACAAAATTGCAAACTTGATTGGACAGTTGGTATGGAGAAGCCGATTATTTTTAAATTCCTGAAAGTTTTTTTTGCTGAAAGTTGTTCAGTTACGTTGACTGATCATGCCCTTTCAGTATTCGGAAGGCTGTCCCTTACACCCGGTATATGCGTTTTATTGTTTTGTGTTATATTTTTGATTTAATATCTTATATACAATTCGATAACAAACTTTATTGGACATTTTGTAAGGAGGTCGATTTTTTTACGTTTTCGGTGATACAATCTTTGTAAAAGTTGTTTAGACCCTTTCAGTATTTGCCAACCAGAATCTTACACCTTTTGTATAGGTACTGTACAGTTTCAATACAATATTTGACAAGAGAATGTGTTTGCTCATTCGTTATGTCAAATTATGGCAAGCCCAAGTACTTGCCGGTGCGGGGCAGTGAAATGATCCAAATACTCTGTCGAACTAGTTGGACTAGGCCTTTACTAATATTTTAGTTTAGCGTTGCATCCTTCGTAGTTTGTCGAGCAGCAAAAATCGAAGAGTTTGCTTTTCTTGTATATTATGTATTACTGATTTGCGCTGGTTGGCTGCGAAATTAGACGACGGCTCCTCAGGTTAATAAAATATAATTAAAAACAGTAAAACACACAGTATTTACAAGCAAACCAAGTAGAGACTGCCAAACTAATCAATGTCGTAATTTGGAATTTGCTTACGTCTAAGTTTAAATATACATATTTACAGAAGCCTGCCAGCATCAGGCTAGCAGGCAACCTTCATCGTCGAAATTATGTGTATTTGTTGCAAATTCTGGTTCGCTAGGCGGTACGAGTACATCGCCACTTGGGCAATAGCTACAAATTACTATTATCTAATCTGTAAAAAAATCGATTCATATCCAAAATTAGTACGTCAGGCAGTGAACAGCAGGTCAAGCTGTTAGTCGCTCCACGACGTACGTTTCTGCTCTAAGATTAACTTACTGTTGACTGGACCTTAAAATATTTGTAAGGGCGTTCACAATAATTGCTTTGATGACCTTCACATTGTAGGTATCTATGTGAGTCAAGTATCGATCTTGTTAAGTCTCGTGTCTGAAAAAATCGACAGAGCTCGGTCGCCCAGGTACTCACAGTAAAAATCTAGTGCAAGGTGAAATAAAATACTGTGGCAGGCAGTTTTAACAGTTTTTTAAATTTGACAATGAAACGTACACCTGGCAGACTATAACTATCTGATTAAATACAATGTATAAAACCCCAGAAAAATGTTCTGCCACCATAATAGCCCTGCGTCGTAAAGTTACAGCTCTTCAAAATGCAAAAATTCGCCTTGCATGTCTGCCTCTTCGATTTTCTACATCTTCAGAAGTATTTTAAACAGGAGCCACAAAGGCAGACAAAAAAAACAGTATTTAGCATCTTATTTTTATTTTTTTTGCTTTAACTCAAAAACGCAGCGACGCACAAAAAATCTTATTAGGACCAAATCGATTCGTATTGAGCTGATCTATCATCCCTATTAATATGAATCATGTGCAAATCATACACCCAAATTGCAGCCAGCGGGTGCAATTTGGGTGTATGTTAGGGTTAACTAGAGGAACAATTTTGGATATACTTATTTTATTTTAGAATGTTCATTTGGAATGGTGCCCGTGTGGTGCCGGCTAAGAAGTACCAACCCATCTCTACCCGTTGGTGTCGTTAGAGGCGACTAAGGGCTTATAAACAACCAATAATAATAATAATAAACTTTATTACACTAACAAACGTGGTGACTATGGTACTTCCCCTCCTAACTATACCACGCGTTTTAGCTGGTACGCTGGAGGGAGCTCCCTGTCCTGTAGTGGATGATTCATGGGGTGTCATTAATCTCAATCTCAAAAGTAATGTATATAACTCATATTTTATTTATAAGTGCTAGGAAGATTTGCAGACAAATGGTGAAACAATGCCAATGACAAATCTCTACCACGTAATGAAGCAGTGAGTTATTTGTTATTTTAAAAAAAAATCTTAGAAAAAAATGTCTTTAATTGAACTTTAATATAAATATGTTAACAATATAAACTCCAAAATACTTAAATAATATTATGATTACATTACATTATATTCATTCATTCGAATCAGATAACATTCCTTACTTTCTTACTAATACAAGACAAGGGGTGTAAAACGTAAAATAAAATTAACCCAATTACTCCTGTCAAAAAGGTTCAACAATTCTGTATTGGAACCTTTAAATGAGTAAGGATCAGAAGTAATAATCATACCTTTCTACAACCAATAAATTTCTTCGTTGAAAACTTTTCCACAGTGTCAAAATAAAAATTTTACACAGGTAAACCTGCTGGCTGCTGTACAGCTTCCAAGTCTTAAACTTTAATATAAATTCCATTTCTTATAATAAATCTTGCCGCAGGATGGTCATGTATTAGGTACGTCTTCGTAATGATTCCGTTTCTATTGAAATTAAAGTGCGCCTTACAAGTCCCTCGCTTACTGCACCGCCAGTAGTTACCATTTGGATGGTTGCGGGAAAACGTGTACCCACCAACTATAGCTACTTGCTTGCCCAGCTGATTCATCAACCAAAGAACTGTAAAATAAAAAACATTGATTATAACAATTTCAGGCAAGGATGTGTAGCGTCACCTTGGCTGTTTAACCTTGTTTGACTGATCTGAAAGAGAGTATGTGTGGACTGAGAATGAATGACTGACTCATCAAATGTCTTATACATACATACATAACATCACGCCTCTTTCCCGTTGGGGTAGGCAGAGACCACAGTCCTCCACCTGCTACGATCTTGACATACTTCCCTTGCTTCCTGTACTCAATCCATCCTTTCTAATGTCTTCTCTACGCTGATAACCAAGTTATACTTGCGTCATGCAAGTTACGCTGACGAGTAACAGGAGATGGTAAAAATGATGAATGTGGCTTTTGACAGGAAAGGAATGAAAGTAAGGCGAAAGTAATGGTAGTTGAAAGAGAAGAATGTATGACAGAGTGTACTATATTAATATAGGTGGTAAACAAGTAAAACAAGTGAAGGAGTTTGTGTATCTGGGTTCTAAGTTTACGAGAGATGAAAAGTGTGAAAGTGATATCAAAAGAAGAGTGGATGCTGGAAACATGGTGCTCTGCATACTTTTATGAAGAGTCAGAAGGTGTCTTACAAGGCTCGTCTGGCTGTTCATAGAGGCATTTTGGTACCAACACTGATGTACGGCATTGAAAGCTGGGTATGGCAGAAGAAGCAAGAAAGTAGAATTAATGCAGTAGAAATGAGAGCGTTGAGGAGTATGATTGGTGCGAAATTGAAGAGTGACAGTATTAGAAATAGCGTGATAAGAAAACGTCGTGACGTGAAAGAAGACGTAGATACTAAAATTGAGAAAGGGATGCTGAGATGGTTTGGTCATGTAAAGAGGATAAATGAAAGAAAATTGACAGGAGAGATCTACAAGACGAGAGTGAATGGAAACGTTAGGGGAAGGCCTCGGCAAACGTACTAGTACCAAATTCAGGACGTTTTAAATAGAAGGCCAGGTTAAAAGTACCCTAGACCACAGATAATATAATACTATACTAGTACAGATGCCTCACGTCATAGAACGAATTTGTGCCGAAAATTGTTCGGGCTATTTTTTCCATAAGGTATTTTCTTATAATAAATTGATATCTGGATGTTAAAATTGAATTAATGTCATAGTTTACACCTTTACCTACCAACCTAGTAGTAACATTTAGTTTAATTATTAGAAACAAAAGGGCCAAATTAATTCGGGCTATTTGCTCCGTCGAAAAAACCGTAGTACGGAATGAGACCCCATGCCTAAACGGACGAGCATGTATGAACGGATTTATGAAAGTACAGGAAGTATGTCAAGATCGTAGCAGGTGGAGGACAGTGGTCTCTGCCTACCCCGAAGGGAAAGAGGCGTGATATTATGTATGTATGTAATTTTAATACGCTCTTCAGTTTCATGACCCACGCGCTACAAGTACCTAACTTTTGATGAGATATTCATGAATGCAGGATTGATTATTTATTGTAGTATTCATTAGTTCTAGTTAACCCCTATTATCATTCCTAAGAGACAAACGTTTGCTGTATAGCAATAAAAGTTTTAATGATAATGTTGATTTCTGCTGTTAACTATTTGTAGTGGCGCGGCACCCGTAACAATTTACTGGGCTGTAGGGCCTTACCAGCGTGAGCGCTTATTAAAGCGGTAGTTCCACGTCAATAGCACTGGCCCACCTCTGAGGCTTGTAGTAAGTATTGGTGTTGAAACAATTATGTTGGGGTATGTAAGGGTTGCTATGCTGATCTGAGGTCTAGTTGTTAGAGTTTTCGAAATACGGTTGCCCAACTTAATTGCACATAAAAGGATTTAAAAAATATTATTATTAATGTAAAGTGGACCCAAATAGGGGGGGGGGGGGCAAAATTTCAAATTGTCGCTACTAGGTCTAGTGGAATATCATATGAAAGGGCTTTACTTGTATATTCTAATAGTAGATTGTATCACAAGGCTGTAAAATAATATTTTTAAGGCGAGGGCGCTATTTTGAATCCAGAGCGAAGTGAAGGATTCTAAAGTAGAATCCTGAACGTAGCGAGGGATTCAATAGGTCGCCCAAGGTAAAAATATTTTTGCAGCCGCGTAATACACTCTACTTTTCATCTCCCTCTGTGAGAAAAGAATAAGAGGCTCATTGAGACACACACTCGTCATAAATTTTAAATATAAAATACCATTACAATATTATTACTCAATGAAACAATACTAAAAATCATATTAAGTATTATTTGTAACAACTGAAAATGATATTGACATTTTTGTATCAATTAGGAACAGAACCTCTTTGGTTGGTAGTCTTGTTTACATTTCAAGCATATTTCTTTTTTTATATTCATAATAATTTTAATAGTACAACCGGCCAGTATCATTTTTCATACAGTATCATTTCAAATTTAGTTTTGCGGTCCTAAAAATGAATTTTATTGCTTCCAAAAATACTATAGGTATATCGGAACCCTCGGTGCGCGAGTCCGACTCGCACTTGACAAGTTTTTTCACTTGTTGGGTATTCTAGTAATCAAGATATAACAATAAAATTTGGTATCCATTATTTTAATTAAATAAAAAGCAAGTTCTTAGAAAAACTTTACAAAACCACGTCCGTAATAATGTTATTTTTAGCCTAGTCATGAGTGTGTTCATTCTTAGTAAATAAGATTTGTTGTCCAATGAAGGTAGCTTGTGCCCGGCAGCCTTTCTTCCACATGGAGCATCTGTAGAGTGTTTTTCCTGAGTTTTTAGTATGCGTCTTTACATTAAACCGAAACCCGTCTATTATCACCAGTGGATTGTGTTTTTTTGTCATACCCCATATTATTTCTGTAAAAAGATTAATAATTTTATTAGATACTGTCATTATTTAATCATAAAACATAATAATACGGATAAATGGTACAACAGCACGTCAGCAGAAACAATTAGGACTTTATATCATGGCTGTGGTGTACAGCAGACAATGCTGGTGGCCAGCTTGGACAATGACTGTCGACGCATCAACGCCGAGCGATGGCCGACCGAGGAGTCAGGGCCAACGCAAGCTGAGGGGCAGGCCGCAGGACGCAGGCAGCGGGCCGCAGATTTTGCAGGCCGCAGACGTAGGTGACCAACGCAAGCTGGGACGCAGTTACTAAACACATGCTCGCACAGAATACTATTACACACCTACGGAAGGAAGAATGACAACTTATAGTGACAAAAATTAGACTTTTTTTTTATATAATAGAAAGAAGGTTTGAATTCTCCCTTCTCATAAACTGTAATGCTATCTTGTACTGAATCTAATATCTACATAGGGATTTAAAAAATAGCTGTAAAGCCTATTAAGGGCTTATTAAGGAGGCTAAATGCAACAACTTTTTAGGGTTCCGTAGTTAACAAGGAACCCTTATAGTTTCGTCATGTCCGTCTGCCTTTCTGTCCGTCTATCTGTCTGTCCGCGGCTTAGCCCAGAGACCCTTAGTACTAGAAAGTTAAAATTTAGTGTAGATATGTATTTCATCCACGCCGAGAAAGTAGTCAAATAAAAAAAATATTTTTTTTAGGGAACCTCCCATACAAGTAAAGTGGGAGTGATTTTTTTTCTTGTTAATCCCATCGTGTGGGATATCGTTGGTTAGGTCTTTTAAAAATAATGTACAGTCAAGAGCAGGTCAAGCTTTTCATTCGCAGCGCGACTTTAGCGCCTACAGCTAATTTAATTGTCAATTGTTTAAGCTGTCATCCGAAATGTAGATCTCATCGAGACCTATCATTTGTCTCAGCACACGAATAGTCTACGGTCTGTAGTTTTCGAGTTATAGCGATTTTTAGTTTGACAGCTGTCATCCGAAATGTAGATCTCATCGAGACCTATCATTTTTCCCAGCACAAGAGTAGTCTAGGGTTAGTAGTTTTCGAGTTATAGTGATTATAAATTTAAACATTAACAAAATAAAATAGAAAGATTTTTGCCATAGACAATAGGTGGACCACGGGCGATAGTTTTGAATTAGTTTTATTTCAAAAGTGATCAGGTGTTCCACGGGAGAAAAAAATCTTCCGTGGTACACCCAGGTGAACCACGCGGGTGTACCACTGGCACTGCTTGCGCTGAAGTACTACCCCATCGCTACCGGTGTCGTAAGAGATGGTTATGGAATTATGAACCGGAGGATAGGCAGCAGCGTCCTTTTGTGTATCATACCACCTTACTTTCTGCGGTCACCAGCAATCGCGGTCCTTGGTGCTAGCCGCAACGCTAACAAGCGTGGTGACAATGGTACTTCTCATCCACATTTGAGCAATTAACCACAGATGTATCAAAAATGCATCGCAAAATTTATTTTATCTGTGGCATAACTTTTTGTTGTTTCTAGTTGTGTGAGTCTGCTTTCACACGCACTAGTGTGTTGCAGAAACAATTGCCGGCAGAAACAAGGCGCAGACATGTGTCTGCGTACACATGTCTGCATCCCAGCTTGCGCTGCTCTATGAAGGTTCATACATTACAAAAATCTGCCCTGCTCTGCTCTGCCCTGCCCTGCGCCATCTGCGTGGCAATATACGCTAGGCCTCAGTCTCTGTCGTGCCGTGCTACTGGACACACGTCTAAATAAGATAGAGTTAATAATTGGTTATTCCTATTACCAATATACATTATTATATCATACATCATACAGTTATTCCTTCCACCAATATACATACATACAGTACTATCTGGAAGCTATGGTGTTGTGAAATTTTAATTACGTAAATATATCCCGAAACACACGAGCCCCGACGGGACACCACAATGCAATGGCAATAGAGTTACAAATGTTTCCACTGACATGCGGGACTTTGTGAAGTCTGTCATCGACCGAACAACCAACACGATATTATTATTAACGTTTTACAGATTTACTAACCTAATGTAGATAAGTAAGGTCAAGCTGAGCCTTCTGGCAAAGGCATTTCAATTATGTCTAAAAAAGACTTGTTACAAAATTAATGTTTTTATTTTTAGGCAAACAAAATTAAAATAAACATTTTTCTACAAAGTGTAACAGAAGGGGTATATCAACATGTGATTCGGCCCATGAAACTAAACAACTTTCTCTAAGGAACATAGGTCGAAATACGAAAAAAATATTTTGACTTCCCATACAAAATGCTCTATCAGCTGATTCAGTTTCCATGGGAGGTATATATTTTTAGTATTTCGACCTATGTTCCTCGGGGAAAGTTGTTCAGTTTTATGGGCAGATTGCTCCTTTAGGGTTGGTATACCCTTTCTGTTACACCCAGTATATTACACGAAAGGCAATACAGTTAAAAAAGATCGCACTTGTTAGTCGCAGGATTTTGATAAAATCAAGAATACGATTAAATAAATCAAAAAGCTATTTAATCATATTCCGACCAAACACATTTTTAAGTACTAGCTGATAACTTTCTCTTAAAAATACTAGCTGATAAAAAATTGCGACGGGAATGTAAACTTGCGAACAACTGTGAAGCATTGTTCAAAAAATTTATAATTTTGCCCATAGAAAGAAATATATGTTGTACCATGCGATCCAGGAATACTCTAGTGATGAATTCAAAGTACCTAGGCAATACGGTCGTACTGTAAGATCTACAACAGTGCAGCTGTTAGAAGTGTGTAGGACAAATAACGTATATGGTAAAAGGACCAAAGATTACGTAATTCCTAATATATTTAATAAATAACCACTAGAGTTAAGAAATATCGCAGGATCTATAAGTTTAGTTAAAGGAAGAATAAAAAAATACTTCTAAGAAAAGGAAACATTATAGTTAGGTTAGTTTCAAGATCTGCTATATTGTATTGAAACAGTCATGTGAACTGATACATATTATGTTATAATACATTCTCATTGATATTTGATAGATAAGTAAGCACATCTAAGAAATAAGTATACACGCGAAACTGTACGCAGGAACTCTGATCTCACGATAAAATTCTACGAAGTTTGGGAGAATTAGCACAAATTTTGTTTGAAATGTATACTTAAGAGAAAAAAAAAGTAAATTATGCGTGATTGTGTTCATTATAGCTAAATATAATTTCTTCATCAACAGTGTGAATCTTAGCTTTGCAGCCCTGGGCGACTCGGGTGCAGTACCAACGAGCCTTAGGTCCTGAACATTTAGTCACCCTGTTGAATCTAAAATGTCCAATCATCAGTACTGGATTGCCAAAGCGAGAATTAGTCATTTTTGCGTTGTTATCTGAAATTAAGATTAAAAATTTCATGATGTATTTTTTTGATAATTTGTATAATAGGTACACACATACATAAACATCACGACTCTTTCCCGGATGGCAAAACAGAGACCAAATCATTCAACTAGTTCAATCTACTTTCGCTTTTCTTGCAAATTTCTCAATAATAAGATCTAGTGTCTGATATCGAAAACGGCAAAATTCAGGACGAAATGAGAAGCCATAGTAGTAACATTAATAAATATTATATAGGTATTACAGACCAAACATAAAAGTAACCTAAAAATGTGCGAACTAATTTAGCTTCCACACAAAAGCTTGTATCATGGATTTGACGAAATAAGGACTTGACGCACATCGTTCCTTTTCAAAAAACATACACAAAATGTATTCAAAATGCTCATATAACATGTTGTAGGTATAATGCGCGCAGCGAAAGATGAGACCTGTCACATGAAAGTAGAGGGGATTTTGCGCAGGTACAGCGTTGCGTCCCTCCCCACTTACCGCCAAAATGGCCTGCGATCTTAAGGAATCTTAAGCACTTTTCAGTGATTGTGCTCGTTCTTCATAGAGATGATCTCGTTTCCAGCTACAGTCGTGACAGAGGCTTTGCATCCCGTGCGTAACTTAGTACAGTACCACTTGTTCACGCTGTACCTATTAAACCTATAATGGTCTATTATCAGCACTGGGTTACCATTGCGAGAATTCGCAAACATGGGCTCTGCATTCCAACCTGAAACCCATTAATCAATATTTATTAATGCCTGGATCAAGTAGTAATTAACATTCTTACCTGCATTATGAGTTTTAGATTAAATGTAAAATACTAGTTGTAATAATTGTTACAAAAAACCGGTCAAGTGCGAGTCGGACTTGCGTGGAACTTCATAATAGTATGCTGGAAATTGAAGGAAAATTTGATTTATTAATTATGTTTTCCCCGAACTTCAACACAAATAATAGAAATTCGTAAGATGCTGGCTAAAAATATAACTAACACTTTTAAATCGAGGACAAAAATAATTGTTTTAGTAATTTAACAAGTACTGTTTTATTATAAACCCAAAAGAAAATATTAATGGTTGTGTTCATGATTGAACATGATAATTTCATCATCAACTGTGATAACGGTTGCCATGCAGCCACAGTTTCTGCCAACACAAATCCAACGCGCTCTAGATCCCCTCCTTCCTGCCACCGCTTGTTGAACCGGTAAGGTCCCATCTGAATAACCGGATTGCCCAAGCGAGTCGTCGTAAACACTGGACGATGCTTAGTCACTGAAAATTAAAGAAATAAATTTAACAAATAGTAAGAATGAGTCAAGAGTAATAAATCTCGTTCGAATAATAAACAAAATATAAGTACACGATAAAATCAGGAAGTCTTTGGCCTAAAACGTAAGAGGAGATTGATAATTTCACGAATACGCGGTCGTAGCCTTTGAGATTTAGAGTGTAGTGTAGTAGATAAAGTTTAGGGTTCGAAAGATACAGCCATTTTAAAGCAGGACAGTCAGACAGGCTTATAGACGGATGGTATAGACCTTAGATTATGAATAACGGCAGCTTACTGCCTATAGATAAACAAAGAGCCCGAAAACGCGTAACCAATTTTGATTTGTCAATGTGTGCGTTAGATAGTGATTTACATTTTGGTATCGATATTCGTGTACCCTGGCGACATTGATTTGTCTGTTCAGGCGGTAGCGTCGCTGTCAACAATCGCAGTGTTTCACTTGTAGTAGGTAGTAGTGTCGATAATCCTCCATTTCTCCGCCTGGGGCCGTAGATAAGTGGATTTCTACAATCGGAAATGCCAGTAGTATAGAATAAAAATGTATGAGATTGATATTCACTGACAAAATTTTGAGTGACGGCTATGGCTATATTATATGCAACTACCGTTTACGATTACAATAAGCCCCTTTTCTAGGTACCAACCCAAAAAAGTCGGTGGAATTGTAATTTATGTTTCTGTGTTCAAATCTCATTTTTTTATCTTCGCCACTGCACGACCAGTGCCACCAGCATGAGCCCCCCTCAAATGCTATATTTTGACATTTGCTCCATACATTTTAATGTATGGAGCAAATGTCAAAATATAGCATTTGAGGCCGCAAAGGCCTCCGACATATGGCTCTTTAACGACTACATCCATAGGTAGTAGTCGGGACCAACGGCTTAACGTGCCTTCCGAAGCACGGAATCATCCAACTTATCGGATTATCAGGTGATTCATCCTGCAATGTCCTAACCAAACTGGGGAAGTCGCACAAAGGGATTTTTGTCTGACAGAGTCCCCACCGGGAATCAAACATAGAACCTCCGGACTCCGGATCGAGAGCCGACCGCTCTAACCACTAGACCACGGAAGACGTTAATGGCTGATAATTCTAAGACGACGAAGACGCATATTTCACAACATCAGACAGAACAGAACCACATTTTAGCCTAGTAGGTAAAACGTCTCCGGTACTTACGGAGAAGACGCAGGTTCGAATACTGTGTGTTGTTGTGAAATTTTGCGATTTCCTACTTTATAAACAAAAATTTTAAAATAGTCAGTTTTAAGGAAGGAATGACATTATATTTTGGTAACAATTTGTTTGAGCCGATAATAACTATACGGAAGTGCCTCCGCTGCTGCCGGCGCCGGGTCCCATATGAGCTACGACCGGCGCCGGTTGATGAAATGGCTACCGGCGCTGATTTTTTTTTAAAATTGGTAACAGAACTAAAGTAGTCAACCCCGATTCCAAGCTGCCGAATCTGTTAGCTCCTTTTAATAAAGTTGTATTTAGTCGACATTTTCTTTTATATACCTACATCTAGAAAATGTTTGCTACAAACTTAAGAGAATTTTTTAGGATTCCAACTCGTCCGATTCACCCTTATCAATTTTCCTTTTATATTCGAATCCTTCGGAAACTGTTGAACAATATGGCAAAACAAAGTTAGGACTGACCTACTTCTGTTTATTTCAAGACGAAAATGGTAAATCAAGTATTTCAGTACGCGACGCGTAACAATGCGTCTGTGAGCTCGTATTATAAACATAAAGGAAATAGGTATCGATAAATTTGAGTCAAGCCCTAGCGTAAATGTGAGCTATATTGATGAAAAATATAACACTAAAATTCAGAACATTATTAACAACTTAACTTATTTCAATGCAAAATACGAAAATTAGCAATTCAGAAGAAGCTATTCTATATTTTAAACATGAAATATAAGTTATTTTAAGCAAAAAAACATATAGTTCAAAAGTAATAACGTCCTAGGAATTTACCCGTGAAATGTACATTTATCTGGACTATTTTTGTGATTAACACCACATCCAACTACACTACACACCGTCATAATTAAATATATCCTTATTTTTATATAAATATGTAGTCTTTACGCAATTTTTTACAAAAAACTGGAAAGCTGATTTTTCGCGTGGCCTATCTTGCAGTATCACCATAAGAGATTTGTTTCTCGCTCGCACTCATTGTTGGTCTTCTATGCTTATGTCTATGGTATAGACAAATGTCATGTTTTTGACATATAATATCTATTTAGAAAGTCTCTGGAGGCCAAAAATAAGTCATTGACAGTTTTTGGCCGCCATCTTCAATATTGCGATAATGTTATTTAGGTATCAAGCATATAATAGGTAATTGCCGAAATTTTCTTACAGATTAATGAGATCATAATTCCTATAATACTAATGCAATTTTTTTCATTTGTCTTATATTTGAAAGTTGACTTCAAGGTTGTTAATTTACGCATAAAATAAAGTTTTTATTTTTAGTTTGATATATAAAATTTAAGGTTCGAAAATTGTTCGTCTTAATTGTCGTCCGATTTCATCATTAGATTTGTTATATTTTTTTACAGATAATATTTTTCGAAAATCAAATTTAAGCTTCTGTTAGCTTAATGTCTTCCCAATAATGCCTTAAAAAAATAAAAAAGATTGGATTTATAATTCCTAAGAAAAATGCAAAAATGTTAGTACTGAAAATTGAGTTTACCTAAAATTCGCCATACAAAACGGCAATTTCATAGGTAAAGACCTAATATGTAATCAGATCAGCAGGGTCGTATTGCTTATTCAAAACACCTTAAAAATACCAGATGTTCGTTTTGCTTCTAGACGCAAAACGGAAGCCTTTTTCTCGAATATCTCCTGGTCTATATTACGCTACAAGCAGAATATTTTTATTTAACTTTGGGTTACTGGCAACTGAACCCACTTTCTACAACTGAACGTTCTAACAACGTGTAGCCTTGGGTGTTTAAAATGAAACACCCAGTTCCAACTGAACAAAAAAAACTTTATTATAAAACAGGAAGGGAACCGGTCAGCATGACCGAGCCCTGTTAACTATTAAAAGAAAATTAAATAATGGTCTGGGTAAGAATGCCCGTCTATTTCTTGTACTTCCGTAGGCCAGTACTTCCCTCCGTAGCCAGAAGACGTCTTGCAACGAAGAGGCGGGTCCGCAGGCGGAGCTAGAACGAGCTGCGGGTTCGGCAGTCGTAGCAAACGGTGTTGGTCAGCTTGACCCCAAACGTCGCACCCTGGAATTCACGTCCAGTGCGTAAGAGAATGTTGAGAAACCATTCTCTGGGTGGCAGTCACGTTGCAAAGCAAGCTAGCAGTGGAAGACTGACAAAAGTAGCAGTAGCAGTGCAGTGATCGCAAACAAGAGCAGAATTTACAATATTTGAAAAGCCAAATGCAATGAAAAACGATTTCTAAATGATAAAATAATAATGAGATGAGTTTAAAATGAAAATTATTTCAACCTTATAAAAATATGAAGGTAGGTAAATAATAGGTCTTTACCTATGAAATTGCCGAAATTTTCTTACAGATTAATGAGATCATAATTCCTATAATTCTAATGCAATTTTTTTCATTTGTTTTATATTTGAAAGTTAACTTCAAGGTTATCAATTTACGCATAAAATAAAGTTTCTGTTTTTAGTTTGATATATAAAATTAATGGTTCGAAAATTGTTCGTCTTAAATGTCGTCCGATTTCATCATTAGATTTGTTATATTTTTTTTTAGATAATATTTTTCAAAAATTAAATTTAAGCTTCTGTTAGCTTAATATCTTCCCAATAATGCTAAAAAAAATAAAAAAAAATGGATTTATAATTCCTAAGAAAAATGCAAAAATGTTAGTACTGAAAATTGAGTTTACCTAAAATTCGCCATACAAAACGGCAATTTCATAGGTAAAGACCAATATATGAAATGATCTGCAGACAAAGAAACTAAGCAGTTATTACAATTTTGATCATTATGTTATTGTTTCGTACAAAAATCTAATGAGAAAGAATAACTAAGACTAAATACTTTTCAATCTACGATTGCAACTACATTCTATTCTAAAACTAAGATATCTCTGTTCAACACTTACCCAATATGGGGTTTTATAAATCCGAAAATAATTATGTTCTCACAGTAATTGATAGAACGATCACACACTGATTATACTAAAACGAGTAAAATATACTATAAATCGCAGTTTAAATGAAACTGGGATTATTAATAAAGGTCGACGTAAAATGTACAGTCAAGAGCACATCAAGCTTGACACATTGGACTTTGTACCGTTCTTATTTCAATAGACGTACGGGTTAGAGTCGCACTGCGAGTGTCAAGCTTGACCTGTCGTTGACTGTACGAACCGTCTGAAGCTATCAATATCTCGCAATGGCGAATGAACGTTACTCGAATGCAGCAGCGGTCATTCAAAGGGCGCATGCGCGAGCGCAGTAAGTTGATTTGAATGGACCAATAGGAAAGTGACCACGGCAGCTAGTGTTCTAGTGGCTCGTTCACATTAAGACTAGAGTATTTGGTGTGCAAATTAGATTGTAAACTGTATAAAAAATCATGTACGAGTACGTTGTACAACGTTACAAACGAAGAGGCTGTATTTTCACTTTACTAGGAAAAATTGTTACTTACTTTAATTTTTTACATAGGTGGTTATTTTGCTTGTGTAGGCGTACAGTATCTCGATTGGGTGTATTTTTTTAATGTCACAAGTGGGCCACCTGGTGGTAAGTGGTCACCGCCGCACCGCCCATGACACCCACTGTCTTATTGCCACTCTATTGTACTTCTCATACCACCTCATACTTAGATTTGCCCAATTATTTATTACAATATTGGGGAAAAAATTTCTTCGTATTTTATATGAAAACTCAAGACCTTTTTTTTCAAAGTTTATTTTCATTCAATTACAGTATATATGTGCTATTTTATTCGATGACTTTCTGCCATCTTTTGGGTAGTGATATGATCCCGTTTTTTTTTAGAAATTTTATACATACATAACATCACGCCTCTTTCCCGTCGGGGTAGGCAGAGACCACAGTCCTCCACCTGCTACGATCTTGACATACTTCTCTTGCTTCCTGTACTTTCATCAATCCTTTCATACATGCTCGTCGGTTTAGGGTACTTTTAACCTGGCCTTTATTCAGAACGTCCTGAATTTGGTTCTGGTACGTTCGCCTAGGCATTACCCTTCCAACGTTTCCATTCACTCTCGCCTGGTAGATCTCTTTCGTCAATATTCGTTCATTCATCCTCTCTACATGACCAAACCATCTCAGCATCCCTTTCTTGATTTTGGTCACTACGTCTTCTTATACGCCACACCTTTCTCTTATCACACTTTTATAACTTTGTTAAAAAAACGCGACATGTAGTTTTGGCAGTCCTCTCTTAATGTTAGCCTGACACTGCCTAAAGTTTTCTAAAGACACCGAAACATGTGGAAATCTGAAGGTGCAAGGTCAGGGCTAGCTATATGGCGGATGCATTAACACCTCCCAGTTAAACTCTTTTAATTTTTTCTGACTGACTAAAGATGTGTGTGGTTATCGTGATAAAAGACCACACTCTTTCTATTGATCAATACCGGCCACTTTCTTTCAACTTCATGCTTTAATCTCATAAGTTATTGGCAGTAGAGATCCGAATCGATGGTTTTACCTGGCGGTAAAAGCTCATAATGAAGAATGCCCTTATAATCCTACACAGCATCATCTTATTACAAGTTCACCTGGGTTTTGTCACAGTCTGTGAAGCCTGACCGACCTTTCACCACTACCTTTTTCGCACGTTCTTGTCGTAGGTACGTGATCCATTTTTATCACCAGTTTTCAATCTCTTCAAGAACGGTTTGGTTTCATTACGTCTCAATAATGAATCGCAAATAGGTACGTACACGGTTCATTAGGTTTCTTTCAGTGAGCTCGTGTAGCACCCAAATATCGAGATTTTTTTGTGTATGCAGCTTTTTTCATATAGCTCAAAACTGTTTTGTGGTCAACTCCTAGTTCTTCAGCTATGTCGTAACTACTGATATGCAGATCTTGCTCCACTTTTGCATTGTGCTACGGTCGGAAACAGCAGTGGTAAACGCATCCTTGCATTTCATATTCAAACACTTCCAAAGTTCCAACGGACCGTGGTGCAAGAAGTTACTTGACAGTAAAAAGAAAATCGTTTGAATATTGCAAAGGTTTTCCAGTCTAGTTCTTCCTCCATTAGTGAAGAACTAGATTGGAAAACCTTTGCAATGGCACAATAAAAGAAAATGAACATTCAACTATTTTTAACCAAACATACTTATAAGGGACAGCTGTCCCAAAACTAAAAGGGCATGAACGGTCAATTAATCAATCTTCCGGAAGTAAAAAAAGAAAATATCGGCCTTCCCATAAAAATTGTCCAATCAAGTTTACAACCTTGTATACTTACTCCTCTGGCGCAACGACCCAAAATGAGTCTTGGCCTCTGAAACGAGAACCCACCACTGGTCCCGGTCTTGTGCGGTGGTTCGCCAGTCGCCTGCCTGGAGCTCGCGCAGGTCTGAGCTCAATACGTCGATCCACCGATATCTGGGGCGGCAAACCGGACGTCGCTGTCGGTTGACCCTTGAAAGCTTTCTTAACGTGGCGGTCCTCCCCCATTTACAATCTTGTATGGAGATGCTGCTAACGATACATCAGAGAAAAATGGAAAGAAGTATGTTAGGCATAAGATTAAGTGACCGAATTACAAATGAAGATATACGGAAAAAGACTAAAATAACAGACATACGACAACAAATTAGAACTCTAAAATGGAACTGGGCTGGACACGTCATGAGAATAGATAACGGAAGATGGACGAAAAAGATCACCGACTGGCTACCAAGAGAAGGGAAAAGAAAAAGAGGACGACCAAGAAAGAGATGGGAAGACATATTTAAAGAAAGATGTGGACAAGACTGGAGGAGACAAGCCATTGACAGAGGAAAATGGAGAACTTTGGGGGAGGCCTACGCCAAAGAGGCGACTTCCATAATTTAGTAATAGCATGCTTTTATAAATCGAATATCAACATTTTAATAATATAATAATCTAGTAATATTTCTGGAAGTGTGACGAATTTGATATATTGACTTGAATTTAAAATAATTAAAATGAAGTATTAATGATATTGACAAGCATGAAAAAACAAATTCCAAATGTATTAATTATTATGGTAGAATAAAGGCTATTTTTTTTTTTATGGAGATGCTGATATTTTTTTACATTTCATTCACAAAAAGTTATACAGTTTCATTGTCAGATCATGCCCTTTCTTTCTGTTTTCATATACCTGTACCTTACACCGTGTATGTGTCGATTCTCATTAATTTTTTATTTTTTTTATTTTATAATTGCAGTGTCATTGCAGTATAACGACAAGTCAATTCAATCCAAGGGCTATTGGTCTAGTCATATTAGGGGATTCACCTCGGAATGAGAGATAATAAGCTAGGAACTCGTATAGACCTTCATTATGGCGTTCTAAAAGTTGACATCGTAAGTTATGACATTATCTTTTTCATCAATGAATTTTGTGTGATATTTTTAAATACGTTTTTCAGTAACCTGTCATATGGGGTATCTAATGAAAGGTCTCCTTGAGCTGATTCTGAATATTTAAAAGTTTTTACGTTACTGTCACTGACTCCCTAAAAAAACATGACAAGTATGGGCTCTGCCTGCTAGGAATTGGGTGTACAAATTTTTGAATAATATACACCAAATGACTTATTATTTGTTCATATGTTCATTTACAATTTCATAAAAGTATTTAATTATATTTCATAAGGTTATTTTCTAATTTATACTAAAAATAATTTTGCTGTCTTATAGTTATAGACCTTATAACTTTTTTCGAAAATACTTTTTTGAGTTTGGATATGAGAATATAAGGATTGATTTGGTTTATGTTTAACAAAAACTGGTTCAGCTATTTCATAGCAGGATGAGTCCAAAATTGGTACGTTTTGAAAACATTTAGTATATTTTTAGGAAGTTATTGAATGGAAGGTGAAGATGTACTAAAAAGTTTAGAATCAGCTCTAGAAGCCCTTACATTGGATACCGCACATGAAAGGTTTCTAAAAAATTAATTGAAAAAGTCTAAACAAAATAAGGATGACGTCATAACTTACGATGCGAACACGATATTCAATGAGACTTTTGAGACTACTCCAAAATGAAGGCATATACAAGTTTCTAGCTTCATCATATCAGCTTCGGCTGCCTATGTCCAGCAGTGGATGTCTTTCGAGACGTACACTGCTGGACATAGGCCTAGCTTATTATCTCTAATTTCGAGGTTGACTTGGAAGGCTTTACTTAAGTGACTGGACTATATTTTTTGATACTACGAGTAACCATGGAAAATACCCCTACTAAAAGGAACTTAATATTCTAAAAGAGTCAAATTTATTGCGATCGTTTGCGGTCTATATGTGATTCAGGACTTTATAATTTTGTTTACCCTCAAGTAAATTTATTAGTTATTTACAGTTTGAAATAGATTCCGTTTCTGAAAAAATATTTGTAAGGCAGATGGTTGTGATCAGTATTCATGCGTACTATTTCTCGCTTTTCAGATTTCGTGGTGGTGATAAAAACTCTGCATTTGGTTTGGTTCGACTTAGAGCACGTCCACCTTATTTTGTTCTGCCTTCTACCATCGTGAAAGTTGAAAGTGTAGCCATCGAGGAACGCTATCGTTTTTCCACGAGGATTTTTAACCCACTGCACTGCAAGCAAGTACACAAGTGCTGTATAGTAAATTATAGATATTTCTATGTGTTTAAGTATGTTGAATTTATATTTTGTCAATGTTATGTCACTAGGTACAACTATAGAACTGCTGCAATTTACTAATACGATGGACAAAAGTATCTTATACCTACTTCATTTGTAATTACTAAATAATGTAAGTTATATTTTTAATCGCTAAACTAAAGTGGCAGTGGGCAGGGCACATCGCAAGAAGAACCGATGGCCGATGGGGCGTAAGGGTTCTAGAGTGGCGACCAAGTACCGGAAGACGAAGCGTTGGCAGGCCTCCCACGATGTGGAACGACGAATGCGAGCAGCGCAGGACCGGTCGTCATAGAGATCTTTAGGGGAGGCCTATGTCCGGCAGTGGACGTCTTTCGGCGGATATGATGATGATGATATGTTTTTTACCAATAGATACCTACAATTTTTTCTAATAATAGATTAAATGCCGTCAATAGAAACGAAATCATATTTTACTTGTTTATTAATTATCAACTTAAGTTAGTGATAGCATGATTGTGCAGGAGAAGTTTGGCTCTGACGGTTATTTTCTGCGCATTGGTGACAGGCGGAGAGCCAATGAACGATTCGCATGCCTCCATCCACCTGCCGCCCTAATCCCCGCTACTCATTTTTGACTTCTGCGCATTAACGTTCACAGCCAGAGTTATTTTGTATCAGCAAATCGCCTAAAGTAGGGCCTAAGTAAGAAGTCCGTTTTGATGTTTCCTTAACACCCACGCACATGGTTCATTTTACTTTGCAGGTGGTAATTTTCATACGTTTGACAGCTGTCACAATGGACCTATTACGATGGCCAAACTTTAAGCGGGCAATCTCCTTGGGGTGGTCTGCTCCAACGCTCCGCAGTTACAAGAGGGTGAGTCCGCAAGACCCCCACTTGTGAAGGTAGTAGTTACATTAGGCTGTACCCGTCCAGATGCGGTTTAGCTTCATCCAGGTACGTATGTTGGCTGTAAAGCAGCAGAGCACTCCAGAGACTGCCACTCAGCCAGCCACGACTAGCGAATGTTTGAGGGCAGCAGAATTTCAGGGTCAGACCAAATAGGTTTGCGTGATGGTAACCTACGTATATTCTTTCTATTCATGGTTATGTATGTCCTTCTTCTCGACAATCTTATCGTTGTATGAGTAGAGGGAGGCTCTGCAGCCAGCGGTCCACCTGCAGCAGCGCCACAGTACCTTAGGCCCCTTGTATTTATAGTGACGGTTGTACCGGTAGTTACCCCAGTGGATTACTACACGCCCTCGTTGAGACATCGTGAACTTTGGTCCAGAAAGCTCAGTGTCTTCTGAAAACCCTGAGTTCTCTAAAGAAAATGAGGCAATTGGAACACCCGGAGATTCATCAGATACTTTTGAAGATTCTGTAGACCTTCGTTGGGAGATATCCGAAGAACGTTTATGCAGCTCTTTAACTTTTGGAAGCCTCGAAGCCTCTAAACATGGGGCTAGAGAATCCTCCGGCGAACATACAACTGATGTTAAAGATTCTTTACACCCTCGTGTGGGCATCGTGGATGTAGGTGCAGACATCTCTGCAACTTTAGGAAGCGTTGAATTCTCAGATACTGGAGCAAGTGATGTAACAGATTCTATCATTCCGATGACTCCTGAAAATGCTGGTTTTGGAAGGTCTGAAATAAACAAAATAAATACCTTGTAAATTTATATACAATAACAATTTTATCGAAATAAGTACTATTGTGTACAAAAAAAAGTTACTTATTTAATTTCAACTCGGTATAATTATGCATGAAGCATAAATTAGATACTGAATACCTAATTTACTGGAATCAATGACATTTAAAAGGCTATGCACATTTTGAAGGCCAAAAGAATTAATTTAAAATTAAATATTAACTAAGGAATGCCAGCTATTCAATTTGAGCAGATCAGTTTACTAGGCAACAACAATTTATTTAAAATTTACTTGTCTACATCTAAAAAGTTACACAATCTGTACTAATGATTATGTTTGTATCTTATTGTGACAATTTCGCTATCGAAAGTAACAACATTGACGCGACAACCTTTGTGCCAAGGGATTTGTGGTTAACTTGATACCTTAAGTTAAAAAAAAAATACGGATACCTATACTGCGCGTGGCCCGACACGCACTTGACGGGTTTTTTTTTCTTTCAATTCATCCTAAAATGATCTAAAGGTAAAATAATACATTAAATTAAAAAAATCAAACAGGTTTCCAAGAATTTCATAAAACACTATATAATATTTAGTTATAAACATTCTAGTCATGGTTATGTGTGTTGTTTATTTTAACGACCTGGTCGGAGAAAGAATATACTGATGCCTTGCAGTTCTTTCTTTTAGAGCACATCCAACGAACCTTCACGCCGCTAGTTCTGTGTTTAGTGAAGGTGAAACCTCCCACTCTAAGCATCTGGTTACCCTTTTGCGATATCACGAAGGTAGCTGTAAAATATAAAACTGATCAAGTGCGAGTCGCAAAGTATACTAGTTAAGATTATGCAAGATTAGAAGATTGGTTATTAGAAGAAGGGAAACCAAAGTTCCTATAGTTGTGATTATGAATAAATCATTACAATAAGTATGTGTCAAAATGGGTTGTTTTATTGTGTGGGTAGGTACTTATACAGGGTGTAAGGGACGGTGTACCGAAAACTGAAAGGGCGTGCTCAGTCAACGAAACTGAACAACTTTCCCAAAGAAACATATGTTGGGAAATAAAAAAAATGACCTCTCCATACAAATATCCCACTCTGGTCGAACAATTTGTACGGAGAGGTCAATTATGTTTCTTTGGGAAAGTTGTTCAGTTTCGTTGACTGAGCACACCCTTTCAGTTTTCGGTACACCGTCCCTTACACCCTTTAAAGGTACTATAATCACATCAGGTATGACCTTCAGCGTAATCCGTAGGTACTAAATGAAATAACTTCGTAACCACTTTTCACAATAAATATAGCATTTGTCTGAACAGAAAAAAACGTAGTAACAAACAAGATAATATGAGAAGTGATGTTCGAGATTTTAATTTAATCAAAAAAAACTTAAATGACCCTTATTTTGTAATTTTTTTCCCATTTGCAACCAAAATGGTTACTGGCTGCTACATTTTTATTAATATATGAATATTTACAATATTTTAGACGAAACAATATTTAATGATGTGGTCGTTTTACATTTTTGATATTTTTGAAATAACATAGAAAAAAAATATTTCTCTCATTTTTGTAAATTCTGGGGTCACCGTTGGTCGTAACAGCCACGTTGCAAGGCACGATTATGTGAACGTTATTGACGTTATTGCGGCCGCTTAATATTTCTACGTGGACACGCCTTATAAATGCACCAAATTTTTTTCATGTACTAGATAGGTACATAGCTCTCAATTTTTGATAGGAGCCAATTCAAAGATTCAAGATTCAAATAATTTTATTCAATGTAGATTCTTTACAGAATACTTATTGAATGTCATGCAGAATACAATGCAAATAGAGCGAGTCTACGCCGTTTCGGATCGTGCTATGGCAGCGTAAAAGAAACGGCAAGAAACCACTGCAGCACGGCCTACTTTAAGAGTCGGCTTTTTACAATGTGTTTCTTGTGACTTGTTTTCAATTGCATTGAAAATCCAAGAATTGGCTCCTATCAAAAATTGAGAAACTGGAAAAACTTTGGTGCATTTACAAGGCGTGGCGTGTCCATGAGGACGTGTAAATGAGGTCGAAATAGATGCTAATTTTAGGGAAGGTATAGCCTTAAGCTTGCATGTGACCGTTTTTCCGATAGTGTAAGAATAAAATGTAACATTAATACTTTTGTGCAGAGACATAGCGACCGTCTCTATTTCATTTAATAATTTATGGTATTGGATGAAGGCTGTAGTCACAGTCACTTTCAAACAGCTAATTAAGTTGAAATGACAAGCAGCCCTCCACACGGATAGCTTAAACTTAGTAATAGGGACCCGTTGTTGGCACCTTTTGGGTACGGAACCTGATTACCGATATGTATGGTATTTTATGTACGGTGAATGTACAAAGTACATTGTCTTGTCACGCAACCTAGATTTAATACCGCACACGTAGCATAAGTTATTGCACCAAATAATTGTAAAACATCAGAGTCAGTTTGACAGCGGCACAGATTACACGTCTTAAATATTTTACTGCATTTTATTAAGTTCTGACTCCGCAGTCCTTTTTGCACTATATTTCCATATTAGCATAGCATCTCATACATTTTTTGGTCCTTCGAGCCGGATACATTGGCGTTAAAATGTGACCTTGACAGGCCTAGAAGTTGGGTTGCATGCTCGGTAATTAATGTTATTTGCGATCCTTGGTCAATCAATGCTCGTAAGGTGACATAGTTTCCATCTGCCTTCTTTACGTTTAAAAGTGCAGTTGCTAACAAGATTTCGTCCTCATTACTTGCTACAAAATTATTTTGCATTATTCTGTTTGTTGCTGATGCTGATTTATGATTTGGGGTCGCTTTGTTTGTTGATGAATATGTATTGTGCAACAATGTATTATGTGCTTGGTTGCATTCTTTGCATCTTTTGTTAGAATTACAAAAATTATTCCGATGAATGTATAAACAATTTTTGCAGATTTTTAATGTTGCAATAGCTTTAATCTGCTCGTCTCGTGACATACATAAGAAATTCGTGCACTGAAACAATGCGTGATCTTTTTTGCAAAGTGGACATGACACATAGTTAGAGCTCACGTGAAATGCTCTGTTACTACGTGACGTATTATGACCTGAACTTGTCGATGGATGCTGGTATAAAATCGACTTGTTATGTTGGGGTGGTTTGTATGAGTTAGGGGTTGATTGTTGCTTGATGCTAGTTTCATTTTTCTTATAAGTTACAGGTTCCAAAGCGGTAAACTTGTTCTGTAGGAAAGTCATAAATTCATCAAAGTGGGGTAATTCTCTAGGGTTTTCTCTCGACTCCATATAATCAGTGTAAGTCTGGGTGTCTAATTTTTCACATAAGATTTGAACTAGCATTGGATCCCAAGAAACGGTGTCTATTCCCAAATTTTGTATCCCATGTATAGCTTCCATAGATGTGTCATACAATCTTTTTAACTCAAATGAGGTTTGTTTTTGTATGTTAGGTTGACGAGTAAAAAGTTGAAATTGCTTGGTAAATAAAAGTTGTTTGTTATTATATCTGTGCAATAATAATTCCCAACACGTATCATAATTTTCTGCTGTTATTTGAATCTCAATGTTGCAAGGAGCAGGTTTTAGATTAAGAAAATGGAACAGCAACCATCCTGAGATTTTGGACAGCATAGAACGAGAAAACTTAAGCACTACAATCATAGACTTCAAAAATGCAGAAAATACTAAAACCCTTGGCTTACAATGGAATCCAGCATCTGACGCATTTACATTCAAAAATAAAATATCAAATCCACCTGAAAAATACACGAAAAGGATGTTGTTATCTGACATATCAAAAATATATGACCCACTTGGCTGGCTTACACCCATCACCGTTAAAGCTAAATTATTATTTCAAAATGTTTGGTCAAGTTCATGTGACTGGAATGACATCTTGCCTGAGAAAACTATCGTTGAATGGAAACTATTATTACAAGACTTAAACAAGATCCCGAACGTACAAATTCCTCGATGGATAGGTAACACAACAAAACCCTTCCAAATACACGGGTTTTGTGATGCATCTGAAAAAATATACGCATGCGCCATTTACATAAGCACTATAAATCAAAACAACCAAACATTAACAAGGTTACTCGCAGCCAAATCAAAACTTTCGCCGATTCATAATAAAGCATCGTTGCCGAAACTTGAGCTATGCAGCGCGGTTCTGTTATCAAAGCTGATGGAAAAAGTACTCAAGGTCATGAAAATGGATATCAATGAACATGTTTATGCCTGGACGGACTCTATGATTGTCCTAGGTTGGCTACAGGGTGAGACGGGAAGATGGAAAACCTTCGTAAGCAATCGCATAAAACAAATTCACGGAACCATCCCTACACAGCACTGGAATCATGTGAAGTCCGAGGACAACGCCGCAGATTGTGCTACAAGAGGACTCACTACAGCACAACTACTACAGCACTCTCTCTGGTGGGAGGGACCAGGATGGTTGAAAAACTTTGACAAGAAAAACATCCTAAAGTTGAATATAGAACAACCCGTATGTGAAATTAAAAATAAACAAGTCAATGTTACGCAAGCAGAACCCTCTTCGATAATAACAGAATTAATTGACCGACACAGTAGTATGACTCACATGACACGCACGCTATCATGGGTACTACGCTTTATCAACAACATGAAAAATAGCACAAATAAGGTAACACAAAACTACCTATCAGCAAGCGAAGTCAATAATGCGCGATCATTAATAATAAAACACGCTCAAGAAATGGATTTCTATGATGAGATTACACGATTACAGAAAAAGAGAAATATTAGCAGCAAAAGTAAATTACTTACCTTAAACCCGATATTAGACAAATCCCAGTTACTCCGAGTAGGTGGACGGCTGTCCAACTCTAATCTCAACGAAAATGCAAAGCACCCTATCATCTTATCACACAACAGTAAGATAACAAATCTTCTCATTCATGAAGCACACATGCAAACTCTTCACGGCGGCCCAAGACTGTCATTAGCATACTTACGTGAAAAATACTGGGTCTTAGGAGGATATCGCGCAGTGAGAAGAGAACTTCATCGATGTGTCACCTGCAAGAGATTCAATGCACAAACAAAAACACAAATAATGGCTGAATTACCAAAAGCACGCGTCGCCCCATCACGCCCCTTCACCCATACAGGGGTTGATTTTACAGGGCACGTCGAAATAAAAGCAAACAAAGGTCGAGGTATTAGAACACTGAAAGCCTACATTGCAGTCTTTGTGTGCTTAGTAACTAAAGCGATACATCTGGAGTTGGTATCAGATCTAAGCAGTACAGCATTCTTAGCCGCATTCCAGCGATTCTGCGCACGACGAGGAACACCCTATGACATGCATAGTGATAACGGGACTAACTTCGTCGGAGCTAATCGACTATTACAAAAACAACATAAGGAAATACTACAGTCTTTGAACAGTGACGTCTTAAATTGGATGGCAGATAAAGCAATAACATGGCATTTCCAATGTCCTTCTTGGCCGTCTCATGGTGGATTATTCGAGGCTGCTGTGAAAAGCATGAAATACCACCTCAAAAGAGTAATAGGAGACCAAAAACTAACTTTTGAGGAAATGACAACCTTATTATGTCACATCGAAGCGTGCCTTAACTCTCGTCCACTGTACGCTTTGACAGAAAGCGTTGAAGACGTAAACTGCTTAACACCCGGTCATTTTCTCATTGGTAGCTCCATTGCAACACCACCTCAACCTGATACTTCTACCCTAGACTTAAGAAAGAGATGGCACCTACTACAAACTATGACAAAAAGCTTTTGGCAAAAGTGGTCACGGGAATACTTACAACAGCTACAAGCACGATGCAAATGGATGAAACCAACAACCAATTTACAAAAGAATGACATAGTATGCATAAAAGAAGAAAATCTTCCAGCAGGAAAATGGGCTCTAGGTCGAGTCATTGAGCAGCATCCGGGAAAAGACGGGCACACCAGGGTTGTTAGCGTAAAAACAAAGCACGGGGTGATAAAACGACCGATTGTAAAATTAGTTCCATTGATTGAAGAGCAAAATAACCAGAACATGAGTTCCAAGAATGATAATAATACCACAAAAAGACTTAGACCACGCACAACACGAAAAAAATACTTATGCCACGCACTTATTCTTTTCTTAACACTATTTATAACGCCGACTGTACAACAAGATGTCAATCAGTTCAGCATTAAAAAGCTTAAGACAAACCAGACATTATACTTTGACAAAATAAATGACATGCTGGCAATCAAAGATGAATGGAAATTAATACTTTATTTTAATATGACAAGTTATTGGCAAAGCACTGAAACATTACAAGAATACGTGACTCATCTTCAAAAATATAAGCATCCTGAACTTTTACCACAATTCCAAATTCTCATAAATCAAGTTGATCAAGATTTCAAGGAATTGCAATATTATAATACATTATTTCAATCACAGCATTCATTCCAAAGCAGATCGAAAAGAGGATTAATAGATGGGGTTGGGTACATAGCAAACTCATTATTTGGAGTATTAGACGAAAGATTTGCAGAAAAATACGAAACAGACATTCAAACAATTCAAAACAATGAGAAACATCTATTAAAATTAATACAAAATCAAACTAGCATATTGGAAGTCGAACATAATATTTTACAAAGAAATGAAGACACTATGAATAAACAGTATACCCTAATAAATGAACACCTAAGCGAGATCAGCCAATTAGAAGCACAAACTCAAACAACAAACAAAGAAGCCTTTTACGTAATGATAACTTGCATATCCGCAGATCGTTTGTTGCAACATTTACGCAACATCCAACAAGCGTTGATAATCACTCTCACAAACCTGTATCACGGCCACATTGATGTCCATATCTTACCCCCAAAACAATTAGAAGCAGAATTAAACAAAATTGTAGGAAAACTAAGTAGAAAATTGAGATTACCAGACGTACAAGATAATATTAGCAATATATACAGGCTGTTACGAATTCATTCACGCATGACAAAGCAATTTCTTATAACCGAAGTTAAGATTCCACTTATTGGTGACGAACTATATGAACTTGACAAAGTAATAAGTATCCCAATTCACATTGATTCTCAAAAAATTATAAATGTCATACCAGCAACAGAGTTTATAGCATACAATATAAACGATGATTCTTTTATACCACTAGATCAATATGATTTACAGAGTTGTATAAGTTCCAACGAAAATCAATTATTATGTCACATAAACCACCCTATATATAACATCAAATCATCGAAGTCTATCTGTAACATCGAATTAATAAAAAATAAAGAAAATCACGCTGTATTTTGCCACGCAGAAATAAGACCCTGTATAGACAAGTGGACAAAAATGCATAAACAAAACACGTGGTTATACGACTGCTGCGAAAAGTGCGGACTACGCATTATGTGCTCAGCTGATATGACGACACAAACTTTGCGTCATAACGGACTGATAACGCTTAGCAAAGATTGCATCGTGAAAGGGGAGAACTTTATGTTTACTGCTAATCATGATTATACTGACAAGTTAGTTATAAACGACGAGAGTATGATGACTTTGGTTCCAAAAATATCAGTAATAAATAATCTACTCAACACTTCCATATCATATGAATCAGTTAATTTGAAAACTCCAGAAGAGCGTCTGAAAGAAATCCATGAAAGTATACAAAAAATAAAAAATCAGACTAGAACCTCATACGACACGAACAAGAAAGAACTGCAAGAAATGAATAACAAAATTAAATACATAAAAAACCAGTCAAGTCTAGACCCTGTAACTTCACACGATATGCACCATTATGTCATGATTTATGTGCTACTGGGTTTAGGAATCAGTTTAGTAGTCCTAATCGGGTATCAATCATCTAAAACACGGGGGAATGCTGGAAAAAGGAAGGAGACACCGCGATCGACAGACAGAGGAAATAGGCAGGAACCGGACATTGAACTGGGAGAAGCAGGCACGTCACGTAGAAAGAGACAGCATGAATATGGGAGAATACACCAAAGCAGGGAACTTCCAAAAGTACCAACTAGTGCTAATTTAGGAAGCGGAAGTGGTAGGGCTAGTGTAGTGAGTGGTAGTGCCAATAAAAGTGAAAAAACACATGACTTAAATAAGGGTTCAGTGAAGTTTAACACGCAAATACCAGACTATTAAAATTTAGGGACTCTAAATCAAACCTAGGGACTCTAAATAATTTAGAAAGGATATAGAATATTTTCTTAATTTACTTATATATCATTTTAGTTGCGTTAACAATTTTAACATAACAATTGTAGTAGCTTTTAATTACACTCATAACTGTCATTATCCTGGCGTTATCCTGTTCCTTTTGAGACGCCAATATGTACAAAGTACATTGTCTTGTCACGCAACCTAGATTTAATACCGCACACGTAGCATAAGTTATTGCACCAAATAATTGTAAAACATCAGAGTCAGTTTGACAGCGGCACAGATTACACGTCTTAAATATTTTACTGCATTTTATTAAGTTCTGACTCCGCAGTCCTTTTTGCACTATATTTCCATATTAGCATAGCATCTCATACAGTGAAAGTATAATGACTGCTATGAAGAATACAGACATGGAATCTTGAAACAGTAGGCAGTTGGAACAGCACTACATTCCAAACCGGTCGACTAATCAATTTAGGGTTTCGTAGGTACTCAAAAGGTACTTCCTCCAAGAAAGTTACCAATGGGACCCTATATGACGAGGAGATGGGGAGAATGAATTAAAACAACTTTACTTGCAATTAATATATTATTATGTGATAACAAATACCAACCCAGCCCGGCGACTCAGCCCGGCTCAAACAAATTTTAAACACTAGCTCATAGGAGGGTCTCGAATTACAGATGATTTTATTTTTATTTTTTAATAGCTAAGAAAAAAAAACTAGGAAAAAACCATTTCAGCAGGACGCAGCGGAGCCATCATCTCAGCCTGAGTAAGGATGTTGCTGAATCTCAGCTGGAGGCCGCGTATCCACAAAATGGCTGAGCCTACGTCGTCTGTATGTCAGTCTGTCTGTCCGACCTTTAAAGGGCTGTATCTTTTGAACCGTTGAAATTTTGTTATTATGGAAGAATACCTAACAAATATGATAGATGTACCTAAATAAACAAAAAAAAAATCAAATAAAAAAAAATTCAAGTTAAAAACAATAAGGTCTCGATACAGGAAACGTGTTTTTTTGGTATTTTGTTGTTCTAACGGAAAAATGGAATCACTTACAAGCGTTAAAATTGGAATGTATATAGTGCATAAGCTATAAAATAACAACAAAAATGGTCAAGTGCGAGTTGTACTCGCACGCGTTTAATACACTTCTGCCCAATCCGCCCCGGACTAATTTTTACCTTAGTAGTAAGGAACCCTCGGTGCGCGAGTCTGACTTCACTTGGCCGGTTTTATTTTAGGTATAAGTCCAGCAGCGCAGCGTTAGCATGACGCCCTAGATACAATTTTAGAACTGAAATTTGGAATTGAAATTTTGGACAGTTGGAAGAGCGTTGGTGCGGTACGTCGAAGGTTTCTACTTCAAGTCCGGCCGGCGTAAAAATTTCTTCTCTTTATTTATTTAAATAAGTCCTGGAGATTGAAAATAAAGTATGTGTGCTACTGCTAGAACGACATTGAAAGCTTTTAGTGCGGTGTTTAAGCGATTATGTCTTTTAAACGCCGCTTAAGCCTGATTTAAGTACAATGACTCAGTGTTTAGTTCGATTCAGAAGCGATTAGTCTTTTAAACGCGGCTTAAGCCTGATTTAAGTACAATGACTCAGTGTTTAGTTCGATTCAGAAGCGATTATGTCTTTTAAACGCCGCTTAAGCCTGATTTAAGTACAATGACTCAGTGTTTAGTTCGATTCAGCGCTGCAAACTAGAACTTTTAATTCAAACCCAGTCCAGCCATCATCGAACTGGATTGAAAATTGTTAAGGTGATCCGTTTTCCATACTAAATTCAAATGACTTGCATTCTTATTCGGGACATAAAATGCTGTTGAAAAACGAGTGAATTAAATTAAATTTTTCGCTGATTAATACAAAGATACAGCTAATTCACCGAAAGTACTAGTTTTTGTTAGTAATTTTGGATCAATATTACCTTTGTGGGTGTGCGATCTATACTATAGTACTTTCGGTGCATTAGCTGTATCTTTGTGTTAATCAGCGAAAAGTTTAACTAAAAATATCAGTATACACTCGTTTTTCAACAGCATTTTATGTCCCGCATAAGAATACAAGTCATTTGAATTTAGTATGGAAAACGGATCGCCTTAACAATGTCACTGGATTGCAGCAAAATCTCGATAAAAACTGGGTCAATGCAAAATACAATTTGCGCATAGCGTATTTTTCTGAAATGGTAAATGTAGGTACCGAACAATAAGCCCCAAAAACATAACATAAATTTCATTTAAAAACATTTTTACAAACACGGCTATCCATGATTATGTTCGTTCAATACTTTAACGATCATATTGGTGATAGTATGTACAGTAGCTCTGCAGCGATTGTTTTGGGAGCAAACCCACCGAGTCTTCATACCTTTAGTTTCTTTTTTACTATAGGTGAAACCTCCCAAACTGATCATTGTGTTACCTTTTCGTGATGTCACGAAGGTGGCTGCAAAAAATATGCGTTTACATGAAACTTTTGAAACCTTCTATCATTAAAAAAAATAAATTGAACAAGGTGAAAGCAAAATAGGGCATAATATTAGGTACTTTGCAGCAAGTAATTAGTTACCTATTTAGTAATGATAAAATAGCGTTGCAAGTATAAAGCCACGATCACACCTAACTAAATTCAAAGACTAATTCGGCATACATTGCTGGGAGGCTTGGCAATATCCTTACCTCAACGAGCAATGTATACCGAATTAGTCTTTGAATTCAGTTAGGTGTGATCGTGGCTTAATACGGCTGGTCAAGCGGCCCGATGCTATCTTTATCAAACGTGAGTTTAGGCTCAGAATATATGACAAGTTTGATTAGGGACACATACACGTTAGATTTTTGAAATAGGACAGCAACGTACTTTAACCGTTACAGCTAACGATAATGGTCTTACGAGACTTACCACAACTTTTCGCAAAAAAATGTATAGTTAGCAAGAAAATGGCTATTTTACACAAAAATTTTTTGATGACAATTGATCCTGTTTTTAATACTGATCAAAACTTCAACCAACTTCTTCTGAGGCCAACTCAGGTTGAAGTAAGTACTAAAAAAGTCAGAAAAGGAAAAAAACTTATTACATTTTGTAAGAGAATTTTACACAATATTTTTTATTTAAATCGATCCTGTTTATAAAACTTAAACTGTTTAAAAAGCTCTATGGGGCCAAAAACTTCAACCGTCGTTGGAGTAATGAAAAATTCAGAAATTGTAAAAATATATGGGAATAGTTTTTTGCAATTTCCGGCTTTTCAGTAAGTACTTAAACCTGGGTTGGACCCCAATGGGTCAAGTTCAATAACTCTTTGTTCAGTATAAAAAACAGGATCGATTGACATAAAATAAAATTTTATGTAAATCAAAATGTATGGGAATTTTTGTTATCAAAATCTGACTTTTTAGTACTCTAACCCGGGTTGGTCTGATCGTAGTTTTTGATCAGTATTAGAAAGAGGATCGATTGGCAACAAAAAAACTTTTTTGTAAAATGACAATTTTCTTGATAACTGTAGGTACATTTTTTCGAAAATCTGTGAAAAGCGACCAAAGTTTTTCAAAAAGTTGTGGTTAAGACTCTTAAGACTATTTTCGCGTAGTTGTACCGGTTAAGGTAGCTGCTCTTGCTGTCCCACCTTAAAAATCCACCTGTATACATAGGAAAACTCAGGGACATGTACGGTCAACCGCACGTGAATGGAAACATTTGCAAATTTGTGTTTCTACTGACGTGCTGTTGAGTGTACAACAAAAGTTTTCAAATTTTTGTGAGCACATTTTGTTTTACAGGAAGCCAAAAATACTTTACCACGACCTTGCCGCTACGGTCTAAGTGGAGAGCGGTATTTCAATACACTGTCTGCCTACACACCGCTGCGTGCCGTGCGTAGTAGTGTGTGCTCGTCAGTGTATTGGAAAACCGCTTACTAGCGGAAAGGTCGTGGCTTAGCCGTAAATAAAACGAACGTGACCTAATATCTTAGACTATATAATACTAACGTATAAAAGACAGATTGTATTGAGCATTAGTTCATAACCACGTTTTATCTCACTTCAACTAGAAGTGATTCATTGTAATAGAAAGAGCTAGAAATATATCGTCTGGTTATACTCGATTCTCCCCCGCCACAGGCATTTTTTGGTCGGATTATAATGATAAGCATAATCCGACTAAAAATGCAGGATCCATAAACATAGGACAAAACCCCTCCTGTAAGGTGTCACTTAATTTGGAAGGTTTATGCCTCCATTTTTCTGTCAGACTGTGCAAGTTGTTGTTTATTTGCTTAGTGGTTGTTTTTGCAAAATTTTAGTATAAAAGTGTGTTTCAGCCAATGTTTTGAGCTCAGAAATTGCTCAGAAAGTTAGTGAAAAATGTTTTGTTGCGTATTAGGCTGCAATGCCCGAGAAAATTACAAAGAAAACAGTGCCGAAGTCATATCGTATCATGCGTAAGTATTTTTTAGTTTATTTTTGATAATACGCAATATTTTGCTTCACGAAATATTGTGTAGTACTCAATACATTGTGGTATATTAGGTGTATGCTCAATATCGCATTTTATTAGTAAATTTTACATAAAAATATGATGATAAACATTGATATCAAAACATGATATAGTGATGGGATTTCTTACATCGATATATTTTTATCCAACTGCGGCGAAGCACAAATCTCGTACCTACCAAATGGCTTGATATATTATATTTTAATTTTATGAGGTGTTCAGCTAGGTTTTAGTAAAATTTTAAACACTGATGCCATATTTTCAACTGATGGTATTGTACATAAAATACGTTTTGTTAAAGGCTATTATGATTGTTTATCTATATTGAAAAAGACAACTGTTGGTTGTAACAATATCGTAGCCTGGGAGACCAATAAACTGAGATACACCCTTAACCCTTTGATAGCATAGTTTATAACTTATGACTTTGTACATAAAATATATTATGTTACAGGTTAATCATTGTTAATCAATAAGTACATAGTGAAAAAGACAACTGATGGTGGAATCAATATTGGAGAGGACAATAAAGTGAGTTATGTTTTAATAGTTTTTAACGGCAACAAATTAAATGATTCCCAAAATATTTTTTTATACCCCAATACACTACAGACAAAATGGATGAAAGTACACCAAATTGGCTGAACGTACACCAAATTTGGATAACCGTTTCGGTTTAAGTTGTGTAAGGTTATCTTGCGACCACAACGCATGAGCCGAGCGAGCGTGCCGCGGCCGCTGCCGGCGAAGTGCCAGAAGCAAATTCGGTGTACATTCATCCATTTTGGTAGACAAAATTTGGTGGATATTATTTGGTAAAAATTTACTCAAATTTGGTGGCACGTTAATACATCCGTTTTTAACTTATGATATTGTACATTAAAATGTATTTTGTTAGAGGTGTTTATGTTTGTTCATTTTAAATAAGGAGAGAAAACGACAACTGTTGGTGGTATTAATATCGAAGCCTGGAAGGCCAATAAACTGAGTTTTGTTCTAAACCCTTTAATAGAATAGTTTTGAACTTATGATGATGTACAAAGTAGAAAAACGCAAAATTTTACAACCACAGGAAGGATTCGAACCTGCGTCTTCTCCGTCAGTACCGGAGGCGCTTTACCAACTAGGCTACTGTGATCCTGCCTGATGTTGTGAAATCTGCGACCTCTATACGCATCTCAACGTTGTGTTTGTGCTACCACCTAGTAAGCATTAGCTGTACTTGACTACTAGCTCAAGTAGTCTATTATTGCAAAAAGAATTCAAGTCGAAAATTGGTAACACTACGTATTGATTGAAAATGATTTTATTTTAACATTTCCTGTGTTCGGATAAATCTACCAAGTAGAAAATTGCAAAATTTAATCATTTTGAATTATACGTAGTGTTACCAATTTTTGACTTTAATTATATTTACAAAAATAGGACTTGTTGAGCTAGTACAGGTAATGCTTATTAGGTGGAAGCACAAACGCAACGTTGAAATACGTATAGAGATCGCAAATTTTACAACATCATGCGGGACCCTGAGCCTAGTTGGTAAAGCGTCTCCGGTACTGAGAATTTGGCAATTGTCTACTTTAACACAGGAAGTGTTAAAATAGAATATTCTTATGATATTGTACTTAAAAATGCGTTTTGTTACAGATTATTATGATTGTTAATCTTGAGTACGTAGTGAAAAAGACAACTGCTGGTCATGAAGAATCATGAGTGAAACCTGTACTAATAATAGCTTTTTGTACATTTTATTTAAGTATTAGTAGTATTATTAAGTATTAAATACACTGCCTAATGGAAAATAATAAAATGATTATCCATTGTCATAATGATAGTTATTGTTAAGGATATACCTATTTAAGGATCTTTTTTCTTTAAGCTAAAAATAAAATTATAAACTTATATCGGCCTTTTTATTTACATAATACAAGTTTAAAAATAAGTAATCCATAATAATAAAAAAAATCTGATAGTATTTGTTTTTTTTTTCACAAATTTTGTCACCTGTATCCAAAATTCATCGATATAAAAATCGACAATACCTCATCACTACTTGATTATGACAGTTAAACAGTGTGACGTCACAAATGTCAGGCGCTGAAAGCATTTGAGACGGCTTACACGGGGGGTTTGCCTAATATTTAATACACTGTTGCGGTCCTATACTATACCTACCGGGCTCATAGGTACATAGGGCCTTAACAAGCTGTCTCCACTTATTGCTTCTCCCCAAGAAGGTCCACCAGCGTTGAGCTCGCTCTCACCCGTACACACGGCCGCACATAAGTAGAAACACTTTTGGACATTAAGGCGTGGTAATAGTGTTGAAAAAGTTTCTATCGACAAGCGGTTGACCGTACGTCACTGGGTATAAGGGAGGCCGTCTTCATCTGCCTCTAGGTTGCCATTTAAATGCTTTTGAATTTCGTAAAATTTGTTTATTGCTTGAGTAATTTTTGTGCTGGTTTCATAATAGGTCTGAATAATCTTTTACTAACACACAAAATTACTGGTCAGCATCGTTCTTTTTTGCTGCGGGCTGTACTTGCTTTTCTTTTTATTTCAAAATGTTGCGTATTTCGTAATGATAAGAGAGTTTTTGCGTATTTGGAATTACACCTTGTATACGACAGTTGTAAGGCGCTCGCGTCGCGGGTACCAATACTGTTTAAGTTGAAATTGAAGTTGTATAATCCAAAGTAGGTTCGTTATATCGATATAATCAGAAGTCGTGATATTCATCAAGTTGTAATCCCTAGTGCTATGGAACCACGGGTAATTAAAATTACCCGTGGACCCGGTAATGGGTCAACCCAGCGGGACCACGGGTAAACAGCGCTTGCTACTGCTAGGCTAGTATATTTACTTTTTTGCTGCGGGTTGTACTTGCTACTTCTAGGCTAGTATATTTACCTATTATTCAGGATGTAAAGGAATGAAAGGGACAGGTTTCAGAAAACTGAAAGGGCATGATCAGTGAATAAAACTGTCAGGAAATAAAAAGAGACTGACCAATCAAGTTAACAATTTTGTATGGAGAGGCCGATTTTTTTTTCAATTTGCTGAAAGTTTTATTTACTTATTTAGTTACATGGACTGATCATGCACTTTCACTTTTCAGAAACCTCTCTTACACTATTTAGTATATTTGTAATATTTAAGTAATTAAGTAATACCCATAAAACAAATATCAAACAGGTGGAGCATTTTAATACTTACATCAAGCAGCTAGTGGTCATCTCCTGCTTTTGGTCAAGATGACAATTTTTTTAATTGAATAGTCAAAAAGTATTTGAACTGCTTAATGAACAAAATTGCTAAGTATACACATAAAGTAGAAAAAAAAAGGTTGCGCACAATAAAGAAAATTTGTAAATTTATAAATAACTACTACAGAAAAAAATACAAATTTCAGAAAAAAAAACACACCTTAAGTTTCAGGGCACCTACCAATTTATTTTTATTTAAGAAATAGTGCCATAGGTGGATGTAGGTGCGGTTAACTTCCTATCAGTGGAATGGAAATTCTAGCACTAAGAGATCATGGCCAAAATGTTTCTTCCAATGCCAATGTGCAGTTTTACAGTCATAATTACCTACTTAACTCAAGAATTTTTTTTATTGGGTAAATGGTACTCATAAAAAGCTTTCTTTTGACTGAAGGAATTTAAATCTTAGGAAGAAGTACATAGTGAACAGAAAAGTTCAACGGGCAGGTCCCTCCCAGTTGTAACGGAGTGGTGTCTCCGGAGTAGTGATAGCCAGACCATCAATACCTCTTCGGCTCCACTCTGTTAAATGTAATTTATAGCAGTCGTTTACAGTGCTGAAATTGTTAGATGCAAATTGTGAATTTCTATTATACTAGGTTATTGTAGAATGCTACAACCGCGGTCCATGGTGCCAGCTGTAACGCTAACTAGCGAGGTGACTATGGTACTTCCCCTCCACATTTTTTCCAGCAAAAGCTAGAATTCTGGAGGGAGCTCCTTGTCCTGTAGTGGATGTTTCATGGGATGTTACGATGATTGTAGAACCCCTAGCCAAATTAATTTTATTACCTATGTTACTCAGAATAAAAATCTGAACAAATTTTCTTAATGAAACATGGATTGATATATGAGTTCTTTTGTCTTTTTCATATAAAATTATGTGCGCTGGTAATAGCAGAATTTTTTTTTTCTTATATTTAACGCAAGTCTCCTAGGATAAGTTGTTTAGTTTTATATTTGAGTAACCATGAAAATTACCAGCTCAATTTGGCCAAAGGCCCAAAAACAACCCTTTATACAGCCACCAGGAAAGTCACTATGTTTTAAAGGCGCTGCAAGACATAACTGTTACTAGACATGGTGTGCACCCTAAACTAGGTAGGCTAGACATGGTGTGCACCCTAAACTGGATTGCACACAACAACTATGAATATGGTACTTAAATGCTGTGTTTGTACAAAACTAAAACTGTGAATCTTCTCACAATTTATGACATAATAATTATTTTCAACCAAAAAAGAAAAATCACAGTCAAAAGATTTTAATGTAATAAAAATTTTACTTACAATAGGGTAACATTTGAGCTGCTTAGGTTTACAAATTCAACGGCATGCCACTACACTTGAAGTCAGGTATCACTAAAAATTGACTGTAGGTACCTATTGGCTCTCTGTTTTTACAATCACAAACTTCACTTTAATTTGTCACACTTTTTAGGTAGGATGCCACAGCTAGTCAACTTGATTATTATGAAAAATAGAAGTCATGGTCCTAGACTCCTGGCCAAGTTTTTTAGATCTCCAACAGACTGGCATCCACTGGGATGACCGTTCTGCAAAAAAAAAATTACAATTAGTAGGTAAACCAATATTAAAACAATTAAAATAATGAAACAAATGCAATCCTCAAGACCTACCTCAGATAAGCTGCTATCTATCTTGTCGTCAGTGACATCCTGCGCATGAGTTGAGTTCAATCAAATGCCGCAAGTTTCATCCCGCAACGCAACCCCAAAACAAACTCCTTTAAGCGCTTTCGTGCTTTTTATTTAATTTTGAATATGACCGATCGAATATATCATGTTTCTCCGATAGTTAGCGAATACAATTAACCAAAACTCTACTACAAAATAAATTTTATTTACGTTTTTGAAGTATAAATTAGGTTAGGTTATGTTTTTGTTTGTTTGTCAGTCAAATTGACACAAACACTACGGTTTCTTTCTCGAATACATCGCACTCATTACATTCACAGAATATAGTCGGTTTATATCCGTGCATTCGTTGAATATGATCGAATACAGATTTAAACCGGACTAGAGCGCTTATGTCAATGTCACTGAGAAAAATTAAAATTTTGATTTTGTTTTGTGTTTTTGGAAATTATTGAGAGATAATGATTATTCGATAATATAATTAAATCCAAAAAACCCAAAAAAAAAGTTGAAAAAATATCTCGAAAACGAGATTGATAACAAATGTCTTTTGAATTTGACGTTTCGCACACGCTGCACTACCTCGTTTTCGTATGCAATGATAGCGCGCTAAAGTAACGTCACTGATGACGTCACGTCGCTTAAACGAGTGAATACGAGCAAGTTTTGAACCGACTTTAGCGCGCCAACAACGCACACATTGATCATATGCAAGAAATAAACCGCACCGAAACAAACAAAGTGTTGCCAAATCCCAGAGTTCACTCACGTAAACACGAGGTTAGCTGTCCTTTAAAATTTTTATAATAGTAGGGTTTTGTCAAAAGTAAAGAAATAAAACTGTATTTTTTACTTGAATCACCCTCAACCCGGTACATTCAAACATATTTATAGGAGTGCGTGGGTTTTTATTAACGCTTCTTTTTTTTCCCACCATGGCACCACTTTGTTTGTGAAGTCATGTAATTTTTAGCTGACTTCATTAAGAGATTTTAATATCCAACAATGAATAAACTATATTTGATTGATTGTTGCTATCCTGGCTACTGTAAAATATTGAAACGAAAATAAGGGAGACTGGGAATACTTGATCCTTGCGGGACACATGTGTAATGCGCAATATTTAGGAAGATTTTTAAAGTTTGAGTTAGCAACACTGCTTGTCTATGGTCAGAGGTGTCCGTCTTCCCAGCAAGCCCTTGCGAGATATGGCCAAGTGGCATACACCAAAATTTAGTGGAAATTGGTTCATTCTATCAATAAAGTGTCAGATTCAGTGCATCAAAACTGACGAAACTACGAGCTGAAAACTTTGGGTGGCTGTAGAGACGTCTCGTCAGCCAGCCCATTCTATACAGGAAAAACTACGAAGATTACATAAAAGCAAAATAGTTCTATATTTACTGCATGTCTAGTGCAATGGATTGTAAAATAGCCGAATCGAAAATATCCATATGGTAGGAGCACTTAAACAATAATTATGGGTGGCTGGAGAGACGTTTTCCCAGCCAGCCCAGGTGATATCTCGGAACATATAGTAGGTACGAAGATAAAACAAAGCTTAATATTTACTACCTACTCGGAACAGTAGGAACCAAATATTTCAAAATCCTAGCTCCACTAACTTTTGAGATAATTGAATTTTTGCATGGGTTTGCTGGGGAGACGTCTCGCCAGCAAGCCCATGCTGTACCTCAAAAAGTACTGCACGTAGAATGCTGAGCGATATACCATTAGAGAGTGCATATTTGATGCAATAAGCACCAAGAAAAGTGAGTCCCTAGGTTTTACGGTTTCGGTGCCAGAAACAAAAATCATTTTCCCGCCGAAAATTTTGAATGCATGCTGTGAAGTGCGACGTTGCCGTTCTGTGCAGTTCTACATGTTGCTGTTAGAGTATTCAAAAATCAATCTTGTATCCTTATATTTAAGAGGTACTGTAGACGCACGTGTAGATTATTTGTAATTTGAGAATAGTTCGGGAGACGGTGTACTTAGTAAAAGGCTGATTGGTTAACAAGAAGTTTTTATTTATTTGTGAACAACATGTGAAGAACAAAAGAGATAATATGTATTTAAAAATTGTCCTCCACTGACATTTCTTCGCGCCTGGAGGTGATAGATTAGATGATATAATTCCTCAATTAAAGTGATATTTCTCCGAGATATATTTTCTCTCGGGTAGCGTGCTTAAGTCGGCTGGTTTGAGACTCTGAGAGTACAGACTGATCCAGCGTTGTTTTAGCCCCTTTCTTACATTATTATCGGAATCTTCGCCGAATCTGAATGCGCCAAGCATTATGCCGGATTTAGACGGAGGCAAATCTCAGGCGCCTACCTTCCAGGCAAGACAATATGCATCGTGTAAACAGTTTTTGCCGTGCCTCGGCTGGTTTAGACGACGGCAAAATATTGGCGCCAATACTCTAGGCAGGACGGCAGGCAACGTGTAAACGGTTTTTGGCGTGCGGCTTGCCTGTAGGCATGAAATAGACCAGCGGGCTATTTTGCGGCGCCAAAACAGTGGTCGCGAACCTGCCATATCAGCTATCAGAATCCAGATGTAAGGAACCTTGAAAATGTGCCCAGTAAACAGAGTCATTAAATTAATATTTTAAAAATATTTTTTCGCAGTTAACAATTAGTTGCAAGATAATAAGGATTTTATTTGTATTGTTGTTTTAAAAATGCATTTTTCTACTTCGCTTGTTTATTTTTTTAGTTTGCTTTCAAACAAAAACCACCAGCCGTCCACTTGACCATCGCCGTATCAATGGCAGAAAAACGACAAAGCACTGGCTTTAAACCAAAAGTATATTTTTTTAAGAATGCTTCAATTTACAAAGAACTGTGAGCCAATTCTTGAATATCACTGGGTGATTATATACAGGGTGTTAATTTGATTGCGTGCCATAGCTTAGGGGGTGTTTCAGTAACGATAAAGGAACACAAAAAAAATATTTAAAAATATCCTCAAAAAACAAAAAAAAATTCCATTGAAACTTAACTAACGCGGAGGGCAATGACCCTAACGGAGCAGCAGTGGTACGCAGTATCAGTGGATAAGGTAGGTTACATACATAACTGAAACTCTTTCGCGCGATTTTTGATAGCGCGATGCTCAAGGTCATTGCCCTCCGCGTTATAGTTTCAATGAAGTTAAATTTTTTTTAAGTAGGATTTTATTTTATATTTTTTTTGTGCTCCTTTATCGTTACTGAACCACCCCCTAAGCTATGGCACGCAATCAAATTAACACCCTGTATATTCTTTATTGCACAAATTATGACAAAGATTTTAAATGAAAATTGTTTACAAAGGCGAGCTTATCTCTTTAAGAGATCTCTTCCAGCCAACCTATTAGGTGTGGAAGAATGTCATTAAAGCGGGCACAGGGATGTGCATTAATATAGAGATTATATAGAGATTTTCAAAATTTAAAAAAGCCACGTTAAACTCATGAAACTCAAATTATTATGTTGGTAATTTTAAAACCGAACGTTATTTTAATTTTAAAAATCTCAAAAATCACCCGTCCAGATTATAGAATTGGTCCCCGGCAGCCGAGTACCTACTGCACCACCCCAAAAAAAAATCGATATATATCGTATCGATATTTTCAAATAGTATCGATATAAATCGGGAAAAAATATCGATATTTCAATATTTTTCCGAAAACCAACTACTAGAATATCACATACATACACAAATTCATAAGAATAATTATCGTTAGGATGATTGGATATGTGCACGTAATTGACCAAAATATGAAACGCATATGTCGATACTGAGCAGTTTTTAATCAAAAATATCGAATTTGAAACTCAAGTCGATATTCAGAAAAAAATATTGATGCATCGATACATCGAGAAAAAAAATATCGAAGATAAATATCGATAGCTTTTAGAAAAAATATCGATATTTTTAAATATCAATATAGTTTGCCCATCCCTAGTAAACTGTGGTCATCACAAGACTGGCGCACAGTGGACCCATGGTGGATTTTGTAATTACATTTTGTAATACCGACCCTATTTTTTTTTATAGGTACCTACTTACATTCCTTACAACTTTTATTCTTTTGTAATTTGTTGTTAAGTTGCTAACTTCAGAGAAAAAAAATGTTTAAATTTTTTTTGTATGGAGAGTTATACATTTTATTTTTTATCTTGATTTGTTCAAAAGTGATAAACGCGTGACTTCGTAACAATATAGTCCAAATGATTTTAAGCCGAAAACATAAATAAATCATCTGCAAGTACTTGCAGCTATACGAGTAAAAAGGCGGCAAAGTTTCTGTATTTCTGATGCATCTTTTGTCAGTATGAAGTGGAATTCGGACCAATACTATTTTTTTATGATGTATAATGACATTTTCGACAACTTTTATACTTATGTAATTTGTTGTACATTTTATATTTTCAGAGAAAAAAATAAATCATGTTTTTAATTTGCCACCTTAGTAGGGGGGTTAGGCCGGTACTGGACCACCTAGAGGTGATGTGGTCGAGAGTCGGTCACCGGGATTCGACCTGGTTCGGTAGCTCTAAAAAGAGCTCATTCAATGAAATCTGTGGTGGAAGTGACTGGAACAAAATAAATAATGGAAAATTGAATGAAACGATGAATGGCAAGTGCAAATCTAGATCTACCTACCCAACTCTGCAAGTTGTTACCGGACGGGGACGGTGATGCGGTTGGGGACGGGTAAGCGGATGGGACGGTGATGCGGGCGAGGAAGTGGATGGGGACGGGGACAGGGACGGTGACGGGGATGGGTACGGGGACGGGTAGGGTACGGAGACGGGGACTGGGACGGGGCGGGCAGCGACGGGGATGGGTACGGAGACGGGGACAGGGTCGGGGGCGGTGATGCGGGGGGCGAGGAAGCGGATGGAGTACAATACGACTGATTACGGTTTCGTTAGCAGTTTTAATTTGCAGGCTTTATTTCTGGTTCATTTGCATTGCAATATGTGATGTATTTAACTAGCTGAGAACTTTTTTGGGGGCACCCTCAGTGGAGTCAGGTACAGATGCCGACTCATTGTGTTCAAATTTTTACCTGACGGAATCTTTTTTGTAAGGGCTGTGGGGTTTCTTTTATTGCTTGCCTTTATGGAAAGATTAAGTCCGCATAAGATAAAAAGCAAGTTACATAAAAACATTTCAACTCAACGTGTTGGCAATGGATTTCCTTTTATTTATATCAGGTACGCTAAGGACATTAATTTAAAAGCTGATAGTTTACAAGTTATGATATGATGCTAAAAGCAATTAACGTTTGCCAAATTTAATTTAGCACTTCGCTGCAGTCCGTAGGAAAAACATTCAACATGTCAAAGTATAAAAACCAGGTACAAATAGATATGTAGGTACAAATAAAATAACCTAACCTAACCTAACCTAAATACCTATAACTTAAGGGGGGCACTACTCCAAATTAATTTACATAAATACGTAACACTACCTATAACCACAATAAAATCATGGAAGAGCAGCTTGTATTTAAAAATATAGAATAAAGATGTCAACAAATAAATTATTCAAGTTCAATATCGCAATTATTCGTAAAAACCATGTCAGAAAAATAAAAAACTGCTTCAGGAAAATAAAATTATTGAATTACTTAAACAAAAAAAAGGCATTTAAAACTATGTTTATCGCTTTTCGCGCAGAAAAAAAAAAAAGAAAAACCTATAATCTTGGTGAACTTGCAGACAGATTTATTTAATATTTATGTATGCTACAACTAACGCCGACCGACGAGGATCTGTCGAACTAAATGGCACTCCGCTATCTAAAATAGATTACTCCGTTGATCGAAATATTTCGTACAATGCTTGAAGGTGATATGTATGCTCAAAGGATGGCTAGTTCTGGAGATAATTCAAAGATGGTGCTATTTGAAGCTTCTAGTTTTTATTTCAAAAGTTTTCAAAATTGAATTGTTCGTAAAGGTATTCCTTGGATTATCTTTACAAAATCTGAAAAGAGAAAAACAGTTTTTGATGCGTTTAATTTTTACTGCTTTTTTATTTGAGACTAGGTTTTTTATAAACATTTCACAACTTATTTTCAAATTGCACTGTTATTTTTAATAAAAGCAATCCTTGATAGAAAGATAGATAAATGCTTTATTGTGCACATAACAAAAATATAACTAGTTTGATATAACTAGTTTGTTTTGTTTGTTTCTAGCTTGATATTATTGTTTTAAAAATCAAAAGCATCACAAGTTATTTTCAGTAGACTTCAAAACGATAATTTCTATAAAAGTTTATTTCGATTTCGTTTTTATTCGATGTATTATAAATTAATTTTCAAAGCTTCATTATAAAATTCTTTTTCTTAAAAAGTATTCAATGAAATTTATATTATTACATTCGATCAAGGTTTAATTAGCAGTCGAACTCGTACGTTTTATTAATGGTTGATTTGACCGGCAAAGATTTTTTTTAGGGTCGAGGCCAATCAATGAAATGGCGGGGTGCTACCTGTCTAACTGAGTTCGGTCCATCTAGTCACAATCTAGTCACGATTAAAAAATACCTATCAAAAAGTGTCATCTGATCATGAATTCCTTAGTTGTAGATAAACAATAGAAATACATTTGGAAAGAAAGGTTTTTCTTACTTTGGTATGATATCATTTTGGTCGAAATAATTCTTAAGATGAAATAGTAAATGAGTTTTAAAAACTGCTTTGTTTTAAAACTGCTTTGTTTTAAAACTGCTTTGTTTTAAAACTGCTTTGTTTCTAAATAAAATTTCAATTGTTAAAAATGCGAAAAAAAATAAATCAGCATGTATAATATCTTAAGAAAAGAATCTAAGTTACAGTTCTGATTATATTAAACAACAACACAACAAATGTAAATAGCGAAATATGCAAAATCAACAATAAAAATACCTATAATAAATTATTCACAATGTGTAATTTCAAATACGCGAAACCTCTAGGGGTTTATCCATGTAACTGAATAACTTATCCCAAAGAACATAGTTCGAATTAAGAAAAAAAAAAAAAATTCCCACAGAAACTGCATCCGCTGATAGCGCATTTTGTATGGGAGTCTAACATATTAAAGCTAGATTTCCTTACTTGACTTTTTAAATTAATACATAAACCGTAACACTTTTCGATGCAACGCGTAAAATTTATTACTTCACATTATGGAAAGAATTATTGATTGTTATAAATAACGGTGAAGTCACGGGTATTTAATAGTTTCCATTCCTATGAAATGACGCTGAGATTGTAGCCCGTGTTTTTCACACATCGATTTCATATCGAAATCAATACACGTGCTGCCATCTGTCATCGTCGCTGGGAAACAATGGAGCCACAGTTGCAGTAGGTGAGTGAGTGTTAGTTCATATTTCTATCACAAGATATCGGTAGTGTATGGGCTACAGGCTGTCACGTTGCGGTTGGTACGTGTGGACGCAAAAATTGGTATTTAGGCAGGCTCGGATACTACATTAGGTACGTCGAGATTCGCGTTTTGTAGTCTATGCTGTGACAGTTCTCGATTTTAAGAATGGCAACATTTCTTTGATGGTGATTGTACGAGAGACCGTGTATTAAAAAAGGAAAAATTTTGTAAAAGTGATAAATCCATGAACATCGGATAGGTGAAGCTGAATTAAGATGTGATCATCAAGAGACAGGCCCAAGATGTCTGATTGCATTCAATGTAGATAAGATTTTAAATATTTGTTCATCCCACATGTAAGTAGAGTGATACATTTTTTGTTCTGATAAGGTTATGTCTGATATTTCAGCAGATCAGGTCTTCAATTTGAGCTATTTGTTTTTTTTAGGGGTCGCAGGTAGGGGCTGTAGACAAGGGCCATCCTTTTTAAGAGAAGATGATTTAGACTTCGTGGGTGGAGCCCACCTTTAACATTAAACTCGTGACCATGAACCTGGCGTACATCGCTGCATCTCATCATCGGCGCAAGACACTCAGATGATCTCGTGACGATGGATCCTCGGCACGATCTACGGAGATTTGTCTTAAGTATAAAACCAATGTAACGACAGGTTAGTTCTTTAATTTTATTCTACAACTTTAAACTTAGGTTTCTATTTAATTTTTGGTACTTCATGTTTTTAACTTACTTAATATAATGTGAAGATACAGTATAATAAACTTGCCCGACTCATGTGGAACATAAGAACAGCTTTTAATTCAATAACAAACAAGTTTACAACACCCTTTCGTCTCATGTAATGCGGCCAGCAGCTCCGGTGAGTAGCGTGGAACGCACTACAAGGAGAAAATTCTCTTTGTAGCGACTTAACTTTAAAAACAAAGTCCTCCAAGGCAACTTTAACAGTTAACAGCTGTCTGGGAGGCGACTTAACAAGAAAACATGCTACAAAGTGGCGCCCAACGTGGGGCATTACATGGACAATGGACCACAGTTCATAAGTTCACAGTTTAGACAGTTACTGCACAGGTATAATGTACCTAACATCTATTACAACCCTCGGTATCATCCACAAGTAAATCAAGCTGAAAGAGCCATTAGAAACGTAGTATGTGCGATTGCTTGTTACGTGAAATCTGAACATAAGAAGTGGGATGAGCATTTGGTGGAAATTCAATGTGCACTTAACACCTCCGTCAATGAGGCTACGAAATGCTCACCGTATTTTTTGGTCCATGGTCGTGAATTTATAGTGGATGGTACAGTATACAGGGGCAGTGACAGTCCAGTTCCACAATCGCAGGTACAGGTTGATGAGCCTCAATCTTACGTCAAACGAATACGTGAGCTTGAAACAATATATAACAAGGTGCAGAAACACTTAAAAGTTGCTCACCTTAAGAATCAAAAACAATATAACTTAAGAAAAAGACATGTTGAACTTAAAGTAGGACAAATCGTATACAAGCGAACTTTTTATTTGTCAAACGCTTCGAAAAAGTTCACTTCAAAGTTAGCTCCTAAATTTCAAAAATGTGTGGTAACAATAAAGAAATCACCATTAGTTTACACCTTAGCTGACATGGATGGTAAGGTCTTAGGTGACTTTCACATTAAAGACATCTTAAAATATGACGACTGACTAAAATGACTAGAGTGAACTTAGGTGACAAAATTTTCCGGAAAATATTTTAGACTTAGGAATAAAAGGTGATGTATGTATGGGTCAATATAGTCGTATCTCAGGGCAGTCACAAACTACCTTACTGTGCTGTTGGCAATGTATTTTGAAATAACAACATTAACAACTTAATTTTGTCCTCAACTCAATATCGCTTAAAAGTTAATTTAATCTTAACTGTTCTTTAGGATACTTAATTGCCTGAGAACGGAACTTAAATACAACTTAAGGTTGTTTACTTAATTGTAACTGTTCTTAAGGTTCTTAAATACTTAAGAATAGAACTTAATCACTCTTAAAAAGTCTGCAGACGAAACTCACTTGATTAATTTAAAATCAACAGTGAAACGGGTACCCACTAAACATTATGAACTTAAGCAAGAAGTCATAATGCCAAATTTTTTGTCTGTGTATCCGGTAAGTGAGAAACTTAGGATAGTCTCCACTACTGTTTCCACAGAACACATTTTTGTAAATAATAGAAATATATGTAAATAGTAGAAATACATTACCAATAGTAAAGCACTCTTTTAACTCTCTTGTGTCGTAGGCCTTTGCTTAAGTGTGTGTAGTGTACTGTTTGATTGTCGCTCACATGATGCCAAGACAGAGAAGTCTCTAGGAGTCAGTAGTTTAAGAGAAGTTTTAAGGCAGTTTAAGGGTAGTCTTAAGGAAGTTTAAGGGTAGTTTTAAGGAAGTTTTAGGGAAGTTTTAAGGATGTTTTAAGGAAATTTTTAAGGATGTTTTAGGGAAGTTATAAGGATGTTTTAGGAAATTTTTAAGGATGTTTTAGGGAAGTTATAAGGATGTTTTAGGAAATTTTTAAGGATGTTTTAGGGAAGTTTTAAGGATGTTTTAGGGAAGTTTTAAGGATGTTTTAGGAATTTTTTTGGAAGGTTCAAGCGTTGATTTCTTGGGTCAAAAATTTCTTCACATATGAAGAAATTTTTAACCGAAGGAGGGGTATGTGTAGCCCGTGTTTTTCACACATCGATTTCATATCGAAATCAATACACGTGCTGCCATCTGTCATCGTCGCTGGGAAACAATGGAGCCACAGTTGCAGTAGGTGAGTGAGTGTTAGTTCATATTTCTATCACAAGATATCGGTAGTGTATGGGCTACAGGCTGTCACGTTGCGGTTGGTACGTGTGGACGCAAAAATTGGTATTTAGGCAGGCTCGGATACTACATTAGGTACGTCGAGATTCGCGTTTTGTAGTCTATGCTGTGACAGTTCTCGATTTTAAGAATGGCAACATTTCTTTGATGGTGATTGTACGAGAGACCGTGTATTAAAAAAGGAAAAATTTTGTAAAAGTGATAAATCCATGAACATCGGATAGGTGAAGCTGAATTAAGATGTGATCATCAAGAGACAGGCCCAAGATGTCTGATTGCATTCAATGTAGATAAGATTTTAAATATTTGTTCATCCCACATGTAAGTAGAGTGATACATTTTTTGTTCTGATAAGGTTATGTCTGATATTTCAGCAGATCAGGTCTTCAATTTGAGCTATTTGTTTTTTTTAGGGGTCGCAGGTAGGGGCTGTAGACAAGGGCCATCCTTTTTAAGAGAAGATGATTTAGACTTCGTGGGTGGAGCCCACCTTTAACATTAAACTCGTGACCATGAACCTGGCGTACATCGCTGCATCTCATCATCGGCGCAAGACACTCAGATGATCTCGTGACGATGGATCCTCGGCACGATCTACGGAGATTTGTCTTAAGTATAAAACCAATGTAACGACAGGTTAGTTCTTTAATTTTATTCTACAACTTTAAACTTAGGTTTCTATTTAATTTTTGGTACTTCATGTTTTTAACTTACTTAATATAATGTGAAGATACAGTATAATAAACTTGCCCGACTCATGTGGAACATAAGAACAGCTTTTAATTCAATAACAAACAAGTTTACAACACCCTTTCGTCTCATGTAATGCGGCCAGCAGCTCCGGTGAGTAGCGTGGAACGCACTACAAGGAGAAAATTCTCTTTGTAGCGACTTAACTTTAAAAACAAAGTCCTCCAAGGCAACTTTAACAGTTAACAGCTGTCTGGGAGGCGACTTAACAAGAAAACATGCTACAAGATACATACCTGTTTTTCGAGATTCCCATGCATTGAAGTGATTATTTAACGTATTAACAAGTTAGTGAATCTTTGTGTTCGTGTATAAAATGGATGTAATTTATAACATCACGAAGCAGGTAGTTTCAAGCCCAGACTAACCTAACCTAACCACGAAATCAATCACTTTAAGCATTTTTCCTCTCAACATTTACTGCTCACCTAAAACCGAGACGGAAAATTTATCTGTAGCTCATAAGTTATCACAATTTACCTCAAACATTTTTCTTTCTACAATTACCTACTGCTAACTTCAAACTCTGAAAACAAAGATGAGATGGACGAATGAACATTTGGTTGCGTTTTGCATGCCAGGCACTAACTTTCAGAACATTTGTGAGTAATCACACCGAAGTGTTGTTAGTGTTAAACTGTAAACGAACTTTTGAAGGTACGCACTATATTACCCAGTTGCTCTTAACTTCAATCTAGCATAGAACAAAGATGGGGCTGACGATGAACAGAGGTCACTCAGAAGAAGTCTAACACCTCTTGATTATCAACATGCGATTATTACTTCTGAAGTTATTGGAGTCAGGAACTGGCATTTAATGTTAAAATTATTTTAATATACATATGACGACATATCTTATGAAAAAGAACTAAATAATGAGTAAAAGCAAAACTTTACTAAATCACGCGTTTCTGCACGAACAATAGGGTACGTTTCAGAACATTATTCGTAACTTTCAGAACATTATTTCTCCCACATGCAATTTCAAACCACGACGAAGACATTTCTTGAGTCATACCTGTTTGAAGTCATCACACGTACGTATTTAACAAGTTAACAGTTTTGTAATTATGAAACATGGTGGTACTGACCACGACAGGTTTAGAATTCTAAAGGACGGTTTAAGATTAAAGTATTGAAAGCTCTAATAATTAATAGCAAATTTTTGAAATATTACTAAATTAAAATATAAAACTAACAATCTCGACTGAATCAAAATATTTGAATTAGTCGTTACAACCAAAACTTTTATGTAAAATGAAATTTTAACAAAACTTATTCAACCAAAAACTACAAACGAAATTACAAATAAAAATATTTGAATGAACTATTACAACACAACGTTTATGAAAAAAAAAACAAAAAAAAAAAAACACTCAAATCAAAATCTCAATTACAATTTCTAAATAAAATGTTTAAAAGTAAACGTCTCGAAAACTCGTTTTTAAAAATACTTACAGATTTTTCTTCATATAAATTATCAATTTGAAACTTAAATCAAAATTGTACTATAGTATTGAAAGTTAAGATTTTTTTTTATTGTATGAACAGTATGAATCAAAAATAGTTAATTAAAACTTTTTAAATGAAAATCTTAAAATCAAAATACTTTATTGACAATTACTAAGCTTAGACTTAAACCAATAATATTTAAAGGAATACTTTTATAAAAAAGAATTGCAAAAAAAATGTTGCTGGAAAGATAACTTGACATAAAAATAAATTTTCATAATCTCAAGTTGAATATGTTAAAAAAAAAAATACGAAATGAAATCTTTATTGACAATTTCTTAGCTATAATTTAAAAAAATATAAATTTCATTGAATACTTTTTAGGAAAAAGAATCTTATTTTTGAATAAAAAACGAAATCGGAAAACTTTTATGGTCATAGAAATTATCGTTTTGAAGTCTATTAAAAATAACTATGATTTTCAAAACAATAATATCAAGGATAGCTTTTGTGATGAAGAATAATGCAACTTCAAAAAATAATATGTGAAACGCTTTTGGGAAGGAAACCAAAAAAAAAAACTAAAACTTCAAAATCTCAAATCAAAAAGATGTAAAAATTTTACGTATCGAAATCTCTTTTTATTTTCAGATTTTATAAAGATAATTCAAGGAATACCTTTACGAACAATTAAATTTTGAAAACTTTCGGAATAAAAACAAAAAGCTTTAAAACTAAATAATCTTTTAAAATCTCAAATAAAAAAGTTTTAAAATTAAATTTGTCGAAAACTCGTTTAGCAATTTACTAAGATATTTAAAACTATAATGTTTCAAAAAAAAATTTTATGACAAAAAAATATTTCTATAAAAATGTAACAAGCAAGACTTACAAACATAGCAAAAAAATGATTCAAATATAAAATCGATGAATCTCGTTGCTAAAAATACTTTTTCAGTGACGACTCATTATATTCTACGTGGTAACCACCTACCAATTTAAGAAATAAAATCATTATGAGTTGTTTGTTACCGTTTAAGTTAAATCAAATATCGTTTATGGATATCCAATAAACTCAGTACATAATGGAATTGCATATAAAAATAATGCAAATTCAACACTTTAAATTACAAATAAAATAAAAACAAACCATAATCACAAATTATAGTTTCAGATTAAAACGAACGAAGAGGTTTGATATTTCTTATATTCTATTTGTTCCATATTCTTACTTATTACCCGAGAAAGTCAAAAATTACGCATCGCATCACACCAGCATTCAATAATGTGGCCGGCCTAAAAAATGGTGCTAGCAGGTAATGAAATAGTACGGTGTGATATTTAGCGCACGGGTTCACTTCGTCCAGATGATGCGACCGATAGAGCGCGAGAGAACAGACACGTTTTTTTTTTTATTGTACCTATAGATACATTGTATTGTACCATATTTTTTGCAGTTTTTTTTATTTTTAGAAATGGTCAATGGGCGGGCAAATAGAAATGAAGGCATGTTTTGTTTGTTTTCAGCTATTTTTTTCTGAGATAGCGTGGCAAATTTTTATGATCTTGAATGTGCAAGTATGGGAATTATTTATTGTTCTGATTCGATTGGTAATTATTTCGAGAAATAAATTTTGTGTGAGGTACCTAGTAACGCTAAAGCCACGATCACACCTAGCTAAATTCAAAGACTAATAAGACATACATTGCTGGGAGGCTTGGTTATGTTAATTGCAATATCATTACTTCAACGAGCAATGTGTGCCGAATTTATTAGTCTTTGAATTCAGCTAGGTGTGATCGTAGCTTAACGGAGAATACTGAATACCGATAGGTGGACGCTAGACTGTCTTTTGAACAACAAATAGGTAGTAATCAGGTAGGTAATCTGGCACAGTCTGTGTAATAAATAAGTAATTTTTCGTATAAGAGCTTGATTTCATCCACTACATTATCACATCGTTAGTATTTGCTCTTTGTACTCAGGATAAGTTTGGTTAAGAATCTGCTGGAGAATCTTGCGCACACTGATAATCGAGAGAAAATAATTCAGCTGAGAGGTAGTTTATAAACTTAGCCGTCTTGTTTGCTAAGTATCATTTGAATATGATGGAACAAAAAGAATATCAGAAATATTAAACCTCTTCGTTCGTTTTAATCTGAAACTATAATTTGTGGTTATGTTATGGTTTATTTTTATTTTATTTGTAATTTGAAGGGTTAAATTTGCATTATTTTAATATTCAATTCCATCATCTTCATGCTACACTACACACCAACAAACTTCTACGTGTGAGAAATAAAACAAAATTCTCCACTACTACAGAAATGTATATTCAAATATGCAATGGTGGTCGGGGTACCGCGAGGAAAAGAGATCACACACTGCTAATAGTTTCACAGTTGACACCTCGATACTACGTTTCAGCAAACTAAGTGGATGCCAGTAGTGCCATCTATATTTTTTCTTAAGTACAAAAAATATTTAGCGGGTTGAACACCTAACTTACATCTTTATCAAATATTTAGTTAATATTCAACGTTTTTAAAATACCTTTTCGCTCGAGCCTTTTCTAATATAACCTAACTTAACCTTAACGCAGAAAAAAAAAACGCCACGAATACGTATCAAACCTCTTCGTTGGTTTTAATCTGAAACTATAATTTGTGATTATGGTTTGTTTTTATTTTATTTGTAATTTAAAGTGTTAAATTTGCATTATTTTTATATGCAATTCCATTATGTACTGAGTTTATTGGATATCCATAAACGATATTTGATTTAACTTAAACGGTAACAAACAACTCATAATGATTTTATTTCTTAAATTGGTAGGTGGTTACCACGTAGAATATAATGAGTCGTCACTGAAAAAGTATTTTTAGCAACGAGATTCATCGATTTTATATTTGAATCATTTTTTTGCTATGTTTGTAAGTCTTGCTTGTTACATTTTTATAGAAATATTTTTTTGTCATAAAATTTTTTTTTGAAACATTATAGTTTTAAATATCTTAGTAAATTGCTAAACGAGTTTTCGACAAATTTAATTTTAAAACTTTTTTATTTGAGATTTTAAAAGATTATTTAGTTTTAAAGCTTTTTGTTTTTATTCCGAAAGTTTTCAAAATTTAATTGTTCGTAAAGGTATTCCTTGAATTATCTTTATAAAATCTGAAAATAAAAATAGATTTCGATACGTAAAATTTTTACATCTTTTTGATTTGAGATTTTGAAGTTTTAGTTTTTTTTTTTTGGTTTCCTTCCCAAAAGCGTTTCACATATTATTTTTTGAAGTTGCATTATTCTTCATCACAAAAGCTATCCTTGATATTATTGTTTTGAAAATCATAGTTATTTTTAATAGACTTCAAAACGATAATTTCTATGACCATAAAAGTTTTCCGATTTCGTTTTTTATTCAAAAATAAGATTCTTTTTCCTAAAAAGTATTCAATGAAATTTATATTTTTTTAAATTATAGCTAAGAAATTGTCAATAAAGATTTCATTTCGTATTTTTTTTTTAACATATTCAACTTGAGATTATGAAAATTTATTTTTATGTCAAGTTATCTTTCCAGCAACATTTTTTTTGCAATTCTTTTTTATAAAAGTATTCCTTTAAATATTATTGGTTTAAGTCTAAGCTTAGTAATTGTCAATAAAGTATTTTGATTTTAAGATTTTCATTTAAAAAGTTTTAATTAACTATTTTTGATTCATACTGTTCATACAATAAAAAAAAAATCTTAACTTTCAATACTATAGTACAATTTTGATTTAAGTTTCAAATTGATAATTTATATGAAGAAAAATCTGTTAGTATTTTTAAAAACGAGTTTTCGAGACGTTTACTTTTAAACATTTTATTTAGAAATTGTAATTGAGATTTTGATTTGAGTGTTTTTTTTTTTTTGTTTTTTTTTTCATAAACGTTGTGTTGTAATAGTTCATTCAAATATTTTTATTTGTAATTTCGTTTGTAGTTTTTGGTTGAATAAGTTTTGTTAAAATTTCATTTTACATAAAAGTTTTGGTTGTAACGACTAATTCAAATATTTTGATTCAGTCGAGATTGTTAGTTTTATATTTTAATTTAGTAATATTTCAAAAATTTGCTATTAATTATTAGAGCTTTCAATACTTTAATCTTAAACCGTCCTTTAGAATTCTAAACCTGTCGTGGTCAGTACCACCATGTTTCATAATTACAAAACTGTTAACTTGTTAAATACGTACGTGTGATGACTTCAAACAGGTATGACTCAAGAAATGTCTTCGTCGTGGTTTGAAATTGCATGTTCCCACATGTTCTGAAAGTTACGAATAATGTTCTGAAACGTACCCTATTGTTCGTGCAGAAACGCGTGATTTAGTAAAGTTTTGCTTTTACTCATTATTTAGTTCTTTTTCATAAGATATGTCGTCATATGTATATTAAAATAATTTTAACATTAAATGCCAGTTCCTGACTCCAATAACTTCAGAAGTAATAATCGCATGTTGATAATCAAGAGGTGTTAGACTTCTTCTGAGTGACCTCTGTTCATCGTCAGCCCCATCTTTGTTCTATGCTAGATTGAAGTTAAGAGCAACTGGGTAATATAGTGCGTACCTTCAAAAGTTCGTTTACAGTTTAACACTAACAACACTTCGGTGTGATTACTCACAAATGTTCTGAAAGTTAGTGCCTGGCATGCAAAAAGCAACCAAATGTTCATTCGTCCATCTCATCTTTGTTTTCAGAGTTTGAAGTTAGCAGTAGGTAATTGTAGAAAGAAAAATGTTTGAGGTAAATTGTGATAACTTATGAGCTACAGATAAATTTTCCGTCTCGGTTTTAGGTGAGCAGTAAATGTTGAGAGGAAAAATGCTTAAAGTGATTGATTTCGTGGTTAGGTTAGGTTAGTCTGGGCTTGAAACTACCTGCTTCGTGATGTTATAAATTACATCCATTTTATACACGAACACAAAGATTCACTAACTTGTTAATACGTTAAATAATCACTTCAATGCATGGGAATCTCGAAAAACAGGTATGTATCTCAGCGTCATTTCATAGGAATGGAAACTATTAAATACCCGTGACTTCACCGTTATTTATAACAATCAATAATTCTTTCCATAATGTGAAGTAATAAATTTTACGCGTTGCATCGAAAAGTGTTACGGTTTATGTATTAATTTAAAAAGTCAAGTGAGGAAATCTAGCTTTAATATGTTAGACTCCCATACAAAATGCGCTATCAGCGGATGCAGTTTCTGTGGGAATTTTTTTTTTTTTTCTTAATTCGAACTATGTTCTTTGGGATAAGTTATTCAGTTACATGGATAAACCCCTAGAGGTTTCGCGTATTTGAAATTACACATTGTGAATAATTTATTATAGGTATTTTTATTGTTGATTTTGCATATTTCGCTATTTACATTTGTTGTGTTGTTGTTTAATATAATCAGAACTGTAACTTAGATTCTTTTCTTAAGATATTATACATGCTGATATATTTTTTTTCGCATTTTTAACAATTGAAATTTTATTTAGAAACAAAGCAGTTTTAAAACAAAGCAGTTTTAAAACAAAGCAGTTTTTAAAACTCATTTACTATTTCATCTTAAGAATTATTTCGACCAAAATGATATCATACCAAAGTAAGAAAAACCTTTCTTTCCAAATGTATTTCTATTGTTTATCTACAACTAAGGAATTCATGATCAGATGACACTTTTTGATAGGTATTTTTTAATCGTGACTAGATTGTGACTAGATGGACCGAACTCAGTTAGACAGGTAGCACCCCGCCATTTCATTGATTGGCCTCGACCCTAAAAAAAATCTTTGCCGGTCAAATCAACCATTAATAAAACGTACGAGTTCGACTGCTAATTAAACCTTGATCGAATGTAATAATATAAATTTCATTGAATACTTTTTAAGAAAAAGAATTTTATAATGAAGCTTTGAAAATTAATTTATAATACATCGAATAAAAACGAAATCGAAATAAACTTTTATAGAAATTATCGTTTTGAAGTCTACTGAAAATAACTTGTGATGCTTTTGATTTTTAAAACAATAATATCAAGCTAGAAACAAACAAAACAAACTAGTTATATCAAACTAGTTATATTTTTGTTACGTGCACAATAAAGCATTTATCTATCTTTCTATCAAGGATTGCTTTTATTAAAAATAACAGTGCAATTTGAAAATAAGTTGTGAAATGTTTATAAAAAACCTAGTCTCAAATAAAAAAGCAGTAAAAATTAAACGCATCAAAAACTGTTTTTCTCTTTTCAGATTTTGTAAAGATAATCCAAGGAATACCTTTACGAACAATTCAATTTTGAAAACTTTTGAAATAAAAACTAGAAGCTTCAAATAGCACCATCTTTGAATTATCTCCAGAACTAGCCATCCTTTGAGCATACATATCACCTTCAAGCATTGTACGAAATATTTCGATCAACGGAGTAATCTATTTTAGATAGCGGAGTGCCATTTAGTTCGACAGATCCTCGTCGGTCGGCGTTAGTTGTAGCATACATAAATATTAAATAAATCTGTCTGCAAGTTCACCAAGATTATAGGTTTTTCTTTTTTTTTTTTCTGCGCGAAAAGCGATAAACATAGTTTTAAATGCCTTTTTTTTGTTTAAGTAATTCAATAATTTTATTTTCCTGAAGCAGTTTTTTATTTTTCTGACATGGTTTTTACGAATAATTGCGATATTGAACTTGAATAATTTATTTGTTGACATCTTTATTCTATATTTTTAAATACAAGCTGCTCTTCCATGATTTTATTGTGGTTATAGGTAGTGTTACGTATTTATGTAAATTAATTTGGAGTAGTGCCCCCCTTAAGTTATAGGTATTTAGGTTAGGTTAGGTTAGGTTAGGTTAGGTTATTTTATTTGTACCTACATATCTATTTGTACCTGGTTTTTATACTTTGACATGTTGAATGTTTTTCCTACGGACTGCAGCGAAGTGCTAAATTAAATTTGGCAAACGTTAATTGCTTTTAGCATCATATCATAACTTGTAAACTATCAGCTTTTAAATTAATGTCCTTAGCGTACCTGATATAAATAAAAGGAAATCCATTGCCAACACGTTGAGTTGAAATGTTTTTATGTAACTTGCTTTTTATCTTATGCGGACTTAATCTTTCCATAAAGGCAAGCAATAAAAGAAACCCCACAGCCCTTACAAAAAAGATTCCGTCAGGTAAAAATTTGAACACAATGAGTCGGCATCTGTACCTGACTCCACTGAGGGTGCCCCCAAAAAAGTTCTCAGCTAGTTAAATACATCACATATTGCAATGCAAATGAACCAGAAATAAAGCCTGCAAATTAAAACTGCTAACGAAACCGTAATCAGTCGTATTGTACTCCATCCGCTTCCTCGCCCCCCGCATCACCGCCCCCGACCCTGTCCCCGTCTCCGTACCCATCCCCGTCGCTGCCCGCCCCGTCCCAGTCCCCGTCTCCGTACCCTACCCGTCCCCGTACCCATCCCCGTCACCGTCCCTTTCCCCGTCCCCATCCACTTCCTCGCCCGTATCACCGTCCCCGTTCCTGTTCCCATCCGCTCCCCCGTCCCCGTCCCTGTCCCCATCCACTTCCTCGCCCGTATCACCGTCCCCGTTCCTGTTCCTGTCTTAGCATCACCGCCCCTGTCCCCGTCTCCGTACCCATCCCCGTCCCTGCCCGCCCCGTCCCAGTTCCCGTCACCGACCCTGTCCCCGTCCCCATTCGCTCCCCCGTCCCTGTCCCCATCCGCTTCCTCGCCCGCATCACCGTCCCATCCGCTTACCCGTCCCCAACCGCATCACCGTCCCCGTCCGGTAACAACTTGCAGAGTTGGGTAGGTAGATCTAGATTTGCACTTGCCATTCATCGTTTCATTCAATTTTCCATTATTTATTTTGTTCCAGTCACTTCCACCACAGATTTCATTGAATGAGCTCTTTTTAGAGCTACCGAACCAGGTCGAATCCCGGTGACCGACTCTCGACCACATCACCTCTAGGTGGTCCAGTACCGGCCTAACCCCCCTACTCACCTTATTTCTAGTAAAGCTACAAGTTTTTGTAGAAAATTTAGTTTTGCTTTAGTAAATAGTAACTAGGGCTACTACTAAAAAGAAGTCACATTGCAAACATTTTCGTACAAATCATAATAAAAAATGAAATGTAGGTTGTTATCACCCAACGTAAATTTAATTATTAAAATCAAAATATCGTTAACATAAAAGTGGTTCAGAATGTTATTTTGTATCGTTTTGCCGGTATTTTCTAATAAACATTCGGAGTGTCAAAAAGCCAAATACAAACTCCTTACATAAATCTGATAAGAAAAATATTGAATGACAGCTTTGTTGACAAAGTTTGAAAATTGACATTTGAGTTATTTACAAACAGTAAAGATGAAAAATATAGCCAAACTTGGCTAAAATAATATAATAAAATAAGAATATGGCCCGCGAAATAGCTCGCGAGGCCAACACAGGTATGTATGCTACTATACATAACTAATGACTCATTCACAGCAAGTATTCATAACCAACGATGCGTTAATGCCCACCACTCAGAATGTTAATTAGAAAATACCAGCAAAAGGATACAAAATAACATTCTTAACCACTTTTATGTTAACGATATTTTGATTTTAATAATTAAGTTTACGTTTGGTGCTAACAACCTACATTTCATTTTTTATTATGGGTTGTACGAAAATGTTTGCAACATGCCTAATTTTTTGTAGTAGCCCTAGTTACTATCTATTAACCTCCTACCTACATCTGTCCTATACGAAGTACATAACAATAAAAAAAATATGTTACCGTTTCTATGAATGGCAACACCAAAAGATTTTGCTAATACTGTCTACGGACTGTCAAAAGCTGTATTAAAACGTAAAGGTGTCAATTACAATATGAAATTTTATCAAAAATGGCGACGGAGGGTAGGCGTGTACAGGCGCTCTCACGCAGTCGTAAGTTAATCGTTTGTAATCTTATTGAAAACTTAAAAATTATTAGATTTATCATGATAAGTAAGTAATTAAAACTCTAAAATAATAATGTACCGTGTTATTTTAGCAAAAATCTCAAATAAGGTGGAAGATGCATTAATGTTATTTTCTATGTCCTTTTCAGAGTACAAATGTACGCAATGAAAGTTTTGATGGTTTAACTCTCAATGTACTTTGTAAAGTACATAGTAAGTTTTCTACCATCATTTATGTTTGTTTTAGCTTTAAGTGATAAGGACCTAACAGAAGCATTACTTGACTCTGAATTGGACTTCTCGGGAGAAGACTCAGATGTTAATCTGGAGTTTATCCCCGTAGAAATATCCCGAAGATCCAATGACCATAAGACTGGCGAGTTTAGCAGTTTAAATGAAGAGAATAATGTGTTGGTTACTCCAGCTGCTTTTCCAGCGCTGTTTAGTAATTACGATGTCTTCTCGTCATCAAGGAAGGACGGTAAAATTGTTATTACGCAATGCCTGGTTGGTTGTCCAGCCACTGCGTAATAACAAATTTTGATGATTTGATAGGTGTTGATGATTTCCACATGTTATTGTGATCAAGACCATGACGAGTGCCAGCGATGCGATGGTCCAAAAAAAACAAACGGTATGAGATAGTCAGAAGGAGTATCGTAATAAGGCTTACAACCACAATATGGGTGGTGTGGACGTAACATACCGCATGTTTTCAGTCTGTCTAGATCACAATCGGACAAAAAAGTGGACGATTTGAGTTGTTACACATCTTGTTGACGTGGCAGTGGTGAATGCATGGTTGCGATAGAGAATTGTGCAAGCTGAAAAAGAAATACGCAAGAAACACATTTAGCAGCTTCGGGAATCCAAGTTAAATTTAGGTACTTAACTTATTGCCGATAATGAAGAAAGTAACGATGGAAGTGAAGGTGAGGAATATGATGAACTGGAACCAAAATATAAGAAACGCAAAGTTCTTATCTAGCCAACACTTTTCAAGGAACGCCGTACAAAGGCTGCTGCATATTTGCCGGAATATGGAGCAAAATAATCGTGCTGTTAGAAAAGTGGATGCACCTATAAAACCACAGTTTTCTGCAAAAAATGTGACATATACCTTTGTTTCCCACCGGATCGTAATTGTAAATACTGGTTTTCATCAAGATATAGATAATTTTATACTATAAGCATTACTAAACTTAATTTACGACTGATAATTATTACTTCAGTTAGAAAGTTTTATAGATTATGTTCAGTTTTTTTTTGTTGTTGGAGAAAATCCTTAATTTTGGTCATTTAGTTATGGAAGAACGTTTATTATCTGTTTTTTTGGTTCAATTTTATAACAAATATAATGTAAGACGTTAATATGAATTTTCTTTTGCTTTAAATCCATCAATAATCACTATTCATACCCTAAAACTATTTTATGTCCTATACAAAGAACATGGTAATAGCGTCACTTTGTCCTATATATAGTACATAGGGAAAAACTGATTTTCCTATTATTAGATTTTTTTTACTATTTTTCCTACAGTTCTTAATGTACCAACATTACCATATGAAGTTTTCAAAATAATAGCTTACAAAAAGTGTGTCTGGTAGGCAGGAGGCTAAAGTAAAGCTAAATTTTCTACAAAAACTTGTAGCTTTACTAGAAATAAGGTGGCAAATTAAAAACATGATTTATTTTTTTTCTCTGAAAATATAAAATGTACAACAATTTACATAAGAATAAGAGTTATCGAAAATGTCATTATACATCATAAAAAAAATTGTATTGGTCCGAATTCCACTTCATACTGAAAAAAATGTATCAGAAATACAGAAACTTTGCCGCCTTTTTACTCGTATAGCTGCAAGTACTTGCAGATGATTTATTTATTTTTTCGGCTTACAATCATTTGGACTATATTGTCACGAAGTCACGAGTTTATCACTTTTGAACAATTCAAGATAAAAATAAAATGTATATCTCTCCATACAAAAAAAACTTTAAAAAAATTTTTCTCTGAAATTTGCAACTCTACGACAAATTACAAAAGAATAAAAGTTGTTAGGAATATAAGTAGGCACCTATAAAAAAATAGGGTCTGTATTACAAAATTTGTCTCTAAGATTAAGAATTTTCAGTTCGGGTCCACTGTGTGGCGGCAGCGGCGGCGTGGCGGCTCCGTTTAACCGATCGTCTACGCGCGGCAGGCAAAATTTTTGCCGTGCCTGGGTTTTGGCGCCTGAATATTTCCGTCGTCTAAATCTGCCTTTATTGTTTGGTGAGCTCTAGTACTAAGAACTCTGGCACCAGATCATTTGCGTATAAAATTGTCTACTGAAGAAGGTATTTATCATTTTAGGTACATTCTTGCTAAGAATAGGGCTGTCTTTGAGCATTCCAGCCTACCACCGCTTGCGTGGGAATCCGAGTTGCTTTAGGGATCCTATCGTTAGCAGGACTAAAAGGTAACCTTAGGAGTCGAAGTTTTTCAGAGTTTTTCAGAGGGTGGCTCTGAATAACAAATTAGCGACGGCGCAGCACTTATCTTACAAGTCATTAACCATCCTTCTTTCGAAAATATTGAGCCAGCGGTTCAGCTTTGAGAATGTAATTGGCAAGCGGACGGGTACAGTTACTTTCATCATTTTATAGGTACCTGGCTGACCGAGCTTTGCTCTGTAGCGCCATCTAGTATCGAGAAAAAATACTACAGTTTATCAACCGCTATTCTTGACCGGTTGATTTCGCGGTTGTAAAAATTAAAATAAGTCCTCCTAAACTCTTAAAACGTAAATCATAACAGCATTAATTATAAAGCCTTTAATAGCCGCTTTGTTTTTAAAATATCATCGAGTGAGCAAGCAATGCTACCCATCGACAGATGGCGCTGTATGTTTCTGAAATGCGCTATTTTCTCTTTTCCGAAGAACACGAATTTTCCCAGAGCTAAATTGAAATTTTCCCCCGATGACCATGTATTGTAAATTCTATCGAAATCTTCGAAGTCGTTTTCGGGAAACCGATTTAGCTCCATTTGTGGGAGTATGAAAGAGATGAAACAAATGATGGGCCTTATATAAATGCAATAAAATAAACAAAATCATAATCATTTATTACTGTGAGACACATAAGTTAGTCAAAGATGTAACAGTACAGACAAAAAAAGATCTATGCGTTCTGCCTTTTGGCGTAAAGATTTATCATGCATTTAAATCTAATTAAAATTACATTAAAATCTTAAAATATAAATAAGTGCTTAAAATAAACAAAGTAATGAATCGTAATAAAATCCATCACTGCAATACTTTTAGATGTTTGTTTGCCATAGTAATAACCCCGGTTTTGCGCTAATCATTTATCAGTTACCCTGTGCGCTTTGTATCCCCTATCACCGTGACTCCCGTCATCTGTTTGAAATATTTCAAACCGTATTATTCACCATTAATACCATTACATCATGAAGGAAAAAAAAATTAGATAGAAATTAGAGATCTTAAATCATTGAGTTAAGATAAGTGTATTCCTTTATACATGGTCTTATAACAGATACACATACAGCCACTTGTAGAAAAGTTTTTAACTTTTTAAACTTTTAAACTTTTTCTTAAAAGAAGCTTTCTGCATCTACTTGTTAGTTTCAAGTATAAACATAAAATAGGATTAAAAGTAGGTATGGAAGATACCTTTAAATAAGTTAATGATCATTTATTCTTATTTTTCAATTGTCATATTAAATCAGTTTATAAGTGAAAAGCACATATTAAAATAAAGAAAAACAATATTGATCGATTTAAGTACAAATAAAATATCCTTAACCTAAACCGTGATTGTCTAACAAAACACACATGCTTTTTTATGAAATCTTTACAATAGTTTCGAAAAGATAGATTTGAATATATAATACAGCTAAAAGCAACCAATTGAATAAACTTTTAATAAAATTCATCGTCCCAGATTTACAATACAGCGACCATGTCAAACCTTTGGTCAAACTTATAATCCTTCGTTTTTTGGAGTCTGGCTTAAAAAGAAACGACAAGAAAAACAATTCCATATCCGAGTAATAATAATTCGAGCGGTATTCCAAAATATAATTCAGTATGTTAATATAATACAATACACACAAAACCATTTATCTTAATTAGCCATTGGCATCTCATTGGATATTTTATTTCGCCTGGTCGAACAACTTTCTTAAGCAAGCATCACTCTATAAAAGGTGTAAGGGACAGCCTTCCGAATACTGAAAGGGCATGATCAGTCAACGTAACTGAACAACTTTCAGCGAACAAAACTTTCAGGAAATGATAAAAAAAATCGGCCTCTTCATACAAAATTGCAAACTTCATTGGACAGTTTCAGTATTCGGAAAGCTGAAAAATCATGAACTAAATGTAAATTCAAAATATCCAAAGAAATTTTACAAAAAAAAATTTACATAATTTTTTTGTAATTTTTGTATGGAAAAATTAAAGGTACCGACCTTTTTTGGATTTTTTTATAGAAGGTTTGTCTCATGTTGTGTAATACCCCAGCAAAGTTTCATCGACTGAGGATTAATTGCGGGGGTCTTCATACAACGATCCGCTTCACTACAAGGGCAATCTTCTTTCTTGGGTAGAGTATATAACACTTAGATCTTAATATAAATCCCATTTTTAATAACATGTTTTGTAGGATTGTGGTTATGATCTTCTTTAAGGGTGACGATCTCAAAATTTTTAGTAGTAAACAAGCGGCATCTACAAGAACTTCTAGTACAGCGCCATTCGACCGTTTTGCTCTGCTGCCGTAACAAGTAGAAGGGGAAACCGTTCACTAAAACTATACGCTTCCCTGCTGTGTTTTTAACCCACTGAACTGCAATAAGGAGAAATCAATATGATATTTGTTATTAGTACAGTAAATACAGTTAAGAGTTGTTATTGTTACTAGATATAATAGAAGGATAAAAACTCGACGCGGTTGAGAAGGGGCTACCTCCGGTCCACTAGCGCCCCCATCAGTTAAAAAAATATTACTCACTAAATAAGAAACTTATCAAAAATCCGGAAAGACAGATTGAAGAAAAGGTACATTTGTTTATTTAGAAAGTATTGACTCTGTAAAATAAAGTTCACTAAAACTGCTAAAAGTGGCCGTTTTTCGCACTTTTTGTATCTGTAACTACAGTGTATTATATTTTTCAGAATTAATAGGTTCTGAATAAACTAGGATACCTTTACTTCAATCTGTCTTTCCAGATTTTCGATAAGTTTTGTATTTAGTGAGCAACATTTTTTTAACTGATGGGGGCGCTAGTGGACGGGAGGTACTCGTAGCCTCTTAAGGCTTATACGGGTGGACCATAAGTTTGTTAACATTTAAAATGGTTATAAAAAATAAAATATCTAATTGAATAAAAAACTCTTTATATGTTATTAAAGTAAATTTATTAGGGTTTTATTTTTTGACATCTAAATGTGAGCCTTGCTTATTCTGACACTCCTGTAATCTGGATCGAAAATTTGCCATGACCGCCCGAAAAGTGTACCCCAAAACCAAAGAGATTTGAACCTCGCTGCGCTTAGTCATTTATCTGAGCCTAAAACTCGCAGCCACACGCTCTTCAATGCAATGTCGACCTCATTTACACACCAATAAAAAATAAAAAGTGATATTGAAAAAAAATAAAGTAAAATATTGTCTTTGTTAAAACGTTATGTATATCAAGGTGGTTTTAACCCACGCTACGCTCTGGGAAGGAGACGTAACAGACAGACCATCGGGCAGAGTAACTTTAACGCTACAATAATCAGGACAAACAACTACTTATTAACAATATTAACTACTGAGATTTATAAGTGTTTATACTCGAGTATAAAAGCCATCATTGCAATGCTTGTAGATTCCTTGTGGATGATTATGTTCATTAGCCATTCTGATCACCTTTGTTTTATGCATATCAGTTACAATGCGCGCTTTGCATCCCATAGCACTGTGAGTCGAGCAAAGCCACGTGAAGTTCCCATTCATCCGATTCAGTCGTTTCAAATAGTAAGTATAGTTATTTACCTAGGTAAGTATAGTGTTTCTTCGAGATCGAACTAATTTGAGGCCTGAAAATGTGTTTAGATAATTTATTACACTACAGAATTAGAGAAAATACCAGAAATAGAGAAGGAATAACGTGTTTCAATAAGTATGATATACTCTGTATAAATTTTACTAAATAAATAGTGGAACTAGTGTGAAATTGTTGTTGAATTGCATAAATAGTGTTTCAATAAGCTCAATCGGGATGTCAAAATTAAATTAAAATTTCTTTATTCATATTATGATTAGACTTTTATTACGAATTACGTGGCTTTACAAACAATTTTAAGCAACAGAACTGTAACTTTTTGTATTTTTTATATAAGTAGAACTAGATGTTAAACCAAGCCGGTTCAAGGACAATATTCTTTTGAATACCTATATCTTCACATATTTTTAACACTGTATTTTGGAGGACAGTGATTATGATCTGTTTTAAGGGTGATGATCTCAAAATCTTTGGTGGTGAGAGAACGAGACCGTTTTGCTCCACTGCCTCAACAAGTATAAAGAAGCCATTCATCAAAAACTATTTGCTTCCCTGATACGTTTTAAACCCACTGAACTATAATTACAAGAAATCAACGAATTTCTACACTTAACTGTTATTTTGTTAATTCCCCCCCTTCCCCCTCAGAAGGACCCCTATTATTTCATTTATTTCACTGCCACATGGTACAATATTGGTGTTATAATACAGATTACACACGTGTGACCCCGTAGGGGGACAAATCCTGTAAGTACAAATTTTGATCACAAAACTAGACGTGAAAGTTAATTATGTACATATATGAATACCATTAAAAAGTATATTCTTAGATTTTGATATGAAATAAAAAAAATATGTATTGCACAGTGATGAGACCTAACAATACACTCTTCTTAATTCCATATTTTACAGACATCTAACAGAATAAAAACTTATACAAAAAAAGGCAATTGATTACTTTTCGATTCTGTAGTTTTTATTATTTGTAAAAATAACCTATAACCGCTATAACCTCAATTTCCGATCTACTGCAACGATTAGAAGCATGTTTCGTGTTGACTCCTTCTTAATTACCATTAGGTCATCATAATTCTAAGGATAATAACTTACTTTAACTACATATTTATAGTACATTGGCAATTTTTTTTAAATTTCAACAGACTAAAAAAAAAACCGGCCAAGTGCGTGTCGCGCTATGCGCAGTGTAGGGTTTCGTAGTTGCCTTAAGTTTCATTATTGTTGTCGTCGGTCGGTCGGTCAGACAAAGACAGCATGTGTAGGTGGGGTTTCACCGACAGCTCCAATAACAAATGTGAGTGTGGTACCTCCCCACAAACAATGGAACACCTGACCTCCTGTCCCGCCCGACACATGTACGCGTGATGACCTTTTTAAAACCACAAATGACGAAGTAAATGTGGCAACATTCTGGGCTACAAAAAAATAAATATTTGTGATTGATCGACGCGCTAAGAAGAAGAAGAAGGAGATTATTGGTAAGTAGGTTTTGATTTTTTCATAATATTTTTCCCTCATAACGAACAGCGAGCTCTAGCGCCTGATTGCTATTCCTATCTCAATATTTTTTCGATTATTTTTAGTTTTTCAAATATTACTCGTTAACTTGTACAGTCTACTTAGCTGTGATAGTTTTACTTTTAAATTTATCAGATATACTACCACTGTGAATTTTTACACATTGCCGATTACACCAACCAACCAACGAAAAATAGCGTTTTTAAACTAAATATTTCGCAAATGGATCCCTGAATCAAAAAATGTCCTTAGAATACTCATAATAATTTTAAAAGACATATCTAACGACACCTTACATCATGGGGTATATTATTATTATTTAAAAAAGACTTACTAATACATTTCTTAAACCTAAAACATATACACATCGGTGCAACAAAAATCCGTAAGGATTTGTCCGTACACCGTCGTTCATCATCGTTTACTCTAATCTTAATATAAACAATGTGCCTTGTTTGGTATAATAGGTCCCTAGAGGGCCAACTTATATGTTAAATTGTAGTGATTATAACAGATAATAATCCTATCTTCTATTTCAAATTCTATAAAATATTCCTTCACGAATTACAAAATTTGGTGGTGGATGATTATGTTCAGCTGTCGCACGGAGTATTGTGTTCCCGTCCTTATGAACAGTACGTCGGGCTTTGCAATGCCGCCCTTTGCCCGAGGAAGTGCAAATCCAGACATCCGAACTCACTTGTCTTCTTTGAAGGAGGAATGTAAATCCCTCATGTAAGGCGATTGTTTTACCAAATCTATCAAGCACGTACAAAACTGAAACCAAAATCCTCAATTTTAGCTGGAAAAATTCAAGTTAGTTTTCACTATAATAATACTGAGTATCAACTAATATTATTAATATAAATCGAAATAATAATAATACCGGTTTTTAAAATCAATATGTGATTGCTGTCCGGTTTTTATTTTTTCTGCGTGAAAAGAAAATTGTTTAAAGATTGTAATTTAATGGCAACATTGCTTTCGAATGATTCAAAAATGCGTAAAATCGAGAGTATTAGAAATTAAATTCGTACACGATTCGTTTTCGTATGCAAACTAAAGATTCACTTCGAACGCTTCAAAAATGCGTCTCCTGGTACTATTATTAATATAACTCGAAAATGTGAAAAACATGAGTTCGTCCGTATTTATATAATTATCAGGTTTGGTCAACGTTCTCATGACTAGGTAGGATGCGCATATTATTCTTTTTATTTAGCGCTACTCATACATTTTTGTGAAACATACACACTACCAGACATGAACGCCTGCTAAAATTTTAGTGGAAGGTGAGTGTGACGACGGATGACCTACGACCGATTGGCAAAGAACAAATTATTGTGGTAGGCATTGTCTGCGTATGGAGTGAACAGACATATCTTCCTAAGATTCGAGCACTGAAATCTCTAGGATTTCAGGCGTAGTGCCAGAATAGACATCTAGTAAACTGGTCTTGCATCGAAAATGGTATTAAATAAGGCAAGTCACAATATAATGTTAGGTATCTCATTATTTTTCTAAAAGTACGATATCAGTTAATATATCCATCCATACTTTCATATCCATACTTCCATACTATTCCATCCATATCCATCCATACTTATACTTATTACTTTAGTTATATATATATTATTATATATATAATATTATAAATACGAAAGTCTGTTTGTTTGTTTGTCCTTCTTTCACGTCAAAACGGAGCAACGCATTGACGTGATTTTTTGCATGGTGGTAGCTGAACGACCCGAGAGTGCTATAAGCTACTTTTTACTGCGGTAAAACATTTCATTCCCATGGGAAAACACGTTTTATTATAGCCATACGTGACATTTTTGAATTGGTTTTCCAATTCCTTGCACAACACTGCTCAAACGTGACGTGATTTTTTGCATGATGATAGTTGAAAGGCCCAAGCGTGCTTAAGGATACTTTTTACCTACGGAAATCATCTCATTCCCATTGGAAAACACTCTTTATCATAGCTATACGACACTTCTATTGATATGGTTTTCAAACTCCTGAACGTGACTCCTCAGATCCTTGACTCCTCAGACAGATTGACTTCATAGGTTGCTTTTTACCTCAGGTAAACATCTCATTCCCATGGGAAAACAAGTAATCCAGAAGTCACTTCTATTGGTCTCGTTTTCCAACTCCATGCACAATACTGATGACATAATTAATAAAGGTGAAAGTTTAAAGCGGTGGGGACAGCGGTGGGGTCAGGGGTGAGGACAGGGGTGAGGTCAGGTATGTTTCAGTTAAGTTCGAGTTCTGTTTTTTCATAAAATCCACGCGGACGAAGTCGCGGGTAACAGCTAGTTTTTATATAAACTCCATTACGAATGACGAAGTTGTTAGGCACATGGTTGTGCTGTTGGTTGATGCGGATCAGGTGGCCGTCCAATGTGGTGACCAGAAAGGCTCTGCACTGGGCGGTCTTGCGGGTGCTACACAACCATTGCTTAGAGTACTTGTGTGTTCGGTGAAGGTAGAAACTATAGCTGTTGTAGAGTCCGAGCATCTTGCCTTGTGTATTCTTCACCCAGGTAACTAAAATGAAACCAGTGTATTAATAAAACAAAATACTCTCTGTTAGGTGCATCACTATTACTACAACACGTCACTAGTTATCAAGTCTATTGTCGATGCGTGCTCCTCTCTCTCTCTGGTCCCGACCGCCACGCTAGACACAGCTCGCACGTTGTACCTAATTAGTAAGTCTATAATAAATACCATACAGAAGACTGAAGCCTATTATTTAAGACGCCCTTGCTCAGATCATCCTACCAACATCCAAGAGAAAACGTCATATGGTGTCAGAATAGAGGACAAAAATGCCGGACGACGATGCGAAGCCGCCAAAGGTAATGGGATCCGTCGGATCAGGGACATTGAAGCCTCGACCGACATTGATCTTCGACCAACTAATTTACCTCTTGCGTGGAAGAACTGGCAAACCCAATTCAAGATATACCTCAGAGCAAATGGTCTTGAAGAAGAATCGGATCAACGTAAGGTCGCCATCTTGTTACACTTCGTAGGCCCAGACACGTTGTCTATATTCCACAGCTTCGACGTAGACATCGATACAGTGAAATTAAGCGTACTACTCAAGAAATTTGACGCACACTTTCTGCCGCAAGTCAAGATAACAATGGAGCGACTCAAACTGCTAAACAGGAGACAGCAGCTTGATGAATCGATCGACGAGTACGCTACGGATCTGAAAAATATAGTCAAGCAGTGCGCGCTTGACACGCTAGAAGACAGTCTGGTACGTGATATTTTCAGTTTAAACCTCCACCAGAAGAATCTTTACATCAAAGAAAGAATTCTATCAGAAAAGCCTGATAAACTGGAAAAGGCAATTCAACTGGCGAAACTTATCGAAGTCACGAAAGAACAGACTAGGCAGCTCGAAGAACCGCTTGTAGGCGTAGCACAAATCAAGACCCACAAGTCATGGTCACGGCGAAACTTATCGAAGTCACGAAAGAACAGACTAGGCAGCTCGAAGAACCGCTTGTAGGCGTAGCACAAATCAAGACCCACAAGTCATGGTCACATACAAACCCATCAGGATCAAGTCATTCCCGTTCCAAGTCCCGTACGTCCCAGTCAAGGCGGGATAGTCTTCTTTGTTCAAAATGTGGACAGATTCATCGCTTCAAATGCCCAGCCAAAGGTGTGAAATGCAAGAGTTGCGGTAAATACAACCACTACAATCAGTCTGTAGAACTGTCAAACTAGTAACTGGTGATATGATAGACAATAGTGAAAGTCAGGTGCCGGAGCACGGTAGTCTCTTTGTAGGGTCAATTTGTGTCAATTCCCTTAATCTACAGCCATGGAGGATGGACTTAACTATTAATAGTAAAGATATTAATTTTATTTTAGATACTGGAGCCGACACTAACATTCTTTCACTTAAAACATTTGAGAAACTCAACATTTCCACACAAAACATTCACAAGAGCAGTCATACACTATCAACATTCAGTGGTGAAACCATTCCAACTGTAGGACAGTGTCAGATACTTGTGAAACATAACAACAACAGTCACGTTGTTCTCTTTCACATAGTAGACTTGAATTGTCAAAATATCATAGGACGTGATACATGCAAGACACTCAATCTAATTAAAAGAGTGTACAAAGTAGGGTTTACACCTCAACTTCCACAGGATTTAATACAGGGTATGCATTAAAGATGTCACTGTTAACCTCAAGCTGAAGGCAAATGCCACTCCAGTCATAGCAGCATGCAGACGCATTCCATTTCAACTGCGTGAGCCCCTCAAGGAAGAGCTACACCAGCTAGAATAACAGGGTATCATCTAGAAAGTTGAAGAACCAACAGAATGGGTAAGTCCAATAGTAATAACTAATAAAAAGAATGGTCAGATTAGGTTGTGCATAGATCCCCGTGCGCTAAACGAAGCAATCATGAGATCTCATTATCAGTTCCCTACTGTAGATGAAATTAAATCAGAATTGTCAGGAGCCAAATATTTTACAACCCTTGATGCAAATAAAGGCTTCTGGATGTTGAAACTGTCGGAGGACTCTTCCAAGCTGTGTACTTTCATAACCCCTTTTGGGAGATATAGGTTCACACGTCTACCCTTTGGTATCAGTTCAGCCCCAGAAAATTTTCGAAAGCGAATTTTCTTCAGCGAAATGGTAAAACAATTTAGTGATATAGAGGGTGTGAAAATAATGTTGGATGATCTTCTTATTTATGGCAAGTCACTAGAGGAACATAATGAGAGGCTTCAAAAGGTCATTGACAGAGCTCGTTCAATTAATTTAAAATTCAACAATGAGAAATTAGTCATTTGTGCAACAGAGGTTAAATATTTGGGTCATATTTTCAGTCAGGACGGTGTCAGAGCAGATCCAGCAAAAATTTAAGCTATCTGAAATATGCCAAGTCCAACCAATGTGACAGAATTACAAAGATTTTTAGGCATCGTCAATTACTTAGTAAGTTTCATAAAAAATCTTTCACAGGAAATCTCACATTTAAGGCAGTTATTGTCAAAACAAAATGAATGGGTTTGAAACTGTTTGGACTCATAAATATGAATCAGAATTCAACAATGTCATAAGAAACTGATTAGTTCTTCACCTGTTTTAACTTATTATGATCCAAAGAAAAAGATCACTTTATCCGTAGACGCCTCCAAGGATGCTCTGGGAGCCACTATAGGACATGGGAAGCAACCTGTAGCTTTTGGTTCTGCATCGCTAACCACTTGTCAACAAAACTACTCTCAAATAGAGAAGGAACTTCTGGCAGTATTATTTGGTTGTACCAAATTCCACTAGTACATTTACGGCATGAAAGTCACTGTAGAAACTGATCATAAACCCCTAATAACATTGTTCAAAAAAGCACTTTTTGATATTCCCCCAAGGCTTCAAAGAATAATGCTTCGATTACAACCCTATGATCTAAAAGTTTTATACAAACCTGGTCGTTATTTATATGTTGCAGACACACTGTCAAGAGCAGCCCTGCCAGTCAAAGCGCTGCAGGATATCGACGAAGACCTGGATTTACATGTAAACATGGTCATTTCAAGCTTAACATTAAGTGAGCAAAAAATAGGTGAAATTCAGGAACACACTCAAAAAGACCCTGTATTGTCTAAAATCATGAACTATTGTCAGTCAGGTTGGCCTGAGCACAAAAGGTTAGCTCAGAGATCAAGCCATATTTTCCTCTAAAAGATCAGCTACATGTCCTTAACAAAATGCTATTTAAAGGCAGCAATATAGTCATCCCTAACTCAATGCGTGACTACATATTGAAGTTAGTTCATGGAGGTCATCAAGGCATAAATAGCTGTATACGCCTTGCAAAAACAACTGTTTACTGGCCTGGCATAGATAATGATATCACAAAACTCATATCGCAGTGTCACACATGTCTTACTTACCGCCATAATAATGCTAAACAGCCATTATTACACCATGAGTACAAAATACTACCATGGTCAAAAGTCGGTGTTGATATTTTTGAATTTAATAAATGTAAATATCTTATTGTCGTTGACTATTACTCTAAATATGTGGAGTTAGCATTATTAAAGGCAGATTCAACAGCAAAAACTGTGATAATTCATTAGAAAAGTATTTTTGCACGACATGGTATTCCAGAAACCATGAATTCGGACAACGGACCTCCTTTCAACAGTAAAGAATTTAAAGATTTCACTACTGAATGGGGAACACATCACACTACTTCCAGTCCATACTTAAGTAGATCAAATGGTATGGCCAAGAGAGCTATTGGCTCGATTAAGTCTTTGTTTTTAAAGTGTAAAGCTGACAACTCAGACCCATACATTGCTTTACTTATATACAGGAATACACCCAAACAGTCTGGTTATTCACCTTCACAGCTGTGTATGTCTCGGAGTTTACGCTCTAAAATACCCACCTTAGATTCAACATTAAATACTAACATTGTTGATATCAGTAAATTAAAGAAGAATATTGAACAACAACGTTTAAAAACAACACTTTATTACAACAGAAACACACAAACACTTCCAGCACTGGACATAGGTGACAAGATTTACTTCAAGCATAAACCAAACAGCACTTGGACTCCTGGTATTGTTTCACAAAAAGATAGTCTTCCTCGTAGTTACATTATCACTTCTCCTCAAGGAACTTTTCGTAGGAACCGCGAACACATCTTGAAACCAGCTCCAACCCCTCCTCCATTGACTGCAGCAAAACCTGAAAAAGAAAACACAATTAGTAAAGGAAATAGTAACAAAGGCCTGGAAGAACCGTACGTAACATGCTCAGGTCGTACAGTTAGGAAACCTATAAGATATTGCGATGAATATCACTAATGTTCATGTATATTTGTTGTAAAATGCTTTTACTTTGTAATTGTTATTAATTTAGATAGATATTTATTTAATGGCGTCACATCCAAGATGTATTTTGCACAATGTCAAGTTAACAAATTATTATAAAAATATGGCGAGTTCGCCAATGTCAAGTGGAAGATTTACACAGGAATCCACATCACGAGGACGAGGGCCTGTGTACTATGATGACTCCGATAAGTTGATGGGGAAAATAAAACGTCTTCAAACCCCATTAATTTCAGTACGTAACCAAAATATCGATTGATTAATGTCATTTTGACGTAAACGTCAAACAAAAGTTACGTTCCGTTTCACACTTTGTAAAAGTTTTCATGGCTTGGCTACTCGCAATTGAGTACTTTTTTTTTATTTCAAGGAAAGGTAATGGAATGGATACTTACTTTTTCATCCAGTTTCTGGCCATGGAATCTTAACTATTTAAAACAGATGTAATTCATGTAATATTTAATAATAAGTTTAAAGAAGGGAGATGTTAGGTGCATCACTATTACTACAACACGTCACTAGTTATCAAGTCTATTGTCGATGCGTGCTCCTCTCTCTCTCTCTCTGGTCCCGGCTTTTTGGCGGGAACTCAACATGGGCGTTTGCCTGCTTAATTGAAATTTTGGTTTTTTGTGCATTAAGTGATTTAGTGGATAATAAAGATAGTGTGTTATGCAGTAAATTTACTACGGAGTGCGCAGCTGATGAAGATTTCAAGTGATCTCGTGTTTAAGCCCCGTTTGTGTTGTTCCAAAAAGTCACGAACATTTTCCTTCGTAAAGTTCCCTATCGCTTTACGAGGGGAGCTAAAAGAAAGATTAATGACATCAGAAATGGCTGTATGGGCTTTGTACTCTTTGCCTTTCCGAAAGGAAGAATTAAACAAAAAAAAAAAAATCTCTCTGGTCCCGACCGCCACGCTAGACACAGCTCGCACGTTGTACCTAATTAGTAAGTCTATAATAAATACTATACAGAAGACTGAAGCCTATTATTTAAGACGCCCTTGCTCAGATCATCCTACCAGCATCCAAGAGAAAACGTCATACTCTCAACATTAACATTTTGATAATACTCAAAATTAAGTAACATTTTAATTCTAATGTTTATAATGTATTAGATACTATAAAGGTTTGTTTTCCTAGGTATTATTTGCAACTCAAATTTTAAAATGATTATTAACTTGTATGCAATAATTGTATGCAAAAAGTTTTTATTTTACAATTTTTTGTGACTATAAATTTTATTTTCCCACCCTTAAGGTAAATCGGACTACTCTGTAAAAAGTTATGCGTGGTCATACATTACAATCAGACAGTGAACAATCAATCAACCCCTGTTTTCCTACCCTTAGGCACAGAATTCATAATAGTACTACATACAGAACGGAAGCTCTCCGCCTCCCACCAATCGGAGTACCTCAAGTGCGCGTGCATCACCCCGTGGGGCCCTGCGCGATATCTCGTCCCATTTCTCGTCCTGTTGCCACGCGATATGCAACGCTTGCAAAAGTTGAAAAATGGTGCGTGGTTGTGCAGTTTACGGTTGTCTTTCGACTCTCCAAGACAAAGTAAAATTTGGAATAAAGTTAAACAATAATAAGAAGCTGTTATTATGGAATAAACACCATAAGGTAGACACAGATGTTTTCTTTCCTTTAAACATTTCTTTCATTAATAGATTTAATAGAGCATTTTTGGGTTAAAAATAAAGCTTTGAATAGTATGTATTTATTTATTCCTTTCCACATTAAAGCAATAATATAACAGCATTTTTTTTTCATTTTCTAGAATAAAGTTTGGCAGATTTTTTTGCAGTGATGATATGAGCAGATTCGCCATTTTCGCGATAGTCACCCTGGTGCACCGGCGGGGCGGCGGCCAGCCAGCCGTCAAAGATGAAGTTTAGTGAAAAAAAACCGGCCAAGTGCGAGTCGGACTCGCGCACTGAGGGTTCCGTACCACCACATAAACATAATTGTATTAGTTGAAATTTCAGTAAGTTAATGTGCTAGATTTTTTGAGTCCGACACGCGCTTGACCAAATTTTATTATTTGTTATTATTTTATAGCCTATGCCCTATGAACATACCAATTTTCAAGTTTGTAAGTGTTCCCGTTTTTAAATAGAACTAAAACAAAAATCGCCTCAGCAACCATCCAACTTGACCCCTCTCTTATATGAATGTTCTTGAAACGGGAGCTCACCACAATTGGTTACCATTAGTTGTGAGAAAAGTTGTAATATTTAATGATTTCAGACTTTTCCCATTATTTGTACCGTGAGACCTAGCTTCTTGCCAAATTTCATATTTTTAGGTCACCGGGAAGTACCCTGTAGGTTTTTCATTGATAAAACCTATACCTATAATTGAAGATAACATGTTCATCTTACGTTTTGTTACAGTTGATTGCTGACGTAGGTACATCTCAAAAGGTGTACAATAAAACCATAGTATAAAACTAAATTACCTGCTTAGCACATCAAGCTTGACAGTTTATTAAGCCACGATCACACCTACCTAAATTCCAAGACTTAATTCGGCATACATTGCTGGGAGGCTTGGTTATATTAATTGCAATATCCTTACTTCAACGAGCAATGTACGCTGAATTAGTCTTTGAATACAGCTAGGTGTGATCATGGCTACGTACGGTCGGTCAACGTACGGTCAACCGCTTGTCGGTAGAAACTTTTTCAACTCTATTACCACGCCATAAGGTCCAAAAGTGTTTCTACCGATGTGCGGCCGTGTGTACGTACGGTCAACCGCACGTCGGTAGAAACTTTTTCAACTCTATTACCATGCCATAAGGTGCAAAAGTGTTTCTCCTGATGTGCTGTTAAGTGTACCTAAGACCAACCTCAGCTCACGCTATAGGTTGGAATAGGTACAGCGCGTTCAGAACAAGTCTTTATTTTCCGCGCATGGGTGACAGGCGGGGAGCCAATGAGCGATTCGCTCGCCCCCTGGGGGGAGCCGTGCTCACCCCCGCGACTAATTTTTTGACTTCTGCGCATTAACGGTCACAGACAAAGTTATTTTGCACGCAGTATACCTACCTACCAGCTATATTAAACGGTATAGATGGCGTATCCTACCTCCATCCTAACCCAATTTACGCTTATGTTGCATATTTCTAATTTTCAAAGCAATCCGTGATATAATTTATTTATTATAAGCAGGAAAAATTTTTTGAGTACCTATAGCATACAATCAAACGGTTCTAATTATTTTTTACCTGTGTCGTCCTAGTTGCAATCCTAGCGGCCATAATTGGTATTATCTTGAGCTTTGGATGTCTCAGAGGAAGTTAGGTTAAAAAGTCTGTACCGTGTACCTAAAGATGGCGCTGATATCAGATTATGGTTCCACACTTTGTCACGTATTAAATAAACTTTGTTTAGTAAGTATAATCCATACTAATATTATAAATGCGAAAGTAACTCTGTCTGTCTGTCTGTCTGTTTGTTTGTTGCTCTTTCACGCCTAAACGGCTGAACGGATTTTGATGAAATTTGGTATGGTGATAGATGGTAACTTGGAGACGGACATAGGCTACTTTTTACCCCGGGAAAATATCTCATTCCCGTGGGAATCTACACATACAATAATACTCTAGCGGGGTTGTATCTGCTACAGCACACCGAAACTACTTAACCGATTTTGATGGGACTTTTTTTATTCAACTAAGTATCGCTGATTACGAAAACTACTACAATTTTGAAATCCAACGTGGTAGACGTAAACTACCATTATCCCCTGGGGATAAGGTTGGGGTGCGATAGAGTTGATATGTCTAAAAATCAATATGGGTGTCGTTCGTATGGTTTATCGGGTCGCTGATTACGAAAACTACAATGATTTTGAAATCCAACGTGGTGGACGTGAAATACCACCACCCCTGGGATGGGGTTGATAGGTTTGAAATGTCTAAAAATCAATATGAGTGTCAGTTGTATGTTTATATAAGGATAAGGATAGCGGTTAAGATGGCGTTAGGGGCAGAAGCAGGGATAGGGGTAGGGTCAGGGATAGGGAGAGGGAGAGGGGGAGGGATAGGGAGAGAGTGTAAGGGAGGGGAAAATGAGGGGAGAGAAAGGGGTAGGGAGGGGTAGAGGGCGTGGGAGGGGGTAGAAGGAGGGGGGGTATAGGGAGGGAGAGGGGGAAGGGGAGGATGAGTGAGGGGAGGGGGAAAGGGAGGGGAATGGGAGGAGGGCGAGGGGGGAAAGGGAGGGTGATGGGGAGAGGGGAAGGGGGGAAATGGAGGGGGAAGGAAGGGTGAGGGGGGGAAGAGGGAGGGGCGAGGGAGAGGAAGAGAGAGTGGGAGAGGGTGAGGGAGGGGGAGTGGGAATGTAGGGGGGGGGGGATACAAAAGGATAGATAGGGAGGAATAGGGACCTTTTTTACTTTTATGAATACCTCCTCGCTACCCATTCACTTCACTCCCTTTATTGCCTTCTTTTTTAAGTTCGCCTGTAACGGTTGACAATGAAAATTCCGCACTACCTACCAGTTAAATAAAATCAAAAGATAATTAAGTTTGTAGTAAGATGCATTTATTCAACTTGGATAAGTACAAATGCATCTTTTACGTAGGGATCAAGAAGGATAAGCGCTCCGTAAAATATGTTTCAATTAAGTTCGAGTTCTGTTTTTTTATAAAATCTACGCGGACGAAGTCGCGGGTAACAGCTAGTTATATTATAAAAGTAAAAAAAACATTAACTATTTTCTTATCTTTATTTTATTTAAATATTGACGGCGAAACCTGTAAGGTAAGCGTCTAAAAATATCAAAAACATTTCAAAAGTAAAAAAGCAAAAATTTTTAAAAATTTAATAAGCAATACCACCACCGTCCAGGCACAGTATGACCCATACTACCCAGTACTACCTACCATAATTATTATATACTAAAAGCTTTTGCTCTTTGACTTTAAAAACTCAGTGACCATCCAACTTGACCCCTCTCTTATATGAATGTTCTTGAAACGGGAGCTCACCACAATTGGTTACCATTAGTTGTTAGAAAAGTTGTAATATTTAATGATTTCAGACTTTTCCCATTATTTGTACTGTAAGACCTAGCTTCTTGCCAAATTTCATAATTTTAGGTCAACGGGAACTACCCTGTAGGTTTTGCATTTTTGAATAAATGTATGGAGATGAGAACATAAAATGCCATATCTTTTTATTGCGTCGTTGTAAAAAATTGAAATTTTCAGACCTTGTGTGGTCCATGGATCCTAATATATGGTATTAATTTCAACCTGATACCTTTACCCGTTCGTGAGATAAAGGGTCTTGACAGACAGACAGACAGACAGACAGACAGACAGACAGACAGACGGACAACAAAGTGATCCTATAAGGGTTCCGTTTTTTTCTTTTGAGGTACGGAACCCTAAAAATGATTGTTTTTAGAGTTTGTGAGATTATTTCAACGTGTGTTTGTTTGTTTTAATTGAAATTCGATTACTAAATACAACAAAGTGAGGTGACGAGTGATAGTAAAGTTATAATTCGTTTGTGAATTGTGTAAGTCGCTTTACAGTCGAACTAAAAATGTGCAACTCGAAACTGTAATAAAAGTATAATGCTAATGTTCTGTTATCTACGTTTTCTAGGGTAGGTAAGTGTTTTCTAGATACCATCAACCCTACACTCACACGTCTTTAACCCACCCACACATTTGCGCGTGTAAAAATGACAGCTGTCACTTTTGAGCCCGATTGTATGGAACAAACCCCCCGTGTAAGCCGTCTCAAATGCTTTCAGCACCTGACATTTGTGACGTCACACTGTTTAACTGTCAAAACCAAGTAGTGATGAGGTATTGTCGATTTTTATATCGATGAATTTTGGATACAGGTGACAAAATTTGTGAAAAAAAAAACAAATAGGTACTATCAGATTTTTTTATTATTATGGATTACTTATTTTTAAACTTGTAATGGGGGCGATTCTAGCGTGGCCGCTAAATTTATGATTAAAATTTGACAGGTCTAAAAGTGATGCTGTCTTTTTTCAGCCTATAGGCAGTAACAAAGATAGCAACATTTTTAGACCTATCAAATTATAGCCTTAAATTTAGCGGCCACCCTAGAATCGCCACCATTATGTAAATAACTGTTATTATGACAATGGATAATCACTTTATTATTTTTCATTAGGTACATCTGTTAGGCGTATATCTGTTATCGTTCATTTGTAATAATTTCTTGGGCTTTCATGATTATAATTAAAACGGATAAAAAAAATCTGCTCAAATTAAAATAAACGCGATGTAAGTTGCTTGAGATTAGTTTAAATTTATTGAGTTCGGTTATTTTATTTGATGACTACATACTTACAAATAGGTTCCTCATTAAACTGGCAAAATACACCATATTTACTAAGCTGGCAAAGATGAACAAGGGATCACAAACCTTAAGTGTCTTTTTTACAGTATTTCCAGGCAAAAGCAATGTGGGTACAGAATTCGGTTTAAGCTTTTTATACTTGTAGTCTGGGAATATAAAACAATCCCGGGTGAAATGTTGGGAACATATTTTAGACGATTTTTTAAGTGTGAAATCCGGATGTGTTATTTGATGCAGCCATTCTTCTCTCAATACTTGGTTTTGGGGAAATCTACAAAAGAAAAAAACCTGAGTTAAATACAACATGAATCTTTATTCGTTTTATACCCGAAGCCCAGTGATTCTACTCATGAAAACAAGCAACTTTACCGAAGAAAAAAACTTTTTACTTCAAAAAATTTTCACTTTCCCATACAAATTGAGCCGATCACGTGACCACTTTACTATGGGGAGACGAAAAAAATTTTTTCTTCGGGAAAGTTGCCTGTTTTCATGAATAGAATCACTGGGCTTCGGGTTTAAAACGAATGAAAATTCACGCTATATATGTCGATTTTACCCATCATCAACTTCGAGCAAAAGCAATACCGATTTTGGATAAAAAGTTGTATCTGTAGTCCTTAACTATCCTCAGATTGTCAACTGAATCATTGTGCTTACAAACTTTTTCATAAATCTAATAGTAGTCGAAGAACATGTCCCGGCTGACTGATTTATAAACGCCAAGCCGTAACTGTTGTAGCTACAGGTGTGAAATTTTATCCAGAGGTTAGTTGCAAATTAAAACCACTCACTCATTATAATCTTCATATTGTGTTGGTTGCAAGGTCGATGACCGACCTCACAAACCCTGGTGTCAGAGTTTTATTTATTGCAAGTAAAAACGTATTTTTCTGTACCAATAATGATAAGTATAATAAACAATGATTTACCTGTAGGTTTTTTATGCTGCACAAATTTTGCTAAAACATAGCTGAACAGCCTCATGAAACCTCATAAAGTTAAAATGTATCAAACCTTTTGGTACTTACGAGATTTGTGCCGACCTCAGTTGGATGAAAATATATCGATACCTACCCATCCCATCCCTATAGTATGTTTTGATATCAATGTTTATTATAATATTTTTATGTAAGATTTACTAATTAAATACGATATTGAGCATGCAACCAATATGGCACAATGTATTGAGTACTACACGATATTTTGTGAAGCAAAATATAGCGTATTATTAAGAATAAACTAAAAAATACTTACGAATGATACGATATGACTTCGGCACTATTTTCCTTGTCAATTTCGTGGGCATTGCAGCCTACCACGCAACAAAACATTTTTCACAAACTTTCTGAACTTAGCTTTCTCAAAACATTGGCTGAAAGGGACACTTTTCACTAAAATTTTGCAAAAACAACTAGTAACCAAATAAACAACAACATTCACTGGGTTCACTGTCAAATGGCGGCATAAACCTTCTAAATTAAGTGACACCTTACAGGAGGGGTTTTGTCCTATGTTTATGGATCCTGCATTTTTAGTCGGATTATGCTTATCATTATAATCCGACCAAAAAATGCCTGTGGCGGGGGAGAATCGAGTATAACCAGACGATATATTTCTCGCTCTTTCTATTACGATGAATCACTTCTAGTTGAAGTGAGATAAAACGTGGTTATGAACGAATGCTCAATACAATCTGTCTTTTATACGTTAGTATTATATAGTCTAAGGTATGGAGCTTCCGAGGTGTGCCTTAGGGTAGGATTTTTTTTTCCAAATTTATATGAGACCAACTTCAGGGTATACCCTTTCCAATAAAAAAAGAATTATCAAAATCGGACTACTCTGTAAAAAGTTATGCGTGCTCATACATTAAAAAAAATAAAAAAATATACGCATCGACTTGAGAACCTCCTCCGTTTTTTTTTCGTCGGTTAAAAAATATAATAAGAAAGAAAATTGCAAGAAAATCTTTATTACAGTAAACTAATATTTAAAAAAGGTAGCCACTCAGCTTATGCTACAGCAGTTTTGTATATGAAAAATTAACAATAAATAGTTTTTTCACACTTTTAAATTGTAGAAACAGGTACCTAAGTAGGTATCATCATAACATCCCAAGAAACTTCCACTACAGGACAGGGAGCTCCCTCCAGAATTCTAGCTTTTGCTGGAAAAATGTAGAGGGGAAGTACCATATTCACCTCGCTTGTTAGCATTACGGCTGCCACCATGGGCCGCGGTTGTAGGTGACCGCAGTAAGTAAGATATTAGATACAAAGGAGGATGCTGCTGCCCATCCTCCAGTTTGTAACCCTTAGTCGCCTCTTACGACACCCACGGGTATGTAAGGGTTGGTACTATTCTTTGCCGGCACCACACGGCGTCACAAGTAGGTATAGGGTGTCTTAATTAGTTCTTGATAGCAAAAAAAATAATCCCCCTAGTGTTGCCGGCAAAGAATAGTAGTAACTCATCTCTACCCGTGGGTGACGAGAGGGGCGAGAGGTAAAAAGAAGAATGGGCAGCAGTGTGGACGAACAATAAGAAGGACTTTGACACTATGTGGAAATTTTGAATGATTTTTCGGCAGAATACTCGGTAGACCATAATTAATTTCCAGATTATTTGAAAGCGCCATCTAGTTTCCATAAGTTTTATGCCTTACCGGGTTACGTTTTCTAGTATGGGGATTGTCAGTTTTATTGTTATTCGTCCATGATCGTTTTGATCGTACTAAACTAATAAAAAAGTAGAGAAGCAGAATTTGAGCTTAAAGTAAAACGCCTTGCTCAATCTAGTCAGTTGGAAAAGACAGTTTGTGAAACTTATTGTTAGACGTATTCAATATGCTTTATCAAGAAAAAGAATTATTGTTCTTTACGTTTTTATGATAGATAAACATAACAAATGGATAGAAACGCGCGGAGACCTTCAATAATCTAATGGAGACAGACCCCCAGAATTTAGATTTGCTTAAATAAAACCGTAAGCCATAAAACTTCAGTCAATGGCAATGATAATTTTGATCTTCAATTGTGATCACGAAAGCCTTGCAGCTCGGATATCTGGTGCAGTGCCACCTGGCCCGAGGACCCTTGCTTAGGATGAATTTGTTGTACCGGTAGTTGCCAAATAGCAACACCGGTTTTCCATAACGAGACGTCGAAAATATGGATATATCTGAGAACAAACAGAATTTTAAATACATAGAGAGACACTGCTTTTAAGTATTTAACATGTACGTTGTGTTATTTTAAGTTAATTTTATTTTTGTAATGTTTGTTTATGTTAGTTGTAGTTTTATTTTATGGGATCCCTAAAATCTGGTTGTTTTATATAAATATTTTGTTTAGATTACGTGAGCTAAGTAAGTCAGCAAAAATATTTTTTATACTACAAAAATGTAGTGTGTGTGGCAAAAATCTTCATCTGCTGAGAATTATAATGTAAGGACTGTAACAAAAATCTTACTAGCCAGTGACTGGTTGAAAACGATTAACATGCGATCGAGAACATCTTTACTCTGAAAATTTATTGGTTGCATTTGACCACGCCCCGCCACGCCTCCGACAAAGAGATGATAAATATACCTATAGTTTTAGTGCACGTAACGTTACGTTCGGCGTGGTTTTATTTATTGCCTCCCTGAAAAAACAAACCTACCTCAGATTTTTGGTGTATTGAAATACAACCATCCATAACGTTTCTTTATTTTAAAAACTATTTTTCTTCTCTTCAGCAAATACTGACTATTTCTCAGAGTGAAAAACTATAGAGTCCGCCATATACATATTCTGTATGAGCTAGTGAAGTGTAAAGCGTCTCACTGTCGCCCATGCTAGTCGGTCAAAAAACTCAGTTAAGTTTTACAAAAATCAAGATATCTTTAAAAATCTAATGTTTTAGTAAAAACTTTGTTTAAGTTACCCTAGGTTGGGTTCCTGGGCACTCGGGAGTAGGAGGAAATGAGGTGGCGGATGAACTGGCAAGAGAAGGTTCCGGATCTAAATTTACTGGACCGGAGCCAGTCCTAGGTATACCTAAATCTGCCACCAGGTTTCAGCTAGGAGCTTGGGCGAAGTGCGAAGCCATCCTAGCTTGGCAGGGTTCAGCTGGTCTCTCACACTCAAAACTGTTGATCCGAGGCTTCTCAAAGAAATACACATCTGAATACTCAAGCTAAATCGGAATCAATTTAGGATACTCATAAGAGCCCTAACGGAACATTGTAGGCTGTGCAAGCACCTAAACAGAATGGACCTATACGAAAACCCATATTGCAGATTCTGTGCAGAAGACGATGAAACGCCTATACACCTGATCTGCCACTGTGATGCACTGACTCACAGTAGAAGTCGGGAAACGGGAGGACATATACTATACCCTGAAGATGCTCGAACTCTCAATCCTAGGCAGATTGTCAGCTTCTTTGAGGCTGTCGGTGTGGCCGAGGAAATGTAATATAAAGGGTTGGCTACAATAGATCTGTACAGGTCGCAGTGGCCGTTGGGAATTAGGAGCCCGGCCCCTTTACCCTCAAAACAACAAACAACAACAAAAACTTTGTTTGCGAAAGTGAAAATATATCGTTTTTTACTTGTGAATTGATCATTAATACTAAGAACGGAAGCGTAAATAATCCGTAATAGCCATTTTATGCGTGATTATTAACACCGTTTTTTAGGGTTCCGATACCAAAATTGTAAAAAATAGGAACCCTTATGGTGCCGCTCTGTCTGTCTGTCTGTCTGTCCGTCTGTCTGTCACACCTCTATATCTCAGCAACCACTTATGCTATCAACCTGAAATTTGGAATAGTTTTAGAATATAGTTGCCCAACTTAATTGCACAAGAAAAAATTTTGAAAAAAGTATGATTATTAATATAAAGGGGGCCAAAATAGGGAGGGCCAAATTTCAAATTGTCGCTACTAGGTCAAGTGGGGTATCATATGAAAGGGCTTTACTTGTACATTTTAAAATATATTTTTGTATTTTTTTAAATTTCTTAGTTTTAAAGTTATGATGAAAAATGTCAAGAAAAATACCATTCCCCCCCCTTATCTCCGAAGTTTGAGTAAGGAAAAATCTGAATTAATTACAGTTGACAGAAGTTTATATAAACTTTACAGCAAAAATAAAACGATCTTTCTAAGTTGCACAGTTTTTCAGAAATCTGCAAAAAACCTTTACAAACAAATTTAGTTTTGCGGTCCTGAAAATGGACTTTATTGCTTCCAAAAATACTATAGGTATATCGGAACCCTCGGCGCGCGAGTCCGACTCGCACTTGACCGGTTTTTTTTCTTGAATGGTAAGTGTTTTCACCAGAAAAACTGTGGTACGAGTAGTAGCATTTATTAGTCCCATGTCACATATTTCTCAGAAAGAAAGATAAAAAATTACGTTTTTAGGATTTGAAAAAAATCCATACATTTTTGTATGGAGGTCCCTCGCAAGAAAGTGCTACGCTTATGGCTCCCTCCTTAGCAGAAAGAGCTGCTTCTTAAACCTCCTTGGACTATTTAGTAGCTGGCATACATTGGACAAAGAGCAATCACGTGGAAAGTATCTGTGTAGCACTTACTTGAAAGAAATAACACCTTATTTCAAACCTGAAAAGTAAACACACATTTTATTTCTTTTTTTCTTTTATAGCAAAGATACACAATTTTGAACTTTGGTGCCACAAAGGAAATTATATATCATGCATTCCCAAAATTTTTATTGATAAATCTAGGTTTTCAAAATGTAAGTAATGTAAGGTTTAGATAAAATTAGGTTTCCATTATTAGTCTTGTCAAGTTTTCAAAAAAATTGATTTATATTACTTTTTGGCAAACGGTGTTTTCTTACTAATTAGAACCCGCTGAATCCAACAAAGCTGTTTGATCCCCCCCACCATTTTTGCCCCCCTTCCCCCTCGTTCCCCCTCAAAAGTGTCCCTCGCCGTGGTTTTTTTCATTTTACAGAAAAACGGTTACAGATAGAAGCAAACTTTCAAAGAAGTTAATCCACATTAAATTTCCTAAACATAAGTGCTTAATTTATGTTGATACGATAAGTGATTTTTGATTTACAGCCTTCGACGTTGCATGAACAAGTTAAAAAAATCTTTTTATCATCTTTCTTCTTAATTTGTAGGAAAGTGACGGCAGTGATAAGAAAATAATCCTAAGACATTTTAAAGCTTGTCAAATTATCTAAAGAAATACATCTAATTCATAGTCAAGTGTGCAACGGTTCTTAAACTACAGTTTACCGCGTGGAGGTATTTTCGCGCGCATCGTACACTCTCCCTAGAATCATGAATAATCCACTTGAAACACGGAATGTTACTTACCAGATAACATAGGAGCCAAAATGGCGCCAGCATCACCCTTATTGGCCAAAAAAATTGTGTGACACTTCGCGAAATACGTTTTAAACATGATAATTTAAACAATATCTATAAGCAAAGTCTCTACTTCAATTCAGATCTTTCCGGATATAAAACAAACAAGAAATACTTGCAAAAATTTATTGAAACTCAAAAATATTACTGTGTGTCTCCAGAATTAAGACAAGTGCATTTAGAGGGGGTGCAAAGTTTTAAGCAAGGTACGTTTGCTTTCCTACAACCACAGTTCTTTGAGTCACAAAGTCCTTTACAGTGTCAAATAATAACTTCTGGGCACGTCTTAGGAATAGGATCAAGCGTCATTAAACGTGGAACTACTTGGTCACCATCAACGGTCCAGCCACAGTCTGCCAGCAACGGAAGAGATGGCTTGGGAAGGTGAGCAAACTTACTTGATAGTGGTACCTTTTTATGTGAAGCCGAAGTGAATCTGTTTTAGATGGGATCGATTCTGGCTTTCTTTCAGCACCAAATAAAACAGACTACGGACACAGGTCCGCCGGTGCAAAGACAGCATGTTCAGGTGGGGTTTCACTGACAGCTCCAATAACAAATGTGAGTGTGGTACCTCCCCATAAACAATGGAACACCTTACCTCCTGTCCCGTATGTCCCGATACATGTACGCGTGATGACCTTTTTAATGCCACAAATGACGCAGTAAATGTGGCAAAGTTCTGGGCTACAAAAATTTAAATATTTGTGATTGATCGACACGTTAAGAAGAAGAATAAAATACTGCGGGCTTCATCTGCACAAGCAACGCCAGGATCAACCTGTATGGAAAATTAAATAAATTCTGTGATCAATTATTTTATTGATTGCGTGTACTCATGTTGAAAACGTATATCTACGTACCTTATTACAATTTGACGACAAACGCCTTTACGTTCTTGAGAACGTCTTCACTAAGTGGACAGCATCCAAGTCCACTTAGAAGCTCGCAGTTTTCTCCACAGAAAATTTTCCAGGCGCCGATGTTCGATATGGATGCAAGTTTGGACGTCAAATCACAACCAGTGATTGCATGGAAAGCCAGCAAATGACGTACTTGCTCAGGAGAAAGCTTCTTGCAAATATCATGAACTGGAATATATTTGATGTTTCGTGCAATGCCACTCATAACCCACAGATGTGAACACTTCATCTTGTCAAAGTGGTAGGCATGAACAAGCACAACATCAGTGTCTCTGGTCATTACAACAACATTGTTAGCTGTACTGTTAACAGCATGAATACGTGTATCAGCTTCCTCGAGGGACACTCTCAGGCAATCAACATTGCGAGTTAAATCGGTAGACTGAACGTGTGACACTCAATCAAAATCTACACTAATGTTAAGTATCAAGCTGCTTGTGAGACAATAACTCACAAACTATAAAACCGACTCAAACAGGGTTTTCAAAAACATGTTTGGCTTACTTTCATGCAAAATATAAGATTAGTTTCATTGCGAACGATTCAATAAGACAGAAGGTACACGAAGTTTCAAGCGGTGGCGGCGCCAATAACTCGCAAACTATTTTTTCAATAACGTACGATTACAATACGTTTTCAATAACGTATTTAGTCTACTTTCATGCAACATTATAAGCTTTGTTTCATTGCAATCAATTGACTCAGACATCAAGCTCCCTGTGCGACTATAACTCACAAACTTTTGAACCGATTTAAACCAGGTTTTGAATAACGTGATTGGATTACTGTTGTGCAACATATAAGATTGGTTTCATGGCAAACTGTTCACTCTGACAGAATGTACGCGAATATTCAAGCGGCGGCGCAAATAACTTGCAAACTACTGAACCAATTAAAACGGGGTTTCCTATAACGTATTTGGCTAACTTTCATGCAATATAATAGCATATTTCATTGCAAACGGTTCACTTAAAGATTGACAAGAATATTGTAGGTTAGGCAATGAAGAAAGCGGCAAGGCACGAGAATCTTTAAATATATGTAATTAAGTAAAAATTCAATCAAAAGCTTCTAGTGGATGACCCATTATTTTAGGAAGAGTGTACGATGCGCGCGGGTATACCGCCACGCGGAAAACTGTAGTTTGAGAACCATTGCTCACTCGACTGTGAATTATATGTATTTTTTAAGATAATTTGACAAGCTTTAAAATGTTCAAGGATGATTTTCTTATAACTGCCGTCACTTTCCTACAAATTAAGAAGAAAGATCATGAAAAATATTTTTTTTAACTTGTTCATGCAATGTCGAAGGCTGTAAATCAAATTTACTTATCGTATCAACATAAACTTAGCACCTATGTTTAGGAAATTTAATGCGGATTAACTTCTTCTTCGAAAGTTTGCTCCTATTTGTAACCGTTTTTCTGTAAAATGAAAAAAACCACGGCGAGGGACACTTTTGAGGGGGAAAGGGGGAAGGGGGGCAAAAAAGGGGGGGGGGGGTCAAACGGCTTTGTTGGATTCAGCGGGTTCGAATTAGTAAGGAAACATTGTTTGCCAAAAAGTAATATGATTTGCTTCTAAACATATAACGGAAAGCTTTTTAAAGAAAATTTGACCAGGCTAAATATCCGGTGGATGAGTATGTTGTCCTTTTTGGGCCACGATGACGTCATCAATAGTAAAGCTGGCTGCCTTACAGGTACTGTGGCGGCGGCAGTACCAGCGTGTCTTGATGCCGGTGCGGCAGTGTCTGTAGAACTCATAACCAGAGACAATGATGACGCGAGCCGCGGGAAGTGGTCATGAACAGGCCTTCTAGAAAAACGGAATGTCACAGAATATTAAGCAAAGAGATTAACAGCCTCGATTCCCGGTTTGGGCACTGTCAAAATTGAAACGTGATATTTTTTTGTGAAAACGGTATTCTGTACTGTTTTCCATACACAGGAGTAGCATTATCCTTAATGCTAATGGACTGCTCATATACGTTTGTTACAGTGAGTCTCCTGGCAAATGAAAATTGTCCGGGTACTTAGCGCATAGGAGTTCTATGGACAACTGCTCTGCTTCGTTTAATTTCGTAGGTTCGTACCTAAATTTAAAAGAGAAAGGATCTCCTTTACCCTGTCAAGAGTAACGTCTGGTCGACTAAAATTTCAAAAATGAAATTCGCTCTGTTTTTATGTCTCTTAAGTCGACTTTCACCTCAGAATCTGTTGTATTCATGATCCTTACTGGAATCCATCTAATTTTAGGTGTTGTCACCACACCGGCAACAAACACTTCTTTTTGCATTTCCTTAGAAACAATAAAACAGTCTCCACTCATTCGCTTAAGCACATGATTTATTACTACACAACGCGGTGCGATCGTCAAAGAGTAGTTAGAGAAATGGATAGGTATAAATACCTTTTCCTGCTTAACTCTGAGAGTTAAAGTGTCATTTTCGAAATCGATCAAGCCGTTGTTTTCTTTTAAAAAATCTTGACCTAAAATACCTGTGGTAAAACAAGGTATATTTTTAAAAACATAACGATGACGATGACTCAGTTTCGCCGTTTAAGGAGTGATTAAATGCATTACGGTTTTTATACAACTTAGTGACCTCTTTTACTCGTATTTTGCTATTATATTTTGAACCTTGCCGTCGGGTGAATTAAATCCATTTAAAAACTCAGTATTTTTTTCTGACGCCATAAAAATAAAATATAAGCTACAGTACCTACCAGGTGGAGAACTGTGGTCTCTGCCTACCCCAACGGGAACAAGGCGTGATGTTATGTATGTATGTATGTAGTACCAAACTTTTTCTATATTATTGCAAACTGCCCTACTTATTTATATATTTAAAACTACTTACATAATAACGCCGCTATTAGGGATTACATTACGGGACAGGAGGATCGGTTGGGCTGCGGGGTCGCGCTGCGGACGAGACCGCGAGAAGTTGGAGGTCGTCGTGACGGGCATCGTAGTGCTACTTATAGTCCCCGGACACCGCATGCACTCTTCTCTCTTCATGCTTTTTCCTTGAAACCGACGATCTTCTATAATTACCTTCTTTCTTCCATAATTATTTTTCTTCTTTCTTGAAAATGCCGGCCTTCTGTAATTATCTTCTTTCTTAAAAATTCTGATCTTATGTAATAATTTTCTCTCTTATATAATGTGTTTCTTTTTGTCTTCTTTATTGGAACTTTCTGGATCTGATTTTGAAATTCTTCCTGTTTAATTTTTCTTCATTTCTTCATTATATTATTTGTTTCTTAATTCTTGCTCTCGAAGATTTAGTTTCGAAGTCTGCAGGGTCACCATGTGGTGCCTTGTGCAGACATGTTGGGTGAGGTGGTGGATGATGGTTACATGATGGTGTATATGGTAAGACGTCTATACAGAGCTGTGCTTAGTAAGAAGTCTATTTTAGTCTAGTCAAATTTTAAGCTAAGAAATTTAGCTTAAAATTAAAATTCCTAAATTTTGTTCAGATGTTAATTACGTTTTAATGAATTTGCTATTCCAGAGTGGTATGTTAATTAAAAATAAAATATCGGGCAGCCCCTTATCACTAAAAAATAAGAGTGAATGATTAAGTGAATGTAAAAGTTGTCTGTCTTGTTCCCACTTATGGATTTCATAAAAAGCTATCCTTCTCTTCTTCGGAAAGAAAATCACATACAAAATAAAGGTAAAACGTCAATTTGGGATCGGAACACCGGAACCGAGTTGCCAGATTGACCAAAAAGAGACGATTTTCGATCCTTTTGGCAACGAATCGTCCCTTAGACGTCCATTCACATACTTCGTCCCTTCTTAGACAACAGGCAAACTCTACCTACCCTTTACCTTTGATGGCCCAGTTTTTGAAAAACACGGGTAAAACTAGCACCAACATTTTCTAAACCTGTCAAAATGGAGAATTTAAATTTTTCTAGGTCGCGTCGATGTTATCAGGAATATTTTTGAAATCTTTGTGTCTTTCACGTGTCATGCGCCTCAAATATTTTGTCTACAGCCGGTTTGCAAGATAGAAGACGAAATTGCTAGCCGGTAATACTTTCGTCGACGGCGATAGCCCGGCAAATTTTTTCAGCAGCGGACTGTATTCGTGTTGTTTTATTTTTGCCTTTTCTTTCTTTCTTTCCTTCCACATCTTCAGTAAATGCAAGAAAAAGAGTATGGCTTTTGCTCATTTGGAAAAATCTGCTGTTTTTAATTTTAACAGGCATGTTTTTAATCGCCGCTTAAATTTGCTGTTCTTGTGTATAGTTTCGCTTAAAATAAAGTTTGTGGAATACCAATTTGCAGTTCAACGGAAATTTAGTATACTGGTTAAAATTTATAAATGTCTTAATCAATTTACTCTCATTTGATTTTGACAGTTGCGTACATAATAGCAAACGGTTTAGCGACACTTAAATAAATTTAGGGGATTTAGCGGCCACGCCTGAATCGACCCCAATATCTACTAAGATGCACTTCTCATTAAGTAATGCTTACTAAATACTGTGCATAGTACGCACAATAAACTAGAGTGCGCGTCATACACCACACAATGAAACAAAGCTTTAAATTTTGCATGGAAGGAAGTCAAAGACGCTGATGAAAACTCCGTTTGAATTAGTTCAGTTGTTTGTGAGTTATTGACACCACCGCTTGAAATTTCGTATAGCTATCCTCTGTCTAAGTGAACCGTTTGTAATATAACTAAGCTAATATGTTGCAAAAAAGTAAGCCAAATATGTCATTGAAAACCATATTAGAATCGGTTTAGTAGTTTGTGAGATATTGTCGCACAGGCAGCTTGATACTTTTACATTAATGTTGCTTCTGATTGAGTCAACCGATTTTAATGAAATACAACCTAAATATTGCTCGAAGCTAAGCCCTATCTAAGGGTGAAAACCGCGAGAAAAGCCGTTCAGTGGTTTCGTAGATTATCGCAAATAGACAGATAGACAGACATACAGACAGCAGAAATAAAAAAAAATATTCTATTCATCTTTTCTTATCGCTGACACTATTTTTTTTATTGGTTGCCTGGAAGAAATTGCTACTTTAGCAATAAAGCCGCCTTTTGTATTACTCTGTTATTTTTCTGTATATTTCTGTAACTATTTCTTGTATTCCTTGGTGTGTAATAAAGTATATTTGTATTGTATTTTTTTGTTGAATTCATCAAAAGTACAGACACACGGTTTCTACTGTTATAAAAGATCTAGATAGATGTGAAAAGCAATTATCATACAAAAACACTTTTAGGCAGGAATATAATTATTACATAGGGTATGCTGCTCATATGCTCACATGTCACATAAAAAAATATTGGTTCATACAAATTTGGCTTATAGCATTCCATGACAATGTCGTCCCCTAATTTCGACCACGTTTCCATTGATGGTGTGTAATTTAGCCATGCACCCGGCGGAACTCCGGAAACATGTCCAGACCTTTTTGACCTTTGCGTCGTTTTTGTAAGCAGGGTGGAGGTTAAATCGCGACCCTTGGAACAGGATCACAGGGTTACCGTATCTCGATAACGTGTATACAGGCGCAGCTGTCCCTGAAAATAAAATTGTATTAATGAAAAACCAAACCCAAAATTGTAACAATCAGGAATAAAAGTTTAATGCAGTTTGCACAAATGTGTTCCAGTTCGAAGGCAAAGAAGCCGAGTGAAATAATGCATGCATTATGGATTGCACCTTTCTTTTACAGCAGCACCCTATAGTTTGTGCTATTCATAGGCAAAGCCGGAAATGTGACTATTTACCATCGGCAAAGAATATATAATATTCTCTCTGGGATATTTGCGGAGGCACACATTGACGGCTTTGCTGCTATAATGAGGAAAAGATGCGCCTCTTTCTTTTCTATCCCGCATCCGCGGAACCACCAGCAGCATCCTGAAAGTGTTTGAGGATAGGTGGTCTTCTCCATTGTTGCAGAGATGGCTCCAACTCCACAAGCCAGTAAAGATAGACGTTGTCTGGTAAATCAAATTTTAATGAAATTTTTATGACATTAATTGTAATATTGTAATTTTCTTTTGACTATGTGAGAGACTAACTTAGATTAAGCTTCTACTAACAAATTCTGGAATCCAATTTTCTGAAATAAATTGATTGATTGATTACTGCCATCGGGTAGCCTAACCACTCGTCGGCTCATACCTTCAATAGACGTTAAAATTATAAAGTTTTTGAATGTGTCTCTCATTACTCATGCTGAAATGATAACTCTGCCTGAATGTTATGACGGGAGTCGGGATGTATAACAACGTGTAATTCTAAATACGCAAAACCTCTCAGATTTTCATTTTGTATGGAGATTCGATTTTTTAAATTTAATTTTCCAATTGTTATAGAAAACAAGTTGCTCAGTTACATGACATGGTGTGGAACTACCACCCGAGAGTTTTTGCGTATTTAGAATTACACGTATAGAATTTTTTTTATTTATTATTTATTCATTACAACTGTTTTATCTAACTATTATGATATGAATAATTGTAGAACTTTGTTACAACACCAAATGCAAATAAACATTATATTATTGCTACAAAAGTAGTTTAAGCAACTGACATGCGTAGCCCAGTAGTACTGCCTAATATTCGCGTATTTATGTCGAAATGCAAGTTATTGATCACATTTACTTTTTACGTGAAGGTAAATTAAAACGCAGCTTGAAGTTCTTATTTACAATGTCACGATATTGTCTCTCTGTTTCAGCTTTATTTTTATGAATATTAGGATCAAACCACTCATTGTACAATTTGAACAAACGACTGATGTTTAAGTCTCCATGTAAATACAATTTATTATTTAGTGACTTCACAGGCTTTAGACTTTTTATATGATCATATACGGTTTTCTTTACTTCTTCTTTTATTTTGTGTGGACGATTTGCATGCTTTCCCCTTAGATCCTGCACCAGATATCCTGTCAACGGGTCAACTTTATCCAAAGCTGTGCGAACAATTTGTTCACTGACTGATAGAGTGGCAAGGAATTGCTTCATACATACTTGGACATAATCTGTAGTATCTCCATTATTAACAGGTAATTTATACTCCAATGTGCACTTACGTCGTGATTCCACATCTCCATAAATCCTTTGTGGATTTTTTTTCGTCACTAACGATGTAATATAGCTCCATTGTTTATGTCTGTCACCTAATTTCCAAAATTTATCAAAAATAAGCCGTCTTTGATCTTCGTCAACTTTTTCATAGCATTTACGTGGACAGTTACAATGTGATCGCAATTCCTTACCAGGTCTAAATATGCCTTTTCTTGACACATATGATTTCCCCATATTTGTTAGAATCTTCCTCTTTGCGTCTTTACATTCACTTGAATTTCTTTTACTTTCTTTCTTTGAAGATTCAATAATATCCGATGATGAACTGTTGTATCGCGGGGTATAAGATTGATCGGAGAGCCTGCAGCATTCATCTGAAATAATTGATAATTAAAGTCATAAACGAACTCACAGGCCGAATAAAAAGTTCTATTGATAGCATTATTATAAACGCGTTCGAATATTTAAAAACAAAAATAGCTGATATAACAAATAATTTTGCAAATATGTTTCACAGTTGTGTTAAAAATATGATACCTAAATGTAAAATATTGTCATTAGACAAGGCAGAATACACGCGACCACTTGATGCATCGTTTAGATTCAAGGAAGCAGAATCTAAAGCAGTCATAAAACTTATAAAAAATCTAAACAGTGACAAAGCACCTGGCGTAGACAGCATTAGAGCAGTAGATATTAAGGCCATATGTGAAGATATTTTGCCAATCATAGCTAGATTTATAAATGAGTCAATAAAAACCGGTATATATCCAAAAGAGCTAAAAACAGGCGTTGTTAGACCTATATACAAATCAGGTAGTAGAAACCGCCAGAAACTACGCATGACAGCGAGTAAAAAACCAGTAGCATCCGCTAAAAGACCCCCGATCAAGGTTAAATTGTCATCAATGATGATAATGATACCTATGAGAATGCACGGCAGTAAGTAGTCCAGTAAACTGGTATAAGCTGAACCAGCGGTAAGCCACAAATACCCCGGAAACCACAATCCTCCTTAAGGTCAAAGTGTTTCCACTGACGGGCAGCCGTGTGCAACTACGAACTTCTGCATTGATTACGGGATAGGTTTGGCTGACGGTGGCTTTGCTACTACGTCTATGTAAATATGGTGTGTTACCCTGTATTAAATCACTGTATCGGAGACAATTCTTCCGAAAATAGCATTTAATTTATAATGGTTATATTAAAATAAAAGTGGCTGCTTCAAATAATGGTTATTTAGAACTTTCATTTTAACAATTTTACTGTCGATTGTATGTAAAATCACATTGCATCCCTTGCGGTTGTAAGTAGAGCAGTTTTATATAATTTTTGATCCTCGAGCTGCCTTTTTGCAGTATCTGTAGAGCCCATACATTATTATAACTATATAAAAATCTGTAAACCAAAAGAAAATGCAAATAAAGGAAGAGTTTAGAAACCCAGACCGTGGAGCGTATTAAAGGGTTGGGGAGATTAAGAAGCGAAGGAAGTTTACTAAGATCGTAACAGGATCTTTGCCTACCTGTACGGGAAAGAGGTTTGATGCTTTTGTGTACATTCGCGTATTTGATTTCGTTAGAATTATCCTGTTCAAAATAGAAAAAAAAATAAAGTAGGTAAATCCTTTTCCTCTAACTAAAATTTATTATGATAACTAGTGATTATGAAAATCCTTAATTTTAATGAGTTCATTATTTAATGTATGTAAAATCGCGGTGCATCCATTGTGGTTGTGAGTGGAGCACTTCCATATAGTTTTTGGTCCCTGAATTCTTTTTCTGCAAAATGTGTAGTTTCCGTACTTAATCAATGGATTTCCTCTTTGAGACATGACCACACGAAAATCTATAAAGCACAAAAATAACACTTAAAGAAAGTAGAAGTCAAGAGTAGAATTTAATATAACCTACACTCATGGCATCCTGAGAAAATGAGGTATACGTACGTACAAATAGCAACACTCTTATTTAACCGTTACAGAAAAACAGAGAGACATTTATAAGTAGGTACCTAAAATTGATGTAACGTCAACAGCACGTAAGTGGAAACATTTGAAACTCTATTACAGTGCCGTAGGGTCTAAAGTGTCTCAACTGACTTGCTGCTGGTATATGACGCAAGATTATAATAATATTCATAATTGATTTTTATTTCAGGTCACACAAGAGATAACAATTTTAGAGATCCCATAGACTTATAACATAACTATATTGAACTAAACCTTATAAAAGTAAAGTGCAAAATAAAGCTGATAAAATATTACCCGCTTATAGTATGTTTGCAGCTCGATGCACGGAAGCCCAGTGACAAAGAATAGGATTGTCGTAAATCTTGTCCACCACTAAACGTAGGCTTCTATTGTTGGACATCCGGAGAGAATTCCAGAAGGGCGCGACCCTCAATCGCAGAACAGCGAAAAAGTCGGGGACCCTGGTCTCGACAAACATGCCAGAGGCGCTACAATATCTCGGATGTTTGAGCAGAATTCTACCTGTAAGATCTACCTGTATAATTCGTCCATATATTTGGCAGTTGGCACGTCTAAAAACATTCGCAATTCGCTCTGAACAACGTAATCTTCACCTCCCTAGAGCACTTAGAGAACCTACGCGCGAGCATATTGCACCGAGTAGCCGAGGGCCCTGCGTTCGCGATCCAGGTCTAGGTCGGCCCTAAGGTTATGTGTCAGGATGTGTCCGAGATAAAGAAACTGTTGCACTCTTCGAACTGGTGTTTCCATACAGATACACTGGAGGTACCCTCTTAAGGCCTTTAGCTGATTTGAAGACTATGAATTCGGTTTTTTTTGATGTTGTATTTCACACCGTGTCTAGTAGCATAATCTTCACATACTTTTGATTATTTTCTAAGGCATCGAGGGGCAGAGAAGCACCATATCATCAGCGTAACTTAAGTTATTCATACAAACGCCATCAATATGGCAACCTATTTTGGTGCTTCTCAACTTCTCGATCAACCCGTATAGGTAGATTTTCAAGAGGTCCGGAGATTTAAGTCCGCCCTGACGCACGCCGCACTCTAGTCTATACTCACTAGAGTACCTACGCGTCGCCCCACTTCACAAAATTTGTTTGATTCTCGTACCAGTGTCTCAACTAGACTCACCAAAGCTGTACGTACGTTACATTTAGCAGTTTGTTCCACAAGGTTTTATAATTGACTAGGTGAAATGCTTTTGTTAAATCTAGAAAGCAAGCGTACACAGATGTGTGTGATTATAGTGAAATCCGGAATATAATAAATCGATTACTTATACAAATTTAATTTGAATCACATTCTATAATATGAAATGAAAGGATTGATGAAAGTACAGGAAGCAAGGGAAGTATGTCAAGATCGTAGCAGGTGGAGGACTGTGGTCTCTGCCTACCCCAACGGGAAAGAGGCGTGATGTTATGTATGTATGTATGTACATTCTATAATCATTCATAATAACAGAGTTTAATACTAGTATGTAAAGTTACATCTTACGGGAGTATAATCCCAACTATGGTTCAAGCTTCGGCAGAAACCTAAACATCCGTTTTTTACCCTTCGGGGGAAAAACGGTTCTATTAATCAACTTAGTAACAATAAATTCGTCTTTTAACTAACAAAATTATCCATTTTTAGGGTTCCGATACCAAAATGGTAAAAAAAAGGAACCCTTATGGTGCCGCTCTGTCTGTCTGTCTGTCTGTCCGTCTGTCTGTCACACCTCTATATCTCAGCAACCACTTATGCTATCAACCTGAAATTTGGAATAGTTTTAGAATATAGTTGCCCAACTTAATTGCACAAGAAAAATTTTTGAAAAAAGTATGATTATTAATATAAAGGGGGCCAAAATAGGGGGGGCCAAATTTCAAATTGTCGCTACTAGGTCGAGTGGGGTATCATATGAAAGGGCTTTACTTGTACATTTTAAAATATATTTTTGTATTTTTTTAAATTTCTTAGTTTTAAAGTTATGATGAAAAATGTCAAGAAAAATACCATTCCCCCCCCCTTATCTCCGAAGTTTGAGTAAGGAAAAATCTGAATTAATTACAGTTGACAGAAGTTTATATAAACTTTACAGCAAAAATAAAACGATCTTTCTAAGTTGCACAGTTTTTCAGAAATCTGCAAAAAACCTTTACAAACAAATTTAGTTTTGCGGTCCTGAAAATGGACTTTATTGCTTCCAAAAATACTATAGGTATATCGGAACCCTCGGCGCGCGAGTCCAACTCGCACTTGACCGGTTTTTTTTTAAATAATACGCTGTTTGGCAGATTAATTTATATTAGTAATTAGTTTCAAAAGTATCGACTCCTACAAATAAAAAACCGTTATTAATGTAGAATCCTCAACGTAGAAAATGTGTTTACATTGTGTTTATTGTAATTATTTTCAAAAGTATCGACTCCTACAAATAAAAAACAGTAATTAATGTAGTTCTACAACTTAGAAAGTACTAAGGCACGAAACACAAGTCTGAAGAATAGGGTGTACGTTGACATTGAAGGTAGCTTGTTGTCTACGAATCCTAAAACCACATCTTGGGCGGGAAATGTAGTCGTTGCTTTTTATGTAAAAACTGAAAAAAGGTAGTTAAAGTAAGGCCCAGCTAAACCCAAATACTTTATAAAGGAAACTCCAAGAGTTGTTGTAACATTAAAATATTACCAGGTGAGCAAGCCGTGCGGTGCCGGCCCAGAATAGAATAGTACCGACCCATCTCTTCCAATGGGTGTCGTAAGAGGCGACTAAGGGAATGAAATCCAGAGGATGGGCAGCAGCGTCCTTCTGTGTATTATCCCATCACACTGCGGACGCCAACCCGTCTGCCAAGCGTGGCGACTATGGTAAAACCCCCTAAAAATCCTATGAATCACGTCAATAAGCACCGGCCCCTAGTCCCCGGCGGCCCCGCTATTCCTGGCTCTGGTAGCGGTCATGGTAACGGTGGGGCAGGGGGTGCGAAGAATCCCCGGCAGATGCCAGGCTACCAACAACGACGACCTCTGGCCCTGGCAACGTACAACACGCGCACATTGCGGACCGACGAGAAGGTTGCTGAACTCGAGGAAGAATTGAGCAGGTTACACTGGGACATCTTGGGTCTATCTGAAGTCCGAAGAGAGGGGGAGGACTTGATAACCCTAAAATCAGGTAACTTGCTCTATTTCCGGGAGGGCGACCAACTGTCCCAGGGAGGTGTCGGGTTTATGGTCCACAAGTCTCTCGTGAACAACGTCGTCATGATCGAGAGTGTGTCGTCGCGGGTAGCGTACCTTATACTCAGAATCACCAAACGGTATTCGCTGAAGGTCATACAGGTATACGCCCCCACATCGACACACTCTGATGATGAAGTCGAGGCTATGTATGAGGATATCTCTAAAGCCATACATACGCCTAAGACCCACTATACCGTTGTCATGGGGGACTTCAACGCGAAACTGGGCAAGCGAGGCGATGGTGAGCTGAGGGTGGGGCAATTTGGTGTTGGATATCGGAATTCCAGGGGCCACATGTTAGCCGACTTTTTGGAGAAAGAAGGACTCTTTATGATGAATTCCTTCTTCAAAAAGTCGGAAAACCGAAAATGGACCTGGATCAGTCCCGATGGTGTTACAAAAAATGAGATTGACTTTATCATGTCGACGAAGAAGCAAATATTCAATGATGTCTCTGTGATCAATGTGGTTAAAACCGGAAGCGATCACCGGTTGGTAAGAGGCACATTGAATATCAACGTAAAGCTGGAAAGAACTCGACTGATGAAGTCTACGCTCCGACCCGCACCCACCAATATCCAAAATCCCGACGGCTTTCAGCTCGAACTGCAAAATCGCTTCGAATGCCTCGGTGAATGCATAGATGTGGACGACTACAATAACGGGTTCGTGGAAACTGTCCATACAATTGGGTCAAAGTATTTCAGACCCCACCGTACTAAAAGAACCAAAAAGATCTCAGATCATACCCTCAAGCTAATGGAAGAAAGACGCGAAATGGTTCTGCAGTCTTCGGGAGATGCTTCTCAATATCGGCGGCTCAATAAACAGATCTCTAAGTCTCTGACTCGCGACATTCGGCTATTTAATACTAATCATATTAAAGAAGCGATTGAGCGGAACAAGGGCTCCAAAGTGTTCGCAAGAGATCTGTCTATTGGGCAGAGCCAGTTGACGAAGCTGAAGACCGAGGATGGCAGAACCGTATCGTCCAAGCCTGAGCTACTGAGGGAGGTCGAGAAGTTCTATGGACAGTTATACACGTCAACCGGCCCACCCGTTAGCAGTCTGGCCAACGATCCAAGAGCTAGACTTACCCGACACCATACCGAAGATATCCCGGACGTCAGCTTGTACGAGATTAGAATGGCTCTCAGACAGCTTAGAAACAACAAGGCACCCGGGCACGATGGAATTACGGCTGAGCTTCTGAAAGCAGGCGGAAGGCCAGTGCTAAAAGCTCTTCAGAAGCTGTTTAATTCTGTCATACTCGAAGGGAAAACGCCACAGGCATGGCACAGAAGTGTGGTGGTGCTCTTCTTTAAAAAGGGTGATAAGACCCTGCTGAAGAATTACAGACCCATCTCACTTCTGAGTCATGTCTATAAGCTGTTCTCGAGAGTCATTACGAATCGTCTCGCACGCAGGCTCGACGACTTCCAGCCTCCCGAACAAGCCGGTTTCCGTAAAGGCTTCAGTACCATAGACCACATACATACGCTACGGCAAGTTGTACAGAAGACCGAAGAGTATAACCAGCCACTTTGCCTAGCGTTTGTGGACTATGAGAAGGCCTTCGATTCGATCGAGACGTGGGCTGTGCTACGATCTCTCCAGAGGTGCCAAGTCGACTATCGGTACATTGAAGTGTTAAGGGATCTGTACAAAAACGCCACTATGTCAGTCCGTCTTCAGGACCAGGACTCGAAACCTATCCAATTGCATCGAGGAGTGAGACAGGGAGACGTCATATCTCCTAAACTGTTCACCGCTGCATTGGAAGACGTCTTCAAACTCCTGGACTGGAAAGGACTTGGCATCAACATCAATGGCGAGTACATGACCCACCTTCGATTTGCCGACGATATTGTCGTAATGGCTGAGACCCTGGAAGATCTCGGCACGATGCTCAATAACCTCAGTAGAGTTTCACAACAAGTGGGTCTTAAAATGAACATGGATAAGACGAAAATTATGTCTAACGCCCTTGTTGTACCCACTCCACTCAAAGTTGGAGACTCTACGCTCGAAGTTGTCGATGAATACGTATACCTGGGACAAACAGTCCAGCTGGGTAAATCCAACTTAGAGAAAGAGGTTACTCGTCGAATCCGACTCGGATGGGCAGCGTTCGGGAAGCTCCGCAACATCTTCACGTCCAAAATACCGCAGTGTCTCAAGACGAAAGTCTTTGACCAGTGTGTGTTGCCAGTGATGACATATGGAACCGAGACGTGGCCGCTCACGATGGGCCTTATCAGGAAGCTCAAGGTCACCCAAAGAGCTATGGAAAGGGCTATGCTCGGAGTCTCTCTGCGAGATCGAATCAGAAATGAGGAGATCCGCAGAAGAACAAAAGTAACTGACATAGCTCTGAGAGTCGCTAAACTAAAGTGGCAGTGGGCAGGGCACATCGCAAGAAGAACCGATGGCCGATGGGGCGTAAGGGTTCTAGAGTGGCGACCACGTACCGGAAGACGAAGCGTTGGCAGGCCCCCCACAAGGTGGACCGACGATCTTGTCAAGGTCGCGGGAAGCCGCTGGATGCGAGCAGCGCAGGACCGGTCGTCATGGGGATCTTTAGGGGAGGCCTATGTCCAGCAGTGGACGTCTTTCGGCTGATATGATGATGATGATGATGATGATGAGCAAGCCTTGCTGCCCACTAACAGATGGCGCTGTAGGATTTCTGAAACGCTGTATTATCTCACCTTTCTATGGCTATCTTCCGGCTCCACCATCAGATCAGCTCCAAGTTACAATGATATTGCATTGTCATCCGATTTACATACGCATGCAAAATTTCATCTCAATTGGAAACCGGAAAGTGGGTCAAATTTAACTTGCAAGATTTGGTTACAAACAGACGAACGGACATACACCGCGACAGGTGAAACTAAATGAAATCTTTGAAATCAAAATAGCATAAGAATTTGAACGAGAAAATGTAGCGTCAGATCTCGCGTCAGATCCGTAACCCAAGGAGGTTTTAACCCACGCTACGGCGAAGCGTATAAAACCTCCTTGCCGTAGCCTGATCGAAAAAGCGTCAACTGTCAACTGTATTGTTATTAAAATACGGGTTTTTATTCAGTGACATCAAAGATGTACGCGAGCAATGGCGCGAGTGACCCTTACAAGAATGCAAGTTTTCTATATTGTCTTACTTTTTTTGTAGTCGACTATCCATCAGTGGCAGAAAGCGTGATTAAAGTTAAAGCTCCCTTTAATTTATCGCTGACTGTTTTTGTTTTGTTGAGTGTCAGCAATATATTTAAAGAAGCTTAATAATATTTCCTTGTAAACCTATACGATTATAGTTTATTTCATATATCAATAATAAAACTAAATACAACAAAGTCAAATTAAATACAATAAAAAAAAGAAAAAAATGTCCTCCTACTGGGTGGACATCTAGTCTAGAGTCTATCTAGAAGCTTAATTGGCTGTAAGAACTAGGAAAAAACATTTAAAAAATCGCAATTTTGCTTATTTCTAATTGTTTATTATAGCACCGCCAAATCAGGACAGGTGGTTGGTCTTGATAATCTGAGAGAAGTAATGACTTATTGCACCATATTTAAGATAAATATCTAGACAGAAGAAATAAAAGGTAATATAAATCTAAGCTATACTTTTATATAAATTCCATTTTGAATAACAAATCTTGGTGGTGGATGATTGTGATTGTCGTTGATTTTAATAATAACTCTGTCTGCGGTCGTCGTCAGTGCGGCTCTACACTTATTAATGGTCATCTTTGCAGTGCAGTGCCAATTATGAGTGCTTTTGCACTTCTTATTCAGATGAAATCGGTAGCCTTTGTAGACCATGATAGTTTTGCCGACACTGTTTTTCACCCAGATTGCTGAAAAAAATAGATACAAGGTGAATTTTCATTTATTTCCCGAAGATTCCCCGATTTCCCGATTTTTTTTTATTTTTTCATTTATCCCGAAGTCTCCATGGTCAGTTCGTCACCCGTGTAGTGCTGGCTAAGATTACCAACCCATTTCTAACTTTGGGTGTCATTAAGACGATAAGATCATTTTGTAAAACCTACTCCTCATTTATAAGATAAGATAAGTCATTTATTTGCTAGAATACAGTAGTTACATACATAGTGATCTTAAAGTAAAAAAGTCCCTTGTATTCAGCCTGCGTGCAGGCGTGCAAATTCGTTTTTATATCTAATTTTCAATTCAATATGCACATACATAAAAAATAAATTGAACATAAAATAAAATTTCTGAAATAATAGTAATAAAATTAAATAATACAATTCAATACGTTTCATTTTCAATTTTTAAAATTAGTAAATTCCTTAACACTATAGAAACATTTACTAAGCAACCATTGCGTCAGTCTTGTTTTAAATGATGTACCATTTAATAGTTTAAGTTCATCAGGTAGGTTGTTGTAGATGAATATACACATACTCGTATTTAAAACGTTTTTCTTGTAGATGTCCTTGTAAGCCGGTGGCTGGTAAAGCAAATTCATGATTTTAGGCAGAGTCTGCCTGTGCATTACTTCACCACGTTTTTTCCAATATTCTGGATGTGATTTAACAAAAATACAAACATCTCTGATGTATATGCAAGGCAAAGGCAAAATGTAAAATTTTTTAAAAAGCGGTTTACAGCTGTCATCAAACCAAGCGTTAGAAATGACACGAATACATTTTTTTTTAATTTTAAAAGCTCTATCAACATCAACCGAGTGTCCCCACAGTATTAAACCATAGCTTAGTACAGATGATACGTACCCATGATACGCAGTTACCGCAGCCTCAGATGCCACAGTTTCTCTTAATCTTTTTAGAGCATAGACAAAACGATTCAATTTATTACAAACTAAGTTGATGTGCTCTTTCCAGTTTAAATGTTTGTCAATTATTAGACCGAGAAACTTTAATTCATCGACTTGCTCTATCTTCTTGTTACTATAAGTAATACTAAGAGGTAAGACTTCGCATTATACGATCTAAATTGAATAAATTTTGTTTTAGTCATGTTTATGTGTAAATGATGACTATCCAACCAATAGTGTAAATAAGATCGATATTTGTATTGACGATCGCGCAGCTTCTAATTTGAGGGCTATAATCGCCTTAAAGGTAGACAACTTGAGCCTCGAACTGCCGCGGTCCATCAAACCGTGCTAAATGCAACAAACCAATGTACGTAAATACATACTCTCCGAAATATATTACGCATAATTTTTTTTTCTTTTTATTATTTTAACTCAGCTTCTAAGATATGATTTTTCAAACAAAATCACCAATCAATCAACAAGTCGAGTGACCAATTCTATTTCAAAATTTGACAAAATATATTTTCTTCAAAAGAAATGGTTTAAAAAAAAGTCACTGCGCTTCGTGATTAAAAACAAATTAAAGTTCACGCTTTTAAGTTATATTAAATGAAATTAATGAGAGAACTGAAATGTTTCCATTAACATATTTATTTTGCAATATGATAATAGAAAACATACATACATACATAACATCACGCCTTGTTCCCGTCAGGGTAGGCAGAGACCACAGTTCTCCACCTGCTACGATCTTGACATACTTCCCTAATAGAAAACCACACTAATGATTGTCACCCGTTGTGTTTAGCTTATCAAAGGTAATAAATGCATATGTAATCTATATTTTTGTGTAAATTCCATTACGAATTATGAATCGCGGTGGTGGGTGATTGTGATTGTCGTTAACTTTAACAATATCTCCTCCAAAAGTTGTCGTTAGCGCGGCTCTACACTTGACCGTGCTATTCGATCGTAGGCAGGGAAAATAGCAAGTGCTCCTGAACTGTTTATTCAGATAAAACGGGTAGTCTTTGTAGATTATAATATTTTTGCCATTTGTGTTTCGCACCCAGGTTGCTGCAATATAATAAAACTTGTTATAAATTACATTTAAACATACATTCTTACTTGCGTTCCTTTAAAATAGAACTAACTTAGCCAAAAAGAGTAGGTAATCTCCTTAGATAAAAGATTCGGAGCGCAGCGAATCTTTTGTCTAAGGTAATCTCACTTTTGCAAGGTACGAGTACCTATCTCACTAATTTAAGTCAATTTATCGTTCTATTGTGGCGACCACGTACCGGAAGACGAAGCGTTGGCAGGCCCCCCCACAAGGTAGACCGACGATCTGGTCAAGGTCGCAGGAAGCCGCTAGATGCGAGCAGCGCAGGACCGGCCGTCATGGAGATCTTTAGGGGAAGTCTATGTCCAGCAGTGGACGTCTTTCGGCTGATATGATGATGATGATCGTTCTATTTGAATTCTTTTCGTGGTTGTAAATAATACGATTTCTTTTAATTTTTATTATAAATCCTTTATTTGCACGAACATTGTAATGACGAATATTTTTAAGAAGCAAAATTGTTCCAGTATAAAGAATATGTGTTTGAGACTCAAAAAATAAAATAAATGGATGTGTTTGATAATCCGATAAAAATTTAATGTAAGCGATAAACACAACAGTACAAATATTTTTAATAATAATATGTGTTTGAGACTCAAAAAATAAAATTAATGGATCTGTTTGATAATCCGATAAAATTTTAAGGTAAGCGAAAAATACAACAGTAACCTTATGGCGGTTTATAGTGTGCAACAGATTTATTATACACTGAACCACAAGTAAGAAATCAAGCGGTTGATCCGCAGTGTCCTTTTGTGACGTACGCTCGGCAGCAAGTTAGTAGCAGCAAAACCAGTAGAAGCTGAACCAGCGCTATGCTATGCCCAAACCCGTTCAAGGCTATCCATTTCAGAAATATTTTGTCTAGGTATACGTTAGCGCTAAACCTACTTACTTAAAGAGAAATTCGATTAGTTTTTTTCTTTTATTTTATTACTTAACAACAATAACGGAACAATTAAATTACGAGCACAAGCAAATATTTGCTGGCGTATAGTACGGTCAACCACACGTCAGTGGAAACATTTACAATCATATCACGATACCATAAAGCCGAAAGTATTATTACTGATGTGCTTTTGATCGACATCCCCATACAGGCGAACTTCATATATTAACCCTTAACCAGGCTGGAGTACTGAGAGCGACCACATAAATTTTATAGGTTTTTAAGCGGACGGAGAACATATACTGGCCACAATCTGTTATTTAACAGTCACCCATAATCAATTTTATTTTTTAAAACCAAAAGGAACCTGTATCCGAACTCAAACGTCAAAGAAATCAGCTGTTAACGAAATCGCGCGCAAAATTTATAATTTTTTGTGCAACTGGTAAAGTTTTTTATTCAATATGTCGAAGAAAAATCCTGTAAGTATTGATTTATGTAATTATTTTAGAGATAAGCAATATATTTACGCAATGGACGTATAGAACAACTATATTATTAGCGTTTTATTATAATAATATGCTTGTAAAGTATGTGATCCACATATTGACCTCAGCCTGTATACGATTTTGTGGTAGTTTTTTCCCCCATACATTTTATCTTCTAATATAAACCCAAGACAGCATTAAAACCCACGAAAATTTAAGACTAATTAGTGTTGCTCATGTCCTCAGAAGACGAAGATGTTAACGTTAACAATAATTTATTATTAACATTGAAACAAAAGTTTATTAAGTTTATATATGTAATAAGAAAACTAAAAAAATAACTAATTTTATGACTATTGTTTCCAAAATAAAAAAAAATAACAAAATTGCATTATATTTTAATCGGTTCGGCAAGTTAACAGAGAATGTTGTAACTGTCCTAAGTTCTAAACGGGCAGAGGCCACATAAAGACCACATCACTTTTCTTTACCAGGCTCAGGCCACATAGAGACCACTGCATTTCTTCCCATGGTAATATTTTTTTTCTCCTGTTCTGTGTATGAGATCTCAGTTTACATATACATATGTACCTACATTCCAAAAATCAGCTTATTCCGACAATAAAAGTTGCTAGGCCTGGTTAAGGGTTAAGTAGCCCATCTATTTTTTTATAGTATACTCCATCAACTATTTCGTAGTTCGGTGGATAGTGGGTGTGAATATTATTAAGACGTATTATTGTTTGAGTATTTTTATCAGTAGAAAAGTTGGCCTTGCATTTTTTGGAGCCGACTTTGATGCACTTCCAGCGATCTGTGCTTTTATAGGACTCGTGGAAGGAAAACGTGTAGCCGTCGATTAGAGCTACTTGGCGTCCTTTGTGGTTGGGTAGGAACATCGCTGGAAATAAAAAAAATACTTTTTAAGTCTGTGCCAAAGCCACCACAATATCTGACAACCACTCGGTAGCTTATAACTTCAGAAAATATTTGCATCAGAAATTCAGACTGAAGACCATCGGAGGTAAAGAAGTAAACGTATTTTTCTTCTTGCATTGTTTTATTTTTAGTCACTTTGTGAGTTGAAATATTAGAACAAAAATAAAGTGACCAAAGTATACAAGGTGTAAGAGAAAGGGTACACTAACACTGAAGGACGTGAATCTACCCATGAAACTGAACAACTTTCCCTAAAGAACATAATATTTCCAAGAAAGATCAAAATTATAAACCTGCCGTACAAAATACGCTATTAGTGTAGGCAACGAAGCGGATCGTTGTATGAAGACGTGTATCATCTATGATGAAGACCCCCGCATTAAATCCTCAGTCGATGAAACTTTGCTGGGGTATTACACTACATGAGACACACATTTTATAAAAAAATCCAAACAAAAATCGTTACATTAAATTTTTCCATACAAAAATTACAAAAAATGTATGAAATTTTTTATTGTAATATTTTTTTTAGATATTTTGAATTTAAATTTAATTCATGATTTTTGACCATCCTGTCAAATAAAATCTGCCTGAGAAATTTATGTTGGGGTCAACTGCTTCGCGTTGCCTACATTATATCAGCTGATAAAGTTTTTATGGGAGATAAAAACATGACCAGATTCACGTCTTTCAGGGTTGGTATACCCTTTTTGTTACAGCCTGTATAAGTTGAAATATTATTAGAACAACTTATAAAGTAACTAAAAAAATATGCCCTAATAGATGGCTTGACTACTGGCAAATCTTGCTCTATAAAGTATGAAACAAGAAAATATTGTCATCTGAAATGGTTATGTACAAAATATTTGTATAAGTTGAAATATTATTCGAACAACTTATAAAGTAACTAAAAAAATATGCCCTAAGAGATGGCTTTGAAGAATAATAAGTGGGCCTACGCCACTAGCCATGCCAGAGAGCTATGGAACGCAGTATGTTACATATAAAACGCAAAGACAAGGTAAGAAATAAGCTCATCAGGGAAAAGACCAAAGTAGAAGATGCAGCAGTAAAAATTCGACGGCTAAAATGGAAATGGACTGGTCATGTAATAAGAGGAGCAGACAAGTGGAGCAAAACAGTTTCTATCTGGTACCCTAGAGGTCATAAAAGGAAGAGAGGGAGACAGTACACTAGATGGGAAGATGACATAGTTAGAGTAGCAGGAAAGAAATGGACAAGGCTCGCCAAGGACAGGGACACATGGAGACAGCTGGAGGAGGCCTTTGCCAAAGGGCAAACAGAGGAGAAAGACGAATAGAGGAGTAAATGCATGCTAATGGAAATTATGAATTAAAATTATTAGAAATTAGTGATATTATGATTATTATAAAAATTAATTAATTATGAAGTATAAATATTCTAAAATTTGTAACATAAATTTATTAAGTGAAGTCTCTGAATAAAAGGCAATTTTATTTTATTTTATTTATTTTTATTTTATTTATTAAGTGGGCCTACGCTCCACTTGATACTAATTTTGCAGCAAATCTGCGTTTAGTCTATCAATTTTATTATGACATGAGTAATTTTTTTATGGTACCATTTACTTATATATCAGTACTGGCCCATCGGCACGTTACACTGTCCCCAATTCGTTGGTCCACAATCTGACATTGTGGACCAACAAATGTCAGTCACAAATTGTCAACTTTATCTGAGCGGACGAGCAAGAAGGTTTTTGTTCTGAGGAGCGGACCACGCGAAACGCGCGACTACATACAAAAATGAAACAATAATTCATTTTTTTAGTTAAAAAATTACTTACTCTAATTGTTTTTTGCTATAATCTAATGAATAACACTGAAAAACCAGGCTTAAGTCACGTATATAACAGTAACAACTTTGTTTTGTTTTTCCCGCCATATTATTTCCATTCCGTGTATTTAGCACCGACCTCAGAACAAAGATCTCCTTGAAGTACTACACAAAGTAGTTCACGCGATCTTTCACAGATGGCCCTTTTTTTTATATGGGGAAATTTTGAACCGCTTGTTCCCAAGACCCTAACTATATAAATCTATGGATGGTACATTATTATCTAAATATATAAAAGAGCATGTCCTGACTGACTGACTGATTCATCAACGCCGGGCCGTAACCGCTATAGATACAGATCTAAAATTTTGTACACAGGTTCTATGTGCGTCAAAACCACCCACTAAGAAAGGATTTTGGAAAATTCATCTCCCAAGGGGGTGAAATAAGGGATGAAAGTTTGTATGAAAGTCCTTTGTTTCTTGAGCTAGATTCACACAAATTTGAATTTAAGCTTCTGATAAAAAATAAAGAAACACGTGTTTAAGCATTTCTTAAAAATCATCCTTCAAGGGGGTGAAAAAGGGGATGTTTTTTTTTCCGTATGTTGGTCTATAAGTCTATCAGTTTTAAAGGTAGAATTATAGAAATTTGTATTTAAGCTTTTGGAAAAAAATAAAAAAGTACGTGTTTTAGAATTTTCCAAAATTCATCCCCTAAGGGGGTGAAATAGGGGATGAAAGTTTGTATGAAAGTCCGTCAGTTTTGAAGTTAAGATCTTTAAAATTTGTATTTCGGCTGACGACTAAAAACTAAGTTTGACGTGTCTCAGGGTTTTCGAAAATCCTACACCCTAAGGGGTGAAAAGGGGGATGAAGTTGAAAATCCTTCATTTTCAAAGTTAACTCCACAAAATTTATTGTTTAGGCATTAGGGTTGTAATTTTGTGGAATGTACATCACTGTTATTGAAATTTTACCCCAAATTCAACCCCTAAAAGAGGGAAATGGGGTGAAAAAGTCTAAAAATCAATATGGGTATCGTTTGTATGGTTTATCGGGTCGCTGATTACGAAAACTACAACAATTTTGAAATCCAACGTGGTGGACGTGAAATACCATCATCCCCTAGAGATGGGGTTGAAGTGTGAAAGGGTTGAAATGTTTAAAAATCAATATGGGTGTCGTTTGTATGGTTTATCGGGTCGCTGATTACAAAAACTACATCAATTTTGAAATCCATCGTGGTGGACGTGGCATACCATAATCCCTTGGGGATGGGGTTGGTGTGCGATAGAGTTGAAATGTCTAAAAATCAATATGGGTGTCGTTTGTATGGTTTATCGGGTCGCTGATTACGAAAACTACAATAATTTCGAAATCCAACGTGGTGGATGTGAAATACCATAATCCCCTAGGGATGGGGTTGGGGTGCGATAGGTTTGAAATGTCTAAAATCAATCTGAGAGAGTGCGAGAGGGAGAGTTAGAGGGAGGGCGAAGGGGGAGGGAGGTAGAGGGGGGGTCAGGGATGGGGGAGAGAGGGAGGGGAAAGGGAGGGGGGAGAGGGGGGAAGAGGGAGGGGCGAGGGAGAGGAAGAGAGAGGGAGGGGTAGAGAGAGGTAGGGGTAGAGGCAGAAGAAGCGTTAGAGGTAAAAGTAGAGGTAGAGTAGAGGTAGATGGGGGGGAGAAGGAGGGGAAGGGAAAAGGGGGAGAGGGAGGAAAATGGGGAGATGGAGGGGAAAGGTGCGGGAGAAGGAGGGGGAGAAGGGGGGAAGGGGGAGAGGTAGAAGGAGGGGGAGGGGAATACAGAGTGAGGGGGAGAGGGAGAGAGAGGAACGGGGAGAGGGTTTTAGTTTTCTCAATTCCTTCTGCGAGTTGGCTCTGTTTTAAAATATAACGTAAAGGAGTCTCTCATATCTCTCACTACATTTGTTAGGATAAGTGGCAACTTTAAGGCATAATACTGCTGCTAAGTTCCTCTGTTCTTAGGAATTTATGAGTAACGTCTGTATATTATATAAAATATAGCTGGATCTTGAATTGTACTCATTGATTTGCGCAGGGTTAGTCCCGTTTTTCCTTAGTTTAAAATTACCCCGAAATGACGGGAAAATATCTTATTACTTCGGAAAACCGGTAACAACATAAATACGAAATCCACGCGAGCGAAGCCGCGGGCAACAGCTAGTTATATTATGTAAAGGCTAATTAAAATTACAAGTTTCAAGAACACTAAATCATTTTATAATTTTGACAGTTACTCGTATAATCAACACCAACCAGAATCAATCTTAAAGCACTTAGGGTGGTTTTCCACCAGTGCTGGGCGAGGTAAGATAGCTAAACAGTGAGCTGTAAAATTTGAACCAGTAAGATTACAGTCGATAAGTTAGGAAAATGGAGCAATTTCCCTTGCACAGTACCAGTGGGAACCACCCTTATATGCTATTCTGTGCTCAGCTCTTTTAATGCGTATGTGCGTTTGTAGATTTAATGATGACGTCTTCGATTGTGGTTAAAGTTGCTCTACAATGGTTCGAGCTCCACTTGCTGCATACCCATCTGAACTTGGGCCCCTTACTCCAGGTGCACTTACTAAACCGATATTGGCCAATTTGAATCATTGGCTTACCATGGCTAGATGTGGAAAAAATTGGTTTATTGGGATCTGAAACAAATAACAAAGTTCAAGTATATTTAATAAATATACAATTTATTGCTTAGAATAATGATTCGTATGCAACAAACATGAAACTATACAAAATTGTATTTATTATTTTCATATTTCGAGATTATATCATTCGTGTCATTAAAAAAAATATTTAATAATATTTAGGTTATTAGATTAAGATAGTAAATAAGTACTTAAATATGTATAAATGCCGTCTTTGCTACACCCTTACAGGGTATGTACATTATCAATAACTATTATATGTACACTTTGCAATGAATACATATTAATACTAAAATCTTAGATAAATGATTTGCGAATCATTTAATAACTTTAACAAATGACTTGACTTTTGCTTTTAATGACTTTTAACAAATGAGATAATATTTAGATGTAAAACCATATTGTATTGAATGCAGAGAAATAAAATAACACCAAGCGCTAAAATAACGACACTAAGTACTCGAAGTGTAAATGAAAGAATATTCTTTGTAATGTAATTTATTTCCAACATCTCCAAATTCTTTGAGTAATAGTTCATCGCATTTTATCCTATTAATCGATTATTTATTATTCGAGAAGAATAAAATAGAGCGAAAGACTAATACTTTAGCATAGAGACTGAAATCACACGAGTGTCAGACTTGACCCGCTCTTGACTCTTATGGTGATTATTTTCATTATTATTATTATAAAGAATAGAAGTTTCGTGAACCCTGCCTGAAGTCTCCTAGCTTTGACAACTGCAGAAGTAAGTTGCCAATGCTCCACGTGACCGTTCTTAATATAGAGCTCGGGCTCCTGGGAGGCTCAACGCTTCGGTGGATAGTCTCCTAGAACGAACACAAATCGACCGCTTCTTTTGATGAAAAACAAAATAACCTATAAAATTGATTTAATTTATTTTAATTGTCTTTTAATTTGTGAGGTTTCAGAAAAATCATGTCTAAATTGTTAAGAACAACAAAACATGTTGTAGCTCAATTGATTATAACTATATAGAAATGAGCTTAAACAGTTTATTTTATAAGTAAGCATAGTTTTTGTAATTTGCAATATTATAATATAATACAAAATCAAATTAATACCGTTTAATAAACAAATAGTGCCACTAAATTATCTTCGTCAAAGGAAATATTATAATTCTTAGAAATACTGCCTAATGTCTTACATCCCTAACATTTGCATATTCTGCTTTGCCCTGCGCAGCAAACACAGGATTAAGGACGTGTCCTATACAAGGTGTAACAGAAAGGGTATACCAACCCTGAAGGATGTGATTCTGCCCTTGAAACTGAACAACTTTCCCACAGGAACATAGGTCGAAACGCGAAAAAAATTTTTTGCCTTCCCATACAAAATGCACAATCAGCTGATTCAGTTTCTATGGGAGGCCATAACAATTTTTTCGTATTTTGACCTATATTCTTTAAGGAAAGTTGTTCAGTTTCATGGGTAGATTCACATCTTTCAGGGTTGGTATACCTTTTTTGTTTCATTCTGTATAATAGTTAGGCGTGTGTACTGGGAATTTTGAGATTGTGTTCGTTACGCCTGGTTACGATGACATTATCAATGGTGATGACAGATGCTGCAATTAAGGCAATCATTAATTCTGGTTAATCTACAGGCTAACGACCAAACATAAGATACAGCCTATCGTTTAGGTTAGGTCATTTTAGGTTAGATTAGGTACGGTTAGATTAGATAAGTGTTTCACTCGCGCTTCCACGCTTTAACGGTGTATCATTCATACCTCATACCATACGTCTAAATTGTTTAGAACAGCAAAAAATGTTGTAGCTTAATTGATTATAACTATATAGAAATGAGCTTAAACAGTTTATTTTATTTGGCAACAAATTAAATGATTCCCAAAATTTTTTTTTTATACCCCAATACACTTCAAACAAAATGGATGAATGTACACCAAATTGGCTGAACGTACACCAAATTTGGGTAACCGGTTCGGTTAGGTTGTGTTAGGATATCTTGCGACCAGAAGCAAATTTGGTGTACATTCATCCATTGTGGTAGACAAAATTTGGTCAATATTATTTGGTAAAAATTTACTCTAATTTGGTGGTACGTTAATACACAGCCATTTTATTTTATAAGTAAGCATAGTTTTTGTTACGTGCAATGTTATAATACAAAATCAAATTAATGACGTTTCACAATCAAATAGTGCCACCACATTATCTTCGTCAAAGGAAATATTAAAATTCTTATAAATACTGCCTAATAACTTACATCACTAATTCGTCATTAAGAGATTTTAATATCAAACAATGAATAAACGATTTTGACATGACTTTGACTAACATTTGCATATTTTGCTTTGCCCTGTCTCAACAAACGCAGGATTAAGGACGTGTTGGGAAAAGTTGTTCAATATTATGAGTACATGCATATCTTTAACTATCAAGAAGTAATTAAAAGTATATAGGGATTATAATAGTTATTTATTTATTTTATTTATTTATTTATGAAAACATACAAGATACAATTTTTTGTTCTCTAGCATTTAAACAAGGCCGAGCCTGTGTCTTAAATACTAGACTCTTCCTGAATGACTTAAATTAAGTATTTTACAGACAAATAAATAAATCAATATTGTACATAATATTTTAAAATAATTAAATATATTAAATAACATAAATAGTACATACCTATTATGTCATTTTATATAAGTACATATTTTTAAATAACTATAATTATATATATGTATATATGAAGCAAACATACATCAAAATTATATAAACCTTATAATAGAAATTTATATAACACATAATCTGTGTGCGTGTGTGTGTATATCTGTATGTGTTTGTGTATACGTTTTACTCATTTATAAAGTGTTTTATCATTAAGTCTATTTTAAAACAGTAAATAACCCTTCAATGTCTTCATAGCTTTGTGTTTTTAGCCACAACGAAAGTTTCTTTTTGCAATTATTCTGATTTAGTGGATAAAGGTTAAGTTTATTATTCAGTTTATTATACAGCATAGGACCTAAGTAGCATTGGAATTTATTTATGAAAAAAGTTCTATACTGCGCAGTGGGACAAACCACATTAATGCGACGACGTGCATTATGATCCTGCCTAAAAGGTAGGTTTTGTGCTGATTGTAGGTGAGGCTTGTGTACTGGGAATTTAGTGATTGTGTTCATTAAGACAGCTTACGATGACATTATCAATGGTGATGACAGATGCTCGACATCGGTAGGCAGACCACTTGTTACAAACCCACCGTTTCTTAGGACCCGTACTTCTTTTGCAGGTAGAATGAAGGTAGAATTTATGCTCGTCTATCTGCAGGATAGGGTTCTCTCGAGAGCTCGTAGTGAAAAATGGCAATGAAACTGCAAAAAAGTATATTTTGAATAGTTAGGTACAGAAAGAAAACGATGTTAAACCTGTTCTGACATAAAAAAGCCGAGAGAAGGTTCTGTGACGTAGAATTAGAAACAAAGAAAAAAATAGATAGCTATTGGGAAAAAAAAACCTTGACAACATATATATTTTTTTATTCTTTATTTATAAACTTCAAATCTCCATACTTAAAACTATTGTATCCAGAAAAACCAAGCTTAAATATAAGGACGATGATGTCGGCTTGTTTAAACATTGCAAAATAATCGTTGATTCTGGTTAATATGCAGGTTAACAACCAAACATAATGTAAAGTCTATCGTTTAGTTTAGGCTTTAACGGTGTACCAGCCATACGTCACATACCATACGTCTGAATTTTAGAACAACAGAACATGTTGTAGCTTAATTGATTATAACTATATACAAATGAGCTTAAACAGTTAAATTAAATAGTAAACATAGGTTTTGTAATTTGCAATGTTATAGTACAAAATCAAATTAATAACGTTTAATAAACAAATAGTTCCACCACACTATCTTCGTCAAAGGAAATATTAAAATTCTTAGAAATACTGCCTAATAACTTACATCCCTAACTTTTGCATATTTTGCTTTGCCCTGTCTCAGCAAACGCAGGATTAAGGACATGTCCTATATAGGGTGACTTTTAATTAGTTCTTGATAGAAAAATGTCTGAACAACTTTCCCCAAGGAACATATTATTATGTCGAAATACGAAAATTAAGTTTCGACCTCCCATAGAAACTGCATCAGCTGATAGCGCATTTTGTATGGGAGGTCAAATTTAGTTTTTCGTATTTCGACCTACGTTCCTTGGGAAAGTTGTTCAGTATCATGAGTACATGCATATCTTTTGCTATCAAGAACTAATTAAAAGTATATAGGGTATATAATTGTTACTGTAGGTGAGGCTTGTGTACTGGGAATTCAGTGATTGTGTTCGTTACGAATGCATACGATGACATTATCAATGGTGATGACAGATGCTCGACATCGGTAGGCAGTCCACTTGTTACAAAGCCATCGTTTTTTAGGACCCGTTTTTCTTTTAGAATGGAGGTAGAACTTATGCTCGTCTATCTGCAGGATGGGATTGTCTCGAGAGCTCGTAGTAAAAATTGGCACAGGAACTGCAGAAAAGTATATTTTGAATAGTTAGGTACAGAAAGTTTTCGATATTGAAACCGAAACGGAGAAAAACGATGATTATTGTTTATGTTCTTACATAAAAAAGCCAAGAGAAGGTTCTGTGACGTACTCGTAGAAATAGAAACAAAGAAGAGATTAGATATCTATTACAAAAAAAAACCACAAGCATGTTGACGTGTAGACTGATTTCTTAACGGCAATTTGCGTAAATCAGTTGATCTGCAGATTAATTGGCTAGGGACGTTAAAGTAGAAAAGAATTGTTTCAATTCCACAATAACTAGGTATTCTGCAGACTAACGACAATACTGTGAATTATATAAAAAAAATTTTTGGTTGAATAAAATACTTGAATTGTTATAAATTCAAACGTTACCGCTAATGCGCGTAAATCAGTTAGAGTTAACTTTCACGTTAACTTGGTAATCTGCAGATTCAGGCAATCATTCATTGAGGCCAATGACCCAATCTAAGGTAAAGCCAATCGGTTAGGTTAGGTAATTTTAGGTTAGGTTGGGTACGGTTAGGTTAGATAAGTGTTTCACTCACGCTTCCACGCTTTAACGGTGTACCATCCAATAATATGCAGATTAACTAAGTTATCTGAATATTACCTAGATTAACTAATGTGCACATTAAAGTATTCTGCACTTTAACGAAAACATAACATTATATACTTATTTATTGAACTATATCCTTAATTAAATCATTGCGACAGCTAATAATGTCCTCTGCACTTTTATTGCTTTTGCTTAATGCAATATTATTACAATTCTGCTGTTTATTCAGGTGATATTTGAAACTAAAAATACATTGCTGCACTAAGTAGTGATAGACCAAACTATAAACTTAAAAACTAAGCATGAAACGTATAAAGCAACATTACATAAAGATGAAAAATCAAATTTTAATGAAGATTCCATTCCGTATTATATGTTTTGGTGGTTGATGATCATGTTTGGTATGTGAACTAATTATAGTTCTTCTTTCTTTGTCCATGATGAATCGGGCTCTGCATCTGTTGCGAGCTCCAGATGATGAACACACCCAACGCTCAGTGGTTTTGCTTTTTTGCTGAAGAAAGAACGAATAACTTTCGTATAAGGCCACTTCTTTACCGAAAGAGTTGCGAGCAAAAGTCACTGAAATAAAAATATATTTTAGTGAGATGTTGAAGAAGTATAGCGAAATCAAACTCCATCTGCTAAAGCAAAATAGGGCTTACCAGACGTCACCGAATAAAAAATAATCTAACAGGTACATTGTCTATATGTTATTTCCTATGAAAGGACATTTTGTTACAAAACGAATATTTCCTGAAATCACTATGGATGGAAATATTTAAGGAAAGAAGAGGAGTAAGAGTAGATCTAGGCGAAGCAACTTTCACTTTACTTGCATCTTCTAATGTCCATAAGACTGGTAAAATCAAGTTTAAATTAAGTACCATAGTCATCTTGGGATCCAGATGACGTTAAGGTGCGGCTGAAAATCAGCGTTTGTCTCTCGTGAGGCAGACATTATGCTGAGCCGTGTCTTTTTCCTTGTTGTGCCACGTTGCACACTAGAGTGTTTTTCAATTTATTTGTGATGGTAATTTGTAAGTTCATATATGTATATACAACATTTTAGTGTGAAATGTGTCACAATGTTTATGGAATAAACGTTTTTCTCTCTCTCTCTCTCATGCAGTGCTTGCAGAGTGACGTCATTCTGTGAATAGGTATTTACCTATGACGTCACTCTGCAAGCACTACACACCTAATTAGGTATTATCTTATCTGTTGCCAATTGGCCGTAAAGTTGCAGCCGCTTGGCAAGTCAAAAATTCGGAAACAGTAACATTGTGTTGTGTATTATGTATATTGTCTTCAGATTATTATTTATTTTTAACTATCATATTATTCACTGCCATCTCAACCATTAACCTTATACTCGTACTTAATGAAATATGGTAATAAAAATGCAACACCCTTAGTGTCCGATAAACATAATTCAAGTTCGCTAACTCAGATGAGAGAGTAAAAAAACTCTTCACTCAAAGTTGCTAGACACTAATGCTATCTTATTCCAATTCTGCAGTTTATTCAGACAACATCTTATACTAATAGTTATTTGTTATGCAAGGCAACAAAAGCGTTATTTGGCGTGAGTGCCTTGCGAGTGGTTCAAAAGAAGAATCCTGAGCGTAGCGAAGGTTTCAAGGCACGAAACGCAAAATAACTTTGCTGCCGAGCGAAACACAAAATTTTTCACCTCACTAAAGCGAGGAAGCAGCCAGTACCGCAGCGTGGAGGTCTGCCATACTGCATCACGTTCGAATTTCAAAAACCTTTTGCCCGCTAGCGGCCAAAAATCGCTTTTGGCCGCAGAAAAACCTTTTGCAAGCTAGGGGCCAAAAATCGCTTTTGGCCGCAGAATTTAACCGACAAAACAAATGTTTCCGAGCTTTGGAGGTGAAAAATACATTGCTGTACTAAGTAATAATAAGGCAAACTATAAATTTAAAAAGTATGCATTAAACGTATAAAGCGAAATTACATATACTCGTATGTCAGACAATTCAAATTTTGATGAAGATTCCATTCCGTATTATGTGTTTTGGTGGTTGATGGTCATGTTCAGTATGAGAGCTAATTATAGTCGTTCTTTCTATGTCCATGATGAATCGGGCTTTGCACCTGTTGCGTGCGCCGGACGATGAACAGACCCAACGTTCAGTGCTTTTGCTTTTTTGCTGAAGGCAGAACGAATAACTGTTGTATAATGCCACTTCTTTACCGAAAGAGCTGCGAGCAAAATACACTGAAAGAAAAAAAATACGCTCAAACACGTGTTTCCTTACTTTTCTTCAAAAACCTTAATTCTAATCTATATACATATCTGTGTTATAATTATTTAAGTTCAACGGCGCGACACACGCAGATCGGACAATCCCACGAAAAACGGACGGCATTGCATGCTTTACTTTGATCCCCAGCCACAAGACGGCCAGTTTATGCGGCGAGCTGCTCATTGGTCATAAGGGTATCCCCACTTTTCCATCCCCCCTATCTAATGGTTGAGATGTACCGAATGAGGACTCTGAGAGGACCTTCGAAAATGCTTGTACACATTTGCTGTGCCTCGCTGGTGTAGGTCTCTCCACTCCACATATCACACCGCCCCGGGCACTGGTTTTACTCTTGCTCCTGCAGCATAACCCCGTGAAATCTACCTCATGTAGCTTTATAAAACCTTATCAAATCCGCTATTGATAATTCTCTGAGCTCCTCTTCTGATATGCAGTCCCAGCCGAGCACTTTCCACCTAGCGAGTGCATAGGGCACTCCGCGATGAAGTGGAAACCTTTTTCTTCCCCGCATTCTGGATAGACTGGATCCTCCTTTCTTTTCATTATGGTAAGATGCCCATTTAAGTCCCAGTGCACTGTCATGAGACCTACTAATTTGATTATGTCTGTCTCTGTCTGTCTGGGGACAGAATGAATAAAGTATATGTGTAACTTAAATAAAAAAATGAAGGATTTGTCATCCGATTTACATACGAGTGCAAAATTTCAGCTCAATCGGAAACCGGGTCAAATTGAATTTGCACGATTTGATTACAGACCGATAGATAACGCGACAGGTGAAACTAAATAAAAGCTTTTAAAAAATATTAATAATTTATGGCACTTTCCAAATGCCAGCAAACTCCAATTGCACAAGAAATCTCCCAGCGCAAATGGAGGTGGATTGGTCACACTCTAAGAAGGGAGGAAAATTCGGCCAGCATTGCCTTTGAATGGCAGCCGGGAGGCAGAAGGAGACGTGGACGTCCCACTCACACTTGGAGGCGCTCTGTGGACAAGGAGCTGAAGGAAGCTGGACTGTCGTGGAGCGATGCAAGGAAAACTGCGAGGGACCGGCCGGCGTGGAAACAATTTATTAAGGCCCTCTGCACCAGCGGGGTGCCATAGGACTACTACTACTACTTTAGAAGTGTAGACTGATTTACACATAGTAAGTAAATAAAGGGTGTAAGGGGCAGTGTACCGAAAACTGAAAGAGATTGGCTCAGTCGACGAAACTGAACAACTTTTCCAAAGAAACAATTTTTGGAAATGAATGAAAAAATTACCTCTCTATACAAACTGTTCAATCAGAGCTCAAGCAATTACGAGTAGGAACATGGATTAATTTTTTTAGTCGCATTTATTAACAAAATATTAAAATACCGTAATAGAGATGACAAAAAGTGAAATCCTATACTATTAAACGAGCAAAATTTGTATATATAAATATATATATTTTTAATCCGTTTCTCGAAAACGGCTCTAACGATTTCGTTGAAATTTACTATACAGGGGCTTCGGGGGCGAAAAATCGATCTAGCTAGGTCTCATGTCTGGGAAAATTCGTTTTCACCGTTTATTCATTAATCTCTTTTCGCGTTTTAGTGCGTTTAAGAAACTTACAGCGCCATCTGTTGTTGAGTAGCGTAGCTTGCTCACCCAATGATATTTTCAGGTTGAGGCGGTTATTATAGAGCGAAGCTCGGTCGCCCAGGTACTTAAAATTTAAATCGGCTAAGAAATACGGCCGATTTATGCATTTAAAACGACAATGACGTCACTATGCACTACGACGATATAAACTCCATATTAAATTTCGTTTTGCTAGAAAGAGACAGAAACAAATCTTCAATGGATTATATCTTTTTTAATATTATAGTTATTCGAAAAATAGTTTTACTATACTGTTTTACATGACTAAAAATACATTTTTTAAATAAAAAAAATCGTGCATGTTCCCTATTTGTATGGAGAAGTCAAATTTTTCTCAAAATTTTTTCTCAAAAATGTTTCTTTAGGAAAGTTGTTCAGTTTCGTTGTCTGAGCACGCCTGTTCAGTTTTTGGTACACTGTCCCTTACACCCTGTACAGTTGCGAGTTAAATGTGATTTTTTTAGCGTGAATTAAAATCTCCTTAAACAATTTGTTTGGTACATCGCTTAACATGGTGATTCATATGAGTCATGGATCAAGATGTATAAATATTCGCCAAGCATTGGACTTCTATTTACCGCTTAACTCGCTACTATACAGGGTGTTAATTTAAATGCGTGCCATAGCTTAGGGGGTGTTTCAGTAAAGATAAAGGAACACAAAAAAATATTAAAAAATCCTGCTTAAAAAAAAACTTCATTGAAACTAAACTAACGCGGAGGGCCCGGGCAATGACTCGGCGCACCGCGCTATCAAAAGCGCGCGAAAGAGTTTCAGTTATGTATGTGTCTACCTTATACATTAATACTCGCGCGCTGGCTCGTTGAAAGCGCAGTGCTCCGTCCGGGTCATTGCCCTCCGCGTTAGTTTAGTTTCAATGAAGTTTTAGTTTTTTTCAAGCAGGATTTTTTTAAATATTTTTTTGTGTTCCTTTATCGTTACTGAAACACCCCCTAAGCTATGACACGCAATTAAATTATTATCCTGTATACTAAGTAAGCAGCGCGGAAGTAAGGGGTAAGCAGAAATATGAACTTCAGTGATTGTGCTCGTTTTCGTAGCGAATGATGACGTTATCATCAGTGTAGAGAAAAGCTCGGCAACCGCGGCCATTTTTGCTGCATTTCCACCGCTTTCGGGCACTATCAGTTTTTTTGCTATAATGCAGGCAGAATCGGTGATGTCCTATCAGTATATTCGGATTCCCGTGACGGCTCGTTATAAATACTGGGTCAATGGTCTCGTTTGCTGAAAAAACAAAATCATTTCAAAACGTAAAAAAAAAATCGGAGGTCGTGTTTAAAATAAAATCAGATATTTTTTATATTTGTTCAAGATGTCATTTTAAATACACAAAAACTCTCAAAAGGTATTTCACTCATGTAACTGAACAACTTTTGGAGAATTGCCAGTGAATTTTAATTTAATAGGACCTTACAACAATGTATAACAAAATTAAATTTAAATTTAGAATCTGCACCCAACTTTGATTATTTTGGTACAATTGTATTTAAAAATAACTGTAGGGCATAGAAGGGGTTATGGGGCCAAAGAGATAGCAAATGACCCCTCCTAACGCCCAATTTATTTTGGCACACAATGCGCAAAACACCCTGCATGCCTACTAATATTTAGTCGCCGTATAAAAGTTATTAAATAAGATAGACTTCGTAATCAATAATATTCGAACAAAACAGATAAAAAAAGATTGCTTGTAAATATGATATCCAGCATGAAAATAATAGACAAATGTTGAAAAGGTGTTTTGTTAATAGGTACTTATACTTTTTACATAAAATACATGATACAGTAAAATATGGATAATATCCGATATATTATAATCTTATATTTATTGTCAGGTTGCCTGGATAATTCTGCTTTCATTTAGAGTAATTCGAGGTAAAAGTGCGCACTTATGAAGTCTGATTTACTGAGTTGTAACTGTCACGATTACAAAAATCGTTATTTTGCTTTTTTTGTACTACATTGAATATAGAATAAAAGTTACAAAAGATTTTGACGACATTTATAAATATAAAAATGTAACGCTTTTGACATAAAATGGGTTGCTAAATGGTTGCTAAATACTCCAGTAAAATTACGAGAGATTGTATGGCGAAACGGAAATAATTGATAATAGCCGTGTTTCTTTTTCTGATCGATAGATTATATTTCTGTGTAAAGCTTTTTAATGGAATCCACCTAAATTTACTCCATTTATTTATTTATTTTGCCGTCCAAACATTAAAAAAATATGGAATTTCGGAAAAAAATGTTAATAGATATTTTTTTTTTATTTACGGCTTGCTATATATTTATAATTTCAAATTATACATGAATCCAACTAAAAATATTAGCTTTTTTGTATTGTTTTACTTTTATAGCACGAAATTTTAATAAAGCTTATCTTCGCAACCAAAAATAGTAATAGATCCGTTTTGCTTTCTAATAATTTAAATAGTGCTAAGTAATCACATTTTTTGGCAAATCCAACACAAATGTTTACAAAATCATTGTAAACCAGCGATTACAAAAAACTTTTTTTTAAATTAGTATGGCATTTTTGTGAATATATATAAGAATCACTTACATTTAAAAAGGTTGAGTTTAGCTCAGTTTATTTATATTATTTTACCTCGACTTTATTGGATCTTATATGTAAAAATAAGTGTAGATTTTATATTTTGAAACAAATTGATATTTTGAAATATATTTATGGTGGATTTTGATGCCTATATGTAAAGTATACGTTTATCTATGATATAAAGTATATAATTGTCTATTACTATTTTTGCCTTAGCTGTTATTCGAAAAAAATATTTAGCTTAAAATTTTAGGTGGATTCGTAAATATTGCGTTTTAACATCATATTTAAATACGATATACACAAAAAAGTAGCTACTAACATTTAATGTTTTGCAATACCGTGGAGTAAAACGCTGCAAAATGGGTTGGTAAGCGTTGGAGGTCCCCTTGGCAGATATAAACATGGACAACATAACACTCCTCAGAAGTGTCAGGGAAAAAACAACAAATCGGTAAGAAATGAGTAAGATTGTGATTCAGAATTTAATGATTGTGTTTATTTTTAGTGCAGACGATGACGTCATCAATAGTTATGATAAAGGCTCTGCAGCCGCGACCAGTCTGGCCACAGATCCAACGCTTTTTGGGCCCTTGAAATCGTTTGCTTCTATAACTCAAACTGAAGTTGTACTTCCCTATTTTCACGCAGGGATTTCCTTTACTGCTCATTACAAACATTGGTTTAGAATGTATTTCATCTGAAAAATTAATTTTCTATGTTAACCGTAGACTTTTTATTGATGACATGATCTTTTTTACCCTGGCGTGTTTAAACTAAGAAACGACCAACATCTACAAAAATACTACAATCACCTAACAAACAAATACCTAACAATCAAAACACATTATATTCTTTATTGCACAATTAACATACAGAGAACTACATACAAGAGGACATTTACAAAGGCGGGCTTATCTCTGCAAGAGATTTCTTCCAGCCAACCTAAGGTCGTGAGAGAAAATGTTCGTTTAGCGGAACACAAGTGTGCAGTGAGAATTACAAAAAGAAAATATAATATATTTTTACACGTATATACTACTTAAACTAATATACTACTAACTCCTTAAATACAATAAACCCCAATACATATATAAATATATATAAAAAAATACACGCAATATGTACATATATACATACATACATAAATAAATAAATAAAAATACTAAATGCTATAGAGAGAAATACACAATGATGACTACACGACTGATGACTGATGACACACCACATTTACATCTATTAACAGTTTTTCACCCAGTAGAAACAATAGGGAATATGCATACATTTTTTTAGTCGCATTTATTAACAAAATATAAAAAACCGTAGTAGAGATGACAAAAAGTAAAATTTAAATTTAAATCGGCTAAGAAATACGGCTGATATAAGCATTTAAAACTATTAATTACGCGCCGATTAGACAGAGAGATCCGACATGGCATGTGACGTCACATGCCACTACGGCCATATAAACTTCATATTAAATTTCGTTTTGCTAGAAAGAGACAGAAACAAATCTTCGATGGCTTATATCTTTTTAAATTTCATAGTTATTCGAAAAATAGTTTTACTAAACTGTTTATTACATGAATGAGGATATTTTTTTTAAATAAAAACCATCATGCATATTCCCTATTATTGAAAGGAAAAAATCTGCGCAGTAACAAGACAACGAACACTTAGGCTCCTCGTAAATGACGAATCATGCTACAATTCAAAAGGTGGTATGGTGGCATGCACTTTTTTACTACTTAGCTATATAGAGTCGACAATTCAATGTGTTTTGATATGGAAGGCCACATAGTATTTGGGTTTAGTAAAATTCTAATTGACTTATGTTTATGTATTCTATCAAGTATCAACCCTGTATATTCAAACATATTTAAAAGAGCACGTGGTTTTTTATTGTCGCTTCTTTTTTCCCACCATGGCGCCACGCCAATCTGTTTGTGAAGCGATCCAACAATGAATAAACTATTTCGAGTGTGAGTTTTAAGTTTTCGAGTTTATTATTTAATATGTTTTGCTTGTGCTCGACTGGATCGTGATAGTGTTGACGTTTTATCTTAAGAATCTGCTAGCCCAAGTTGTATACAGTGGCGTGGCATTTGGTTCAGGTCTGTGTGGAACATTTCCACGGCGACAACTTGCTTGCTGTAAACATTCACCTCCAGCATATGGTTTCCTCGTGCTGTAGTTCTTTTATTTATTGTTACTATAAATAAAATATCAATTTGTCGAATACATGCATAAATTGAACCGAATTGGCGATAATAATCTGGATATTAAAATAAATGATGTATACCTAATAAAGTCGGTATTACATTATGACTCACCACTTTCTTCAAATCTAATCAGCCATTTACCTGAAAACAAAAGCACAAATTTTAAATCAACGAAATCCCACCATGAAGTGTTGTTGAACCATGGTGCCAAAAGGTTTCTGTTTGGTTCCTGTTATGTTTTCACAGCCTCCACCATAAATTTAATGATAAATTATGAATAAGGATAACACTTTTTTACACTCTTATAAAGAAAACATTTACAAACTTAATAAAATACTTATAATAAATGCAGTAAAAAAAGTAATAATCAACCAGTATTTGTTAAACCGCAAAGCTCACGATGAGTGATGAACGATAAATTGAAATAAAATGATTTTGATGAAAAAAGGAAAATTCATATAGACAAATATAAAAAAAGTATTTCTGAACCACAAGTTATTGTAGATGATCACGGGGTTGAAGCGGCGGATGATTGTGCTCGTTGGTAACGCACACTATTTCATCAAATACTGTCGTGATCATAACCTTACACTTATATTTATTGCTAGAAGAACATCTCCATCTCTTTCTCTCTTGAGCTGCTCCACTAGATGCGTGGAAGCGATGCATGTATCCTTTGTATCTCATTGAGGGTTTACCTCGAACACTCGTTACAAACTCAGCTGAAAATAAAAAATCGAGTCAGTGAAGAATAAATAAATATTTCTCGGTCTGAATAATATGTATAGCCATGCCAAATTTCAGATTTCTACTGCTCAAAGTCTCTGACGGTTGGTCATGACAAAACTATAAGTACTAGAGATTCCAGGCTAGCTATGAAACTCTAAAAACGGTCAGTAGTTTTATCCATACATTAATTAGAGACGTGTTAAAGAATGCAGGGACAATAATACGAGCGTCTGAGACACGTATGGGTGGAGGCACAGTGGAGGTTCAACGACTAATTACTTAGTGGCGCCATCTGGCGTTACCATCGGGCAGGGGCATGTAATAACGGAAAGTTTTCAATCACGGGATTGAAATCCAATATTTGAATCTAATCCCGGGATTGGCAAATTCAAAATAAAAGACATTATAAATAATAAAAATCAAAATTTCTGTAATCATCAATAAAACTAATAAAACTTATAATAAAATTCAATAGTTCTTGAAAAGCAAAAGCTTTTTATTAGTTTCACTGTAGGAATAAAGAACAACATGATTTTAGATTGAATAAATTTTAACTAAATAATGTATAGATAGTGCATACTCATTAGGTAACACAGTTTATTTTTTTACAGGATGATGTGAATGCTCATATTTTTGTGCTATGATGACACCATCAAAGGTGTAGACAATAGCACGACACCCGACGTGTTTATGTGTGGAGCATCGCCATCGGATCCTGCTACCCATGGACGGCGTGGCAGAGTAAGTATATCCATTCAACATTATCAGTTGGTGGCCCATTTTACTAATTATATATTGCCCTAAAACAATCGATACGATATTAATAACTTGTTGAGTATACTTAGGATATTTTTACTACAATTTTTTTTCTTAAAAACGGGAACACTTACAAGCGTGAAAATTGGTTCGTTTATAGTGCATAAGCTATAGATATAGAATAAGAACAAATAATAAAAACTGGTCAAATGCATGTCGAACTCGCATTTCTGCGTGACTGCGCTTCCATAACTAATACGGTATATTTATCTTAGCGTTACGGAACCCCCGGTGCGCGAGTCAGACTTGCATTTGGCCGGTTTGTTTTACTCAGACTACAAAATTAGCCATTACTGACCAACTTTTCCTTAGAAACGAGGCACAAAAGGGACAAAAAAATAGAACCATCGATGGAGGGTTTTTGATGAATCGAAATTTTCTCCGTTTTTAACCATGATTCTTCGGGAAAAATTGTTGATGATAATGATCTGAGTAAAATAGTGTGATTTTATAGTGATGTTAAAATTACCCTGAATACAGAAAAGGTAGGAGTGCTCTGCAAAAAACAGGGATTAAAACAGTATCAAATACCTAAATACAAAAAAACAACACCAATGTCAGTGTTACAACCGAACTACTGAGACTAGACGTTTGTAGACACGGTCTATTAAAAATTTCATTATCATCAATGTAGCAGGAAAAGTTACTTAGAAAAGTATAAATATGTTTATTAAAAAATTATCACTCGCAATGGGTAAAACGCTTCGAGTATAAAAATTCAACACATTCATGCTCACTTATATTAAGTACTGACTATTGATATTAGCAATAAATTTTATCACCCATTGCAAAACTGTCAGTAAAAACAAAACTAATGATTGTGATGAGTGTTCATTTTGACGACTTCGTTTTCAATGGTTATTATCATTGCGTGGCAGTTAAAATTCTTTCCAGATGAGCATGTCCATCTAGTTTTGACTCCACTTTTCCTTTGTACACAAAATTTGTATTTGCCAATCTTCAGCATACTCTTTCCTTGTCTTGATTGCGCCCATTCAACTGGCAATAAATAATTAAAATAATAAGCCAAACGAACATACCTACGCTACGGTTCTTATTCCCTTATTCCACAGAAAACATCGAGTACATTGCACCACTACTCCTCCAAACCTTTCGGTCCCTCGGCGGTAGCCATTTGGTTGCCAATGCCCATATTTTCAGCGGTATGCGAATAATGTTTCCCAACATCACAACTTTTGCCTGACATCTGGCAAAGCTTAGAGCAAAGAGGGTGTAATAAAACTGACGCTTAGAGTATAGATGACGCCATTTCAGGAAATAAATAGAGTCGCAAATAATATAAGACCTTTTATCTTTGATTATCTATTTAATCCCCATTATAGTTATACAGAATGCTTTTATATGATGCTATATTCGAATAGGAAGTAAAACTTTACATCTTTGACCTCTATGAGGCAAGAAGTTGTCGTTATAGCGACCGTTTTCGCAACTTTTCGAAACTTGCCCTTTAAGTGCGTATGAGACCTTTTCGGCCACAAAATATAAGTTTTAGAAAAACTCCTTCTATACAGCTCAAAAATGGTAATATGTGTTTAATATTTTACGGGTATAAACGTAAATATTAACTTAAGTTAAATCTTGCTTCGCCAGCTTTTATGACATACTAACTGTTACCCGCGGCTTCGCTCGCGTGGATTTCGTATTTAGGTTGTTACCGGTTTTCCGAAGCAATGAGATATTTTCCCGTCATTTCGGGGTAATTTTAAACTAAAGAAAAACAGGACTAACCCTGCGCAAATCAATGAGTATAATTCAAGATCCAGCTGAATTTTCTTATATAATATACAGACGTTACTCATAACTTACTAAGAACAGAGGAACTTAACAGCAGTATCCTAACAAATGTAAAGAGAGAGATGAGAGACACCTTTATGTAATATTTCAAAACAGAGCCAATTCGCAAAAGTAATTGAGAAAAACTAAAACCCTCTCCCTTTCTCCCCTTCCTCTCCCCCTCCCCCTCCCTCTGTCTCTCCCCCTCCCCCTCCTTCTCTCTCTCCCTCTCCCCCTTCCCCTCCTTCTCCCTCTACTTTACCTGTACCTGTACCTCTACCTCTCTACGTCTCTACGTCTCTACCTCTCTACCTCTCTACCTCTCTGCCTCTCTGCCTCTCTACCTCTCTACCTCTACCTCTCCCTACCCCTAACGCCAATTTCACCGCTATCCCTAACATAGAAACGACACCCATATTTATTTTTAGACATTTCAAACCTATCGCACCCCAACTCCATCCCCAGGGGATGATGGTTTTTCACGTCCAACACGTTGGATTTCAAAGTTGTTGTAGCTTTCGTAATCAGCGACCCGATAAACCATACAAACGACACCCATATTGATTTTTAGACATTTCAAACCTATCGCACCCCAACTCCATCCCCAGGGGGATGATGGTATTTCACGTCCACCACGTTGGATTTCAAAACTGATGTAGTTTTCGTAATCAGCGACCCGATAAACCATACAAACGACACCCATATTCACATTTCAACCCTATCGCACCCCAACCCCATCCCAAGGGAATGATAGTATTTTACGTCCACCACGTTGGATTACAAAATTGTTGTAGTTTTCGTAATCAGCGACCCGATAAATCATACAAACGATACCCATATTGGTTTTTAGACTTTTTCACCCCATTTCCCTTTTTTAGGGGTTGAATTTGGGGTGAAATTTCAATAACAGTGATGAACGTTGCATAGAATTACATCATTAATGCCTAAATAATAAATTATGTGGATTTTACTTTAAAAATAAAGAATTTTCAACTTCATCCCCGTTTTCATCCTTAAGGGTGTCGAATTTTCAAAAACCCTGAGACACGTCAAACTAAATTTTTAGTCGTCAGCTGAAATACAAATTTTGAAGATCCTAACTTCAAAACTGACGGACTTTCATACAAACTTTCATCCCCTATTTTACCAACTAAAGCCCTCGTCACACAGAGGCGGTAGCGGAAGCGTTCCGGGGCCGGTATTTTTTGTAAACTATGAGTTCTTATGCACCCTGTCACATTGAAAAGCGGTCGCGGCGCGGTATTTTGTTACCGCCAAACCGCCCCGGACCGCTTTCGCAATCATACCGCCTCTGTCTGACTTGAGCTTAAGGGGTGGAATTTTGTACAACCCTTTCTTAGTGCACCCCTAGGCCTCATAAGGAACCTACATGCCAAATTTGGAAACTTGTCAAATTTGGAAATTTGGAAACGGTTTGGGCTGTGCGTTGATATGTCAGTCAGTGAGTCAGTAAGTCAGTCAGTCACCTTCTTCTTTTATATTGGTATTGATTTTTTTTTTCGTTTATTCATTGTTGGATATTAAAATCTCTTAATGACGTCAGCTAAACTACATTGCTTCCCAAACAATGTGGCGCCAATAAATACCAAAATAAAGTATGCCATCTATTCTGCTTCATATCGCACTGAAAGAAGGTTTGATTTTTATCTCGAGTAGTGATAAATGAAAGTTGCATCTACGATATTCTAATATTTTTAATGAAAGAGAAATGTTTTTCATTAAAACATGGCAAACAAAGGGCTTTGTCACATAGGGCACAAAAAGTAATAATTTTTTTTGTTTTTTTTGCCGCTTGTCTTGAACTAAACGTAAGCCTTAGTTTATCGTAGCAACCAACGCAGCGGTTTCTTTGAGTGCCTTTTTGAAGCGCATGATCTGCAGATCTGCCGCTAGGAAAACCTGGAAGAAAACACTCGTGTTACTATATTTTTCACAACCTAAGGTGCGGGGGACAGGTGTCAATCTCCATAGAAAACTGTCCATCTTTAGTTTTAAAATGCAACTTTTCTGAAGTTAAATGTATTGTATTTAATTGAAAACAAGTCATAAATTATTATTTTCATTGATTTAAGCAAGATTTAAGCTAATATTTCAGTTTAATTACGGAAATAGAACTCCTGTCATCCGCACCTTCGGTTCTGAAAAATAAAGTAGGTGTCATTAAAGCGTCATTCGTAGTTTTGAAGTACGAGAGCGTGTATGTGTAAGTACGTGTTTCAGTGTGTGAGAGTGAGAGAGAATTTGCCAAAACAGATGACAGATATCATAGCTACTAATAGGAATCTGGCATTATATACTCGACAAAATACAAGAATATTGTTAAACCAGTAGGTAGGTAGGTTTAAAATTAATTATAAAAACACAACACCCATGTTGTACCGATATGCATTCAAAACCCATAGTTACGAAAAAGTGGCAGAAAATTTAAGGTTATTTAGGTCAAACCAAATATTTCAGTCATAAATTTGAGAGAAAGCAATTGCGAATATTGTATTAAAACGGGTTGCGCCGTCGTAGAAAAACCTTTCAGCAAGCAAAATCAAAATGCATATGAAAAAAATCGAACATTGGCATGCTTACAATTATGAAGAAGCATTTACAACCAGGGATTAGGTTTCAAAGTTTAAAGCAACACCATAATGTTGTGTGGAACAAACGTGCGACCACTGAGCATATAAAACCAAAAACGATGGGTGCAAAAGAAGTGAGTGGTGATATAGTTAGTTGTTAGTATAGTATGCGTATGGCAATGCGTGTTATTTGCGAGTATTAATCGTGCTATAAGAAAATTACCTTGAGCGCAACGGATAACAGTTACAGCTTGGCTATGGCAGGGGCCATGTCTCAATCAGTTTTGTCCAGGTTGTGCACTTATGGTTAAAAGTTTAAGGCTAGTATTGATAAATCCTGCTTAAGGCGTATTGCATAAATTAATAAACAAAACTTAGGTAGCTGTTATCGAAGCAAATATCACTTGAGTGTTAACAACACACTCGCTAATTAATAAAATTAACTTAATGAGTTGATATCAGATGAGTGGTGTCAAACGTTGACGATACTTTTTTTGTACTTCAAAATTTGTGTTTTATCTAAGTAACAGTACTTTCTTAAAATTAAGTAAAATCCCTTATATTGTCCATTTTGATAGTTGATTTTCAAGAAAACACAAATAATAACTCAAAATATCGGGTTCCATTATTTATTTATTGGGAAAGAAGTAACTTAAAAAATAATGAACAATGTTACTTGAAGCAAAATAAAACGCAGACATAAATTCTTTTCTCTCATTTGACGTTTTGACGTATGCAGCAAAGACGTTATACTTGAGATTGGCAGTCGGGTAAAAACAGACCTATACTCCGTTTGCGTTAAAAAACCGGCCAAGTGCGAGTCGGACTCGCGCCCTAAGGGTTCCGTACCTATCTACCATATGATATACTAAAAGGTTTTGCTCTTTGACTTTAAAAACTCCGCGACCATCCAACTTGACCCCTCTTTTATAGACAAGTCCTTGAAACGGGAGCTCACCTTAATTGGTTTCTATTAGTTGTGAGAAAAATTGTAATATTTAATGATTTTAGACTTTTCGCTTTATTTGTACTGTGAGACCTAGCTTCTTGCCAAAAGGTTTTGCTTTTTTGCATAAATGTATGGAGATGAGGACATAAAAAGCCATATCTTTTGTTTGCGTCGTTGTAAAATATCTAAATTTTCAGATCTTGTGTGGCCTACGGAGCTTAACATTAGTTATTAATTTCAACCTGACACCTCTACCCGTTCATGAGAAAAAGGGTCTTGACAGACAGACAGACAGACGGACAACAAAGTTTCAGGGTTCCGTTTTTTTATTTTGAGGTACGGAACCCTAAAAAATAGTGAGTCATCGTTGTCCGCCGGGCTGGCCACGCCCCCCAGCCAATTAAAATGCTAGAAATTAGAAAGTCGAGTTCACAGTGACCAGTTGAAGTCAGGCCTTCGAACAAAACGGTTGTGTAATTTGAGTGTTACTCGTTCAACATTAAATTTTGAAAATGAACACCTCACCTATCCGAAAGATTAAAGTAGATCAATAATCCATAGCGGAGAGAGACGCATAATTTACAATGTTTATAAGTACTTTAAGCTGTGAACAGAACAAAATTCTTTCATAATTAATGTAACTGGAGAATCTAGCGATACTGATTAGTGATTTAAGTAATTTTAAGACAATTTGTTTCCATTAAAAATAATTAAATGTTTTAAAAAAATTACCCTGTGGTTGCACTGATGACTCACTATTTTCTTAACGCGAACCTACGAATAAAGAATAAGTCAGGAGCTCTAATTCAGAACAAATTCCAAACAAAAAGTGGGCCTACGTGAAACCAAAAGGACGTATATTCAAATTGGTTTATCGGGTTGCTGATTACGATAACTACAACAATTTTGAAATCCAACGTGGTGAACGTGAAATACCATCATCCCCTGGGGATGGAATTCAGTTGGGTAGGGTCTAAAAATCAATATGGTGTTGTTTCTATGATAATATGAGGATAGGGATAGCGGTCAAGATGGCGTTAGGGGTAGGGATAGGGAGAGGGACAGGGAGAGGGTAGGGGAGGAGGGAGGAGGGAGGGGGAAATGGAGAGGGAGTGTTAGGGGGAGGAGGGGGAGAGGGGCAGGGACAGGGATGGTGTGACGGACGGTTGGCCAGATGGTTGGACGGACGGACTGACGACAGATAGACGGAAGGGTGGATGGATGGATGGTCAGATACATAGAATCCCACGCGGACGAAGTCGCGGGCAACAGCTAGTATAGTATAATTTGATGAATCTTAATAGATATATCTGTTTAGTCTGAAAGTGTACAAAGACAAATAATGGGTTTATAACTAAGTGAGATACAACTTTGTTTGTGCTAACATGGCATGAACTCTTAGTTAAGTTACAATACAACCTAATATTTAAAAAAAAAAAAATATATATTAAACAATGTTCACAATCAGCAAATATCTAATACTTACAAAAAAAAATCTTTGTAGCAATTTCATAAATGTTAGTAAGGATTTTTGTTGAATCTACTAACAAGGGTAAATAATAGTTTTATCACTAAGATGTTAAGGATTCACTAACAACAGGATTCACTAGCAACATTCACTAACAGATGCACTGTGCTTCCAAGACATGAGGAACTAAAAATTTCCCATAGTATAATTATGTACCTGTATTTTTTTTATGTGACATGTGGGTAAACGAGCATGTGGGCGTGGTGGCCCATTATTACGAATGAAATTCTCTAAAACAATTTCTGTCCCTTGTGAAGCACAAATGAACAGTGCACAACGAGCATTTCACTTGCGTTTTCATTGTATGGCAATTCCTGCATCTGTGTTGAGTATTGCTTCTCTCGGGCATGTGCATTGCTCTATCTTTCCTTACTTTTTCTAAAATAGTCTTCGCTGGTAGCCTGCCGCCTTTGCTGTTTGTTTTAAGTATCCGATCGATTACATAATTCATATGTGTTCCTGAAAAAAAGAACCATGAGCTTGTGTAATTCCAGACAGACAGACAGATATCGGAGGCATATTAATCGGGTCCGGTTTTTCACCCTTTGTGTACGGAACCCTAAAAATGAATTATAAGGTTAGTGCCCGTCAGAATCTAGCTGTCAATAGTTTTTTTTTGTATTTGACATCATACATACTAAAAAGTACAAAATAAAATATGAGTGAAAATAAAAATTAAGAATCTTTTCTTAGACGTAGAAAAAGAACTAAAATCTGTGATGTTAACACAGTCTCAGGTTTTCAATAAGTATTCTGTAAAGAATCTACATTGAATCAATTTTATTTGTTGTATTTTTTTAAAAGCTTGTTATACATTTGTACATTCTATAAAAGCTTGTTTTATTTTTTTCACCAGTATTTTTTTTTTTAGCATACATCGAATGACATCGAACCACTATAAAACTGTCGAGCTAGGGCTTCTATACCCAAAAAAAGAGTGTAATCCCACCATTTATTTTGGATAGAAGTTCTTTTCTGATCCTTCAGATTCTATTCTATTCTGTGACACAAGGAAAGGTTAAGTCACTTAGTTGCCTTTTATGACATAATGGCAGATTAAGCCACTTAGTCGCCTTTTAAGACACTAGGGCAGATGAAGACACTTAGTGGAAGATTAGGACACTTAGTCGGCTTTTATGACACAAGGGTAGATTAAGACACTTAAGACAGAAGGACAGATTAAGACACTTAATCGCCTTTTATCGTACAAGGACAGACACTTCGTCGCCTAGTATCACATCCGAAAAGGGTAAGTCTCTAAGTCACCTTTTGTCGCAAAACGACTGTAATGTTATATTATTTTATGAATAAATGAATTATGAATTATTATTATGAATTACTTAGCCGCTCGTAAGGCCGATGCCATTGTGTGTCACTAGATTTAAATAAATGAAATGAAGGTATCACACAAGGGCAGGGTAGAAATAAAATAATTTTATGCTCAGAGTGTAAAACTCCTTGGTAGTATACTTTTTTTACTTACCGCACTAGTTCGGTAAGTAACTACTTACGAGCAATGTTTACGTCCTTGTAAGTACGTTTTTCGAGCAAATGTTTTGAAAATTACTTTTAATCAATAATATATTAATATTAATTCTGGAATCGTCTTATCGATTGAAATTAATTTAATTAACATTAAATTAAATAATTATGTTAAGTATTTAGTATTTAACTTTTCTTATCCAGTGTTTATATTTAGCTGTTATTTCTAACTTATCTGCACAGTTTTGCTAATGTTGAGTCACCTATAATGGAACACATAATATGTGTTCCATTATAGGTAACTCATTAGTCTCATTACATAAAAACATAACACAAACATTACTGATATTATCAGTACTTATCAGAATAAGTTTTCTATGTAATGTTTGATATGTGCTCTGCTGGTGTACTTTAATATATAAAATGAACTAACATATATAAAAAAATATTTATAACTCGCATTTTTTATATTCAAACAGTAAACATATAACAAACAACGAAATGGATAGCAGTTATATAATTATAACTTTATGATACATTAAAATGATATTCTACTTTAAATACCATAGTCAATATTCTACTAAAAATACAAGTAGTGATCTCGTTGTTTATAATATGCCTTATACATTGTGAATTATCATTCGTTTTAAACCCGAAGCCCAGTGATTCTACTCACGAAAACAAGCAACTTTCCCGAAGAAAAAAATTTTACTCGATAAAATTTTTTCGTCTTCCTATAGTAAAGTGGTCACGTGATCGACTCATTTTGAATGGGAAGGTGAAATTTTTTTTTCTTCTGTTAAGATGCTTGTTTTGAATCACTGGGCTTCGGGTGTATAAAATATATTAATATTACAAATTGTTGGAACAAAGACTAAATTCTTACATAAACTCCGTTTCGTATGATGAATTTAGGAGCTGGGTGATTATGTTTTGTATTGAGGCGGATTATTTCATTGTTGATAGTCATAGTTAGGCGAGCTTTGCACATGTGTTTATTGCAGCGCCAGTTCTTGGTAGACTTGCTTACACCGTTTAGATAGAATGTGTAACCTTGGCACAGACCAAGCCAATTTCCACTTGAATTCTTCACCCATGTAACTGAAAATTGCAAACTATAATCAGACACTGAGATTGAATAATAATAGTATATTATGCAATTAGTGAATAAAAGACGGATTTAAAGCGAGGGCCAGAGATGATTCACGAGCGTAGCGAGTGATTAAAGTGTTAGAATCCTGAGCGACGCGAGTGATTCATGGCCCTCGATTTAAATCCCTTTTATTCAAGAGTTGCATACTATACTTTATACCATGACTACGAGAAAAAATGTCGAGTTTCTTTGCAGTTTGTATCGAGTATTTTTTGCGCAAGGAGGGTTGTATAGCATTGAGATGGAGGTCGAATAATATTGGAGTGTTCTTCAAGTTACATAACAGCAATTTATTGAAATATATAAGTACTTCCTTCCTTTTTTAAGAAAAAGTATTTTTTTTTATAGTTATACAATCAATCAGTGATAAAGGATTACCCCTTAGAGGGACTATCGTACTGTTTTTACACCCTGTATATTGGTTCAGTTAATGAAATGAACTAGAAGCATTACACATTGTATTATAGGAAGTTATTTTTACATATTGCAGAAAATGCTATTTTGTTTTGGTTTCAAACCTCCTATGGACCGGGGGCCGAGAGAGTTTTTTCACGTGAATTATCACGTAAAAACGAGATGTAAGAAATCTTTCTCGTACATGGGGGATGATTATAGGATTACAAATAACTATATGAGATGTTGTAGACCAGAACCCTGTGTTCAGGAGACCTTTTTTTAGGTTTTCAAGCTGGTTTGTTTTAGCTTAAGCCCTTGGCTTTTTCATCTGGAAAATGTTTTTTTAGTATCAGCATTAGCTACTCTATCACCAGCAATCACTTTTGTTCCCTCTGAGTATCACCATGATATTACATAGAAATTGCCTATTTCAGATTTTCAAACTTGTCTGTTTGGATATAACTAGCTTATACTGATACTTAAAAACATAAGCCGGAAAAGAAAGCCGGGGACATCTGCTAAAACAGACCAGCCTGAAAATCTGAAAAAGGCGTTCTAAACGCCAGAAGTTCTCTCATGGTTTCTCATTGTACCCCCTCTACTTAGACATCTCGTTTTCAACCAAAAAATCACGTGAAAAACCAATTTAAATATCATCTTGGCTCCCGGACCATAATATTTAAGCACATTGATGTTCAAATAGCTGTGTCCAGGTTGTTACAACGTTGAGATTGCGAGCGCGACAAAGAAATCGACATACATTCGTAGGTACTTACATTATACACTCCAACAACATAACCCTCCTTCCTCTTTTTGGGCAGTCAGGTAAAAATAGGAACCATCAGGTAGTAAATCAAAATTTTTTTTACTTACTTATAATTAACAACAGTCAGATTTTTACCAGATTGCCCCAAAACAGGAGGGCTATGTTTTTGACAAATATCTAATCAATAGTAAGATGCCAGTCTTCAAAACATTCTGGGCATAAAGGGGGTGAATTAGGGCATCCTTTACACCTGTAGCTGGTTTCACGGCGTTTTAGTTTTTGTTGACAAAGTCGGCAATTCAGAAACGCATACTTCTTTTTTGAACTCTCTTTTGCCGGTATACGTACAGGCCAATGGCCGACCCTTACCTGGAAGTACCAGGCTGACCTGCAAATAACATTAAGATTGCGATCTAGACGTATACTAGAAATTAATGACTGAATCGCAGAAGCGTAATTTTGAATATTTTTTGTGTAAATGACTCACAGATAAACTGCGATAAACTACTTGAAGCATAAAACTTTGCCAAGTAGATGTAAAATCAACGTTGTAAGGATGTTCCTGGGTACAGCTTGTTTTTACATAAATCCCTTCGCTAATGATTAATGACTACGGATAATGTTTGTGTTCGTCATTCGAACGAATCATCTGTCCATCGATCGTAGTTATAACGACCCTGCATTTACTACTAGATCGTGTGCAAGGCCTCCGTTGAGTAGACTTAAACGTCTTGTTTAAGAAGAACGTATAGTATTTGTAGATAGCCAAGCGCTTACCCTCAACGAATAAAACGTAAGTTACTGGAAGAAATATTCATTAGAATGATAAAACACTTGTTGTTATGGGTCTAAAATCCATAAACAAATAAACACCGCGATACAACTGGGAATTATCATTTGATTAGGAAAACAAATATACGAAAATATAGGTCACTACAGAGTTTTATGTCCCTCCACAATAAATAATATTTCAACAATAGTAAATTATATTCTACGTACACCTCATTTATTTATTGAGGAGAAATTATGATTTTTGTAGCCAAGAGAACATGTGCTCATACATAACGCTTTCACTGTTAAAAGTTATCAACTCCTGTGTAGAGCCAATTCCTTAACTCTGTAAGGCCTAACTCTACAAGCTTTAATGAAACCTACATTTTGGTAATTGCGTCGCAATATGTACATGGCCTGATTCAACCGGTATTTTGATGTTTTGTCATGCGATATTTCCATGAAACATACTAACTTAATGGCCAAAATTTTGGTTTTGTAAAGTTACGGGGTTACGAGTAGAACATTGCGGGGTGGTGCCACAAAAACAGAGGTTCTCTGTGTAGAAAGAGCACAGCGTTCTCTTATCAAATTAATTTATTTTAAACCCTATCGATATTTTAAACCCAAAGTCGTAACAATTAGGAAGTTATATATTTTGAACTCCACTTTACATCTTCATAAGTATCAGAGAAGAAAACATTGCGTTGCGCAAGCATATTTTAGGACATCTTTGACTATAAAACAGTACAGAAGATTATCTTGTCTTATTGCAGGCGGGGGGGGACAAACCGTGGAGGACTAAAATTATGTGTTTGGAGGTGGTTTTCAACATCAAAAATATATTGTAGTTTTTGTTTGTTGCCTACAAAATTCAAGTTCTAATTATGTTCTAGTTATATCTTTTTATAAACTGCTTCAGTAGTTATCGACTAAAAACATGGCATCTATCATATTTTGGTATTGCTCTGCATAGAAATTAACCGCTTCAGTAAGTTCCTCAATTTTTTCGTTTAACTTATGCAGGATTTCTAGTTTTTTGTTGACTTCCGCCTGTTCATTTTCCGGCGATGTTTTGATAATATCAGCGCTTAATCGCCCGAGTATTTGGACTTTCCTGCTTCTTGATACACGATTTATACAAATCATTTTGTAGCTGCAACTTCATAATTTGTGCACATTTTTTGTGAAAAACCGATTCACATGGACCCTTGCACTTAACCACTTCGTCTTTCGTCACTGACACGAAAAACTTACATTACATTATCCATTGAAAAAATACGTTGATAGGTTATCCATTTACAAATTCTATACTTACTGAAATTTCGTAGCATTGAATAACGAATTGATTCTTTTATATTTTTTAAATAAATAATTGTTTATATCAATAATTTGATCTTTAATCATAAAATTAAATATGTGGTGCAATATATCTTTAGATTGGGTTGAGTTGAAATAGAAATACGTTATTACTATATTTTTGATCCAATTATACAGGGTGTTAATTTAATTGCGTGCCATACATAGATTTATATAGTCAAGATAGGGTCTTGGGAACAAGCGGTTCAAAATTTCCCCATACAAGAAGAAATAGCGCCATCTGTGAGAAATTGCGTGAACTACGTTGTGTAGTACTTCGGTCGGTACTAAATATAAGGAACGGAAATAATATGGCGGGAAAAAACAAAACAAACTTTTTACTGTTTATATGTGATTTAGGCCTGGTTTTTCAGTTTCATTAATTGGATTATAGTCAAAAACAATAATAAGAAATAACGATAATAATAATAAGAGTAAATTGTTTCTTCTAATAAAAACATCCATTTTGTTGGTAAGTTTATTTGCATCCAATGTTGACAATATGACTGACAACGACTGACATTTGTTGGTCCTAAACGTCAGATTTCGGACCAACGAATTGGGGACAGAGTAACGTGCCGATGGGCTAGTACTTATATATAAGTAAATGGTGCCATAGCTTAGGGGGATTCAGTAACGATAAAGTAACATAAAAAAATATTTAAAAAATCTACATAATTTTTTTTATCATCAATGATATTTTTTTATCATTTATTAGGTATTAGGTACATTTTGACGGTCCTAAACCCGTTAAAGTATGAAGGGAAAATTGGAGTCATACACAAAATAAGAAAGAATTTCTTGATACTCGCGCGCTGGCTCGGTTGTAGCGCGGTGCCCCGTCCGGGTCATTGCCCTCCGCGTTAGTTTAGTTCTAATAGTGTTAATTTTTTTAAGTAAGTTTTTTTTTGTATTTTTTTGTGTTCCTTTATCGTAACTGAAACACCCCCTAAGCTATCGCACGCAATCAAATTAACACCCTGTATTACATTGTTACCTAGGAATATGATCATATTTATACATTTTTGTCTTACTGCGACATAATATTTCAAAGACTCTGTTTGACGCTTTTATACTTGATGATGGTCCCTTTATACACCTGGAAGCCTGCCGGGGGATGTGTGTGTTCTCTGGTGTTGATGCGGAGCAGCTCTCTGTTCTTGGTCATGATCAGACTGGCGCGGCACTTGTACATAGAGCTGCTAGTGCAAACCCATCTATCATTGTACTTCCTTCTCCCGTCGCAGTAGAATGTGTACCCGTCAAAGATTACGTTAAGTTTCCCTGTTTGTGTGTAAGCCCAAGACACTGAAAGTTTTACAACCAAATCAACCAAGAAAGTAATGATGTCGGTGTTAAATTAAGTTGCAGTTATTCTAAAAGACTTTGTTCTTATTCCTGTCGCTTGCATCCCGAAAATTGCTGAGCTCGATTAACACCGAAGTAGTGGCAGTGCAATGGGGTACTTATGCTAAATTTTAAAGAAATTTACTGTAATTTTATACCAATTTAATCAAACAAGTGGTTTTCTTTTCATGTTTAGAATCAGTGAAGCTATGAATTGCAAAATAAATACTTACAGATCTTAATTATTTATTTGCATGAGTTAACAATAGAAATTAAAACAGGGAAGTAAGTAAAATATTTAACAGATAAGCAAATAGCAGTTAGACAGGCAGTTCTGATCTTACATAATATTTGATATGGTTTCACCAACATATGGATTAATGTTTGTTTGCGCGCACTGAGCACTATTTGTTATTAAAGTAAAAGTTTTTTGTATACTTCTCAATCCCTATTTTCTAACTCTAAGCGAGAAATGTACATAGAGGTAGTGAAGCACATTAATTTAACTCTGTTCATTTAGATCTTATATACGCTACTGTCTGTTTTTTCTCCGAAATAAATATAAATAAATATAGTTCAATTATTTCATAAAGAACAACTCGGAATAGAAGCAATGATAGATTAATTAAAACGATTAATTAATTAAGACGCAATTAAAAAGACTGAAAAAAAAACCAAAGCAGCACATTCGCTGCACACCCACTAATATTGGTGAAGTTCACTTGTTTTTAGGAGTATCGGAATGTACCACTACTGGTAGAATAAATATGTAGCTAAAACAATGAATTCTCAGGAACTGACTACAGAGTCAACTAAATCTAAATGTGAGATAAGTAATTTCAGCAAAATACTCTCCATAAATATAAGGTAATTTTTCGTTAGACCACAATTCATAAATGTTTTGATACATGATTAACCATGCACATTACGACTTAGATCTATTACCCCATAATACAGTTTGACTAGACTTTATTAGGTACATCGATTATTTACCATAGAATAGAAATTGAACTAAAATATCACTAAGTTTACAATTTCACATACAAGCTTAAATATATCTTGATTGTAATCTAAATATATCTTATTATATCTTACGCAATCATTCGATCGAACCTAGCCTAAGAAAAAAAAAAGAAAACTATATAAAGTAATAAAATAACAAGTTAATCTATAAAGTTAAATTGTAAAAAAAATCTAATAATAATAGTATATTTCCTTACGACAGTAAAATAAAATATAAAGATATTTAAAAAATCGACTAGCTTGGTGAATAGACTTTTTGCTCAAAAAACCATCATGATATATTTTTTTTATTTAGTTTAGATGTGGTTGTGTTCATTTTTGACTTTGGCGATGACGTCATCAACAGTGATAATGCTGACCCGACATCCTCTTGGAGCACGATTGCACATCCAATAAGTCCTGGAGCCCATTGTCCGCTTGCAGTTGAACCTGAACTCATTTATTTGCAGCAGGAGTTTCCCAAACCGTGTCTGCATCACCACAGCTTTAGGCATGTTGTCATCTGTAACGAGAAAAACACTTACTTAGTTTTTACTCTTATGATTACACTGGCTGTTGCCCGCGACTCCGTCCACGTAGGGTTCAGAAAAAGTAGCTAATGGCTTTTCCCATGGTTCAAACTATCTTCGTACCAAGTTTTTATCACAATCGGTTTATCGGATTAGTCATAAGAGCGTAACAGACAGACAGTGCAGTTCTCGCCTTTATATTATTAGGTATACAGAGTACCGATAATATGGATTTTCGTAAATTAAACACCTCTTGTTTACGTTTGGACTGTTAGGTCGCCCACTATCCTCGTAAGTGTAAAATCATAGTCGAATTCCACGCGGAGTAACTTTGATATGGGTTTCGTTATTTCTTATACAAAACAAAGCTTAATTAAATCTAAGGCTCAGTCACTTTAGCTTCAATGGCTACTGAAAAAAGATTCACATGCTTTTAACTCTACATGTACCTACATACAAAACTGTTGGACTTCACTTCCGTACAATCTTAGTAACTTATCTCTCCCCTTAAAAGACAATTCCTAAGAAACAATAATTTACTTCTCTCTTTATTTTTTGAAGTATTTCGTTTATAAGTACGTAGGTACTACCTACTTCCTAAGTTTTCAAAACTTAAGAACTTTCGTAATTTTTTTTACATTTGTTGCACCGCCATGCCAAAACAGGAATTTTTTTTATTATTATTTTTACAATAAAACTAAATCTAGATTTTAGCAATCTTTAGCTGTACCCACTACTTTTACACAAACAACTGGACCGGATCAAACGGAATTTTTAACAACGTATTTGGCTTTCTTCGGTACAAAATTATAAGCTTTGTTTGATTTTAGCTCAGTTTCACAGCTTGAATTTTTGAACTCTCCTATTATCGGTTTGAATGAACCGATGGCAATAAAAAAAGTTCAAATATTGCACGAAAGCAACCCAAATACGGTCGTTCAAGTAGTTTGTGAGGTATTGGTGCGGCCGCTCATAATTTCGTGAACCTTCTGTCTGAGTGAACCGTTTGCAATGAAATAAAGCTTATATGTTGCAAAGAAAGAAGCCCGACGCGTCATTGAAAACCTCGTTTGACTTTGAACCAGTTCAGTAGGTGAGTTCTTGGTTCTGCAGCTTGAAACTTTGCGTATCTTCTGTCAGAGTGAACCTACCTATCGCAATGAAACTAAGCTTATTTATTGCACAGGAGTAAGCCAAACGCGTTATTGAAAGCCACGTTTGAATCTGCTCAAAAGTTTTTGAATTATTCGCGCCTTCGCTTGAAACTTTGCGTAACTTCTATCTGAGTGAACCGTTTTCAACTAACCTAAGCTTATATGTTGCACGGAAGTACCTAATCCAAGCACGTCATGGAAATGCCAGTTGGAGTCGGTACAGTAGTTTGTGAGCTATTGGCGCCGCCTATTGAAACTTCGGGCATTTTCTGTCTGAGTGAACCGTTTTCAATGAAAGTAAGCTAATACATTGCAAAGAATTAAGCTAAACACGTTATTGAAAACCCCGTTTAAATCCGTTTAGTAGTTTGTGAGTTATTGGTGCCTCCGCTTGAAACTTAGTGTATTTCATGTCTGAGTGAACCGTTTGCAATGAAACTAAGCATACATGTTGCATGGAGTAAGCCAAATACGGTACTGAAAACCTTGTTTTAATCGGTTCAGTTGTTTGTGAGATATTAATGCCTACGCTGGAAATTTCACGCACCTGTCTAAGTGAGCCGTTTTCAATGAAAGTAAGCTAATATGTTGCAAAGAAGTAAGTTTGACAGTTTATTGCATACCCTGTTTGAATCTGTTCAATAGTTTGTGAGTTATTTGGGCCGCCGCATGTAACTTAACGTACCTTCTGTCTGGGTGAACCGTTTGCAATGAAACTAAACTTTTATGTTGCACAAAAGTAAGCCAAACTCGTAATTGAAAACTCAGTTTGAATCAGTTTGTGAGTTATTATCTTACAGGCAATTTGATACTTTACATTAGTGTAGCTTCTGAATGAGTGAACCGATCTGAATGAAACATAGCCTATATGTTGCTTAGAGCTAAGCTTAATCTATCTGCGAAAACCGCGAGAAAATCCGTTCAGTAGTTTCGGAGTTTATCGAAAATATACAGACAGACAGACAGACAGACAAACAAAAAGTTCAGAAAACATATTTTTGAGCTCTATTAGTCGTTTCTTATCGCCCACACTAATTTTTTTTTAAATTTATCAATAGTACAGACACGCGATTTCTACTCTTTTATTATTATAAGAAGATGTATAGATTTGCAACTCGTATATAAAAACTTTTAAGAAACATAAATTGGACGTAACAAAACACGAGCAAGTTACCAGAGATGGCAAAAAAAAAATAAGTATGCATTTTACGTTCTTTTTGAAATTGAAATCCATTTACTGTCAATTAAACATAATTTTATATTAATTATATAAAATTATGTTGTCGGGCCCGTCTCACCGCTTTCTGCTAAAGTTCGCGATGGTAAGCTAACAACAATAATATCTGACAGATAAAATATCTGGCAACTAGATATGTCTGACGTTTTCCTGTGTTCACCTTTTAGTTAGAGCAATCAGGCACTTATGAAACTACACATTTTCACTATCTGACAGAAATGACTAGCAGAAAGGCTATCTGGAACTTAGGTTTAAGCGGTGAGACAGGCCATAAGTATCTTATTAGTCTTTTTTAGAAACATAAAAACAATAAAATTTACCTATAACCAATACTAGTAATTGATAAATTCTGAAAACCTGAGCTGGCTTGCATAAAACAAGCCGATCCCAAAAAAATTACGTACTTTAAACATCGAACTACGATACTAACTTTAAAGTAATGATAATTTCTTTGATGAATCTGTGTTCACATTACTGTCAAGCAGTAAAATGGTCAATGTATTTCTTACACAATCAATTTGTTAAAAGCAAATTGCTATAGTCTATAAGTTTGTTGGTAGTTTCTGGTGGATGTGGACGCGGCTGGTGGCTGTGGGGGCCGTTGACCTTGGTGATAACGTTCTCGACGGTGGTGAGGAACGCGCGGCAGCCTGCCGAGCTCTTGCTGCAGAACCAGTACGCCTTCGCCCCACGGCTCCGGTTGTTCTGATTGAACCGGTACGGACCGACCACTATCACTGGCTTTCCGAAGCGAGAGGTCGTCAACGTAGGCACTGCAAATGTAATCTTTGTATTATTTCAATCTAATAAAAAACAATACCAAAAAAGTGTGTCAAATATTTTTACCTGTTCTTTTCGAAATTCCTCCATCAATACTGTGAGCAACAGGAACTTTGATTTGGGTAGATAGTATACTGTTGCAATGTTTTTGATTCAATTCTGAAAATTTAAGTTACATTTTAACGCTGTCCGAAAACGTGCTATTTTCATCAACGGGTTTAAATTTGAAAAAAGCGCCACTAATATCTGACACAAACTATAAGATTATTATTTATTTTATTTGAAATTAGAGTCACCAACCAAATCATATCCATCATAGTCACAAACCAAATTATATCATTTTGATCTCTTATTTAATTTAACAAAACACGTAGAAATTGCGTTATATTATAAAAATACTTGAATTTCTTCTCTTCTCTACTATTATACAATATTTAATTGATTTTGTCTGTACCTTGGAGATTGATAAAAAATGCTGTTTAGATGCCCCTGGATGCAAATCACAGATTTTTGGACTTTTTGTCCGTTTGTTTGTTTGTTTATTTGTTCGAGAATCATGCAAAAACTATTGAACTGATATTAATGAAACTTGTTTGGTTTGATAGCTAGTGGTTTCACTTAAACACTAGTATTTTTATAACAAGCTTTCGAAGTCATGGGCAAAAGGTTAAACATATATAAAAATGACAAATGTCCATTCTAGCTCCAAACAATTTTAAAAATCTATTTGCATACCATAGTACAAATGCATCAACAAAAACACTGGTACTGTAAAAAGTAAAGAGACATTATTTCCAAAAAACAAACAGTTATAAACTACTAGGAAATAGTCTCTAAACTATTAGTATTCCTTCTATTCTGAGCGGAGCAAAAAGTCCGATTTCTTTGCTTAGTCCAACGGTCAAGTAATTTAAACTAGTGGTACTAAGCATAAGCCACATGCGAGCACATGAACGCCACTTGCATAGGAGATTAAACAGTCGCCAAGACCGAAATCGGTCGGATAGATATATACAGGGTGTTAATTTAATTGCGTGCCATAGCTTAAGGGGTGTTTCAGTAACGATAAAGGAACACAAAAAAAATATTTAAAAAATCCTACTTATTTTTTTTATAATTTATTAGATATTATATTTTGACAGTCCTAAGCCCGTTAAAGTATGAAGGGAAAATTGGAGTCACACATAAAAAAATAAAGAATTACTTGATACTGGCGCTGGCTCGGTGATAGCGCGGTGGCCCTCCGCGTTAGTTTAGTTTCAATGGAGTTACATTTTTGTTTTAAGTAGGATTTTTTTTCATATTTTTTTTGTGTTCCTTTATCGTTACTGAAACACACCCTAAGCTATGGCCCGCAATGAAATTAACACCCTGTATAATTATAATACTGTATTTTTAAACGTGGTTATAATTATCATTTGCTAGAAACAAGCACTTTATAAACTACTGGGAAAAAATATTCATTTCTAAGTTCAACGGGTAAACTATCCTGCTGAACCTGTAGGAATATATTTAAGACTTTATTTTTAAACGTGGTTATCACTTATAAACTACTGAAAAAAAGGTCCTACACTATATTTTTGAACTAGTAGGAATAATACTACATGTTTAAACATGGTTATGGTCATTCTTTTTGTCGATGATTTTATCATTATATGAGTAGAGCGAGGCTCTGCAGCCAGCGGTCCACCTGCAGCAGCGCCACAGTACTTTGGACTTTTTGTACTTAGAGTGGCGGTTGTACCGGTAGTTGCCCCAGTGGATCACAACATTCCCTCGTTGGGATGTCGTAAACTTCGGCCCATATAGCTCTGTAACTTTTGGAAGATTTACTGAATCTGAAAATGCTGGCGCAACTGAAGTTCCTGGGGACTCTGTAGTTGGTGGAAATTCTAAAGGTCCGAGGCCGAGAAATCCTGTAAAACTGGGCGTCTCAGGAAACTCTGTAACAAATTAAATATTTATTGTAAATTAAGTGTCTATCTAAGTCTGTTTGATTCTTATAACCGAAGCATGCATAGTGTCAAGTTATATATTTATAGTTATAGTAAGTAACATTAGGCATTTAACTATTTAACACAAATCCTTTCATAATTCGGACTGAGTATCTTGTACTTACGTAATGGTACATTACTGCAGCGGCCGAAAAAACGGGTATTGAGGGACGAACATGATAATGTGGGCAGAGGCGTCAGCCGAGGCCCACATACGTGAGTAACTTCCTGAGTTCTCCACGAAAGAGGAATATTGCCAGTAACCATAACTGAATTTATAAGTTTTAAATAATAGAGCAGAGTATCATCACTGGCATGTACTCCAGTAAAATTACGAGAGATTGTATGGCGAAACGGAAATAATTGATAATAGCCGTGATTCTTTTTCAGATCGATAGATTATATTTCTGTGTAAAGTTTTTTAATGGAATCCACCTAAATTTACTTCATTTATTTATTTATTTTGCCGTCCAAACATTAAAAAAATATGGAAATTCGGAAAAAAAATTTAATAGATTATTTTTTTTTATTTACGGCTTGCTATATATTCAGAATTTCATATTATACATGAATCCGCCGAAAAATATTAGCTTTTTTGTATTGTTTAACTTTTATAGCACGAAATTTAAATACAGCTTATCTTCGCAACCAAAAATAGTAATAGATCCGTTTTGCTTTCTAATAATTTAAATAGTGCTATATAATCACATTTTTGGCTAATCCAACATAAATGTTTACAAAATCATTGTAAACCACCGATTACAAAAAACTTTTTTTTTTATTTAGTATGGCATTTTTGTGAATATTTATAAGAATCACTTACATTTAAAAAGGTTGAGTTTAGCTCAGTTTATTGCTATTATTTTACCTCGACTTTATTGGCCCTTATATGTAAAAATAAGTGGAGATTTTATATTTTGAAAAAAAATATATTTTTAAATATATTTATGGTGGATTTTGATGCCTATATGTAAAGTATACGTTTATCTATGATATAAATTATATAATTGTCTATTACTATTTTTGCCTTAGCTGTTATTCGAAAAAAATATTCCGCTTTAAATTTTAGGTGGATTCGTAAATATTGCGTTTTAACATCATATTTAAATGCGATATACACAAAAAAGTAGCTATTAGCATTTAATGTTTTGCAAAACCGTATTTTTACTGGAGTAATGAGAGAGAAAAGAATATGGTATTCCATCCAAGCCAGGAGCAGAATCCTTAACATACGATAAAATTCCTTTAAGTTCCACCATAGAGAAAGGAGAATTGAGGCTTAAACAGTCATGATCATGATTAACCGATTCAAACAATGGAAACAGGATTAAGTTTTCTGGAGCTGAAGGAGGTGCTAGTCTATCCAAGAAAGAGTTAGCGAGGGATTCTGGGAGGAATGATGTGGCCGTGTCATTAAAAGAACATCTGAATCTCCTTATATTGCGCCAAACCACAGAAGGGTGAACATTGGGCGAAATAGAAACACAAAAAGATTTCCAGCTATCCAATCTTTTTTGTTTGAATAACTTACGTGTTTTAGAAAAAATATCAAGTAATCTACTAAAATTTTCATTGCTAACACTTATAGAGTATTCCAGTTCAGCTTGCTTTCTACAACACTCGCTATCCCACCAAGGCGGGGAAGGTAAAAAGCCCTGAGATGAGCCTTTCAAAGGAAAAATCTCATCAGCAGCTGCTATAAATATCTTTGCTAAGGCCTCTGAATATTCATACTCTGAACCAACTACAAACGGAGGAAGGGCAGCAAGCTTACGATTTAAACATTGTTTGAAAGTGTACCATTTAGCTTTACTCAAATTATATTTTAAACGAGGCTTACGTTTGAATAAAGGTGTATTAAGAAACGGAAATGATAATGAAGTAATGGATAATGATCACTCCCAAACGTAGATTCCAATAATGCAGTCCAAGTAAGAATTGCTAAAAAATTTAACTTTAAGCTTTTGGTAAAAAATAAAGAAACATGTTTTTAAGCATTTCTTAAAAATCACTCTAAAAAGGGGTGAAAAAGGGGATGATATTTTTTCCGTATGTTGGTCTATAAGTCTTTTATTTTTAAAGGTAGAATTATAGAATTTTTTTTTGTGCTTTTGGTAAAAAATTAAAAATAAACTGTTTTATAATTTTTCAAAATTCATATCCTAAGGGGGTGAAATAAGGGATGAAAGTTTGTATAAAAGTCCGTCAGTTTTGAAGTTAGGATCTTCAAAATTTGTATTTAGAATTTGTATTTAGAAGTATTTAGACGACAAAAATTAAGTTTTACGTATCTCCGGGTTTTTGAAAATTCTACACCCTAAGGGGTGAAAAGGGGGATGAAGTTGAAACTCCTTCATTTCAAAGTAATATCCACTAAACTTATTATTTCGGCATTAGGGTTGTAATTCTGTGGAACATACATCACTGTTATTGAAATTCCACCCCAAATTCAACCCCTTAACGAGGGAAATGGAGTGAAAAAGTCTTAAAACCAATATGGGTATCGTTTGTATGGTTTATCGGGTCGTTGATTACGACAACTAAAACAATTTTTAAGTCCTATGTGGTGGCCGTGAAATACCATCATCCCTTGGGGATGGGGATGGGGTGCGATAGGGTTGATATGTCTAAAAATCAATATGGGTGTCGTTTGTATGGTTTATCGGATCGCTAATTACGAAAACCACAACGATTTTGAAATCTAAGGTGGTGGACGTGAAATACCATCATCCCCTGGTTATATTTTTATTATTTTTTGCTATAGAAGACTCTTCACATTAAAATGTTGCCATTTCCCAAATTAAATCCTTTTTTCAACTAACCACATCGTGAATGGGTAGCTTGAACATGAGACAGAGATAATAGCGCTTATTTTAAACATGGAGTCGATAGGAAGACTGGTACCCAGAGCAGAAGTGAAGTGTTTTTTTCTTGGTACAATAGTACCCGCGGACGCTCATGTGGATACTAACAATAGACAAGATTTTATTACATGTCTCAAGTTTTCAAAGAAAAGTAAGTTACAATGTAAAACTAGAAGAGAGAAATGTAACACACTTTTGTTTAAAAACTTGTAACATCTATTTTTTACAAACATTTTTTAGGTTTATTTCTATATTCCAGTATGCCCCTTTGAGCACGACACCAGTACAATTAGTGTTACAGTGTTTACATTATGTTTGACACTGGATATTGAACAAGTCATAGGTTGTGCGAAGAAAGTTCGTTAATGTGTATGAATTTAAAAAATAAAGATATTAGCGGACAAGTTATTTGTTGCCTACAAAACTATTTGTAAATCTATTTTTGCGATTCTCTCTAACACAAAAAGAAAAAATTAAAAGGCGAGTTCAATCAACGAAACTGAACAACTTTTTCTAAGAAACATTTTTGGGAAACAAAATCTCTCGGGGGTATTTACGTAACTGAACAATTTTTGTTCTACAACTTTTGGAAATTAAAATAAAAGTATTTGGTTCTCCATACAAATTGACAGGATCAGATTTTTTTTTGTATGAAGATTAGATTTTTTAAAATATTAAATTACAAAAGTTGTGGGACAAAAAAATTTACGTTATCTTTCAAATTTTCATTATTAACCAAAAACAACCTGCATGTAACATCGCATCAAAATATAGAGGCAAATAAAAATGACACCATCCGCTTTTGAACTAAAAATTTACAAAAATATCCCCTAATTTTGCCAACACCTTAGGTTGTATGGGCTACATACGTTATTTCAGTGGTTGTGTTCAACTCTGCAATTGAGGACAACATCGTCTTGGGCAGTGATCGTCGCTGAGCATCCACTAGTTGCCTTTTTCACACAAACCCACCGCTTCTTGTTTCCTTTACACCTATCCAGCACAAAGAAGTGATTATCAACCTCAATCATTTGCCTGCCTACAAAAATCAATATTATGTTAGGTATTCAGTATTTTTTTTAAATACTCTCTTGTCAACGGATAATCTAGAACTACCATTGCTAAGCGAAAGAATAAAACAGAAATATGTAGAATTAGTTTTAAATGAAAACTTCGATGAAGATGAAAATAAATAACTAAAAATTCTAAATCGAATAACAAACTAGTTTCTTTAAAAATTTGTTGTTTAAAAATGCAAAAGGCGAAAAATTTAGTTAAAAAAGGTTAAAACATGAAAATAAGATTATGGACAAAAGTTAACAGCTAAACTGCAAGACAGTTTGTTGGCAGTTAAAACGACCCTTTTACAAAATAAAAACCTTTAAAGTTTGTTTACAACATTTCATATTTTTTTATTGCAAGCTCCTATGAATACAATCATCGATCGTGATAACGTAGGCCATCTGGATCTAGACCCTTGGCTCGAAGAACATCTATAAAACTTAAAATTGCCAAGCAACATAGGTACACCCGTGAGCCGGACTTAAATTTAATAACACTGTTTGTGGACTTAAAACAAACAGTGAATTCAAGGTTAGCAAACATCATGTATACAGGTACTTAAATAATTTCAACGCTCGACGCAACCTACATTTGGAAATTAATGGTTGTGTAAATTTCTATAGTTAATTATTTCTCCATCAATGGTGACAATGAATGCTCGACAGCCAAAAGTCGTGTGAGTACAGACCCAGCGTTTCTTAGGTCCTTTTGCTTTCTTATTATCAGAATGTTCGCCAAATTTGTATCTTCCCACCATAATTAAAGGATTCCCTTGCTTGCTCATAGTGAAAGTCGGTACAGCGTCATCTGAAAAAGAAAAGGTAATAATTGGATTTCCTATCTATTAAGTTTTCTACTGCCTCTTGCTCCTCTACAACATAAAGCCCCATGTTAGTAAAAGGAAAAGTTAAAGAATAAATAATTATTATCTCTCAGAAAGCAATTAGAACTCACTTTTAATTTTGAACATTAAGAATCCATAAATGACTAAAAACAAATTAACTTAAAGGAAAATTTTATAACTCTCATACATACGAAATAATCTTCAATAGTTGGTATTTTACAGGCCTTTGAGAGCAAAGCAGGTACACCGTAGCTGAGGTGGCACACAAGTTGGATAGTGACGGTTAATATGCAGTGCAGATCTCCAAAAATGGTGTACAGAAGGGCAGCGAAACCAATCGAAAAGTCACAGGCATCTTAGAACCAACACCGCAGGGATATTTCTACTCCCTTGCTGGGATAGCTCCTCCGGACGCCCTTCGTCAGGTAGCCTGTGCTTTTGAGAAATAAAAACAGAAATGGGAGAGTAGACGGCAGACACTTACTATACGGTCATAATCATCCACCCTCACGACTCAAAACCGTCAGAGCTTTATAAAAGACACCAAGCCACTCAATTCAGTCAGGCTAGGATTGAGCTATCAAAAATATCCTTTTGATAGTTTTTTATCACACAACTGCCAAAAAACTGTCATTAGAACACGATCTTCCCTGATCCATAGGGATATCTCTAAAAGAATGCGATCGGGCGTTGGCAGATGTGGGTAACTTAGGAAGATGTGGAGCTTCACTGATAACGATAATGAATGTGAGTGCGGCGTTTTGCGATCCTTGAAACACGTCGTGCCGTCGTGCTCTACTTTTCCAGTTTCCTGCACTCGGATGGACCATTTTGATGACAATCAAAAGGCTATTGCTACTGATGTGGCCGCGTTTTGGGCTAATGGGACTCTGAAACAAAAAGAAGGTCGCGGTGCGCGAAGGAGGCATGTTAATCGTGCATTATTGGCTCCCCAGTTGGTGGCCGTGCGCAGCTATATGCTCTTCAAATAACCGCTCTATTGGGGATGCGATACAAGCCGCCACTTAACCATCATGTTGTGAAAGTGGCATTATGAAAAGTATAAATTATAATACACACTAAATCAATCGAATTCTCCTATTTAGCACTATACCGCAGACTTCCCACAAAAAATATGTCTTACATAAAAAGCTGATTGTTTTTTAAAGCTTAGACACATACACGAAGCAATCAGCCACCGACAGAACTGCTTCTTACTAAATTAGGCCACAGTCACTCACAGTGACACAGTCTTTATTGGGTGATGAGAGCATGAGGTTTATATGTTATGGTTAAGTTAATAGTGCAACCCACCCTTAGTACAGGCGGTCGATTAATATTTACCCATTTGGGTATTAGCCTCTTGCCGTCTGTGACCTACTTTAGTCGTTTGTGGTTGCACCAACTTAACGTAGCTTAACGATAACTGAACATACGCCTTTTGCTCTCTCCGCCCTATATAGAGCAAGACGCGTATATTCGGTTATGGTTAAGTTAGATGGTCCAACCCACCCTTATCCATGCAAAAATTTAACAGTGTATATGTTGATTCTTCACCTTGACTATAACGTTATCTACAGTAACGAGTGTGGCGCGGCACCCTCCTTGATTCTTAACGCACGTCCATCGCACGTGCCGACCCTTGCTACCACTCGTCTACCAGGCGTCTAAATCAGTTGTGGAAGTAAAATCATCCCATAAAACTCTCCAACTAGGAGTACCACAGGGTAGCGTGTTGGGCCCGCTACTTTTTCTAATATATGTGAATGATTTGCCTAAAATCACTGAACATCTTTGTGTCATGTTTGCTGATGATGCAAGTCTATTGTTTGTCAATGAATTCCAAAATGCAAACACATTTGAGCGGGAAATTAACGCTACTCTGACAACTGTAACTTCGTGGCTACAGTCCATTAATCTTAGCGTCAACCCAAAAAAGACAAAATTAATTCAGTTTGGTAATTATAAAAAATCAAAACTAAACTTGACAATAAATTGTAATGATGTAGTGCTTGAAGAAGTATGTGATACGGAATTCCTTGGTGTCACTATTGACTCTCACCTTAATTGGAAAAAGCATATAGAAAAGCTTAATAACAAACTTAGTAGCCGATGCTATGCACTGTCCGTCTTAGTAGATGCTGCATCGACTGAGGTTGCGGTTAGTGCGTATTATGGAAATGTTTACCCTCTTCTTTTATACGGAATTATATTTTGGGGAAACTCTGTCGACGTATGTAAAACTTTCCTTCTACAGAAACGATGCCTACGTATTATATTTAGAAAACCTAACAATTATTCTCTCAGGTCAATTTTTAGAGATAAGGGTTTCTTAACGGTTACTGGTATCTTTATAATGGAAATTTGTAGCCTAGTACATAAGCACAAGAATTTTTTTAACTGCGTTTCTGACATACATTCTAGGAATGTCAGACATAAACACCGTCTTGTTATTCCTACTTCTATCAGATGTATGATATTTGATAAATGTACCACAGTGACTGCGGTCAGAATTTATAATAGATTACCAGAAAGCATTAAATCCCTGGGTGACAATAAATTTAAACTGACATTGAAGACATGGTTAACGGACAATGTATTTTATAATTTAAATGAATTCTTTTCTGCGACATCTGTAAATTGACATATGATTTTAATTTAGTTGTTATATAATTTTGATTTACTTATGCTGTAATTATTTGTTAATTTTTCTTAAGCTAAATTTAAAGTCATTTTATTTGTATAGTGTAATCGATTAGATCTTTTAAAAGATTGCATGCCTGATCTAAGGTAAGAGCTGTTCTGAACTATACTTACTACATACCATCTGTATTTTATTACCAGTTCTAGCAATAAAAACTATTCTATTCTATTCTCCACCGATTGTACCGGTGCCGACCCATAACTATCACCGGATTCCCACGCTGCGTAGTCTCGAATCTCACCTGGCAGTCTAAAAATATTCATAATATTGGTAAAACAAGATTCAATCATTTCATTTATTTATTGCATATCGTACAGTATGGTTAGATGTTAAATTTAGTTAAAGAGCTGGTACAGTAACCCTGACGAGGGTGTTGTTGCAATATTAGAGTACATTTTAATACGTAATACTAGTCTAATAAATATACAGTTAATCACACTAACAAAGTTACAAGCTTTACAATCAATAAATTTAAAAGTAAATAATTTAAACATATTCATAAAAAAGACATAATCACATTGCATAAAACTAATTAATTCAACAGTTTATTATTATCAATCAAGTAAAATCGAGGATATTGATTGTGATCAGACAGCTTCGTAGCTTCGTAAGTATTTATTTGTAAGTACGAGTATACCTATTGTTTACACAGGGTTATTGGAACAATCAAATTATTAAAGATTCATATTTTATACATCTTTCGTTTGCAAAAAAGTTGGAAAATCATACAATAAACCTCATACGAATTTCAAGTCCATAACATTAGTGGTTCCTGATATGAACAGGTGTGACAGACAGACAAAATCGCACCTTAAGGGTACAAAATCATCACGAAGTGACAGAGTGGTAATAACCGACTTACATTTGAAGTAAGTAATATAAATGAAACCTATTCTATGAAATATGCCTAGACACCTAAACTTAAATTTTTACCGTTTGTATAGGCATTCTATCCGTATTTATCTTAAACTTAAATGTTTATAAGTTATTTAATTATGTGCTTAAATTTTACTAGAACATGCTTTTCTGGTGTCAATAGAAATAAAACCAAAATAATTGTGTAGTATAGTCAAGAGCAAGTAAACCTTGTGACTCTAGCTCCTACCGAATTAGAACCGTATCTGGCACACCATTTCGTATAACACGCTGTATTACAAACGGCCCTTAAATGGGTGCATTTTAAGTTTGTCAACTAAGGTTAACCCAACTCAACCGATCCCGAGCAAGGATCGGTTAGGTTTGTTTAGGTTATCTTGCAACCACAACGCCGGAAATGAATTACGCTGCGTTTTGGAAAGCCACGCCGCCTCTATGTAAAACGGCGAATTATACGATATGGCTGCGACAGAACGATACTGAATCTAATGTATCAAGGTTAATATATTAGGTCTTTACCTATGAAATTGCCGTTTTGTATGGCGAATTTTAGGTAAACTCAATTTTCAGTACTAACATTTTTGCATTTTTCTTAGGAATTATAAATCCAATCTTTTTTATTTTTTTAAACATTATTGGGAAGACATTAAACTAACAGAAGCTTAAATTTTATTTTCGATAAATATTATCTGTAAAAAAATATAACAAATCTAATGATGAAATCGGACGACAATTAAGACGAACAATTTTCGAACCTTAAATTTTATATATTAAACTAAAAATAAAAACTTTATTTTATGCGTAAATTAATAACCTTGAAGTCAACTTTCAAATATAAGACCAATGAAAAAAATTGCATTAGTATTATAGGAATTATGATCTCATTAATCTGTAAGAAAATTTCGGCAATTTCATAGGTAAAGACCTATTACAAATTGGTTGAGAGCACAGCAAGTATATACAATGAACAATCACGTAATTTTTAATGATTATGTTCTTTTACAAACGTTATAATTTCATTTTCTATAGTAATAATTCTGGCTTTACAGCCGTTAGCGACTTTGACACAGGTCCATCTCACTTTAGCTCCTTTACTGCCCGACCATTTATTAAATCGATAGTGTCCCATCTGAATCACCGGTTTGCCCCGTTGAGACGTAGTGAATACGGGCTTGTCAATACAGGCTAAAAAATATTAACTTTTATAAATGTTGGTTTTCATTCAGCCTGGTTGGTGCTTAAATTAGACATAAACTAATACATTATTGGAATAAACAGATTATTAAAGAATGTTCGGATATATTATGTCACATTTGATTATAAATTCAAATACATATTTCGAAGTGTGATATATCCATGAAGGAAAAAAAAATTACGCGCCCAGATGGAGTAGTAATCAAAACGTACTATGGGTGCCGGCTATGATACAATTTTGTAACTCACACACACATTCACACTTTTCATCCAAATAGTCGTTCACGGCATGTGACATGGACAACATCTCTGTCATAAAATATCAGAAATAAAATAAATAACACAAAACATTAATAATTGTGCGGTGAAATTGTGCCGAAACTATGCCGCAAGCAAAACTACAAAGCTTGCTGGTATCACATTTTTCTGGTGAGTAGTAAACCGCTTGGTTTTTACAATTGTCGTGGTCAAATTTTTTGTAGAAAATTGTGTTGTTGATTTTTAGTGATATGAAGTAGTCGATAAAAAATAATATAGAATCGAGTCGTCGTTATAATTTTATTTCATTTATTTATCGCAGTTTTCTAAAAGATCCGACGCAAAAACGTCAATGGGTGCCAACATGCGGGAGAGACCAAAATTGGATTCCAACCAAATATAGCAGAATCTGCTCAGCTCATTTTAGTAACAGTAATTACGAATTAACTGAAGCCCGCAGAAAAAGACTTCATAAAGATGCCATTTCAACCGAGAACCTATGTCACAAGGTAAATGAAAATCTAGTTTTTTCCATCCTCAGAAATCCATAATCTCTACCAGCTATCCCATCTGAAAAACAGCTGTATGTACGTTTATAACTCTGTGCAGTGTCTTATTAATATTATTAACTAGCCATATACAAACTGGACCCCCGTTTCACCCCTTCAGGAGGTGAATTTTGAAAAATTCTTTTTTAGTCAGCCCTAGATCTCACAAGGAAGCTAAGTGCCAAATTTAGAGTTTCTAGACCCAGTGGTTTGGGCTGCGCGTTGATTCTTAGTCAGTCAGCCATTCATTTATTCATTCAGTCAATCAGTTTCTTCTTTTATATATCTAGATTTGACTATTCGTAACGATGGCAAATAGTTGCTGATCTAGTTTTTCAGTTATTCTAAGAACTGTAAGATTTTTGTGCTTCGTTTAACAGTTAGGCAGACAGACCATACTGAACGAAGTATTGGTGTTATATTAGCTTCAGCATTATCTCTTTATCCAAATAATATATTTTAATTCTTACAGGTTGATGAACAAGTGCTTCCCCCTCAGAACGCAACGATACATGCTTCCGAAGGTAGCTCTACATTGTCAGAAACAAGATTAAAATACAAAATTGAAGAGCAAAGGAAGAAAATAAAACAATCAACTATGGCATGTGTTACTAATTCTATTACATTTTAATTAGACTACAAAACATTGTTTTACTTTTTGTTGTTAATAATTTACATTGTAATAAATATTATGTCAATATCAATGGTGATTTACGAGAAAAATAGGTGGTCAAAAGTTATTTTACACGTAATGTACGTGGGACACTCAGAAATATTTGCGACACTAAAAAAAATTGTTCTACAGGTACATATATTTTTATTAAATCTTTTCAAAGTACTCTCCACCAGCCTCTATACAAAGATTCATGCGTCTGAACCAGTTTTCAAAACACTTTTTCCAGTCCGCCGTAGACACCTCGTTTACAGCCTGCTCGAACGCAGCCAGCGCATCTTCCGGCGACGAAAATTGTATCCCCTTGAGCTGATTTTTTATTTTTGGAAATAAAAAGAAGTCACACGGTGCTAGATCAGGGCTGTAAGGAGGGTGACCCAGGAGTTTGACTGGTGTGCTGTCCAGGAAGTCCCTCGTTTTGAGCGCGGTGTGTGCAGGCGCATTGTCGTGGTGGAGCAGTAGTCCGCGGAGCCCTGTGTTTGGTCGCTTGTTGCTCACAACAGAAAAAACTTAATTTGGCTTTGAAAACGTTTCTAGAAACACACATACCCCTCCCGCGGTTTGTTGTACAGAACCCAGTATTGAAACCATACACGCGCTTCACTATGCGCGGCCTTCACGTGTTTATTCCAGCCACAAACATATTTCTTTTTGTTGCTATGTTTTCTCATATTAAAGCTGTATACGGAGGCCTCCTTTAAAACGTTTACAACACGATCATACAAATTTACTAAAACATGACTGTGATTAGGGTCCCTACACATTGAATAGGCACACTCTGAACACTCAGACGGAAAATCAATTAGTTTTAGCTTGTCATTACAATATTCGGTATACTTTGAGACCTGAACTTCATCCCTTTCTCCCCATAAAATAGCATTAATGTTATAACTGTTGTAAACAGTTTTCGCTCTAAGTATATTGAGGTTACACTGTATTTCTAAGGGAAAGTGGTCTGACCAAAACACATTATAATTAATTGACACACTTTCAATTGTATTCCTAGCCGCCTGGGTTACAATACAATGATCAAGCCAGCTACTAGTTCCATGACTGTCGCTCACATAGGTGTAAGAGCCTGAATCTAAACCTAGTAATTCCAAGTCCACACAAATCCAGTCCTGGTCAGAGCAGAACTCTTGTAGTTCATTACCAAAACGTCTACCCGGGTGCGCATTAAAGTCCCCAAGGATATAACTATACTCAACATCACAGTTCTCAATAATGGCGTTTATTTCACTCAAGCAGTGTGTAAACTCCACTAAATGCATAGTGTCATCAGTAGGCATGTACACAGAGAACACTAGAAATGAACAACCCGCTATAGATATCTTTACGGCTACGAGCCTATCACTAGCGCACGGCACTACCGTTACGGAACGAAATACATTTTTCCGCCAGAGAATAGCGGTTCCACCGAATGGACGTCCACGGAGGATTCCCTCTGATGTATCGACAGCCGATTTCCCAGTGTAGTCAAAGTCCCTGTCAATGGTGCCCAGCAATGGGATGTCGTGCGGCAGGAGAAAAGTTTCTTGAAGGGCAATTAAGTCTGACGACTGACACAATGATCTAATACAGTCAATAGACCTAGCCATCGACCTACAGTTGAAAGTAGTAAACTTCGTCATGTTATTATTATCCATTATTTATTTATATTATTCTTCTCAAAATTACTACCTTTTACCTTTGCACAACAATTTAGGGTCCTTCAAAAGGCAAGTCTACAGACATCTCAAAGGCCTGCACCGTATCTGCTCCCCTAAGTTGCAAGATGTCCTAGACGACAGTGATCACCTACTATCAGGTGGGCCGTCTATCCCTGTGCGTCTCTCGGTAGTTCGCTCACTCTAGGAAATAAAAGATATATTTGTATGGAGAAGCAAAAAGACAAAATACCAAATGCCCAAAGAAGTAAGCAGTTCCCAATATTTATTGCAAGTTGCAAATTGATCACCATTGTATATGAGAGGTTCGATAAATAAGTCCAGGAGCCATGTGATAAAATGTAAGTAAATAATCGATAAATATACATCACATCACTATTTTCAAATTCAGCAACCATGAAGTTTCTTGTTTTTTACATGCCAAATAAAGACAAATAAATGTCGTACTTTATTGATATTTTGTTTTTAATTGGGCATATCATAACATAAATGTCTCTATCTTTTTCTAACGTAACGTATTCAAAGATGTGTGATAGAGTTAAAAGACAAACCCCGTCTCCCGCTTCCACCTACCCTCCCACCCCTCTGAGCGGCCGCATCGGTTTCGATACAAAATGGGCATGATTACTACTCCATCTGGGCGCGTATTTTTTTTTCCTTCATGGATATATCACTCGAGTGTGAGTTTGCTCTTAAGAGAGCTACCGAAGGAATAAAAGAAAGTTCATGAGAGAAATCCGACACTTCAGATGAATTTATGAATAACGACGACTCTTAGAAAGGTTGAGGTTAGTACTTAGCATGTTTCATGTATTCTATGGTACTTAGTTAATGACAAATGATAATTAAGAAGACTAATCAAGCTACATGTCTAAAGGAAATAAATATAATCATTTATTTTATATTTTATTTTATTTGGGATGCTTACAGTTATATTTACAATTTGAGTGATATAAATTAATTGCTATAAGCCAATGACAAGCTTCCACGACACGACATTGACAAGCTTCTTTAAATATCTATGCATGTATTCGACATTGAAGAATTCTAGTAAAAAGAGCGTTATTTTTAGACACAAATATTTTAGTGTTATGTAAAAATAAATTACATGTAGATAATGATAATTATCATGTTTGCACGGATAATGCTGAAAACTCGAGAACACACTTATGGTGATGCATCAAGTTAATGTAAGCATACCTACTAACATAAAAATAGTCAACTAATACTAAATAATCTATGTCCTGAGACAGAGTGCGTGTATCTAGCAACACAAAATACTAACTCATGTCTTATAATAGACTCCATTAACTAAGACATAAGTCTGCGGAGGATGTTTATGTTTATTGTTGAGGCGTAATATTTCCCTACTGTGCTTGTCTACGAAGAACGTCGCTTTGCAGTTTTTGGAGAATTGGTTAAAGCATACCCAGCGCTCCGTGCTTTTTGTCGAAATGTGATGAGAAAACGTGTAGCCATCGACCAGCGCAACATCGCGACCTTTCTGAGAGGGTACAAATTTTACTGAAACAATAAAGTGTTAGTATATTTTCAGTATCCGGTGCTGGTTTTATGTTAACTTTTTCAAAAATCTTAATTGAAGGAATTCAAACAATATAAATACAATGTCTTCATTGTGCAACATTATGTATATTCTACATAATGGTCGCGATAGGTATTCAAAAATGAAAGAAATGTAAACCAAAATTATTTGTATTTTTATAGGCAAATTTGCTAATTAATCACATACAATAGATAAAAGAATGGTCGAGTAAAATTTTAACTGTCCCGTGCACCGCGCCAGTCCCCAGAATACCTTAATTATTCTGCTCATTAGTTGTCACGTTAACTTACTGTGACGGAACAGTATCAAGCTTGATATACCCCTATGTCAAGAGTTTTAAGTCATCATATAGGTTTTGAAATTTGGCCTTCACTCTAATATAGGATGACTTTTAATTAGTTCTTGATAGCAAAATATATGCATGTACTCTTGATACTGAACAACTTTTCCCAAGGAACATAGGTCGAAATACGAAAACCCAAATTTGACCTCCCATACAAAATGCGCTATCAGCTGATGCAGTTTCAACTTGATTTTCGTATTTCGACCTAAGTTCCTTGGGGAAAGTTAAGAATAAGAATAAGTTTATTACAAAAGAATTACAGTACTTACAATTACAGTGATTGATTATACAATAAGTGTTAGATTATAGAATTACTCAGCGGACCCTGCACTAAGCAAAGCTTGTATCGCAGGGACCCGAATAACTATTACCCGTCTACAATATTTCTGACAAAGCAAAACAAAAATTACAAGATTATATACTTACATTTACAATGAAAACAAATAATATTAATCTAAACCAAAAACACTGATGATCGCAAGAGGAACACAAAACAATTGATAGAACGAAAAAAAAAACAATCAAAAGTTTTTTTTTTTAAGCTTAAAATTAAATTAGTTATGTATCTGATTAGTTATGTATCTAAATTAAAACACAGATCTGAGTGAGTGTTGTGTTTTGTGTGTATGTGTAATGTGTATGTGAATGTGTATGTGTATAATATCTAGAGCAGAGGATCAGGAGTCAGTATCCCGGTGATGGCAGTACATCCTCTGTTTGTGTGTAATTTAAATTAAGCAACCATCCTTCTATCATTGATTTGGATTCCCGCACAGTAGAAGTCAAAATATGAGGAAGCTTAGAGCAAACTTTGTTGAACAAGTATGGAAATAAAAACATGGGAAGACGTTTAGCAAAAGTAGTTCGAACAGCCGGAACATTAATTTTGAAAATCCTACGCTTTAGAAGTCGCTCGAAATCTGTGTCATTGCGAACCGTCTTAAACAGTTGTTCAGTATCATGAGTACATTCACACCTTTTCCTATCAAGAACTAATTAAAAGTCACCCTATATACAGGGTGTTAATTGGATTGCGTGCCATAGTTCAGGGGCGGGATCAGTATCAGTAACTGAACAACTTTTCCCAAGGAACATAGGTCGAAATATGAAAAACCAAATTTGACCTTCCATACAAAATGCGCTATCAGCTGACATAGTTTCTATGGGAGGTCAAAGATTGATTTTCGTATTTCAACCTATGTTCCTTGGGAAAAGTTGTTCAGTTGCTGATACTGATCCCGCCATTGAGGTATGACACGGAATCAAATTAACACCCTGTATATGCCTTTATTAATGACCTTAACGGCCATGATGAAGCGGGCCTTACAGACGCACTACATGGTGCACCACCAGATTCTAGTACACTCGCTTGCACAGTAGAACGGGTTCCCTTTTTGAATCGGCAGCACCTTGCCAGGTACGCCCGCCGCCGATGCATCTTATGTTTGCTTAAAATATTATAACTAAAATTATAACGAAAAGGAGCCAGACCCTTGGAAATGAAAGTCTAAATTCAACGACTTAAATACGATGGTAATATCCAAACCTATCGCATTCGAATTTTCCGGGGGGATGATTATGATTGTTGGCGATTTCTAAAATTCTAGTCCTATCAACATCAGTCTCGAGGCGCGCCTTGCAGCCGCAGTAGTTGTGAGTGGAGCATTTCCATACGGCCGTCTGCTTTGACTTGCTGATGTAAACAAAGCCGAAAGTGTAATTGTCTACTAGGACCAGCTTTGTTTTGTTTCGTTGTCCGAGTACAAACTTAAGACCTGAAACATCAATTTCACAAAAACGTTTGCTATAAAATTTTATTTTGTATCACATAATCAACAACTTAACCAAATAATAACGTATACGTAACTATAGGTACTAAGCTGCATGTTCTTACATAAATATCACGTCCTTCTCCCGTAGGAGTAAGTATTCAATTTTTCAAGTAAAGGACCTACCATTTAATTTACACATGTACAACTTGTTGAAACAACGACACTAAAAGTTTTTCCAACTTTCAAGATGATTAATACAGAAAAAACAATAAACTGTGATTTAAGAATGCGAATGTTCTTTATTCATACAGACTATTTCGTTTTTAAACATTTTGATGCTTGCTTTGCAGTTCCTGCTTTTCCTTTTGGAGCAGTACCACATGGTTTTTCCGGACGTATGTTTATCGTTTAAGCTGAACGTGTGCTCCCCCACAACAAGGAGAGATCTGCCCGTTGCAAGAGGGATAAATTCAATATTTTCAGAGCCTGCAAATTGCAATATATTTAATCATATTATTAAAGGAGTATCTAACAGAAAGGGCGCAACAACCCCAAAAAGACGTAAATCTTCCTTTAAAACTGAACCCATGTTTCATTTAGACCCATGTTTCATGGAAAAAGATAAATGTTTGTTTCATTCATGGGCAAATTTACATCCTTCGTTGCTTCGTTCCTTTTCGTTGGTGTTCTACAAAATGACAAAAAATAAAAAATAAACTGTATCTTAATATTAGGTCTTTATCTAAGAAATTGCCTTTTTGTATGGCGAATTTTAGGTAAACTCAATTTTCAGTACTAACATTTTTGCATTTTTCTTAGGAATTATAAATCCAATTTTTTTCATTTTCTTAGGCATTATTGGGACGACATTAAGCTAACAAAAGCTTAAATTTAATTTTCCAAAAATAGTATCTGTAAAAAAAAAAAACAAATTTACTGATGAAATCGGACGACATTTAAGACGAACAATTTTCGAACCTTTAATTTTATGTATCAAACTAAAAATAAAAACTTTATTTTATGCGTTAATTGATAACCTTGAAGTCAACTTTCAAATATAAGACAAATGAAAAAAATAGCATTAGAATTATAGGAATTATGATCTCATTAATCTGTAAGAAAATTTCGGCAATTTCATAGGTAAAGACCTATTGTATTGTCCATCGTTAATTCAATATTTATAGTCATCCTAACTATGGCAAACTTTTCGCTCAGTTTCAGTTTAGCTTTGCGTCGTCTTATTAAGTTTTGTGTGGAGCATTACCAGTCGAAAAGTTTGCTATTCTTGCATTGCTTCTTGCAGTAGTACTCGTATGTGTACTCGTTATACATTATAAATTAACGAAATAATTAGTCAATAAGATTTTTTGAAAACTGCAAGTTAGACTTGCAAAGCCCCAACAAAGATAATTATCTAGTTACCACGACCTGGACCTCGCCATCCCTAATATAATAACTGTAAACAATTAATACGGTCGGTCACGGTAAATTTTGCAGGACGTGCTTGAGCATTCGGTAATAACGATATGATTTATTGTTAGATTATCATTGGTCGATTATCCTACTATCCTTCCTACTAATATTATAAACGCGAAAGTTTGTAAGGAATGGATGGATGGATGTTTGATACTCTTTCACGTAAAAACTCCTGAATGAATTTTAATGAAACTTTACAATAATATAGCTTATACATCAGAATAATACACAGGCTAGAATTTATAAACCTGCGCAGACGAAGTAGCGGGCACCAGCTAGTGATAACTACAGTAAGTAAGCCAATGTGTACATGAAACTCTATCTTTGTGTGAACTCTATAACTATTTATACTCGGCTCGGAAGCTCTGGTAAACTACCACTTACATCAACCCTATACTATTTATTAAGCGAGCAATATGTATATAGCCGGTTTCTCGAAAACGGCTCTAACGATTTCGATGAAAATCACAATACGGGGATTCTCTGGGGTGAAAAAACGATCTAGCTAGATTTCATGTCTGAAAAAATTCGGTTTCCTTTGTATAAATACCCTGTCTACCTACACAGAAACCTACAGCGCCATCTGTTGGCGGGTAGCATAGCTTGCCCAACCGATAATATTTTAATGTTGAGGCGGCTATTATAGAGCGAAGCTCGGTCGCCCAGGTACCAATATATATAAAAAAACCGGTCAAGTGCGAGTCGGACTCGCGCGCCGAGGGTTCCGATATACCTATAGTATTTTTGGAAGCAATAAAGTCCATTTTCAGGACCGCAAAACTAAATTTGTTTGTAAAGGTTTTTTGCAGATTTCTGAAAAACTGTGCAACTTAGAAAGATCGTTTTATTTTTGCTGTAAAGTTTATATAAACTTCTGTCAACTGTAATTAATTCAGATTTTTCCTTACTCAAACTTCGGAGATAAGGGGGGGGGGAATGGTATTTTTCTTGACATTTTTCATCATAACTTTAAAACTAAGAAATTTAAAAAAATACAAAAATATATTTTAAAATGTACAAGTAAAGCCCTTTCATATGATACCCCACTCGACCTAGTAGCGACAATTTGAAATTTGGCCCCCCCTATTTTGGCCCCCTTTATATTAATAATCATACTTTTTTCAAAATTTTTTCTTGTGCAATTAAGTTGGGCAACTATATTCTAAAACTATTCCAAATTTCAGGTTGATAGCATAAGTGGTTGCTGAGATATAGAGGTGTGACAGACAGACGGACAGACAGACAGACAGACAGAGCGGCACCATAAGGGTTCCTTTTTTTTACCATTTTGGTATCGGAACCCTAAAAACGATTTACTAACTGACACATAAACGCATAGCCCAAATCGTTTGGTTTAGAAACCTGCAATTTATTTTACTTATAATTGGGGTTGGGGGATAAATCATAAATCTATAGAAATATCTTTAAAAATCATAAATCTATAAATATAAAATTATAAACCCATAGAAATCTGGACAAAGTTGTGGTTGTTTAATTTATTCCGGGTCTTAGCGCGATAATAAACATGTTTGAAAAGTGCGAAAGTCTAAAACAAAAGTTGTGGTTCACAGAAGTACAACTTTATTTTATTATATTTTAAAATAGACTCCATTCCGTATGGTGAACTTGGGTGGTCGATGTGTGTGTTCTCCGGTGGAACGGATCAGTTCGCCGGAATGTGTGATGGTAAGGGAGGCTCGACACCCCTTGCCTAGCATTGTGCAAGACCATCGATCCGATTTCTTGTTCTGTGTGTGTAGGTAAAACGTGTGTCCTTTGTAGATACTCAACAGTCGACCGCGTACATTTTTCACACATATGACTGAAAATATATATATTTTTTTATTATTACAAAATTTAATACAAATTCGGGTAATTTTTATCTGACAACTACAACAGAAGTTAATGCTTGAGTGGTCGATGTATATGTTTTTTTATGTACAAACATAAATGACCTACCTAAAAATAATTTTATTCCTGGAAATGATAAAATTTATCATTTTCTTAGCTGTCATGACAACAAAATTTTAGTCACATAGTACATAGTAGCATTTAAACTAGACATTTAACTCTGTATAATTTCTAGCCATACGAATAAATAAATAAACATAGTAAAAAAATTATTTGTGTGATGTTATCATTAAAAAGGTAAATAAATGTAATAAAGAAATAATTCATCTTCTTTAATTATATGCATGCAAAACTAATGTACGTAATAAAACAATACGAGTATGTATTTCAAAATTACCCAGCACTAAAGTTACCCAAAGCGCTGGTAAACTTAATTTATCCCATATTTAAATGTAGACTCCATTCTGTATGATGAACCTGGGTGGTCGATGTGTGTGTTCTCCTGTGGAACGGATCAGTTCGCCAAAATGTGTGATGGTAAGGGAGGCTTAGCATTGTGCAAGGCCATCCAACCGAGTTCTTTGTTTGATTAGCCAATGTACGCATATATGTTTTTTATGACATATAAAATAGTATATAGAGCAATTTTCCTGGAAATTAATCAAATTTGACTCAGTTTACTTAACTGTGATGAGCCCAAAATTTTATTTATATTAAAAGGCGTGAGGTAGGTAGAAATAATTAATCTTTTCATATTATAATGCATGCAAAACATATGTATTAAAACAATATTAGAAATTTACCCAGCACTAAAGTTACCCAAAGCGCTGATAAACTTTTAACACTATATTTTAATGAAGACTCCATTCCGTATGATGAACTTGGGTGGTCGATGTGTGTGTTCTTCGGCGGAACGGATCAGTTCGCCGGAATGTGTGAGGTTGAGGAAGGCTCGACACCCCCTGCCTAGCATTGTGCACGCCCATCGAGCCGAGTTCTTGTTCTTCTTGTGTAGATAAAACGTGTGTCCTTTGTAGATGCTCAAGAGTCGCCCGCTTACATTTTTCACACATGTGACTGTAAAGAATTAAAATGTTGTTATTGCTTTATTTGATTCAAATCGAGTTTATTTCTTTCAGACAACTATGTCAAAGTTATTGAGTGGGTGGTCAATGTATTTTATGAACTATGAAGAATTTTATTGCTGCACACAAAAGTTTTAGTTAACTGCTTATTAAGGGACATTGTACGTTAGGTCATCTGGTTCCAAACTAGAGCTTTTACTATTGATATGGGTAGCCTGTACTTTTGCGATCTTATGTTAACATGCAAATAATAGTTGTGCTGGACATGCTGCTGGTAGTTGTGTTCGAAGTTTAACGCGCACAGACAAACAGACGAAAATTCTAAAAATGTTCCGAAGGATCCTCAGGTCATATTATTTTCGTAAACATTTTCAATGTATGAAGTGTTACTTTTTTATTATTCGTATAGATGTGAGTTTAACTTGTCTCAACTTCTTTTGTGATGCGATATAATAAAATTTATCTCATTTACTACACTGACATTAAAATATCCTCAACAGAAAGAATGAATCAATAACAGAAATAATGCATGAATATAACAGTAAGGCCTGAATCTGTTCGACACGGACTCGAAGCGGAAGTCGGAAGCGAGTACAGGGTGTCTACTCTCAAAGTCAGATATATCGAAACGATACTATTCGAACCATGCAAATGCAAAACTTCGTCCCTTGACAATACAGTAGAATATTGGTTGGATGAATTTTCAAACTGCCAGTAGTTAGTATCCAACCAATATTCTACTGTATTGTCAAGGACGAAGTTTTGAATTTGCATGTTTCGAATAGTATCGTTTCGATACATCGGACTATGAGTGTAGACACCCAGTTCCTTTAGTGCGTTGCGTTGCGGGGCGGATCCGGAGCGGATAGCTCCACATTGGACTGAAGGGACTGTACAGTAGTGTACAGGCTTCATCACAGAACTATATATAAGCTAATGCGCTTCATACATTTTACTATCCGTCGAGGACATCCGGGTCGGGCTTCCGCTCCGCATCCACGTCGCACTGATCATCATCATCATGGGGTGCCATCTTCGAAATGAAGTTTGGAGGTCAGCAATCGGTATTCATCGCGACGTTGCGCCACCCTCTTCAACTCGTGGTAGTGTAATCCGGTCCAGTCCCTTATGTCATCGTACCATTTCCGTCTCGGCCTTCCTGGTGGCTTTCTACTCGGTATCTTGCCTTCAAGAATTGTCCGCAGGAATTGAAATGCGGAGCCTCTTTGCAAGTGCCCAAAGAAGGCCACTTTCCTTCTGGCAATGGTCAACAACAGCTCGAGCTTACGCTGCTTCGCTCGTTGCAGGACTTTGGCGTTGGATGTAAAACTGGTCCACGGTATCTTAAACATTCTACGCAGAACCCACATTTCAAACGCTTGCAGTCTCTTACATGTGTCCTTTCTTAGCACCCACGCTTCGCATCCGTATAAGAGAGTGGACCAAACGTAACATTTTATAACGCGGTATTTAAATGGGATTTAAGGGTCACATAAAACTTTGGACATTTTGAAGAAAGCTGATTTAGCTTGTCCAATCCTGCATTTAATTTCCTCTTGATGGTTCAAGTCTGCTGTGAAGTAACGACCTAGATATTTGAATTTCGACACACCTTCAACCCTTTCGCCTCTGAGCGTAATGCACGGATGGGGCAGCTGAGATATCGATATCACCATAGACTTGGTTTTACTTATATTAATATCAAGCCCCATAGCTTCTCCAGCAGCTGCCTCATCCTCCAAAAGCTTCTGCAGTCCGGCTTCAGTGACTTCTCTGTCTATCCAGGTTTTAAAATCACACGTTTCTTTTGGACATATATATATTTGCTTATTTGTTATATCCATATTTCAATGAAGGATTATGATTATGATAATTTTTGAAGTTGACAATTTCGCCATGAACAATTCTAACAGAAGCGTAGCACCCTGCGCGGTTGCAGAACCAGGTTGCCGCAGAGCTTGTATTGTTTCTGTTCTTATAATAGCGGTAGGGTCCCACTACAACCACTTGAGAACCCTTCCATGTCGTTTCGAACCTTGGAGTTTGGTACATTAAACCTAAAATAGAATTGAATACTAAAGAAAGTGACTACCGGTGAGTGTGACTACTTTCTTACCATTCTACTAGAGACTCTATGTTACATACATTTATTTCAGTAGAGAGCATAATGAGACTAGGTAACAATTAAGGCTGCAAGCCGGAAATCTAGAAGTGAAACCAAACGCAAACTCATAGTCTTACAAATGTCTTTGACACTGTATAGTAAGAGAGAATTAGCTTATGCTAAGTTGTCTTCGGCCATAGATTTAATCATGTCATTGTAAGGGTTTCGAACCAAAATAGTAAAAATGGAACCCTCTGTCTGTCACACCTGTTATCGAGAAGCTACACCTTTAAATGATCTATAACGTTAGTTAGGTCAATGAAATGATGCTACTGGGCGCATCAATTAGTGTTATTTGTAGGTTACTGAAGGTTTGTGTGGATTTTGCATCTCTTAGTTCCTAGTAGAATTTTATGCTAAATAAAGCCAAGATATTCTGGTTATTTCGCTTATTTATTATATTACAATTTATTCAGCGTATTATATGGTAAAATAGTATCGTAAAAATATGTTTTGAAATGCAAGACGGAAAAGAAACTGGAAAAACTATCAATCACAAAACCTTCTTCATCAATAAATGTGTCTCATTAGTTATCTTTGACCGGACCGGTTCGAAGAAGAACCAGGGAGTACCTCCGCGGTTTTTAAGTGGAAGCATTGGAGGTATACGCTTTAGAAAGATCGACTGGTTTTTGCTGTAATATACATAAACTTCTATCGAATATAATTAATGTAGATTTTTCCTTTTGCAAACTTCGGAGATAAGAGGAGGGCGGAATTGTATGTTTTTTACACTTTTCATCATAACTTAAAAATCAGGGGTCGTAAAAAAAATATGTTTTAGAATGTACATGTAAAGCCATTTCATATGATACCTCATTCAATCTAACGACTGTTTAAATTTTTTCCCCCCTATTTGGGCATCCTTTAAACTGATAATATTTTTTGAATTCTTTTGTTTGCTATTTAGTTGCGCAATTATATTTTAAAACAATTCCAAATTTCAAGTGGTTGCTGAACCACTCATGATATCGACCTGACTTCATGGTGCGACCTCGTCTGTATATCTGCTGAGATATACAGGTGTGACAGACAGACGAGGTCGACCTGACTTCATGGTGCGAAATAAACAGAATATCTTGGCTTTATTCAGCGTAAAATTCTACTAGGAACTAAGAGCATGACATCAATCATCAAGATGCAAAATCCACACATACTTACCTTCAGTAACCTACAAATAACACTAACTGATTCGCCCAGTAGCACCATTTCATTGGCCTAACTTACGTTATAAAACATTTAAAGGTGCTGCTAGCTTCTCGATAACCGCATTCTTCCTTGAAACATCGCGGACGAAGCATGTATACAACAATGTCTCCCTGTGTCTGTAGTAGTTGACGGCATACTTCCACAGCAGTCCACTTTGTCGAATGCAAGCAAACTACAAATAGCTATTTATTTGTATTTTAGTTCTGACCACGTAATCGACATGCAAGCTATAAAATATTATAGTGATCTAACAATCTATGAACTCCGAATCTTGGATAAAATTCGCGAAAAAAGTGGCGTAAGTCAACCCTTTTCCTTCCACACACACTTGTTGTACACAGTCTCAATGGCAGGATGCATGCAAGAGAAAAGCAAGTGACAAATGTCTCTGAATAGCTATCGTGCAGATGTCGTGCAGCGTACGTGGACACTGGACAGTGACCATCAGAATGGCTTCCTAGGCGGACGTGCCTGCTAAAAGAAGTTTGTAAATCTTAGTGTATAGGTTGCGGTTAGTGTCAGAAACGTTACGTGAGAAAATCAAGGTTTACTCCAGGTTATGGTGAGGTTCAATGAGGTCAGCAGAAAAAAATAAATGTCATTAGCTTTTTTACACAATAATAAGAATTGTGACATCCTAGTTCTATGGTTCAACAGTCTTGTAAGATGTCAATGTTTAGCACCGTCAGGAAAGACTAGAAACGAAATATCACAGACGTATTTTTATTTTTCAATAATAAAAAGAAGAAAAGTATCATGTATGACAACTATTTTTATTTACTTTTCTTTTTCAGTGGACATGTGTTTAGGGCGCCGTCCTACTGGTCCCATATGGAGATTTTTGGATTTGTTTACAATTGTTCGACGTGGAATCCCAAACAAAATTTCAGCTTCACCTGAAGACATGACCTTATCTCGCACGAGTCCCACGGCATATTGTAACAAATTCTTAGAATAATTAGCATAACTGCGTGCTCCAGGTTTTCTACGGATCCGCTTTTTAACTTCACGTATCGAAACTGCAAATTAATATTTAAAAAATGTTGTTACTTTGGTTTATTTCATGTCAGTGCAACTGGTCAAGGGAATAAAATTATATATTATACAAACTTGTTAAGGTTTCAATATTTCGGAAATGGTTAACTTTTGCATAATGCATAAAATAATTTTATTAGGGTATAATATGTAGTCCCTAGCACCTAATGAGAACAGGTCAAATTTCCGTAAAACCCTGTAAATTAAAGACTGCAAAAAGTCGAATCAAATTCGATATTGCACATTAAGTTCGAACTTTAACAATATACCTATTCTCTCGTAAATAGAAAGACACATAATTAGATACACAAACATATTGAATATAAATATTCAATTCATGATAATACATTTATGACACTTCATAGTTTAATGATTGTGGCAATTTTTGAGACACAATATTTCATTGAGTACAGTGTAGAGTGAAGCACGACAGCCATGAGACCACCGGTTGCAGAGCCACTGGGTTTTAGGGCCCTTTGTTACATCACTCCGTTTTTTGAACCTATAAATACCGAACTGTATCATTGGCCATCCATTTCTGCTTGATGTGAAAACAGGTAATCCTGAAAAGTATTTAAAAATATACCTTAATAAATATAAATCTTTATTTTGAAAATGTTTGCAAAAATATAATTTTATACAAAATTAAAAATATGTTTTTTGTTTTTTATAAGTGCAATCCAAGTTCTTCGAAAAAAATCCTCAGTTCACTCGGTTTGAGTTCGGAAGTTGAATAAATTCCTGTTAAAATTTTGCACATAAAAATGAAAGGACTTCCTTTTTCTTTCCTTCCTTTCGGCAAAGAATATATACAAAATACAAATACAAAATGTTTATTGCTTAATAATTTTTTTTTTCATATAAAAATTGTGTGGAGTTTCCTTTTAAGCATCAGAGTGCCTGTGTCAGGAAGACTCCGCTCTTCCCTCGTGGCTATTTGGAGCTAAACAATTTAACTACTTAACATGATTAAACAAGATGAACTAAAGTAAGTGTGTGTGAGTGTGTGTGTTTATAATATTACGCTTTCGGCCTTCCTCGTTCTTGCAGTATTTCTGGCATGTTCGCTCTTGCGCGAACCAATTACTTCTATGCCTTTATCAGAAAAAGCATAGCAGTTGCAGCAGTTGCTAGCGGCCAAATACGTGTTCTGGTGTGTCAGGAGGTCACTTAGTCCTGAATGGGTTTCTTGTGACGAAAAACATCTTTGTATAAAATATTTTCATGACATGATGTTTGTAATGAAAAAGTTTTTGAACACTTACTTAGTTTGTAAGAATTTATTTTAATTTATACTAACAAGTGGGTCTTTGTTGCCAAATAAACATTTCAATTATTATTATTTTATTTATGTAGTGTCGCAGCAACGAGTATAATAATAGACCTGAAAATAATAACATTGTAAAATTTAAAGAGCACTTACTATATAGGGTGACTTTTAATTAGTTCTTGATAGCCAAAGTTATGCATGTACTCATGATACTGAACAACTTTTCCCAAGGAACATAATTAAAATACGAAAAACCAAATTTGACCTCCCATACAAAATGCGCTATCAATTGATGCAGTTTCTATGGGAGGTCAAAACTTGATTTTCGTATTTCGACCTATGTTCCTTGGGGAAAGTTGTTCAGTATCATGAGTACATTCATAAATTTTTCTATCAAGAACCAATTAAAAGTCAGCCTATATACTTTAGGAGACACGTAAACAGTAATAGCATAGAATACAAAATATGCTTCTGTCCTGTTTGAATCTGTTCATAAAAATATAAAATTTCAGGTACATAATGATTAACTTCAAAAAATTCTCTTTATTTACAAGATTTAGGTACATATATCTAAATTTGAAAATAAATGTGCATTTATTCCAACTAGAATACACTCGGTGCTATGTTTTGTCTGAGGCACGTTGTCGAGTTATATTTTTATTGTACTGATTATCGTTCAAGACGTAAAGTTTGCATAATTTTGTCATTTAGCTCTAAACATTATAGGTAAGTCTGAGACGATGCATTCTATCGATATTTAAATTGGAAGTTTTGAAAAAAAGGACAAACATATCGCTAATGTGCGGCAAGCAGGTTAAAAATCACACTCTATGGCTGTACAAAAAATTTTACCAACCTTATAACGTAGGTTGGTGAGCACTAAAGAAAGATTAATCTTAAAGTGTATTTGGGAACCCAGACACTCCAGTCCAGTCGCAGACTAGTATCCATACTAGTATTGAATAAATTTGTATTATCATTTCCAGAGTAGTCAAAACATATTTCTAATGGTTATGATCGTGCGAAACCTTGATGATTTCATCATACAGTGTGCCGATTGTCGCTTTGCACAACTTTTTGCAGCAGATCCACCGCGCCCTGGGGCCCTTACTACCCGACCACTTGTTGAACCGGTAACGCCCCAACTGAATCACCGGCCTACCAAAACGTGACGTCGCGAATACCGGCACCTTTTCATCAGCTGTTGATAACATGAAGTATTATGACACGAGATCATTTAGCATTTACTTACTATTTACTAGATATTAGATGCTGATTCTTTACAAAATTGGGAAAATAAATCAATGGTTAATAAGTACAACACGTTTATTTGACAATCAGATTTTATAAAAAAATAAAAATAAATTAAGATTTGTTTCATGAAATGGAGCGAACTTTAATGAGGTTGAAATAAATAAATGAGATTAATATTAATATTAATAAAAATAAAACAAAATTTTATCAATCAATTTTATTCATCAACATCTCGTGTCAGCAGCAATGTCGATGACCAACCTCACAAACCCTGGTGTCAGAGTTGTTGAGCCGCCAAAGGCCTCTGAAATGGCTCATTAACGACTAAATCCGTAGATAGTAGTCGGGACCAACGGCTTAACGTGCCTTCCGAAGCACCATTCGCAATTCATCTAACTTTTCGGACAATCAGGTGATTCATCCTGTAATGTCCTAACCAAACTGGGGAGGTCGCATAAAGGGATTATTACGACGCTGCAGCCGATGGTGGTGACGAGGGCGTGGCAGTCCCTCACCCTGCTGTCGGCGCAGAGCCACTTCACCCTGGAGGAGCACACCGAGTGCCGAGTGTAGCAGTACCCTCGCAGCCGCATCACCCGCCCGCCTATTGACGACGTGAAGAACTCCGGACGGTGATTACGCTCCTCTGAAACAAACCGTTTTCGTAGACAGCAACCAGGACATGAAATACCATCGTTTATTTTCATATGACTTCTGCTAGTCAGCAATTCTAATCATGAACTGATCATTATTAGAGTCATATTGATAAATTTCTCTGAAATGTGAGATTGGTCTAAAAACCTCTTTGTAGGGTTCCGTACCCAAAGGGTATTAATATCCCTCCGATGTCTGTATGTCTGTCAGTAGACTGATGAACTGAAATAAGTAGACAGTTGAAATTTTCACAGATTATGTATTTCTGTTGCCGCGGTTGCCGCTGTAGCAAAAAATTAAAAAGGTAATAAGGTATAAATAGCTTTTAACCAAAGAGCTTGTAACCTACGGTGCCTTTTATTATGCCCGACATGATAAGATAACTTATGCTATAATAATTACGCTATGATAAAATAACTCCATAAGCGAACTCGGATAGAAAACCAATCTATTACATTAAAAACAAGTTTATCGAATATGTATCTTGAGTTTGTAAAAAGAAAAGTTACTTTGACCTTAACGATTACATTCTGTACAAATATTTTCCATTATTCTTCTACCTTATCGTATCACTTATCATGGGGAGGAAGGTGGTTGTGATGGGGCTTGATGCCAACGACCTGGTCCTTCACAGTGTAGATGGCGGCAGAGCAACCGTTATTGTGGTGCGTCGAGCATCGCCAGCGCACCCTCGCACCGTTACTTGGAGTCGACGAGTACGTATAACCGTTCATTTTGATCATGCGCCGCCCTCTGTACGACAACACAAATCGAAAGTCCATTTTTTCTGCAAGGAAAATTAATAAGAAAATAAACGGTACAGCAGCAGACTGCACTTACTTTCTCGCAAGCAAGGCAAGGCATAGGCAAGTAAAAAGTATCAAATTCAAACTTAAATTTTTAATGATAGGTATACATGTAGTATGAAAATATAATTTTAAATTTAGTTTTTTCCAAAAAAGTTCTCAAGAATTTTGCAGATCAATTCAGAATTCAAATTGTTATTTACAAACATTTAAAAAAACTAAGTGTAAACGAATTCCAGTTAATCACATGTTTAAAAATTGACAGTAGTGGAACATCCTTTATACGAATTTTCACAGATGAATGGAACTACCGCAAGGTACTTGCATGGTTTTTTTTTTAATTTTCCAACATATATTTCTTACTCAAAGTTGTTCAATTTAATCTACAGCTCAGCAAAAAAGAATTAGCGAAGAAAATTCAAACGCATTATCCAGTCAGGTAGATATTTAATTCATAATCAAAATTATAGAAAATTTTAATACGATTCGATTTTGAGTAAATCAAAATTTGACATTTTAGTAATAAGGGAACACCCTTATATGAACTTCAACAGACCAGTGAATACTGGTATAGTAAATAGTGATTCTCGGTCATGCGAAGTTTCATTAAGATCGTATGACAACTCAGAAAAAAAAATACAAAAAACTAACTACCCGACTGCGTAAAAAAATGTGAACTGAAAAGTTTAAAAAACTTGTTTTTCTCTTCTCAGTTCATATTTTTCTACACAGTCGGGTAGTTTGATTTTTGAAATATTTCTTATTATTTAGTACTTTAACGAATGATTCGTTCAGTTAAGAATTTATTGTATTGGTAAGTAAATAAGCTCTAAGATTGAGTAAATTTTTATTATTTTTTATACCCTATGACACTCCCACAATGAATACAAATCTAACGCCACCTCACATGGTGAAATCTATCAAGCGTTTAGGCTGCAGAGCGCCATAAAGAAATCGACATATATATATACATACACTCGAAAAACATAACCCTCGTGTTTTTGGGCAGTCTGGTAATAAATTTAAAATATGGTGTCAATCGGACTATTCGTTAAACCGCTAGACGAAAGCGTGACGGACAGTCCGACCGACCGACCGACCGACGGACGGACATTTTTGGAAGACTTGTTTTTCATGATGTTTACTGTAAAAATTCAAAGTATAATAAAATTTCTTCCAAAATATAAATTAGGATAAATAATCGCAAAATTATGAAAATTTCTATCTTAAATCTTTCAAAAGTTTTATTATGTTGTTCATTTAGCAAGACTGATCCACTATCATCTGAAGGGTTTTGAAGCATGAAATATAGAAGAAGGTATGTTAAGGTTGTATTTTAGTATTGCGCTTCGAAGAGGGTGGATCGTGGTTGTGTTCATTAATCCGTCTGATGACTTTATTCCCGAGTGAGATTAAGTAGGCTTTGCAGCCTTTTCTATTGTGCGTGGAACACCGCCAGTTGTATCGGTTGGTTTTGGGGTTGTGCTTCTTGATGTCGAACCGGTAGCCTTCCATCTGTATCAGGCACTTGCCGAACATTGACTTCACGTATTCATAGGGCGGTATTGCTGACACTGAAAAAAATGTAAGGATAATTAAAACCTTATCATCATCATCATCATATAAGCCGAAAGACGTCCACTGCTGGACATAGGCCTCCCCTAAAGATCTCCATGATGACCGGTCCTGCGCTGCTCGCATCCAACGGCTTCCCGCGACCTTGACCAGATCGTCGGTCCACCTTGTGGGGGGCCTGCCAAATAATTAAAACCTAAACGTGGATAAATCTTTGGAAGCCGAATGTAAAACTATAATTTATTTAATCGTATTGAAAATTCAATTAATTGTAGGAAATTATAAGTCTACATCCAGGCTACGCAACCAGTCAATAGCATGAGGTGTCAAGTTATTATAGAGGTCGCCCGGATCACCCCAAAATATAGCCTCTAGGTAGCTTTGGCTAAAACCATTAATGATAATTAATTAAGCTTTAACCAGAAAATTGTGACTTTATACAGGATGTAAAAAAAGTACGATGACCCTTCTAAGGGATGATTCTGCATCACTAATAGATTGTACAAAATATAAATAAAAAAAATACTTTTTCACTTCTCATGCTCTGAAAGTGCTTCTTTGTGCAGCATATAGGCTGCACAAAGTCGAATTTTGTGCACTAGGGCAAAAAAGTAATCGCGGTTGTGTACGCCCTGCGCGCGGGCCTGCTGCACCCCCGCCACGCCGCGCGCGCGTCAACATATTCTTCACTAAAGCAGAACAACTCATTCTTCAGTTACATTTAGAGAGTACTTTTACGTTTTATTTCCTCGCAATCAAAGTGAAAAGCAGAGTTTATAACTCGTCCACAAAACCATTTTATCCTCGACATTACTATGAGCCCTCGCCTTCGGCTCGGGCTGCTAAAAGTCTCGGCAAAATGGTTCGTTTTATGCACTTGTTGTAAAATCGACTATTTCTTAAAAAAAATAGTTTTAGCTTAAAGAAGTGAAGCGCCTGGAGGGTTGAATGACATCTATGATCAGCTGGTGACGCAGACAAAGATGTTGTCACGTCCTTCCCTCAGGAGGGGCATGATACAGCTCTGTGAGTAGGCGGGGCGACGGTTAGGTTACGGGGCGTGAGTCGGTCACGGGGCGTGAGTCGGATGGTTCCACGGCGGAACAAGGTACGCCCCTGGCGGTGAAAGGAGGCTGAAACCAAGCGCATTCACCAGAGCCTAGTGCACCCAGCGGGACCCTCGCATCGGCCGCGCCCCTGTTTCAGAGACGTCCGGTCCGGACGGTCGGTCCGACGCGGAAGGAATGAGCGGAACACTCAGAAGGAGCTCTAGTAACCAATCAATCAAGCCCAACCTTTCCTCACCAAGAAGCAAGCTCCTCGACGGAGCGTGGTAGTGTCCACGGTGGACCGATGCGGCGACGGTAGTGACGGTTTCCTTTCGATTCGTAGAGGCGCGAAGGTAAAAGCTCGGTGCTCGGCGCTTTTATTGAGCTCTGCGGTGGGAGCGGGGTGCCCGGGGCTGCTGTCGGCTCGTCCCGTCCACTTCGTCACAATGTTTTTTTATAGTATCCAGTCACAAGCAAATACCTATCCATTTCAATAAATTACTGTAATGTAAATAGAGGGATCATAAAAAAAAGAATAGGGTAGCAACGTATTATTTATTCTATGGCAATCTAAAGAGCTATGAAGTAAGTAAGCATATTTTTTATTTATACGCCTTGTTTAATATTGTGTGAGATAATTTGAATAGGTATAATATACATATTGGTATACACCAACCCTGAAGGATGTGATTTTGCCCACGAAACTGAATATAAGGGACATAGGTCGAAAAACGAAAAAAAAATTTACATCCCATACAAAATGCACTATCAGCTGATTCAGTTTCTATGGGAGGTCAAAAAATTATTTTCGTATTACGACCTATGTTCCTTAGGGAAATAGTTGTTCAGTTTCATGAGCGGATTCACATCTTTCAGGGTTGGTATACCCTTTTTGTTACACCCTGTATAGGTAGTGTTTATTTCCGAAACGTATCCTGCAGCAGTTACCAAGTAGCAATGACTCAACGACGGGTTACATCTTCCCACGAGATATATTTTAACCTACCTCTTAGACAGGTCCAAGTTTTGAATTAAAACTTTTCTAGACGCAAATAGAACATCTCTTATTTTTAAGGCGTTTTTAGACCAATACGACTCTGCTAAATTCATACATGCTTGTTAAATAACGTACTAACAGTTTTCAAGATGGCGGCCAAAAACTGAAAATCGTATTTTTTTTGGCCTGAGATGACTTTTTAACGATATCTAAAAAGGAGGTAATATGTCTTTGAAGGCACCAAATACACACCGATGCAAAAAAATAACAATTGTCTATGCCATCCGTCTGTACGCCTGTCTGACTGTCCTGCCTTAAAATGGCTTTATCTTTTGATCTCCAATAGATAGGCAAGGTGGCTGGAACAACAATCTAAATGCTTTGCAGTTTAAGTACGTAATAGATAGGTGATAGAAATTTTCGTAAAATATGTATTACTATAGTGGATATATACTGACCAATAATAAAAAATAATGAAAAGTAAAAAAGAAGCGTAATCAATTAAAAAAAACGGGGTTATTTTACGTTTTTTTTTGTTTTGCTCTATCGCAAAAACGGAGATACGTGCAAGCGTCTGACTTGGTGAGTTCATAGTGCATAATCTTAAGAATTTTTTTTTTAATATTAATTGGCAAAGTGTCAGTCGGAATCATGTTATGTGGTCCTTAAATGCATAGGTACGGTGAACCGCTTGTCGGTAGAAACTTTTTCAACTCTATTACCATACGCCATAAGGTCCAAAAGTGTTTCTACTGATGTGCGGTCGTGTGTACGTACGGTCAACCGCTTGTCGGTAGAAACTTTTTCAACTCTATAACACGCCATAAGGTCCAAAAGTGTTTCTACTGATGTGCAGCCGTGTGTACGTACGTACATGAACCGATAGGTATGTTAAATTTGTCATAATACTAATATAGTAAAGAGGTAAGTCCTGATTGATTGATTGATTGACTGACACATCAACGCACAGCCAAAACTACTGAAGCTAAAATTTGGAAAGTATGTGTCTAAATGTCATGAAAGTTAACACAAAAAAATATTTTGAGAAATTCGTCCCGTAAGGGGGTGAAATCGGGGAAAATGTTTGGAAATGAAAATTACCCATAACCCAACAAAAATAATTCGTCCCCTTTTTGGCCCCCCTGGAGAATGAGTTTTTAGAGACCCTCATACACTAATTTGTATAGATCTTACTTCAGAAACAAAGAATTTTCATACAAAACATTTTCCCCCGTTTCACCCCCTTAGGGGATGAATTTCTCAAAATCATTTCTAATGTCAAATCTTCATATCATGAGACGCATACTCTCCAAATTTTGAGCTTCTAGCTTCAGTAGTTTCGGCTATGCGTTAATGTGTCAGTCAATCAATCAATCAGTCATTCAATCAATCAATTAGGACTTACCTCTTTACTATACTAGTATGATGACGAATTTAAAATACCTACCGGTACATGCACGTACGTACGTGCCTACGCATTTAAGGACCACATCCCCATCCATCAGACTTGGCCAATTTTTATGAACTCACTAAGTCAGACGCTTGCACGTATCGCCGTTTTTGCGATAGAGCAAAACAAAAAAAAAACGTAAAATAGACCCGTTTTATTTAAAGGGTTACGCTTCTTTCTTACTTTTTATAATTTTTTATTATTGATAAGTATATTCACTACAGTAATACATATTTTACGAAAATGTATATCGGCTATCTATAAGGCATCAGCCATTTTAAGGCAGGACAGTCAGACAGGCGTTCAGACGGATGGCATTTTTTGCATCGGTGTGTATTTTTTGCCTTCAAACTTACCTCTATATTAAATTTCGTTAAAAAGTCACATGAGGCCAAAAACCAGTCGATTTTCAGTTTTTGGCCGCCATCTTGAAAACTGTTAGTATGTTATTTATGTAACAAGCATGTATGAATTCAGCAGGGTCGTATTGGTCTAAAAACACCTTAAAAATAAGAGATGTTCGTTTTGCGTCTAGACGAAAAACGGAAGCCTTTTCCTCAAAAAATTTTTACTATCTTCTAAAATTGCATTATAAAAAAGCTTTTGAATATAAAGCTCTAAAGTTTGTAATAAATGCCATCTTTGACGATAAATGCTGGTGGATCGTGGTTGTGCTGGATGTTGGCTCTGAGCATCTCCATTTTCTTGTTGATGATGAAGCGAGCCTTGCACTTGGCCCACGACCTGCTGCAACGCCACGCGTACGTGGTGGTGGTCACGCCGTCGCAGTAGAACGAGTGTCCCTTGATGACTGCTATCTGCTTGCCTGTGCGGCTCTTTAGCCAGCGCACTACGTTTTCTGAAAACAGCACACATAGTATTTATATACCTATAGATAAATACCGTGTGGTGCCGGCAAAGAATAGTACCAACCCATACATACCCGTGGGTGTCGTAAGAGGCGACTAAGGGTTAATTGGAGGATGTTCAGCAGCATCCTCCTTTGTATCTTACATCTTACTTACTTGCGGTCACCTATACAACCGCGGTCCATGGTGCCAGCCGTAACGCCAACAAGCGAGGTGACTATGGTACTTCCCCTCCACATTTTTCCAGCAAAAGCTAGAATTCTGGAGGGAGCTCCCTGCCCTGTAGTGGACGTGACATGGGATGTTATGATGATAGATAAAGACGCAGACTCACGTCACTCACGTATTAAATTAAACATCAAAAATAACATTTACATACAAATTACATTATTCACATAACGATAACAAGAACAAAATTTACATTACATAGTTATTACAGAAAATTAAAACACTATTAAAAATAAGCATGGGCACAGCAACAGGCTGATTTTAAACCCATTTCTTGTCACTTTTACCTATCTGCTTGCCTGTTCGGCTCTTCAGCCAGCGCACTATATTTTCTGGAAATGACACAATTAGTATCTCTATAGTTAGATAAAGACCATAGACAAATAAAGACGCAGTACTAAGTCCGAAAACTAAGCTTGAATCACGTATTAAATTAACATCAAAAATAACATTTAAGTATAAATACAAATTCAATAATTTTCAATTATGAATTACATTGTTCACATTAAAACAACAAGAACAAAAATTACATAATATGTATAGTAATTACAAAAAATAAAAAACCGGCCAAGTGCGAGTCGGACTCGTGCGCTGAGGGTTCCGTAGAAACCTGTACGTATATAAGTAAAAGTTATGGTATTTTTATTGCAAAAAAACTTTATTATGTGATGTACTCGTAAGTAACTAAAAATTATATTTGAGTTGATTGAATGAAAGGTAAATTGCGGTTTACGATTTATGACGTATTAAAAAAAAACTACTAACTAGATTTAGTTCAAGTTTGCATGGAAATGTACATGATATATTTTTTTTATCATTCTCTTATTTTAGAAGTTACAGGGGGGGGGGGGGGGGCAGACATTTTCCACTTTGGAAGTGTCTCTCGCGCAAACTATTCAGTTTAGAAAAAAATTATATTAGAAACCTCGATATAATTTTTGAAGACCCCACACGTATGGGTTTGATGAAAAAAAAATTTTTGAGTTTCAGTTCTAAGTATGGGGAACCCTAAAATTTATTGTTTTTTTTTCTAATGTTTTGTGAAAATCTTAATGCGGTTCACGGAATACATCTTACCAAGTTTCAACTGTTATAGTTTCGGAAAAAAGTGCCTGTGATATACGGACGGACAGACTGACAGACAGACAGACAGACATGACGAATCTATAAGGGTTCCGTTTTTTGCCATTTGGCTACGGAACCCTAAAAACACTATTGAAAAAGAGCTTGGGCACAACAACAGGCTGATTTTAAGCCCAGCCCTGGTCATTTAAAATAATAAAAAATAAAATTCATTTATTTCAAGCTGCATAAGCTCATAGTTACATCTAGTTACAAATTGGCACCATCATAAAATATCTACTTAATACAGACATCTAAAACATGAAAAATTAAAATTCAGAAAATTATTAAATACTGTCAAAAAAAAAATATTAAAAGATCATTTTACTTTCAAAATAATAACAAAAAGTTAAATAAAAAAAAATAAAAAAAAGATATTAAAATAGGTCAATAAAAATTTTAAATTACAGTTGTCAAAAAAAAAAAATTCCAAATAAGTCAAAAAAATAAAATAAAAATAAGGTGCTAGTTTAATTGTAAATACTACAGGCTAGTAAAATTTGAATTTATCTAAGATGAAGCTCCTCCTAAAAAACTTTTGACTACTCCTAAAAAACTTTTGACTGTTTTTGCCGATTTAAAAAGGCCTTAATTGAGCTTTAGGTCGTAAATTAATTGCTGCAATAAACTTCGCATATACCCACTGCACATAAACAAGAATATAAAGCATTTTTTTTCAAAACTTTACATTTTAATCTACATGAAATGACCTGGAAATGACCATATAATAGTTAATAGAATCAGGCGTTACTTTGCGGAAGTCCATCTCAAAGAAATGAAACAAATATATAGCCACCTTCCGCAACAATGATGGATGCTATGTACTCACTGTGCACCGCCCGCCCGCCCGCAAATAAATGCGCATGCGCAGGCAACTGCAACACAGCAACCACCCAAAAAACACTCTACACGTGTTTCGCCTCTACACGAGGCATCCTCAGGAGATGTTAGACCGACCAGTGCCAAACACCGAGTGAGCATCGTCGCCCCATCGCCCTCTATTTATACCATTCTGGTCCCCTCCACTGCTGACGCATAGACACGTCGCGCGTTGTTTTAGTCATACGATCAGGTGTTTTTGTCGTTCTACCGTCAATTTTCATATAAAATATGAAAGTGGTTTTCATGTGGAAGAAAGAGACGGAAATATACGCAACAGTGGAGAGGAGGAAACGTTAATTTGTTCATTAAATATAGTTCCAGTCCTACTATGTCGTATTATTTCTTGTTGTTTACTAACGTACCATACCAAGAAAGCCTACAAATTTTATTAGATATTCTTAATAGGCGGCGTCTGCATCCAGAGGAAGTAAACGAAATTATACATTTAACTACAATTTGCATGCAACAAAATTACTTTAGGTTTAATGGTCGGTTTTATAAGCAGAGGGAGGGGTTGGCCATGGGTTCTCCGTTATCACCATTGATGGCGGAGATCTTTATGGATAATTATGAGAATAGGCACATTGTGGGCAATAGTAACATCCTTTATTACTACAGATATGTTGATGACATACTCATATGCTGGACGGGTACGAGACAATCTTTAGATGTTTTTGTTGAGGATTTAAATAAATGTCATCCGAAAATCAAGTTTAAGTTGGAACTAGAGGAGAATAACTCCATCAACTTCTTAGACTTGACGATTACACGGGAACATTGTCAACATGCTTTCCAAATCTATAGGAAACCAACACACACTGATGTAGTTATCCCTGCGGCCTCCTGTCACCCTTGGCAACACAAACTAGCAGCTTTCCATTCTTATGTTAATAGACTGTTAAATTATCCTTTGTCAACTCGTGCTTATAACAAGGAATTGCATACTATCTATGCAATAGCTGTTGCAAATGGTTACGACCGGCGAATGGTGGATTCTTTAATTAAGAAAAAGAATAATCAACTGGTGATGGGACTTCTATATGCGGTGCCACGTGAACGCGTTATTCATCACTATAAGTCAAGCATGGTTTATGCAGGTAAAATATCAGAAAAGGTCAACAGAATCTTGATGAGAAACGACGTTCACGTGGCGTTCAAAACTAACAACACTATTCGCCAGACTGTTTGCAATGGTAAAGAAAAGACTGAGGTTGGCAGGAGGTCAGGGGTGTATAAATTAACTTGTAACGAATGTAACGGGGTATACGTTGGTCAAACTGGCCGTAGTTTTGATGTACGTTATAAAGAACACATTTCTGCGTACAGGAATGGCCGTCCGGAGAGATCACATTTTGCAAAACACTTATTAGATTCAAACCATCACTTGCCAGACGGCCATTCATACAATATTCTTCACACTTGTAATAAAGGCTTGAGACTGGGCGTATTGGAACAACAAGAAATAATACGACATAGTAGGACTGGAACTATATTTAATGAACAAATTAACGTTTCCTCCTCTCCACTGTTGCGTATATTTCCGTCTCTTTCTTCCACATGAAAACCACTTTCATATTTTATATGAAAATTGACGGTAGAACGACAAAAACACCTGATCGTATGACTAAAACAACGCGCGACGTGTCTATGCGTCAGCAGTGGAGGGGACCAGACTGGTATAAATAGAGGGCGATGGGGCGACGATGCTCACTCGGTGTTTGGCACTGGTCGGTCTAACATCTCCTGAGGATGCCTCGTGTAGAGGCGAAACACGTGTAGAGTGTTTTTTGGGTGGTTGCTGTGTTGCAGTTGCCTGCGCATGCGCATTTATTTGCGGGCGGGCGGGCGGTGCACAGTGAGTACATAGCATCCATCATTGTTGCGGAAGGTGGCTATATATTTGTTTCATTTCTTTGACCATATAATAACAGCAAAGCAATCTTTATCTGATAACTCTAGAACTGGATTATTTGTTTAAAATTTGACGTATATCCCATCTTTTACAAGATATCTTATCGTAGCCCTCGCTTTACATTTACGGTGTGATGTGCACCGCCAAGAGTCGAATTTTGAAGAATTTTTCAAAAAGTACAATAGAAATCCATTTATGATTGCTTATGACCCAGGATACTGTCAAAAATATAAATAATAAGTACAAGTACTGTGTTGACTACATAAACGAAATCGAAGAAGTTAAAAAATTTTAAATCGAAGGCAAGTAAATATATGAAGAAAAAGTTAAAAGAAGAAGAAAAGAGTTGATTCATATGGGGTATTGGCGCGTAGGCGAACCAAAAAAGTCCGGTCTGCCCCTCCAGCACGGCGAAGTAGCGCTGGTAGTCCCGGAACTCCATCTCGGTTTGCGCCAGGAAGCGTAGTCCCTTCCCGTAAGGACGCACGTTCGGCGCGTGACCCAGCTGATCCTTGATCACGCGCAGGTGGCGGGCCCAGTTGGGGAAGTGACTTGACCGTTCATTGCCCAGGCCGCAATCTTGAAGGGCAACTCCGAGGAAGAGGCCTTCGCGGGGGTGCGGAAGAGCGGCGGTTCCGAGCCGCGTGTAGGCGGCTTGGGCAGCATTGTGGTCAACCTTCGGTCTTTTCAGTAGGCGCTCGGGTTAGCAGGTTCTATTGGTGTTGGGTGTTACAGTTCTATATTTTAAGAAGAGGAGGGAAAGTACCCTAAATACGAAATGTTATTTTATTTACCAAAATGGTTAACCGCACACAAGCCAGCTATATTGCGTTTTGAAAACACTACATAAAAATCATCTCAATTTTATGCAAATGCCACTTCGTATGATGAAACTAGGTGCAGAATGACTGTGCTCCAGTTTTACTCGGACCAAACAGCCGTCGATAGTGGTGGTGAGACAAGCTTTACACTTGCGTGAGTTGCGACTAGTGCAGGACCAGTATTTTCTTGATTTGTTTTCCACGTTTAAATAAAATGTGTAACCATTGTAAACAGCCAACGGTTTTCCTGATGTATTCTTTAGCCAGGTAACTGTAACCATATTTATTTTTTATATAATTGGATTGCTTGTAGGTGACTGCAAAATCATCTATACTAGGGTACTGAGAAATCACAATTTGTTTATCATTCTTCAAATTATTATTAATAATAACCACAATCGAATTCAGACTGTATTTATTCTTAAGAAAAATACGCGAGAATTTTGATAAAAACCTTATCAAAATTCTCGAAACCTTTTTACTCTAATATTTACAATTAAAGTTCCATCAGCCAGTCTGCACTTAACGATTTATTGATTAAAACGTGATTGTAATACAAGGTAGAATGACACATCGGCACTGGGTGATGGCCGTGTAACAAATCTTGCCGCAAATGTATATGTGATCGTCTATACAATACATAATATTATAAAACAGCAGAAACCGTGTGTCTGTACTTTTGATGAATTTATCAAAAAAACTTGTATGGGCGATAAGAAAGGACCAATAGAACACAAAAATATGTTCTTTGAATTTTTTGCCTGTCTGATAATCTCCGAAACTACTAAATGCATTTTCTCGCAGTTTTCGAATATAGTTTAAGCTTAGCTCCGAGCAACATATATGCTAAGTTTCATTTAAATCGTTTCACTCAATCAGAAGCTACACTAATGTAAAGCATTAAACTGCCATGCGATGCGACAGTAACTAACAAACTACTAAACCGATACAAACGGGGCTTTCAACTACGAGTTTTGTTCACTTTTGTGCAACATAAAAGTTTAGTGATTTTGCAAACATTTCATTGCAAACGGTTCTCTCAGACAGAAGGTACGCGAAGTTTCATGCGGCAGCGCAAATAACTAACAAACCATTGAACTGATTAAAACCGGGTTTTCAACAACGCATTTAACTTACTCCGTGCAACATATAATCTAAATTATTTGCAAATGGTTTACTCAGACATAAGGTACGCAAAATTTCAAGCGGCGGCGCCAATAACTCACATACTGCTAAACGGATTCATACCGGGTTTTCAACAACAGAACCCCACGCGGACGGAGTCGCTGGCAACAGACAGTATTTAATAAAACATTTTTTACAAATTTAACTATGAAATAATAGAATTGCTATCGGGGTGCAAATAATTTATACAACTCGAAGGTTTTTTCTGGAGGGAAACTACAGTAAACATTGAACACAACAAAATTCACTGAATGGAAACATTCGTTTATTTACCCGATTTTAAAGATTGGTGACCAGCCAGATCTGTATTACGAAATAGAGTATTGAAAACACCACATAAAAAGTCATACCAATTTCATGCAAATTCCATTTCGTATGATGAAATTAGGAGCAGAATGACTGTGTTCCACATTGACGCGAATCAGGCAGCCGTCGAGGGTGGTGGTGAGACAAGCTTTACATTTGCGGGAGGTGCGTCTACTGCAGGACCAGTACTTTCTTGATTTGTTTTGTACGTTTAAAGTAAATGTGTAACCATTGTAAACGGCCAAGGGCTTTCCTGACATATTTTTCACCCAGGTAACTGTAATCATAATTTTAATATTATTTTGAGTTAATTGGATTGCTTATAGGTGACTGCAAAATCAATGGGTATTGAGAAACCACAATTTGTTTAGCAAACTTCAAATCATTATTTTATTACATACATACATACATAACATCACGCCTCTTTCCCGTCGGGGTAGGCAGAGACCACAGTCCTCCACCTGCTACGATCTTGACATACTTCCCTTGCTTCCTGTACTTTCATCAATCCTTTCATACATGCTCGTCGGTTTAGGGTACTTTTAACCTGGCCTTTATTCAGAACGTCCTGAATTTGATCCTGGTACGTTCGCCTAGGCCTTCCCCTTCCAACGTTTCCATTCACTCTCGCCTGGTAGATCTCTTTCGTCAATCTTTGTTCATTCATCCTCTCTACATGACCAAACCATCTCAGCATCCCTTTCTCGATTTTGGTCACTACGTCTTCTTTTACGAGTACGCCACACCGTTCTCTTATCACACTATTTCTAATCCTGTCACTCAATTTAACACCAATCATACTCCTTAGCGCTCTCATTTATTTTATTGTTGCAAATTATTATTAATAATTACTACAATCGAATACAAAATATATTTTGAAGTTGAACAATGAAATAATTGTATTGCCATCGGGGAGAAAATAATTTATACAACTAAAAGTTTTGTCCTGGAGGGACAGTACACTAAACATTGAAGACAGCAAAATCACTGAATGTTTTATTCGTTTACTTTCAAGAGTGGTGAACCGCCCACCAGCCAGATCTTTATTGCGAAATAAAGCATTGAAAACACCACTCAAACTCCTAATTTTATGCAAATTCCATTCCGTATGATGAAATCAGGAGCAAAATGGCTGTGTTCCAGATTGACGCGAGTCCAGCAGCCGTCGATGGTGGTGGTGAGACAACCTTTACTCCTGACGGGTGGTGTATCCAGTGCAGGATAAGTGCTTTTTTGACTTGTTATGATCATTGCAAACTGCTAAAGGCTTTTTTGACACATTATTTACCCAAGTAACGATTGTTTAAATAAATAAAATAAAGTAAAAATTGTTTAAATATTATGACATTTGCATAAAGTATCACTTAATAGCTTAATGAAACGCTTCACAGAATTGAAAAATTACAATTATCTAGGTATGACGGGATTTAATCAGCTTTCTTTAGGTAGTTGAACGTAGATAATATGATTTTTTCATATTTGTAGTTTAATGATTACTACAATTCTATATAGAAAAAGATTATTGTAAAGAACAAAGTAAGGAAAAAAACTTATACTTAAACCATAATGTACGTACAATCTTATGAAAATAATTAAAGAAAATTTGAAATTGTTTTGAAATCATACTTGTTTCGAGAGCTTAAATACATAGAAACAATATACTTACTATTCTAATTCATGGGTATTCTATAGAATTAAAGAAAGCATAGTGTTATAAAAGTAAAAAAAAAAACCATTGCATACCATTGCTAATAAACTGAACCGATGATCTAAAAATATATTATTAAACTAGATTAGATATTTATTGGAACAACTTAAATATATCAAAAAGAATACGACTACGACATATTTTATTTAAATATTTTCAAATTAACTGAGACCGGTCTTAATGTAAATTCCATTACGTATGACATAAGTCGGCGCTGGGTGGTGGTGCTCTGAAGCAATATGAGTAATTCGTCCGTCTAAGGTGGTGTTAATGTGGGCTTTACACTTAAAGGAGCCCATGGTGCAAGTCCAGCGCTGCGTAGATTTGCTGCGATTATGCTGGTAAAAAGTGTAGCCTTGGTATATAGCAAGGAGTTTCCCAGCCATATTCTTTACCCATTGAACTGTAAATAAACAAAACAAATACTATTTGGAAACAACTAATTTGTAATATGAAAAAGTTAAGTGATAGTAGCCGGAACCAGAAGCTTAAATACTTTCTGAAGCACAGAAAACGCTCGAGATATTTTATCACTACCTGACCACCTATCCAGATTAAGATAACGGCTAACGATGTTAAAACTTCGTGATCGGAAAGAAAGAGATATTACCACTCAGCAAGACGAGCGTTTATTTTATAAATCATTGCAAGTTTAATATGTTTCGTTAAAATTCTAGAATATTAACATTATAACTAATAAATAGATTATAGCTAAGAAAGAGATAAGCCCGCCTTTGTAAATGTCCTCTTGTATGTAATTCTCTGTATGTTAATTGTGCAATAAAGAATATAATAGTTACATGAGATATTATATTGGTCTATAATGAGAATATTTGATTCATAAATGCAATGCTATTCTATTATATTCAACAATAAAACCTATATAATACATCTGTTACACGACTGAGCGATTACTAATAGACAACATCTTTAAATATAAGGAAATTACTGACATTCGAAAATTGATTTCCTGAATTAAATAGGGGATGAAAGTTTGCATGAAAATCAAGATACACGTGACCAGGCACACGGCTAGTAAAAGTTTAAATAGCAAAATATGTTAATTATTTATATGAACGGATAAACTCACGTTTTATATTGCGATAGAAATAAGCCGCCGTCCGAATTTCAACAGACAGTGGGTGGTCGTTGTCGCAGGCCTGGAAACCAGTGCTACGTACGGTGACCCCAGCAATTTCACCTACGAACTTAAAAAGTGATGATGTCGTCAGTGTCTGGTGTTCCACCTTCCCGCACTAGAACAAGAAGCAACAAAATCCCTCAACTTCTCCCGCCCCGTGTCCTCCAGAACTCTCCGCCCGAGCTCAACGCGCAATGCTACGCAGTGCTCGGCGTGACACGGCGGCAGACGGCAGTCCGTGAAACTGCTGACCTTCCTGAAGAAGATCTACGAAATAGATCGAAACTTGTCGTGCCTATGCCGGCAATATAAAACGTGAGTTTAGACGTTCATATAAATAATTATGAATAACACTCACGAGTCGTTTAGCGATAAAATAGCAAACTATGCTGTTATTCACAAATTGTTACCTGTTTCATAGCCGGCTGTAGCACAGTCTAAATATTTTATTATTATATAGTTCGAAGCTTCGAGAACTTCGGATATAGTGGCAGCCAGTTTCTTTAGTTTAGGCTTTAGGTCAACGCAATTCTTTAAACACTAATTGGAATTTAAAACCTTTGTTAATTGTTTTGATATTAAATTTTAACGTAAACTCCACTTTTGATGATATAAGTGGGCGGTGAGTGTGCGTGATAGTCGTTCTTGATGCGCATGATACTTTGATCGTCAAGACTGGTGACGATCGAAGCCCTACACTTCGGGTTAGTGCACACCCATCGCTGCGTGAGTGAGCACGTCTTCTGTAAACAGAACGTGAAGCCCTTGAAGATGGCTACTGTCCTTCCAGCTGCATTCTTAGTCCATGTTACTGGAATATTGACAAGATTATTAATAAAAAATAAAGAGAATCTCTACTAAAGCAAAGCTCGGGTGGTCCATTAATGCAACTAAACAACTTTTATTCTAAAAGTTTCTGAAATAAAGAAGGCCATACTTTTGTATGGAAAAATCTGATCCGGTCAGTTTTTGCGGAGAATCAATCAATGTTTTATTTTTATTTCCAAAATTATAGAGTTAACTTTAACCCGATAGGTTTAGCGTTTTTGCTCTTGCGTAGAATTATCAGGATTATTGCATAGAAGTCAAAAAAATTAATGAGTCCTTCCGACATTATCTTTGTTAAAAAAATTAAATTCACAAGTTACAAATATATCAATGGTTACAAATAGGCTCTTTATAGGCAAAAAATTATTAGGCGGCAGATGCGGAACACGATACCACAAACAGAGTCGCTTTTGAAAAGGTGGGTAATTTAATTCTTTATAAAACTTATATTCTGAAACAGATTCCGTTCCTTATAAAGTATCTCGTTTCTTAAAAAGTATCGGGGTGGCAGATGGCTATGTTAGGTGTTCAAGCGAATGGCCTCTCTGGGTGTGGTTTTGGTGGTGGTGATGGCTGCTCTGCATTTGTAAAAAGAAGAGCAAGAGCACACCCATCGATCTGTGGAGCTGTTCCAACCATTGCAGTAGAAAGTGTACCCATTGCGGATTAAGAACTCCTTCCCACGACTGCTTTTAGCGAACATCACTGCAACAGTTCGAGTTCATGAGGCTTTAATATCAATAGTTATTTTTTATGCAAAGCCGCGAAGGGTTATTTGGTGCGAGTGCCTTGTACTTAAACCCGAGAAAGCGAAGTATTCTAGGATTGAACTACGAGCGAAGCAACTGATTTAAAAATAATAATATATAGCGAGGGTTTTAAGGCAAGAGACGTGAATCAGTTTTACTGCCGAGTGAAACACACAATTTTGCACCAAGAATATGCTAGATGAAAGTAAAAGTTTTATTTACTCTGTAGACGGTAAATTCATCATCTTAATCATATTTAACATTTTTTTTGTAAACAAAACTATTTTAATCAAGTGCTCTGAGTGCTACGAGTATCTAACAGACCAAAGAGTAAAAAAGAAACGAAATCCAATTGATGTATTTGAAACAAAGAGATTTGAACTCCGCTACTGAGATTTGAAATTTGCAATGATATTAGCATCCAGTACAATGGAGGTTTGACATACTTGTTTAATAGACTAAAGAGTTAAGAAAACGGTTCTTTACTTGCTTGCCATACATTTTCATACATTGATGGGCTCAAAGTTATCGTCAATATGTTATCCAAAACGGATCAGATCGGATCAGATCTTTAGATAAGAGCTTTGTCAACAAATCTCTCGAAGATCACACCTGTCTACAGTATCCAGGAAAGTTACTACATCACTTAGAAGAAAAAAGCTGCTGGTAATAAACCACCTATCCAGATTAAGATCACGACTTACGATGTTAAAATTTCTAAAGCGGAAAGACAGATATATATATTTTTTTTTTAACATAAAAACCTATGTAATACATATCTTACACGACTGAGCGATTACTGATAGACGACATCTTTAAATATAAGAAAATTAATGACATTCGAAAATTTATTTCCTGAATTAAATAGGGGATGAAAGTTTGCATGAAAATCTGGATACACTGGATCAAGCACACAGCTAGTAAAAGTTTAAAGAGCAAACTATGTCGTTACTCACAAATTGTGACCTGTTTCATAGCTGGCTGAAGCACAGTCTAAATATTATGTGTAATAAGTTTCGAAGAAAAGTTCGAAGCTTCGAGAACTTCGAATCTAGTGGCAGGCAGTTTCTTTACTTTAAGCTTTAGGTCAATGCAATTCTTTAGACACTAATTGGAACTTAAAACCTTTGTTAATTGTTTTGATATTAAATTTTAACGTAAACTCCACTTTTGATGATATAAGAAGGCGGTGAGTGTGCGTGATAGTCGTTCTTGATGCGGATGATACTTTGATCGTCAAGACTGGTGACCATCGAAGCTCTACACTTCGGGTTAGTGCACACCCATCGCTGCGTGAGTGAGCACGTCTTCTGTAGACAGAACGTGAAGCCCTTGAAGATGGCTACTGTCCTCCCAGCTGCGTTCTTAGTCCATTTCACTGGAATATTGACTAGAATGTTAATAAGAAAAAAGAAAACAAAGAGAATTTCCACTAAAGCAAAGCTCGAAATGAAATTCTGAAATGAAAAAAGCTATACAAAGTGAAAAAAACTGATCCGGTCAATTTTTACGGAGAATCAATCAAATGTTTTATTTTTATTTCCAAAATATAGAGTTAACTTTAACCCGAAACGTTTGCTCCTGCGTAGAATTATCAGGATTATTGCATAGAAGTCAGAAAAATTTGTGTGTCCGTTCGACATTATCTTTGTTACTAAAATTAAATTCACAAGTTACAAATGTATCAATGGTTACAAATAGGCTCTTTTATAGGCAAAACTTTATTGGGCGGCAGATGCGGAACACAATGTCACAAACAAAGTTGCTTCTGAAAAGGTAAGTAATTTAATTCTTAATAAAACTTATATTCTGAAACAGATTCCGTTCCTTATAAAGTATCCCGTTTCTTATAAAGTATCGAGGTGGCGAATGGTTGTGTTCAGTGTTTAAGCGAATGACCTCTCTTGATGTGATTTTGGTGGTGGTGATGACGATGGTGATGATGATGAAGAAAAGCAATTGCACACCCATCTGTCTGTGGAGCTCTTCCGACCATCGCAGTAGAAAGTGTACCCATTGTGGATTAACAACTCCTTTCCACGACTGCTTTTAGCGAACATTACTGCAACAGTTCGAGTTCATGAGGCTTCAATATCAATAGTTATTTTTTATGCAAAGCCGCGAAGGGTTATTTGGCGTAAGTGCCTTGTACTTAAACCCGAGAAAGCGAAGTATTCTAGGATTGAACTACGATTGAAGCAACTGATTTAAAAATAATATTCTATAGCGAGGGTTTTATGGCACGAGACGCGAATCAGTTTTGCTGCCGAGTGAAACACAAAATTTTGCACCAAGAATATGCTAGATGAAAGTAAAAGTTGCATTTACTCTGTAGACGGTAAATACATCATCATCATCATATCAGCCAAAAGACGTCCACTGCTGGACATTGGCCTCCCTTAAAGATCTCCATGACGACCGGTCCTGCGCTGCTCGCATCCAGCGGCTTCCCGCGACCTTGACCAGATCGTCGGTCCACCTTGTTATGTTCGCGGTCGTCAGAGTCAAATTGATGTGACTGTCTGTAGTCAAAATGATCTGAAGTAAACAACGACGTCGGATATTCAGACGACGTCTAGATTACTTCAGATCATTTTGACGTCATCATGACGCATCAATATGACATTGACGGCCGCGAACATAATATTGGAAACCTTGTTGCCAAGATATTTTGAACACTCTGGTTGCTTACAACTATACGAGTATGACAATTCTAATGGCGTATATAAAATTGAACTTGTTTACTACAGATCATTTTTACTACGATAGACGCTTATATGAATTTGACACTGACTGTACTCATTTTGGATTAACAGCAACAGGTCGGATATCTCAATGTAATGGGCCTAAATATGGCCAAAGTGAAATTAAATACTAATTACAATTATCAATTATAATTGTCTACTTAATTTGTCTTCTTGTTGACCTTTCTTTCTTTCAGTTGCAAATGTTGGAAAAAAAATGCAATTACTATAAACTAGCGGCCCGCCCCGGCTTTGCACGGGAACCTAGAGTTCATAAAAAGATCCCATAGATAACATCACTTTCAGTATTTCCCGATTTTGAAACGTGTTTCTTTTTTGTTTATGATCTATCGTAAAGGTAAATTATAGAATAACAACAAATTACAAAAACTGGTCAAGTGCGAGTCGGACTCGCGCGCATTTAATACACTGACACTTGGTCAGTTTTTTGGTCTGTAAATCCCCTTGGGGGATGGTTTCTCAAAAACGCTGAATTACTTCTTTATTTCTTTCTTTTTATTAGCCTAAATTAAGTAGAATTTTCATACGAACTTTTATCCCTTATTTCACCCCCTTGGGAGAGGATAATGATGATGATATCTCAAAATTGCTGAAACACGTGATTCTTTACTTCTTATTATTAGCTCAAATACAAATTTCAAGTTCCAAATGTCAAAACTGTAGGATTTTTATACAAATTTTTATTCCTTATTTAAACCCCTTCGGTGATGATATCTTAAAATTGCTGACACACATGTTACTTTGTTTCTTATTATTAGGAAAAATCCAAATTTTCAAGTACCGCATGTCAAAATTGTAGAATTTTCATACAAACTTTCATCCCTTATGTCACCCCTTTGCGGATGACATCTTAAAATTTCTGGAACACTTGTTTGCTTATTTCTTATTATTAGCTTAAATCCAAATTTTCTAGTACTTGATGACAAAACTGTAGGAATTCTACAAAAACTTTCATCTGTCATTTTATCGCGGTATGCGGGAATGAATTTCTAAATGCTGAAACTTGTACATTTTTATTTTTTACGGAGAGCTCAAAACCAAATTTGTGTAATTCTATCTTTAAAAATGAAAGATTTATAGACCAACATAAGGAAAAAAATCATCCCCTTTTTCACCCCCTTGAAGGGAGATTTTTCGAAAATGCTTAAACAGGTGTTTCTTTATTTTTTACCAAAAGTTTAAATTCAACATTCGTTGTAACTTAAGAAACAAAGGACTTTCATACAAACTTTAATCGCTTTTTTTTAATTGAAAATGGGCTTACTTACAGAATGAATTTTGGAAATTCCTTCCTTAGTGGTTTGAATGACAAGATACTTGTGTACAAAATTTCAAATCTGTAGCTATAGCGGTTACGGCTCGGCGTTGATGAATCAGTCAGTTACAAGCTGTTTTGTATATTCAGATAGCTTACCTTTTAAGAAAACAAACCGTAATTGTTTCCGAGAAGTCCAGTAGTAAAAAATGTTTGTATTCATGAGTATCACACTTTGGAAAAAAAATATTTAATTAATTATAATAACAACAATTATAGTTTAACAAGCACATTTATAACGACATAATTTTAGCAACTAAAATGTAATTTATAAATTATTACTTGTCAAAATAGACGCAGATATCATTTTTCCATAGCTACAGTACTGTGTTGTAAGAAACTAGGTACTTATGTATTATAAAATTGACACGAATATGTTGTAAAAATGTGTGAAAATGTTGTCTCTTAATTTTCATCTTTTTGGTCCATAGTTGCAGCCAGCTGTGATCCTGGAACCTTTTTGACTTTTAAGTCAGATTTTTTAACAGGGCGGATTTTTAAACTGGGACCCTCGCAAGAAGATCAAAAGCTTACCGTATCTTGATAACACGTACGGGTACTTCAATTTTTAAAGAAAGCTATAAGTAAGTATACCTTTACATTTGAAAATTCCAATAGGTATATTCATAAGTTTTTTAAAGGTTTTTAAATTAATATATATATATATATATTCTTTATAAGAAATATGTATCTTTGGATATCCATAGATTAGATTATATAATCTTGGGGTAAAAATCAATGGTTATGTGTCTTTTCCGAGCAGACAATTTGTTTATCTATTGTTAAGATCCAAGCCCGGCACCCTGAGTTGCGCTTGGTACAACGCCAATGCACCTTAGGGCCTACATAGTCTCCTCTTTTGTTGAAACGATACTTCCCCATTTGTATAGCTGGATTTCCACGATAGGTCACAGTGAAAATAGCACCTGAAAAGAAACTGTCAAAGTTTTATTTTTTTGTAAACTTACTTAAAATATGTGAGGAAAAATGACAGCTATAGTTTTATCGATTGGATGAGATTAAATCAAATGTGTAGAAAATGTTACACCTACAAGATTTATTACCGAATTTCAATAAATATATTTATTTATATTTTTTTTATTTTTATTTATAATTACTCATTCAATCTCCAATCTTAGGCATCTGTCCGTTACAAAATAAAAATAAGCGCACTAAACTTCTCCTTATTTGTAGCTCTGTTTTTATTTATTTAGTTTAAGTCGCGAGTGAATATGCTTCTTCTGGACAAGCTCGTTCCATCGTCGACCTCATCTCTGTTCTCAGGACTAGATCGAGGTCAACAGTAAGCCAATACACAGTAAAAAAAACCTCTGTAAATTGTGTAGTTGTGGTTAAAATTATTTTATAATTGGACTCTGCAAAATTATTTTTTCAATGGACTCTGCAAAAGCAACATCATATGTAACAGATGCTTAATTTAATTAATGCCAAACTTTGAAAATTTTAGGAAACTGTATTACTTTTTAATTATTTGTTCGTTCTGTATAGCATTTTATATGTTTTTTTTTATCAAAAACAGTTTGCAACTACGTTTTGTTTGACTCTATCAGTGATTGTGTTGATTGACTTCTCGAACAACGTAGTTGTTGATTGTATAGACGGCGGCACGACAACCTTTGTAGTAGCTAGCACAAAGCCAACGCACTTTTGGACCCGTATTCCGGTAGTACTGGTTGTATTTATACCCACCAAATAACAAAACTGGTCTGCCTTTTTTGCTTTCCGTAAACGAAAACGGAACTGAAAAATAAATGGAAGTCAAGCAATCGTGTTTAGATTTTGAAATTTGTAATTATTAGTTGATAATCAATAATAAAAAGCTGAATCAAGCTATAGCTTTCACTTAATATATTTATTGTTTGTCAGCAACACATGAAAACATTTTAAAATGCGGTTTTCTTATAATTTATTTCTTAGAGGATGATTGACAAAAAAGGATGACTGACATATTTCACAATGATATTACGTTAAAATTTTACCAAGAGGTACCTTAATTTACTAACAACAAAAATATAAATAAGTGCATTAGTGCGCGGTGAGATCGCTTGTTTCAGTATATAATTTTTCGTCGCAGGCACACTTAATGATTGTGTCTGCTTGTGTATTTAATAATTGCTCCATTAAGCATGATAATCCCGGCGGAGCACCGACCGTGTCGCTTCTTGCTACAGACCCACTTGATCCTAGAATCACCTTCCCGGTGCTTGATGTATTTATAATTCCCCACTTGTATCGCTGTCCGTCCCTGTGCACTTGTTGTAAAGATTGGGACCGAATCCCATAACGACGAATCTGAAAATTTTGGACATTTTAATCACTAAGGAAACCAAAATTTACACCAAATATTAGGTAATAAAGACTGACTTTTTTTTAAGTATGTAAAATTGTTAGTTACACAAAAACCAAGAAATAAGATAGAAAACAGTTTCTTCTGACTTATCTTATCTTTTGGCTTTTCGACATAATTGAAAAATCCTACTACTATTATAAACGCGAAAGTTTGTAAGTATGGATAGATGGATGGATGTTTGTTACTCTTTCACGCAAAAACTACTGAATGGATTTTAATGAAACTTGGCACACATATAGGTTAGATCCTAGAATAGCACAAAGGCTACTTTTTATTGCGGGAAAACACTTAATTTCCACAGGAAAACGCATATAATGCGGGTGAAACCGCAGGCGGAGAGCTAGTTAATAATAAAAAGTATTTTAATTATTATCACTAACACACAAAAGTCATTTACTGTAAAATTTCACTTTTAACAGCGTCCACTTTTATTAAGATCGAAGTTGATTGAATTGTTATGTTTATTAATCATGTATTAATTTCTTACAGATGCTTTAAAAATATGAAAACTAACACATAATTAATAGAAAAATTATTTTAGTTGTTTGACTAGATCCATAACAAGATACCTACTATACGTAACAAGACTAGTAAAAAATACATAATTGAAATATAATATACCTACATCAAGCCTCTTCAATTCGTACGTGAACCCAAAGTCTAGATTTAAATTAGATCTAAAGCTTAAAACTTGTTTGATTTTCAAACTATATTTGACAACATCATTATCAAATTACAATTATTTTATTGACAATAATATTGACACACATAAGACTAGTGGTTGTGCACATTCTTGAGGCCAATGACCATCTGGTTGAGGGTGATGGCGGAGGCCCTGCAGCCGCCGGTGCCGGTCCACTTCTCGCAAAGCCACTGCACCTCGCGGTCACACCGCCGCACAGTGGGCTGAAATTAGCGTTTCATAGACATTCAAAATGTTTTTTTGTGACGCTTTTTTTGCTTGGAAACGATTAAGGATACCTACTTTATGCCTTATATAATGAACTTTCATGTTTATAATTGTAAACAGTGCATTCAGAATTTTTTTCGAAAAAAATTGTATGGAGTCGGCGTGATAAATGATGATATCTCCATTATCGCACAATTGCGCCTAATATCCTCTTAGGTTATTAATATATGAATTATTTTGGATTTTTTGACATACTCCAAACTAAGGCCAAACTTGCACCTTTTTTTTAATCTAATTTTGTTACTTTTTACGTTTTTAACTAATATTAAGCTTAAAATGGATTTAAATAGATTGGACATTTACGAAAATTAATTGTCTAAAATATTAGAATGTGAAATTTGCTTAAAAACTCATTAGCTGTATAATAAACAAAAAAAAAACTGGTAATTTTTTAAAAGTTGTGTTAAAAAAAGGCGCAAGTTTGGCCTTAGCATGTAGTATGTCAAAAAATCCAAAATAATTCATATATTAATAACCTAAGAGGATATTAGGCGCAATTGTGCGTTAATGGAGATATCATCATTTATTACGCCGACACCATACAAATTTTTTTGAAAAAATATCTGAGTGCGCTGTTTACAATTATAAACCTGAAAGTTCATTATATAAGGCATAAAGAAGGTATCCTCGATCGTTTCCAAGCATAAAAAGCGTCACTCAAAAAAAAAATTCAATGTCTATGAAATGCTAATTTCAGCCCACAGTGCGCCGGCTCGCGCGCTGCCTGTGGTACCGGTACCTCCCCACGTGGAGCACCGGGTGACCACGCTTTGACAGAGAGCTTTGGCTGAAAACAAACAGTTTTCGTTAGATCTACACATTACTCTCTCAAGCCTGGAAAAGAATGGTTCCTACAACCAGGTGGTTGTAAGTTGTATCAGCTTAACAATTTTTAGTAAGTGACAAAATATATTTAAAAAAAATCCAAAAGTCGTAGAAACAACCCTGCCGCCTTTAGTAAATAAGCTCTTATTCTATCAAACTACCAGGCTTCAATTCGCTATGTGTATAAATTTTACCAATAAACTAGATTTTGTTTCTAAAGGACGATCGAATGGAAGATGGTTGTGATCGCCCCTTTACTGTATATTTTTTTCGTTACCATAGCTTGACAGCAAGTCCCTTTTTGTAGCACCTTCCGAGATGGGTTAAATTGCTGCAAATTGCTGCAAAAGAAAAACATTAATTAAAAACTTTCCGTGTTTGGATATTTTTTATTTAAAAATTGAAAATGTACTCTACTTTGTCGATTTTTTATTTAACCCATGGCTATAAGTAACATTTACTTGTTTGTCTATGTATTTGGAGCAGTTTTTTATTGGTAACTCGTGTGTAATTTCAAAACTGCATGAAAAGTAACAAAAGTGTTAGTACCTACACATTATATGTACTGTAATATTAAGAAGTAAAATAAATACCAAATGAACTTCGTTTTCAAAAGGAATGTATTACATTGTAAAACGTACATGATAGCTTCTAAATAAATACCTATTAAATTCAACCTAATTGATTCAAATAAAAGAAAAAGAATTTTAGCTTAATCTGTTTTGTACCGTTTTTCAAACGGATACGTTTGCACCAGGCACGACTCGGGGTGGTCTTTTTGACCAAATGCATTATAATATTTTGTTGACGAGTTAATTTGTAGCGATTATGTTTGAGTAAAGATAACTAATGGTTTTAATTTTTTAATTAATTTAAACGAAGAGCGAAACCAGCGTTACTAACTTAACATTTTATCCGCCACCATTGGTTTACACTTATCAATAAATAATAAATTCGATCAGAAATTCATTGATTGTATCAAGTTTATAAACATTGTTTTAACATAATTCCTAGACCTGTTTCCTCCTTCTATCCACTTTCTATTTTAAATATTGCTTTACCGTTTTTATTTTTAAAAAGCACCCTTTTGTCATTATATTATAATGTTCCATTAAGGAAGAAGTAATAAGTAATAATATATTGTTGCATTATTTAGTGTGTAAACCTCTAATTAGAACTATGAAATTTAATTATGTTGGTACTAAAGCCTTTCCTCTGCGAATCGCTGCATTTCACAATGAACTTTGCTTCAGGCGTAAAGAAATTCCTTCCTGAAGCTAAAACTGCGGAGTCAAATAATGAAATTGAAAATCTTTTCCCAAGCACATCTGTCACACTAAAGACGAACAAAAGTCAGCAGGTAGCATCTCCTGAAGGCACAGTTTTAGTTTTCGGGTGTAGTCTTTTTACACCCTATTTATTCACCACCAGTAGTCTTTTTTAGGGACGTCAGCTAAACTACATCGCTTCACAAACAATGTGGCGCCATAGTGGGAAAAAAAGAAGCGACAATAAAAACCCACGCGCTCTTTTAAATATGTTTTGATATACAACAAACATAAGTCAGTTTTAATTTGTAATTAGCCTGTTAGAACCGTAGCCTAATCCCAGGGATTATTCTCTTCTAGATAATCTGATATTTTATAATAACCCTTCTTATACAATTTCTGCTTGATAATTTATCTAACGGTAAACTTTCAATATCAGTGGGTACCTTATTATAGAAGCGTATACATTGACCTTTATATGTTTAACTAATTTTGTGAACACGGCTGACATGAGAAGCAAGTTGATTCTTGTTTCTTATGTTGACACTGTGCCTGTCACAATTTTTCCCAAAAATATGAATATTCCGTTTAACATAATATAAATTCTCATAAATGTATTGTGACACAAAAGTCAAAATGTTGATTTCTTTAAATTCATTTCGAAGAGATTCTCTAGGCTTCATTTTATAAATTGCACGAACAGCTCGCTTTTGTAGTATAAAAATGCTGTTTGCATCTGCAGCATGACCCCATAACAAAAGGCCATATGACACGAGACTATGGAAATAACTGAAGTAGACTAACCTCGCGGTGTCCACATCCGTCAGAGCTCTTATTTTTTACAATGCGTATGCTGCAGAACTGAGTCTGTTCGACAATTTATTAATATGCGGTCCCCATTGTAATTTGTTGTCTAAGGTAATACCTAGGAACACAGCTGATTCCACAAGACTCAATTAATCGTTTTTCACTAATAGGCTTGTAGCAGTTGGCTTTACATTAGGCAAAACAAATTTAACACACTTAGTTTTCTTTTCGTTAAGTAAAAGATTATTTACGGTGAACCACTCAACTACATTAGAGATTGTAGTATTAACGTCGTAAAAATTTGATTGTTGTCTTTTGACTTTAAAAATCAAAGACGTATCATCTGCAAATAGTACTATCTCATTCTTGTCCTTTACAAGGTATGGCAAGTGTACCTCCCCTACAAGTAAATAGGGGGTGAATTTTTTTTTCTTGTCTACCCCAAGTCGTTGGATAGGTGTTTTAAAAATAATGTGAGACTGCCCATATAATTTTTCGATTTAGGGATCCGTTTGTAAAAGCGCATTTTTTTATTGGGGTCGAGGGTCCCCCCCTGTTCTAGCTAAACGGTTGTTATTGTAAATGTCAAGATATGCAAAGTAGTAGTATACAATATGATGAAATTAAAAGGAAAACTATCAAAGCTAAGAGCTATTTCCAAAAATCTGGAAATAAATAAAAATAGAAATAGCTAAGATCGCACTAAGATCGCGCTAAGATGTCACTAAGCTTTAGGAGGTAAAAATTGTATTTTATGAACGTTATGAAATACTTAGTTGAAACCTGCTTTGCGATAAAAAATCGTAAAAAAACTACGGAACCCCATGAAGCTCTCCGCAAAAAGTCATTGCGGTGATCTGCCATAGGCTTCAGCTTCATTTAGCGCTGCTTTTAAATTTTATGCTTACTCACAAGCATTTGTTTAGTATTAAAACCGGTTACCGCTTGTATGCGCCATAGGATTGTGCATGCCCCAGACGCGGACGATGGAGTTGTCCATGGTGTGTAGAGAAGCCCTGCAGCCCGCCTTCGCTTTAACGCAAACCCATCGGATCTTGTTTCCGAACTTATTCATGCGGTTAAATCGATACTGTCCAATCATGATTACAGGGTTCCCTCGCTGCGACTTGGCGAACACAGGATTAAGATCTAAAAAAAATTGATCAAAAGATATATATTACAGGTGATGTGATTAAGTTAAATAAGATCATTTGAGACTAAAAACATGTAAGAGACTGGTGCCTGAAATACACCAGGTTCCCACATTGGGACTCGTAATATAAAAGGTAAAAAGATCTGCACGACTATCTTAGATACTCGTAAAAATAAAAAATATGTACCTAGAATAAAAATATAAAATTTTAGTTGATTAGAATTTGAACTACTTACATATCTGACACACCAGAAGTGTGGCGGAAAATTTAAACTTTTTAAAGATTTGGGCCAAAGAAGCCCCCTAGGGTTATTGAAACCTACGTCTCGGGTAGTTGTTCTGCTGCGCAGGACGAAGGTACTTCCTAGAAACAGATATGGAACTGAAATGAATATGATAGAACATAAGCTTTACCCTCCGAGTTTATTCTAAGAATAAAACTTATACATCATTGATATTCATCATAACATCCCATGAAACGTCCACTACAGTACAGGGAGCTTCCTCCAGAATTCTAGCTTTTGCTGAAAAATTTGTGGAGGGGAAGTACTATAGTCACCTCGCTTGTTAGCGTTACGGCTGGCACCATGGACCGCGATTGTAGGTGACCGCAGTAAGTAAGATGGTATAATACACAGGAGGATGCTGCTGCCCATCCTCCAGTTAACCCTTAGTCGCCTCTTACGACACCCGTATGGGTTGGTACTATTCTTTGCCGGCACCACACGGTTGATATTATGTCCCGCGAATTAAATTCGTTTTATTGTTTGTTTTCACCAACAACAGTGGTCACCAGCCGCAACTCTTACAAGCGTGGTGACTATGGTAAATCCCCTCCTGTGTACCACACATTTTTGCTGAAGTTCCGGAGGGAATTCCCTGTCCTGCAGCGGACGTGTTATGGGATGATATGATGATAATGATGATTCTTTTGTTGAAAACAGATAGATTCGATAGATATTAGTCTTATTTACATTGAGTGTTATACCGTTTGCGCGAAACCATATGTGAACGTCATTCATTGTAGTTTCAAATACTTTAGTGAAATAAAAGAGCTTGCTGAGACAATGACACACCCGTCATCAGCAAACATCACTACCTCAGTGTCCGTCACAGCTGACGTCAAATCGTTCATGAGGATTATAAATAAGTTGTTACCCGTTACGGAGCCCTTTGGAAATGAATTGTCTCCAATCAACACTAACTCTGAACGTGCCTCCTTAAGGCCGGTATTTCACTGGGACACCTCGGTGGCGCGGCTGGTTGCGCCACTGGTGTCCGTAACTAGACACCAGTAAAGACACCAGAGTCGCCACACCCTGCAGCCACAGTATTAAGGGCTATATTTCACTGGGAGCGGTAGCGCGACCAGCATTCGAACTGATTGCGCCGCCAAATTGGTTGCGCAACCAAACGGACCGGACACCAGGTGAGTAACTCTCTATAGAGCTGTATACATTTTGTTGGTAGCGGCGACTGGTTGCGCTGCCAGGGTGTCCCAGTGAAATACCGTCCTAACAGAAAGCCATTGGAGCTTATTATAATTTTCTTCTTAGTAATTTTAACATGAAGCTCATTACTCGTGCACTCATTAAGCTTTCGAACACTTTAGATAATATGGGGATTATAGATATAGGTCTATAGTTTTTAGGAGTATCCATTTCACCTTTGCCTTCCTTTGTTGTTATGCTTGATGAATCTGCTCGTTCGCCAAATTCGACGCAAATGGATTTTCATACTAACATTGTCGGCAGGTGCTCGCAATTATTTAACCACAGTTATTTTGATTTATCACAAAGAAGGTTGTTAAAATGATCATCATCATCATATCAGCCGAAAGCTGTCCACTGCTGGACATAGGCCTCCCCTAAAGATCTCCATGACGACAGGTCCTGCGCTGCTCACATCCAGCGGCTTCCCGCGACCTTGACCAGATCGTCGGTCCACCTTGTGGGGGGCCTGCCAACGCTTCGTCTTCCGGTACGTGATCGCCACTCTAGAACCCTCACGCCCCATCTGGACGTGAATTTATTGAGGAGCTTCCCGAACGCTGCCCATCCGAGTTGGATTCGACGAGTTACCTCTTTCTCTAAGTTGGATTTACCCAACTGGACTGTTTGTCCCAGGTATACGTACTCATCAACAACTTCGAGCGTAGAGTCTTCAACTTTGAGTGGAGTGGGTACAACAAGGGCGTTAGACATAATTTTCGTCTTATCCATGTTCATTTGTTAAAATGATATTCCAAGCATATTTGAGAAAAAAATATTTTGACGACGCTACTGAGAACTTGCGGACCAATATATTCGCCCGAATCGACAAGGCCCTTCTCTCTCGCTTTTTGGTAGGTGATGATAAATCTAAAAAACACGTCATTTTGAAGCTTTTCATTTATTTCATTATCTGAGTGGCTAAATCGGTTTTTTCAGACAAGACTGTACTGATGGAAAAATAAATTGAAAAAAAAATGTTTAACCTACAGATTGCAAAAACTAGCTAGCTAGATAGTAGCTAAATAAAATTATTCTTAGACTTTATTTAAAACTAAACAGTTTTACAAACCGTATCCAGTAGTGTATCGCAAATTGTATTTTTATGTTTTTGTTAACAGCTTTGAGTAGGAAAATGTTTAAGAGATATTAATGCATGAGAAAAAAAGCATTGCGCATCAACTTAAAATCTAATAAAAACTCCATCCCGAAGAACAAAGTTTGGCGGTTCATGATTATGTTCATCATTAGCTCGAAGCAGGACTCTCTCATCAGCAGTAGTAACAAGGGCTGCTCTGCATTTGTGTTTCGTGCCACGTTTAGAGCAAGCCCAATTTTGAGTCTTCTTATTATTATGATTCAAATAAAAGGAGTGTCCTTTGTACACTACTATCAGTTTACCATCTTTGTTGTGCAACCATTTGACTGAAAAGTAAATAAATGGGGATTAGATAATATCTCTATGTGCCTGGGGAAGGAAAGCAGGAACTTTCTGGGCGCTATAAATCATGGGCAAAAAGAAAAACAAAACTCAAATCGTCCGGTACTACACAGTCATTCATTCTATTTACTTTTTCAAAATCAAATTTGTTTTGTACTGTGTAAGTAAATAAATGATTTTTATTATTATTTATTATATTTAATAAAGTTTTTTTTGTTCATATAAATATTAATAGTCCAAATGCATCTGCAACAAGAAAACAATTCCTAAAAATAATTTTATTTTATGTTATTTGAAATCTAAGTAAAAAAGAAGCGACAAATATCAACAAAAATATTTAGAATCACAGATTTTCTTTTTAAATTGAAGAGTATAGCAGTGGTTGATTGTTAATTTTCATGTAATGTATTACCTTTTAACTAGTTAAAAAATAAATGATATATATTTTATCACCCGAAGATTTTCAAGACTTGAGCTCCTGGTATTATACGTAATGTTGTACTAATTTACTTATTTTTGGTCCTTTGTAAACTGCCATAAATTTTTTATCTTTGTTGTGCAACCACATGACTGAAAAAAATTTAGTTATTACTATGGATTCTCAAATAACATATTAAAATATTTGATTCGGCGGGCGGCGGGCGCATTCTCATTCTCTACGCGCATCCGCCCCCCGAACCTCTTTCGTGCCCCCTTTGTCATCTTACCCCCGCGCCCCTGTACCCCGCAGGCGAGGACTCATTTAGGCGGTATATCTATAGCGTGTTAGAACTGCAGTTTAATCCCATGAATTTTTCTCCTCCACTACGTTTGCAGCGTAGCTACTCGTATCATAAAATAATCTTCACTTTAACTTACAAGCAAAGGTACCCAATTGTCTGGCTTCAATTTTATTTATTTTCCTTTATGTTAGAGAGTAGCCTAAAACAACAAACACGTATTTTACTAAGCTACCCAAATTAAACCTGTTGGGAGAAATTAACCTCAAAAGTACTTAAAAGTGACTAAGGCTAAAAAAAACCGCCCAAGTGCGAGTCGGACTCGCGCACTGAGGGTTCCGTACCACCACATAAACATAATTGTATTAGTTGAAATTTAAGTAAGTTAATGTGCTAGATTTTTTGAGTCTGACACGCGCTTGACCAAATTTTATTATTTGTTTTTATTTTATAGCTTATGCACTATAAACATACCAATTCTCAAGTTTGTAAGTGTTCCCGTTTTTAAATAGAACTAAAACAAAAATCGCCTCCGCGACCATCCAACTTGACCCCTCTCTTATATGAATGTTCTTGAAACGGGAGCTCACTACAATTGGTTACCATTAGTTGTGAGAAAAGTTGTAATATTTAATGATTTCAGACTTTTCCCATTATTTGTACTGTGAGACCTAGCTTCTTGCCAAATTTCATAATTTTAGGTCAACGGGAAGTACCCTGTAGGTTTTTCATTTTTGAATAAATGTATGGAGATGAGGACATAAAATGCCATATCTTTTGATTGCGTCGTTGTAAAAAATTGAAATTTTCAGATCTTGTGTGGTCCATGGATCCTAATATATGGTATTAATTTCAACCTGATACCTTTACCCGTTCGTGAGATAAAGGGTCTTGACAGACAGACAGACAGACAGACAGACAGACAGACAGACAGACAGACAGACAGACAGACAGACAGACAGACAGACAGACAGACAGACAGACAGACGGACAACAAAGTGATCCTATAAGGGTTCCGTTTTTTTCTTTTGAGGTACGGAACCCTAAAAACACCCTTGAATGGAATGACGACAAGGATATTCCAAAAAAGTTCATCATCATCATAACATCCCACAAAACGTCCACTACAGGACAGGGAGCTCCCTCCAGAATTCTAGCTTTTGCTGGAAAAATGTGGAGGGGAAGTACCATAGTCACCTCGCTTGTTAGCGTAACGGCTGGCACCATGGACCGCGGTTGTAGGTGACCGCATTAAGTAAGATGTAAGATACAAAGGAGGATGCTGCTGCTCATCCTCCAGTTAACCCTTAGTCGCCTCTTACGACACCCACGGGTATGTATGGGTTGGTACTATTCTTTGCCGGCACCACACGGGACAAAAAAGTTCAAATTGGGTAAATTAATTAAACGACGATGTTGCTGCTTTTGTTTGTATTGTTTGTTTGTTTATTTATGAAGCTACCGAACCAAAAATATTTCATGAATAGATAGCTTAACCACAGAATAGGTAATAGTAGCTTAACATCTCGTCATGTATTAGTTGACTTTAACTACCTAGCTACTTTAAAAGCACTATTATTTTTACGGGATATACGGGACTGAAATTTCTGAGCCAAGGCTGTTGCAAAGCAGCGGAAAAGTCGGGAATAATAAGGTAATTTATTTTGCCTAATAACTACCCTGGACCAATGGCTGCACATCCATTGCTTCTTCAGTGTGTCTTTGACTCTACATTCAGTACGCAGACTCCATCACTTGGAGGATACGGTTTCCTCGTGCGCTGGTAGTGAACACTACTTCATCTAAAACCATAAAAGGGTAAGGGTAGCGCAGGATAAAAGGGATAGTTAGACTTTTCAAAGGCTTGATAGATCTACGAGTATAGGGCCAAAATAACTGGTTAACTAAACAAACTCGTGCGCGAGCAACATTCCTGTTGGGTGACATATATTGGCGGAGGCGAGAGACATCATATGAAGCGGGGAGAGAAATCACTTGCAAATGACGTCACTTTTCCGTAAGTTACTTCACCGGGGGAAAACACGTACGCTTTCCTTCAATGTTGTACTTTACCAATAATCACAACCTTACCTACCCTTAGTAATGAGGCAATTAAATTAACAGCAATTCAAATAAATAAGTATATTTTCTGTTGTTAACAAATATAAAGAGTTCGTGACCTCACAAGTCATGTCAAAAATCGTTGTTAGTTTTTTTTTTATTGTCAATGGGCTTATTCTTGACCTCGATTAGTTGTCTTCGCGTAATAATGAACCGTCTCTGGTGCAATGCGAGACGTTCTGTTTCAATATAAACTTGCAATTTTAAAAACATTAAGAAACTAAATAGAGATATAGCATCCTAAGTACAAGCTAGATGAGTATGTTCATTTTTATTATATATAACGATTTCCTCATTTATCGTGTACACTGTCGCTCGGCAGCCATGGCGATCGCTTCCTAAAACATGTATAGTAAAGCCCGTTTAAGACGATTTCACGGGAACCCAACCAAAAAATTTCTTAAGCGAGAAAGCGTATTATGCGGGAACATCTTGTTGTGACACTGTCTCTGATTTTCCACTGATTTGACGGTACACGATGCTGTGGCGATTTTTAAAACGATCTATCCAGCCATTTGAAGCTTTAAAATCAGTGATTTGTAAGCTTTCAGCAATTTTACGCGCTTTCTCGCATATTATGGGGCCACTTATTGGCAGTTTTGAAGCTCCTGCTTGATGAAGCCATTCCACTAAAACTTTTTCTAACTTATCAAACTTTCCTTTTTTTTGTTTTTTTCTCTGCACACCTCCCAATCTGTATTTTCCTTTGATTTCTTCTCTATTCTTTAAAATCGTACGTAACGTGGAAACTGGTAACTGAAGCTCAGCAGCCAACTGAGTTTGATTTTTTGTTAGTGATTTTTCATCAAAAACTTTCAATATCCTAATTTTTTCTTGAAGTGACAAGGCCTTTCGCTTAATTGTAGTATTATTCTTGCTATCGGAGTGCATCCTGAGTTTGTATCCGTCGAACTGTAAAATGCGATTACCATGACTGTTTGTTACAAACACTGCTGCTCCTGATGATAATTCTCCTGTGGAAATGGAAAAGAAAACATTTTGTTAAAAGAAGTAAATTATATCTAAAACGTCAATAATATATTTTAGTAAATAAGTTTTGGTAGGTAAGAAGAATAAATATATTAAGCCCTTTGGGTGCTCATGCTGTGTTAGAGAACCGGTTACAAAATCCGCGCATAACTACGTAGTCAGCACCCCTACGTAAGTTGTAATAGGATAAGAATATGGGACTTAACCCAACACGGATAAGCCAGTTTGAAAATTAAATTATTTACTAATACTTTATGTACAAATGTTCCTGATTTAATATTGATACGGACACCAATTGGCGTTTTACTCGTAGTATCACTGACAAATCTACTTCGATGTCCAAATCCAAGAAATTTATTTTCAAAATATTTGCGTAAGTTGTGTTGTCTTAGCTCTCCTATGATATTTTGTTAGGCAACAGTAATCACGCAGGCCTTGCAAGCAGGATATCTCGTTTTAAATCGGCAAGGTGCAAGGAGTTTCTATATTTACGACATTCATAATATTTTCATGAATAAATAAACTGTGTTCGATCATATGATAAATAAACGTCAATTACATGAAAATATTAATCAACTAAATAACTACAAATTTGTCTTTAAAGTAACAAAATATTCAATTTTAAATAATTCAAGGAAGTACGCTGATTGGCAGTTTCGAGCGCAGCGAGGTTCAAATCTCTTTGATTTCTCCGAGCGAAGCAAGGAGGTCTTTATTCTGAGGGTTTAGACCCTGTCCAGAAACAGCGAATTCGCCGCGAATTGTTACGCGCCAAAGAGCTTACAAACCGGTTTTATAGGTCTGTGTTACGCGCGAGTTTCTATACGTGCGTCGGCGAGGTACTGGGTGTCAAAACATTACGTCCACATGCACCGCGCGAATTTTCTCGGCTCGCGTGAGTCGAGATACTAGGAGCACCTTGTTTGCGTCCAGTTGAACGCGCGAAACACGTCCGAGTAAATCGCGGCGAATTCGCCCTTTCTGGACAGGGTCTTAGTCATAGCCTTCTGCGCGCGCATGTAGATGTTCCGAAAAAGTGGTACGTGCGCCATTTCAAGAAAAATAATGTCCGTCATGTTTATTACAATCATTTTCAAAAGATTTGACTTCTACAAATAAAAAAATAGTAATTAGTGTAGTTCCTCAACGTTGAAAATACTTAGACACAAAACACAAGTCATTATCGGGTGTAAGTAGAAATAATGTAAGGAAAATTTTACTTCTTCTTCGTGATAAAAGATAAGCAAATTTTATTTGATTTTATTCGCAAATTTGTTGAAAAACGTCGTAAGAAGCTCGTGCGTTTTGGTGATTACACCCTCGGCTCCATTACGCCCTCACCTGCGGCTCTATGGCTGCAATTTCTGAGCCTCGGGCTTAATATCCAAAATAGCGCACTCGAATCTTAATGTACTATTATTGAAATCGAAAAAAATGCTTAAGACGCCAATATTAATGGCAGGTTGGCATTAGTACTTGGAAGAGTCGACTAGATCTGTTTCATTTTGAGGCTAAATGGTTATGAGAATGATTATAAACTCCTAAACTAGTTACCCCTATGCCTAAACATAAATTAAGACGCCGTTATGTATAACAAAATTCAGAGGGGGATGACCGTGTTCAGTTTGAGAGCTTACTATCTGCTTGTCTTTAGTCATGATGATGCGGGCTTTGCACTTACGCAATGACATAGAGCTACATGCCCAGCGGTCTGTAGTTTTGCTCTTCTTCTGAAGGTAGTATGAATATTTTTTGCATACAAGAAGTTCCTTACCCGCAGTGTTGCGTACAAAATTAACTGAAAACAGAACTTTGATGAGATAAAACCTATGATATAATCTACAAAAAATTCAGGTGGTAAGAAAATTTTACGATGTGTTCCAAAAACTTTCTTCACACTGTAATTTGTATTTAGGAAAACTCGACGAATCTTTACCTACATTGAAAGTGCTAGCATTAACATTGTCACATTTTTTTTATTTTGTAGATGCAAGGTTAAAAAAAATATTACTTAATAATTTTAACCTAACAGTTTGAGCATATTTTGACAGTATCCGGAAGCCAAATTCCTGAAACTAATATCAGAGTTTTGGAGTGCGTTATTTATTTCCAGAAATAATTCTTTATGAAAGTAATACAAACTGTTAGTAACAAAAGCCACAGTATAAAAGCTATTAACAATTACAATACTCTTGTAATTTCCTAAAGAAATTGCTGTACTCTTCCGGATCATTAGTGAGCTAAATATCACAATATCCATTAAACCATACTTTCGGTTCATTTTAGTCAAGCTTATTAATTTTATGTGAAAAATAACAAACGAATCTATTATTATTATATGTAAAGCATTCTAGCGGTAGAATGCTTAAGACGAATATAAAGAATAACTTGGCATTAGTCCTCTGAAGTGACGACTAGGACTGTTTCATTTCGAGGATAAATGGTTTTGAGAACAATTATCAACTCCTAAACTAGTTACCTAAACATAAATTAAGACGCCCTTATGAATAACAGTATTCGGAGGGGGATGACTGTGTTTGATTTGAGAGCTTACTATCTGCTTGTCTTTAGTCATGATGATGCGGGCTTTGCACTGGCGCCCTGACATAGAGCTACATACCCAGCGGTCTGTAGCTTTGCTCTTCTTCTGAAGGTAAAATGAGTATTTGTTGCATACAAAAAGTTCCTTACCCGCAGTATTGCGTACGAAATTTACTGAAAACAGAATTTTGATTAGTTCAAACCTATAATATAATCTACAAAAAAATCCCTTTTTACAATGTGTTATTTTTTCTTCACACTGCAATTTTTATTGGGAAAACGACGAATATGTACTTAAAGTTGTTCAGTTTCATGTCATATCTTTGTTTCATATGATATGTTTTAAATTAAAGATGCTGCAAGCTTAATGTCACCATCCATACTTATTTTTTTAATTAAAAACGAAAAACAAGACTGCGCAAAAGAAAAGAGGGTAACACGCTCTTATTTAAACGTGAATTTTATAAGATATTGCTGATATATTATCCTAGTTGAACTTGAATACCTTAAAAAATGTAATATCAATTTTATCGCCATATTTCCAAAACCAAAGAATTGCAAAAAGATAACATTTAGCATTCTGTTGATTTAGTCCGAGCAACATATCCCGAGCAGATGGCCAATTATTTACCAGAAGTATTAAGAACGAAGGCAAGAAACTGTAGCGTTATTAAGGTTTAGTGCCTTATTGATAAAATACTGTATCACTTAATAAAATTGTTAAACATTAAAACTTTATTAAAGGGATAACACAAAAAATTTTGTCAGGTGTAACAAACCACAACAAAATTAAAATTTTAATAAGACGAATCAGATCATAGAACTTTCGGCTTATTATAACAGATTATGGTTTGGCGTACAGAAAGACAAAATAGTATGAAATTTTTCCAAAAACGATTAGCGATGACAGTTAGCAAACCTACGTACAGACAAAAATTTAATAAAATAGAGATTTCAAGTCATTCTCATTGTGATTTTAGGAATCAGTGAATATGTTCATAGGAAACAAAAAAACTTTTATAAAAACAAGCTTTTATGCAAACATTCAATTGTAGTAAAACCAGAAAAATATTTTTATGTAAGGGTAATGCTGATAAATGTTATTTACATACATGAATACAATTAAATAGATCGATCGATATCATGCATAAAACTATGTAACATTCTATTACATCAAACGATTTGAAAGCTTGAAAGTTTCATATTGAGGCTAAATGGTTATAAGAATTATTATGAACTAATTAGTTACCTACACATAAATTAAAACGCCCTTACGAATAACATAATTCAGAGGGGGATGACTGTGTACGGTTTGAGAGCTTACTATCTGCTTGTCTTTAGTCATGATAATGCGGGCTTTGCACTTACGCAATGACATACAGCTACATGCCCAGCGGTCTGTAGTTTTGCTCTTAACCTGAAGGTAGTATGAATATTTTTCGCATACAAGAAGTTCCTTTCCCGCAGTGTTGCGTACAAAATTTACTGAAAACAGATATTTGATTAGATGAAACCTATAACATGTTCTACAAAATTGCGGTCTAATCTAATCTGTGGTCAGGGACTTTTTGCTGTACGCATGCACCCTCTAGTTGTATAAGTATTAATTACTTGAAAAAAAAAATATGTTTTGCCTAATGTAAAGCCAACTGCTACAAGCCTATTAGTGAAAAACGATTAATTGAGTCTTGTGGAATCAGCTGTGTTCCTAGGTATTACCTTAGACAACAAATTACAATGGGGACCGCATATTAATAAATTGTCGAACAAACTCAGTTCTGCAGCATACGCAGTGAAAAAATAAAAGCTCTGACGGATGTAGACACCGCGAGGTTAGTCTACTTCAGTTATTTCCATAGTCTCATGTCATATGGCCTTTTGTTATGGGGTCATGCTTCGGATGGAAACAGCATTTTTATACTACAAAAGCGAGCTGTTCGTGCAATTTATAAAATGAAGCCTAGAGAATCTCTTCGAAATAAATTTAAAGAAATCAACATTTTGACTTTTGTGTCGCAATACATTTATGAGAATTTAATATATGTTAAACGGAATATACATATTTTTGAGAAAAATTGTGACAGGCACAGTGTCAACACAAGAAACAGGAATCAACTTGCTTCTCATGTCAGCCGTGTTCACAAAATTAGTAAAACATATAAAGGTCAATGTATACGCTTCTATAATAAGGTACCCACTGATATTGAAAGTTTACCGTTAGATAAATTCAAAACTGTTATCAAGCAGAAATTGTCTAAGAAGGGTTATTATAAAATATCAGATTATCTAGAAAAGAATAATGCATGGGATTAGGCTACGGTTCTAACAGGCTAATTCAAAATTAAAACTGACTTATGTTTGTTGTATATCAAAACATATTTAAAGGAGCGCGTGGGTTTTTATTGTGGCTCTCTTTTTTCCACTATGGCGCCACATTGTTTGTGAAGAGATGTAGTTTAGCTGACGTCATTAAGAGATTTTAATATCCAACAATGAATAAACGATTTTGACTTTGACTTTGAAATCTCTTTGCTGTGTAATTAACGATCATCAATATCAAGCAAATAGGACGTCTGTGCTGCATACCAATATAATATTTTATAACTACGTCTTATTTTTGCTTATAGTAATATTGTTAATCATTTCTTAAGTTTATGCTTTGATAATAAACAAACAATAGAAACTGACGTTTCGTGTAGTATTTGTGTTTTAATGAATACAAACCATTTAACAAAAAATATAAGCATCTAAACTGTGACTTAAATAACAAGTAGTCGTTGAAATACAAAAAAATAAATGGTACAGCAGCACTGCGATTTCGAGTAAATCACATGTTTAACTTTTGGTAGTACTGGAACACCCTTTATATGAATTTTCACAGATCAATGGATACTACCGTAGGATACGTGCATGCAATTTTTTTTAATTTCCCTACACATGTTCCTTATGGATAATTGTTCAGTTTGGTCTACTGAGCAAGCCCTTTCAGTTTTTGGTACACACTGTGTACTAAATCTTATTGAAAAAAATCATAAATAATATCCAGTCAGGTAGACAACCAATCCAGGATTAATATTATAGAGAATTTTAATAAACTCAATGGAACCAATTTTGGGTAAATCACATATTTACGTTTTGGTGGTACAGGAACACCCCTTATATGAAATTACACAGATCAATTCATACTGGTGCATGATATCTTACATGGAGATGCTTGGTCATGCAAAGTTTCATCAAGATTCTATGAGTCGTTTTTGAGAAAATTTCAATTTTTCATTTTCGTTGTATGACAGCTACCCTCAAAATGAGAGCCAGAAGGAAACCACTCAGAACCCTTCGATGGATTTGCATAAAACTCCCAAATTCAAAATATGGTGTCAATCGGACCATTCGTTTAGCCGCTAGGCCAAAGCGTGACGGACAGACCGACCGACGGACCGACCGACCCACGGACGGACATTTTTGGGAGACTTGTTTTTTATGATGTGTAAGTGATATAGAACACATTTTTGAGAAAATTAGAAAAACTTTTTTTTTCACGAATACAATACCTTTCTCGCTCCGATCGAAAGTAAAAAGTGATGACACAGTCTGACAGCAATCATGTAAAATTGACGTAAGACGTTTTAATTAATTGTGAATATAATTAAATAAAGTGAGTTTTCTTTGATGACAACTACTAGCGGGATTTATTAATACCACTATTAGGAAAGAACAATATCAATTTATCAACACGCAACACAAATGGTAGAATGAATGTAAAAGAAATCTACTGATATGATAACCATACTATTGACTATTGATTAGATGTTAATTATAATTAGCTATTTATGTATGCTTAGCCCATCAATCGTAGCGCTCAGAGAGAGTCAGGGTGTGTGCGAGGAATAGGTGGCGACACACGGCCGCCTGTATAATGTAAATATGGTTTAAAAAACTAAAAAAACACGCTTTGCCTGCCTAAAATGTACTTAAAAGTATAAAATAATTTATACATACAACCTTAAAATTTTTAATCCAGTTTAACGAAATTTTGAAAAGTTTATGAAAGATGTAGAGGTACCCTTGAAACACACTTTCAGAAATAAATATTAATTATCTAATCAACAATTTTTCTGACCATTTTTTATGCAACATACTTATATTACTATTCACCATGAATAAAAAATATAGATAATTTTTAGAAGCCTGTGGCGCTTTTATACAGTGATTTAATGTTTTTTTCAGTCTTATAAAATCGCAACACGCTTTATTTATTATTTTTATTCATGGTGAATAGTAATATAAGTATGTTGCATAAAAAATGGTCAGAAAAATAGTTGATTAGATAATGAATATTTATTTCTGAAAGTGTGTTTCAAGGGTACCTCTACATCTGTCATAAACTTGGAAAAATTTCGCTAAACTGGATTAACAATTTTAAGGTTATATGTATGTATAAATTATTTTATACTTTTTAGTACATTTTAAGCAGGCAAAGCGTGTTTTTATAGTTTTTTAAACTATATTTTTATTTTTTAGTCATACATTATCGATATACTTTATATCTAAACAAACTCTATACTACTATGTAGATTCTAATCTGTTTTGTTAGGCACGCATTCTGTCCATTTCTGTTAAGGTATCAGCTTTTCAAAGTGCTGTTTCTTTAAGTTTTGAACAGTCTAGTTCTTTCAATTTGAAGACCATTAAGAGATTTGACTCGACTGAGAGCCACATACGCTTGTCCTGCAGCACACATTCGCTTTCCCAAATATACTACTGCGTGTTCAACCGTACACCCTTGCATTTTGTGAACGGTTGACGCCCATGATAATAGACGCCTTTCAATGGTGCCATAGCTATACTTATACCAAAATTTTTTTAGCATGGCAAAACATTTTACCAAGTTACCAACACATTTTGCAGTTATATCAAGACTATTGTGCACCATGATTAATAGTAATCAGCTAAAGCTGTCAGAAAAAACAAGTTTGTAAACCAATGTTATTTTTTCGGTCAAATATACTCTGGTTCGTCTGGTTCGTGGTAGTTTGTCTGGTTCTATGGCTGCAAAATGTGTTGGTAAGCGTTGTTTTCAACGGTTACCCCCCAGTGGTCCGTATAGGCAAGGCTACTGTCTACAGTGTTGCGCCCGGTAGTGCCCTGATATGACGCTCGTGATATGACATCTTTAACCACCCTCATACCATTCAGCCCTCTGCACGTTTCTCACCTTGGCTTGGGTGGGATCTGGGCATTATGTTATGTTTTATCCACTTTTATCTAAGTCTCTTAAATATTTAATTAATTCGGTTTAATTGTTTAATTCACATTTAATTCACGAAGGACAGCCTTTTTTCTGTTTAGTGTTAGTTTTTTTAAGTATTTTCATTTGCTTTTTTCGTATTTTTTGTTTTTTATTGTATTTTTTAGTTTTAAGTTTTTTAGTCTGTTTATTAGTACATTTTGTTTTTAGCTTTTTATTTTGTTTTTTAGTTTTTAGTCATACATCGTTTAGGTACAAAACATGAAGACAATGTCTGTTTTTTTTAGTTCGATTTAGTTTTTAGTCATACATCGTTTACAAAACATGAACCGTTGAAACCCGTGGTTGAAACATAACTACAGCAAAGTACTCATTAAGTCGATTCTGATGACCCCAACATAACCCATTTGCTGGAGCCGTTCAAGAGATCCATGGACCACCTTGATGGTCATCATCAGGTCCTCATCACCAACCAACATTAAAAGTACTTATTAAGACAATTCTAACGACTCCAACCACGGCTTGTTTTCTAGAAGCCATCGAAGAGTTTCATGGTCCACCTTCCTGGTCATCATCAGCTCCTCATCACCAAGCAAAATTAAAAGTACTCATTAAGACAATTCTAATGACCCCAAACACGGCTGGTTTACTAGAAGCCACCCAAGAGTTCCATGGACCACCTTCCTGGTCATCATCATGTCCTCATCACCAAGAAAAATTAAAACTGCTCATTGAGACAATTCTAATGACCCCAAACACGGCTCATTTACTAGAAGGCGTTCAAGAGTACCATGGGTCCACCTTCCTGGTCATCATCAGGTCTTCATCACCAAACAAAATGAAAACTGCTCATTGAGACAATTCTAATGACCCCAAATACAACTGATTTACCAGAAGCCTTTCCAGGGTTCCATGGTCCACCTTCTTGCTCCATCATGAGACCAGCTCCGTAGTTACATATTATTGCATTGTCATCGGAATTACATACAACTGCAAAGTTTAAACTTCCTACGACATCTAGAAGTGGGTGAAATATAGGTTCTTAGATTCCCTTACAGCCACAAACCCACAAGACGGTCAACCTAATATAAGCGTGTTAATAAAAAAGTGACCTCTTGATCTTTCAAGCTAGGGGTCGTAAGCTGTGGAATGTGCCACCCGTGATGCTTAACGGCGCTCCTCTTGGCAGGGTGACAGAGTTTAAGTACCTTGGCCACGAAGTCCTCAGGGACTTGAAAGACGATGGTGACATCGAGAGGGAAAGGAGAGCGATGACAGTCCGCTGTAACTGGTGCCCGCAGATTTGCACGATGTAGCATAGAAGTGAAGATAACTCTTTTCAAAGCCCTCTGCCAAACCTTGTACACGTGCAATCTGTGGGTCAACTATACGCAGCGGGCTCTCAATGCTCTCCGAGTACTGTACAATATTGAATCAGGGTGCTGGTGGGGGCTCCCTCGCTACTGTAGTGCATCGGCGATGTTTGCGCACGCGCACATTGACGGTTTTCCCAACGTGCTGCGTGCTGAGGCTCAGTGACAAGCCTGACTGCCCTCTACTGGGGCACTGGGTTAGAGTTTACGCTCTTGTGCCCGGGCGGCGCCCCAGTGTATAGGTATTTAAATTGAAATTGTAAATTAAAGTTAGAATTGTAATAATAATGATAATTCTTGAATGAATTTCGTAATTGTAATGTATATCTATTCTGATTTAAATTTAAATGATTTAAAATATGTATTAACATAGTATTATAAGTTGTACTAACCAAATATGGATTCAAATCTGAAATAAATTGATTTTCTTTTTATTTATAAACCAAAGTACAATACAAATACGAGCAAAAGGCTAACAGTTACAGCTAAAAATAGTTACAGATATCTTTGTAATCTTAAAAAAATGAAACAGGTGGTCAAAAGTTCATTTATTATTTTTGTTCTGCTGTATTGTATATAAAAGAAAAAATACTAGTAAAAATAGGGTCCTTACAATGTATAACATATACATTTAAAATACTATGATTAAAACGTAGGTTTTAATTGGTAGGCTTTTCATGATTGTGTATGTTTTTCATCGATATGATGTCATCATTGAAGGAATGTAGGACGGCTTTGCAGTATCTATTTGTGCACGCCCACCGAGATTTAAGGCCTTTGGACCTTTGTCTGTAGAATTTGAAACCTTCCACACAAATCAGGGTCCTGTTAGAGCGTTTAGACATTATGAAGGAAACTGTAACAAATTAACACACGAAATACAATATTGTCGAAAAAACATTTAAATCTCTGAATAAATGAATGGAACTAATTCGATTTTTTATAAAAAGAGCCAACATGTAGAGGTTTCGTTACACCAAGGGCACGTAAAAGTAAAGAGTTTTTAATAAATATACTTAACATTCAATCCAATTTAATATATTTTAAACAATCTGAGAAATCTTACAACTAAGGTATAGTTTACGAAATATTATTAGGCAAATAATATTTTGATTAGAATGTTAATCTTATCTATCAAAAAACAATGAAACAAAAGATGAGTACTTAAGCCGATCAAGACGCGTGCCAGTCTTAAGCGTATCGTATTCTCATGAGAAAACCGCGATTTTGTAGCGCATCGGGCATGTTTGCCGAGGCGAGGTTGCCAGACTTCTTCGCCATCATCAGATGTCGAATTGCGTCATTTTGGTCCCGACTGCGTAGCACCGAAAATACAATCCTAAAAGCTGTATACGAAGACTTGACCAGCCCTATTTTTACACTAATTGGCTTGACGTGCAGCGGAGTGCCAATCGTTAATAAGTAGGTTAAGTTTTTATTGTATTTAATTTTTAGAATGTTTTTGTTGTATTATTATTTTATTTTTATTATGTAATATAGGCTTTATACCTGAAATAAAAATGTATTATTAAACGTTGACGCTTTTTTCTAAGAGAGGCGTCGGTAGTTTTCATATCCTTTTGTACGGGAGAAGTTTAGACATAACATTCATTGGACCAAATAATATTTCGTCAACTATAAGTTGATAATAAAAAAACAGGTTAATTATTGCACAAATTACAAGCAGAAAGTTACAAACAAGAGGACATTTACAAAGGCGATATATAAAAAGTGTTTTATGGTCGAGTTATAAACTCTGTTTTTCACTTTGATTGCGAGGAAATAAAATGTAAAATTACAAAAGTAATAAATAGGAGGTTATATCTTAAGAGTTTTATGGTATTACTGGCTGGAAAGTCAATTTAGAAGAAGAAATTACTTTTTTGACCAAGTGCATAAAATACAATTTTAGGCTGCCTATACCCAGCATACACTACAACTTTTCGAGCATGAAAAGTGAAAAGGTAATTTGATTTACGTTCTCAAAAAAATGCACACAATTCATCTCTTCATAAGTTGCGTTATACTTTTATGTACACACCGTTTCTCACGACATGAGATCGAGGTGCGTGGCCGTGCTGGAGGTTTGCTCTAACGATGGCACCGTGCTTGTCGAAGACAAGGCGCGCCTTGCAGGACTGGCCTGATCGTCTGAAGAGGCAGCGCCAGTAGCTGCAACCATTCTTCTCCCAGCTAGAGCTGGAGAACGTATAGCCGTTGATCAGAACCAGCGCTTTTCCAGTTGTGCTGCTCACCCACTCAACTGCAAATACACCAGAAATTAATGATAATGATAATTTATTTCATAACGGCAGTTACAAGACATAACAGTATCTTATGTAAAATACAATAGTACTTCATTGATACTACATTAAGGTACTACGAGTACGTTGTAGGTTATTATTAAAATTAACTTTTATTCAAAAATATTATATTATTCAGGACGTTCTGAATAAAGGCCAGGTTAAAAGTACCTTAAACCGACGAGCATGTATGAAAGGATTGATGCAAGTACAGGAAGCATAGGAAGTGTGTCAAGATCGTAGCAGGTGGAGGACTGTGGTCTCTGCCTACCCCAACGGGAAAAAGGCGTGATATTATGTATGTATGTAAATATTATTGTTTTCCTGCGCATAATCGCCCTTTTAATCTCTACTTAGGCTGTGATACTGGTTCACTATAGTTTAATTTAAAGTCAAGAGCAGATCAAGCATGTACGCAGTGCGATTTTCGTCTCTACACTGACTAAAATAAGCGTTATACAAAGTCCAATATGACAGGCTCGACGTGCTTTTTACTGTACACACCCTTCCTCAGACACCTTAACAATTGGGGTTCGATTCTTATGTATTATATTATGTAGATTTAAAGTATTAGTTACAAAAACTACAATTAAATCCAATTTTATACATTTATTAACCGAACAAAGCTTCCAACCTGATGATTATGTGTAAGTGTAATTTAAGGTATCAAATCAAATCAAATCAGAATCTTTTATTCATTGTTGGATATTAAAATCTCTTAATGACGTCAGCTAAACTACATCGCTTCACAAACAATGTGGCGCCATTGTGGGAAAAAAAAGAAGCGACAATAAAAACCCACTATTAAAGGTTAATATTTCTTACAATATAAATTTATGAGTGGACAGTCAAGAGCACCTCGAGCTTGTCACATTGTACTTTGTACCGCGTTTATCTTCTTGAGCGTAGAGATGGAAATCATACTGCGAATGTCAAGCTTTAACTGCTCTTGGCTGTACAAAAAGAGCTGAAAGAAGTCACCTGCATAATTAATTTTTTTTTGAGTCTATGGTAAATGTGTGGTAATAATAAAAAAATATTTCGGTAGAAAACAAGCATCTCTACCTAAAGTTTTATGAACATGCCCTTTTTCACAATATATGATTGCGCAGGGTGGCTATGAAGGAGATTAGCTTTAACGATGACGCCATATTTGACGACCAGGCGCGCCTTGCAGGTAGTTCTGTTAGTACAGCGCCAGGAACAGGAACCTTTATCGCTCTGGCTGAAAGTGTAGCCATTGATCAGAGCCAGAGTATTTCCGTTTGCGCTGCGCACCCATTCAACTAAAAAAAAAAACAGGTTATCATACAAATCGGACAACTGTTTAATAGTTTGTCGTTAATGGTTTATAAACACACACACAAAAATTACTTACATTTAATTTATAGTCTAGAGAGTTACGAACGTCATATTTTTTTGTATAGTATGTTTGACAGCACTCGTGTGATATCAACTCATAGGCCGGTATTTCACTGGGACACCATGGCAGCGCAACCAGTCGCCGCTACCAACAAAATGTATACAGCTGTATAGAGAGTTACTCACCTGGTGTCCGTTTGGTTGCGCAACCAATTTGGCGGCGCAACCAGTTCGGATGCTGGTCGCGATACCACTCCCATTGAAATATAGCCCTTAATACAGTGGTCGCAGGGTGTGTCTTTACTGGTGTCTAGTTACGGACACCAGTGGCGCAACCTAGTCGCGCCACCGTGGTGTCCCAGTGAAATACCGGCCATAAGTGTGTGTTATCAACACTCAAGTGATATTTGCTTCGATGACAGCTACCTAAGTTTTGTTTATTAATTAATGCAATACCCCGAGCAATCTCACACTTGAGCGAGATTATTTATTTTAGCCTAAGTGAATGTTACTTTATGGAGGGTTATTTTTTATGGGGTTGGGCTTTCGAATTGATGTTAATGTTATTTTGTTTTAGCCCTTTTTGTTTCATAAAATTCATACGGCTATTGAAATTAAAACGATGCAGAATCTAACGTATTAAGCTTGACAGGCTTTTAACTGTTTTTTTATAACACACATATGCATATTAAGATACAATCAATCATTTCAATATTGTTGTATTTTTCAAATCACAGATAAAATAGATCTTAAAATGATATTTAACATTACAGAGTTAAATAAAGTTTCCATGAAATAAAGTTTTCATGAATGCCGTTTTCATGAATTTGCGCGAAAAGTACGTTTTCTACCATTGGTCATTATGATGTGGGCTTTAAATCCTCGCCCTGAAGAAAAAACCAGCGATCTTTTTTTACGAGTATGTTACAAGTGAGCAAACGAGCAGGTGGGCCACCTGATGGTAAGGGGTCACCACCGCCCATAGCACCCACTGTCTTATTAGTGGCATATAAGCGCGTTGCTCACTTTGAGAACTAAGATGGTATGTCTCATGTGCTGGTTATTTCACTGGCTCCCTTGCCCTTCAAACCGCAATGCATACACATACATACATACATACATACATAACATCACGCCTCTTTCCCGTTGGGGTAGGCAGAGACCACAGTCCTCCACCTGCTACGATCTTGACATACTTCCCTTGCTTCCTGTACTTTCATCAATCCTTTCATACACACGGCAGAAAATGAATGTTTAAATACTATTATAATTATTAAAGCAGCATTGCTTGGTAACATAGAAACCTTTACGTTTATTTTTTATTTCCTATTTATTGCTTATACTATATCTAAGCAGAAGACAAATATTTAGACGAAAACAAAAATCTTAACAAGAATTACACTTGTTGTTATGAACCAGAGTAAAGTTTCACGAATTACGTAGGCTACGGCCGAAGGGTCGAAAAAAAACCGAAAAACTTTTGGTACTAAATTTAATTTTTCAAAAATATGAAAGTTACAAAGTAAAACTTAATTACTAAATTACGCTAGCATCCTATTCGAAGTCGGAATATGGAATGCCTCGAAATTGGGCGGAAGACGAAGCGCCGGCGCCGCCGTAGAGCACGTTGTGCAGCATCAGCACCTCGTGGGTCCGTAGTCCGAATTGAGGTAAGCGCAGCATCAGCGCTTTACCTAATAGGTGCGCGAATAATATTTTCTTCTGTGTATAGACTTGATGATGTCTATTACTGATGGGGAATCTACTATCAGGCTCTTTTAAGGTTTCGAAGGATCATCGTTCATTTTTATAGCCTGTATAGAAGAGCCAAGACACAGCAGAGTTGATATTTACCAAGAGAGGTAAATACAAAAAAACATAACTATTACAACGATTAAAAAAGGCACTAGTAAGTATTTGAAACAGAACCTAAATTTTTAAATACACTCCATTAACAATCTTATACGCTGGCGGAGAGTGACTGTGCGTATTAAAAAGACGATAAATATTTCTATCTTCTGTCAAATAGAATCTTGCTTTGCAGTTTTTGGCTTGTCTATTATAACACGTGTACAATTCCATGCCTTTATACACATGATCGTAGGAGAACGTGAAGCCATTGATCAAAGCCACGTCACGCCCTCTAGTTGAAGGCACGAACGTAACTGAAAAGGAATGAATTGTTTATATATTGGTTATTTAAATTGAATGATACAGAATATAACTCTCAACAATCTAAAGTTTCCTTAGATATGTTTATGATCGCCTATTTTCAGTAGTGCAATTGATTGTACTAAGAAGACTTAGTTTCAATAGTTCAATTAAATTATTTGCTTAAACTACTGATACGCAAAAGTCCTTCAAGTACAATAATTGACGAATATTAGTCACCTGCGACTAAATAAGCTATGGTCTGAGAAATACATGATAGCCACAGCCACATTATACAGGACGTTGATTTAATTGCGTGCCATAGCTTAGGGGCTGTTTCAGTAACGATAAAGGAACACAAAAAAAATATTTAAAAAATCCCACTTAAAAAAATTAAAACTCCTTTGAAACTAAACTAACGTGGAGGGCAATGATCCGAAGCACCGCGCAATCAGAAGCACACGAAAGGGTTTTGTTATGTATGTGCCTAACTTATCCACTGATACTCGCGCGCTGACTCGGTTATAGCGCGGTGGTCCGTCCGGGTCATTGCCCTCCACGTTAGTTTAGTTTCAATGAAGTTTTAGTTTTTTTTAAGTAGGATTTCTTTTTATGTTCCTTTATCGTTACTGAAACACCTCCTAAGATATGGCAAACAATTAAATTAACAACCTGTATATAATTCAACGCTAAGCGCCCGTTGCAATGCCGCCCCTAGGGACGAACCGGTGGCACGCGACCTGATAAGCCCATCTATTTATTGTGACGCGACGCTCTAGCTAGGCCCTTCACTAAAACTCAATGCACCCATGGGGCGCACGCTTGCGTATACGTTTAAGGTTTGGACGCGTGCGACATCATCTTCGCGGGTGGTGGTATCACCGGGCGCCCGGCGTTGAAATACATGTTCTGTAGCTATTATATGCCTGTGCCGTTGGGTCATTACACGGAATATTATACATTATACTAACGGGACGGGAACCTACTCGAGTTATAACGGCTTGGTCAAAATTTTATGAGCGCTCCCTCTGAGTGCCATTAGAGTAACTTCTATGAATAGTTATTTGGTTATTGTTAGGTACTTACTTGAAAACAAGTATTTTTCTGTACAGGTAGAATTCAAGTTGAGATGTACTCACACATGTTCGCCTGTAGTTGGTGATAAAATAAAAACGACATTTAAAAAAATAAAATGCTGTAAGTAATTATAATTAGATATATTCATATCAACTTTTTAGGTCCAGTTTTAGGGAATTTATTAGCAAACAATGTCAGTTGATATATTTTCAATGAGGGTTTTTGAGGGTCGATTTTATTGTCATTTCATGCATCGCTGCTATTTCCAATATCTTTCTTTAAATGTCTGAATTATCATAAAATTATTGAAAGAGGATTCCATTACAACTCTTGCTATACCTTGATATAAATTCCATTTCGAATGACGTACTCTGAGGGCTCATGGTTGTGTTCCAACGTGACGTCTCGTTGGAGCTGTCCACCGGAAAGAGTCACCATCGAGCTCTTGCAGCCTGTGCTGTGGTTCCGAGTGCACCTCCAGTTTAATGTGCTCTTGTAAGTCTTTGTCAAATAGAAACAATAGTTTTTATAAATCGCGACGGACTTCCCTTTGAGATTTTTTAACATGGTAACTGTAACAGGGAAAATGCAATTTTCTGGTTACCGTATGTTTTTATTGTTACTTTCAAGTTAAAAAAGTCAACCAATAGAATGAAAAATTAAATTTTGATTCTTATTCAACCAATAGAATGAAAAATTAAATTTTGATTCTTATTGATGTATGTGGACTTAAATTAATAAATATTTTGAGTAAATTCGTGTCATAATATTGCGAAAGGGAGCATGCAAGAGAGCATAAATTTATAAGGGGTTACGTATGGGTATGTAACTTATAAATGTTGACGTAACTTCCATTACCAATTCTGTACTGTTGGTTTGTGGTTGTGTTTTCAATTATCTCTTCACAAAAATCCATCAAGAGTCGTTACTATCGAGCTATTACAGCCTCTGTCATGAACGGTGCAAAGCCAAATTATCGTACTCGTAAAATTCTTGCTCACATAAAATCAATAGCCTTTATGAATTGCTATGGGCTTCCATCTGATATTCTTTAACTAAGTTACTATAAAAGGAAAATAATTAGTCATACAAATATTAATAGTGTTGTTATAATGTTAATGTTCCGTACGTGTGTTTAGTAAAACTTGGTAATGCAAGTTTAATATTTTGTAGCACTTTTAAGGCAATTGCGGTAAAAGATCGAGTGTATAGTCAACCGCACGTCAGTGGAAACTCTTGCAACTCTGTTATCATGCCATAAAGCCCAAAGTGTTTCTACTGACGTGCTGTTGGGTTCACTTCTAGAGAAAGCGTTTCTATTAAATTCAACGTAAACTGACAGTACACTTTAGCAAAAAATATGAATTGTATTACCATTTATTACAAAAATTAACATTTGAATTTGAAAAAGATAAATTTTATGCTCATGCTATATTTGTACAAATTTAGCGGCCTTATCAAATCCCCGGTTAAGATGCCGACACAGTAGAAACAATATGGATAGGATAGTGATGACTAGACTGGCACCAGAAATAAGGTAAAAATTTAATAGTCAATTATAACTATACTAACTCTTATTAAATTGTTTAAAACACGTATAATTCGGCTCACTAATCGATACTGACTTATTCGATACGAGTAGGTAATCAGTTTACTTATGTTTGCACCCTTGGGCAATACGAGAAATTACTGTATATTCAATTCCGGATTTTGTACTGAGTAAGTTCTTAAAGTATGTAAGCATAGTGGTTGTACCTATTCTTACTCACCTTGTAAACCTATGTTTTGAGAATGGTGTTTTCCCTGCGCCTCTAAAAAAATCAATTGTTACTCCTATATACAAGGGAGGGGATAGAGACGATATTAATAATTACAGACCTATATCAGTACTGCCAGTGATCTCAAAATTTTTAGAAAAACTAGTAAATTCACGACTAGTAAACTACCTAGAAAAGTTTGAGCTGTTATCTCCCTCGCAATTTGGTTTCAGGAAAAACAAATCAACTGAGGACGCGGTAACAGCACTTGCTTCCTTGGTAATAGATAATTTAGACGTAAACAATAAATGCATGGCAGTATTTTTAGATTTAAAAAAGGCATTTGATACCGTCTCAGTCCCCATCCTTGTAAGTAAACTTTAAAAATCGGGATAAGGGGAAAACAGCTTTCGCTATTTAAAGACTGTCTTACCGACAGAAAACAGAAGGTCATAGTACAACAACATTTGAGTGAAGACGCAGAAGTGATGTATGGCGTGCCACAAGGCAGTGTACTTGGCCATTCAATTCAATTCAATCGTTTATTCATAAATATAAATTTACACGTCATCTTTTTAAATAATATAAATCAATTTACATTATAGTAAATTTTAGATTAATTAATGATAAGTAGTTAACATAGAATATCTAAGTTAAATGTCATTTAACTGAGACAGTTTGCAGCAAAAACTCATCCACCGAGTAATAAGCTTCTGTTAGTAAATATGTTTTTAGTTTATCTAAGAAACAAGTGTCGCTCTTCGAGTTTTTTATTTCCGCGGAGATTTTATTGTATACTTTAGGCCCTATCGTGTGAAGACATTTATTAGACTTGACTAGTCTCGTTGGTGGTGCTAGTAGTTCATGACGTCTCCGCAAGTTTCTCGAATGAACGTTAGCACGAGTCGAGAACTCACCTAAGTTGCATCTGACATATTTAGCCACTTCATAAATGTATATGCAGGGTAGCGTCAATACTCTGAGCTGCCTGAATAAGTCCCTTGCAGGGTGATCCCAAACCACACCACACAGTATCCGTATAGCGCGTTTCTGCTTTCGGAATACTCTCTCCCGGTCGGCGGCAGTCGCCCACAGTACAGAGCCGTATGTGAGTATAGAATGAAAATAGCCATAGTAGGCTTTCAGCATGTTATCCTGACTGAGAGTCGGCCGCAGCCGACCGAGAGCAAAGCATGCAGCAGACAGGCGCGAACATGTCATATCAATGTGGGGGGCCCATGTTAGTCCAGAGTAAATAATTAACCCTAGATATTTTACCTGCTGGACCTGAGGGACTGCTTGACCTTTACACTGGACATTCATATCCATGGTGCCGTTTCTTTTTAGTTTGAAATGGATGATGTTTGTCTTTTCGACATTTAGTAACATGCCATTAGCATCAAACCACTCGGATAACTGTGCCATTACGGAATTAAGTTTTGATAATAAATTATGTTGGTTATCACTAGCGACAATTACGCAACCGTCATCAGCGAACATTACGAATTCAGCATCTTCAGATGCGGTGCTGAAGTCATTCATCAGGAGCAAAAACAGGTTGTTACCCATGATCGATCCCTGTGGGACCATACAGTCACTCAGATCCTTCAATGCAGAGTGCTCGCCGCGGACTGTAGTAAGTTGCTTCCGGTCTTTTAAAAAGGATTCGATCAAGGAGTACGCATTTCCTGACACTCCGTAGCGAAGCAATTTACATGACGCGCAATTTGGCTTTAGGCCCCAGCTGTCAACAGAGAGTGCCATACTGTGTCTCAAGCAAACTGTCAAGTACTATACATCCAGAAAAACGCCGATTTTTGCCTGTTTTCTGGACCTGTCGAAGGCATTCGATTTGGTTCCGTACGGAATGCTGTGGCGAAAGCTACACGTTGATACCACCGTACCATCTGAAGTAACGTCCCTATTTCAGTACTGGTACGACAAGCAGACTAATTGTGTTAAGTGGGCTGGAGCGCATTCGGATGTGTACAGGTTGGAGTGCGGGGTGCGGCAGGGGGGGCTGAGCTCGCCCCGTCTCTTCAACCTGTATATGAACCAGCTTATCGGTGAGGTGAGCTCAGCAGCACCGGCATAGGTTGTCATGTAGATGGTGTGTGCTTGAATAATATAAGTTATGCTGATGATATGGTGCTGCTGAGCCCATCAATACGAGCTCTAAGAAAATTAGTGGCAATTTGTGAGTCCTACGCGATGACCCATGGGCTAAAGTACAACGTCAAGAAGAGCGAGCTCATGATGTTTAAAGCGAACGCGATGAACGTTAAAGATGTGCCTGACGTTTCACTCTACTGCACACCATTAAGGTGGGTAACCAAATTTAAGTACTTGGGCCACTGGATCACCGAGGACTTAAATGACAATTTGGACATAGAGAGGGAACGGAGGTCGCTGTCTGTTCGGTGTAACATGCTGGCCCGAAGGTTTGCACGGTGTACAAAATCAGTGAAGGTTACACTTTTTAAGGCATTTTGCCAGTCCTTCTACACCTGCAGCCTTTGGACCAGTTACTCGCAGCGGGCATACAGTAGCCTCCGGGTCCAATATAATAACGCCTTCAGGATTCTGTTGGGGCTGGCGCGATGCTGTAGCGCGTCCGGAATGTTTGCTGAGGCGCACACGGACGACTTTTATGCCATAATGAGGAAACGGTGCGCCTCCATGTTAACCAGGCTCCGTGCCAGCTCTAGCAGCCTCCTGAAGATGTTCGCTGACAGGTGGGACTCCCCTCTGCTACGACACTGGGTGAGCCTCCACATACACCAAACATTTTAGTGTATGTTTTTTACTAACCATAGTATAAGTTATTGTTACTAACACTTTATGGATCTATATCTGAAATAAATTATTTGAATTTGAATTTACTCAGCAAAAGTGGGTGGCTAACGAGTTCGAAAGCGCGCGACAGGTCACAGAATATAGCCGCAACCTGCCGCCCGCCCTCAAGATGGTTCATCACCTTGAATATGACATCCCGCGCTGCATCGATTGTAGATCTACCCGGTTGATAGGCGTACTGTTGACGGTTAAGAAACTCATTCCTGTTGATATATGCCATTAATTTGTCACTTATTATCCTTTCAAATATTTTAGATATAATCGGGATTAGAGAAATAGGCCTAAAGTTCTTTAGTTCACTTTGCTCGCCCTTGCCCTTATAGATTGGCTGAACTTTTACATTCTTTAGAGTTTTCGGGTAAATACCCAGTTCTAAACATTTATTAAATAACAAACAAAGTACGGAAATAATTACCGGCGGAAAGTAGTCAAAAAGTTTTGTACTCATGTCATTAATGTCACTTGAATTCTTACGCTTGATATGTTTTATGGCCTTAATAATCTCAGCTAACATGATCGGTCTAAGTTCAAATGACGTTGTAGCGCTACTCGATAAATATTTGTTTAGATATGACATCGCATTGTGTAAAACCGGTTTTGCGTTTGAATTGGAGTTCGCTTCTACGTAGTACTGGTTAAGTGCATTGGCGGCAGCGGACGCGCGCTCTTGGTCACAGTTCCCAACGCACTTGCTCACGAGAATGTCAAGTGCACTTTTTGCGTTGTCGTTTCGCCCAGTTTCCGATGCAATTACACGCCAAACATTACGGCACATGTTTCCTTTACTATTACCTAGCTGGTCATTAATATAGTCACGTCGCGTATGGCTTAAATAATTTGTATAGATTATTTCGGCATCTAAAAGTTGGCTGTGTAACGCGACGTCGTCGTTCGGATTTGTTGATAATACTACGTTGTTTCTCATTTACATAAACGATCTCTGTAATCTGAACTTAGCAAATGGTAGGCTGTTTTCGTATGCCGACGACACCGCCATTGTTTTCTCAGGCAAATCCTGGGATGCAGTCAGAACGAGTGCTGAAACAGAAATGGCCCAAGTAGCGAAATGGCTGAAACTGAATTTACTTACACTCAACACATCAAAAACTAAGTTTATGTGTTTCAGCATCTACAATAATACGCAACCTAGTGATGAGCTCAACCTGAAAATACACCATTGTAATTCAACCACACAGGCATGCGATTGTCCAACCATCGAAAGAGTAAGCCAGACTAAGTATTTGGGAGTGTTTCTCGATCAACGCCTGTCCTGGTACCCACATCTAGAGCATGTCATAAACAGAATCAGAAAATTTCTCTGGATCTTCAAAACTCTTAGACATTTAACTCCAACGACATCTTATAATCACCAAAAACCGACCAGAAATCTTCTTAGTGATATATATAGATCTCTTGTTGAATCTGTAATTATTTACTGCATCTCAGTGTGGGGAGGGGCATCGAAAACACGAATTATAGATTTGGAACGAGCGTAACGAGCTTTGCTGAAAATTATGTTCTTTAAAAGGACTCGATTTTCCACTGAAAGCTTATATAATATTAGTAACTTGCTCTCCATCAGGAAATTGTATATTCTTAATATAGTGTTAAAAAAACATAAATGTTTGACATATAATCTAACACAAACACAAAGGAGAAGAAAGGACGGTGTAGCTAATGTTCCATCCACTCGAACAAGATTTGCTAGTATTCAATACTCTAAACGATCTGTAGTCTTATATAACAGAGTTAACAGAGATATATATATATATATATACGATCAGAATTATAAAAACTGAAAAAAAAAATTAATACTATGGCTACATTCACAAACATACGAAGAGGTAGAATCATTACTAGTGTCTTTGAAATAATAATAGTAAAATAATAGTAAAATATGTGAGGATATATAAATAAATATTAATTCGTTTATATGACTGATACAATTCAGGGTAATATGTGTATGTTATATCTACATATATGTATGTAATTTGTGTATATATTTACATGTATTTTATTTATATATTGATTTATCTATTTATTTATATAAAATTATACTTATTCTTTGTTATGTATGTTAACGCGCCCACACACGCACCCACAATCTTACACACACAAACACTCTCACTCACACATATAAACACACACACTCACACACACTTACTTTAGTTCATCATGTTTAATCATGTTACGTAGTTAAATTGTTTAGTTCCTAATAGCCACGAGGGCAGAGCGGAGTCTTCCTGACACAGGCACTCTGATGCTTAAAAGGAAACTCCACACAATTTTTGTATGAAAAAAATTATTAAGCAATAAACATTTTGTATTTGTATTTTTTGTATATTATAGTAACCACTACCAATAATGCTATGTACTTATGTTATGTTAAAGAAAACTTGGAAATGCTAGCAAAAATTAAATTAGATGAAAGAATTATTTATCTAAACTTTAATGTAAACTCCATTCCGGATAATGTACCGTGACGGCTCGTGGTTGTGTTCTGAGTTGTCTCGGAGTAAACATCCGTCATGAAGAGTCACGATCGAACCCTTGCAGCCCCTACCGTGAGTGCATCTCCAGATTGTTGTCTTTTTACAACTTTTGTTCACACAAAAAGTGTAGTTTTTGTAAATCGTTATGGACTTCCCTCTGGTATTTTGCACAAAGGTTACTGTAACAAAGATATAACTTTCTTATTAACGTATGAAGGTAGACATTTTTAAAAAAGTAAGTAGTGAAAGTAGTTCCCAATTTCAGATTTAAACAAACAAGGTGAATTACTCAAAAATCTTTTATTTCTTTCGGATGATGCCTACTATTTTTTTTAAGATCAACGTTTTAATGTCTTGTTTATTTCCTGACAAAGTAAAGCACGGCAACTTTTATCTAGTTGTATATGATAAACCTATGGAAAATGACGAGATGGTGAAGATAGGTCATGAAAAAAATATTAAAAAACAAAAAGCCGACTGCTTAAGGTGATCTGTGACAGCCAGCTTAGACCCGAACGCAACTAGATGGAGCCACTGCTGCAAATAAAAGGTTTTATTTTTTTAATGCAATAAGTACCAACTATATATGTGCAAAAAGTTAATCAGCGTAAATTTCATGGTGCAACTTCAACGCCTAACAACAATTCTATAAAAAAAATAACCATATTTCCAGTAAAGTCAATTACTCTCGTCAGTCCGTGATTTACATGAGTACGATCACTCACCCATGCACACAAAGCACAATCGTACAGTTTTGACCGCACGCCCACAATCGTAATATTAAATCAAAAATTGCTAACAAAAACTAGTACTTTTAGTACATTTGCTTTATTTTTATATTAATCAGCGAAAATCTTAACTAAAAATAGCAGTATTCGTTCGTTTTTCAACAGAATTTTATGTCTCGCGTAAAAATGCAAGTTATTTGAATTTTTTTTATTGAAAACCGATCACCTTAAGCAGTCTCCTGTTAAGTTAGTGTTAAAATAAAAACGACATTTAAAAAAATAAAATGCTGTAATTATAATTATATATATTCACATCAACTTTTTTAGGTCCAGTTTTAGGGAATTTATTAGCAAACCCTGTCAGTTGATATATTTTCAGTTGAACTTTTTTAGGTCCAGTTTTAGGGAATTTATTAGCAAACCCTGTCAGTTGATATATTTTCAATGAGGGTTTTTGAGGGTCGCTTTTATTGAAATTTCATGCATAGCATCGCTGCTATTTCCAATATCTTTCTTTTAATGTCTGATTTATCATAAAATTATTGAAAGAGGATTCCATTACAACTTTTGCTAAACCTTGATATAAATTCCATTTCGAATTACGTACTGTGAGGGCTCATGGTTGTGTTCCAACATGACGTCTCGTAGGAGCTGTCCACCGGAAAGAGTCACCATCGAGCTCTTGCAGCCTGTGCGGTTCCGAGTTCACCTCCAGTTTAATGTGCTCTTGTAAGTTTTTGTCAAATAGAAACAATAGTTTTTATAAATCGCGACAGACTTCCCTTTGAGATTTTTTAACATGGTAACTGTAACAGGGAAAATACACTTTTCTGGTTACCGTATATTTTTAATGTTACTTTCAAGTTAAAAAATTCAACCAATACAATGAAAAATTAAATTTTGATTCTTATTGATGTGGACTTAAATTAATAAATATTTTGAGTAAATTCGTGTCGTAATATTGCGTAAGGGAGCATGCAAGAGTGCATATATTTATAAGGGGTTACGTATGGGTAAGTAACTTATAAATGTTGACGTAACTTCCATTACCAATTCTGTACTGTGTTGGTTTGTGGTTGTGTTTTAAATTATTACAGCCTCTGTCATGAACGGTGCAAAGCCAAATTATCGTACTCGTAAAATTCTTGCTCACATAAAATCAATAGCCTTTATGAATTGCTATGGGCTTCCATCTGATATTCTTTAACTAAGTTACTATAAAAGGAAAATAATTAGTCATACAAATATTAATAGTGTTGTTATAATGTTAATGTTCCGTACGTGTGTTTAGTAAAACTTGGTAATGCAAGTTTAATATTTTGTAGCACTTTTATGGCAATTGCGGTAAAAGATCGAGTGTATAGTCAACGCCACGTCAGTGGAAACACTTGCAACTCTGTTATCATGCCATAAAACCCAAAGTATTTCTACTGACGTGCTGTTGGGTTCACTTCTGGCGAAAGCGTTTCTATTAAACGTAACATACTGACAGTACATTTTAGCAAAAATCTGAATCGTATTACCATTTATTAAAAAAAATCATATTTGAATTTGAAAAAGAAACATTTTATGTTCATGTTATATTTGTACAAACTTAGTGGCCTCGTCAAATCCCTGGTTAGGACGCCGACTCAGTAGAAACAAAATATGGCTAGGACATTGATGTCTAGACTGGCATGGCACCAGAAATAAGGTAATAATTTAATAGTAAATTATAACTATATTAACTCTTATTAAATTGTTTGAAACACGTTTAGTTCGGTTCACTAATCGATACTGACTTTTTCGGTACGAGTAGGTAAATAGTTTACTTATGTTTGCGCCCTTCGGCAATACGAGGAATTACTGTATATTCCATTCCGGATTTTGTAATGTGGTGGCTCGTGGTTGTGTTTTGACTTATCTCGTAACAAAAGTCCATCATGAGTCGTTACGTTCGAGCCTCTTCAGCTCCTGTCATGTACAGTGCAAAGCCAATTAAACGTTCTCGTAAGAGTTTTGCTTACATAAAAACATATCCTTTATGAATTTCTACGGGCTTTCCTTTGTGATTTTTCAACAGAGTTACTGTAACAAAAAATATCAGTGCTATGTTCATTTACGTACGTTAATATCAGGAAAGTATGATTGATTTTTTAACAAAAATAACCAGATTATATACAGCGTGAATTTTTATTCTTTTTAATCCCGAAGCCCAGTGATTATACTCATGAAAACTCTAGTGATTCTACTCAAAAAAATTTTTTCGTCATCGCATAGTAAAGTTGGTCACGTGATCGACTCATTTTCTATGGGAAGGTGAACAATTTGTTTCGAGTAAAAAAAAAATTCTTTGGTATATTTGCTTGTTTTCATGAGTAGAATCACTGGGCTTTGGGATTGAAACGAAAAAAATTCACTCTGTATTATTTTTATAGATTTTCATTAAAGTACCTGCATCAGCTACTACCGCATTTTTTATCGTAAGTTTATTTATATGGTTGTATTCTGCCTTATTTTTTTCACCAATTTTCTTTGAAAAGTTTTTTTTTTATGTAACAAGTGAGCAAACGAGCGAAATTCTTTGAATGAGATCTTTATAAAAAAAGACCCGTGTATCGATAACTGTACTGAAAATGAAAAAGACATCATCCATCTATGCAGTAAGTACACTTTTAATATAAATACGTTAAGTACTCAATGATACAGTGTAATGAGTGTTATTTAAGGTTATATTTAAAAATAACTTAGCATAAACATACTCCATCTTACTTAATTATTTTAAAAGTAACTTTTGAAACAATAATATGTTGAAAGCAGTAAGGTTACTGACTGCATTTATGGCAACAGTCTTGGTTTATGGAAATACACAGACCCATAACATAAGTGCAGTCAGTGTCACTACCTTCTCTATTTATTTAAGGTAATTTTCAATAAAATATAAATAATAAGGATTATAATCAGTTGATTTTTACATTTATTTTTTGGAAAATATTGTACACTTGTAAGTTTTTATTTTGAATCCTTCATTTTTTAAATAAAATGTATAATACAAATGAATTACAAAGAAACAGAAGGAAAACCATTACTTAAGTATCAAATTAAACCTTGACGTAAACTCCATTTCGGATAATGTAACGAAACGGCTTGTGGTTGTGTTTTGAGTTGTGTCGTAACAAAACTCCATCATGAGTCGTAACGATTGAGCCTTTACAGCGCGTACTATGCGTGGTGCAAGACCAATTTAATGTTTGCCTATTTTTCTTGGGCTTATAAAAGCAATAGCCTTTATGAATTGCTACAGGCTTTCCTCTCAAATTTTTCAATATAGTAACTGTAACAAAAAAAAATATTAGGGCTTTACTTTTCATTATTTTGATAGAATAGAATAGCCATGGCAAAGCGAGCTTTCAATCTAAAGAAACATCTATTTAAAGCCAACATAGCATACAAGACTCGAAAACGACTTAAAAAACATACATCTGGAGCATTGCTCTCTACGGTAGTGAAACATGGACTCTTACTAAGAAAGAAAGACAGAAACTTGAAGCATTCGAAATGTGGTGCTGGAGGAGAATGATGAAAATAAGCTGGACCGAAAAGAAAAATAAGATAAGTACACAGTATAAGATGAACCAGCAGCGCCACGCTACAAACGCCTTAAGCCGGAGGCCCACTCAAGGTCGAAAGATTTCCACCTACGAGTGGCCGTGCGCACAGTATGGTAAGTACCTGCGTGGTAAGTACATTAGTGTTTGTGTACATGTGTGTGCATGTGTATGTAAGTGCATGTGTGTGTGAATGTGTTTGAGTGTACGTCTGTGTGTAAGTGTGTGTCTGTGTGTAAGTGTGTGTGTGTTTGTGGTGAGTGGATAAGTGAGCCTAGTTATTGTAGTGATTTCCGGACTTTAGATTTAAAAAGGTTTTTGGATTCGTTAAATGGATCCAGATCGGCAAACTGTGTGTTACGAGTATATGTTGTGAAGATTCGGGTACGAGTAAGTGGAAAATTTTGTGCATAGTTTGTTCTGTGAGGCGGTGAATAGAAGAGTCTGGTGTGCCTAGTTTGCCGAACTGGAACATTAAGGCCAATTTTAGAAACCAAATTCATATTACCCAAGTAACCGTTTACCGTTTCATGTAATAGACTCATATTTGCAACTGTTCGACGGTCTTTAAGTTGCATTAAACCAAAATGTTTACATTTCTCGTCATATCCAGGGATGTATGTATGGGAACAATACTGTAGATGTTTTAAGAAGCGTTTTTGGATCGATTCAATTCGTGCAATATAAGTGGCATATTGTGGTGACCAGACACAACTAGCATGCTCTAACACACTTCGCACGTAAGCAAAGTACACTGCTTTTAGACAGTGTATGTCATTTAAAAGTTTTGATGCTCTTAAAACAAAACCCAGACTTCGATATGCCTTATTTACTATATGGTCGTAATGGGTGTTAAAGTTTAACTTTTTGTCAAGGAGAATGCCTAAATCACGGACCACATCTACTCTCTGAACAGTTAAATTGTCTATCTTGTAATTAAATATTATTGGTGATGGTTTGCGACTAAAAGTGATGCACTGACATTTCTGTGTACTTACTGTGATTTTATTCAATTGATAATAGATTGATAGGCGGTCAAGATCCGCCGGTAGCTTACAACAGTCCTGTATGTTGCCAACATCAATGTATATTTTTTTGTCTTCGGCATATAATCAACTAGCTGTTACCCGCGACTTCGTCCGCGTAGATTTTATAAAAAAACAGAACTCGAACTTAATTGAAACATATTTTACGGAGCGCTTATCCTTCTTGATCCCTACGTAAAAGATGCATTTGTACTTATCCAAGTTGAATAAATGCATCTTACTACAAACTTAATTATCTTTTGATTTTATTTAACTGGTAGGTAGTGCGGAATTTTCATTGTCAACTGTTACAGGCGAACTTAAAAAAGAAGGCAATAAAGGGAGTGAAGTTAATGGGTAGCGAGGAGGTATTCATAAAAGTAAAAAAGGTCCCTATTCCTCCCTATCTATCCTTTTGTATCCCCCCCCCTACATTCCCACTCCCCCTCCCTCACCCTCTCCCACTCTCTCTTCCACTCTCTCTTCCACTCCCTCGCCCCTCCCTCTTCCCCCCCTCACCCTTCCTTCCCCCTCCATTTCCCCCCTTCCCCTCTCCCCATCACCCTCCCTTTCCCCCCTCGCCCTCCTCCCATTCCCCTCCCTTTCCCCCTTCCCCTCACTCATCCTCCCCTTCCCCCTCTCCCTCCCTCTACCCCCCCTCCCTCTACCCCCTCACACGCCCTCTACCCCTCACTCCCCCTTTCTCTCCCCTCATTTTCCCCTCCCTTACACTCTCTCCCTATCCCTCCCCCTCTCCCTATCCCTGACCCTACCCCTATCCCTGCTTCTACCCCTAACGCCATCGTAACCGCTATCCCTATCCTTATATAAACATACAACTGACACTCATATTGATTTTTAGACATTTCAAACCTATCAACCCCATCCCAGGGGTGGTGGTATTTCACGTCCACCACGTTGGATTTCAAAATCATTGTAGTTTTCGTAATCAGCGACCCGATAAACCATACGAACGACACCCATATTGATTTTTAGACATATCAACTCTATCGCACCCCAACCTTATCCCCAGGGGATAATGGTAGTTTACGTCTACCACGTTGGATTTCAAAATTGTAGTAGTCTTCGTAATCAGCGATACTTAGTTGAATAAAAAAAGTCCCATCAAAATCGGTTAAGTAGTTTCGGTGTGCTGTAGCAGATACAACCCCGCTAGAGTATTATTGTATGTGTAGATTCCCACGGGAATGAGATATTTTCCCGGGGTAAAAAGTAGCCTATGTCCGTCTCCAAGTTACCATCTATCACCATACCAAATTTCATCAAAATCCGTTCAGCCGTTTAGGCGTGAAAGAGCAACAAACAAACAGACAGACAGACAGACAGACAGAGTTACTTTCGCATTTATAATATTATAGTATGGATAGTTTGAATTCTCAAAACACGTGTAAATGTCGTACAAATACGCACAATATGGTTGGAGAGAAGCGAACCTTATTGGGAACTATCACCAACCGAAAAGGAAAGACGATTGGACACATGGTGCGACATGACAACTTCTTTAAAACCATCTTGGAGGGGAAGATGGAAGGCAAGAGAGGACGGGGAAGAGCAAGACGAACGTACATTGACCAAGTCAAGGAAAAAGCTGTTAATTTTTCATCTAACCTTAAATCCTAAGAACCTTTTAAAATAAAATGTATAACACAAATTAATTAACAAGGAAACAGACAGGAAAAGTTTACATGAGTTTCCAAGTAAACCTTGATATAAACTCTATTTCGGATTATGTAACGTGACGGCTTGTGGTTGTACTCTGACTTATCTCGTAACAATTCTTCAGAAGTTACGAATTACGATTATGATCGAGCCCTTTTAGCCCAAACCACACCCCGGACACTCCATACAACGAGCGCGAACCCACGAACTGTCAAAGTTTGAAATTGGAACAGGCGTAGGCCTGCTGCATATTCAGTACAACGGACCCGCATCGGCACCAATCGATTCGCGCGAGCGGGTGTTAGCGGGGGTGCGGGATGGATTTCAAGGGGGGCGGAGAGTGACCGTTCTGTATGATAGTACTATTACTTTATTCTGTGCCCATACTATGCGTGGTACAAACCTTGTTTAACATTTGTCTATTTTAATGGTTCAAATAAAAACAATAGCCTCTTTGAATTGTTCAATCAATCAATCAATATTTTAAAAAGTCATCATAGGTCTTAAAATTATAGTAGTAGGTAGTTGTAGTTCATGTATTCTAATTATTTCCAATGTATTTTTACGGGCTTCCCTCTCCAATTTTTCAATGATGTTAATGTTACAAGAAAATAATAAGTGCTTTTCTTTCATAATTTTGATAAAGGCATTATTATAACTACCAATAATGCTATGTACTTATTTTATGTTAAAGAAAACTTGGAAATGCTAGCAAAAATTAAATAAGGTGAAAAATTATTTATCTAATCTTTAATGTAAACTCCATTCCGGATAATGTACCGTGACGGCTCGTGGTTGTGTTCTGAGTTGTTTCGGAGTAAACTTCCGTCATGAAGAGTCATGATCGAACCCTTGGAGCCCCTACCGTGAGTGCATCTCCAGATTGATGTCTTTTTAAAACTTTTGTTCACACAAAACGTGTAGTTTTTGTAAATCGTTATGGACTTCCCTCTGGTATTTTTCACAAAGGTTACTGTAACAAAGATATAACTTTCTTATTAACGTATGAAGGTAGACATTTTTAAAGAAGTAAGTAGTGAAAGTAGTTCCTAATTTCAGATTTAAACAAACAAGGTGAATTACTCAAAAATCTTTTATTTCTTTCAGATGATGCCTACTATTTTTTATAAGATCAACGTTTTAATGTCTTGTTTATTTTCATACAAAGTAAAGCACGGCAACTTTTATCTAGTTGTATATTATAAACCTATGGAAAATGACGAGATGGTGAAGATCGGTCATGAAAAAATTATTAAAAAACAAAAATCTGACTGCTTAAGGTGATCTGTGACGGCCAGCTTAGACCCGAACGCAACTAGATGGAGCCACTGCTGCAAATAAAAGGTTTTATTTTTTTAATTTAATAAGTACCAACTATATATGTGCAAAAAGTTGATCAGCGTAAATTTCATGGTGCAACTTCAACGCCTAACAACAATTCTATAAAAAAAATAACCATATCTCCAGTAAAGTCAATTACTCACGTCAGTCCGTGATTTACATGAGTACGATCACTCACACATGCACACAAAGCACAATCGTACAGTTTTGACCGCACGCCCACAATCGTAATATTAAACCAAAAATTGCTAACAGAAACTAGTACTTTCAGTACATTTGCTATATTTTTATATTAATCAGCGAAAAATTGAACTAAAAATAGCAGTATTCGTTTGTTTTTCAACAGAATTTAATGTCCCGCGTAACAATGCAAGTTATTTGAATTTTTGTATTGAAAACCGATCACCTTGAGCAGTCTCCTGTTAAGTTGGAGTTAAAATAAAAACGACATTTAAAAAAATCAAATGCTGTAATTATAATGAGATATATCCACATCAACTTTTTTAGGTCCAGTTTTAGGGAATTTATTAGCAAACAATGTCAGTTGATATATTTTCAATGAGGGTTTTTGAGGGTCGCTTTTATTGTAATTTCATGCATAGCATCGCTGCTATTTCCAATATCTTTCTTTTAATGTCTGAATGATCATAAAATTATTGAAAGAGGATTCCATTACAACTGTTGCCAAACCTTGATATAAATTCCATTTCGAATTACGTACTGTGAGGGCTCATGGTTGTGTTCCAACATGACGTCTCGTTGGAGCTGTCCACCGGAAAGAGTCACCATCGAGCTCTTGCAGCCCGTGCGGTTCCGAGTGCACCTCCAGTTTAATGTGCTCTTGTAAGTCTTTGTCAAATAGAAACAATAGTTTTTATAAATCGCGACGGACTTCCCTTTGAGATTTTTTAACATGGTAACTGTAACAGGGAAAATACAATTTTCTGGTTACCGTATATTTTTAATGTTACTTTCAAGTTAAAAAATTCAACCATTAGAATGAAAAATTAAATTTTGATTCTTATTGATGTGGACTTAAATTAATAAATATTTTGAGTAAATTCGTGTCATAATATTGCGTAAGGGAGCATGCAAGAGTGCATATATTTATAAGGGGTTACGTATGGGTAAGTAACTTATAAATGTTGACGTAACTTCCATTACCAATTCTGTACTGTGTTGGTTTGTGGTTGTGTTTTGAATTATCTCTTAACAAAAATCCATCAAGAGTCGTTACTATCGAGTTAATACAGCCTCTGCCATGAACGGTGCAAAGCCAAATTATCGTACTCGTAAAATTCTTGCTCACATAAAATCAATAGCCTTTATGAATTGCTACGGGCTTCCATCTGATATTCTTTAACTAAGTTACTATAAAAGGAAAATAATTAGTCATACAAATATTATTAGTGTTGTTATAATGTTAATGTTCCGTACGTGTGTTTAGTCAAACTTGGTAATGCAAGTTGAATATTTTTTTGCACTTTTAAGGCCATTGCGGTAAAAGATCGAGTGTATATAGTCAACCGCACGTCAGTGGAAACTCTTGCAACTCTGTTATCATGCTATAAAGCCCAAAGTATTTCTACTGACGTGCTGTTGGGTTCACTTCTGGCGACAGCGTTTCTATTAATCGTTACATATTGACAGTACACTTTAGCAAAAAATATGAATTGTATTACCATTGATTACAAAAAATTTTTTTATTCATTCATGTCTTTACAGATCAAGTCATACATAATAGGTACTACTCGTAATTACCTTATAAAGTAAACTAAATAAAAAATGTCACCCAGATCATCATATCTGGGTAGGGTGCCCAAAAGGCTGGCAGCGTTCCCTCTCTGGATAGCCAGACTTATCCTCTGCCCGAGGTAGCTGCCAGCCCTTTTATCACCCGAAACATCAATAAGCCTCGAGGAGAGTTGTCGGAACAAGTCTCGCGCCCCAGGCCCCCAGGGACCCAGCGTCTCCACTCCGAATGGGACGAAATTGTAGTTGGAGGACAGAGCGGCATACTTGCGCACTTTTAGGGCTTCAGCTTTAGATGCTGCAGAGCCTGCCGCTTTTGTTGTCAAAGGTAGGTGGCAGGTGGCTACAGTATCCACACAGGTCGCATCCCACGCTATGGGCTTACCAGACCGCCATGGCATGAGCGTCATACCGTCGGGCCTCCTACCATCGTCAGGTGCAGTTCCTTTCGGCTCAAGTTTAGCCGGCACATTGACGCTGGAGAAGGCCCGACGTATAACGTCGTTCAGAGCGGCATGTCGCGGGATGCGACCCGCGCTTCTACTACAGGACAGTCCGTGATGCCCAAGTCTGTCCACGGCGAGTCCACATACACAAGTGTGGGTTTCACATATGTCTGCTCCTAGGCGCAGGCTGACGGCAAGAGAAAGGGTCGTGTTATCGAGAAGGGTGCCAACATATGAGGAAGGCAGAGCCTTGAGCCAAAAACCTGATTCTTCAGCGGAGGCTGCAAGGAGGCGTGCCCTTTCCGAAAGGCCGTCGCAGGAATTCAGCAGGTCAGCCTGCACCAACCTACATAGGGGTTCATCCCACGCTCGTTGCAGCTTCGGGTTAGATGGGAAGTCCGTATGGGGACAAACCACCTCCCAAGCGTTTCTAGCCTCAGCTAGGAATTCTGGCTCGACATTGCCAATAGAAGGTTCAGTCAGTTTATTAAAGAGACCGGCTACCCCGTGCGCTGAAGACAGAAACGCCGGTAGAGCCACCGCGGACTGTTGGCGGATACCAAGACCACCAAAACGTACCGGAAGCCCAGCCTGTCTCCAACACCTATCTGAAAGGGGGCAATTGAGTATCTTGGTGAGGAAATTTTGAATAGATTGGTCTAGATTGGACAAGAGATTTTTAAAACGTCACACAGGACTGCATCTGAGCATGTAAGTGAATTGAGGCACAAAAAGACACAGACGGATGATGTGCAGCGCCATATGCGCATTAATCTGTTTCAGGCGCTCCAAGGAATCATCGAATTTCTTTGTCTGTTCCTGAATAAAAGGCTCAATAGAATCCTCCAGAATAGGAGCTCCCAAGAGGCGAAGCGAAGAGCTTTTGAAGATTTGAATGTTAGGCGCGAGTGAGTTGAATTCGTCAATAATATCGACTTTGCGAGAGGCACACGTGGAGTCTGGAATAAAAAGCTCACACTTCGCAGGGTTTAAGATGAGACCAATCTTGGAGAAACTATCGATGATAGTTTTGAGGTCGCCTAACACCGTATCGACATCACCTCCCAAGGTGCCGTCATCTAAGTACCATAAATTAAATTTGGCTTTAAGCTGGGAAATTACTGGATGGATTGTGAGACTGAAAATTGCAGGCCCGAGAGGATCCCCTTGCTGGCATCCCGTAGCCGAAGCAACGCGGTGGTCATCATGCAACAGGTCGGAAGAACCGCCGTAACACTGAAGCAAGTAGGCGTATATTTTGGGGTAGTTGGCTTGTACCTGATTTAACATAGCTTCTCTGTCTAGAGTATTAAAAGCGTTCCGTATGTCGCGTTCCTTCAGAAGAACTTCCCCACCCCTATTCTGGATGTAAGCCCGAGCCGCGTGAACCGCAGCCTCGCAGCCTCCTCTGCATCCGAAGCCCAACTGAATCGGCTCGAATTTCTCCGCGACATCGGGAAGAATCAATTGACAACAGAGCTTACTGACAATCCGACGAAAGGTATTACCTACTGCGATGTGTCGGATTCCCCCGTCTTTTTTTCTGAGAGCGCATACATAAATTAACATTTGAATTTGAAAAAGATAAATTTTATGTTCATGCTATATTTGTACAAATTTAGCGTCCTCATCAAATCCCCGGTTAAGATGCCGACACAATAGAAACAATATGGATAGTATAGTGATGACTAGACTGGCACCAGAAATAAGGTAAAAATTTAATAGTCAATTATAACTATACTAACTCTTATTAAATTGTTTAAAACACGTATAATTCGGCTCACTAATCGATACTGACTTTTTCGATACGAGTAGGTAATCAGTTTACTAATGTTTGCACCCTTGGGCAATACGAGAAATTACTGTATATTCCATTCCGGATTTTGTACTGTGGTGACTCGTGATTGTTTTCTCGCTTATCTCGGAACAAAAGTCCATCATGAGTCATCACGATCGAGCCTCTACAGCCCCTGTCATGTACAGTGCAAAGCCAATTAAACATTCTCTTAAGAATTATGCCTACATAAAAACATAGCCTTTATTAATTGCTATTGGTTGCTTTGTGATTTTTCAACAGATTTACTGTAATAAAAAATGTCAGTATGTTCATTTAAGTTACGTAGGTACGTTAATATCAGGAAAGTACGATTCATTTCTCAATAAAAATAACCAGATTGTATACAGCGTGAATTGTTATTATTTATAATCCCGAAGCCCAGTGATTCTACTCATGAAAACAAGCAACTTTCCCGAAGAAAAAAAATTTTTCGTCTCCCCATAGTAAAGTGGTCACGTGATCGACTCATTTTGTGTGGGGAGGTGAAGAATTTTTTTCGAGTAAAAAATGTTTTTCTTTGGTATAGTTGCTTGTTTTCATGAGTAGAATCACTGGGCTTTGGGATTGAAACGAATAAAAATTCACGCTGAATTATTTTTATAGATTTTCATTAAAGTACATATTTAAGTATATGTATGTTTTTTATTTATATGTAATTATTTATCACGTAGACACTTATGTTTTCTTATATACTAGTAATATTAATAGTGTTGTTATAATGTAAATGTTCCGTACGTGTGTTTAGTAAAACTTGGTAATGCAAGTTTAATATTTTGTAGCACTTTTAAGGCCATTGTGGTAAAAGATCGAGTGTATAGTCAACGCCACGTCAGTGGAAACGCTTGCAACTCTGTTATCATGCCATAAAGCCCAAAGTATTTCTACTGACGTGCTGTTGGGTTCACTTCTGGCGAAAGCGTTTCTATTAAACGTTACATACTGACAGTACACTTTAGCAAAAAATATGAATCCTATTACCATTTATTAAAAAAATTCATATTTGAACTTGAAAAAGATAAATTTTATGTTCTCAAATCCCTGGTTAGGATGCCGACTCAACAGAATATGGCTAGGACATTGATGACTAGACTGGCATGGCACCAGAAATAAGGTAATAATTTAATAGTAAATTATAACTATATTAACTCTTATTAAATTGTTTGAAACACGTTTAGTTCGGTTCACTAATCGATACTGACTTTTTCGGTACGAGTAGGTAATCAGTTTACTTATGTTTGCGCCCTTCGGTAATACGAGGAATTCCTGTATATTCCATTCCGGATTTTGTACCGTGGTGGCTCGTGGTTGTGTTTTGACTTATCTCGTAACAAAAGTCCATCATGAGTCGTGACGTTCGAGCCTCTACAGCTCCTGTAATGTACAGTGCAAAGCCAATTAAACATTCTCTTAAGAGTTTTGCTTACATAAAAACATAGCCTTTATGAATTGCTACGGGCTTTCCTTTGTGATTTTTCAACAAAGTTACTGTAACAAAAAATATCAGTGCTATGTTCATTTACGTACGTTAATATCAGGAAAGTATGATTGATTTTTTAACAAAAATAACCAGATTGTATACAGCGTGAATTTTTATTATTTTTTATCCCGAAGCCCAGTGATTCTACTTATGAAAACTCTAGTGATTCTACTCAAAAAAATTTTTTCGTCACCCATAGTAAAGTTGGTCACGTGATCGACTAATTTTCTATGGGAAGGTGAACAATTTGTTTCGAGTAAAAAAATTTTTTCTTTGGTATATTTGCTTGTTTTCATGAGTAGAATCACTGGACTATGGGATTAAAACGAATAAAAATTCACGCTGTATTATTTTTATAGATTCTCATTAAAGTACCTGCATCAGTTACTACCGCATTTTTTATCCTATGTTTATTTATGTGGTTGTATTCTGCCTTATTTTTTTCACCAATTTTCCTTGAAAAGTATTGCTCAATAATAGCGAAATTCTTAGAATGAGATCTTCATAAAACAAAGACCCGTGTATTGATAACTGTACTGAAAAAGAAAAAGACATCATCCATCTATGCAGTAAGTACACTTCTTATTTGTATTTCGTTAATATAAATACGTTAAGTACTCAATGATACAGTGTAATGAATTTTTTTTAAGGTTATATTTAAAAATAACATACTCCATCTTACTTAATTATTTTAAAAGTAACTTTACACACAATATGCTGAAAGCAATACTTACTAAAAACGCAGTAAGGTTACTGACTGCATTTATCGCAACAGTCATGGTTTATGGAAATACACAGAACCATAACATAAGTGCAGTCAGCGTTACTACCTTCTTTATTTCATTAAGGTAATTTTCAATAAAATATAAAGAATAAGGATTATATTCAGTTGATTTTACATGTATTGCTTGGAAAATATTATACACTTTTAAAAATTAATTTTGAGTCCTTAATTTTTTTAAATAAAATGTATAACACAAATTAATTAACAATAAAACAGAAGGAAAACCATTACTTAAGTCTCTAATTAAACCTTGATGTAAACTCCATTACGGATAATGTAACGTGACGGCTTGTGGTTGTGTTCTGAGTTATTTCGTAACAAAACTCCATCATGAGTCGTAACGATTGAGCCTTTACAGCGCGTACTATGCGTGGTGCAAAGCCAATTTAATGTTTGCCTATTTTTCTTAGTCACATAAAAACAATAGCCTTTATGAATTGCTACAGGCTTTCCTCTCAAATTTTTCAAAATAGTAACTGTAAAAAAATATATTAGTGCTTTACTTTTCATTATTTTGATGTTGGTGTAATAACACTAAATATTATTACCTATTATAACAACTATCAATAATCTAATGTACTATTCGTATGTTTTAAAAAAGTAACTTTAGCTTAATATTATTGGAACTGAATGAATTATTTAATTCTTCAACTAACCTTAAATCCTTAGAAGCTTTTAAAATAAAATGTATAACATAAATTTATTAACAAGGAAACAGAGAAACAGAAAGGGAAAGGTTACACGAGTCTCCAAGTACACCTTGATATTAATATTATAAACTCTATTTCGGATTATGTAACGTGACGGCTTGTGGTTGTACTCTGACTTATCTCGTAACAAAAATCCATCAAAAGTCGTAATGATCGAGCTCTTACAGCCCATACTATGCGTGGTACAAGCCTTGTTTAACATTTGTCTATTTTAATTGTTCACATAAAAGCAATAGCCTCTATGAATTGCTACGTGCTTCCCCCGCCAATTTTTCAATGTTCTTACTGTTACAAGAAAATAATAAGTGCTTTACTTTTCATTATTTTGATAAAGGTATTATTCATATTATGTACCTATCTACCAGCGGTCATCGATCGCGTCGGCAACGTGACACGCTGGCATGTGTTGCAGCGTCAGCATTCTTACCTCAGAGCTCACTTTCGGACTTAGCGAACCTCGCATCTGTCGCATTCTAAATTTCTAATATTAATAATGTTAATTAAGTAATTTTAAAACCATATTATACCAACTGCAAGTACTCCGAGTTTGATTTCCCACTGCAGCCACCCTCTTAGCATAATTGGCGCAGTCTTTGGAGTTGTAGAGTCAGTGTCGATCGTCGAACTTCGTCTACAACTTTGAACCTACCACGTGTGGCCTGCAAGCTGGATAAGAAGTCATCAGGAACCCTATCCAAACATCGATAGAACAAGGCTCCGACCGGATACCATGCAGCTGTTATTGTAAGTACTCATACTCTTATTGGTTGTTATTCCCAACTTCTCGTGCCCCACACGCTCCCTTGGTTTTCTCGCCTGCCCTTCCGGCTTAGGTGTTAACGGCCCCTCTTGGTTTATCGCCCGCACTCTGGGCCTAGGCTTACAACTTAAGGCTTAAGGCCTAGGGCTTAGGCGTTCCCGTCCGCCCTCCCGGCATAAGGGCGTTCCCGCCCACCTGTATATATTAACCTTTCAAGATTTTTCATCCGAACGCACGACGATTTAGGTATAATTCTAGTAGTGATAGGTTAAGTAATTTGCGTTTCCAACGTCGCATCGAGCAGCGTGACGCATTTAGGAATATTAAGCTAGAACCCATAGTAGAATTAGAAGAGGAACATTTACTGACCACTAGGGAAAAATTTTATGAAGTTCATAAGTAATTAAGAAATGGTCCCAAATTCGACGGTAATCCAAACGCTTTAATAAGATTTTTAAATTTGTGCGTTAAATGTACACTCAAGAAGAGTTAAATGTCATATACCTACAGAACAAAAATATAGGTAGAAACGTGCCGCGTCCGCCGCTTTTGATACAAATATGACTCCCTTTACGACACCGCTTAGCGGCCCACATTACACCAATAGCGGTGCATTCTCATTTCCACCACAAGTACCTAACACGAAATAAGGTGCATTCGGGTAATTCCGAAAATCGGGTAATTCCAATAATGTCTCATTTCTATAGAATGCACCTTACCAATTTATTCCCCACCTTATAATTCATTTCCGTACAGAGCTATGACTCAAGTGACACTGCTTCCACCCCCGCCAATGCAACCCCAATATAACCAGCGACTGCCATTCACGCCCTTAAATCAACTTCATAATTAGCTAGGTTCAACCCGCACCTAACAAGCTTTTCGAGGTTTACCCAGGTCAAACATGACAAACGGTTTTAAGATTACACCTCGCCAGAACCAACAGGCGGACAGTCAGCGACAGAATTACTATAATCATCCACAACTCATGAGTGGTGTGAGTCACCCCGTTGCTAGAACTTTACCACCGACATCGAAAAGACATGACCGGCGCACCTAAAGGAATACTTTACCTACGATTCCTACGAACACGGGAAATCAAAACGTATTTTTAAAAATCTGAACGCGGCCCGTCAAAAATTGCACCTCGTTATAACCCTGATAAAGTAATCGATAACCATCCCCATACATATATAAAGAAGTCGTGGCTCCGTTGTAAAATTACGATTAAAGCGACCTCTGAAAAATAAATAAAATAATTGAATTTTTACAGGTACATACCTACTGATATTATCTTCCGGGGCAAAAGCCCAAGAAATACGCCTCTATAACCTTTGAAACTGCTATCAAAATTTTGAACAAAAATTAACAAAGTATCTCTGCTATGCAATGCTATCAATGAAAACCTACATATTAGCTCACTAAATAAGTATGATTGTAAAAATAAAATTAAAAAGTGGTTACTATCTTTAGATTATGATCAGACAGAATCCATCTTAACCTAAATTATACCTACTAACCTAATTTTACTCCTTCTTGCAAGCACTTACACATATACCGCTACACATCTCATACACACACCACAAACACACATACACTCATCACAATATAGACACAAAACCCACATTATATACTTACTTACTTACATAAATGATTCCTAGTTACATAATAACTTCTGTTCATTGTTTTTGGCAAGCAATCATTAGTAATAGAGACCACTGACACTCATCACACAGGTTTTAACCTAGTTTGAGTTTCAGGGGACCGCCGTTCAATTAGTAAATTAATTAGCCTTTTAAGTTCCTTTTTGTTAAAGCTCCAATTGTGTAACTGGCTCAAATAAATATTTTATTATTATTATTATTATTTTTTTATTATTATCTCTGAATTTTTTTTCCAATCATCTTACTTACAAGGAAATGACCATTCAGCAATAAAAAAAATTAACTGACCTTAAAAGCAACGAAGAAAATTAGGGATGGCTCTTGCAAACGTCATCAATGTGACGTCATCCGACAATGAGCGAATTATGCAGGTTGCCTATTTTGCAGTTTTTCGGAATACTTAGCGAAAAAGTGCAAGAATTTACAGGTAAAATAGATAGACTCGAAAACATCCAGGCTTTTAGTCGTTCTCAAGCCATGCATCATACTACTGTCAGGCTGACGAATTTTGTAGGAAATAGATTCGTTATCGTGCTTTCTAAGTCCCATTATCCTGACAAAATCCTTTGATCTATATAAATTTATGCCCAGCTCCTAGTTACTACAACCTAGTTATCCTTCCACCCTACCCCTTTATAGCAACCAACTCCCAAGAGTATATCTACACAGAGGCAGAATGCCCGAAGGTGTCTGCATGGTACTTAAGCGAACAGAGAATTGGACATCAGATTCACACTCGACTGTATAAATCGGCTAATATATCAACAAGAAATCGAAAAAACTTGCAAGCAAACGTCCGCCGTTCTATCAAAGGATGTTTTGACAGAGTTAGACAGTCAAATATTGCACTCGCCATCGTCTACTTAAGTAATTAAAAGGAGAAAGAAAATTACAATACCTACTCGAAACACGTGAATTTTCTCTACACAGATCGAATTACAGACAATACGACAGAATACATCTCCGGAGGAAAAAGCCGCGACATTTGCCGTAGACTTGACCAAATAGTCGCTCTTCTTCGGGAGGAGGTATTATGTACCTATCTACCAGCGGTCATCGATCGCGGCGGCAACGTGACACGCTGGCATGTGTTGCAGCGTCAGCATTCTTACCTCAGAGCTCACTTTCGGACTTAGCGAACCTCGCATCGGTCGCATTCTAAATTTCTAATATTAATAATGTTAATTAAGTAATTTTAAAACCATATTATACCAACTGCAAGTACTCCGAGTTTGATTTCCCACTGCAGCCACCCTCTTATCATAATTTTCATCATAACATCCCATGAAACGTCCACTACAGGACAGGGAGCTCCCTCCAGGATTCTAGCTTTTGCTGGAAAAATGTGGAGGGGAAGTACCAAAGTCACCTCGCTTGTTAGCGTTACGGCTGGCATCATGGACCGCGGTTGTAGGTGACCGCAGTAAGTAAGATGTAAGATACAAAGGAGGATGCTGCTGCCCATCCTCCAGTTAACCTTTAGTCGCCTCTTACGACACCCACGGGTATGTATGGGTTGGTACTATACTTTGCCGGAACCACACGGGACAAAGGTATTATTATAGTACCTATTTATAAAAACAACCAATAATGCTATGTAGTATAAGAAAAACATGGTAATGCCAGAAAAAATTCAATTGAATCAATTAATTATTTATCTAAACTTAAAGGTAAACTCCATTCCGGATTATGTACCGTAACGGCTTGTGGTTGAGAGTCACGATCGAACTTTTGCAGCCCCTACCGTGAGTGCATCTCCAGTTTGTTGTCTTTATAATAGGTCTTTACCTATGAAATTGCCGAAATTTTCTTACAGATTAGTGAGATCATAATTCCTATAATCCTAATGCTATTTTTTTCATTTGATTTATATTTGAAAGTTGACTTCAAGGTTATCAATTTACGCATATAATAAAGTTTTTATTTTTAGTTTGATATATAAAATTAAAGTTTTGAAAATTGTTCGTCTTAAATGTCGTCCGATTTCATCATTAGATTCGATACATATTTTTACAGATAATATTTTTCGAAAATTATATTTAAGCTTCTGTTAGCTTAATGTCTTCCCAATAATGCTTAAAAAAAATTTAAATAATTGGATTTATAGTTCCTAAGAAAAATGCAAATATGTTAGTACTGAAAATTGAGTTTACCTAAAATTCGCCATACAAAACGGCAATTTCATAGATAAAGACCTAATATAACTTTTGTTCACAAAAAAAGTGTAGTCTTTGTAAATCGCTATGGACTTACCTCTGGTATTTTTCACTAAGGTTACTGGAACAGAAATATAACTTTCTTATTAATGTATGTAGTTAGACATTTTTAAAGAAATAAGTAGTGAAAATAGTTCCCAATTTCACATTTAAACAAGCAAGGAGTTAAAACAAATAAAATATTTATTTATTTCGGATGATGCCTACAATTTTTTATAAGATCACCGTTTTAATTTCTTGTTTATTTTTGACAAAGTAAAGCACGGCAACTTTTATCTAGTCGTATATTATAAACCTATGGAAAATGACGAGATGGTGAAGATCGGTCGTGAAAAACATATAAAAAAACAAAAAACCCGACTGACTGCTTAGCAGGAGAGAGGAAAACAAAGAAATGCTGGCAATGCTAGCAAAAATGGGAAATGCTAGCAAAAATTAAATTAGATGAATGAATTATTTATCTAAACTTTAATGCAAAATCCATCCCGGATTTTGTACCGTGACGGCTCGTGGTTGTGTTCTGAGTTGCCTCGGAGTAAACTTCCGTCATGAAGAGTCACGATCGAACCCTTGCAGCCCCTACCGTGAGTGCATCTCCAGATTATTGTCTTTTTACAATTTTTGTTCACACGAAAAGTATAGTTTTGGTAAATCGTAATGGACTTCCCTCTGGTATTTTTCACAAAGGTTACTGTAACAAAGATATAACTTTCTTATTAACGTATGAAGGTAGATATTTTTCAAGAAGTAAGTAGTGATATTTGTTCCCAATTTCACATTTAAACAAACAAGGTGAATTACTCAAAAATATTTTATTTCTTTCGGATGATGCCTACTATTTTTTATAAGGTCAACGTTTTAATGTCTTGTTTATTTTCTGACAAAGTAAAGCACGGCAACTTTTATTTAGTTGTATATTATAAACCTATTAAAAATGACGAGATGGTTAAGATAGGTCGTGAAAAAATATAATAAAACAAAAAACCCGACTGCTTAGCAGGAGAGAGGCAAACAAAGAAAATCAAAAGGATTTGGTAACTTAAATTATATAAGTTATTAAAGGCGGGGACGGACAAAATTAATACGTAAACCAGAACAAAACGAATTTTTCTATCTTTTTAGTTTTCAGATTTGTTACGTAGTCAAATTATTGTTAAACATTTGCTTCAACATATTATATATATTTTTGTGATTGCCACTAATAGCCCTTCATTTTAATGCCCAACTTGATAGGTATAACAACTATCTATAATGTTATGTTCTTAAGGTATGTTCAAAAAAAGTAACTCTAGCTTAATATTATTGGAACTGGATGAATTATTTAATTCTTCATCTAAACCTTAAATCCTTAGAACCTTTTAAAATAAAATGTATAACACAAATTAATTAAAAAAGAAACAGAAAGGGAAAGATTACACGAGTCTCCAAATAAACCTTGATAATAGGTCTTTACCTATGAAATTGCCGTTTTGTACGGCAAATCTTAGGTAAACTCAATTTTCAGTACTAACATTTTTGCGTTTTTTTTAGGAATTAAAAATCCAAATTTTTTTTAAACATGATGAGGAAGACATTAAGCTAACAGAAGCTTAAAATTAATTTTCGAAAAATATTTTCTGTAAAAAAATATAACAAATCTTATGATGAAATCGGACGACACTTAAGACGAACAATTTTCGAACCTTGAATTATATGTATCAAACTAAAAATAAAGTCTTTTATTTTATGCGTAAATTGTTAACCTTCAAGTCAACTTTCAAATATAAGACAAATGAAATAAATAAAATAAAAATAGAAAATAAATAATCTGTAAGAAAATTTCGGCAATTTCATAGGTACAGACCTATTATAAACTCTATTTCGGATTATGTAACATGACGGCTTGTGGTTGTACTCTGACTTATCTCGTAACAAAAATCCATCAAAAGTCGTAATGATCGAGCCCTTACAGCCCATACTTTGCGTGGTACAAACCTTGTTTAACATCGTCTATTTTAATTGTTCACATAAAAACAATAGCTTCTACGAATTGCAACGCGCTTCCCTCTTCAATTTTTTATGTTGTTACTATTACAAGAAAATAATAAGTGATTATTTTTCATAATTTTGATAAAGGTATTATTATAGTACCTATTTATAACAACTACCAATAATGTTCTTATGTCATGTTAAAGAAAACTGGGAAATGCTAGCCAAAATTAAATTAGATGAATGAATTATTTATCTAAACTTTAATGCAAAATCCATTCCGGATTTTGTACCGTGACGGCTCGTGGTTGTGTTCTGAGTTGCCTCGGAGTAAACTTCCGTCATGAAGAGTCACGATCGAACCCTTGCAGCCCCTACCGTGAGTGCATCTCCAGATTATTGTCTTTTTACAATTTTTGTTCACACGAAAAGTATAGTTTTGGTAAATCGTAATGGACTTCCCTCTGGTATTTTTCACAAAGGTTACTGTAACAAAGATATAACTTTCTTATTAACGTATGAAGGTAGATATTTTTCAAGAAGTAAGTAGTGATATTTGTTCCCAATTTCACATTTAAACAAACAAGGTAAATTATTTAAAAATATTTTATTTCTTTCGGATGATGCCTACTATTTTTTATAAGATCAACGTTTTAATGTCTTGTTTATTTTCTGACAAAGTAAAGCACGGCAACTTTTATTTAGTTGTATATTATAAACCTATTAAAAATGACGAGATGGTTAAGATAGGTCGTGAAAAAATATAATAAAACAAAAAACCCGACTGCTTAGCAGGAGAGAGGCAAACAAAGAAAATCAAAAGGATTTGGTAACTTAAATTATATAAGTTATTAAAGGCGGGGACGGACAAAATTAATACGTAAACCAGAACAAAACGAATTTTTCTATCTTTTTAGTTTTCAGATTTGTTACGTAGTCAAATTATTGTTAAACATTTGCTTCAACATATTATATATATTTTTGTGATTGCCACTAATAGCCCTTCATTTTAATGCCCAACTTGATAGGTATAACAACTATCTATAATGTTATGTTCTTAAGGTATGTTCAAAAAAAGTAACTCTAGCTTAATATTATTGGAACTGGATGAATTATTTAATTCTTCATCTAAACCTTAAATCCTTAGAACCTTTTAAAATAAAATGTATAACACAAATTAATTAAAAAAGAAACAGAAAGGGAAAGATTACACGAGTCTCCAAATAAATCTTGATAATAGGTCTTTACCTATGAAATTGCCGTTTTGTACGGCAAATCTTAGGTAAATTCAATTTTCAGTACTAACATTTTTGCGTTTTTTTTAGGAATTAAAAATCCAAATTTTTTTTAAACATGATGAGGAAGACATTAAGCTAACAGAAGCTTAAAATTAATTTTCGAAAAATATTTTCTGTAAAAAAATATAACAAATCTTATGATGAAATCGGACGACACTTAAGACGAACAATTTTCGAACCTTGAATTATATGTATCAAACTAAAAATAAAGTCTTTTATTTTATGCGTAAATTGTTAACCTTCAAGTCAACTTTCAAATATAAGACAAATGAAATAAATGAAATAAAAACAGAAAATAAATAATCTGTAAGAAAATTTCGGCAATTTCATAGGTACAGACCTATTATAAACTCTATTTCGGATTATGTAACATGACGGCTTGTGGTTGTACTCTGACTTATCTCGTAACAAAAATCCATCAAAAGTCGTAATGATCGAGCCCTTACAGCCCATACTTTGCGTGGTACAAACCTTGTTTAACATCGTCTATTTTAATTGTTCACATAAAAACAATAGCTTCTACGAATTGCAACGCGCTTCCCTCTTCAATTTTTTATGTTGTTACTATTACAAGAAAATAATAAGTGATTTACTTTTCATAATTTTGATAAAGGTATTATTATAGTACCTATTTATAACAACTACCAATAATGTTCTTATGTCATGTTAAAGAAAACTGGGAAATGCTAGCAAAAATTAAATTAGATGAATGAATTATTTATCTAAACTTTAATGCAAAATCCATTCCGGATTTTGTACCGTGACGGCTCGTGGTTGTGTTCTGAGTTGCCTCGGAGTAAACTTCCGTCATGAAGAGTCACGATCGAACCCTTGCAGCCCCTACCGTGAGTGCATCTCCAGATTATTGTCTTTTTACAATTTTTGTTCACACGAAAAGTATAGTTTTGGTAAATCGTAATGGACTTCCCTCTGGTATTTTTCACAAAGGTTACTGTAACAAAGATATAACTTTCTTATTAACGTATGAAGGTAGATATTTTTCAAGAAGTAAGTAGTGATATTTGTTCCCAATTTCACATTTAAACAAACAAGGTGAATTACTCAAAAATATTTTATTTCTTTCGGATGATGCCTACTATTTTTTATAAGATCAACGTTTTAATGTCTTGTTTATTTTCTGACAAAGTAAAGCACGGCAACTTTTATTTAGTTGTATATTATAAACCTATTAAAAATGACGAGATGGTTAAGATAGGTCGTGAAAAAATATAATAAAACAAAAAACCCGACTGCTTAGCAGGAGAGAGGCAAACAAAGAAAATCAAAAGGATTTAGTAACTTAAATTATATAAGTTATTGCAGGCGGGGACAGACAAAATTAATACGTAAACCAGAACAAAAGGAATTTTTCTATCTTTTTAGTTTTCAGATTTGTTATGTAGTCAAATTATTGTTGAACATTTGCATTGACATATATTATATTTATTTTTGTGATTGCCTCTATAAGCCCGTCACTTTAATGCCTAACTTGATAGGTTTAGAGAAATTTTTTATTCAAGATGCTTAGTTTGGCCCATAAAATCCGCCATATTGATTTGTCATAACTTTAACATACCCAGTGTCACTTTCGCTACTAAGTCAAATTTAACGATGTACCAAATCGGTTCTGCCGTTCAGTGGTTACGATGGAACAAAGAAACGGACATACATACAGGTCAAACACATAACCCTCCTTTTGGGCGTCGCCGCAGACGGGTAAATAATCGAATAAAAGCAATGTGAAAAACCGGCCCAGTGCGAGTCGGACTCGCGCACCGAGGGTTCCGTACCACTAAGTTAAAAATACTGTCTTTGTTTTTTGTTATTCTAAAGCTTATGCACTATAAACGTAGCAATTCTCACGCTTGTAAAATAGTTAGGGTGCTGGCTGCAATATGGGTATATGATTTGCTCATGATTCATATTAATAGGGATGATACATCAGCTCAATACGAATCGATTTGGTTCTTACAAGTTTATCTGTGCGTCGCTGCGTTTTTGAGTTAAAGCAAAAAAATAAAAATAAGATACTAAATAATGCTTTAAAATGTCTGCCTTTGTGGCTCCTGTTTAAAATACTTCTGAAGATGTAGAAAATCGAAGAGGCAGACATGCAGGGCTCTGCATTATCACGGGACGAAGTAGTGAATTTTTGCATTTTGAAGCGCTGTAACTTTACGGGCTATTATGGTGGCAGACCATTTGTCTGGGGTTTTATACATTGTATTTAATCAGATAGTCATAGTCTGCCAGGTGTACGTTTCATGGTCAAATTTCAAAATAGTTAAAACTTAATTCCTCAAAAACGCAGGGGTGTGGATGTCCGCCAATATTTTTTGTATCTTCTAGAGGATGCTCAGATTCAGATTCAGATAATTTTATTCAATGTAGATTCTTTACAGAATACTTATTGAATGTCATGCAGAATACAATGCAAATAGAGCGAGTCTACGCCGTTTCGGATCGTGCTATGGCAGCGTAAAAGAAACGGCAAGAAACCACTGCAGCACAGCCTACTTTAAAAGTCGGCTTTTTACAATGTGTTTCTTGTGTTTCGCTGGAATATCAGAGCACCATACCTCTTTGTCATTCATATAGTCATCTAATCTATAGTAAGCTTTTTTACATAACGTTTGCTTTACACATTCTTTAAACTTTCTCTCAGGTAATTGCACTATATTGTCAGGTATTTTGTTGTAGTATCGTATACACAGACCAACGAATCCTTATCATCAGTCAAAGAGGCAGACATGAGCAAATCATATATAAATTTGTCCTTCATCACCCTTACTTAAAAGTTTCCGTTGTTACGATAGAACTAAAACAAAGTCGAGCAAAAATTGCCTAACAAAATAAGTATTTTGGTAGGGGAGCTTATTTTTTTTTTTTACTCTGGATGGGCCCACTCGACCTCATCTCTGTCAGATAAGGTCGACGATGGAACGAGCTTGCCCAAAAGAAGTGTAACAAACCGTATCCTACCTATATGGCTATTGTGACTAGGAATTCAATTATTTTATATCTGTAATAATTTTGGCCATGAATGCGTGATCGTCTAACTTTAACACCTAAAAGACCCGTACATTGTGGATTAGTAATTAATTTAAAAAAAAAAATTAAATGTGAAAATAATTAAGTAGAAAATGAAGTTAAAAGGTATTACACATACAAAATAAAATATTTGGAATAAAACATACCAATTCAGCCCGCTAGCTTGTGTGTGATGTCAAACCGAGCGCTGCAGACTCGTCTCAACCGCGCGTCTCTTTCAATTTCTAGGCGACCTAGGTTTCCTAGATCTAGACCTTATAGTGGGAAGTAAAATTAAATTAAGCACGTGGTCTCTTCGTCTCGCGTTGCTGGAATGAAAGTGACTCAAAACCAGGGATAGGGTTTTGATGAAGACTTGAAAGTCTAGAATTAGGTTTCCTATAGATTTAGATTCTCAGAGGCTCCCTTCCAATTCCTAGCACCTCTGCTACCCATCAAATCCTTAGAACAATCCTACGCCCAAAGTTAAAATAGGTTACCTTGCAAACCATCACACACATTATTCTGATCATCTCAAAATAACATCCATCTCCACCTGCCTAAAATTAATCTACGATTAGAAAATTGTTTTATATCCATTTGATCCAAACGAAACAAGATTCGACACTCAATTTTAACGTGTAAGAGTGCTGAATATTGTCCCTCTATAATACAGGCTAGGCGACTTAGGTAATCTAACCAGTACTATATTCGTGGAACATTAGACAAAAACAATTTACTAAAGTAATATTGTCTTATAAATGCATGTGTTATACCGATTAATTTTATTGTGTATTCATCGATATAAAATTATAATACCTACATCACATTTTAGTGTTAAACATCCATCACCACCTAAGTGCCCTAATAACCTAGCATCAAATGAACTCAACCTAATTCTCACGCTGGCTCCATAAAACACAGGATTCAGCTGCACCTAGATTTAACTCAGAAAACTCGTCGTTGATCACCCCAGCACCTTCTCAGATGACCTATCATTTCAAGATACCTAGCTAGCACTTTTAAATGAATAAGTAGTATGAAATCTGAAATAAACTCACCAACAACGAAGCCATAAATTCCCGGCGGGATAGACACAAATACGAAGCCCTCTCGTACTAAATGTATCACGTTCACAGCACTAAATTAAAATATAATTAAAAATTTACATTACAAAATTTATACTTGTTTTAAAAAATAGTATTTGTTCCCTATTACAACGCCTGACGCTCTATTTTATAATCAAAACCCTATTATTTATCACTAGTGTGCTATAATTGGGCGGCCGCCGCAAAATTAATTCGTGCACGTAATTACTATAGTAAAGCCAGGCGTTGACTGCCCCAAACCCTAATGTTTAACACTAAAGTACTAGGTATAATCTGGCGCTCGCCGAAAAAAATAGAAAATAAACTATTAATTTGTGCACGTAATCCCTATTGTAAAGCCAGGCGTTGACTGCCCCCTGCATCTCTCATTCAAAATCCTGTGTTTGTTCCTTACAATTTTATACCTGCTGCATCTCTCCTAAAATGAACCTTAAATCAAAACAGTAAAAATTACCACATGTGCAATTGGGCTGCAGTGTGTTACGTCACTGCCTCGCTATGCCTTTTTTTCTTAAATTTCTAATGTTTTTACAATAATACGTCCACTGCGTCTTTTTACCAAAATGAATCTAATTACAAGGCATTACAGTCCATTACGAGCGCAAAGCTATTTTGTAAGCGGGAGGTCTGTTTAGATGTACAGTCAAGAGGACATTCAGCTTGACACGTTGGATTACGTACCAGAATTATTTCAATCTCAGCAAGAGCTAAAGACAAACTGCGAGTGTCAAGCTTTACCTGTTGTTGACCGTACCTGTTGTTAATTGAATAGTGACGAAATATTATAAGGTCTTATTTGTTTTAACTTAGTAAGTCTATATCATTTTATACGTTTATTATTAAATTCCTAAAACTGTGACGAATATAATCGTTACAGAAGCCTATTCACTCGCGAATTAAATAGATTCGGGTTATAAGAACTCGGGAACACAGACGCAGGCAGAGAATTCCACCTCCACCTCCTTTAATTATCTTTTTTTTATTTTTATATTTGTTGTTATAGCGGCAGCAGAAATACATACATAATCTGTGCAAAATTTCAACTGTCTACCTATTAAGGTTCATGAGATATAGCCCGCTGGCTGGCAGACAGACAAACAGACAGACCTCGGAGGCATATTAATATGGTCCTGTTTTTCATCCTTTGGGTAAGAAACCCTAAAAAGAATAAGTATAATCATGTAGTGAAATCAATTTGGAATGTAATATTGTATTTATTCAAATAAAGGTGCGCGTTTCCATAAAAAAAATAAGACTATGATTGATTATGATGATGAAGAGTCTTAAATTTATAGCCTACTAAAATTAATTGAAACTTCTTGGATACTTGGCACGTCTCAGCCAGAACCTTTTTTTACGCGCGAGTTGACTCGCGCGTAGGCACTCGCGCGTTGCCGAGATACTAGAGCTACATATATTGCGTCCAGAACATTTTCTTACGCGCGAGTCTACGCGTACAATGTTCTTATTTCATGTTAAAGGATGGATTTCTAAGCAAATAAGTAGTGAACTACTTAAATACTTAAATTGATGTTAATAGATAGATACGAATTTAATACCTTAGCTTGGAGTTTAGTGATAAAGAAGCTACCTAACTAATTAGTTATGAGGGTTATCAAAAGAAACTATTAAATCAATTAAAAATATAGTGGATATATTTAGCTCAGAGCACAATTAACCCTTTATAGGTCAGTGGTCGCTTAAGAGACCACTAAAAAGTTCGTAAAATGGACTTAATTGTTAATTTCACAATGTACTGACTCACCACTACTAAGCTTTTATGGTAAAAAAACAAACAAAAAAAACGACAAAAAAAATTGTAAATAGAGTTCAGTTTCCAAACGCTTTACCTGGGTGTCTGCCCTATAAAGGGTACAAATCAAGTCATTTTACAGTATTTCTCAATATATTATACTAACTCGCTTTGATCACACTTTTAACAACAGAAAAGAAGCAGCAAATCAAATTACATAGGTTTATATTGAATAAACTAACACTGATGTGCGTTACTATAACTACATGATATCATTTAAATTGGAATCGATTTATAGGAACAAAACCCTCGTTTTGGGGCAGTCTGGAAGAATAGGCAATCTAAGCAATATTACAGAAATGTGAATAATTACGGGTTTACTTATTACAAATCACATTAATTTACAGTTGCAAGGTACACAATACATGAAATAAATAAGCAATAAATACACAGGTACACTAGTTACACAGAAAAACGCAAAAGTACTTAACTGAGGTGTTGTTCGGCTTGTCCCACCATTTTGACTAGCCCGAATTTTCTTACATTCTGGTTTTATAACATCGCAAACGCAACTTATCACGTCATCAGTAGCCAATCAGCGACGTTCTTAAAATAACCGTTAAAACAGAATTAAGATTGAATCACTGTATGCAAAATTCTTTTAAAACTTTAACAGATACAATCAGGCACATTAAGTAATAATTTTATCATGATCTAGCATATAAAAATTACAAAAACGGAATCAACCAATGACAGCTTACATAAACAAAACAATGGGTAACAGTTTACGAATACGGTTACAATTTGCAACAAATCTAGTTTATGAATAAAGCTATACTGAATTTAATAGAAATATAATACTAATTTTACCTATGCTGTCACGCGCGTAAAACGCTGGTAGAAACTCGGGCTCTTGGCTCTTCATGAAATTCACAATTATATTTTTTGCTTTTCCATACAATTTTGTTACATTCTTTACAGTTATCGAAATCCGTTACAAAGATAAATAGAGATACTATATTCCTCAGTGATTATGTTCGGTGTGACTGCTGACGATGACATCGTCTAATGTTATAAGGAAAGCTTTGCAGTTACGGTGGGCGAAGGTGCAGACCCATCGTTTCTTTGGGCTTTTTCCTCTTTTATTACTAGAATGTTCACCATATTTGTATTTTCCGATTCGGATCATAGGATTTCCTCGGCTGCTAGTCATAAATACTGGCTCCGTGCTGCCTGAAAGAGTAAGAAAAGTAAGTAATAATCGAAATGCAAAAATGGTTTAGAACAAAATATTATTTAGAAATATCAGAACCAATAAAAAAAAATCTGAAAAGAATATTCCTAGGAACTTGATATAAGATATAATTGGAAAATTTAAATCAAGTAGGTATTAATACTGTAAAATGATTTAAGAATGGATCGGCAACTTTCGATTAAGTCCTTCCAAATAATTACTTTTATACGACGCACATACTTACGTATCACAGAGAGGACAACAATTCACCAAGTACGCCAATGAAACTGAACAACTTTTTCTTAAAAACATATTTACAGTTCAAAATGTGACATATTATAAAATAACCTTCTCCATACAAAATCCGCTATCGGCTTATGCTTTTTCTATTAGAAGTAGATAATTTTTTTCTATTTCGATAAATGTTCCATGGCAAATGTTGTTCAGTTTCATGGGCAGTTTCATATTCTTTAGTATTGTTATACCCCCGTTGTTACACGTTGTTTTGTAAATACGTGGCTCAGGTCAAGGACATGCGGCAAATGAAATAGTCGAGTCATGCATGCAAATGAAATATTTTTACTTTTATTAAAATAAAATAGGTATACTTTTTGGAACCAAAGTTGGACAACAAGTGGTAATCTGTGGAACAAAAATACAATCACAATATTAATAAACCAATATAAAAACCGATAAGAATGTTTGTTGTAGTATTTAAACTGCCGATAAATATATAAATCTTAGTCTTTTCTCAATTTCAATTGATGTGATTGTAGTAGACATACTGCTCAACTAACACAGAACTAAACTAAATAATTTGGAATTATAATGAAGGTTTTTCTTACGTCAGTTCACTTATACATACATACATAACATAACGCCTATTTTCCGTCGAGGTAGGTAGAGACCACCACCCTCCACCTGCTACGATCTTGACATACTTCCGTATCTTCCTCTACTTCATACGTAATTTTTCTTAAACGAAACCTATTTCAGTAACATGTTATAAACCTCCCGGCGCATAATGTCAAGTTTGCAAAATGTCACACTGGGCTTCACCATAGCACATATTGTCACGTTCGCAGAATATCACGTTCGCAAATTGTCACGTTCGAAGAATATCACACCTTGTCGTGACAATGTGCGAACGTGACATTCTACGAAGGTGACATTCTGCCTTAGGACATTTTTTATAAGTTTATTATACAGACAACTTGTAGGTACTTATAATCGTAAATTGTAGGTTTTTGTAACTTATACTTATAGCTTGTATTTGTAACTTTTAGTAACTTGTAACTTGTTAATGTTTCTTGTACTTGTAACTGATAAGTTTGGAAGTCTAGCATTAGTAAAAAATGTTCGCATACTTTCTTGATCTTTATGAAGTGAATAGTTGCTAGGCTGCCAACTTATTGACTGTGTGACAAGTGTCACTCGTGTAAAAGAAAAGTAAAAATTTCGTAAATAATAATCTTAAAATATAAAGTGTTAAAAATACATTTATCACAAGTGTAGTAGGCTAGCTAGGGCCGATCAGTTATTATTTCGTTCACGTAATCTTAGGTGATCCTTATCTGTTTCTGAAACGTCCACTTTTTCAAGGTTTATTGCGCCCTTTAATTTATTTTAAGAGTAACTTGTACTTGAACTTGTAGCTTGCACTTCTAGCTTTTACTTTTTACTTATACTTGTAATGTTAACTTATACTTGTAGGTACTTGCACTTGTAGGTCTTGTAATTATGCTCTACTTGTACCGTCTAGAGAACATGACATTACATAATGACATAATGCGCCAGGAGGGTTATAAATATTCAGAGTTTAAGTAATTGCGTTCATTGTGACAAATGAAGATGACGTCATCAATAGTTAGATGAATGCTCTGCAGCCGACACACGTGAGCAAGCCCAACGTTTCTTGGGCCCTTTGTTCGTTTGTAATTTATTTGTAACACACCCACTTTTATATTTTGTTAAATATCTATCTTATATAAAATATAATCAATAGCTATTAAGACACATGAAATCGGTGTATCATCCATCTTTTAAATTCAGCTTCAATTATTATACGCTTTATTTTTAAAAATTCAGTCTTTAGGATATTCACTGATTGAATTATTATTTTTCTAACGAACACAAGTTTTTATGGAAGCTACTTTGGTCAAGTAATTCTTATTAATTTGATTTTTTATGAAGTAACTGGCTTATATCATCATAAATTATTGATTTTTTATTAACTACACACTAAATTTATAGGTAATCATTATTTTACGTGAAACTTTTTTAAATGCAAACTACATTTAATCTTATTTTTGAACTAGGAAGCTACCGTATGGTGTTTTTATTTTTGCGTATGTGTTTAGTGATTATGCTCATTGACACATCTGATGATGGAGTCTTCAATAGAGACGACGTTTGCCCTGCAGCCACGGGCCGCATTGTTGCAACTCCAGCGCTTCTTCGGATTTTTTGATCTCTTGTTAGAAGAATGTTCGTAAAATTTGTACTTTCCTATATGAATCGTACGATTACCCCTGCAGTTTGTTGTAAACACTGGAACTGCCCTTCCTGCCAAAATTGAAAACATGTTAATTAGAATTAAAAACACATAAGGACATAAATCAGGTAAGTAGTTATGTCTATTTTAAGATCATTATCAAACGTAGGTTGCAAACTTGAAGACCGACCTAACAATTGCAAGTTTCAGAGCTATACAGCGTGTAACAGAAAGGTGCGATAATACTAAAGGGTGTGAATCTGCCCATAAAACTGAACAACATTTCCCAAGGAACGAATTTTTGACCTCCTATAGAAACTGCATCAGCTAATAGTGCATTTTGTATAAGACGTCAAATTTAGTTTCTTGTATTTCGACCTATGTTCCTTTTGAAAAGTTGTTCAGTTTCATGGGCAGATTTATACCTTTCAGTATTATCACACCTTTCCGTTACACGCTGTATAAAACGGTACAGATCCCAAAACTGGGAACAGGGATTCGAAACCAGAACCTCCGAAGCGAAAGACGAACGCTATAACCACTTAGACTTCAAGAAAGAAGGGATGATTGTGGAAAAAGAATGTTTTCGAAGAACGGTTAAGAAAAGATTAATTTACTTTGTATATATAATCATTTACAGATTTTTTTTGTTAATATTATGACTAGAGTTGTTCCTACTGAACACTAAAAACTAAACGTAAAATATAAACTAACGACTAATATTGAAATACTTACGTATAATATATTTAAAATCGTTTACCCAATTTATTTTCGATATTCTTAACACACCAAAACAGTTAGTATAATTAATCCTTATCCTAATTTTCCAAAGTAGAATATCCGTATTCTATATTTGTAATACCCAAAAAAATTTAAAAATCCACTTAAAATGATTAGCATCACTCAATTGTGGTATTACGTCATTTCTTCTGCACTTGAAAAGTAATGTTATAAATATTTGTCTACAAAAGGGACGTAAAGCGAGGACGGGATGCGAACATTGTTATTTGACTCCACTTACTGTAGGCGTCCCGACCTCCTTGTATGTTTTGCGTCCGTTCGTTTCTATACATTTTCTGAAACTATCTAAAATTAGAGCTACATACATAAATATTTATATAACTATCACTACAATAATGGCGAGAGTTTTAATTGCCAAAGGCTTAACAATTTGCAGATTGCAAGATTTAAATATAAACATTAAACGTTAGATTTGTATCATTACAATGTTTGATTTGAATGCATTAATCGTGATTGTGGTCATCATTGAACTGCACAACTTGGTCCCTGAAGGTGTAAGCTGTCGCGCGGCAACCACTATTACGCTTATTGCAACGCCACAACACTTTTGGACCGTGGCCTTGTTTCTGCATATTAAAGCGGTTGTGTCCAATCCGCAATGTTTGATTTCCTCTGCAGTTGCGTTTAAATTCTGCATCTAAAGGGTTGAAAAATATTTTCACATTTCGTTCATGGCAGTATTCATTTCGTTATCTTTCATTTACTTTCTTGATTCATAATTATATTTTTTTTTCATACAGTCAAGCCTCCTCTTTTTTGATATTCTTTATTATTTTTACTTACTTGAAAATAGGACTTTAAAACACTACAAGTTCATAGTGTCCATACCATGGTACACAAATTTATCTCAAATTCAAGTGCTCTTATAGACTTTCCCAGGTCTTCCATAAATTATCACCTCGCATTTTTCATCACATTTAAAACCTACATTCTTTATTCCATCGATAACAGAATAATTTGTAAACATTGCGTACCTACCTATTTCCATAACACCTGTAGCTACAACGCTTATCACTGGAACTTCAGTTGAAGATCTTCTAGCGGCCTGCCCTCTTACTTCATTATTGTCAAAAGTATTGAGTGTTCTGACTGCCGACAAAAGACAGGGTAGACCTGGATTCAAACAAAAAGCGGAATGAAAGTATGAAAAGACTTCATAATTTAAATAAAACATTTATCTATAAATATTATTTAATGGGATTATTTAAACAGAAACTATATCGGATTTTTATGTACTTATTTACTTTTCACCAATAACAGTAATCTTGGAATGGAAATTGGATAACATCCAGACAACAGGAAATACCTACTTGCTCAGATACCAAAGATCTTTTGGAAAAGGCACTTGGAAATCTGAAAAGGTAATCTGTTGGCATTTAATTTTATTTATGAGCTCAAAATATAATAAAGTTCTTTTATTTTTTAAAGTGGCCTGTCAATTAATTCTTCTGGTCTTTACTGAGCACCTGGTCGTCTGAGGTGATGATATTAGCCCGGCACTTGTGCAATATTGTCACAGCATGCTTTGTATCGAAAATCGGACTAGTCCTTGTTATTTTTGTGCTGCCTCTCTTTTACTATAAGTGTTACAAATAAAAAAAAAAACCGGTCAAGTGCGAGTCGGACTCGCGCGCCGAGGGTTCCGATATACCTATAGTATTTTTGGAAGCAATAAAGTCCATTTTCAGGACCGCAAAACTAAATTTGTTTGTAAAGGTTTTTTGCAGATTTCTGAAAAACTGTGCAACTTAGAAAGATCGTTTTATTTTTGCTGTAAAGTTTACATAAACCTCTGTCAACTGTAATTAATTCAGATTTTCCCTTACTCAAACTTCGGAGATAAGGGGGGGGGGAATGGTATTTTTTTTGACATTTTTCATCATAACTTGAAAACTAAGAAACTTAAAAAAATACAAAAATATATTTTAAAATGTACAAGTAAAGCCCTTTCATATGATACCCCACTCGACCTAGTAGCGACAATTTGAAATTTGGCCCCCCCTATTTTGGCCCCCTTTACATTAATAATCATACTTTTTTCAAAAAATTTTCATGTGCAATTAAGTTGGGCAACTATATTCTAAAACTATTCCAAATTTCAGCTCGATAGCGTAAGTGGTTGCTGAGATATAGAGGTGTGACAGACAGACGGACAGACAGACAGAGCGGCACCATAAGGGTTCCTTTTTTTTACCATTTTGGTATCGGAACCCTAAAAAACTACCCATCTGTGTTGTAGAATAAATGCTATGTTTTGATAAAAACTCACCCAAATGATGTACTCAAAGAAATAGATTTACCTGAAAAGTAAAAACGTGCTAGTTGATTTATAAAAATACTACCAAACGGAAAAGATGTTGAACCATGGTGCCAATAGCTTTTACAGCAATGATAAGACAACTAAAGTAGCCTAATAGATTAAGTAACTCACTTTACTCATACTTTCTAAAGTTTGGTGTGAATGGTGGATGATTATGTTGTCCTTTATGGCTAACTATGACGTCATTGATGGTAAAGATGGCTGCCTTGCAGGTGTAGTGTTGGCGGCAGTACCAGCGTGTCTTGATGCCACGACTGCGGTGTTTGTAGTACTCGTAATTGGATAATATAATGACTCGGGCGCCGCGGGAGGTTGTCATGAATTGGGCTTCTGAAAACACAAATAATATTCAATTGTCTGATCAATATCGTGATTCGTGATCTAAAAAATTATGTAACATTAATATTAATTTATTTATATATTTATTTATATTTATTTCGGAGAAAAAATAGACATTAGCGTATATAACATCTAAATGTACAGAGCTAAATTAATGTGCTTAACACTACCTCCATGTACATTTCTCGCTTAGAGTTAGAAAATAGGGATTGAGAAGTTTACAAAAAACTTTTACTTTAATAACAAACAGTGCTTAGTGCGCGCAAACAAACATTAATCCATATGTTGGTGAAACAATATCAAATATTATGTAAGATCAGAACTGGAAAGGTTGACAAAGTTAAGACCAGTAGAAGGAAGGAAGACGCAGACACATTCAAATGTCAGTATTAGAAACCAATATATTGCGGATTTTTGTATTAAAACTTGCTTTAGATTCATGAAAGATATCAATGTCAGTGAAGAAACCATTATATGTCCTACCAAGACGGTACAGGGGGGCACGTGCCCCATAGTTAGTTGCAATACCAGCTAAATTGAATAAACAAGGATATCTTAGCTTTCTATGTGTAGAGTAGTGAATTTTACTAGTCAAGATGTTGCAATTATAAGTACTAATACAAATGTTCCGGAGGATATTTAGGTCAGACGTGATCCGTCTCTTATACAGGGTAAGTCTAAGTAAGGTCTTATACGTCTCTTATACTGTAACAGATCTTGGTAAGACATATATTTAGAAGTTAAACGCCTATGCATAGCCCTTAAAATTTTCTTTTGAACCATTTCTAATTTGTTTTTGTATACTGCATAGTGCGGGTTCCATGCACAGGTGGAATATTCCAACTGTGGATGGATTAAAGTTCTGTATAGAGCAAGATACGCGTTACGGCTCCTAAACTTGTTGGTGTTTGCAGTACGAATCCTAGCATCCTCATCGCTTTACCATGGATATAATCCACGTGACTATCAAACCTCAATTTTGAGTCGAACAAGACACCGACATCCTTCACGACATCTACTTTTTAAAATATTTTTCCTCCAAGATTATAAACTGAAGCAAATGTGTTACGTTTATTAGTAAAAATATGTTGACACTTGTCGTAAGCGAGATATAATTTATTTGTAATACAATACTTCTGCAGTCTATCTAAATCTTGCTGGACTTTGTGACAGTCCATGGCATTACTAACAGTGCTACATATTTTTAGATCATTGGCATATAACAAAAAGTTGCAATGTTTAAAACATGTATGAATGTCATTAATAAAAATCACATAGAGTAACGGCCCCAGAATGGAACCCTGGGGAACACCCGAGGTGATATGGACAGGATTGGAGCTGAAACCGTTGACTACAACCACTTGAGATCTGTCAGAAAGATATGACCTAAAAAACTGAAGAAGAGAGCCCTTTATATACCTAGCTGAGCCAGTTTTGTTAGAAGAATTTTGTAATCTACTTTTATCAAACGCTTTTCGAAAGTCTGTATAGACGGCATCAATTTGAGTCCATCTATCCAGACCTTCGAAAAGGTAGTTAGAATATAAAAGCAGGTTAGTCATAGTAGAGCGGTTTTTAATAAAACCTTGCACACACAACTTCACACAAAATAGAGAAAATAATAAACTTATCTTTATAAACCCTAAAAATCTGAGGCTCTTAAGTCTTTGACATATCTGTATCACACCATCAATTCGCTGAGCTAAATAAATAAAAATTATTTTCTTTATATTTTTAACTGAAAATTTAGACTATTTTAGGAAACTAATTAGTTTTTTCCCGCCTAAACTATTATTATTAATTTTATTTATTTATTTTTATTTTATTTTATTTATTTTATTCAAAAACAGAATTTCTGTGTGCGAAATATTTACAGTATATAGTTTCTTAACATAAATAAAAATTATTGATTGTAATATAAAACTAAAATAAAATTAATATATGGAAATGTCAAAAGACAATTAATTAAAACAATAAGCACTTACAAACAAAAAGAATTAAAAGGTCATTAAATATTAAAATTATAACAAAATGTCAATTTTCATAAAAATCATTAAAAGAATAGCAATTTTTTTCTAGTAGTAATAACTTCAATTTGTTTTTGAACACACTAACATTATTTATAATTTTTAATTCTGTCGGAAGTCCATTGAAAAACGCAATAGCTTGATATTTATAGCAGTGCTTCACAATATTCAAACATGGTTGTATCACATGATTCATGTCTTTGCGCCTAGTACCTTGGCGAGTATTCATCTCGTCTTCCGTTTCATATACCGATTTATGCTTGACTAAATCAACTAAAATAATTAGAATATAAAGACTGGGAACTGTTAAAATTTTATAGGTTTTAAAAAATTCCCTACACGATTCCCACGGGGGAATGCGAGCTATAGTTCTTATTGCCCTTTTTTGAACTGTGAAAGCTTTAACCAAATTATATTTATAACTGTTTCCCCAATACTTTATACTATAACGTAACTTTGATTCAATTAAAGCAAAATAAACCGATTTTAATTGGTCTAATGACAGTACGTCCCTAAGGCTTCTTAATGCAAAGCATGCAGAGCTTATTGAGCTTTCTAAGGTTTTTAATTCCGCTTTCCAATTAAATAAGGAGTCTATATTTAATTTTTCAAGTTTTAAAGTTGATGACGTCATTTCACAAAAGACGATGAAACGAACGTAACATAGTGCCACAGTGTGGTCACAGTTAAACGAACGTGCTTCGACACAGATGTGTCAATCAAACTCGAAACGTCAAATCGAATCGTTTGATAGAAAGAGCACAGAGAATAAAAGTTTTCTTTTTACTGTTTTTTTTTACTTGTGAAATGACGTCACTCAGTGGTCAAATGAATGTCACAACTGCCGCAGCATTTTTGAATATATTACCGCAATCAAATTACTTTTCTAGTCGAAAATAAAAAAAATTGGTATGATATAAAAATATTTCGAGACGGTTTTTGTATTTTAGTGTGTTATATCATATTTAGCTTGGCCACCGACGATCTCTGCTTCTCGCGGGTGAGGCTATATTTTCCGATGACGAGAAATACTGCATGGACCTTATTTAGGTATAGAAAATACTGGCTTTTGACCATAAAATTGTAACATAATAATATGTTTTTTTATTTATTTTTACAATTATTAACTAATCAGAATTGAAAAACTTCATAATTTAATGAAATAGTTGCCTTTTCCACTCCTTGATCATAAGTGTCATAATATTTATTATTAATAAAATAATATACTTTCATCCAATGCATTTTTTTTATAATTTTAAATGGGTATGTTGCCTTTAAAAGCAATTATTTATTATAATGCAATTTTGAAGTCTAACGACTCAGTATCAGAACATGTATCAGAATAACTACAAAATCTTTGTACGCATTTATTTCTGAAATTACCCATCTAGGACATAATTAATAATTGTATTATGTAGATCATATAAAAATAACTCAAGAATTATAACAAAAAACTATAAGTACTTAGCTCTCATTCTACCCATATCGTTCGTATCAATCAATTACGACAACTAATTACAGACTAAGAGGGCACCGTCGGTAACCTTGTTTAATCAAATACCAGCAGTACACAGTCTGTGGGAGAAGGACAAAAAGTTACCTAGATAAAAATGTAGTCTGCTTAGCCAAAATCTGGGCCAATTGTGAACAATCATGAAAAGTTGGTGAAAAATTATGACCGACTTAATGATTGTGATGGGGTTTGACGAAGACGACTTGATCTTGTACGGTATATACGGCAGCAGTGCATGCCTGGTTGCAGTGCGTCGAACATCGCCAGCGCACCTTCGGGCCATAACTAATCGTTGACGAATACGTGTAGCCATTCATTTTAATCATGCGCCGACCTTTGGATGATGTTACGAATTGGAAATCCATATTTTCTAAAAAGAAATAATAAAGTTAATGACACAAAAATACAGAAATCAGGAAACTTAATTACACAAATCGATATAAAAATATTCATCCAAGAATCTCAATGCAGTCGACGCAAAAAAACTACCCACGACAACTTTTCGCGCTGAATAACTAGGGATAGACTAGGAATGGCACAATATTCAAAAACTTGAGGAAGTCAATAATATTTAAGTATAAAAAATAACTTCTTAGTCTTAATTAGATTTCCTCAATGAAAAATCAAATCAAATGCTTATTGTAAAAATAAACACTAACCACTAGATTCAGGCAATATTGTATTATGAACTGATACGAGCGAGTACGTGTATTGTTGAAGTAGTAATTATGGTTGAAGTAGTAACCTCGCATGCAGAGGGCCCTAACAAGTCTTCTATAGTCTCGACGCAGGTCATTTCGAATTCAAAGCAAAACACTTAATAATTTTAAAATTTTAGCCTTCATTTCAATGTGGTAGTCTTTAAGGTATCAGAATAACTACAAAAACTTTGAACACATTTATTACTGGAATGACTACAATATATTATTATGTATACATAACTTATAGGTAAACTCTACATTTTCTGACAAAGATGTTGTTCGTAACGATCGACTGCGACAAGGATATAAATTTAAGATTCTAAGAGGGTACCGTTGACAACCCAACTAAATTGTTACATGATTGTTTTTATTTTATATCAACTAATATTTGCATTTTAATACATTATTTCCTATTAAATCTAAATGTATGAAAACTGTAATTTTTAAAACATCTGTAAATTACTACATTTACTGCAAAAATGAATATTTCTTTCATTTTATATGAATAATTTGGTCTTTTCTTTTCTTTTTTTTTGCTCAGAGTAGAGACCAGTGGAAGGATCGGAGGGAGGCCTTTGCCAAGCAGTGGGACAGAAATGGCTAATAAGATAAGATAAGATAATTTGGTCTGCGTAGCTAAAATATTGCCGGTTGCGAACGATCATGAAGAAGTCGAAAATTAAGGACCCTGCTAATGGTTGTGATGGGGTTTGACAAAAATGACCTGATCCTCTACGGTGTAGACGGCGGCAGTGCATGCGTGGTTGTGGTGGGTCGAGCATCGCCAGCGCACCTTCGGGCCACTACTAGTCGTCGAAGAATACGTGTAGCCGTTCATTTTGATCATGCGCCGACCTTTGGATGATATTACGAATCGGAAGTCCATATATTCTAAAATAAAGAAATAAAGTTACCTAGTGATACGAAAATACACAAGTGAAAACTTTCAAAATTACACAAATTCATATAATGTATTTAAGAATTTGCCTCTTGACACGTTTCTCGATACACTCAATGCAAAATACTACCCTTGACAACTGTTGTATAATTAATGAGCATGAAGCAGCACAACACTCAAAAACTCGAGGAAGCTAATCATAATTAGGTATTGATGGATTTTAAAGTTTTAGTAAAATCTGATATATTCCGGTCTTGAAATTTACAGCAAAAGGAATTAATAACATAATTTTAAAAATAAACTGATAGAATAAGTACGTTAAAAATATTTAATCTAAATTTAATTAAATGAACAAGTTTTATCTTTATTAAATCAAATTCAATATAATTATATACTGTAACATACGTGTTCAGAAATAAATAAATTGGTAGTTTTTGTCTAGGTATATAATAAAAAAGAGAACTTAATAAATATAAATATATTTATGTTTATTCAGTTTTAGATATACATAGTCATAGATTAAATAATACATGACGTAAATTCAATACAATAAAATAAAAGAAAGTATACATTAAAAAAAAGTATACATTATTCTATTTGCTAAAATTTATGATTTAAAAACTCAAAAAACCAAGGTTTTCCTCAAAAACTAGTTGAACTGTTCAACAGTTTCTTAGCCTGCCTGTCATTTGCCCTTGAACGACAAAAACCTCTCTCATATCTCTCCGTTGTAAAACACTTATAACTTACAGATTTATCAAAGGTTGTAAACCCTCAAGGTTGAGGGTTAGGAAAGGTTGCAACGGGTTATCAAGATATTTATGAACTAAGATCACCACTACGATGGCTTGCTGTTTTATACATTATACATAATTTGTACACACGCTTGCTGGCTATATTATAGGCACGCTTTATCAACTAACACCAATTACAATACAGAAGTTCCTTATTTTACAATCGTTACACAATATTTATTTAGTGAAAACGTTACAAAAGAACGTCTTTATTTAAACATTTAGGTACTGTGATTTTCTACAGAAAAGGAAAGAAGTCTAATAAACATCAACTACAATATTTAAAATGTATGCACTAGAGAAAGAGATATACTCGTAGCATACCTAATGACTCTAAGGGGCCATTTCACCGGTTGCTGCTAAAGTTCCTGATAGTAAGCTGACAGATAATCTGCCAGCTAAATATGCCTGATATCTGTCTGATATATTTTATGTGTTTCACCACACAAGTCTCAATTAAAATATCAAACAGCTTACTATCAGAGAGTTATCTGGGAGTAAGAGCGGCAACGTCGCATTTTTATTTCTTTTTTTCAAGCGCGGTTCTTTTCACGAAATTTAGTGATTAACAAAGTTGCGTATTTTTATACAAAAATACTTTTCCAAGTATAAAATTTGTATTTATAATGTTCCATGGACAAAATAAAGTTTTATTTTATATGTTATTTGCAAAATCCAAGATTTTGCTAGAATTATTGAGGAACGACAATACATATTTTGTACGTGAAACGGATCGCAGCGGAGATACTATTTGACAGCTATTTAATTGACACAATACTGTCCCGTCATTTTGAAAAAGTTTTCTTATCTGACAGATAATAAAATAACGGCTACTTGATCTGCCTGCTAATTTAATAGCAAGCTTATCCGTCAGTTAGTGCAATCAGAGACTGGTGAAACATAATATCATTTTTATCATCTGACAGAATAACTAGCAGATAGGCTATCTAGAAGTTTATAGGGAAACGGTGAAACAGGGGCTAAGAGTCCTCAAATTCCATTATCTAGTGGTTATGCCACCCATTAAGTTTAACAAGGCGGTCGTTTTTGGTGACGACGATGCACTTGCAGCCGGACTTCCTGCGGGCGGAACAGTCCCACCAGGCAGTCTCCTTGCGACGCAGCTTCTTGTTGAAGTGGTACTTGCCCCACACGATGGTCGGGTTGCCGTGGCGGCTCATCTCGAACTTGATTGGTGACGATGCCTGATTATTGCTTGATACTTGGCAAAAGGCTGATGCATCAACTGGAATGAAACTTGGTGTTAATAAAGATATCAAAGACAACATCTTCTAGCTGAGATTCATGATAGACTTGAAGGTGAATTAAATAGAAAAAAGCATTCCTCATTTTATTACTAAAAATAACTTCTGTTTCTTTGCATGAATTATAAATTTACTGTATAGAAAAACCACGACGATATAATCTTAAACGACAAATAAAAGTGCTACACCTAGTGGATAGGTGCTACTTTAAAAGTAGTAGAGCTGCTTCTAGTCTTTTCGATTTTTATGTTTCTTCCTGGGATGCGTGTGGTTCTCGCTCATGCGTACGAGCACGTCATCAACAGTGCGAGCGTACGCGGAGCAGCGCGTGGCCGTGTTGATGCACATCCATCGCTCCTCCACGCCTTTTCGTCAGCTTGTACCGGTACCCGAGATTACCAGCACGTGGTTAAGATGATCTGTTTTCCATACAAAAATTCAAATGACTTGCATTCTTACGCGGGACATAAAATTCTATTGAAAAACGTATGAATACTGCTATTTTTAGTTAAATTTTTCGCTGATTAATACAAAAATACAGCTAATGTACTGAAAGTACTAGTTTTAGTTAGAAATTTTTGGTTTAATATTAAGATTGTGAGCGTGCGGTCAAAACTGTACGGTTGTGCTTTGTGTGCATGTGTGAGTGATCGTACTCATGTAAACACGGACTGACGAGAGTAATTGACTTTAGTGGACATATGGAGATATTTTTCTTATCGAAATTGTTCTTAGGCGTTGAAGTTGCACGATGAAATTTACGCGAATCAACTTTTTGCACATATATAGTTGGTACTTATTGCATTAATAAAATAAAATCTTATATTTGCAGCAGTGGCTCCATCTACTTGCGTTCGGGTCTAAGCTGGCCGTCACAGATCACCTTAAGGAACTTGGTCTTTGAGAAATATTACTTCACGTCTACTTCTTCCGGATTTACAAAATGTAAACGTACGTTGTACCTACCGCTTCATCTTACATGTAACAAAATTTTCTTATTACAAACCAAGGTGGAGCATGGTTTTGCGCCAAGAAATTGGTGATCGTCTTCTGGTCCTTAGTTGTGGAGAACTGAGCCTTCCAGCTGCCTGCTTCGGTACATCGCCAGTATTTCGTCTTGTAGGTCATATTTTTAACAGAGAATGAAAACCCGTTCACCACTGCGTATAGTTTTCCCGTAGGTACTGTTATTAAGCCACTCAAATAAATAAACAAAAATGTTATATTAGCCAGACGAAGTTAAACTAAAGTATGAATACTCATATTCTTCCAGTTCAGATCTGTTAACGAAGATAAAAACCGATACGAAGCGTATGTCAAAATCGTAGCAGCCGGAGGGCTGTGGTCTCTGCCTGCCACGACGGGAAAGAGGCGTGATGTGATGTTTGTATTTTTATAAGCAGATATTTAAATGATCTAAATTTAAAACCTAAAAGGTACTCGTTTACTACACCCAATGTAGTAATAGTGCTATGATAGGATCTTCCTTTAAAGTCCCCAAGAACGACAAAGCATTTAAAAAAATTAACCCTTTAGAAATATCCAGCAAAACGGAAAGTGGAAAAAATATGAATATTTTGTAACAAAAAAAAAATTATGATTTATTTTCTGTTGCTAACATTTACTCGACCTGTCATAAAATATATTATAAATATACTTTAATGCACATCAAAAGGACATAATAAAAAGATATATTATTGTATGTAACTTTTTTGTTGTTATTTTTATATCTAACTTAACTACTAAAAATTTGTATGTAACTTGCTTATTGTATTGGTACCTTTTCTTTAAATATGCTTTGAATAAGAAAAACAATCTACATAGACAGGTATTAAGTTAGGTAGTATATTTCCGTTTCAAATATAATCTTGTTTCCAGACGCCAACAGGCGTTTATCGGCGTTTATTGCGCTCGCAATAGGACTAGTATACTGTCTTGTTTCAAGTAAATGCCTTCTATAATCACGTCTTAATGTAAATACCATTACGAATAACAAATGATGGCGGTGCATGATTATGTTCGCAGCGCACACGATTGATACTTCCGTCTTCTTTATTAGTTCTCAGACGCGCGGGACAGTATCTCGATCTGTCGTACTTTGCTCGTGTACACGCCCAACTTTGTGTCAGCGCGCAACTGTTTTCGAGATATAAACTGTAGCCTTTGTAGATCAGGTATGATTTTCCTTTGATACTCTTCACTATGGTGCCTATTGGATAAATATTTGTTTGTTAGTAATTTGTTACTTTATAGCCTTTTAATTTGAAAATTATGTGAGTGGCTATAGCGCGCATCATATAACTAGGATGGTGATACGAGAGGTAAAGGTTGTGGCTTTTTCCCGTACATTGCATGGAATATGATTAGTCACATAAACAACAATATCTAAATAAAATTAAACAAAACGACTGAATTAAATTTATAATTAGGTTTCCATAGCATACGGTTAATGTCAAGAGTATTATGTCTTATGCCAATAATAATAATATGTTAAACAAAATAGGACACAACAGTCACTGTTAGTAATTTACACACACAATTATTTTAGTTACTTTAAATTGACTTAAGTATTATTATGTTCTGTGACTTGTTGTTCGATATTATGTAGGTATCTTGATTATGGCAGGAGGCAGCACGGAGACGCATGAGAGCAGCACGGTTCGATACGTGTCTCTGTCGCTCCCAATATCTTACGCATAGCTCCGCAGCAGGAGCTGTCATTCTAATTAAGCTTGTCAAGGAGCGGGGCTGCATGCCTCACATGCTGCCTCATTTCGTGATCCTGGCTCTCTCTTCCTGGCCCAAAATTCCAAATTCCTATTCCGAATGTCTTCTATCTCTGTCTTTCAGTGTCACTCGTGTAAAATTTCAGTTTGCCTTGAATTCTCAACGTCCTGGGCGCCACTGCCACCGGAAGCTGCTCAGAGGCAGGCAGTGCAGGAGACTCCTCAGGTTGTACGAGGGCGTAGGGGTAGAGGAAGAACACAATCGTTATCAGAATGAGGTTTATTGTGATTTTACATTGCACATTAAAAAATAAAGGGAAGGCGGTGATCGCGCTGAAGCGCGGGCTCGTCCGCGCACGATGAGAATTCAAGGTAAACTGACAATTTTGACACGAGTGAGCGTGAGTGAATTTTGGGCTACATTATTTCGAATGTAATCACTACTCCAAATTATTATTTTTTTTTATTTAAACTAAGTATACAATTTTGCCAGATAATATTTTATTCGTAAACTGACGACAATGGGAACATCATTTTAATATTCAAACAAAATTTAAACAATTCCTGTAAAACTTATCTGTGGCAGGTTTTTCAAAGATATCTATTAATCAATTTGGGTCTTTTAAACTCGCTTAAATTCTTCCCGAGTTAACATCACAATGTCCTTTAAAAAGTTTGGTATGTTATTAAAACACACAAAAAAAAAATAAGAATACCTTCATTATTATAAAGCAGTGGTAGCAAAACAAAACCCTTGAAGACACGAGTAAAGCACGAGGTTGACGCAAGTAGTAAAAGGTAAAATTATTACAATTTTATGTAAACACCGTTCCGTATAATAAAGTTAGACGGTGGATGACTGTGTGTGGTCTTGCAACGCACAAATTCATTATCTAATGTTGTGCAGACATAAGCGTTGCATTTAAAACTGCCTTTTGTACACGACCATGTCAGGGTAGATTTTGTCTTCAATCGCTCGTAGAATGTGTAATCATCGTAAATAAGCATAGTTTTCCCCGCGCTGTTTTTCACCCATTTCACTGGAAAATATAATATAAATTCTTATCGATAAAGTACCAACGAATCAGAGCCATAGATTACTAATTAGTTACTGTACTAAAAACTGAATCTAAAAACGCCGTTCGAATAAATAAAAATCGACAGCGAGTTGCCGACGATCTAAATTCACTGATTATAGTCTAAGATAATATAATAAAAATTTAAGCAATTCTGCTGAATTTTGTATTTGTCTTTAAGTAGGTACTTATGTAGTTATAAAAAACGTTCATGGTATTTAAGGCCACGTCCCCATTAGGCACACAGTGAGCCGCTCACTGTCTGCCTCCAGTACGCCTCCCTACATATTTTAAACGGAGTGTCCATTCAGCGCGTACTGAACGCAGTTTGCGGCGTTACGCTTGCGGATTTATTCAGTGAGCAGCTGAGTCGCCGCGAACTATGCCTCGCGGTCGGCGGCTCAGTCAGCTCACTACGTCGACGAAACGCTGCGTAGCGTCACGCGGTCATATATACTTACCGTACCTTCCCTCCCAAGAGTGAGCAAACGCTTCGCGGCGAATACGCTACAGTTCGTCGCTCACTAAACTTGAGTAAGCAATCGATACGCCGCTCAGTCAGTCGGCTCACTGTGAGCCTAATCGGGCGTGGACGTGGCCTTCCCTTTGCGAAGTAAGGAACATAAACATAATTCACGGTAGGGCTGATACAAAAATGCAGTGACTTAACTATACTTTTAATTACCGCGGGATAAGTCTTCTCAGTGTCATCGGCAAACTGTATGCAAAGGTTTTGATTGAAAGAGTGATAAAAGATACTGACGAAAAATATGGGATGTACAAGCGGGATTTTGAAAGGGATTGGGATGTACAGATCAGGTCTTTTCTTTGCGGTGCATAGCTGAAAAGTTTTTGGCCAACAACCAAAAAGTCTACTGCGCGTTCGTGGATTTGGAAAAGGCTTATGACCAAGTGGTGAGGAATGAATTGTGGTCAGCATTGTCTATGTATGGGGAAAACGGTCATCTGATTCAAGCACTGAAATCTCTCTATGAGAATTCCAGTGCTTGTGTCAGAATAAATGGGGCGTACACTGAATGGTTTAGCATCGAAAAAGGTGTTAGGCAGGGATGTGTAGCGTCACCTTGGCTGTTTAACCTGTTCATGGATAATTGTTTGATTCATGTGAAAGAGAGTATGTGTGTACTGAGAATGAATGAGTTACTCATCAAATGTCTTCTCTACGCTGATGACCAAGTGGTACTTGCGTCATCTGCTGACGAGTTGCAGGAGATGGTAACAATGATGAATGTGGCTTTGGACAGGAAAGAAATGAAAGTAAATGTAAGCAAGACAAAAGTATACTTGGTACTTGAAAGAGAAGAATGTATGACAGAGTGTACTATATTAATAGTTGGTGTACAAGTCGAACAAGTGAAGGAGTTTGTGTATTTGGGTTGAAAGTTTACGATAGATGGATAGTGTAAAAGTGATATTGAAAGAAGAGTGAATGCTGGAAACATGGTGAATGGTGCCCTGCACGCCTTTATGAGGAGTCAGAAGGTGTCTCACAAGGCTCATTTAGCTGTTCATAGGAGTGTTTTGGTACCAACACTGAGGCTGTCCGCCGCGTGATGCGTGTTTACGTGCGTTCGACGCAGTCCGTGTTTCTATGAACCTCGCAACGTGACACGGATCATACGGTGCGTCACGCAAAACGCATGTGTTCGACGGCCGACGTTCGAGTTTGTATGAACGGCGCAGCGTGATCCGTTTCGTACAGTGCGTTTCTCATACGCACGTTCGAACGCCGCGCTTTATGTACAGTACAGCCAGCGCACCTTAAGTACCGCCATAGTAGATAATACATACCTGTTTGCTTTTTTTTCTTTTTGTTGGGATAAGTATACAGGTTGTTAGATTAGGATCACTATATTTACAGGGTCATAAGGTAAGTATACAGTACAGGGTGTTACTAAGCAGGGTGTTAGGATAGGGTTTTAGGATAGGATAACTACACAGGATGTTAGGGTAAGTATACAGGGTGTAAGGTTAGGATAAATACACAGGGTGTTAGGGTAAGTATACAGGGTGTAAGATTAGGATCACTATATGTACAGGGTCTTAGGGTAAGTATACAGGGTATTACTACGCAGGGTTTTAGGGTATGTGTACACAGGGTGTTAGGAATGGATAAATACACAGGGTAAAAACACCCTGTATAGTTATCCTATCCTAACACCCTGTACACTTACCCTAACATCATGATAGTAATCCTAACCTTACACCCTGTACATATAGTAGTTACGAGTATCCTAAACTAATACCTTGTATACTTACCCTAAGATCCTGTATTGTTATCCTAGCCTAACACCCTGTATATTAACAAATAATGACCATTAGAAGCATTTTTGAGTCGGTATTTGTTTATTTATTTATTTACTTTGACCTGGTCTTGGCTGTACAAAGTATACCATGAAGACGAATTTGTACTGACGCCGCCGAGTGAAGCGTTTATACGCGACGTACGTACGGTCCGTATGGCAGGAATGAGAATTTGTACTAGCAGCGCTGCGTGGTGCGTATAGCGACCGCTGCGTGACACGCATGCGTTTGACGGTCCGTACGAACGCATCACGCGGCGGACGCCCTGATGTATGGCAGTGAAAGCTGGGTATGGCAGAAGAAGCATGAAAGTAGAATTAATCCAGTGGAAATGAGAGCGCTAAGGAGTATGATTGGTGTTAAATTGAGTGACAGGATTAGAAATAGTGTGATAAGAGAACGGTGTGGCGTAAAAGAAGACGTAGTGACCAAAATCGAGAAAGGGATGCTGAGATGGTTTGATCATGTAGAGAGGATGAATGAACGAAGATTGACGAAAGAGATCTACCAGGCGAGAGTGAATGGAAACGTTGGAAGGGGAAGGCCGAGGCGAACATATCCAGGACCAAATTCAGGACGTTCTGAATAAAGGCCAGGTTAAAAGTAACCTAAACCGACGAGCATGTATGAAAGGATTGATGAAAGTACAGGAAGCAAGGGAAGTATGTCAAGATCGTAGCAGGTGGAGGACTGTGGTATCTGCCTACCCCGACGGGATAGAGGCGTGATGTTATGTATGTATGTATGCATTAACTATACTTTCGGCCCATACAATTCGGCCCTGAATGATTATGTTCAACTTTGGTATGAAGTATCATCTGATCCTCTGCGCTCGCGGTAATGCGTGGTTTACACCTTAATTGAAATGGTTGATTATACAATATTGAACCAGAAAATGTCAAAGCGCTATCCTTAGCTAGTGCAATACGCATCAAAAGACAAAATCATGGGACCACGGATAATAAAATAATCAGACGTCAAATAATGCCGGTAGGAACGTACTATGTTTTTGTTTATTGACGTTCTATGATTTTTTACGACCTGCTTGGCAACCTTCGTTATTTTAAGTCACTGATGTGTGTGTGTTAACGCTGATAAATATAATAAACCGACAGCGAGTTGCCGACCATTAAAGGTTACTGTGGGGGGGTCCAGTGATCCCATCCCACCCTTTGATTGAACATCAGAAACCCTTCAAGTATCATAGCTTTAAGTGATTTTGTTTATACATTCTTCTTCTTCTTCAATTTAAGAACTAGGCTCTTGTCGGTGCAGCATCCCTGTCAGTTCAAATGTGCAACTCCCTCCATCTATTTCTGTCCAAAGCCGCCTCCTTTCTTCTTACGCCTATCTTCTTCTTAATTTGTGATACATAACTAAGCCTTGGCCTCCCTCTACCACGCTTTCCTTCCATGATGTTGTTAATGAATCTATCATGTCGTATTAGGTGGCCTATCATCTTTCCTCTGCGGTTTTATATCACACCCATTGTGCTTCTCTTCTCATTTATTCTTTGTAAAACCTCTTCTTTTGTCACCATCTCCGTCTAACTTATTCTTTCCATACGCCTCAAGCACCACATTTCAAAGACTTCTAAATAACATGTTTCTTTCTGAGTTAAGGTCCAGGTATCGCTTCCATATAATGCTATGCTCCACACATATGTCTTTATGAATTTATTTTTGATGTTCCTTGATATTTTAGATTTAAAATATTATTTTTATTCACAAAGGCTTGTTTTGCTATGGCTATTCTTGATTTTATGTCTGGGGTGAACCTTGCATCTGATGTAATGTGACTTCCGGTGTATTTAAAAGAATCTACTTGTTGTAATTTGTCACCATTTATTGCAATTTCTGTGTTTATTTTAGTTTTGGTTTTGGTTTTGTTGATGTCTATTTTGAGTGAAAAGTCCATACAATGTCATTCATTACATTTAGTAAAGTTTCCAGATCATGTTTATTTTCTGCAATTGCAGCTATGTCATCTGCGAAACATATGAACGATATCCTTTCTCCATTTAACTTTAGACCAGCAACAATCTTTTCTCCAATTTTACGAATAGTCATTTCGACGAAAATATTAAATGTTAACGGTGAGAGCGAACAACCCTGTCTTGCTACTTGTCTTATTTTTCCTTTCCACTTTTCTTCTCCCACTTCTATGACAGTTTCTTGTTGTTTGTATAGTTCATAAATAATTCGTCTATCTTTGTAATCTATTCCTATTTCTTTCAGTACCTTCGTCATTCATCAAAAATTAAATTATACTTTAGACTAAGACTAGTAATAGTATTATTTTGTAACTAGTAATTAATTAATTTGTTTTGCACTGTGTAAGTGAATAAATGATTTTAATTATTATTATCATTTATTTCCAATTTACTTAATCAAAAGCCTTTTCTAAATCTACGAATGCTATGTAGGTAATCAGTCCTATATCTAGTCTTCTGTCTATTATCTGTCTTAGCGCAAAAATGTTTGTACATTGAAGATATTTATAAAATATATCACGTTATGCTATTTTGATGCCCGTTAATCAAAATCACAGATTTTTGGACTTTTTCTGTTTGTTGGTTTATTTGTTCGAGCATCATGCAAAAACTACTTAACCGATTTAAATGAAACTTTTTTAATCGCTTATACTTTTACCTTAAAACTGGTATTATTTTAACATGTGGACAAAGTCGCGGACAAAAACCAGTTACCTACTCATAAAAGCGGTGTTTACTATATTTTTATGAAAATTCCATTTCTGATGACAAAGTTTGGCGGTGAATGATTATGTTCAGCCTTAACACGAAGCATCATCTGATCCTCAGTGCGCGTCGTTATGCGTGCTTTACATTTCAATCTATAATTTGTAGCGCTCATGCACGCCCAGTTCTGACTGTGAACGTTATTTTTAGCGAGGAAAAAACTGAAGCCTTTGTAGATCAAAAGATTTTTACAGCCGCCAGCTTGTTTCACAATTGTAACTGTAACAAAGTATAGAGATGAAGTAATAAGACAAAAGAAAGGAAACAAAGAAATTACAATTTAGATCCAACGGGAGAAATCGCATGCTCGTGCAATTCTTCACGTTAGGGTCACGGTAGCCTAAATGGTTAAGGAGTCTCTGGTACAAACGGAGAACACGCAGCTTCCAATTCTGCTGTGGTTGGTAAATTTTGCGATTTTCTACTTTGTAGAATTACCCGAACACAGAAAGTGTTAAAATAAACGCACTATGCTGTTTTTCTTTTGCTTTTTCGAAAGGAAGTTCAAATCCAAAATTTCTATTGTTTGAAGTAGGATAGTTACAATCACTTTATAACGTCAGTTAAGTTACAAGTAATAAGCTAAAATTATCTTATTAGCTTTTTCTAAACTGCTGTCGCAATAAAATAAAATCTTAATGGTTTTGCATACATACATATATACATAACATCACGACTCGTTCCCGTCGGGGTAGGCAGAGACCACAGCTCTCCACCTGCTACGATCTTGACATACAAAAAGAGGAAAAAGAGGAAAACTAGGATAGGTAACTAATATGTATAACTAAGAGTCAAATTAAACGATAAACATCAATGGAAATATCTAATAAAATAATGGTGAAAAATAATTCATTAATAAACATCACGCCTTGTTCCCGTCGGGGTAGGCAGAGACCACAGTTCTCCACCTGCTACGATCTTGACATACTTCCCTCGTTTCCTGAACTTTAATCAATCCTTTCTTACATGCTCGTCGGTTTTGTTTTACATTTTTTTATTTTTTTTGTATTTTTGATATCAAATACTAAAAAACAAAATATCTGCACACCCTAGAATCAGACGAGCCCAAACCTAAGACATTTTTCTACGTCGTACACCCAACAGCACGTCAGTAGAAACATTTTAGACTTTATGACATAGTAATAGAGTCGCAAACGAATCCATTCACGTGCGGTCGACCATACGTAAGGTATGGTTAAATTAGGAAGGCGGCGTTAAAAAACAGTGCCTCTAGTAGTAGAAAAACTACAGTATCATACAAAAGTGATTGCTGCATCTTGCACGGGAAATTTAGTCATGGTGAGCAAGCCATGCTGCCCACCAACAGATGGCGCTGCAGGATTTCTGAAACGCGGTATTATCTCACTTTTCTGTGGCTATCTTCTGGCTCCATAATCAGATAAGCTCCAAGTTAAGATTACATTGCTTTGTCATCCAATTCACATACGTATTCAAAATTTCATCTAAATCGGAAACCACGAAGTGGGTACAAATTTAACTTGCAGGATTTGGCTACAGACAGACACCGCGACAGGTAAAACTAAATAAAAGCTTTAAAACAAGGCAAGTTAAATAAAAGCTTGTAAAAACTAGGTATTTTACAATAATTTCAAACTGGATAGTCATTCAGTAAAACATTTATTCTAAATTAAGCCATTTTTCGCACATATCCAAGAACTTACTCGTACCTTATAAAAAACCGTCGTCTTAAAAAAACGTTTAAGTAAAAATCTATAAAAATAAACATTGGGGAACATTTGGTTTTGCAAATAATTTTAAAAGAAAAAAAATCAAAACAACAACCACGAGAAAATTGGAGGTATGCATCTAATCTGAACAATTTTTTCAATGGTTATGTTCATTGCGACAGAGGACGATGACGCCATCGATAGAGACAATGTACGCTCTGCAGCCGCGGCATGTTAGTTGCAAGCCAGATAGAACGGGCGCGGCGCGCATCGGGTGTGTCTGTGGCACGCTACGAGCGCACATAGTTTGCGCCCGTGGCGCGCTTCGGGTGCTACGTCTGAACCGGCGCCGAACTGGCGCGTCACTCACAGTAACCGCCGGTGCGCCGGTGGTGCACCGACAGTGCGCCTTTCGCATGCCGTCTCGTCGCCTATTAAAATCACTTGCATACAAAATGTAGGAGAACGACGCGGCGCAGGCCAGACAGAAGAGGTGCGCTGAAGGCGTGCTGTACGGCGCACCACTGCTGTCTGGCCTACGCCTAGACCACAAACCCAACGTTTCCTTAGCCCTCCTCTTCTGCTGTTAGAGGCCAGGCCAAAGCTGTACCTGCCGATTTGAATACATGGATTTCCTCTTGAGTTCTTCGTGAATACTGGCACTGGTGTCACGTCTATAAAAACACAGCAAAATTAATTTCAATGATATGGTTGAATTTCTGAATTAATATACAAGCTTAACAGTGACGTTATTTACATAAACAAATAAAAATAACTAAGTCTCAATAGCACGATGAAATTTATATCTGTCACCAGAAAATAATAAGAATCGTAAGATGATCGATCAGCTTCCTCGTCAGTTGATATTCTTTCGAAACGTAATGAACTCATTCGGAAATTTGCAGATCCATAGGTCCGATAGGTAAGACAAACACAACTTCCCGATTCGATTCCGAATGGGATCGGTTAGGTTGTCTATCGACCAAACGATGGAAACGAGCTAGCGAATTCAACACAGTTTATTATTTTTCGACAGTTGATCAACTTATTAGGAAATTGATCAACTTACGATTCCGTTTTATCTTCCGGTGACATCCAAGATTCAACGACCTTGCAACCCACACGACAATGATGATGATCTAAGATTACGTGTACATCACGATAGATGATGATTTCGTCATCAACCGACAGTTATGATGAAAGCCTTGCAAGCTTAGGTGTTTCTTCCTGAAATAAAGTGAAATAAGATAACATGACTACAAAGGCAAAATATGTTAACCATGCAAGTCAAGGATTAAATCAATTAAACAGAACCCAGATGTCTGAGTTGTCCGGTTGGCGCTGCCTTATGTGTTGTGTACAGCTCATCAGGTACACACCGCCGCACGTCAGTGGTAACACTTTGACCATGAGCAGGTCTTTGGTTTCGGGAAGTAGCGTAGCGCTGGATCAGCGTATACTGGTAAATTTTCCCCTTTCTTGCTGCCGTGCTTACGTATACTTTAAAGTATTTTGCAGTCAGAATTTATTACCAAAACAGACATATAAATCAGAAACTCAAACCTACTTACTAGTAATTTATTTTATATCAATAATAAATATCGCAATTAATTAATATATAACAAATTGAATCTTTGATTACAACCAAGATAATTTTCTTCCATTTTATTTTGTTTTTGGCCCATAGTTCAAGCGACATGCAGTAAACGTGCCCAATCCATTTCATACAAACTAGCAGTTTTCTATGACTTTAATATATTTGTAGAGGATTAAACATAGCCTATTACTTATTACAGGGTTTGTATACTAAAATATAACCGTAACTATATAGAATATTATGGGGCAAGTGATTAATTGTAAATTATTTAAAGTGTTAGCAAAGAAAACCATACAGAACTAGAATAACTTAGTAGATAATATATCCTTTTTATGAATAACAGAACTACTACGTTTGGTGATTGCTTAAATACGAACATAGAATCCATCACTGCAATACTTGTAGACCCCTTGCGGATGGTTATGTGTGTTTGTCGTACTGATCAACTTAGTTTTATTCATATCAGTAACAATACGCGCTTTACATCCTCTATCACTGTGAGTCGAGCACCGCCACGTCATGATCTTCTTCATCTGATTGAAATATGTCAAACAGTAGGTGTAATTATTCACCAGAGCAAGCATTGTGTTGCGCCTAGCTCGAACGAACTGAAGACCTGTAAATTTATTAAGTTAACTAATTAGTTTCGCTTATAAAAAAGAGTAATATTGAATCTAGTACAAAATAATCAATAAGGTAACTATCATTCAGTACAGCTAGATCCAAATGATATGATAAAAAGAACAAGAAAATGCTACATTTCCGAGAAGACTTTTAAAGCTCAATAAAGCTGAGATCAAAAAGATGCTTTTTTACTAGAAATTACTCACACTGAGCGACAAAAAATCTGAATTAAATTGGTTTTCCCTAAATCGTTACCTGTGAGTACAATTTTGATAAATATTTTTGACATATCTCTTCATTTTTAAAGTGCTCATCAGTTAAAGAAATAAATAAAAAAGTTTTTATTTTCCTCACATTTATTAGAAAATGATAAAAAAGGGAGAATTTTTAGAACACTGAGGTATTAGGTCAAAATTTATTGTAGTAGCCAATATTAAAAATGATGAAAGTTTCTAAAGCAATTTTTGGTTTTTGTGTAGCATAACGCTACCCAACATTTTTCAGAGACATTGTGGGTGAATCCTACACACTTCGGAAACTTGCATCTGATTTTCTTATCCGACCATTGTGGCCAGTGCCCAGTCTGATCTTGGCGGACTACTTTTGGAGGCATATTTTGAGCAGGTCCTTTGTGTTTTTTTGCTTGAATTTCGCCCTTAAGCGACCGCTGACTACATAAACTAGTATTGATACCTGTAGAGGGCAAAACCAATATAACATAAATTATAAAATTCGACTAACTAACTTATAGGAGAAAAAATAAATAAAAAATAAAATAATGGTAAAAATTAATTTTTAAAGCAAGCTTTTATTAGATGTAGAAAAAGAACAAAAACGTAGTCTCAGGTTTTCAAATAAAACGTGTACGTACACCCTCTTTTTTATTTTTTCTTGCCGTTTTATATAATGTAGCACACTTTAATTTGAAAACCTGAGACTACGTTTTAGTTCGTTTTCCACATATTATAAAAGCTTGTTTTAAAAATTATTTTTTACCATTATTTTATTTTATATTTTTTTGTATTTAAAATGTCAAATACTAAAAAAACAAGTATCTACACACCCTAGAATCAGACGAGCCCAAACCTAAGATATTTTTCTACGTAGGTAAACCCAACAGCACGCCAGTTGAAACTTTTTGGACTTTATGACATGGTGATAGAGTTGCAAATGTTTCCTCTGACGTGCGGTTGATCGTTCGTAAGGTTCGGATTAGGTACATACCACACAACAAAAAACAGCGCCTCTAGTATGGAGTAGAAAAACTACGGTATACTACAAAAATCATTGTTGCATCTAGTCATCGGGAAATAATTTCCTCAAAAGGCTGAGCTAAACCCAAATATTTTGTAAAGAAACCTCTAAGAGTTGTTTTAACATTAAAATATTACCATGTGAGCAAGCCACCAAAAGAAGGCGCTGCAGAATTTCTGAAATGCGGTATTATCTTATTTTTCGATGGCTATCTTCAAGCTCCATCAGCAGATCAGCTCCAAATTACAATAATATTGCATTGTCATCCGATTCACATAAGTGTGTAAAATTTCATCTTAATCGGAAACCGGGAAATGGGTTAAATTTAACTTGCAAGATTTGGTTACAGACAGATTTCTTTTACAAAACAATTATTACTCAGTGACAGAATTTATGGATGATAAGTTAAATACTTAGGTAGAACTGACAATATCTGTGATCGAATTTATGTATTGAATATTTTATTCTACTTTTCCCGTGATAACGAAATTATTAATTATTTATTCATCAATCTTTACATCTGACATCTAATATCTTTATAAACTATGAAAATGAAATTTTATTTTTTTCTTAATCTATTGCTCTGTGATATTTTATAACTACTACTAGACAAAACTTTAAAATCGCTTTTATATTTTATCTTTACAACTTGCACATTAGGCTTTTGAATTTTATTATTATTATTTTAAATGAAATTATGTTTGAATTGAATTTATTATTGCGTATTAAAATGTGTTTGATTAAAATTTTATATAATATTTAATAGTGTTAGGTTTAAACTAAAATTGTGATAAATGAAATAATGATAATATGTTAATTTTAAGCACCTAACTAATATTGCATAATGCCCAAACAGGGTTTCATGTAGAACTTTACACTAGCATTAAGACGCACTTGTACTCATGGAGGCAATTAATAAATGAAATGAAATGAAAGATAAACAAAAACTGAAACTAAATAAAAGCTTTTAATAATAAGCTCGAATATGAACTTGCTTTAGGGCGAATCTGGCTCTAGCAATTTTTCAAATCGTACATCTCGCCCGCGGACCAGTTTTTGAGAGTGCGAGATGTATCCTAAGCCATTGCAGGTAGGGACAAAACAAAAGCCTAATATGTTTGTTAATGGTCTTAGACTAAATTTTTACAACTTTGATTGCACCAATTTTTTGCCTTCACCTGCATACAAATCAAATTGAACAAAAGAGCAAATTTTTCTCCTATGTCGGCATTTTTTTATTTATTATATTTTTTATACTTTTTAGTTTATTCTACAGGTAGCTGATAAATGCGAATTCACTTGCCCTTAAAGTTTCTTGCCACTGGAATTTCCCATAGAAAATGCATGCTTTACCGCGGAAAAAATAGCCTTATCATCTACTTAATCCAAACAATTATATTAATTTGCACTTTGCAGTAGCGTGATTTCGCGCAAACAGGATTTCGTTTTTATTTAAGCCTATCGAATTTGAATACTGCGTCGGCAGTATTTTCATCAGGGAGAAGAGTGGCTGCGATTTCTGAGGATGTGATAGCATCCAACACCGCGTTTTAATTTGGTATTGGCGCCATATTTTATTTATGCTAGAAAGTATAAACTTAAACTTCCTGGTGTACATACATTAAACAATTTCAGATTGAACTCGGCCTACAGGCGCGTTATAGCATAAGGGAGTTCAACCTGTTACTTAGTATAAACACTAAAATAACATGTAAGTAATATTTCGCATACGTATGCAATATTAATTTTCGACTTGGATTTTCCATGTATAGACTCCGCCCCGTTATAGTATGATTGCACGTATTGATGTTTGGATTTGGCCTTTATTAGCTCTAATTTGATACCGATATAGCATAAAATTGATATACTTAACATAATAAAAATCTCAATCTTCTCTCAAAAACATTTAAAAGTTAAGGCATATGTATGTACATAAAAATACATGTGTTAAAAGTTTTTTTTTTCAGATACTGGAGCCTAAACTAAGTTTTGGTTGACCAGTGTCTTATGACTCCAGGTTCCCAGCCTTTCATAATGAATGACACATAGATAGTTTCTGTTGTAGCAGATGTTTGTATGATACTACGAGAAAACCATAAATAAAAATTATATACGTAGTTACAAAAAATAAACACTAAAAATTTAAATTAAACGAAATATAATCACAATTTTAGTAATTTAACAATAATTAAATTAATGAAATAGCAGTGATCGATATTACAACTGTTATCATATTTTTTTCTGATAGGCATGGCTCATCGAGGACGTACGGCCTACCGATTACGGACGTACGCCTGGCGATCAATTTCTGCAGATATGAAAGTATCAAAGATCGGAGACAATGAGTAGAGTCACTTATTATGTACCTTTGCGTTTGAAATTATCAGTGCAAGTATGTTTTTAATGTTTATGTGTTCAATTAACTTTTATCAGTTTCGTGACCTTACAGCTGCGGCTCTTTTTGGAACAGTTCCACAATACTGTGCGTCCTCCATTCCAGATCTCGTTTCTTTAGTAAAGGTTGTATGGCATCTGGGGCGATGCCGGAGGAAGCTTAGTATGCCGACGAAATTAGGAGGGTGGTGGTTGGTGCTAGAATAGTTAAACACAGCAACTACATGTTGAATGGTGTATATTGTCAAGACGTCTTTACAATCAGAGTTCTTAGTATGTAGTCTATGTTACCTTAGTTATTACATTATATTATCAATATATTGCTTACGCTAGCTTAAACTAGTTACATCAACTAAACGCAATACTGCATATACTACATCACCCCACTTTAAAAAAAAAACAGTTGCCTTCAGTCATTATTCTTGAATACACTTGAGGAACCATCGTTGCTTCTTTAAATTCTTCAGTTTCTGTAACCACAACAAAAACATTGTGTCTTATAGTAAATGTGGCGACTGCGATATAAAGACTGCAAACATTTTATCAGTAATTTATGGCAAGCAAATATAATAGCAAACCTTTTTCTTTAATGAGTGTGATGATTAATAAACTTTATGATGACGTCGTCAAGTGTGATGATGGTAGCTCGGCAATGCTTTAAAGAGCTCCACATGCTGCAGACCCACACGGTTTTAGCTCCGCGACTTCTGCTGGCATTCTTATTATACCGATACTGGCCATACTGAATCATCGGCTTGCCGCACCGAGATGTCGTAAATATTAGATGCTCTGAAAGAAAAGTATAAAATAAACACTTCTAAAGACAGTGCTGAGATAAAATACACACAAACATGTTATAAATAATTAAAACAAAAGTCAGCTCTTTCAGACAAACTCATGATTAGTTCACAACCAAAACAATATAAAAGTAAGACAAACGTTTCTAAACAATATTTTTTTTATTAAATACACCTTAGCTCGTTAAATAGACGTAACCCAACACCATTATCATAATTATTGTTTAAGTCTACACATTTTGACGTGACAACGTCTTATAATTCAATGGAGCCGGCTGCACGCACGAAAAAATGCGGCGTTACCTCGCTCTGAGGCGTTCCATTTAAGGGTACGGGTACGAGTAAAAAAAAAGAAAAATGCAACCAATCCATCAGTATTTTCTTATGACGTTGTCACGTTCAACTATCGTCAGTAAACCGACTTTACAGACAACCATTTTTTACACAGAAATAGTGAATAATTTTATACTTTAATTAAGAAATAACAGAAACATAATAATATTTATTTATGTGTTTATCTATGCCACTAATAATTGCGATTTGATATTGTGACATTGCTTTCTTAGAACTAAATATAATTAATAATAATTGTCACCTTGTCACAATATAGACATGTAAAAAGATATCTTCCGAAAAGTGAAAGTGAATAATGAGTTCTTATAGTCTGACTGAAACTGAAAGTGTGGATTCTGTCCTCATCCCCAAGGTTCCTTAAATTTTCTAGTGGACTAAGGGCCGTTTGCACTAAACTTAAGAATGGCCCCTAACTTGTTTAGGACACTCCTAGCAATAGTTTGACGGCCCTTAGGGAAGAACTTGGGCGATTCTTAAGTTTAGTGCAAACAGCCCTAACTCATGCCCGAGATATTCTTCAAGTTTGATTCCTTCACAGTGAAGTCGAAGAGCAGTGACAACTAGAGTAAAATATAAACCAGTGGTATTTAGACTGCGACATACTAAAATGTTACCAATAAGTAGTAGTATTGAGGGGTGGCTTTAAAGGCTTAATCTTCTGCAGGAATTTTGGCAAATTCTCTGCTTACGACGGAGATATGGGATGTTCTTATCATCACTATCAATTACTAAGATTTCAGTAAGGAAAAATTGCATTTTTAGATACATCATGGTTGTGCTCGTTGCAACATTCGATGACAAGGTTATCGACAGTGACGAGGAAGGCGCGGCACCCGCGGTACGACCTCCCACAACACATCCAACGTTTCTTTGACGCTTTGCTCTTTTTGCTGTTCGAATGTAAATGAAACATGTACCCGCCTAGTTGAATAACAGGATTTCCTCGCTTATTCGTTGTAAACAGTGGTGTCAGTACGCCTGTAAGTTAAATTGTATTATAAGTAAAAAGTTTTGTACCGTTTTTTACATAGAAATAGTAAATACTTTTATACTTTAATTAAGAAATAACAGAAACATAATAATATTTAATTATGTGTTTATCTATGCCACTAATAATTGCGATTTGATATTGTGACATTGCTTTCTTAGAACTAAATATAACTAATAATAATTGTCACCTTGTCACAATATAGACATGTAAAAAGATATCTTCCGAAAAGTGAAAGTGAATAATGAGTTCTTATAGTCTGACTGAAACTGAAAGTGTGGATTCTGTCCTCATCCTCAAGGTTCCTTAAATTTTCTAGTGGACTAAGGGCCCTTTGCACTAAAATTAAGAATGGCCCCCAACTTGTTTAGGACACTCCTAGCAATAGTTTGACGGCCCTTAGGGAAGAACTTGGGCGATTCTTAAGTTTAGTGCAAACAGCCCTAACTCATGCCCGAGATATTCTTCAAGTTTGATTCCATCACAGTGAAGTCGAAGAGCAGTGACAACGAGAGTAAAATATAAACCAGTGGTACGAGTATTTAGACTGCGTCATACTAAAATGTTACCAATAAGTAGTAGTATTGAGGGGTGGCTTTAAAGGCTTAATCTTCTGCAGGAATTTTGGCAAATTCTCTGCTTACGACGGAGATATGGGATGTTCTTATCATCACTATCAATTACTAAGATTTCAGTAAGGAAAAATTGCATTTTTAGATACATCATGGTTGTGCTCGTTGCAACATTCGATGACAACATTATCGACAGTGACGAGGAAGGCGCGGCACCCGCGGTACGACCTCCCACAACACATCCAACGTTTCTTTGACGCTTTGCTCTTTTTGCTGTTCGAATGTAAATAAAACATGTACCCGCCTAGTTGAATAACAGGATTTCCTCGCTTATTCGTTGTAAACAGTGGAGTCAGTAAACCTGTAAGTTAAATTGTATTATTAATATCATCATTAACATCCCATGAACCGTCCACTACAGGACAGAGACCTCCAGAATTCTAGCTTTTGCTGGAAATATGTGGAGGGGAATTACCATAGTCACCTTGCTTGTTAGCGTTACGGCTGGCACTATGGACCGCGGTTGTAGGTGACCGCAGTTAGTAAGATGTAAGATACAGAGGAGGACTCTGCTGCCCATCCTCCAGTTAACCCTTAGTCGCCTCTTACGACACCCACGGGTATGTATGGGTTGGTACTATTCTTTGCCGGCACCACACGGGACATTATCGTGCTGATTATTAATAAGTAATAAGTTTTGTTCAGTCACAGATAAAAAAGATAAGATAAGATAAAAAGATATTTATTTGCCATATAAAAGTACAATTAAGATTTTAAAAATACACATTTAGAGCTAAAATGACAAAAAGGAGGTGGCTCAGCTTTATGCTGTGATGGGGCCGAGGACACATACAGCGCTGGTTTTCAGCCACTCCCTCTTCCCTAAGGTGGTAAGCGGGAGCAATATGTGACGAGGGCGACAACAAAATTAATTTAAAAAATATTTAAAACTAATAAAATAAAAACAAGGTGAATGGGTGCTCTTGTGGATATGGGTGTATATGTGTGTATTCGTTTATGTGTGTGCGTGTGTGTTTATGTGTGTGTGTGTTCATGTGTGTGTGTTCATGTGTGTGTGTTCATGTGTGTGTGTATGTATGTTTGTTTGTTTGACTTTTTCTTACTTGATGTTAAAAGGGTTAATTAATTAAAGAAATCCTTCAAATTAAGCAGTTTCCAGTAGGCATGTTTCAGATTTTCCGCAGCAAGTTGTTTTTTAATCAAGGCTGATTTGAATTTACTTTTAAAACTGTCTACGCTCATTTTTATCCTCATTGGAGGAGGTAAATCGTTCCATATCCTTGCTGCGTTAAACTTGAAACATTCCCTGTACCGGGTAAATTTATAACTTGGGTTTTTGATAAGATTTTGTGCAGCAGAACGGAGGTTTCTATGAGTGATGTCTTTAACCCAGGTTAGTTTTTCAAACAGATATTCCGGCTTTTTATTCCAGATCACCCTTTGGACTGTGCAAGCGTAGTGGAGTTCCATCCTAGCATTCATGTTGAGGATACCTTTCTTATTTAGATAAGGTGTTATATATTCTCGCCTAGGTATATTTAATGCAAATCGAATACACGCATTTTGCACTCGTTGGATTGCTCTTTCCAGATTAGAGTTTAACCTAGGACCAAATACCGTACTACAATAGTTAAACGGAGAAAGCACAAGAAGGTTTGATAGAAGCAGTCGTAATTCTTCTTTTATATAGGGTCTAATTTTATATAACGTTTTAAGTTTAAAAAAAGCATTCCGAATCTTTTCATTTACATGTTTAACATACTTTTGCTCCCTATCTATAACAAGCCCTAAATTACGTGCATTTGAAACTTGTTTGAGTGCATTACCATTGATTTTTATTTTGCCATCGCATTCTAAGACTTTATTAATTTGACATTGGGTTCCCATGATTAAAATTTGAGACTTACTAGGATTGAGAACAAGTGAATGTTTTTGAGACCATGAGTAAACACTGTTAATGTGATTATTAATTCTTTCTATAGCTTCTTCTGCGTTCCTGCTTTCAAAAGAGTAATATAATTGTGTATCGTCGGCATATAAATGATAATTACAAGTATTTAAGCATGATGGCAAGTCTGCGGTAAAAATAGAAAAAAGAATAGGACTTAACAAACATCCCTGAGGGACACCACATTGCAAGGTCTTAAGCGCGGAAGACTTCACTTCTCCATCTCTCCCTTCCGTTACAACAAATTGTTCCCTATCAATTAGGTAGGTTTCAAACCACTGGCATGCTTCCCTTGAGAACCCGTAGTAATTTAATTTCGATAAGAGCAGTTTTGGTTCTAGACAGTCGAAGGCACGGGAGTAGTCAAGTAATATCATGATACTACTTAACCCCTTGTCTGAGGCTTCAGTTAAATCATCGGTAACATGAAGAAGTGCTGTTTCCGTGCCATAGCCCCGACGAAAGCCAGATTGGAATTTCGGTATAATGCTTTTTTTTTCTAAGTAGTCATGAATCTGACCTAAAACTACTTTTTCTAGTACTTTAGACAGTACGGGCAGAATGGAGATTGGACGTAAGTCGTTTAGTTCTTCGACCGAGCTTTTCTTAGCAATAGGTTTAACGATCGCACGTTTCCAGCAAAAAGGAAATGTTCTGGTTTGAATGGATCTATTAACTATAGCAGTTAATATAATACTACTAGCTAATTACTAGCTAATACTATAGCAGATAATATAATACTACTGAGATCATTGTTTAGGTGTAGATTAATTTAGGATTTTTTTCATATTCTTTATTGCACACATATTCACAAAAAGTTAATACATGAACTATGTTTACAAAGGTGAGCTTATCTCTATAAGAGATCTCTTCCAGCCAACCTATCCTTTTTTATTAATGTTAATATTTATCTTTGTGTGAACATATTTTACTCTTCAAGTAAAATCACAACCAAGACCACACAAAACAATTCCGTCAATGGTAATGTTTATTTTTGTTTAAAAGTTTACTTTGTTTATAACTATATCTTCAATATTGATGACGGAAGCCCTGCATCTCGGATCTGGTGCAGTGTAATCTGACCCGAAGACCCGTGTTTAGGGATTTTTAGTATAGATCGGTTGTTGTCAAAGAACAACACAGGTTTACCAAAACGAGACGTTTAACAAACAGAAAATCTTCATGAATGCAATAGTGCTACCGTGATGAAATTCCACGACAGGCTTAAAATAACAGTGTATCTGCCAATATTATAAAAGCGTCATGTTAGCATAATAAAACACCATAAGTCTTAGGTTTTATACAAGCACTAATACGATGGTACCTACCTAATTGATACTTCTTTTTCTGAAAAATAAAAAAAGAAATGTTAATGAAATTATCATTGAAATACGACGCAGTCTAGTCATGTTTGTTTATTTTAAGCAACTTTATAAAACATTTCAGTCAATGGCAATGTTCATTTTGTGTAATCAAAATATCATTATTAATAGTGACTAAAAAGCCTTGCATCTTGGATATCTGGTGCAATGCCATCTGGCCCTAGGACCTGTGCTTAGGATATGTTTGTTGTAACGGTAGTTGCCCAACAACAACACTGGTTTTCCGTAACGAGACGTCAAAAATAAAGGTCTTGATCCATCTGTAATCAAACAAAATGACAATAATTACAAAAGAAATGCTGGTTACTCAGGCTCAATAAATAAATGACTGATAACTCTAAAACATATTTTTTCATAATATTTATTTTATCACAAATCTCTATTTAATTAGAGCTGTTAATATTTTATTATTATCAAAGATGAACAGTGTTTACTGTGATAAACCTGTGATTTGCACTGTTATGCTAAAACTATAAAAAAGAACAAACTTATCAAATTACAAAAAACATACAAAAATTACGTACGTAATTACTTATAAAGTACAGGCTACACAAAGGGAAGGTAATTTTTTTTTCTAATCAGATCAAAGACGCCAATACAGGTCCAAATAATTTTATATGATTATTATCTTTAAGTCAATGATTATGAACATTATTTAATTTAGTAATTTGGCCTTCTACGGTATGTATGACAGCATGACACCCCTTCCTTTTTCCTGTGGAACAGATCCATCGTGTCTTCATGCTTCCCTTCCCATTAGTGCAGAACGTGTACTGGCCAATTTTGAGCAGGCTTCTACCACGTTTGGACTGAATGCACTCAACTTAAAAAAAAAAGAAATGTTATTGTACAGTGTATGAATCCCTTTTAAACTTATCTTCCATCATTAGGAAGAATTTTATCTTAATTGGAGACATGATGCAAAGAATACCATCCAAAACACAGTATTTACAAAAGCAACTCGTAAGGAAAATTCGTGTATTAACTTTCTGTAAGTTTTCCAACTTCATATTTCACAACATTACGTATGGATTCTTAACGCTAAGCTCAATTCTTTTTGTGTCCAAAAGAGTCTTAAATTTTCTGAAATTTATTCCACAACAACTTATAAACTTTATCTCTAATACTCAACATAATTAACAGACATACCTACGACACGGAAAAAGATCTGGAATATTTTATAAAATTATTTTCAATGAATATGACTACTATTTATTTTTATAATTTGGCCTTCCGATTTGGTAATTGCAGTGTAAGCACAACCAGGGTAGTTGTGCTTTGTAGAGCGTTTTTGATTGAACGCAGAACGTGTACTTACCAAACTTCAGCAAGTTTTTGCCACCCTTTGACTGGATGAACTCAACATAAAAAAGTGTCATAAATTTTACCCATTTCCTATTTCACAATATATGGTCTACTTTTGATAAATTGAGTGACTAAATACACGATTATTTTAATCTGTTAGTCTCTTTCACGATATCAAACGTTATTCCAATGTTTCTTGACAATCAGTGATTATGAATGTTATACAATTTGATAATTTCGTCGTCAAATGTGTGTATTACGGCATTGCAGCCCTTGTTGTTTCTCGTAGAGCAGATCCATCGGGTCTTTAAACCTTTCTTTGAATGAGAGCAGAACGTGTACTTATCGACCTTAAGCAGAGTTTTACCACGTTGCGATTGGACGTACTCAACTTGAAAAAATAAACAAATGGGTTAAAATCTTTACAAAATTTAATTAACATATATATAGTAGGTAGATCTTGATAGTAGAGAAGAATTTATGCAAAAATGGTTTGACCGAAATAATACTTAGTGGGTTACTTATTTGACTGAATGTTTCAGTCAAATATAATTAGAGAGAGCCAAATCTGCCGTAAATCAGTAGTGTCTGTTTGTACTGCAGTGTTTAGAGTCAAATTATGGCAATAATAAGACAAAGAGTTCTATGGAAGGTGGGCACTTTCCATCAGGTTGCACACTTGTTCGTATAGTAAAGTACAAGCTATACAAAGGAAAATCTATGAAATCTGTACGGTTTTTGTGTTGGAATTTGCATGTGAGGGCTTCTCCACAATTGTAACATTTACTTAGTGATTTGTAATAATTACTCAATGGCAGCAACATCTTTTTGTCTGAATATTAAAGTGAACTGCCTGATAATGAGCAGGCTGTTACTTTACAGACGGACACTCTTTATAAAACACATATTTTTTAATATCCCTGGTACGATGATGTTTAACATACTCGTTTTAGATTAGTTGTGATAATGGACGTTATTAACTTTAATAATTTCATCTTCAATGGTGTGTATAAGCATCTAAGCCTTTTGCTTTGTTTGGTTGAACACACCCATTTGTTTTTGAGCCCATCGGATCCTTCTCAAGGTTTGTGAAGAAAGAAGCCATACCCATTTAAGATCATTGTTCGATTCTCGCATTGAGACACTTCAAATGTTATTCTTGAAATAAGGAATAATTCTTATTAATAGATAATACAGCAACCTTAGGTAGAAACTATAAGGAAAGCCGAAGTCACTTAGAAGACTGGGCGATGAATTGGCGTAATGTAATATATTGTAATTAAGTATGGGTCACTGGCCTGATTTTTTTAAAAATAATATAGAGTGTCACAGAGATTTCTATCAAACGGAAAACACCCACTTCTTTTTAAAGAAGTTAGCGCTTCCCGCGGCTTCACTGGCATAAATTTTGTGTTGTGAGTTTTCATAAGTACCTTTTTTAAGAAATAAACATTAAACAAATCAACACATACAACAACTTAACAGAAATGTATTGTTATTTTTATATAAAAAAAAAAAAAAAAATTTATTTAACAGGCACAAGTCCCAAAAGTATACAATTAAATAATTACAATTACAATATATACAATATATATGTATATAGGCATTTCGTACATATTATTTGCATGGATTAAAAATAACCAAGTAACAAAAATATTATAAAGGAAGTCTGAGTTATGTAATGGTTGTGTGTGATAGTTAACTATTTTAACTACTTCATCGTCGATGGTATGGAGATATACCTTGCAGGCCTGGTTTCCTCTCCATCTGTGAGTAGAGCAGGTCCATCGAGTCTTTGAGCCAGAACAACTTTTATCATCTTCTTACGACGACTTGACATCACGTACGTTACTGAGAATCGAAAATACATATAATATTGGAAATTTACCAATGAAGCTGCCGTTTTGTATTAAAAACTTTAAGAAAAAAAAACCGGCCAAGTGCGAGTCGGACTCGCGCACCAAGGGTTCCGTACCACCACATAATCATAATTGTATTAGTTGAAATTTCAGTAAGTTAATGTGCTAGATTTTTGAGTCCGACACGCGCTTGACCAAATTTTATTATTTGTTGTTATTTTATAGCTTATGCACTATAAAAATACCAATTTTCAAGTTTGTAAGTGTTCCCATTTTTAAAATAGAACTAAAACAAAAATCGCCTCCGCGACCATCCAACTTGACCCCTCTCTTATATGAATGTTCTTAAAACGGGTGCTCACCACAATTGGTTACAATTAGTTGTGAGAAAAGTTGTTTTATTTAATGATTTCAGACTTTTCCCTTTATTTGTACTGTGAGACCTAGCTTCTTGCCAAATTTCATAATTTTAGGTCAACGGGAAGTACCCTATAGGTTTTGCTTTAGTGCATAAATGTATGGAGATGAGGACATAAAACGCCATATATTTTGATTGCGTCGTTGTAAAAAATTGAAATTTTCAGATCTTGTGTGGTGCATGAACCCTAATATATGGTATGAATTTCAGTCTGATACCTCTAACCGTTCGTGAGATAAAGGGTCTTGACAGACAGACAGACAGAAGGACAACAAAGTGATCCTATAAGGGTTCCGTTTTTTTCTTTCGAGGTATGGAACCCTAAAAAAACCGGCCAAGTGCGAGTCGGACTCGCGCCCTAAGAGTTCCGTACCTATCCACCATATGATATATTAAAAGCTTTTGCTCTTTGATTTTAAAAACTCCGCGACCATCCGACTTTACCCCTCTTTTATAGAAAAGTTCTTGAAAGGGGAGCTCAACTAAATTGGTTACTATTAGTTGTGAGAAAAATTTAAATATTTAATGATTTTAGACTTTTCCCTTTATTTGTACTGTGAGACCTAGCTTCTTGCCAAATTTCATAATTTTAGGTCAACGGGAAGTACCCTGTAGGTTTTGCATTTTTGCATAAATGTATGGAGATGAAGACATAAAAAGCCATATCTTTTGATTGCGTTGTTGTAAAATATTGAAATTTTCAGATCTTGTGTGGTTCATGGACCTTAATATTCGTTATCAATTTCAACCTGTTACCTCTTCTCGTTCGTGAGAAAAAGGGTCTTGACAGACAGACAGACAGACAGACAGACGGACAACAAAGTGATCCTATAAGGGTTCCGTTTTTTTATTTTGAGGTACGGAACCCTAAAAATAAAAAAAATCAGTACAAACACTTATGTTTATTTAAGGAATTACAAACAAACCCAATTATAAAAGTTATGAAGTATAAATATGAGACGAAATTTTGACTTAAGTCATCCAATAAATTGAAACTTAGGCTGCGTAGCACCATCGATAACCAACGATGCGCCTCTTGCTGTCTGCCTACCACATTCTCTAAAGCGAGACGAACGTTTTTGTATTGTTAACGCAACCGCCAAGCTAAAGTGGGACTGGGCTGGTCACGTTAGTCGCATGCCGCTGGAACTCTGGGCCAAGACTACAACTATCTGGCAACCGCCAAGTAACAGACGGCGTCGAGGCCGACCACGGCGTAGATGGCGCGATGAACTCTACGCTTTCTGTAAAGACTGGCAACAAGAGGCTCAGAGTAGAGACCAGTGGAAGGAACGGAGGGAGGCCTTTGCCCAGCAGTGGGACAGAAATGGCTAATAAGATAAGATAAGAAGAAAGTTAAATGGTGCAATTCAGCCTTAAATTAATTTTTAGCAGCTCAAGCCATGTGTTTTTGTTTCATAGTCTATGTTTATGGTTGTGTTGGTTGTTTATTTTGACGATTTCTTCATCGATGGTGTGAAGGTAAGCCTTACAGCCTTTGGCACCTTTGTGGGTAGAACACACCCATCGAGTTTTCAGGCCACGCGTACTCTCGACTCCAAATGTGTAACCTCCCATTTTAATCAGCCTGTTACCACGAAGTGATTTGACATATGTTGCTGAAAGGAGAAGATAAATCTTACACATAATATGCATACAGTAACGTCTCATAACCAGAGTAAGAAAGTAATAGTGACCTAATTCTGCTAGTGACATACTTCTTTTGACTATACAAATAGCGTAAAAATAAACGCAAACGATTAAGCAGACATTTTAATTAAGATATTTATTTAAAATAACAATTATTTCCAGAATAACATTATTTATAATAATGATATTAAGAATTTTATCGCCCTAATAGACACCCATACTTATAGACACCGGAAGCTCTGCAACCCTTATGAGAGTGAGTCGAGCAAAACCATGAACTCTTTGCTCCTCAGCAGTATTTCTTAAAGTATAATCCATATACTTTACTAATACTTTACTAATATTATAAATGCGAAAGTAACTCTGTCTGTCTGTCTGTCTGTTTGTTTGTTGCTCTTTCACGCCTAAACGGCTGAACGGATTTTGATGAAATTTGGTATGGTGATAGATGGTAACTTGGAGACGGACATAGGCTACTTTTTACCCCGGGAAAATATCTCATTCCCGTGGGAATCTACACATACAATAATACTCTAGCGGGCATTTTCACGCCTAAACGGCTGAACGGATTTTGATGAAATTTGGTATGGTGATAGATGGTAACTTGGAGACGGACATAGGCTACTTTTTACCCCGGGAAAATATCTCATTCCCGTGGGAATCTACACATACAATAATACTCTAGCGGGGTTGTATCTGCTACAGCACACCGAAACTACTTTACCGATTTTGATGGGACTTCTTTTTTTACTCAACTAAAAAACTACTACTAAAACTACTACAATTTTGAAATCCAACGTGGTAGACGTAAACTACCATTATCCCCTGGGGATAAGGTTGAGGTGCGATAGGGTTGAAATGTCTAAAAATCAATATGGGTGTCGTTTGTAAGGTTTATCGAGCCGCTGATTACAAAAACTACAACAATTTTGAAATGTAACATGGTGGACGTGAAATGCTATCATCCCTTGGGGATGAGATTGGGGTGCGATAGAGTTGATATGTCTAAAAATCAATATGGGTGTCGTTCGTATGGTTTATCGGGTCGCTGATTACGAAAACTACAACGATTTTGAAATCCAACGTGGTGGACGTGAAATACCACCACCCCTGGGATGGGGTTGGGATTCGATAGGTTTGAAATGTCTAAAAATCAATATGAGTGTCAGTTGTATGTTTATATAAGGATAGGGATAGCGGTTAAGATGGCGTTAGGGGTAGAAGCAGGGATAGGGGTAGGGTCAGGGATAGGGAGAGGGAGAGGGGGAGGGATAGGGAGAGAGTGTAAGGGAGGGGAAAATGAGGGGAGAGAAAGGGGGAGGGAGGGGTAGAGGGCGTGGGAGGGGGTAGAGGGAGGGGGGGTAGAGGGAGGGAGAGGGGGAAGGGGAGGATGAGTGAGGGGAAGGGGGAAAGGAAGGGAATGGGAGGAGGGCGAAGGGGGAAAGGGAGGGTGATGGGGAGAGGGGAAGGGGGGAAATGGAGGGGGAAGGAAGGGTGAGGGGGGGAAGAGGGAGGGGCGAGGGAGAGGAAGAGAGAGTGGGAGAGGGTGGGGAGGGCGAGTGGGAATGTAGGGGGGGGGATACAAAAGGATAGATAGGGAGGAATAGGGACCTTTTTTACTTTTATGAATACCTCCTCGCTACCCATTCACTTCACTCCCTTTATTGCCTTCTTTTTTAAGTTCGCCTGTAACGGTTTACAATGAAAATTCCGCACTACCTACCAGTTAAATAAAATCAAAAGATAATTAAGTTTGTAGTAAGATGCATTTATTCAACTTGGATAAGTACAAATGCATCTTTTACGTAGGGATCAAGAAGGATAAGCGCTCCGTAAAATATGTTTCAATTAAGTTCGAGTTCTGTTTTTTTATAAAATCTACGCGGACGAAGTCGCGGGTAACAGCTAGTATTATATATTTGTTTACGATTTGATGGATTTGTGTATTCGGACTTCAAAATAATACAGTGCGAATGGGATAAATACAAAGAGAAAAATCATAAAACTTACCAAATACACTTACTAATACATATATCTGAACAAAACATCTATCTGAACAAAAGATTGAAACTGTTATAATTAAATCGACGGTAGCTTGGGCTACGTTAATGATTGTGTTCTTTGTTTATTTTGACGATTTCGTCATCGATGGTGCAAAGGTAAGCCTTGCAGCCCCTGGTACCCTTATGAGTAGAACAACTCCATGTTGTCTTCGGACCACACGTCCTTTGGGCACCAAATGTGTATCCTCCAATCTTAATCAACCTGTTACCACGACGTGATGTAACATATGTGACTGGAAGAAAAAGATAAGTTTTACGCATTATGCATAAAAAAAGTCACACCTCTTTATCAGAGTGGCATACAGACCTACTTTTCTTCTACTGACTACTGACATTCTTCTTTTATTGTATCCACTTTTATTTGACTAGCAAATTTACGAACATGCGTGAAAATAAAAGGAAATAGGAATTTGGGGATTTTTTTATTCTCTATTAAAATTGTGTAAGGTATTAATTATTACTATTTAAAATTAAGGGTGACTAAGAAGAAAATATTTTTAACATTCTGAAAGTAAACAAATAAGGTCATGTCACAGCTTTTATATATTTTGAAATATGTAGCGTTTCAATATAAAGCACCGTTATGGCGACAACCACTTCCGACCTTTGCACTAGCCCTATAAGTTCGAAATTGCTTATCGTCATAAGGTCCATTTTGACCATGGAACGCCACATTTAAGTAAAAAATTACGCAGTCAAGAGCTTTACTAAGGTGCAATATTGAAATGTATTTAAAGCATTTTATCATCAATCAACAATATTTCTAGTGAAAATGTGAACTTGAAGAATCTGTACCCAATTTTCTTTTGAAAAATGTTACTTAAGTGGACGTTTAAATAGTAACTTTGTCTTTTTACCTCTTTTTATAAGAACTTTAAGATACAGACTTATAATAATGTGTTTATTATCAACCATTATTAATCTCAATAAATTATAGTTGAATTGCAAAGTGGAGGCATCTACGCAATGCAAACCTATACTTAGAATTTTTGACTTATGTCCGTTTTTTGTGCAAACTTATAATCTCCGCAATCGGCTAATTCAAACACAAGAAATAAGATTTTTTTACATCAATGTAGCTTATGTCTGTTATGTAGTGAACCGATTACGATGGCATAAATTTTATCTATGCCTCAATTTGATCAAGTCTAGAAGCGTGTGTTTATGCCACGCAAACAGAGGAACTGCTTATTTTTATACCGCAGTGGGGTAGACATTAATTTAAAGATAGCTAGTTTCCTAATATAATTATTAGGATCTTGCCATTGACATTGGCGTTTTGTATGGAGAATTTTAGTTATAAACTAAATTTTCAATACAAACACTTTTGCGTTTTTTAGAAATCACAAATTCAAATGTTAAATATTTTTAAAGAAAGAATGGAAAGATATACAGCAGTTTTAATTAAGTACACCACGTTCGAATTTCAAGAACCTTTTGCCCGCTAGCGGCCAAAAATCAAAATATTTTCGAGCTTTGGAGGTGAAATAGTTATTTAGTTTTAGCTTTATTTTCGAAAAATATCATCTGTAAAAAAATACAAATCTTATGATGAAAACGGACGACATTGAAGACGACAAATTTTCGAACGTTTAATTTTAACATAATAATATTAATTCTCACAATCTAACCTTAACATAACTTAACAAACCCAATCTAGAGATTAAACTATCTTATAGTTTATTAAATCTACAATTTAATTTTTTTAAATAATTATTAAAAATTAATATTAAAAATACCTTAATTAGTGATGCAACAATTTAGTGATGATGATTTCTATGATTATCTTTTACGCTAACAATTTCATCTCCCAACATATAAACCTTAGCCCTGCAGCCCTTATGGCAGTGAGTAGAGCAAACCCAGGTACTCTTCATGCCACTTCTGTATTTTTTGAAGTAAGTGTATTCACGTATTTGTAACAACAAGTTGCCTTTCTGTGAAGTTAACATACGACATTCTGAAAACAAACAATTATTATGAAGTATTTTGAAAATCATTTTGGTAATATATTTTTGATATTGAATTTTTGGGGTAAATAATGTATTTTTCACCTCCAAAGCTCGGAAATATTTGTTTTGTCGGTTAAATTCTGCGGCCAAAAGCGATTTTTGGCCCCTAGCGGGCAAAAGGTTTTTCTGCGGCCAAAAGCGATTTTTGGCCGCTAGCGGGCAAAAGGTTTTTGAAATTCGAACGTGATGCAGTATGGCAGACCTCAACGCTGCGGTACTGGCTGCTTCCTCGCTTTAGTGAGGTGAAAAATTTTGTGTTTCGCTCGGCAGCAAAGTTATTTTGCGTTTCGTGCCTTCACTCACGCCAAATAACGCTTTTGCTGCCTTGCATAACAAATAACTATTTCACCTCCAAAGCTCGAAAATATTTTGATTTTTGGCCGCTAGCGGGCAAAAGGTTCTTGAAATTCGAACGTGGTGTACTTATTATTTTGTAGTATACAAACCTCCATGCTGTAGCTGGTAAAACTACTAACGTTTTGCATAATGAGCAAAGAGGGATGCAGCTATGTATAGGAAAGAAAGAAATTATACAATTATAAGTTAATTTATTGTAGTAATTTCCTTTTTAATGCCTTGAGCGGGTCTCTGGTTTCAGGGGTTTGTAGCGTAACACTAGTTCAGCTTATACTGCTTTTGTTTTCACTTGGCTTGCTGCCGTGCGTACCGTTATGTAGGTATTACACCATACGATAATATGTACGAATAATTAATTAAAGACATATTTCCTATAATATTTGAATTGCTTTTCTTGCATTAAGTTAACATTTCCTCGCTTTGATGAGGTGAAAAATTTTGTGTTTCGCTCGGCAGCAAAGTTATTTTGCGTCTCGTGCCTTAAAACAGTCGCTACGCTCAGGATTCTTCTTTTAAACAACTCGCTTCGCTCGTGGTTCAATCCTACATTCCTTCGCTTGCTCAGGTTTCAATACAAGGTACTCGCGCCAAATAACCCTTTTTCTGCCTCGCATAATAAATAACTGTTATCGATGTAGACGAGATTTTTCAAATAAATAGAGTTTTGTAAAAACCTTATTTAACCTAAAAAGTTAACAAGTATCGTATAGAGAAAAAATATCAAAATCACTCTAAACTGCTAATCTTCACTAGAAAACTACAAGAAAATATATTATAACTAAAGTTTAATACAAGTGTATACTTAAATGTCTCTCATAGCTAAATATAGGTATATATATATTTTTTTTATTCTTAAGGTTACAAACCATTTTTTATTTGCACTGAAGACAAAGTTTAACCAATCCCGTTGCATAAAATAAAAAATATCGATCTCTCTCTCTGATCTGCGATGATCTATTGCGCTCGTCCGTGTGGTGGCAGTGGTTTCTTGCCGTTTCTTTTACGCTGCCACAGCACGATCCGAAACGGCGTAGACTCGCTCTATTTGAATTGTATTCTGCATGACATTCAATAAGTATTCTGTAAAGAATCTACATTGAATAAATAATCTGAATCTGAATCTGGTGTCAGCAAAGACTCGTGCCAACCCATCCACTACCCGTGATTGTCGTAAAAGATTTATGAACCGGAGGATGAGTTGCAGCGTCCTTCTGTGCATTGTACCATCTTTCGAGATCATCGATCATCATCATCTTACGAGAGCGGATTGTACCAGGCTATTTCAAAATACACTCGAGTAGCCGAAACTAAAAACAAAATAACGAAATCTTTAATCGATCACATCTTCGTGAAAAGCTGTGAATACGATCCGCACTCGGCAGTTATAAACACTGTATTGGCGGACCACTGCATGGTAGCGCTTGCGCTCGTTAGTGACAACAAGATACAGGATGTTCCGAAAAAAAATAAAATTTATGACAGTAAACTACTTTACTCCAAACTTCATAGCATAGACTGGTCTTGCGTTCAAAACATGTCTGATCCACGGGATATATTAAGTTTTATAGTTAATTCCTTTTGTAATAGCTATGATTTGGCAACTAAATACATTAAAAAAAACGAGAAACTGCCTCCAACTATCTATAAGACATATATCAAACGACTCGCTCAAAAAAGGGATCTAGCTTTTAAAAGATGGAAAAACGACCAATCAAATGCAATTCTTCGACTTAATTACAATAAATTACGGAACAAAACTAACAAGGCTATATATAAAGCTAAACAAAAATATTTAAGGGACAAAATAAATAGCTGTAAAGGAGATACACGCAAGCTCTGGAAAATAATTAATGAAGCTACTGGTAAAGTGATGCATAGTATAGAAGAATATATATTAAAATATATGTCAGATATAAACATAAATGAAGCAACTAGTAACTTTGCACATGAGTTTAGTAGCTGCGTAGATAGGATCAGAACAAACTGTGTTATACCCCTAATTGACAATATTGATTATATAAGTAGTGTAGATAGAAGTATAAGACTAAAGCCCGCCAAAGTGACTGATGTTGAAAAACTTATACGGAACCTTAATATCGATAAAGCTCCAGGTGCCGATACAATCCGAGCCAAAGATGTGAAAATGATTTGCACTGACATTGCTCCAGCTATTAAAGTATTAATAAACTCGTGTATCGCGACGGGTATCTACCCCGATAAACTTAAACTATGGATGATACGACCAATTTATAAAAAAGGTGCACACTCGACGTACTCCAATTATCGGCCCATCACTATTTTGCCTTGCCTAAATAAAATTATCGAAAAATTTATCGGGGACCAAATTAAAAATTATTTTTACATTAACAATATTATATCCGAGCAACAATTCGGATTTCAACCTAAAAAAAGTACCACTCAGTTGCTAGTAAGTTTTTGTGATGAAATCAACGCACATCTTAACAATAAAAAACACGTGTTGGTAAGCTTTATCGATTATAGCAAAGCGTTCGATACACTTCTGCATCAAACACTAATTAGTAAATTGGATCAATGTGGTATTAGGGGACCTTTGTTGAGACTTATACAGGACTATCATAAAAGTAGGCAATCATTTGTAAAAATTGGTAATACGTGTAGTACTGAAATGGAAATCAAATATGGCACAGCCCAAGGCTCAATACTCGGTCCAATTGAGTATATAACATATGTCAATGATATGGGTACCATAGTTAAAAACTGTAAAATGTACCAATTTGCTGATGATACAGCCATTGTGTCAGCTCATGCCGATTTAAAAGTAGCTCAAAGGAATCTACAAGAAGACTTTGACAGCATAAGTAAGTGGTCACACGACATGGGTCTAATACTTAACAGTGATAAGACTAACTTACTATACATTCATTCTCCGTACAAAAAGCCAATGGAAGTGCCAATGATAATTGCACATACTCATGTATGCCTGCACAATCGTCCTAACAGCTGTGGCTGTCCTACAATCGCTCTAGTTACTGAATGTAAATATTTAGGTCTTACAGTAGACCAGAATTTCAATTTCAGAAGCCACGTTGACCAAATCTGCAACAAATTAAGGGCACTTCATTCTAAATTCCAAATCCTAAAACATCGACTTCCGACTTCTACACTTATTTTGATGTATAAAACAATGGTAGATTCTTTAGTGACATATGGCCTTAGTACTTACGGAAGGACATTTCCCTCTTATCTTAATGACATATACAAGATCCAGCTTCGCATTTTAAAAACCATATCACCTACTAATGTAAAAACAAAATACACTCTTAACCCAAACGATCTCTTCTACCACTATAATACCTTACCAGTAACTCAGCAATTTGCATTAACGATATTAAAAGAATACAATGAAAACCCCATTCGAGATCTAAAACTGGAAAAAATATCTCATACAGTTTTCACCCGCTCACTTATTTCCCAAAAGTACTCTGTTGCGATAGTAAACAACTACTACGGAAACAGAACTGCCAATGTTCTTGTGCCTAAACTGCTAAATGGCCTACCAACGGATCTAAGACAAATTTTTGATAGCAAGACCTTCAATAATAAAATAAAAATTTACTATAAGAAAATACGTAACTCGGATCAGCCTGTACCTTAATCCGTTAACCAGTTCTCATTATTGTGTACTGGTGACTATGAGCGCGACTACGTGAAATAGTTATGTCTCATTCTCGCCTGCTACATTACGGCTTCTCTCTCTTCTTTAATTCTTGCAATAACGTAGTTTTATGTGTACTTGATTGTGTTTTGTGTTTAATTGATTTAATGAAAACCAATATTTCATGTATAGCTATAAGTTAGCGATGTAATTGAACTAACAAGCAACGTCAGATGCGGCACGTCTTAAACCCCATAAGGGTTTTAGTGTCAAACTTTATGTAACTCATTGTTAATAAATATTAATATAAAAAAAAAAACATACTGCAGTCACCAACAACGGCGGTCAATGGTGCCAGCCGCAGCGATAGCAAGCGTGTTTAATGTTTATTCTCTAATACCACGGGTTTTTACTGGAGTTCTGAAGGGATCTACCTCCTTGCTCTGCAGTGGGCGTTTCATGAGATTTCATGATGATGTATTCGCAGGTCTCCGTTCGGCCATTCGCCTCGGAGTATCAGTCTGTGGGTCGTCTAATGTGTATGATTGCCTCTGACGTTGGTAATAACTCCACTGTCAGTATTGACTTTGGCGCGGCAACCTTGTGAAACTTTGCTGCAAACCCACAGAGTATTCGGGCCATTCGTATATATCGCGTGTCTGTTGTACCGGTACCCGCCAAAAATTAACACTGGCCTGCCGAAACGAGACGTGGTGAAATACATTGCTGCAATTAAGAAAATATTTTAATTTTGAATGGTGAACTTATAATAAATTATAAATAACAATTTAATCCACTTTTAACCTAGCTAGCTTGCATTGTATGCTACATCAGTAAATTTAAACCAACTTTAAGGATTTTTTTCTTGCGTCAGCGCATGTAGCTTTAGATCTTGTCGCAAAATTTTATATATCGAGACAGAGCGGCTGAATACCCCTTTTGCAGAAGATGCCTTTGCTGCTTGGCCGGCGCTTAATCCCGGCGCAAAGACTGTACGAACCGGTGAGAACGTCGTCGCCAATAGAATAGAATAGGATAGGATGGGATGGGATGGGATGGGATAGGATAGGATAGAATAGAATAGAATAGAACACACATAGAACCATACACATATTGAAAACATTTTTCGTATAAATATATTTATGACATGCTGGCTTATGTAGTAAGTTTAAATATTGAGTTCTTTTTGGCCTAGTATGTATATCATGATATTTACTAAAGTGATGAGGATGATCTTTTACAAAACAACATGCACTTTATATGTATGCGCAGGGGAGGGGCAGGATATTTAGACTTATAAAAAGTGGTTTACACGATTCAAGATAATCGGCCTGGCAAATTGCTCTGATACACTTTTTTTTAAGTCTAAATAGTCTGTCTACCTCCACGCAGTTTCCCCACAAAACAAGACCATAATTTAATATTGAGGATTCATAACCATGATATGCCGTCAGAGCTGCTTCTTTTGAGACTGTTTGCGATAACCGTTTCAAAGCAAATACAAATTTGTTTAACTTTTGGCAAACCTCACTCACATGCGCTTTCCAGTTTAGATGTTTGTCAACCGTTAATCCTAAAAATTTTGTGTCATTTACTATTTGTATATAAGTATTATTATGTTGTATTTGTATTGGTATGAGATTTGAATTATATGGTAGAAATTGCTTTACTTTAGTTTTATTTATATTGATATGTAGTTTATTCATATTCATCCAATCTGTCGTCTCACCAATAGCCTTATTTAGAATTGAAGTTACATATTACAACTTTAAAGTTACATCGTCAGCAAACAGTACTGATCTGAAACTAAGGGAGACAGGCAAATTGTTTATGTAAACGAGAAATAGTAGGGGTCCAAGGATGCTACCTTGTGGCACTCCTGTTTTTTTCAGTTTGAAATCTTATCGAAATATTTTTTTACTTAAAATGTCATTGCTCTCTTTTAAAATTTTTGATACTTCCGTGCATTGTTTCCTTTGGTCTAAATAGCTTTTTAACCAGTCACGTGCCTTTCCCCTTATTCCACATAACTCCAGTTTATGTAATAATCTTGAATGACAAACGAAATCAAATGCCTTACTCATGTCAATGAATATGCCGAACATTTTAGCGTTTTCATTAACTCCGTCTGATATTTGCTTAACAAAGTCAAAGCAAGCGAGTGTTGTAGACTTTCCCTTTCGAAACCCATGCTGTTCTGCTCTTAATACATTATGTAGTGTTAAAAACTCATTGAGCCTACTATAGATAGCTTTTTCAAGTATTTTTGATAGTACAGGAACAATTGTGATCGGTCTGTAGTTACCAGGATCGTTATTATCACCTTTCTTATACAGGGGTTTAATTATGGAAAGCTTTAGTTTGTCAGGAAATACGCCTTGCAAAAAGGAAAGATTTATGATGTATGTCAAAGGTTTACATATACACACATCAACTATGCCTAGGGATATTTTAATTTTACTCAATTTTTAGAAAACCTGTTGATTATTTCTTAGGACATGTATATACAGAATGAAAGTGTATTTTATGCTTTACGCGTTTAATAAAATAAAGAGCTGTAACAGAGATGATTCGTTGTTTCTTTTTTTAATTAATTAAAAGTCTCTAATTAATACTAAGTACACAATATCTCTTTTTTGATGAAGTTTTGAAAAAAGAAGGTCGCGAATAACAAAAGAATGCATATTATTAAATTTAATAATCAGTATTTCCTCCCCTAACGTTAATAAGTGTTCGGCATCGGTTATTCATACTCAAAATTAGGTTGTCCAAGTCTTGCTGCGGTATAAGGTCCCAGGTTCTTATTAAGTGCAAGAAAAGTTGCTCTTCAGTCCTCAATTTGGAGGGAAATTGATCAAAGCCCTTCTTTGTAACATGTCCCATGCATGTTCTATGGGATTCATGTCAGGGGACTGAGCAGGCCAGTTCATAACTCTGACATCATGTTCCCGAAGCGTAGTAGATACCAACTCTGCCGTATGTCCTCGCGCATTATCGTGCATGAGTTCGAACTCCTGGCCCATTTGGATCCTGTGTGGGATAATAACAGGTTCCACTACCTCTTCTCGGTATTTCCTCGAAGTCATACTCCCTCTAATCCAAATGAGATCGGTTCGCGGTCCCATACGAATTCCAGCCCATACCATGATTGTCCCGCCTAGATACGAATGGACCTCTTGAGGATGCTGGAGACGGTTCCGTCTACCTGGAAGTCGCCAAACTCTTATTCTTCGCGAATCCGGATGAAATCCGAACCGAGACTCGTCTGAAAAGAGAACCATTGACCATTGCTCGTCGCTCCAAGCAAATGTTCGCGAGCCCACAAAAGTCTTCGCCCGCGATTGCCACGCCGCAAAGCTGGAACTCGCAGTGGTCTGCGAGAATGAAGACCGGCTTCATGTAACCTTCTTCTCACAGTTTGGTCACTTACTAACAATTGTTGTTCAGATTGAAGCCTTTGAACCATTTGCATAGCCGTGACATTGGGTTGTCTCATATTTTGCAGAAAACGGTCCTGTCTTGGAGTGGTGACACGATTTCTGCCGGAATGCCGTTCCGCTACGTCTCCTGTGACACGATAGCGTGACCACAACCTGGAGATCACGTTTTGGTGGGTTCGTAGAGTGTCAGCAACCACGCGTTGAATAGCGCTAGCTTCTAGCATGCCTACAGCTCTAATCTGTTCTTCCCTTGTTAAATGTCGACGTGACATGACAGTAAACGTAATAAACGTTCAACAAGAATTTAAAAAATGCGCAATCTGCTACAATTCACAAAAACTGCACTTTTTAATTGTAACAGAAACTAACAGCTAAAGTCAAATTCAAATTATCGCGCATTCTTTTGTTTTGACACGAACTTTTATTTTTATTTTTTTGAATTTCGAAAGAAGGAACCATGTAGATTATTATTCATATACAAACTTTTTCTACACCGTTAATAGTTTTTGAGTTATGCCGTCAATAGTATAATATCCCTAGGCATAGTTGATGTGTGTATAAACAGCACACAATTTCAGTATTTTCGTTGTTATGTCATCGTATCCACTACATTTACTATTGTTAAGAGACATAATAATCTTATAAGTTTCTTCGTCATATATTGGACGTAAGAAAATTGTATTAACTTTTGTATTTATGGAAGAGTAATTACTATTATTGTTATTTATTAATTCTTATCACTCCTCTTGGAGGCTTACACCATCACACGGGCCTTAGCCAAGTGTGATGGAGTCTTGGTGCGATACTGAAATGACTGATGAAGTTAAAAATTTACGGGTGATCCTACAAGTATTTAATATTGTTGCTTTTTGCAATAGATTTATGACGCATTGGGGGATATTTAAAGTATGTAGGCTGTTATGTAATGTTTTCGGTATGACTCCAGTTGTAGAAAGAACGATCGGGACTATGTGCACAGTGTGGGCATGCCATTGGGTTTGGAGTTCTATTGATAAATCCTGATATTTAGTGAGATTTTCGGTAATAGTGGTTTGAATGTTGTGTGTGTTCGGGACCGCAATGTCAATTACATAAGCTATTTTAGTTTCTTTGTCAAAAAGAGTAACGTCAGGTCTGTTAAAGTGAATAGTCTTATCCGTCAAAATGGTCCTATCCCAGTAAAGTTTGTATCTGTTGTTCTCTAAAACTGTCTGCGGTTTATATTTATAGTATGCAACCTTCTCATTTATGAATTTACAGGAGAATGCTAAATGTTGATGAATAATTCCCCCAACTTGGTCATGTCTATGCTTGTAATCGTTTTGGACGAGAGTTTTACAGGCCCCAGTGATATGTTGGATGGTCTCGGGTACGGTGTGACATCGTCTGCATAAATCACTTTGTTGGCCTAAATCTTTAGTAATGAACTTTCGGTAATTTCTGGTGGGAATGACTTGGTCCTGTATAGCAAGCATGAACGCTTCGGTCTCGGGAAACAGTTCACCGATTCTGAGCCATGCGTTCGACGCGTCCTTGTGTGATTGGTTCAGATCAGTTCGGTGTCTCCCGTGTAGTGACTTCAGCGTCCATCTTGCTATTTTGTCTTCTGTGGAGTGTGTTAATTCGTTTGGTTGGGTGTTTTTATCATTCAAGTTTAAGGGTGTCAATTTTATATCTATTTCGGAGACAAATTTGTGAAGTGGTGAGATTTCAGCTTTATTATGGAAGAAACGTCTTAGTGTAGCTATCTGTTTATTGTGCAGGTTTTGAATGTCAATAAGTCCTCTTCCTCCATCATGACGTGATAAGGTAAGTCGTTCTATGCAGGATTTAGGGTGGTGCTTTCGGTGTTTAGTCAGAGTTGTGTTAATTGTGCGTTGAAGTTGTGAAAGATCTGTCTTCGACCAGGTAATGATGCCAAAGGAATACGTTAATATAGGTATAGCATACGTACCAGGCCACTCAGAAAGTATTGCGAAAAATAGTTTTTATATATGGGAGACTGGCCGGTCAGAATCTTTTTCGAAAATATGATTACTTGTAAGTAAAAATATGTGTGTTCCATTTTCAAAATTTCCCTCCACATTTTTTGCGAGCCAATTCAAAGTATCGTGTCTTACTGAAAAATGGATCTGCGCCGGGAACATTTTAGAGCTATGATTTTTTACGATTTCAAGTGTCGCCTGAAACCGGATGAATCGTTCGATAGACTTCAAATGGCATTTATGGATGAAGGCCCCTCCAAGGCAACCGTGTATCGTTGGTATAACGAATTTAGGCGCGGTCGACCAACCTTGGGGGATGAAGAAAGAAGCGGTCGCCCTTTGACGGCTATTACGGAAGAAAACGTGCTAGCAGTGAAAAATTTAATCCAAGATAATAGGCGAATTACATATCAGGAGATTCAGCACATATTAAAGATTGGATCGGGAAGCGTTCACGAGATTCTACACGGGCATCTTCGCGTGAGGAGGATAGTATCGCGCTGGGTGCCGCACTACCTCACCGACGCTCAGAAGCAGGCCCGGGTGGAATGGTGCCGTGATATGCTGAACAAATTTGAAGCAGGCTCGTCTCGGCGTGTTTACGACATCGTAACAGGTGATGAGTCCTGGATTTATCAATACGACCCAGAAACCAAGCGCCAGTCGACAGTTTGGGTGTTTCAAAATGAACCAACGCCTACCAAAGTGAAGCGATCTCGAAGCGGGGGGAAGATTTTGATCGCCAGCTTTTTTAATTTGACTGGCCACTTGGCCTCAATTCCCTTACGAGATCAAAGAAGCATCAACGCCGAATGGTATACTACCAAATGTTTACCAGAAGTTTTTTCTGTTGTGAGCAACAAGCGACCAAACACAGGGCTCCGCGGACTACTGCTCCACCACGACAATGCGCCTGCACACACCGCGCTCAAAACGAGGGACTTCCTGGACAGCACACCAGTCAAACTCCTGGGTCACCCTCCTTACAGCCCTGATCTAGCACCGTGTGACTTCTTTTTATTTCCAAAAATAAAAAATCAGCTCAAGGGGATACAATTTTCGTCGCCGGAAGATGCGCTGGCTGCGTTCGAGCAGGCTGTAAACGAGGTGTCTACGGCGGACTGGAAAAAGTGTTTTGAAAACTGGTTCAGACGCATGAATCTTTGTATAGAGGCTGGTGGAGAGTACTTTGAAAAGATTTAATAAAAATATATGTACCTGTAGAACATTTTTTTTAGTGTCGCAAATATTTCTGAGTGTCCCACGTATTTATCGCCTTTACCACATGTCTAGCATTCAAATAAGTTTTCAAAATTTGGTTCAGTCTGATTTTGAACTTTTTTGTTAGGTTTTTTTTGGTATCTGTTTGGTGTATTTGCTTCGATTGCAAGAATCCCAAATATTTGTAAGAGTCTGTTTCGGACATAGATTCTATTTGTTCTCCAGACTCAAGCGTGTAAGTATTATTCTGTCTTTTGCCCTTATGAATTGAATTAATTTTGCATTTGTCAATCCCGAATAGCATTTGAATGTCGCTTGAAAACTCTTGGGTAACATCGGCTAGTTTGAAAATATCTGTTTTACTAGACGCTTACAACTTTATGTCGTCCATGTATAACAGATGTGATAAAGTGTGGTGAGATCTATTGTGCGTTAGCTTGAATCCTAAGTTTGTATTGTCTAGAAGTTGAGACAGGGGATTAAGGGCTAAACAGAACCAAAGAGGGCTTAAGGCATCTCCTTGGAAAATACCACGTTGGATATGAATCGGATCAGTAGTATGAGTAAAATTATTTTGTTTTACGTTCAGAACTGTTTTCCATTTCCTCATGGTCGTCTGTAAAAAGGTTACTATTGTTGGATTGATTTTATATAAAGTTAAAACTTGCAGAAGCCATGAATGAGGGACCGAATCGAACGCTTTTCTGTAATCTATAAACATAGTGTGAATATTTTTCTTACACTTCAAGGCCTGTTTCATTGCTATAGTATCTATTACAAGTTGCTCCTTGCATCCCTGGCTATCTCTTCTGCATCCTTTTTGTTGTTCTGATAGTATGTTATGTTCGTCTAGAAAAGAATAGATTGTGTCACTTACACAGCCTGTTATAATTTTATATATTGTCTGGAGGCAAGTGATTGGTCTGTATTTAGCAGGGTTTTTTCTATCAGAGTCTTTTGGCAACATATATGTTTTTCCGTGGGTAATGTATTCTGGCATAGTATCTGGTGATTGAATGAACTTATTTATATGTTTGTGAATGTGTGGATGAATGTTTGTAAATTTTTTGTACCAATAGTTGTGGATGTTATCGGTTCCAGGAGCTTTCCAGTTATGGGTACGATTGAGAACTTTCTTAAATGTATCGATGTGTATGTAGTCAAAAGACATTTCCGGGGAATCGGTTTGCTGAAGCTGATCTAACCAATGTGCGTTTTTATTATGCTCTACGGGGTTCTCCCAGATGTTTGCCCAGTATTCACGGAGCTGTTCTAATGGTGGTCCTTCTACACTATTATTTAGGCTTGTTGAATGTTCAATTTTTTGGGACAAATTTCGGTAAAAAGTACGTTCATTGGTTTTAAATTGCCGGTTTTGTGTTTTTCTTTCCGTACAAGTTAAATATCTGCGCAACCGGGTGGCCTTTACATTCAATTTTTGTTTTAAAGTATCTAAGAACTCTGTCAGTTCTGTATTTTGGTTTTCGTATTGTGCGTGTGTCTGGTATCTCAATTTAATATCCTCCAATGCAGTCAAAATTCTATTGCTTCTTATACCCTCTATGTATTTCGTAACGTGACTTATATCTTTTCTAAGTTTTCCTATTTTAGCCTCCAATCTAATTTGCCAGGGAGGTTTGTGCCGTTTCTCATTTTTCTGGACCGATTCAAGTCTACAACCATTGCAGGAGGCAGCTGTATATGCTCCTGTATAGATTATTGTTTGTAGTGTTATAAAATCTGTGTCTTGTTGAGCATGCTTTGGGATCATTTTTGTATCTATATAATCTACGATTGCAGCAAATCTGCGTGATGTTTTCTGCTTAGGAATAAAAGGTCGTGTAATCGGTTCAGTATTTTTGAAGCGTTCTAAACTTGATTGGAAGATTTGTTCAATCTTTTCTTCGTCTACGTCTTCTGTCTCCTGACCCCTTCTTTCCGTTGCGCTCGTCTTATCTGCAGTATCAGGTGACGTTGCTGAGGCAAGGCCACTCCTTCCCAAGTTTTCTTCTTCTTCTTGTTGTTGTTCACCGTTCTCCAATAATTGAGAGAAATCTGTATTTTCTTGTGAGTCTGTTGTTGATATTGTTGGTATCCGTATTTGTACTTCAATTTCTCTTCTTATTTCTTCTAACCTATGTGCTCCTATCATCTTATTCGCTACTATAACTCTTCGTTGATCTGAGATACGCTGTTCAGACAGATGTGAGAGATTTGGATAGCATTCTATAAATTTTTCATGTAATTTCTTTCTATAAGCAGTCATATCTGTTTCATTTTGTGTTACTTCGTAATAGCATCTCATTACTGTTTCGTTCATATCTGACCATATTAGCCTACTTCCAGTTTCCGCTGCTCCATTATTGTTATTATTATTGTTATCTGATGTACATGTCAAATTTGTAAAATAATCATTTAATATGTCAGATATTTTTTTAGGGTCAGAGTAAATTATGTCATCATATTTAATATTATTAATGTCATTTTTAAATATATATTGTCATGAATTATTAGAGTTTATTGTTTTCCACGTCGCAATACATTTATTTTTATGATTGTGAATATATTTATTATTATTAATTTTCTGTGACCTGTAAATACATTTTCTTAAAATAGTACTATTATAAGAAGGGGTTGGTGGCGCGGGCGGTGATGAAAACAACGTAGGTAATTGTTGGTTCCGTTTATTGGTTACGGTGTATTATAGTTACAGGTTCTTGTATATAATACGTTCGTCAATTAATACCAGTGGGCGCTTCGAAAGAAACTCCGCACTGTGCTTAACTGCCGATGTACTCAGTTATCCGTTCTAGGGAGGTCCAATGGCTTGAAAGCAACCCTAGGAGCAGTAATTGAGGTCCCTAGAAAAGTACTCAATCTATGTGGTCGGATTTCCGAGGTCGTTAAAACGCGTGAACAAGACGATAGCGTGTTTCAGAAATCTGCCGACGCTACAGTGGTGCCATCTCTGGGTGAATGCTGGAACTAAGCGTTGGGGTCATAATTTCATGTGAGCATCTCGATAGCGCGTTTCGGAAACTTGCTGAGGCGAAGGTGGCGCCATCTATGGAAAAGTGCTGGTACTACATTCCCCCCTCTCTGGTCCGAGCTGTCCCAGCGAGGTTGCTTTGGTTCTTCCTCGGTCTTCCACGCCCGCGAGTAGGTTGCTCCGTGGCTGTGATTGCCTTGCGGGGTCTTCCTCGTTTTCGTAAGGGCTGCGCCGGTGCAGGTAAGTCTTGTGCTTGTCCAGCATATCGTTTTAATGCTGATGCATGATAAGTCCCAAGGGTTACATTGGGATTAGCAGGGTCTGCGACTTCGTATGATGCAGGACCATGTTTATCTTTGATCTGGTATGGGCCGTCGTGGCGTGGTGCAAATTTAGCACTTATTCCTTTGCTAGCCTGGCTCAGTGGGTGTAATTCTACCATCACAAGATCCCCGATTTCGTAGTTAGGTATCGCTTGTCGACGATTATCAACCAGGATTTTCCTCTTTTCTTCTTCCAGCCCATGGACTTCCTTTGCATGTTCCAGTGTCGCGTCCAGGTTGGTAGTGACGTCAATAGCGTATAAGCCAACAGCGTCGAATAGCGTCTTCGAATGTGGCGACAAAGTAATTTCAGACTGTTCAATATTAGTTATGGCGTCTCGCATCATAAACTCCAACCTTGGTGAGTATCCGTCGAAAAGAAATCTGGCTTCCGTGCAACTAATTTTCGAAGGTAGCTCAGGCACGTCTATTGGTATCAGCTTAAATGGCCATGTTGTTTTGGCGCTTTGGCTCTCTGCACTTAAGCTTTGTTTCTGACTTCGTTCCTCAGTGTTAGTAGCAACCGGTAACGTTGGTGATGGCCAGGTAGGTTTCTGGTTTGGTCCGTCAAATGAAAGAAACTTTTCTTCGTACAACTCGAACACTTGTTCCGGTTTATCGATGTACTTCCAAGTGAATTGGCCCATATCAAGGTTCATGCCAACCTGTCTCATGAAGTTAGCTCCTAACAAAGTACGGTTATCAGCTGATTCCAAGAGCACAATGAAAGGTGACTTGAAGCTGCGGTTTCCGAGTTCTACGGTTCCTTCAAATGTTAGCACTCTTTGCGTTTTTGGGAATCCGTCTGCCATCGTGATTGTAGCCTCTACCTCATCAAATGTTTGCCCACGCGACCGCAGTTTCTTATAAAGATCGCGAGAAGCAACGCTCATCTTAGCACATGTATCGACAAACGCTTTTCCGTCGATACCATTTATCTTAAGAAACACCATAGGTCTCGAGCGTGATACCAATTCTATATCAATGGCATTGAACCCAGTACTGTTCCTTTTCTTGATTGACTCTGAGGGTGTCCTGTTCGTGCATACCTTACAGTTACTACGAAAAACCCCCGGTGTACCACATCCATAGCATGCCAAGCCTGGTTTAGGTATAACAGTTTCAGTTCCTTTGGTTTCTTGTTCGCTTGGTTGTTCGTTGCCTTCTAGCAACTTCTTCCTCTTGCGGCAGTCTTCTAATGTGTGCCCTAATTTCTTGCAGAAATTACATCTTATCTTCTTATGGCGTGAAGGAGCAGTTATATTAGAAGTTGTTGCTTGATGTTCGCTTTCATTCTCATGGGTGGATTTCTCTTTGAGTAAAGCCTCAACACCACGAGCTTGGGTAAGCAGATCGTCAAAGTTCTTGATCTTCTCTCTTGGGATCTTGTCCCGAATGCTTAGATTTAGCAGGCCATAGACGATATTCAGCTGCTGCTTGTCGTTGAGCTTCTCGTCCGCAGGGAGCTCAGAGAAAAGCATTCTCTTTTTTGCTACAAAGTCGTCGGTAGATACATCGGGCAGTTGCTTAACACCACAGGCTTCTAGATAGATTAGGTACTCAGGCTTTTTGGGCGCAAATGAGTTTCTCAAGGCAGCTTCAAACTCTGACCATTTACTTATAGCTGTCTTGGTTCCTTGCCACCAGACTGCGGCTTCACCGTACAAGATTAGTGGTAAACCTGCTATGGCATCAGCGTCTGTAATACCTTCAATATCCTTGAAGACTTGTACTGCCGTGAGGAAGGCTTCCACGGTCTCTCTGTCTTTACGGCCGTTAAACGAAGCGCTGCAAGTTGCCATTGTGCCTTTTCGACCACTGCCGACACTCTGGAGTAACTTCTGGAACTGGGCTTCCGATAAGTTGACTGTAGTCATCTTGCCAGGTGCTTTTCTTGGTGTTTTCAATCTATACGTAGTCTTCCGACCCGCTCGCGTTACCAAGAATTTGGGTTCGTTCGAGCCCGAGTTGGACGCCACTGTAAGAAGGGGTTGGTGGCGCGGGCGGTGATGAAAACAACGTAGGTAATTGTTGGTTCCGTTTATTGGTTACGGTGTATTATAGTTACAGGTTCTTGTATATAATACGTTCGTCAATTAATACCAGTGGGCGCTTCGAAAGAAACTCCGCACTGTGCTTAACTGCCGATGTACTCAGTTATCCGTTCTAGGGAGGTCCAATGGCTTGAAAGCAACCCTAGGAGCAGTAATTGAGGTCCCTAGAAAAGTACTCAATCTATGTGGTCGGATTTCCGAGGTCGTTAAAACGCGTGAACAAGACGATAGCGTGTTTCAGAAATCTGCCGACGCTACAGTGGTGCCATCCCTGGGTGAATGCTGGAACTAAGCGTTGGGGTCATAATTTCACGTGAGCATCTCGATAGCGCGTTTCGGAAACTTGCTGAGGCGAAGGTAGCGCCATCTATGGAAAAGTGCTGGTACTACACTATAGTTTTTAAAAGTAGTTTAACGTTTATCTTTAATATATTTATTACTTGTGCATTTATAATTCAAGTGTAGTTTCCTTTTGTGTTTACATGAGCGTTTTATACCTCTAGTCAGCCATCTTAGCTTTCTAGGCCTGTTATTTAGCTTAACTTTAATGATCGGGAAACAAAGGTCATAGAACATACATAGTATGTCATGAAACAAACGAAAAGACTCATTTACATCATTAGTACTTAATACATCAGAGAAGGACAGAGCTGAAATACATTCAGAAAATTTATGCATGTTTGATATACTATAATCCCGTTTATTTTCAAACCATGTATAATACTTGTTCCTTTTTTTACTTTAAAAGATATAGTCTGTGCAGTTTCATGATCTGAAAGATTCAAATGATGAATCTGAGATTTGATGTTTGCAATGTTACTAGCGATTTGATCAATACACGAATTTAATCTAGTAGGTGTCTTTATATGAGTTTCCAAGCCGTAACTAAGCAAGGTGCTTAGGAGATCTCTTAAAAAAGAAGTTTGTTTAAGAACATCAATGTTCCAATCTCCACAATCGATATCTTTTTTCTGTTTATATGTTTTTGTTAAATAGTGCAATAAATTTTCTAATTTATGCAAAAAAAGTCCAATGTGAGATTTAGATTGTTGCGGTATTCTATAAATGCATATCACGATTATGTTGAATCCTATAATTTCAATTCCACAGCATTCAAAATAAAACTTTGTTGCTGCTTCCAAAGTAACTTGTAAGGGCTTAAATTCCAAGTAATTTTTTATCAATATACATGTCCCCCCCCTATTAGTTTCCCTACAGTAAAAAGCTGCTAATTTATAATTATTAAGCCTAATATTACAATCTGTGCCTAATTTCACAAAAGTTTCACTAAAACAAATAATATCTATACATTTATTCGATTCTGTAAGTTCATTCAAAGCTAACTCTACCAAGTCAAGTTTATTGCAAAGGCCTGCTATATTTTGATGAAAGATTGTTAATAATTCAAAAGATGCATTATTAATGTTGAATTGATTCTCGAAAAAACTCATTTACATGTTTGTCTGGTTTATTTCCTTTGCAAATTTTATTTATCAGTTGTTTTATATCTTCAAATATAGTCCTTACACCACGATTGTTGAGAGATCCACTTCGTCTATGGAACATGATGTAATCACAAGTAAGGTTCAAATTCGAATCCAGTATGTAAGCATATTTGTGCGTAGAGTTATCCAGGTACAGAAGATTATTGTAGCTCTCTACTCGGCAATTATACATATCTAGTTGTTTTCCAAATTTATACGTTGGTAGGCAAATTATTATGTTTGTAAAGTCAATCTTTTGCAATCCAATGTCGCTCGGCGTTGAACGCAGTCAGAAGGAAGTAGCTGATATACTGAGGCGCTCTGACCCAGAGGTGGCATCAGTACTCCATGTGCGGCCTAACTTGAACCTTATACTAGGTTATTTTTTTGGACCTGATTTCCTTTTGCCTACTTATTAGTGAGGTCAAAAGCAACAACTTTGGTTCTACGACTTTGCTAACAACGCACAAAAAATTTTGACTCTCCATACTAAAGTGGTCACGTGACCTACCCATTTTCTATGGGAAGTTGAAAATTTTTCGTGCGTTGTTAGCAAAGTCGTAGAACAAAAGTTGTTGCTTTTGGCCTCACTAATAAGTGGGCAAAAGGAAATCAGGTCCAAAAAAATAACCTAGTATAGTTGAAGGCGATGTGCAGGAGTGAAGTACCGTCTTGCTCTACCAAGAACACCTAGTTTTTTGGAGGCCCATTTGGCCTTAGCCTCCAAATGACCGCGAAACTGGACAGCACTCGACTTGTCGACGCCGAGAATTGCGATACTTGGCTTCGTATCAAGGGAAGTGCCCTGAAACAGAGGGCATGCAAAAACGGGTTTTTTCTTTGCGGAGAACGCGCAAACTTGTGTCTTTTTGGGGTTGAATTGCACCAGGTTACGATGGCCCCAATAGTTTTGATTTCAGACAAAAAATTTGGTTGGTGTGGGACGCTATAAGCGTCAGCACGTTCGTTTCAAGTAACCTTAGGCTAACAACCGCTTCTGACGAAGCCGCTGCTTAATTGGCAGCAAGACTAAAGCACGGCAAATATTCAATTCTCGAGCAGTCATATTTCTTGTCAAGTTGAATGAAAAAAATATTTTAAGGGATATTTTTTTGCGGGTACTGTCGGGGCCACGCCTGACAACCGCTACAAAAATAAAAGCTTTATCTTATGAAACCCCGCCCTGGTGACCTTAGAAAGACTAAAAAGCATAGTTTGCAAACAATAACACGTTTTAAAAGTAATTAAAATGATTGGGAGCGTATATTATTTTGTGAAGTGAAAACTCAAAGTAAGGGTTGGGCCACATTGAGGCTTAGCGTATATTGCCACGCAGATGGCGCAGGGCAGGGCAGAGCAGAGCAGAGCAGATTTTTGTAATGTATGAACCTTCATAGAGCAACGCAAGCTGGGATGCAGACATGTGTACGCAGACACATGTCTGCGCCTTGTTTCTGCCGGCAATTGTTTCTGTGTGCTACAGAATAAATAACACACTATAGCGTGTGAAAGCAGACTCTCGCAACTAGAAACAACAAAAAATTATGCCACAGATAAAAAAAAATTGTGGTTAATTGCTCAAATGTGGATGAGAAGTACCATTGTTACCACGCTTGTTAGCGTTGCGGCTAGCACCAAGGACCGCGATTGCTGGTGACCGCAGAAAGTAAGGTGGTATGATACACAAAAGGACACTGCTGCCTATCCTCCGGTTCATAATTCCATAATCGCCTCTTACGACACCGGTAGCGATGGGTTAGTACTTTAGCGCAGGCTTTGCCCGTGGTACACCCGCGTGGTTCACCTGGGAGTACCACGGAAGATTTTTTTCTCCCGTGGAACACCTGATCACTTTTGAAATAAAACTAATTCAAAACTATCGCCCGTGGTGCACCTATTGTCTATGGCTAAAATCTTTCTAATTTTTTTTGTAATGATAGATCCCGTCGCGATCTTCATTTTGGTTGACAGCTGTCAAATTTATAATCAGTATAACTCGAAAGCTACTGACCCTAGACTACTATTGTGCTGGGAAAAATAATAGGTCTCGATGAGATCTACATTTTGGATGACAGCTGTCAAACTAAAAATCGCTATAACTCGAAAACTACTGACCCTAGACTATTCGTATGCTGAGACAAATGATAGGTCTCGATGAGATCTACATTTTGGATGACAGCTGTCAAACTAAAAATCGCTATAACTCGAAAACTACAGACCCTAGACTTTTCGTGTGCTGAGACAAATGATAGGTCTCGATGAGATCTACATGTCGGATGACAGCTGTCATACTAAAAATCGCTATAACTTGAAAACTACTGACCCTAGACTATTCGTGTGCTGAGACAATGATAGGTCTCGATGAGATCTACATTTCGGATGACAGCTGTCAAACTAAAAATCGCTTTAACTCGAAAACTACAGAACCTAGACTATTCGTGTGCTGAGACAAATGATAGGTCTCGATGAGATCTACATTTCGGATGAGAGCTGTCAAACCAAAAATTTATATAACTGGAAAACTAATGACCCTAGACTATTCGTCTGCTGAGACAAATGATAGGTCTCGATGAGATCTACATTTCGGATGACAGCTGTCAAACTAAAAATTTCTATAACTGGAAAACTACTGACCCTAGACTATTCGTGTGCTGAGACAAATGATAGGTCTCGATGAGATCTACATTTCGGATGACAACTTAAACAATTGACAATTAAATTAGCTGTAGGAGCTAAAGTCGCGCTGCGAATGAAAAGCTTGACCTGCTCTTGACTGTACATTATTTTTAAAAGACCTCCCCAACGATATTCCACACGTTGGAAAAAAATCACTCCCACTTTACATGTATGGGAGGTACTTACCCAAAAAAAAATATATTTTTAAAGTTTTTATTTGACCACTTTCTCGGCGTGGATGAAATACATATCGACACTAAATTTTAACTTTCTAGTACTAATGGTCCAGAGACCATTAGTACTAGGAAGTTAAAATTTAGTGTAGATATGTATTTCATCCACGCCGAGAAAGTGGTCAAAGGCTAAGCCGCGGACAGACAGAAAGACGGACAGAAAGGCAGACGGACATGACGAAACTATAAGGGTTCCTTGTTAACTACGGAACCCTAAAAAGTTGTTGCATTTAGCCTCCTAAATAAGCCTTTAATAGGTTTTACAGCTATTTTTTTTTAATCCCTATGTAGATATTAGATACAGTACAAGATATCATTACAGTTTATGAGAAGGGAGAATTCAAACCTTCTTTCTATTATATAAAAAAAAAGTCTAATTTTTTTCACTATAAGTTGTCATTCTTCCTTCCGTAGGTGTGTAATAGTATTCTGTGCCCGCATGTGTTTAGTATCTGCGTCCCAGCTTGCGTTGGTCACCTACGTCTGCGGCCTGCAAAATCTGCGGCCTGCGGCCTGCGGCCTGCGTCCTGCGGCCTGCACCTCAGCTTGCGTTGGCCCTGATCGACGGCCTTTCGCACTTTGCCGATTGAAAAAGAGCACACTAGTACGCATTATGCCGATTCACCGCTTACGGAGGCGTTGGCATGCGTACGCAGCTGTACGGACGCGTTCGCATCCGTACGCAGCCATATGGACGCGTTCGCATCCGTTCGCAGCCGTAAGGTGCCGTACAGCTCCGTATGCAGACACATCGATGGATACATCTCATACTGGGTGTCTACTCTCAAAGTCCGATATATCGAAGCGATACTACTCGAAACATGCAAATGCAAAACTTCGTCCCTTGAAAATAGAGTAGAATATTGGTTGGACGAATTTTCAAACTGCATCCAACCAATATTCTACTCTATTGTCAAGGAACGAAGTTTTGCATTTGCATGTTTCGAGTAGTATCGTTTCGATATATCGGACTTTGAGAGTAGACACCCTGTTGTTGCCTCTTTTATCGCCGTCGTCAGCCGTCGATCGCCGTCGTCAGCCGTCGATCGCCGTCGTCAGTCGTCGATCGCCGTCGTCAGCCGTCAATCGCCGTCGTTCGTCGTCGATCCCTGCCGACGGTCGACCGCGTTTCGTCGTCAGGGCGCGTTCGCCACGTCGATGCGAAAGGATTTCTATACTTTGCGCTCGTTTTGTATAGGCAAACCGGTCGATCAGTGTGGCCCGACCCTAAGAATGTCTTTATATGTAGTTCGCGATGGTAACAACTCTACATACTTTATTTACAAAATTGAAAACTTATTCTGAAGATCCAGTTTCTTTGGCTTACAGGCAGTTCCAAAAAGCTTCTTTAAAGTCAAGCTCTGGTTAATGTATTGCTTTTTTTGTCTATTTTGATAGCAAATTAACAGCAACGGTTTAAAGGAACTCATACTTTAAAGACTTTCTTTGCAACTGGCAGTTATTTATAATAGAATTTAAAAATCTTATCTCTGACTGAATCTGAAGTTTTAGGTAAAAAATTTCTTCGTCGTCGTTTCTCCAGCTATTTCTGTACGGCAACAAACAATAACATTAATACAGATACACATTAGTCGTGATTATGGAAGTTTTTAAATTCGATGATATCCTTGAAAGCGACCCTGACGGATGCCCGGCACCGTGTGCTGGAAGACTTATAGCAGAACCAGGTGGCTACGGGCCCCTTACTCTTGCTGTTCTTGTAGTAGCGATGATTATCCAGGAACATAACTTGCAGCCCATTTGCTGTTGTCGTAAATGATGGCTCTGAAAAAGTCAGAATTACTGCTTTTATTTATATGTGGGAGATTATGTCGCTCCCAAATTTGGCTCCTGTATAATAAATTACCTACCCAAAAATAAGTTCAAGTACTTAAGTGAAATTATTTGAAATTATAAACACTTGTGCTCGTGATAACATAGACAAGTTGTATTGTAGTATCGTTAACGCTAGAATAATAGAATGAAAAACGGAAAAAAAAAAAAAACAGTATTAAGACAAACTCAGTTAACAAATGTTAGCCTGCAGTTTTATTTTTATAAATGGCATCTCTAAGCAAGAATTCATAAAGTATATTTATAAATTCAATTTTCACAGTGATATTTAGGTAGAAATTGATTTAAGGTTAGACCTTACCGGGATTAAAGGGAAAAACTCAGATTTTTACTGCAAGGCGCTCCACGCCCGGTCTCGAAACGTGATCAGTCCCCTTACTAAAAAGGCTGAATCCTGCTCACCGACTGAGCGCCGAGCCAAAATTTGGAGGACCTAGTCACGCTTTAAAAATACCTATCAAAAAGTGCCATCTGATCACGAATCAATTTCGCGGACTGCTGCAACCAAAAGTGTTACGGTTTATGTATTAATTTAATTTAAAAAGTCAAGTGAGGAAATCTAGCTTTTAAAATAAATCTTAAACTTTAACAACAATGTGTAGAAAAGTCAAGCGCACTCGACTTTACACGACTATAAAAAGTAGGCGTCCGACCGGTTTTTTTACAATAACAATAGACGGAGAATTTTTACTTGGATGCAGTTTCTATGGGAAGTAAAACATTTTTTTTCTTACTTCGAACTATGTTCTTTAGGAAAAGTTGTTCAGTTACACGGGTAGAACTACCACCCTAGAGGTTTTGCGTATTTGAAATTAAAATTAGTGAATAATTATTATAGATATTTTAATTGCTGATTTTGCAAGTTTCGCTATTTTTACATATGTTGTGTTGTTGATTAATATAATCAGAACCGTAACATAGATTTTTTTCTTTAGATTTTATGTTGATTTTTTTTTTTATTACTTCAAGATAATTTTATTTAATAAAAGTGATTTTAGAAAACCAAGTAGTTTTTAACACTCATTTACTATTTCATCTTTAGAATTTTTTCGACCAAAATTATATCATACCAAAGTAAGAAACACTTTTCTTTCCAACTGTATTTTCTATTGTTTACCTACAGCTAAGGAATTCGTGATCAGATGGCACTTTTTGATAGGTATTTTTTAATGGTGACTAGATGTGAGTGTGACTAAATTGGAACTAACCCAAAATTTGCGCGGGAGATGGTATTGGAGCGGTCCGAAAGAGTTAGAAAGGGAAAGTTGTACAGTTTTGTTAACTGAACTAGCTCTTAAAATTGATGCATATCCTCAGGAACATGGTGTATACATACAGGGTGTAAAAAAGTACGATGATCCTTCGAAGGGGTGATTCTACATCACAAATGGACTGTAATAAATATAAAAATGATTCTTTTTAATAAAATATTTATTTATTTACATTTCGGACATATCAAATTAAAACAGTCACTTACAATTACAGTAAAAACAGTCATCATAACATCCCATGAAAAAAAAAACGTCCACTACAGGACAGGGAGCTCCCTCCAGAATTCTAGCATATGCTGGAAAAATGTGGAGGGGAAGTACCATAGTCACCTCGCTTGTCAGCGTTACGGCTGGCACCATGGACCGCGATTGTAGGTGACCGCAGTAAGTAAGATGTAAGATACAAAGGAGGATGCTGCTGCCCATCCTCCTGTTAACCCTTAGTCGCCTCTTACGACACCCACGGGTTTGTATGGGTTGGTACTATTCTTTGCCGGCACCACACTGGACACTAAATTAAACTAAATAACCCGCCCCGAGTCATTCCGGGCGCAAAGGTGCCCATCACACTTGCAGCGTTGAGGGGACATTGTTTTTTTTTACAGTACGAGTATTGCTCGTTTTATAGATAAGATTTTTGTTAATATTCCAATCTTGATAATATAATTATTTTGGGGGTGGATGCGTGTGATGCATACTGCCAGAGACAACCATTCCTCCAAACGTCATTGTAACCCTCGCTTTACATTTGTGATCAGATGTGCACTGCCAAAACTCAAATGTTTTGTATCTCCGTTTATGGTTATACGTGTATCCGTTAATGATTGCCAGTCTTGTGCCACTACTATTTGTTGCCCAGGAAACTGAAAGATAATGAATATGTCTTAAAGTTTCTGTTCGAAAAAACAATCTGGCAAGCCCATCACACATGGATAACTTTATTTAGCTACATGTCTTTCTAATTTATGAGACCCACCTTAACTATGAAACAGATTTCACAGTCAAACTGTGAAAATAGTTTTGTGGGTCAATATCAATGATAATAACTTGTAATTTTCTTTAAATAAAAATAATAGTATCTACAGGTATGTAAAAGGTCTTTACTTGAATTTTGGCGCCCTGTCAGTACTCATGTTGGAGTTTATTATTGAGATATTCATCTGCGGTAAATTAGGTCTTGCATTTATTAACCATTCTGCATCAGATAACAAGCGGTACGACATAAAATAACTGTTTGCCAAAAAAATATTAAATGAAAAAAACTGCAAAGCGTAGGTATCTTTTGCCAGATGTTTTCCTCACTTAGACTTCTAAAACTAATAATATGAATAAATAAGATAACAGAGCATAGTTTATTATCGCGTTGTATACAAGAAGAGCATAAAAATTTAACGATCTTTCAATGATTCATTGATCAGCTAAGGTTAAAAACACTATTGAATGGAAGAATCTTCATTCACCGAAATAAAAATTTACGCTTTGAACCAAGTCAGTTTACTATTCTGTAATCTGTGACCTATTCCACATAATGATGGCGAATTAAAAATATGGTGACGAGAAAAACACTTCCCAATAGACGATTATTTTTGTTTTTAAATGTCTAAGAATAATATTATAGCTTTTGGCATGGGCACGTTATAGATCGTGAGAATCTATTAAAGACTCAATAAATAAATCTCCAAGTAAACATTAAAATTTGTGAAGGAGAGACAGAAAGCGTCGAATAGTTAAAGTTAGACGAGAGGGTTAAAAGAAGGATGCACAGAATTTTAATCCAAAAACGGTTCAATTAGCTTTGGATAATAAAGGAATACTATATAGGAGCAAACAAGGAAACAAAAGTATAATCCTGGATAACATGCTTGAAAGATACGCAAGGATAAAGACAAGGAGAACAAAAAATTTAAGACATGTGTTCTAATAGTATATTATGCAATTAGTAAAAAAAAGACGGATTTAAAGCGAGGGCCAGAGATGAATCACGAGCGCAGCGAGTGATTCATGTGTTAGAATCCTGAGCGACGCGAGTGATTCATGGCCCTCGATTTAAATCCCTTTTATTCAAGAGTTGCATACTATACTTTATACCATGACTACGAGAAAAAGAAAGATTTAAGCGAAAATATACATTAATGGAGGTTGTATAGAATTGAGATAGAGGTCGAATAATATATATCATGTAACAACTATTTGTTAATAAGGTGCGCATCGCATTCTTTCTTTTTAGCGGGCACAGATTATATGCGTATTTGAGAGGTACAGACTTAACTTCCAAACAGCCATCAAAATTTTATATCTAGTTACTAAAATGACAAATTTATTGTTGATTTGTTAATTAAATATCATAAAATGAATATACATTCATCATATTTTCTCGAATACAGCTTAATTTGCTGACCACCCCGTTTGCTGACCACCTCTTTTATATTTATGCTCTCCTGGTAGGTACTCTTTATTTCATGCCCGTCCAAGCCTCCAGTCGCTGTCCTCCTCTTGAATATTCATGTTCTCCTGGTACTTCGTATTGAGTCGCTGCACTTAAGGTTGTGAAATGGAGGTCGAATATATTGATGTGTTCTAAATTCAAACACCAAAATCGTGATTAAAAGGGCTTTTTATTCACTGTTTCTAGTGAATAAAATAATCTTTTTAGAGGGGAAATGGTATAAAACTTTTTTTCCGTGACCACCAAAATGGTTCGCCAGGCTTTAAGGAAAACTTATTGGGTTCTCGAAGTCCATAGGCCAAGCGGACAAAGTGGAAAAAATAGCAATATGTAATAATAGTTATTTGTTATGCAAGGCAGCAAAAGGTTTATTTGGCGCGAGTACCTCGTATTGAAACCTGAGCAAGCGAAGGATTCTAGGATTGAACCACGAGCGAAGCGAGTGGTTCAAAAGAAGAATCCTGAGCGTGGCGAAGGTTTCAAGGTACGAGACGCAAAATAACTTTGCTGCCGAGCGATACACAAAATTTTTCACCTCATTAAAGCGAGGAAATGTTAACATAATGCAAGAAAAGCAATTCAAATATAAGAAATAAGTGTTTAATTAATTACTCATACGTTCTAACGTAAGGGCATAATACCTACATAATGGTACTGACGCGACGGCAGCAAGCAAGTGGAAACATAACCAGTATAACCTGAACCAGCGCTTCGCTACAAACCTCCGTAACCAGAGACCAGCTCAAGGTCAAAGAGTTTTCACGGACGAGTGGCCATGTATACATTAAGAATACTAGGCATTAAAAAGGAAATCACTATAATTAAATTATTATTATTTTTGGGACTGTTGTGCTTATGTTCATGACTCTACCTATAAACTACTTGATAAATTTGCAGAAAGAGGTTAATTTTCATTGGATTTCTGGAGACTGAGGATAGGTAGTGGCAGGCAAATCTATTTTGTATTGCGTTGATTTGAAGTCAAAGGGCAAGTCCATTAATCTGGGCAAGAGAACAAAAAAAAAGGCGATCGAATTTTAAATTTACTTTTAATTATCAGCCAGTTCCTTACCCACCAGGCATTCACTATTCATAATACTATTTGTTTCTTTCCTATAGCTGCATCCCTCTTTCTCATCTTTAAAACGATAGTGCGTGGCTGGTTTTACAAGCGGCCAGTACTGCAGCATACTACAAAATAATAAGCACATCGCGTTCGAATTTTAAAAACCTTTTGTCCGCTAGGGGCCAAAAATCGCTTTTGGCCGCAGAATTTAACCGACAAAACAAATGTTTCCGAGCTTTGGAGGTGAAAATTAATTTCCAAAAGACTGGCAGGAGCCCGGGCATAGTGAAATAATGAAAGGGAGGATTTGTCTAGAAGCGGGACGGAATATGATAAGCATAGTTTTCCCACATATTTGTGTGTATTGTTTCTTAAAATAAAACTTGAATCATATTGACACATATACTATTTCAATCCACATTCCACCACATCCACATTTCTCCACATTTTTCCAGCAATAGCTAGAATTCTGGAGGGAGCTCCCTGTCCTGTAGTGGACGTTTCATGGGATGTTATGATGATGACTATTTCAATAAAAAGCAGACATACTTATTTAACAAAGAGATTTATTTTTAAGATGTTATAAATATAAAACAATGTATGCTGTTTGTACTAATTAAAACCAGTCTACAAATTTTCAATACAACAAATACAATATTATAGGGTCTTATGTGATCTAGATAATAATAAAAAATATAACATTACGTGCCAAATAATAATCCTACAAAGGTTGCTTATCTAATATGGTTAAATACTATCTAATTTAATAGGTATTTGATGTGAACTATTTATACTACTTATAATTACCAACAAAAGCATCAATTAAAAAGCTGAAAATCTGCTGTTTAAAATATTTTCGTTGAAAGTTTTTAAAAATCTTATTCTGTTAAAAGGTGAACATCTGTCTTCTTTCTCTATTGTTGCCGGTAGTAGTGCAATTAATTCTTACCTCATAAAAGATTACAAAAACTTAGAATTTTTGATTTAACAAAACTTTTATTAGTCTAAAAGATTTAAAATTGCAATTTACTTTTTTATCTATTTAATCTAATTTCATTATGACAATGTCTTTAACTGGGTACAGTAACGATGTGTTTATTGAATTACTAGCTAAGCCCTGGACATCGTTCGCGTGGGGTTTGGATTTTACAGTATGTAGGCTACGAATAAATAATAAGTCAGGAATTGTAACTGCGCTCAAAAAATTACCCAACGAAAGTCGTGTATTTCAGAAGTCGTTCAACGCACCGCGTCATTGGCTCAACTACTACTAGCTGACATTGCAGCACGCGCGCGAACCAATCGCTGCTCTCGTTCTGAATTTGAACCAATTGATTCGTATTTTGAATATACGTCCTTTTGGTTTCACGAAGGCCAACTTTTTGTTTGGAATTTGTTCTGAATTAGAGTTCCTGACTTATTATTTATTCGTAGTATGTAGGTAAACAAGCAAAAAGCAACTGAATCGATTCAAACGAGGTTTGAATTTCCATGTTTGGCTTACTTTAGTGCGACTTTGTACTCGTATACCTTCTGTTTGAATGAACCGATTGCAATGAAGCAAAGCTAACATGTTACACGGAAGTAAGCCAAATACGTAAGTGAATACCCCTTTTTAATCGGTTCGTTAGTTTGTGAGTTATTGGCGCTATTGCTTGAAACTTTGCGTATATTTTTTTAGTAAACTGTTTACTATGACATAAAGTTTATAATTTGCACGAAATAAAGCTATATTATTGAAAAACCGTTTGAATCCGCCACTTGAAACTTTACGAACCGATTGCAATGAAACATAGTTGATATGTTGCACGAAAGTAATATAAATAAACAACTGAAAATTTTAATTGAATTTGTGTAATTGTTTGGGATTTTCATTGAATAGGCTCCGAAACTACTGAACCGATTTGAAAAAGTTTTTTATCTTTGGAATCCTACATTATTCCTGATGAAAATAGGCGCTTCAATATTCTCAAAAAGTTAGGGATCCGTATGAAAACTTCGATAATGTAACCCAAGGTTCGAAAAAAACTACCAAAGAAAAATCTTATTTCGCGTACGCTACAAAAAAGTCCGCGATACCATACGTCTTACTATTACAGTTATGTCACAATTACTACTTTTTCATGCTAAAATATGCAATAGTAACGCCGGTAAAAACTAGGCCATATTATTCGTACCCTAATATTAGTCCTTAATATCCGTTAATATCCGCCCCTGTAAATTACTTTTTGAATTATTCAAATCAGACATACCATTCAAAAGTTATGATGAGTGTAAAAATTATCAAAAATTTTAATTTAAGAAACAGTGCTCTGTGACTCTAATGGTTTTATCTACAACAGAGAATAGACACGTAAAATTTGGCTAATGGTTCCTGTATGTGAAAATGAATGTAACATCACGCCTATATCCCTCACGGGGAAGGCAGGCAGAGCATCAAAGAGTGTATGTGATGATGAGAAATCTAGTTTTGTCTATTACTTAAATACCTCAACATTTAATTTAAAATAATATTAACATTTTCTTTGTAATATTTTACTCTTTTTTAGTAACCCCCGCAACGCAACAAGAACCCATAGTTATATATACCCTTGCGAAGCCGGGGCGCACCGCTAGTAAATAATATAGAAGATAAAATCCCCAAAATGGCTAACGCCGCAAGGACAGGTAAAGACCCCAATAGTTGGAGAACCGAAGAGTAGGCCTTTACCCAACAGTAGGTAAACATGAGCTATTAAAAGAAGAAATAAGTGACTAAAGCATTTTCAGCGCGATCTATAAACCTATTTCTAATTGTTGCACTCATTCCATCTTATAACCAGCTAAGTTATATGATCTAGGCATTTTTTCGTAAACTCCATTGCGGATAATATACTGGGGTGGTGGGTGGTTGTGGTCTGCATTGACGCGGATCATGGTGGCTCCATCCAGAGAGGTTTTGATGCGAGCTCGGCACTTGCATGCCCTCGTGCAGTACCAGAGCCTGGCCAACTGGCTCTCCAAGTGGAGGTAGAAGCTGTGACCTTGATACAGAAGCAGAGGTTTACCAGCTGCGTTAAACACGATCCTCACTGAAAGTAATATAAGTATTATTTTAAAGCTTGTGGTAAATTCCACCTCCAAATTCTATTAAAACAGCAGAGTTTCACGTTTTGTTCTATTGAAAATTAAAAGGTTTAAGGGAGCTAATGAAAACCGGAAAACCAAAAAAATTGTTAAGGTTGGCAATATGGAAATGCATGGAAATCACAAAAAGAAAAAAGCAATTTAATACAATTTTTTATCTGTTTTATTTAAAAACCTAAATACATGTTTTTAGCTATGTTATAGATTTCAGATTAAGGTACATTTATAGAAAAAATAAATTCAGATAACTAATACATTATACAGATAACAAACAGCTAGTTAACCAAAACGCTTATCACCCTAACTGTTATTAAGGAAGTGTAAGACAGATAATTCTGTGGTCCACATAACTTCGAAAGAGCCGGTACATACAGTAGTTTACGCAATGGTACATAAAACTCGAGTGTCAGTTTATTAGGGATGCAACCGAGCGTTGCGAGGCAAGTTCCATAATAACATGACACGAAGCTTTTTTTAATTATGCGTATTTGAATATAAGACTTTATGTTCACTCATATCGTGAATCCTAAACTAATGTGTTCAAAAAAAATTTTCCAACGTTTTCCAACATTTTCGGTGATAACTATTATGCAAAGTTCCTCGCTGCTTTTAAAGCACCTGACGGCGAAAAACAATTGCTTTTATCACTTTTTTCATAATAAAACTAATAAAAATGTGTGTAATTACAACTTAGATTTGCCAAATTTCCCGCCATTGCAATGCGACCTGCATGCGGCAACAGACTACATTTATGCATCTCGCCGTCATGGCCCTCCTAGAAAAAAACGTTATTTAATAGTTGTCCCGCGATGACTCTCATGATATTCGTGGAGATCTAACCTTCATAATACACTTCTGCAGGTAAAAAATAGTTAGTGTTTCTATGCACAGATTGATATTATGTAGGTGGTAACTTTCCATTTCTGAACGCATTATTGAGGATTACAATGTTAGTCTACATAAAATAAATTACACTTTAACATATACTCCGTCTCGAATAAGATAATTTGGTGGAAGATGATTATGTTCGGGAAGGATGAGCTTCAAAGAACCGTTAGCATCAGTGTTTATCCGCGCCTTGCACTTGGCGGAACTCGATCTAGTACAGTACCACCTCTTGTTGGTCGCCGAGCTTTGCTTGTGCAGAAAGAAACTGTGACGTTGGTAAAGAAGCAGAGGTTTTCCAGATTGATTAGATAAAAAGATGACTGAAAGTAAAGATATTTTCTATTATTTTAGACAATAAGCGGTTTAAATCGACAGGTAGGTACTAAATTGGTTCGTAAATTAAAATGTGAATTAAGATATTAACTAATTTCAATTACTTTGTTATCAAACTGCCTGAAATAAAACCTACAAAAGGTTATCAGCACAAATAACAGTAAGCTTATGAACAAGAACAAACAGTAATTTTCGTACAAGAATAAAAAATAAGGATTAGTTACTAAGTTTGATATAGGTACAATGCATTTCGTAGAACGTATTTTTGAGGCGGGTGAGTCGGGTGAGAATGATATGAGTTCATACGACATACTTTACTGCTAATCTGCGCTTCTTGGATTGGCTTCTGGTACATAACCACCGCGTGGTGCAAGACCCCTTCTTACCCATGTAGAACCAAACCTTTGAGCCACGCAACCTTATGTCTTACCTTTTTCGTTCCTTACCCACATTACAGTATAACGAAAAATATCCTAGAGGTATTAAATGTTGTAATACCCTTAAAATATGCTAATTCTAAGCATCTACCGTATAACATTGAAAATAAAACTCTAAACAACAACAAATAATTGAGTACCTATATGTTTTAGGCACAGACAATATCTATTAATTAAAAATACAATTAGAAACAAAAAATATTATTATTGCAACTATTCGTAACAATAACTGCTTTTTTTAAAAGACCATACTCGTCATATTTTGTTCCAAAAAATCTACTGAAATGTAAATAAATAGTAACGCTCGAAACCAAAGACCTGCCTCAAGTTCAACGGTACGGTTAGCTGTAGAATTGCATAACGTACTTTTGTTGCATCAGAATTTTGCATTTGTTGTTATAAAAGGAAACACAGTTAAATTCTATACACAATCCAATATAATACGAATTGCAAATACATAGCACAGTAAAAAATTTTACACTATAGGTATGCATACACATTTTACTTATTTAGGTAGCTACCTATATACTTCACCACTAACAGTTAGCGAGGCTAGTTATTAGTCTTGTCTCGAAGGCTGCTCGTAAAGAAGTGGCAGAGCTCCTCACAAAATTGCTTAACAACGATTCCTCAGGGACGAGGGGGAAAATAAATTAACAGTTCAACCGGAATTTAACCAATGAACGTCGATAGCCAATAATAATCGTTCCCTCCGAGAGATGAAAGCTCCGCAGTGTTGCCTTTTTTCAAAATCTTCGCCGAAAAATGGATGGCGATAACGGTTACACGTTTTGTGCTACTTCTTACATGATAATTGGCAGGTTTTACTGAACTTAGGAATTGTATTCATAATTACAACTTTAGCTAGCCCATTATTCATAACTATCTTTTTTTTCTACAAGTAGGTACGAAATGAATTATTAGTGAGGCAAATATGTTTACGTATTTCTAACGTAGCCTTATATTGACTATTCAAAATTTTCGCTTAGCAAACTATGGAGTGAGATAATATGTTTCAATCACAAACTATACGTAATGAAAAAACCCATTTTTGATCTTATTTTTATATACAAGTAAACTTTTCATGAAAAAAGTTAAAAGTCATTTTCTCGGGGGTTTGGACGTGAACGAGCTAAAAAAATCTTAACATACCGTTATACTGCGTACAAAATAACTTTTTCCGTGACCGTTAATGCGCAGAAGTCAAAAAATTAGTCGCGGGGGTGAGCGCGGCTACCCCCAGGGGGCGAGCGAACCGTTCATTGGCTCTCCGCCTGTCACCCATGCGCGGAAAATAACCGTCATGGACAAACTTGTTCTGAACGCGCTGTACTTTAATTAAAAAACCAGTTATGAAAAGCAATATAAAAGATAATAAAAATATACTTCTGTTAATACATGGAGACCACGGAGTTGTGTTTTATAGCATGGCAATGATCTCCTTTGATTTCAATCAAGTTACCATGGACGGTGTATAGTTTAGCTCTGCAGCCAGAAGTACTCCGGGTACATATCCACAGTTTTTTTACCTTAGCGTCAGTTTTGTAAGCAGGGTGGATGTTAAACCGGGACCCTCGGAACAAAATTACAGGATTGCCGTATCTCGATAACATGTATATAGGCGCAGCTTCCATTTCGATCTCTGAAAATAAAGTTAAAGACTGAAAAAAGAACTAAAATTATAGCTATCACAAAGAGTGGTAGTTTCACCGGTATTTGTTTGTTTGGATCACAACATGTCCTCGTTGGGATATCGTAAATACCTAACCACTGAAGGTTGCGGCGCATCCGAATCTATGAGAAATACAATGTAACCGTAAATTATTTAGAAACACTCGGGAAAATGTAAAAGGAATTATATTTTTATACTCTCATTAAGTTCTAAATACGAACCTGGAAACAGTTGCGTAATATTTATAAATGCATCTGTCTTCAATAGGGTCATATAATATTTTCACCTTTTTGTTAGTTTGGCAACAAAATTACATTAGTAATATGATTTATTTGATGTCATCGGCCTCGAAGTGCTTTTTTAATACATCAATTTTTACGTTCTGGTACGGTCAACCGCACGTCGGTAGAAACTTTTTCAACTCTATTACCACGCCATAAGGTCTAAAAGTGTTTCTACTGATGTGCTGTTGAGTGTACATACGTAGTTATTTTTGTTCTATATCCAATTCATTCGTTCGTGCTAACTTAATGTATCAAAAACCTAACTTTTAATTTATAAAATATAAGTAAATTATCCACGCCGACCGAATAATTAAGGCAGCGTTCAAAACTCAAGAAATAGTTAGTAGGAGATCAAAGGCCGAGCTTGTATGGGGTACCTTGCACAAAACCTGCTGGGATGAAACTTGGCACAATTCAAGTAAACACTTATAGGTAACATATAAGAAGTTGTGCTCCCCGGCAGGACGCGACAGAGACGCACAGTGAGGCATAATGTCGAAAATGTGTCGTGTTTTACTAGGTCGATAGTTGTATCTTTCTAACCGACATAGATAGCTGGTTGAAAATTTCACAGAATATGTGTTTTAAAGACAAATATATTACCTAATAATAAAATTTTTCAATAAAATAAGGGAGGTCGCAACACAAGAAACGTATTTCGTTTGTTTTTACTCTGTCGTTAGAACGGTTATTAATTCGAGCGTCGAACTTGGTATGAAATATAGTTCACTAAAATGTCAATAAAAAGACATGTCCTGAGTGACTGACTAATTGACTAGCTGACTGACGCCGACCCGTAACCGCTTTAGCTACACATATGAAATTTTGTGTGTTAATTTAACGCATACCACAAACATCATATCAGAAAAGATTTTCAATAACTCATCCCCCAAGGGGTTGAAATAAGGGATGGAAGTTTTTCAAAATGTTTTACTTACCTTTCACTTTCATCCCTTATTTCACATCCTAGGAGGACGACTTTTGGAAAATACTTTCTGATGTGGTGTTTGTGGTATGCATTAAATTAGCACACACAATTTCAAACGTGTAGTTAAAGCGGTTACGGGTAGGCGTCAGTCAGTCAGTCAACCAGTCAGTTAGTCAGTCAGTCAGGACATGTCATTTTATTGACATTTCAGTGAACTATATTTCATACCAAGTAAAATGCTCAAATTAATAACGGTTTTGACGACAGAGCAAAAACAAACAAATTACGTTTCTTGTATGGCGACACCCCCTTATTTTTTTTTTAGTTTTTATTATAAGGTAATATATTTGTCTTAAAAAACATATCCTGTGAAATTTTAAACCAGCTACGTATTTCGGTTCAAAAGATACAACTATCGACCTAGTAAAACACGACACATTTTTGACATTATGCCCACTGTGCGTCACTGTCCCGTCCTGCCGGGGAGCACCACTTCTAATATATATGTTACCTATAAGTGTTTACTTGAATTGTACCAAGTTTCATCCCAGCAGGTGTGGTGCAAGGTTGGATCTCCGACTAAAAAAAACATTATATTGAAAATAAGAAAAATTTAAAACTTCTACGACTAAAGCAAATACAGGGTGATTGGAAGCTGGGTGCAAAGCTATAAAGAGGTGAGTTTTGAGATCATTTAGAACATATTAAGCCTTATTTGTTTTAGACGTTTTTTTTTCATTGTTACTTTAATGTTTTTGACAAAAAAAGTCCAAAATTTTACTATTAATTGCTAACAGTGTTAAGTTAAAGTGGTTTTGTCATTATTTTGTCATTTGTTTTACTTATAGAATGTTTAGCCAATCTGATGGATTTTTTTTAAGCATTTGTTTCGTCAGAATAATATTCTGACGCCGTTTGAAGTTCAAAATAATTTTTAAAATAAAGAAAACTGATTTGTTTAAGGCATTTAAAAAAAAGTTATTAAGTTCAAGATGTTCAAATCTTTTAAATAACATGCTTGGTTGTCGCCCTTTCTTTTGAGGTATCATTCACGCAGATGTCACACTAATTTTCAAAATTAGGGCGTATTGAAGCCTAACAGAGGAAGATCAGTAAAAAAATTAACAGTAAAATTATACACATTTTTTATTAATTACATTAAATTTTCGTGTTTAAATGAAGACTGCAATTGCGAATACCAAAACGAGCCAGTCTTCTCACTTCTGTACACGTAATTTTCAATTGCATCTTCTGCTTCATGACTTAAAAAGTTGGTTTCTACACGAAAATATCCAGGAGCGCTGCATCAGGTGATCAAACTCAAACTCAAAATAGTTTATTCATTGTTGGATATTAAAATCTCTTAATGACGTCAGCTAAACTACATCGCTTAACAAACAAATTGGCGCCATGGTTGGAAAAAAAGAAGCGACAATAAAAACCCACGCGCTCTTTTAAATATGTTTGAATGTACAGGGTTGATACAATAAACATAAAAGTCAATTTGAATTTTGAATTAGCCTGTTAGAACCGTAGCCCAATCCCATGGATTTTTCTCTTCTAGATAATCTGATATTTTATAATTAACTTTTCCATATAATTTCTGCTTGATAAATATGCGAACAGGCCAATGGAAGGATTTTTCAAATGCTAAGGCATTTAAATGTTTCTTCATTTTTTTAAACTACAAATGGCTTTAGAATATTTTTCAGATGAGACAGATCCTTAAAAAATTACTGGCCAAACATTGCTTAAATAAAAAAATAATGACAAAACAACTTTAACTTAAAACTGATAGCAAATAATAGTTAAGTTTTGGGTTTTTTTACAAAGACATTAAAGTAACAATGAAAAAAAAAATGCGACATCGCCTAAGACATATATGGCTTAATATGTTCTAAATTATCTCAGCTATCACCCCTTTAAGGCTTTGCATCCAGCTTACAGTCACCCTGTATATTCGATTCGTTACTTTATAATTTTTTGATAGAAAAAGTAATGTATGCCACTGATTGCAAACTAGTCATTGTAATATTCGGCTGCGCCACATGTCACAAACTAGCACTCATGTTTCAATGACTATCTTTGCGTGACAGTGACTTAAAAACTTAAATCACATGTAGCGCACTGATGTATTTTTTGTGTAGTTCTTGTAACTTATATTTTAATGTGTATGATCATTCCTGCACATGACGATAACATCATCGACTGGGATGATGGCGGCCCAGCAGCCACGTGACCAGTGTCCACACACCCAGCGCTCCCTCGGCCCCTTACTTCCCTTGCTGGCAGAATAAAGTCCAAAATTGTACTTTCCGATTTTAATAATACGATTCCCTTTACGATTCACCGTAAACTCTGGTGATCTTGGTCTGATACACAAAATAATAAGAGTGAGTGTCTTTTTACAACTGATGACGAAGTTTTGGACAACAGAGCGACAAACTCGAGCACGACCCTCCCTGAGAGGTGATAAACGTCGAGACGTCGAGATGACGAGGTTATGGCAAGATGACGTCAGTAAGCAGTACGCGGGGAGAGACATCGCGTGCTACTGATCGCTCCCCGCTTGCTTCTCGACCCCACTTTCGTCTCATTACATCCTCGACCTGCAAACGTGTTTTAATTCGCAGGAACGTGTCGAGAAATTAACCCGAAAAAAAAATTAAACAAAAATGTAATTAAACGTCATGGAATGTATTATAACAAGGGAGGCAAAAACCTTTTTTGCAGGTTTTACATTCAGTGTCTGTCTTCTTAGCCATTTTACGAGCGTCTGATGCTGTTCGTCCTTGTTCAGTCAGAGTTTTGTAGCAACCAGCACAACGTTTTCTTGATATTTTGTTACCAAGACTTCGTGGAATTTTCGTTAATTCGTGACTAGGACGAATGGAACTGCTGGAACTGCTAGCTCGAATTGATGGTCTGCTTGAGGGCGCTGCATCTTGAATGCCCAGAAGATGCTTGATAATTGTTTCATGACCAACTAGTAAAAAAAAATTTAATAAAATTAATAAATAAATACTTAATAGTAATAATACTTTGATACTTGTTTTCCTTTAGGTCTGGAGCGTTTCATTGTGAATCACAACTTTCAAAACTTAAAATAATCATATAACACGCACTCGCGTGAACAGTATGCACTAACACTTCGCCTATGACAGACGATTTTTTTAAAATAAATAATATAAATCTAGCCTTTGGTCTCGGTCATCATCATCATGTGGGCAAGACTGCGGATACCTCTGTAGGTACCGTGGATCTTAATACTCTTAACATCCACTTTTCAACTCCTCCAGTTGTTCTTGATAATGCCACTAAGGCCAATACTCTCGTTTATTTCAAATCTTGCCCGACCAGACTGCTCTTCATTCAGTTTTCAACCCGTCACGGAGGGTGATGTTAAAAAGAGCATCCTATCCATCTCCACAAAAGCGGTCGGTAGTGATGACATAAGCCTTGGTATGCTGATTCCTGTGTTGGATGACATTGTGCCTATCATTTCTCACACAACAAATTTTTCTTTGGCAGCAAATGTCTTTCCTTCTGAGTGGAAAAAAGTTTTTGTGTTACCACTACCAAAGACATCGAACCCTACTTCCCTTTCCCATTATCGACCTATCTCTATCCTCCCTATCCTCTCAAAAGTCCTGGAAATCGTTGTCCATAGGCAAATTCACTCATTCCTAATATCCAACAATCTCACTTGTCCCTTCCAGTCCGGCATTCGTCCTTCCCACAGCACGGTTAGTGCGTTGCTGAACGTCACGGAAGATATTCGGTATGCTATGGATAACACCAAGCTTACCATTGTCACTCTGTTGGACTTCAGCAACGCATTCAACTCTGTGAACTTTGATATCCTTCTTGCCATCCTTGAATCTATAAACATTTCACCCTCTGTGATCGAATGGTTCCGCTCTTATCTCTTCGGTCGTCAGCAGTGTGTTAGAGTCAATGAAACTTCATCGGCTTGGTCTACATTATCTGCTGGGGTACCGCAAGGTGGTGTTCTCTCTCCACTGTTATTCTCAATTTTTATTAGTAATATATCTCGTGTTATCTCTTCGTCCTACCACCTGTATGCAGATGATTTGCAAGTTTATAGACACTTTTCTCTTACGGAGGCAGAGGAAGCTATCACCGCAATAAATTGTGATCTTGCAGCTATAGAAACCTGGGCTAAAACATATGGTTTACTAGTGAATTCCAGTAAGTCACAAGTGATGGTGGTCGGAAGTAGCAGGCTCAAAAGCAGACTTAATTTTGCTGATCTTCCTTTAGTGTATTATGATAATGTTTGCATTCCCTACAGTAGCAAAGCCAAAAATTTAGGTCTTATCATAGACGACACCCTGTCCTGGACTGCTCAAGTCAATGAAGTGAGCAGGCGCATGCATTATTCGTACCACTCACTCAAGCGACTCCAGTTCTTTCTTCCGTTTACTACGAAAGTTATGCTTGCCCAATCCCTTCTCCTTCCTATCCTAGACTATGCTGATGTTTGTTATTTGGATGCGACAGAGGAGCTACTGAATAAACTGGAGCGCCTTCAAAATCTAGCAATACATTTTATCTTTGGACTTCGAAAATACGATCACGTCTCTCAGTTTCGTGCCCAGTTAAAATGGCTCACTATTCGACTTCGCCGTGATGTGCACATCCTTACTGTCCTATATAACATCCTTAATGATCCCGCTACTCCAGAATACCTTCGATACCGTTTCCAACGCTTGCCACTTGATCCTCGCCCTAGGCGTCCTTGTATCACTAAGATGCTGGAATGTCCTAGTGCCAATATAAAGTTCCTGTTCAATTCCTTTTCCGTGCGTGCTACACTAATGTCGAACAAGCTTCCCAAACATATCCAAGACAGCCCATCCGTCACTTCTTTCAAGAAAAGGCTGAAAGAGCACTTCTTATCGAACTTATCTTAATAAAATATGTATTATATATATTTATAATATATGTATAATATATTTTAGGTATATATTATTATATGTAGTCTGTAGTAGGTATATTTAGTTGTTACTATGAATTATTATAATATTATATAATGCCCTCATGAGTTCCTTGGTCCATAATAAATACAATATTATAAATTCGCAATTTTATTATTATACAATTATTTGAAATTTAGTTATTTCACATTAACGTACGCATAGATATAGGTATCACATCCTGGCTTCAGGTGTCTTTCATAGCTGAATCATCGACGAATAGTGTTACAGATGTCGACTTCTATGGTTGTGTCGGCAACATAGAAGCGAAGCGTGGGCTAAAACCTCCTTGATGGGCAATATCTCCTGCTTGTTACTACACCTAGTGGTTATGCCACCCTTTGAGCTTGATCAGGCGGTCGTCTCTAGTGACTACTTTTAGGGCCGTGTGCAAAACCAATCTAAATTAAGTAGCAGTGTTTGCAATAAGTACCTACTGCCACTAGAAATTCATTTTGTTCTCAGTGTCAAACTTTTTGAATATTTTTAATATTTTATAGTACCTACTTCAAAAGTAAGAATATATAAGTGCTATAGATAGGTAGTGGTCTATTACATAAAGGCAGTACATCTTCTTATTTGCTTATTTATTAAAAAATCACAGACTTCGCTGCATCATATATGACCAAATTTTATTTGAATATTTCACATTATTTAACAATTTTTACAATCATAAGTATTAGGTAATTTGTTACAATTTTAATGAGCGTATCACTTTAAAAGGTCACCGATTTACGTATTGATATATCAACGAAACCGAAGCGATAGGAACTTCAAGGCGATAATATTTTATAAATGTTTTTAGATTTCAAATTACAAGCTCAAGCTACTTAAAAAGTATAAATATTTAAAATAATGTGATGATTATCATGATTTTCATAACGATTACAATAAAACCGTTACACACGGTAAGAAGTTGTGTATGCACGCACATCAAAGTATATACTCGTCGGTGCAAATCATTTCCAATGAAATTAAAGAAGTCCATTATAAAGACAAAATTATTACTATTGCCAATGTTTTCGTCGCTCTAAGCGTCGTATGTAAACTAAAATTACTCAGTCTTTACATTCGTCTGGATAAGGCGGTTGCAACCATAGGTCTGTTTTTGGAAAAATCCTGGGAAAGTGGAGTGCGTGTAATGCTAGAGTTGCCGTGTTGAGAGAAGTAATTGGCGAGGGAATGAAGTTGGAAGAAGGGACAGAAAGGCTAGAGGAGCCGGTATTGAGAGAGGGGAGGATGTTGGAGGTAGGGACAGAAAGGCTGGAGGAGCCGGTATTGAGAGAGGGGAGGATGTTGGAGGGTGGTTGGTGAAGGCGCGGGCGCAGCTGCACGAAGGCACCGTTTCCGCAGCGCGCGTGCGAGGGGGGCGCATGGTTGTGCGCCTCGCCCGACGCCACCAGCTTGCCGGACGCGAGGCGCACGCGCGCACGGCACCTCATGTGCTTCGACGAGCAGTAGAAGAACCGCCCTCCCACCTGCGAGTACGTGTACCCGCGCATCACCAATATCAACTTCCCCTTCTCCGTTGGAAGAACACTTCTCAGATAAAAAGTAAAATGAATTTAGAATAAAATATATATATATATATATATATATATATATGTCGAAGACACGAACTGAGGTGGTAGAGGGATGGCACTATGTGGGCAAGGGATAGACATCAGGAATAGCAGAGAACACGATATTGGCCGAACTATTTGTAGCAGACATCGATAACATCTTTGACAATCGCCTAATTCAATCGAGTGTAACTTACTTGCATAACGATCATTCATCCTGACTTGCCATTGACCTCTCAAACGGTATTCTCCTCAATCACGTCGTCGGTAAACACAGCGGTGTGCAGGACTGCTTGTGCCACCTGTTGTTTTAATGTAAAATTAACTAAGTGGCACAATCCTGTCAACCCCAAACGTTGGAGGCTTATTCTAAGATTCTAATCACATGTTCAACTACAGCAAACTCACAGTGCACCGTGTTTTACTATCACAAAAGGTATCCGCGTATCATAACCTAAAATATCACAGTTTAGAAGCAGACAAGACTATAAACACTTAGCTGTCATTAAAGGGTCGCTCCTGTCATCGCAGAATTGCCACGGCTCACCCGCCAGCGGCTGCAGGCTTCATCTCGCGGCCAACTATCACTTTAGAACTTAACGTGGTAAAATCTCGAACAAGAATGAGCTGTTGAAAGTGGCAGCCTCGTCTTCACTTTGCTACGTGTTGGCTAAACTGACACAAACCACGCCCCTTTACGCGCCATTCGTTGTAGTAGTACCAACCTCACGATCTAAATAAAGCCATCATTGCCAACATCATCGTCCAACATCGACAATCTACACTGGTACGGAAATTCAGTACTAATTTGACGTTTGGCGTAGTTTCGCCGTGCTTGGACCACTGCATGGGTGCTGCTGGCACGAACGTTTGTCTTTGAGAATACCGCGGGAAATTCAAAATGAGAGTCGCACTACGAAAAAAAGTATATCGGCAACAAGCTGCAAGAGAAGAATGGCGACTTTTAGATTCGAAGGTCAAGATCCTCTTCGGGTCGCTGAGTCAGTATAAGTAAGAAAGTATGCAATGAATCAATGTTTTTAATATTAAACACACATTAAAGCAGTTAGGCTATTTCAAAGACTGTCTTTGATAATAAAATGGTTGTTTAAGTCATTTAAGTCGATACAAAGATTATTACAAGATAATCTGGTTCAACATCTTTAACAATTGTCTTCACATTGAAAAGCCCAGTTTTTGTTTTCCTTGTGATTTTGACAGCAATATTAGCGGCAATTACTATAGTGATTTATCTATTGCGTCTGATTTTCTTTTCGGTTAAGTAAAAAACGGTGCACTCTTGAAATCACTTGGGTCGTAACCCAAGAGACCCGGTCGAGAGAAATAATAATTTACGTGCGTACAGGTAAATTATTATTTCTCTGCCTTTTTATTACTAAGTCTGCTTTTCCGTTACGTGCCGGAACCCGTGCCGCGTCTCCGGAATCCAAGTGCAGAAGAAAATCTACCGCAAGTTTTTGTAGTTCGCTCTAGATTAGATAGATATGTTAATATATCCAAAACCATATTTTATTATATAAATTTTCTCTCGTTTGTGCCCTTGCCACTCTATTTTCTAACGGGTAACGATACTTTAAGATCGATTTCAAATAGCTTGCCCAGAAGGGCTAAATAGTATTTTGGTGTAACCTTTAAAATTAACGCTATTAGGCTTTTGAGACCTACTATTTAGGGCATACTGAAATTTAATTAAAAATAGATATGAGACTTACAATATAATTCTTGTTTTTCAAAGTATATTCCCTCGCAAATAATGCATTTTTGCATTCGCTGAAACCACTGTAGAAAGCAATTGGACCAGTCTTCCTTAGGGACCTCTTCAATGGCGTCATGGAACGCATTCACCACCGATTCAGGGCTCGTGAAACTTGTGCCTCTAAGTTTGTCTATACGAGTATTACCCCTTTCACTCTGCCCAGAGCTCTCGTCGCGCGGACTGTTCGTCGATTTTTGGGCGTTTTTCATAAAGACTACTACTATTAAGCATACTATATACAGCTTCTACTAATGAAATAACAGTATACGATTGTGTCTACGGATGCATGAACAAAGCATCAAGGAGGATTGATTCGGAAATCTAATTTTTTTAAGGTCAAATATATCCGGTGAATTTCGTTGCTTCACAAATTTAGTTGCGTCAATTTGTAGACTAGATACATGTCAATTTCTTTGATCATAATTAATTTAAAAGTGTAAAATCTTTATGAGGTTCTAAATAGATAAATAAAACGATACATTTTGTTTAGAATAGTCCTTTTTTAAGAACAGATATTTTTTGTTGTTTTTGTTTATTTGGCAAATTCGTAAATGCGTACCCACAAATTTATATTTTAATGTAGACTCCATTTCTAATGAGGAACTTTGGTGCACGGTGGTCATGTATGAATTGAGAAGTAACAACTTTAAGGTCTTTGTTGACTGTGAAGCGAGCCTTGCAGCTTCCTCCTTTAGTGCAGCGCCACAAATTGCCGTTGAGATAGTACGTAAAACCAGAGACTATTGCTAGCTGTTTTCCTGCTCCATTGAGCACCCACTTAACTGCAAGAAATAATAATATTTAACATCAGTATGGCGATGTTAAAAATCAAAGAGGCTAAGAATTTGTACTTTTAATATTTCTAAGAGACATGAGTAAAGCAAGCAAGCAATCCACATTCAAAAGTGTTGGAAGATTAGGTAAGTTTTAAAAGAGTTGAACGCAATATCCCACTGAAAAATTATTTTACATATTTCAGTTTCAGGTAAAGCTATATTTTATATATAATTATAAATACTTTATAAAAAATATTGTTTGTAATATCCATAACAATCATAATAATAATTAAAAAATTGTCATTACAGCCTAATAGCAGTTTGTTAAAATCAATGTTCTTGCTCTTGACCTTATTTTAGCTTTGAGGACCGATATCGTAGGAGCTCAGCGAGCCCTGAAGAAGTTTATTCATTAAAACTTGCATAGAATCGAGTTTTAATAACTTATTAATACAGTTGCAGGCAGGTTATCGTCTTAATTATTTGTTTACATCCATGTTCCCTATAATCCAGATTAAAATGAAACTCTTGTATTAAAGTAACCAACACTATTGTATAATATTGACTTGTTTTTGAGATGCTTAATTATGTGATTGCAATCTATTTTGAATTTCAGAGGTAGATGATTGTGACTTTCACCGTTAAATGTCATTTCATTAGGAGTAGCTACGGTGGTGTTTTTTGTAACAGCTTGAAGGCAACAGGACAGTTTTTTCCTTTTACCTGTCGGCCAACAGGACTCATGAACACACCCCAGTTTCTGTGCTACCAGTTAGCACCTTCGTAGCTGAAAGTGTCACTATTAATAATAACTTCGTTTGCTTGCTCTTTTGTTGAATGCTCATTCGATTTTATATTCTGAAACGACACAATCCAACCGGAAATGTATTCTATATAAATACTCTATAGCATTTTACTGTACTCTGCAATTCCTGTTGCATATATTGTGAATTTGTCAACTATCTGTAAAACTATCAAAATGAAATACCTAAATAAAGAATGAATTCGAACAAATTTATATTTTAAAATAGACTCCATTTCTAATGACGAATTTTGGAGCTAGGTGGTCATGAATGAAATGAGAACTGACGACCTTAAATTCCTTGTCGACTGAGAAACGAGCCTTGCAGCTTCTTCCTTTAGTGCAGCGCCACACATAGCCGTTGAGATAATACGTGAAACCGGAGACCATTGCTAGCTGCTTTCCTGCACTATTGAGCACCCACTTAACTGCAAGTAAGTAATTTAAGTAATGATAATATTGGAAATAAACATAAAAATCCATGAATTTCTACATCTATTTATAATAGCTACTAGCTTTCCGCCTGCGGTTTCACCTGCGTGAAATGCGTTTCCCCGCGGGAATGAAGTTGGCATATTCACAATGTTTACAATAGCGAACTTTTCTCTATAAGAGATCTCTTTCAGCCGACTTATCTATTGTGGAAGCCAGTAATTACAGCAGACAAAAGAATGTACCTATACACCGTTATTTTTTTATCACCACGGATTTTTAAAAGAGATGGTCCTCTCTATGAAACTGAACAACTTATCTCTAGAAAAACAGATCGAAATACGAGAAAAAACTTACGACTTGCCATACAAAATGTGCTGTCAGCTGATGCAGTTTGTATGGGAAGTCGAAATTTTTTATGTGTTTTTCGAATCGTTACTATGTTCCTTAAGGAAAGAAATTTGTTCAGTTTCATGGGCAGAACGACCTCTTAAAATATCTGCGGTGGTAAAAAATAACGCTGCATAAAAGAAACTCTTCAATTAATATACTTCTCTACACATTATCATCATCATGGGGTGCCATCTTCGAAATGAAGTTTGGAGGTCAGCAATCGGTATTCGTCGCGGCGTTCCGCCACCCTCTTCAACTCGTGGTAGTGTAATTACATTACTGTTCCATATAATTGTAAAAAAATCTGAAAAGCTGTAGAGCGGAAATAAAGTAATAGTACCTGGGCGACCGAACTTCGCTCTATAATAGCCGCTCCAATATTATAATATCATCAGGTGAGCAAGCTATGCTATGCGCCAAAAGATGGCGCTGTATTTTGAAAAACGTTTAAAAAAAGTGGGAAAACGAATTTTCCCAGACATGAAACTTAGCTAGATCGATTTTTCGCCCCCGAAAATACCCTTATGGTAATTTTTATCAAAATCGTTAGAGATATATATATATATATATATATGTATATATACAAATATTGCTCGTTTAATAGTATAGGATAATTATACATTAATGTAAATTCCATTGTGAATGACAAATCTTGGCGGTGGATGGTCGTGCCCACCGAAACCTTTAATAATATCCCCGTTTGCAGTTGTCGTCAGAATGGCTCTACACTTAGCCGACGACTTTTTAACGCAGGACCAATAACAACTTTTCTTGTACTGCTTATTTAAATAAAACGGATAACCATTGTAGACTATGACATTATTTTTTCCAGCAGAATTTCGCAGGCAGGTCACTGCAATAAAACACAACTTGACTTTTATAGTACAGGGTTTAGTTAAATTAAGGTCTTGGTATTGGAATGATCATTTGATAATTTTATATTAAACTGACGAGCATGTATGAAAGGATTGATGAAAGTTCAGGAAACAAGGGAAGTACTCGTATGTCAAGATCGTAGCAGGTGGAGAACTGTGGTCTCTGCCTACCCCGACGGAAACAAGGCGTGATATTATGTATGTATATTTATTTTTACTTGGACCATCAATTATTTTATGCTGTCTATGAATAAGTCTCTTAGGTAACCTTTCGAATACGTATTTTTTTACGAATTAAGTAAAACCTTTTATACAACAAACGAACGTTCGTTTTTATTCGTTGAATGAAATCCCGTAGCCCAATGATTCGAAAAGAAGTTTTTTTTATTTGTTTGCTTTATTAGGAGAATCTTTGTCTAGCTAGTAAATAAAGCAAATAAGCTTTAACTTGAATAACAGTTATACCCCAACCCACCGGGACGCAAGGGCTAGTCACGGAGAAGAAAAGGGACAGGATATGTTGATATGAGCCGGGCCATGTGACAATTTCGGGCAATGACGTTACTAAAGGGGGCGGGGATTGTGTAATTTAAGCTTTTGAAGTCTAGCAACGTCTCCCATCCCCCTGAATCGATCATCACCACCGCGCGGCGTCACGCTTGGTTTCGTACAAAAATTTGCTAGAGGCACCTCCTCTCCCTTCTCTACTCCGCGCTTACAGACTTATAAGTGCCAGTGCACACGGCGCGTAAATTGCGTCGCGTAATAGCGTAAAATGCGTGATACAGTGTGGCCCAACCGGCTTAAAATGCGCTAGGTATTTAAGGTCGCTGCAACTTTTCAACAGCTAGTGTTCATAAAATTATTGATATTTATTGTCGATAGTCGAGAAGGCATTCTTCACTATTCATGAATACCTACCTACCTACTGGGTATTTAATTATTGTAAAATTACATTGCTAGGTTATAACATATTTTGAATAGTTATTCAAATGCCAAACCAATTTCATTTATTTTTATTGTTAAAAATATTTCATATTTATTTTTTTAACTTATGCTTATTATAAGTAGACCCAACATATAGTCACACACATCGGTAGAAACACTTTGGGCTTTATGAGATAGCAAAAATGTTGGAAATGTGTCCACTGACGTGCGGTTGACTGGTACTATTAAAATTACTTCTAAACTAATATGACTAATAATAAATGAGTTAGAGAATTTTTATCTCGTTAGTTTTTTTTTCTAATTATAAAACTACGTGCACATAACCGATCTTTTTAACTCGTCTCATAAAATTGTGATTTGTTTATTATAATATAATAATCCGTATGATTATCTGATGGATTTGAGTGTGTATTTGATATTGTAGTTAGATATGGCAATAATTATCGATACATCGAAATATCAATTTTCTTCTCGATTGATATCGTTAGTATTTTAAAATAAATTTTTGCAAATTACCCAGCACTAGCTCAAGTTCACGCGTACGATTTATTATGTATTTTGCGCGCCGTGTGGCCGGTTAAGAGGATATGGGAAAAGATAGATATTTGACAGCGCGCGCAGTCTTTTCGCTTGAAGGAAAGGGATAAAGTGCGCAATCCGCAACGCATTAGATTGCGACAGATATACCGTGCGTGTTACCAAAACTAAATGACGTAAGCGCCTGATATAAAATATCGACTTTTTGTAAAAACTAATAAAATAAAATTTTAGGTTGGCCAAACCCTAGCAACTACAAATACCTTTCTGTTTATCTAATTTCACTACTTAAAACACCTCAGATTCCATAAAAAAGGGAATAAATGAAAATTGAAGAGGCAACTTTGGATTTTTATTTTATCGAGTCTATTTTCACTAATCATGTTTTGGTCTTGGTGATTTCCTCACTTGAATGGTCAAGAAACACAAAAAGATATTTGTCTTCAAAATACCCATAAAAACTTACATATCGCCTTAATCGAAATTGCATAAAATTCAATGTCTGCGCGTAACGCGGCGCAAATTACGCGACGTAATTTTCGCGCCGTGTGCACCGAGCCTAAGGCTCAGGCTTACCTATTATGCCTATAGTATTGCAGTGTTACTGATTTAGACTTAAGATATATCTTATACAAAAAAAAACTTAATATATTTTTACTATGTATGTATGTATCTCTATACTATATGATGAATGTACAACGTATTTTACACACCATCTGTGTATAGTGTGTCTTATTGGTTATTTAATTTTTTTTTCCTTCTGTGTTATCTTTCCATCCAAGCTTCTTAAAGGCAATGCAAGCCAATAATGTCTTTATAAAAGAAGAGTCTTTACTATATTTTTATGTAAACTCCATTCCGAATAACATATTTTGATGGCAGATGACTGTGTTTGTCGTTGACTCTAATGAGCTCTCCTTCGAAGGTTGTCGTCAGTGCGGCTCTACACTTGGCCGAGCTGTTAGATCTTAGACAAGGCCAAGAACGAGTGCTCTTATACTGCTTATTCAGATAAAATGGGTAGTCTTTGTAGAGAATGATAGTTTTACCAGTTTTATTTCGCACCCAGGTTACTGCAATAAAACAAAAGTTGTTGCTTTTGACCTCACTAATAAGTGGGCAAAAGTAAATAAGGTTCAAAAAAATAACCTAGTATAGGGTCCTACATAAATGGTGAACGTAATTTTAGCATGTCACTTAGACCATGAAACCGAAAAAAAATCCCTTAAAAATAGGTCGAAATACAAAAACCAAATTTGACCTTCCATACTTCCATACATTGCTGTATCAGCTGATGCAGTTTCTATCGGTCAAAAATTAATTTTCGTATTTCAGCATATGTCCCTGGGGAAAAACGTCATGAATCGTTTAAATACTTTGAAAATCTAATTCGCCATTACGAATAATATAATTTGGTGGTGGATGGTGGTGTTCAGTTTGTATACTTAGTATAGACTTTCTGTCTTTAGTCATGATTATGTAAGCTTTGCACCTGCGCCTTGTACCTGAATGCATGCCCAACGTTTTATCCTAATGCGTTTCGTCTGTAGCAAGAACGAATATTGTCCACATAAAACGACTTCTTTACAGGAAGCGTTGCAAGTGTTGTAATAAAAGTCGCTATTAGATTTTCTATTAGATACTAATTGGTTCGCTCATCTGATAATTGTTATAAAGAAGCAAATATTTTTTATGCTCATTTTCCAAAATCATAGAACAAAAGTTATTCAGTTTCATGTTCAGAGTGTCCAGCCGAGAGGACATTGTATAATATCAAAGCCGCAAATTGACGTCACTGGACAGGGTTAAGTATTTAGTACCTGGTCGACCGAGCTTCGCTCTATAATAGCCACCTCAACATTAAAACATCATCGGGTGAGCAAGCTATGCTGCTCGCTTACAGATGGCGCTGTAGGTTTCTGTCTTAAACGCGGTATTTAAAAAAATACTTAAAAACACGGGCAAAACGATTTTTCCCAGATATGAGACATGAGAAAACCCCCGGAAATCGTTAGAGCCGTTTTCGAGAAACCTATTACAAATATATATACATATATATATATATATATACAAATATTGCTCGTTTAAAACCATAGGATTGATTGCTGCTCTTCAGAATAAGATTATTTATTTATCACTATATTGTTTGAGAAGGAAGTGAAGCGAAGTGCTGCATAAAATTATGAAAGCGCGTGAAGCAAATAAACAAGTGGTGTGAATGTGCAGTGATTTATCCCGCGCCTTTGACACAGCAGATCATGAACTGCTTGGTGAGAAGCTGAATTATTATGGCTTTAGCGACGGCTCTTCGACGAACGATCTAACTGTCAACTGCGTATTGTTTTTTGTTCCGCGTTTTTATACAATTTCTTGTGCAAAATATGGATATTTATAGTTAAAAAGAGTGTATAGTAATAAAGACACTGTGTTCTGTTGACTGTGCTAAGTGAAAAGATCAAATTTGATCTATTAAATGCTTTCTTGGTGAAATATTTCCGTCCATCAGTGTGTCACAGACACACGGTAACTGCGTGATCAATATCCGTCCCTAGTGCGCAGGATTTGCACGGTTACGTGCACTGCAGACAGGTCAATCTTGCCTGCTGTTGCTTTCGGCCGGCTTAAGCGCATTCCATCGTGCTGTTTAGACCGCGCATACTGGATGTCATTATTACGTGAGTTTACTGCACTAGCATACAATTTATTACTGCCGCCGAAACTGCTCTGTTGTTCGCTGGTTTTAAATAAGCATAACAATGGGAAAAACTGTTCACTCGCCTAAGAAGACTACGGCCAATATTAATAGCCCTCACATGAATGTCACCACCCGCTATGGCACATCAGAAACTTCTAGAAAACCAGATGTATCAATTGCAGATGAAGTTAATTTAGAGTTAGAGAACAGTCTCACCGAAGACTCCAACCTCTGAAAAATGATACAGGGAGTATTGATATCCATGTTCACGAAATTTGAGAGCAAGCAAGACGCCCGTCTCATGGCAATTGAAACTACAATGTCGGCCATAAAATCACAAAATGAAATCATCAAGGTTACGAACTCTGCAATCGAAACATCTGTTGCAAATATGTCGGCGACCCTAGCTACGGTAGAGGAATCCATCAAATCGATTCAAGAAGACCGTAAACAAATTGCTAAAGATATAGCAATAATTGATCAAAAGTGCGAAAATCTGGAAAGAAAATTAACTAAAACTTTTATAGAGATCAGAAACGTTCCCAAAAAAAAAATGGCGAATCTAAGAATGATCAATATACCTATCTGAAAACCCTATATGATAGCCTAAATATTAAAGTGGAGTATTTTCATATGAAGGACATTTACCGACTACCAAACAAAAAGGATTCACAAACATCTACGGTTGTGGTTGAATTTACAAACAATTACACCAAGAGTCAAGTTCTGACTGCATGCAAGGATTATGCCAAAGATGATAGGCGCAATCTAACTGCGTCCAATCTGGGCTTCAAGAACGACACAACCAGAATATATATATCCGAGTACCTCACTCCACGAGCTAGGAGACTCCTTTTCTTAGCCAAAAACTCTAAGACCGAACAAGGTTTTAGCTTCTGTTGGTCAGCCGGTGGAAATGTTTATTTAAGGAAAGGTGAAGGGCAGCCTGCTATTCTAGTGAAGGATGAAGAACACCTGCAAAAGATTTGTAAAAATATGTGACTAGTCTACCTACTATGCAATGACTTTTTCTTTAAATCAGTAAAATTTGATTTTGTAAACAGTGCGATGCTTTATACCTACATTATTATTCTACACAACATTAACACAAACCCATTTCATACAAACACAAAACATCCAATGAACTCACACATCATCATTATTTTTACACACCACCCAATCTCATTTGAATCGTTACATCCCTCTTCTTTTTCAAATGGCTAATTTTGATGAAAATATATTTCACGAAATTGATGATATTTCAGTAGCAACAGCCTATTTATGTGATAATGCCACCTGTAACTTAACACTGAAAAACTCTCAGAGATCACTTAAAATAATAACGCAAAATTAAAGGGGTATATACAAAAACTTTGATAGCTTCTATGCACACCTTGCAAACCTTACATTTGAAATAGACGTTATTATTTTAACAGAATGCTGGTTAAAGGACAAAGGCCCTATACCTACTTTAGAAGGTTACGTTAGTCATTATTCTAGAATTTGTCACAATCAAAACGATGGATTAGTAGTTTATGTTAAAAATGATATCCAACACACAGTTATTGAACCAGATATGTTGGGAGCTAGCTTTCTATTGCTAAAAATTATACCGGACACATATATTTTGGCTGTTTATAGATCACCATCAATCTATTACATCGATGGCTTTCTGGACTCTGTTGATAAAATTATTCGTCCATTAAATTCTGCGAAAAATTTTATATTAGTTGGAGATATCAACATTGACATTAAAGGTGATAGCATTGATAGAAATCGCTTTACGTATCTGAATTTAACTGCTGAACTTGGCCTTTTGCCTGGTCATACCTATCCTACAAGACTTAATAACTGCCTTGATCATGTTTTCCTCAAAACCAATGTTTCTGCATCTGTTTTTGTACTGGAATCTACTGTAACAGATCATTCATCTGTGCTTCTTCAACTTTGTCTTACTTATACAAGAGATACTACAACCAAAATAACTACAAAAATTAATTTTGACGCAGCTGTAAAAGAGCTGGAGTTAGTTGATTTCTCTTTTATTACGGAACACTCTGATGCAAATATAGCTACATGTACCTTTGTTAATAAAATAACTACAGTTATCAAAAATAATTCAAAAAGTGTTAAGGTTCCATGTCGAAAACGAACTTTAAAGCCTTGGCTTACTCCTGGTTTACTGAAATGCATACGGCACAGGGACAAACTCCACAAAATGTTTAGGAAAGATCCGAATAACTGTATTCTGGAAGTCTCTTATAAACGGTATCGGAATTTTTGTAATGTGTTATTGAGAAGGTTGAAGAGGAACTATGAAAGATCTCTTTTAAAATCGGCTACCAATAATAAGGAAAGATGGAAAGCAATTAAAACAGTTACTGATATCACAAAGCCAAAAATGCCTGCCGAAACGTTAATTAACTCTTCTGATCGTGCAGCCTCTATTAATAGTATCAACACTTACTTCTCAAACGTTGGTAGACAATTGGCGGAAAATTTTGCTCCGAATATCGACCTTCAATCGTGTCAGGTCCCTTTTATAAACAATACGATTGTTTTACTTCCTCCAGATGAGAGTGAGGTTGAATGCATCATTAACAACCTTAAAAATGACAGTGCGACTGGTTGGGACTCAATTCCATCAAAATTTATAAAACTAGGTAAAACTTGTATTGTGCCCCCACTGACTAAGTTATTTGAACTTTGTTTTAAGCAGGGTATTTTCCCAAATGCTTTTAAGAGATCACTTATAACACCCGTCCACAAGAATGGGGCTCGAGACGAGGTCACCAACTACCGTCCAATATCTGTGCTAACTACTCTTTCCAAAATTTTAGAAAAACTTCTAAACAAAAGACTAATAAATTTTATAGAACATAACAAAATATACTCAGATAATCAGTTTGGCTTTAGGTCGAGTAGATGTACTGAAGACGCTGTAACTAAATTAACTGAATTTGTGACGGTACAGTTGGACTCAAAACAAAAATGTCTGGGTGTATTTCTTGACCTTGCCAAGGCGTTTGACTCCGTCTCGATACCTATTCTTGTGAACAAATTAGAGCGATATGGCATTCGAGGGGAGGCTCTTATTTACAAGGACTTTCTTAGTGATCGTATTCAGCAGGTAAAAATAGGGGAATATATAAGTTCTGATGCATCAGTAACCTTTGGAGTACCACAAGGCAGTGTCCTCGGCCCAAGTCTCTTCTTGTTATTTATAAATGATTTATGTAATTTGTCAATTACAAATGGAAAAATTTTTACTTACGCTGACGATACTGCGTTGGTTTTCCATGGCGAGACTTGGGATGAAGTATTCCATCACGCCGAAACTGGACTCCATTTGGTTGCCCGCTGGTTAAGAGCCAATTGTCTTACCCTTAATGTAAACAAGTCGGTATATCTGCAATTCTCTATAACGAAATTTAAGCCTGAATTACCGGACCTTAGGGTTCATTACTGCGATTACACTTATGGTGACAGGTGCTCATGTATAACTGTCGCAAAAGTATCTGCAGTGAAATATCTTGGTGTCCTCTTGGATGATCAGCTTAATTGGTACAAACATTTGGAGCTCGTCACATCGCGGGTTAGGAAAACTATTTGGGTCTTTAAAAAACTAAGATACGTGGCCGACCTTGAACTCATTCGTTCGGTATACTATGCGTTGGTCCAATCTATCCTAGGTTATTGTATTCGAGTTTGGGGAGGAGCTTGCAAATCTTACATGATTAATCTTGAGAGAGCACAAAGATCGCTACTCAAAGTAATGACCTTTAGTCCATTTAGGTTTCCTACAAAATCTCTTTATGAAAAAGTTAAGGTTCTTACGGTAAGACAGATTTTTATTCTAAACCTTGTTTACAAGCAGCATTCTAAGACTGAGTATGATGAAAAGAGCTACAACAAAACACGTACAATCAGAAATGTAGGCCCATCTTTGAATTGCAGTACTGCATTCGCAAGACGCCAGCACGCATTCTTGGCTATATCATTATACAATAAAGTAAATCGGCAAATCAATATATTTCCCCTCACCCTGCGTGAGGTAAAACCTAAACTTATGACGTGGTTGCTGTCATTAGATTACAATCAGACAGAATTACTGCTTCTGTGATTCCTCTTGTGGGTTCTATTTATATTTATCTTATTTAATTTTTATCTCATAGGTCATACAAACACTCATACACACACACACACACACAAACACATACACACACATACACGCCTTTCTCACAATACGCACGCACGCACTTTGATTGTTAATTTTAGCTTACCTATAATAGATTGTTTGTTTTATTATTAATATTACTTAGTCCATCGGTTAAGGAGAAGCAAACTGGTCACCGTAACACAAGTTTTTACTTAGCTCGGGACCAGTGTTTAATTTAATTTGTTCAATTTTTGTGAGTAATAAACTATTTTATTTTATTTTATTTATTTATGCGTAATCCCTATTGCTTGCGTTCATAGGCGACAGGAGTCAGGTTATTGTTGGTGACTACGGTCAAATCGAGTCTAGCCAGCAGACATCGGAAATCGGCGTACCTCAGGGATCGTGTCTATCTAACACACTTTTTTCCCTCCTATTAAACGGTCTCCCTCTGGAACTTCACTGTGCAGAGGTATACATGTAAGCCGATGATGTCGCGGCTTTGGTCACTGCGCAATCAACAGCTGAGCTCGGGCTGAGCCTAAACCTGGTGGTAGAGCAGAGAGCAGCTCGCTTCCTGGTTCAAATCAAACTTTTTGGCATTAAACCTAGACAAGACCTGTTTTTGCGTTTCTGTCTGGGCAGTAAAGCACCAATTCGTCTGTCTGTCTGAGCAGGTAATGTTAACTTGCACCAAGTGCAGACAACAAGGCTCTGAGCTTTGAAGAGGACAGTGCGCTGAAATGGGATACCCACATCGACAAGCTGTGTGGTAGACTGGGGCAAGCTTGCTTCGCTCTGCGACGTTTAGCCGCTACCGCTAGTTTGGATGTGGTTAAATCATGTTACTGAGCTACTGTTTACTCTATCATTACCTATAGAGTAGAAATCTGGGGTCAAGCAGCAGACGCACAGCGTGTATTCATCAAAACGAGCAGTCCAAGCAATGGCACGCATACCCGACGATGTCTCAGCCAAAGAATTCTTTGATAAGTTTAAGATATTGACAGTGCCTTGTCTATTTATTTTCCAAATAGCGGTATACGTCCTCAGTCACTCCCCTCTTTTTCCTAAAAGAGGAGAAGATCGCCCTCACAATCTGAGGTTCAAAAACAGACTCTTACCAACTCGACACAAAATGAGCAAGTCAGAAAGATCCGTGTTTGTAATAGGGGCTACTGTATATAATCGGATTCCGGAAAGTGTAAGAAGTGCACCCCTCCACCATGTCCTTTAAAAATAAATTAAAAGTTTAGCTCCAAGCCAAAAGGTTTTTTATTTTTTTTTTATTTTATTTTATTAGGTTTACCAACAATTGTTTACACTGTTTCATACATACTAACACAAGTATTTAAATATCTTTATACGTGTAACAATCACTTACAGGTAAACACCACATGCTTAAAATTACATTAGAAGACGGTATACACAGCACCGAAATCATTCGACACTCTCAATCCAAAAGGCCAAGTATTCTTAAGATAGGTAAGATACGGTCAACCGCACGCCGGGGGAAAACAGTCAACCATGAACACCAACCTTACTGCAAGAAAATAAGGCATATTCAAGGCCAAACCGCAACCACCGGCGGGCAGTCAACCGTAGCTATATTTTAATACCTATTTGTGTTTCCAAATGCAGATGACATTGTGTACAGACTTATAGAATTTACATTTAGAATCACAGTTTATATCAATTTTATCACTACAACTATTTATAATCTTGACCATCCTTAAGACGGGTGAATTACAACCTAATACAGTAGATCTGGGGAGGGGACAAAGTGGTGTTATAGCATTTCGAGGCATACGAGAGGGGGCACGAAAATGAATGCAACCTAAAAGTGGAGGACAATCAACTTGGCTTGTCACAATTTTGTACAAAAATAAAGCATCTAATAATTCTCTTCGCTTATCTAATGAATCCATCCTATCAGAGTTTATAGCCTATCAGAGTTTATGGGTCTACCCTTAAATAATTAATTATGAAAATTATTATGCGTAAAAATGTTTAATTATTTGTATTGTATACCTAAGTATATAATTTAATACTTGACTTAAATAATCTGTATCCGAACGAATAATTTTTGTAGCAGGTACAGTACACAGCAAGTTTTTCACCGGAAACATTGCGAGTAAAAGTCACTGAAAGTAATAATAATATTGTTTTTGTACCTAATAATAATATTATGTTTGTTGTTTATCAGTGCTTAACTTACTTACTAATAATCATATAAGTCTTGACATCCGATATAAAAGGTTCTTATTATATAAGTAAATAAAAACAAGTTCGTGCAGCTTAACGATAAAAGGTACAGTTTTCCTTTAAAACTATAAAGTAAAAAATGGGGGGGCTAAACAGTGGAAATCTAATACTAATAATTAAATTTAACGTATAAAAGCAAAAATAAATACCATAAAACAGACAATTTAAATTCTTATGAAAATTCCATTCCGAATATGGCACCATGGCTCTTGGTGGTGGATGATTATGTTCGGTTAGTGCGTTTATTGTAATCCCTCTGTCCTTATCCATGATGATTCGGGCTTTGCACTTACTGCGTGCGCCTGAAGATGAACATATCCAACGTTCTGTGGTTTTGCTTTTCCTATGAAGCAACAACGTATAGCCATTACAAAGCGCGACTTCTTTACCGGAAGCGTTGCAAACAAAAGTCACTGAAACATGTTTGTACGACAGAAAAAAATTAATAAAAAATGCATAATAGTTAAGTGCATTACATAAATGAAAACTAATTGATTGAAGAGCAAAAATACATATATTTTTAGGAGAAAACTAATATAGAAAAATTAAAAGCTCTTTATTTCAATAAAAATTAAAGACACATAGCGAGAAAAGAATCATTGAAAATCTGATCGCAAAACAAATGAAGTACATATCGCCATTTTGAAGATTGCATTACGTTACAGAAAAACACACAGTATCGTAAACACAATGTATAGTAGTACCGCCTAAATTAGTCCTCGCCCGCGGGGTACAAGGGCAGGTGCGGGGGGCGGATGCGCATAGAGAATGAGAATGCCCCGCTGCCCGCCACAGACCTATAAAACCGACCGCCCACCGCCACCCGCACCTCTTTCGTTCCCCCTTTGTCGTCTTACCCCCGCGCCCCTGTACCCCGCGGGCGAGGTCTCATTTAGGCGGTTTATCTGCTATAAGTAATATCACTGCCTAAAATTTGAAAATGTAACTAAATCAAATTTTTATGTAAATTCCATTACGAATAACATAATTTGGCGGAGGGTGGTTGTGTTTAGTTAGTGCGCTTCTTATAGTACTTCTGTCTTTACTCATGATGATGCGGGCTTTGCACTTATTCGTTGTTGTGCACACCCATCGGTCGGTGCTTTTACTTTTCGTTTGAAGCAGGAACGAGTAACGTCCATATAAAGCGAGTTCTTTACCGGAAGCGTTGCGAATGAAAGTTACTGAAAGAAATGGTTTAATACTTATTGGATGAACACAACACGTGAAAATAACAACGACAACAAAAATTTAAGTATTCAGTAGCCAACTAGTTCGCGGACACTAAGGTAAACATCAAACCAACAATTTAACTAAAGTGCAATCGATGTTGGTAGGGTAGTCTGAAATAAATATTTTCAATTCAATTTTCAATAGGCAAAGACGAGAAAATTTTAATACTCGTTATATTGGATTAAAGGGTATCTTTAGCAAAAGTTTCAAAGTATGAGAACTTAAATAATCCAATCAATAAAGTATTAAGAAATAAGGTATTTAATGAACAAAATATAAAATAAATGTTTTACACTGGAGTAAACCACGGTCAAGCACCGGTTTTCTGAAAGCATTTAATTGAAAATTACAATTTAATGTATATTCCATTTCTTATCATGAATTTGACGGCTGCATGATTATGTTCAGTGAGTGCACTCAATATGTGCTTTCTGTCTTTAGTCATGATGATGCGGGCTTTGCACTGACGCCCTGAGCTGCAAGCCCAGCGGTCTGTGGACACATGTCTCTTCTGGTGGTAGTAAGAATATTTTCCGCATACAAGAAGGTCTTTGCCAGATACATTGCGAACAAAACTTACTGAAAATATAGGTAGTTATTACTTTGATGACATTAAACAGCTGGAAGGTTTGTACTTAGCAAATAAATAACACTACAAGAATAGCACACTGTAGGAGGCTTGGGCGCATAAATGAAAAATGGTATAAGGCACAAAACACTACGAGTAAGTTTATTGAGCTGAGAACCGTACAGTACAAATATCACAGAAACTACAGAGAAAACACAAAGTACAGGGGTGTACAGACATAGTAGGGGGCAAAAAATCGATCTAGCTAGGTCTCATGTCTGGGAAAATTCATTTTCAACGTGTTTAGCATTTGCATTTTAGACAAAACCTTCAGCGCCATCTGTTGGTGGGTAGCATAGCTTTCTCACCCGATGATATTTTATTTTTAATGTTGAGGCGGCTATTATAGAGCGAAGCTCGGTCGCCCAGGTACTTTGTATGTTAATTCTAGATGCACTCAAAACTTTAAATTTCAAGGACTACAAAGAGGTTTTGATGACTATGACATGAGTAGTTGGTGACGAAATCGATGTATTTAGATAAATGACGGTTATCGCCAGTTGCACAGAACGTCATTATAGCTATAGTTTCTTTTTTTATTACTGACACTTTTAGTATTGAGTAATAAAGTTACATTGATATATGTAAAGGGGCTTAAACTTTAAATACCCTTTGCGCAACAGGATGTTAGCTGGTTATAAGTCTACTAACTTCATCTTCTTGCTAGCATTTTCCCAACCTAAGCTACGAGGGTTCGAAAACATAACTAAACACGCAAACCTGCACCCGACTATATGGGGGGTTAAGATATGAAAGTTACAGATTTCTTAATATTTATAATACTTGTGAGCAGATCCTAGCCAAAGATTGATCTTTCAGGTATCGCTATCACTCTGACACTGTTCGGAAAACATAATGGCATCCCACTGCGTCAGCTAGCAATGAAAACCCCGGTAGTCCAATTTTTAAGATGTATGTATAGGTATATTACCAACAAAGCCCGGTATAGTTTTGGCTCGACTTTAATGAGGAGCAAGGCAGCGTGGTGCAACATGTTTTTTATTTAGGTATTATTTAAGTTTAAAACTTGATTATCCAACTAAATAACGCATAAAAAAAATGCGAGGTTTTCATTCCTGAACTTGAAGAGAGTTTAAGGAGGACAAAGTTGAGGGCAAAAGTTACATTCTTATAAAAGTACATTCAAAAGTTATATACGCCAAAATATCAATAAAGAAGATTGATTTAACGAATACAAACGAGAAAACATAATAAATATCGCATGAAATTGCAGTATGTATTTTTGTAAAAAATATTCTTTACTCATTTTACTTCAAAGTCTAATGAAAATTCCATTACGGATCAGGAAATTTGATGGTGGATGATTATGTTCAGTGGGCCCATCGATTTTTTTCTCCTTGTCTTTAGTCATAGTGATGCGGGCTTTGCAGTAGCGTCCTTTACCCGATGATGTACATGCCCAGCGATCAGCATATTTATATTTTTTATGCAGATAGTAGGAATATCTTCTGTAGACTAGAAGTTCTTTTCCAGTTAGGTTTCGCACGAAAGTTACTGAAAATTTAATTTAGCATTAATGCAAATTGGTATATTTATAAGTAGATAAAACAAATATTTTATCCTATAAATAATGTACCCAATTGTACCCAGCACAACTGTATTAAAATTGCGTTTTATTAGCTTGAATTTTGGATGGAGCTCCCTGTCTTGCAGTGGACATTAAATTTGACGTTATGGTGGTGGTTCCCTTTGTGCGCTGACTATCTCGCTGTAGTTTTTAATCATTTGCGCTTATGATGGCGTTTTTTGAATTGCTCTTCTTGATATGTAGATAGTATATCCTCCTCACAAAGCCAGTTCTTTCCCGGGACTGTTATAAACTATAGTCACTTAATTAAAAAATATACAGAGAATATGTATAGAGATATATAATAAACTACCAGATGAAATAAAACAATTAGATGGAAACATGTTTAAGACACGAGTGACTAAATGGTTAATGGAACATTGTTTTTATAGCCTAAAGGAGTATAGAGAGTATAAAGCCACGAATAATTAGTGATAGGCACGACTATTGCTCATTTATATAAATATTTGCATGCCTGTTTCGCAGACTAGATACTAAGACTATTTTTCTATAAGATCTGGAATTTGTATTTTGTAAGTATCTCTGCAAATAAACGTTTCTATTCTATTCTACTTTTCTTAAACATGCTAAGAATTTCGATCATTATTTTGACAACCTTCTTCGAGATAAATCGAAATAGCTGTTGTACTGGTTAATATAGTCGCGAGCAGTTTCCGGCAATGTTAGTATAAAAATCTATTACTATCGAATTTTGCGACCAAGTTGGTAAATTACTAAGAGAACTCATATCTGTCTAGTTATTTAAACGTGGAATCCAAGCGTGGAATGTACTAACAAGCATAACAACCAAGGAGGTAACGTGTCAAAGCGTCAGAACGAAGGAGGTAATCTATCATATATATCAACGTATCCAAGCATAACAAATATAACAACTGAGAAGGTAACTTATCAAAGAATTTGTTTAAATTTCGAACTGGCTTGCAAAAATAATAAGCTATAAATAAAAAAAAATAAACAAGCACAGATTAAATATAATATGAAAATGAAAAACTGCGATGTGAAGAAAGGAATATATTGGAAAAGTACTATACAAGCTTTGGCCGCAACCAGATATTGAAGGATTTACGCATGTGGGCCTCGGCTAACTCCTCTGGCCACATTATCACGTTCGTCCTTCAATACCATTTTTTTCGGCCATTTCAGTAATGTTCTATTTATTTATTTATCATTTATTTTATTTTACAGTAGCAGCTTTTTTTTTAAGAGTCGTCGCGGGAGAACAATTAAACAACTTTTTAATTTTTATTGGCGTGCCATGACGGCGAGCTTTATGCTGCGAGGAGGTGCCAATGGAATATTTGCAATTATGGAAAACTCACCAAACAGATTTTGTATTTACACATATTTTTATTGGATATAATGAAATACGTAATAAAAGCGTTCATGATGCGCCTTAAGGTGTTTTTAAATCAACTAAGAACATCACTTAGTTGTATCGCCGGGAAAAGAGAAAAACATTACAAAAGGTTTGTTCTTGAACACATTATTTTAGGATTCACGATATTAGAGTAGATAAAGCTGCGTACGCAACTCCACATAAATCACTCGTGTCATCTATTATGGAACTTGGCTCTCTACGCTCTCCTGCCTCATCAATCAATTGAATAAAACTCTGTTGGTGGCATTCACTGATTGCAATAGATTTAATTTTAAGTTGGGTTGGTTTAAATAAGTATTGAAAACATCAAAACAAGTTTATTCCTATGGACAATTCCTGAAGTAAACAAACACATAAAACCAAATCTGCAATTTATATAGAATCCGATTGTTGAATATATTATTATTGGAGACTTATTAAGAATAGCAGCCTTTTGATACATACTTCAAAGCCCTAAGCGTTACAAAAAAACAAAAGGGCCTAATATAAATCAATATTTGGTATTTAGAACTTTCCCCCAGCCAACTAGCGCCCTCATCAGTAAAAAAATCATCATCATATCAGCCGAAAGACGTCCACTGCTGGACATAGGCCTCCCCTAAAGTACTCCATGACGACCGGTCCTGCGCTGCTCGCATCCAGCGGCTTCCCGCGACCGTGACCAAATCGTCGGTCCACCTTGTGGGGGGCCTGCCAACGCTTCGTCTTCCGGTACGTGGTCGCCACTCTAGAACCCTCACGCCCCATCGGCCATCGGTTCTTCTTGCGATGTGCCCTGCCCACTGCCACTTCAGTTTAGCGATGCTCAGGGCTATGTCAGTTACTTTAGTTCTTCTGCGGATCTCATCATTTCTGATTCGATCGCGCAGAGACTCCGAGCATAGCCCTTTCCATAGCCCTTTGGGTGACTTTGAGCTTTCTGATAAGGCCCATCGTGAGCGGCCACCGAAGCTGTGCGGTGCCGGCCTAAAAAGAATAGTACCGACCCATCTCTTCCCGTGGGTGTCGTAAGAGGCGACTAAGGGAAATGAAATCCAGAGGATGGGCAGCAGCGTCCTTCTGTGTATTATTTCATCTTACTGCGGGCGCCAACCAGTCTGCCAAGCGTGGCGACTATGGTAAAACCTCTAAGAATCAACATGAATCACAATAATAAGCTCCGGCCCCTAGTCCCCGGCGGCCCCGCTATTCCTGGCTCCGGTAGCGGCCATGGTAACGGTGGGGCAGGGGGTGCGAAGAATCCCCGGCAGATTTCGAGCTACTAACAACGACGACCTCTGGCCCTGGCAACTTATAACACGCGCACATTTCGGACCGACGAGAAGGTTGTGTTGCCAGTGATGACATATGGCACCGAGACGTTAAAAAAATACTACTTGCTAAACACAAAACTTATCTAAAATCTGTCTTACCAGATTGAAGTAAAGGTACCCTAATTTATACTTACTTCAAATTTGAAAGACAGATTTTCGATACATTTTGTATTTAGCGAGTAATATTTTTTTTACTGATGGGGGCACTAGTTGATTGGGGGAAAGCTTTTAACAAGGAAAATAAATATTTTAATTAGTTTTATGACATCAGTTTCACTGTAAATAATGCAAATTGATTATTATAAAAAGTGTTTTCTTCAAGTTTACATTAAATTTCACCTTGCATAAAACTATAAAGAGTGTAAGGGACGGTGTACCGAAAACTGAAAGGGCGTGCTCAGTCAACGAAACTGAACAACTTTCCCATAGAAACATATGTTGGGAAATGAAAAAAAAATTGACCTCTCCATACGAATTGCCCACTCTGGTCGAACAGTTTGTATGGAGGGGTCAAAATTTTTTTTCATTTCCCAACATATGTTTCTTTGGGAAAGTTGTTCAGTTTCGTTGACTGAGCACGCCCTTTTAGTTTTCGGTACACCGTCCCTTACATCCTGTATAACATTTACTTATGAGGGGTCGATGAAGAAACTTTGTAATGTAAGGCCGGTATTTCACTGGGACACCATGGCAGAGCAACCAGTCGCCGCTACCAACTAAATGTATACAGCTCTTCTATAGAAAGTTACTCACCTGGTGTCGGTTTGGTTGCGCAACCAATTTGGCGTCGCAACCAGCTCGGATGCTGGTCGCGCTACCACTCCCAGTGAAATATAGCCCTTAATACTGTGGCCGCAGGGTGTGGCGATTCCGGTGTCTTTACTGGTGTCTAGTAACGGACATCAGTGGCGCAACCAGTCGCGCCACCGTGGTGTCCCAGTGAAAAATCGGCCTTAATTCGTCATGAAAATCGCGATAAAAGTTCTTCTATATTTATTTTTTCCTTTTGCGCTCCTTCTTTGGCGGATGGTTGTGAACTGTGGAGTATGAAACTATTTGATCCGCGACTGTTATTAGCTTAGCTTGACACTGCAGTCGCTCGCCTGTTGAACAGACCCATTGCACTCGGCTCTTGTCTTTAATCCGGGAGTCTCGTTTCTGTCTGTACCTGTACCCATTCAGTATCAACAGACGGTTCCCTTTGAAAGACGTGGTAAAAGTGGGTGTCAAATCTGAAATGAAAAAAATATACATTCGTGGGCTCAGAAGAAATATTTTTGTGAGAATTAAATGTTTCCCCATGGATCCCCATGAAGCTACCTAGCCTTTAACTTTTTTGTACGCTTGGATATAAAAAGGCAACGATAAGTTCTTCGTGAAAATTATACATCTAAAGTAATTGCGATCCGTAGTGAAGAAGACTTAATTAAGTTGTGACTATTATGTATGACTTTCTATCCGTTCGTTTATTTTTGTCGCCTTCATACAAATGCCCACCAAAATGATTCTACTTTAAAACCCACTGTTAAAAGTGCGCTGAACTATATTATTCTATGTATTCAAGGAAACATTTTCTTAAAATTAATTCAAATGATAAATAACGTAATAACATTTTATTATCAGAATTGCCGAGGGTTAAGTTAAGATCAAAATTAACAGATTTACGTTTTAGTACAATAAGTTCAGATAACGATGTTTTAATATTTACGGAGACATGGTTGAGGCCAGGAATATTTGATGCAGAAATAATGAATAACAGGTATTATAATATATATATCGGGCAGATAGAGATCTGTCAAAATCGGAAAAAATGGACAGGGGCGAAGTTTTGATTGCAATAAAAAAAACTATCTGGTCCACTTGCCTAGCTAGTGGAGCCCTTTGCCCTTTGTCTTTTTTATAGTATGCGGCAAAGAAATATTATTAAATGGTGTGTACATACATGATAAGTAGTTCCAGAGATAACCTTACAATCATGCTAGCAAATTTGTAGCACTACTAAAGATAAGGTGTGGATAAATAATCGCATGCCTCAAAAATACAGATCAAAGCAATTTTATTAATGGTTATGATTGTTATTCAGTACAACAACTTCATCGTCAACAGTTACAACATGAGCTCGGCACTTTTTAAAGCTGCGATGCGTAGAACACTCCCATCTAGCTTTCGATCCGTATCTTCTCTGTAAGGCGTACCTGTACCGTCCGATCTTGAGCATAACTGCACCTCTTTGTGATTTCACGTATTCCACTGAGAGAAAGCAATGTAAATTTAGTAAAAGATGAAAAAATCTGAAAGTTGCGTAAGCAACTTCTTTCTGCTCATGTTATGCAACAAACAAACAATGCTATCGAAATATTACACCAGTCGTCACGGTTCGCAAGTTTTACGGTGGCTATAGGTTTTCTGTAGGTACACACGGCCGCACGCCGGTCGAAACACTTTGACTTTGAGCGGGTCTCTGGTTTCGGGTGTCTGTAGCGTAGCACTGGTTCAGCTTATACTGGTTTTGTTTCTACGAGCTTGCTACCGTAAGTACTATTTATACTTTTTACTGATTGGACTGATTGATGCAACTCTATATTTAAATTTACGATAAGTACTATTAATGACTATTCTTACTAATTTAAGCTAAATAAAATATGAAATATTCCCCATGGCGAGGCTTCTGGGCTCCGAAAAAAAAACTTTTCTTAAAAACAAAGGCGAGTTTTACATAAATATTAATCGTATTATTATGATTAAGAAGTGAATTTAACACAATTAACATGTATGGTAAGACACGGTGTTTTAAAAACATTATAAAAATACTGTTTTAAATGCTATCTAGCTAGCTAGTGATAATGCACATTTTTCAAATTGTAATGGCCTCTCTGTCGGCAGTGTGTACAAATGTACACACGGCCGCACATCAGTAGAAACACTTTTGGACCTTATGGCGTGGTAATAGAGTTGAAAAAGTTTCTACCGACAAGCGGTTGACCGTACCACACTTCCTTGCATGTGACGAGCACATCATTACCAGTCTTTATCTCGCCCACTAGCTGGGCGTAGTAGTTTTACCCATCAACATTATGTTCCGGAAGGAACATTTGTCATCAGTTTACCTCGACGAGATGTAACTCGTTCCACAAAATCTGAAAAATAAAACTAAGCTACGTTATTCAAAATCATTACGGTAATTATCTGATAGTTCTAATACTTCTTGAAACTTATAAAGAGTATACGAAACTTTACCCTAAAGAAAACGACTGCCTTAAAAAAGTTATTTTATTGTTTGGGAGTTCAGATATAGCCATACTTTACTTGAGGTATGAAAATCAGCTTCTTACCTCTAAGTAACGCCATGAAATACGAACAGGAGAAATTTAGACTTTAAATACAGATATTTTATTTTAAATAAGATTTTCAATAGTACCTATTGTATAGTTTTTAGGGTTCCGATACCAAACTATAAAATAAAAGGAACTCTTATGGTGCGACTTTGTCTGTCTGTCTGTCACACCAAACGATTTTTCTAAGTTGCACAGTTTTTTAGAAAACTGCAAAAAAACCTTTAGAAACCAATTTAGTTTTGCGGTCCTGAAAATGGACTTTATTGCTTCTAAAAATACTTTAGGTGTATCGGAACCCTCGGCGCGCGAGTACGACTCGCACTTGACAAGTTTTTTTTTATGATACAAAGTAGAGTACGAAAGTTTGTATGAAATTCACTCAGTTTTTTAGATAGGACCTTTCATCTTTTTATCAAAATTTGTTTTTAGGGTGGCTATAAAAAATAATTTATACGCGTCTTAGGGTTTTTGGTAATCAAATGCAAGAAAATGTGGCTAAAATTTGAACGAAATATCATACACAAAACGTTGCATATAAAGTATTTTCATAAAATTTCATAAAAATGTTTTAACTCGAATCAAGAAGGCACTTTTGTAAAATAATGTGAATTCATAAGTTTTATGCTCAGCATCACATCAAATGTTAGTACTACCTTATAAATATCCCAAATCATACAAAACAAGTAGTTAGTGCTATTTTATCTGTTTGGGCACTTAAAGTAAAAAAAAATATAAACAATATAAGTACAAATTACAATGTTTCATGCTACAATAAAAATAATTTAGGTCCTATAGTAGACTCCATGTCTAACTAAATAATTGGGTGATTGGTGATCATGCTCGAGGTTACAGCTGAGGATTTTCAAGTCGTTATTGGCAGTAAAACGAGCTTTGCAGGACCCTCCCTTTGTGCAACGCCATGCGTTCGTGATACTGTGACATTTTTCTTTGTAGAAGGAGAAACCATTAACCAGAACTTTCGGTTTTCCTGCAGCGTTTTACTAATAACTATAAAAACAAAATTCTAACCATATGCATGTCAAATGTTCAAATCAAAATGTTCAGTTATAATTGCCTTGTTTTATTATTAAAATAAAAAATGACTTTCATATCTCTTTCAATAAATGAAAGAGAGTAACTTCATAATGAAGTACATCTCTTATCAGACTTCGAGAAGAAATATATACTTATAATATAAGGGACTAACCAACTGCAGGTATCATTATTTTATCCCATAAAACTTATTTTACCAGACAGAAGCCTGGCATATTTTGGAGATTGGATGAATACACCAGTCTATATGCCATGGTTGCTGGCACGATGGACCACGATGGTTGCTGAGTAAAGACGCTGCTCTAGCTTAGAATTCCTTTGCAACATTTTTTAACGTTAGACATCTAACAAAATATGAGGCAGGTAATAATAATAAAAAAAAGCAGCTGACATTATACGAAATTTATTTATTATATCACTTAAAATTTACAGTAAAATACAAAAGCGAATACAACACTTATCTACCGGTCAAAATTTTAGCCCGGGTATTAAAACCAGCTCGATTTTTTTCCAAGCATCAAAGATTTTTATAAAGGGTGTAAGGGACAGCCTTCTGAATACTGAAAGGGCATGATCAGTCAACGTAACTGAACAACTTTCCGCGAATAAAACTTTCAGGAAATAAAAAAAAATCGGCCTCTCCATACAAAATTGCAAACTTGATTGGACAGTTTGTATGGAGAGGCCGATTTTTTTTTCATTTCCTGAAAGTTTTACTCGCTGAAAGTTGTTCAGTTACGTTGACTGATCGTGCCCTTTCAGTATTCGGAAGGCTGTCCATTACACCCTGTACGAGTATAGGTAATTATGTACTTCGACGGATAAACACACGTTTTATACTGACGGGAGTCAAACATTCACGAATCGTTTAGTGATAAAATATGATTTTTAATACTTTAGTATACAATCGTGGTCATGGCAGAGGTTATATGGAAATCTGTCAGTTGGTTATATGAAAATCTGCCAGTTGGAGTTAACTACTATAAAGTGCGCCTTGCAAGTGCTCTGCCATGTGCTCTTTTGCTGCAGCGCCTGAGTTACATTTAGAGGAATCAAGGGAGAGGGTGTAAACTCTGTTTTTTTTCAGCTGTTTACGAGTACCTGATAACTTTCTACCCATAGCAATGCGGATGATTACTTGTGTATGAATTATATAAAAAATAAATCCATAATCGATTGTGAATCATTTAACAACGAAGCAGTATTTTTGAAATCTGTACATCTAGGTTAAGTGTCCTAGGCATTATTTAGGATGAGGACTCTTAATTGAATGAGTAACGCTTATTTGTGCTGAGACAAAAACAGAGAGAAATCATAAGCGACGTTATCAAGGTGAAAGGACCATATTATGATTGAACTAGGACGAATTCATTGAGGTTTTTTTAATCAATATACATTTAAGTTGAAAAATAAAACCTACTATGAGGTCCTTTGCCGTCACAGCAATATATAGCTCAAAAGGGATGTAAGCATATTTAATTTAATAACAGAAACATATATGACAAAGTGGACCCTCAGAATCAGAAATATGTCTTTCAGCACTGGTTAACAAAGATTACAAAGTTTAAATTAAAAAACGCTATACAGTCCTTATTTAAATTCAGGCATGCAATCGATTTGACCCTCGACTTCATCATATTCCTAACTATCCTAAAACATTAATTCTTAGCTTTTCTATTTAATTTTAATTATCCGTGCGTTTATTTAATAGTACATTAAGAGTGTATCTGTTCGTTCATTGTGTTATTAATAAAATATCTATAAAAAGTTATTAATTACATTACTAGTTTGATATATACTCCATCAGAAATCATGAAATGAGGCGGTAAGTGATTATGTTCCGTCTTCGCACGAACGACGATACCATCTTTGGAGGTGACCAAGGTCGCCTTACACTTGCTGCTTTTCCTTGTACATGACCAGTTTATCGTATTTGTGTATATATGGTTCACACTAAAACTGAAATTCTCGTAGATAGCAGTCGGTTTTCCAGCAGGGGTACTCAGCATAGTAACTGTAACAAGTAATTTTTTTATTTGCAACCATTCAAACCTATTATTTCGTTCACTTATGCATTCGGAAATTAGCTTTGTAAATTGTAATCCTTCGTGATGCTCTGGATTGATTATGCCACTCGTGACACAAGAGTCTTGTCACTTTGGTTGATAATCTGCTATAATAATAAAGACGCGTTCAAAGTAAAAAAGGATTTTATATTGCATAAATTCTCATAGCTCTTAACTAGAATTTGATATAAACGCCTCCATGAATTACAAAATTGATGATTTGTAGCTTAGACGATGGTGCTTTGCATTTTCCACTTCTTCTTGTACAAGCCTATTAAATTTTGAAGTTTTTTGTTTTTTTACAGATCTCACTGACAGATCGTAGTTTCTCACTTTTGTATTATTATTCGTTACACCATCGGGTTGAGCTGCAATTTTTGAGCCTGGAGTACAATCAAAAGCACATCAAGCTTGACATAATGGACTTTGTACCGTTCTTATTTCAATAGACGTACTGGCTAGTGTTGCACTGCAAGTGTCAAGCTTGATCTGTCATTGACTGCACTTTTTATTACCAAAATAGCGCATTTGCATCTTAATGTAGTATCGAATTTCACCAATTTTTTCCAGGTACTAGTTAGGTACTCGTACATACATACCTCTCAATTTTTAATAGGAGCCAATTCTTGAATTTCAAAAATTTTCCTTTTTAGGGTTCCGTACCTCAAAAAAAACGGAACCCTTATAGGATCACTTTGTTGTCCGTCTGTCTGTCTGTCTGTCAAGACCCTTTTTCTCACGAGGTATCAGGTTGAAATTGATAACGAATATTAAGGTCCATAAACCACACAAGATCTGAAAATTTAATTTTTTTACAACGACGCAATCAAAAGATATGGCTTTTATGTCCTCATCTCCATACATTTATGCAAAAAAGCAAAACCTACAGGGTACTTCCCGTTGACCTAAAATTATGAAATTTGGCAAGAAGCTAGGTCTCACAGTACAAATAAAGGGAAAAGTCTAAAATCATTAAATATTTAAATTTTTCTCACAATAATAGTAACCAATTAAGGTGAGCTCCCGTATCAAGAACTTTTCTATAAAAGAGGGGTCAAGTTGGATGGTCGCGGAGTTTTTAAAATCAAAGAGCAAAAGCTTTAAGTATATCATATGGTAGATGGGTACGGAACCCTTAGGGCGCGAGTCTGACTCGCACTTGGCCGGTTTTTTTTTTCCGTACCTAACTAGTACCTGGAAAAAATTTGGTGCAATTTGGTGAATTTGGCGATATAAGACTATAAGGGACCGGATACTTTGTCTTCGCTTTTTAGCGACATAATTTAAGTTACTTTAGTGTCGGTAATATTTGATATCATAACAATACTCCGACAGGACAGGGAGGGCCGACCCCAAGTAAATGGGAAAAAGGCCTAGCAAGATGATGATGATGATCATAACAATACTCGTATCAATAAAGATCTTTTAAATTTATTTTGAGTAAGTCCTTCTTATTTATTTAAAAGTTTAAAGTCTATAATACACTCCTTTCTGAATTCTAAAAGCAGGCGGTAGGTGATCGTGCATATTATGAATACGAACAATTTTTCTGTCACCTTTTCTTATGATTAAGTTAGCTTTACAATTTTTGCCATGAGCGTTAATGCATCTATAGCGTTCTGTGTGTGCCCTTGAAAAGTGGTAGGAAAATGGATACCCGGCCACCACTGCCAACACTCGCCCTTTCACCGTTGGAAAAAACGTTACTGTAAATAAATAAATACTTACTAATTATTATTTTTTGCAGTCAAAACTAGTTATGCTGGTTTTGAGTTCAAAAGTGGTTTTAATTAAGAACTCAAAACTATGACTGAAAATATTAAATAAAAAATTCACAGAAAACGTATATATTGCAGTCGGAACCCAAAACCAGTCAAAACTAGTTTTGTTTTATCTTTGGAACACAAAGCACGAACCGAGCGAGCGGAGCAAGCGTGCCGCGTCAGCGGCCGGCGAGTGCCAGAAACATATTATGTAAGATTATGTAAAATTTCATAAGGCATTATGTAAAATTTCATACGCGATTAGTACTTTATGAAACAAAATATACTTCTACGTTATTACGAAGTATACGCGAGTATTTGCATACCGCATATACTTGTTTTGCTTCTAAATCTTATTTGTACACACGGCAGCAAGCAAATGGTAACAAAACTAGATTTTCTTCTTTTTATTCGGTACCAATATACAGGGTAGTTTTTTTGTGTCTCACTCAGACCTTAAATTTTCCAAAGAAACATGGATAAAAAACGATAAAAAGATTATAATATACGAAACATTGTGATAACGCAAAAAGCAAAGAAAAATCTTTTACGATGTTTCTTCAGAAATTTTATACAGTTTTATGGTCAGACATAGTAACTTGTATTGTTAACATTATCCTATCTAAAACGCTAACGATTAATATTGATTTTATTGAATTGAAATTAAATGTAAAGATTATATATATATTCTTTATTGTGTACAAATTACATAAAATTGTAGTCAACATAAAATTTGTTTACAATAAATTTGTTATCTCTATAAGAGATCTCTTCCAGCCAACCTAGCTGGTGTGAAAGAATGACATGAAAAGGGGCACAGGAATGTGCATTTAGAAGTGTGAAATGAGAATTAAAAAAATACATATGTTTTTAATAAATAGCAAACTAGCATAAAATATGGAGAAAAAAAATACCTACTTATACTACACACTAATATACTTAAAATTACAAAATAAACAATAAGGCATATATAAAGAAGGATAAACATACTTTTAAAATACATACATACATAAATACTTACATAAACTAAAAATAATATTATAATGGTTGCGATAAGTAGTGCTCTTTTACTCGCATCTTAAACGATGTTATTGAAGGACTGCTTTGTATAGCCTTGGGAAGATTAATGTGAGATAAAACTCAAATTTTTAAACATAAACTGTTAAGAAATTTTAAGAACCCTTCTCAGTTTATTTACAAAGGTAACAAGATTTGAAACTATTTTTGGGGGCATATATGCCAAAACGGTAATAATAGGTCTTTACCTATGAAATTGCCGAAATTTTCCTACAGATTAATGAGATCATAATTCCAATGATATTTTTTCATTTGTCTTATATTTGAAAGTTGACTTGAAGGTTATCAATTTACGCATAAAATAAAGTTTTTATTTTTAGTTTGATATATAAAATAAAAGGTTCGAAAATTGTTGTCGTCCGATTTCATCAGATAGACAGATAATATTTTTCGAAAATCAAATTTAAGCTTCTGTTAGATTAATGTCTTCCCAATAATGCTAAAAAAAATATCAAAAAATTGGATTTATAATTCCTAAGAAAAATGCAAAAATGTTAGTACTGAAAATTGAGTTTACCTAAAATTCGCCATACAAAACGGCAATTTCATAGGTAAAGACCTATTACTTAATACTTAGCAGAATAACAAATAAACAACTCCGGCTTGGTGCAAGCACAGTAAATATATAAGCTAAAGCAGTATGGAAACTCCTAACAAACGTCCAAAACTGGCGCACTCACACATGCGCACACCGCTACAGGAAAATAAGCAGTTTTCGCGCTGAAGTCAGTCGTGGGTGCCAAAACCATAATACAAACAAATAGGTACATATATGGTCCCTATAAGTATGTCCCTGTCCTTGTGCGATAAAAGGCGACTAAGTATCTTAATCTGCCCTTGTGTCATAAAAGGCGACTAAGTATCTTAATCTGCCCTTGTGTCATAAAAGGCGAGTAAGTGACTTAACCTTTTCTTGTGTCGTAAAAGGCGACTAAGTGTGAAAAAAAAACATGAAAAATTGAAAACATGCTGAAAGGAACAAAGTTGATAGAAGCACCCAATATTTGAGTTCATCATACTATTCTTATTTCAAAAATTCTGGGTTACAACCCTGACGCTCCGACGCAGAATAGTTCTTTTTTCAAAAAAAGGCCCGAGTTTCCATACTGCTTTAGCTTATATATTTACTGTGGTGCAAGTCAGACTTAACAAAACATTAAGTAGTCTAAAACACAAACACAATGTAGCGTGAACCCTCGAGACACGAGTCTCACCTACACTTGATCGGATTCTGTGTTTCGCTGAGATGGAAACCTGCTTGAAGCAATATAACTGTTGGTTTATTCCATAGTTCAAACTTTGTACACCACTCCATCAGCGATCTTATATACAGGCGGCGGATGAGTATGCTCATTATTTAAGCGAACAGCTGTTCCATCTTCTTTACTGATAAGGAGACTTGCTTTGCATTTTCTAGCCTTTGCCTTTGTGCAAGCATAACGTTTGTTGACCTTAGACGACGAGTGGTAGGAGAACATGAAACCGTTGACCAGCGCTACGTCACGGCCGCAAGCTGTACGCACCAACATCGCTGAAAATAATTTAACTTGTTGCTCATAGTGGTAAATGTTATAAACGAAGTAATTTTTAAATTTATGTGATAATTATAATAAACCATTCTCCGACCATGACATTACTCGTATACAGAACAATAAAAATAAATACGAGTATAAAAAGGATATTATTGATACTTTATCCGCAAACTACTTAAATCAAGTTATAGATTTGAAATTCGAAAAGATTAACTTAAGCTCGAAACCAAATAGCAATGAACTTATAGCACCTATATAAATCAACATCCACACAGACACACACACGCACATACACATTCATACCACACCCATATACACACTTTCAATTGTTTTTCTTTAGTTTTAATGTGGTTTGTTATTTTACTTGGAGCATCTTCTTAAAACCTAATTAATTGTTTTTTACTTCTCGTTCGTGTTAAAACTTTGTAACGTATATGTGACAAATTTTTAGTTAAGTAATTCTTTTTAATTTTCAATGGTATTTGGAAACTTTTAACTTAGTTACCCTTGCTCTGTAGATAGCAATACTAAATTATGTGTTGTTAACTTAGGGAAACCTGTTATAGGCTCATGTACCATTAATATATAAGCAAACTATTCCTTTTTGTAAACAGCTGTTGGTTTTCTAAATAAATAAAAAATAAAATATTTTTAAGCATCTCTTTTCGCACACAGTTTGTACTGTGTTTGAATAAAGATATGATACGATGATGAATGTTTGAACATTTTGTTTAGCACACTACGGTGTGAGGTGCGAACGGAGTACGGTAGAAGGTGCGCAGCAAATCATAAATACCTAAATACCAAAACCACTCACAAATAATATGGTGTGTTTTGCTTTTTGCTTTAATTGGATTTCGTTCCTTTTTCTATATTTATTTCTTTATTTGGCTCCTTTTTTGCACAGTGACTACCGTGAGAAGGTTCACAAAAAAAACTACTCCAGGTTGCACCCGGATAACTCGCGTATTTCAATACGCACCATACCAACCTTACGTAATAGAGTTTTACTAAAACTAGTCTGAAAAATAATATAAAAGTACGTATTCAAGGGGATCTAATAACATATTATTGTTTTTGATACAAAACTGAAAATTAATGTCTTTTTAAAATTTCAAATAGGTCAACTTTTACATATAATTTGGACGTTAACTCCACTTTTTATCTTTCAATCAAATGGTTGGGCGTGTAAGCACATACCCAAGTCATACAATCGTACTTAAGACTATTTATTTTGAAAAGAACAAAATATTCATTAATCTACAGCTTATAAAAAACACCGTCTTTAATGATATATTTATGCATTGGGTGTGTGTGTTCCATATTGATTCTAACGATCTCTTTAGAATTCTTGATGGTAATTAAAGATGCCTTGCACTTTTGCGATTGGTTCCTAGTGCATTGCCAGCGATCCGTCGTTTGAGTCTTATAATGCTTTACATAAGTTTGTCCGTTTACTAGGGCCATCTCTCTACCAGATTTATTGTACACCCAATTCACTAAAAAACATAGTGTAGTTGGTAAAATATTAAGAACAAGTTTCTGTTGTGAAAAGGAAGGAATGAATGAACATGAACAAAATGAAATAAACTCTTCATTGCACATTCAGAAAGGAAAAACAATACTACAAACTACGAGTTTACAATAAAGGTATAAGTTTGTAGCCGACTGTATTACTGGTTTCTATGTATTTATATGAAAGCTAACGACACAAAGCTAGCAACACAAAGCTAGCAACGCGATGCTGCCGACGACACTGTCGCTCGACCGCAGCTCAGTAGTGCCCTGCCGGAGTCAACCTCCCTTGACGTAAATGCAACAGTCAGGTTGTATGGCAGCAGCTGTATTTCCATTTAAACAACACTGCCGCTAAATATACACTGGGCGTCAAAATTAAGTAGCACACTTTTCAAATTGCAATCACTCCAAGACTATAGAAGTTAGAGCTTTGAAATAAAAATTATTTTATAACACATTTAAGTAACTTTCCTAAAAAATATTTTTTTTTAGCAATAGTCAAGTTTTACACTTAAAATTAAGAAAAAACTAAAAAGTTATTCATTTTGAACGTACTCTCAAGAACTTCATTTTTATGTTTTGGACCTGGTTCACACTTTAGTAACTTGTGTTACCGCCTCGGGCTCTGATAACAGCTTGGAGCTGGTTTGGCATGCTGAACACTAAGTTTCGGAGGCGGTGTTGGGGAATATTTTCCCATTCTTCTATCAGGGCCTGTCTTAGAGCCCTGAGGGTGGCGGGAGGTGGTGTGCGCCTTCTGACTAGCCTTCCAAGCTCATCCCAGGCGTGTTCGATCGGGTTAAGATCTGGGCTTCTTGATGGCCAAGCCATCAAGCTGATGCCAACCTCCTGAATATACTCTTTTACGAGGCCAGCGGTGTGTGGCCGGACGTTATCATGCATTAATATCGCTCCTTCACCCATATTTACTAAATATGGCCCTGCATACTCGTTAAGGATCTCTAAAGCATATCTTTCACCAGTCAGAGTGCCATTTTCTATGACTACTAGCTCTGTGCGACCCTCTGAGGAGATGCCAGCGTACAGAGCCCCCGCCGTATTGGACTCTTTCCGAGATGCAAGCTTGAAGATATCGCTCACCAGGTCACCTGTAGACTCTACGCCTTCCATCGGAAGTGTATAAAGAGAAACGAGACTTATCTGTAAACAAAACTCTTGTCCATTCTTTTTCGCCCCATCGTACGTGTTGACGGGCGTAGCGTAGTCTCGCTACTCGATGCCCTGTCTCAAGTTTGGGGCCATTTGCTGGCCTATGGGACTTCAGGTTAGCTTCAGCAAGTCTTCTTCTCACTATACTCTCACTAATGTAATCAGCTCGGGTCTGAAGAAGTTGTTGCTGGACCTCAACTGCATTAAGGATTGACGATTTCTTAACACAGTAGAAACAATAAAGCGGTCTTCTCGGGTACTAGTGCACCTGGGTCTGCCATTACCTGGTCTCCTTAGATGGTTTCCAGTCTCTTCGTACCTTTGCTTTACTTGCTGGACCGTTCGTAGAGTTACACCTACCGTTCTTGCAGTACCACGCATACTAATGCCTACTACGAGAAAAGCTAAGATTCTTGCACATTCTTCAGGTGAAAGAGGCATGATTAGTAAAGTTTACTCGCTGTAGACGCCTTTGCTTTTGCCTTTGCAATTGATTTACCAGCAAAAAATGTAAAAACAAAAGTAAGACAACAGTTTAAAAAAGAGTGTTTTGTTTATTCAGTTTATTACAGTCAATCTGTTACAGATGACATTATGCATGAAGTTTTTATTACACTAAATTAAATTCTCTTTTTAACTTTTATTTCAAAGATATAACTACTATAGTCCTTACGAGATATTCTTATTTTAAAACTGTAACTACTTAATTTTGATGCCCGGCGTATTATATAACAATAATTATTTATAGCACACTTCTGAAAATAGACAAGTAGAGATAACGAACGCGCGAACCTTCTGTCACCTACGAGTATATACAAAACAAGCATTTTAGCGACAGCTAATACCAAAACACCGTTTTCTCTGTTAAGTAAAAATAATTAAAACAAAAAACATATTCGAGTGCTAAGATATGAAACATCTCTGGCACAAATATATTTGACATGATACGCACATGGTGCATAAACGCGTATCTTTCTTTAGTGCACAACGTGACACCTTCTTCGGGCTTCAACCAGAACAGGCAAGAGGTTACCAATTACATCTACATCAGTTGGCTTGAGTTTTGGACATCGTTTGCATGGTTTGTGTATAACATTGCTCGTCCTTAATTATCATAACTTGCCAAATTTGTTTTACGTACTCCGTCATTGCTACGGACAAATGTAAAAAGAAGAGTTCCGTAGTTGCTTCAGAAATCATTATTGTTAAGCAAGTTTTGATTTTTCACATAAATATTTTCCCTCCTAAAGAACAGCTGAACAAATAACCTTTACCTGATAGTAATTATCATTGCATATAGCTAAAACAAAAATACAAAAAACAAGTTAAAATTTCTTGGTTTTTATTTCTTGTGAAATCATTGAAATGTAAAAAGCGGTAATCGGCTTAATGGTTATGGTCCTTAGGACAGCTAACGATGACACCATCTATAGTGAATATTACCGCTCTGCAGCCGCGATGCGCCATGGCACAAACCCAACGTTTTTTAGGCCCAATTGTTTTTTTATTGTTAGAATGTTCTCCAAATTTGTACCTTCCAATCTTGATCATGAGATATCCGCGGGCATTCCTAGTAAATTCTGGTACAAGCCCGGTGTTTCCTGTTATCATAGAATGTTTATTTTAGAAAGATGAGAGAGGGAAGCCATTGCACTGACTTGTCACTAGTAATTCAGACAGTAATTGTCATTGGATAGAGCTAAAACAAAAATATTAAAAAACAAGTTTAAATTTTTTGGTTTTTATTTTTTATCAAATAATTGAAATTTAAAAGTCGGTAAATAGCTTAATGATTATGGTCCTTAGGACAGTTAACGATGACACCATCTATAGTGACAATGACCGCTCTGCAACCGCGATGCGCCATGGCACAAACCCAACGTTTTTTAGGCCCCCTTGTTTTTTTATTGATAGAATGTTCTCCGAATTTGTACTTTCCAATCTCGATTACATGATTTCCTCGTGAGTTTATTTTAAAAACTGGCAATGACTTGTCAATGACGACTCTGTCTGTAATAAAAAAATAAGAAATTATTTCATACAAGTTGTAAGTATGACGAAAACTAATTGAATCAGTCGAAAAAAACGACGTTAATTTAAGAGGTAATTCTAAGCGAACATGCCTTTGTTTCCTAATAAAAGAGATAATCTATGCTCTACCTAATGCATAAAACCAATATCAAATATAGCAGTGGGATAAAATAAAAATTAACATTGATTCAGTACCTACTTCTTACGTGATGCTCGAACGAACAAACAGACAGAGAAACAAAAGGTCAAAACATTTGTGAGTTTATTTTAGGGGGGTTCAAAGTACCACATTATTATCATGATTATTCTTTGAAGTATCTTCAATTTACAAACGAAATTGATTTACGGGTTTATTATAGTATAGATAGTATTAGATAGACTTAGATAGATGTTACCAGCAATGCAACTTCTTGGCTCGCATAGACTCCAAAATGAACTGTTGTAATGTACCTATAAATTTATAATTGAAATAAATAACAGGTTTGGTTATTTTCTATTTCTTCACTAAGTTACTGGTTATTAACTGCTATGGTTATTTTATACTTTTTAGTGCTAATAGAAACCTTGAAATACTTTGAAGGAGGTGTGTAGTTTTTGTTAAAACTATTTTTATTTTACAAGTTTTAGTGTTAAAGGGAAGTTTTAGTGGGAAAGGTTGAGGGAAGAAGAGGTAGGGGAAGGCCCAGACATTGCTACATGGATCAGATTAAAGAAAAGGCAAATGTCGCGTCGTATCAGAGAGTCAAGAAAATTGCAGAAGATAGGGAAGCATGGAAGTTACTCCACCGAGATACTAATCTTATAGATAGGTAGGCACTTCGGTGGAAACAATTTGACCTTGAGCGGGTATTTGGTTTTAGGCGTTTGAAACGTAGCCACAGAATATCCTATTCTATTAAACGAGCAATATTTGTATATAGATTTGTAATCGGTTTCTCAAAATCGGATCTAACGATTTCGATGAAATTTACTATACAGGGGTTTTCAGGGGCGAAAAATTTATCTAGCTAGGTCTCATGTCTGGGAAAATTAGTTTTCACCGTCTGCTTAATAATTTCTTTGCGCGTTTTAGTGCGTTTAAGAAACTTACAGCGCCACCTGTTGTTGAGTAGCATAGCTTGATCACCCGATGATATTGTCAGGTTGAGGCGGCTATTATAGAGCGAAGCTCGGTCGCCCAGGTACTATAATAGTAAACAAGTTAGCGTAGCGCTGGTTCGGCTGTATTCAGGTTACACTGGTTTTGTCTCTACGTGTACGCTGCCGTGCGTTCCATGGCATGGCATCTCTAAGATGTTCAATTTCCTGTATAGAGCTTTCACCTGAGAGATTTTGCATTATTTACCTAACTCATTTTTTTTGAAACACGTAGGTAATACGTGCCTATAAAGTTTGAGCGTTGCTTTCGATTTCCCTGGGATCCAATCATGAGATCCTGAATTGGTGACCATGAGACAACTTCAGAAGTATGTTTGGTCGGATAAAAAAAGAATTTTGAAAATCTTTCTACAATTTGACAGGACGCTCTAATTGTTGTGCCACTAGCGGTCACCCATCGAGGTGCTGACTACAACCACGGCTAACGTTATTTAATTTTCGAGATCGCAAAGAAAGACTAACTTCCACTTGGCCACGAGCGCTTCAAACTTTCGATCAATACGTGACAAAAAATTTAAAGAATTATCCTCCAACTCCTTACCGTTAAGAAGTTAGACCTTCCA